>OY856415.1:683658936-685028936 GCA_963693085.1 Alisma plantago-aquatica | reverse complement strand
AGAGAATCAGGCACTTTGATAAGGGCTTGAGTACAAAACTGAAAACTCCAGTGTCATCCTTAGAGAATAGATAGAGGTTTGACACTTTCTTGGAATCAGTTCATAGGGTAGAACAGTCAATTATAAATAAGCCCAAACGAAAGCTAAGAAGAGTCATGCACAATACTAAGGACAGTATTTCGAGTCTTCAAGAAGCCTAGGTCCTCAGTACCACAGTCTCAACAGAGGTCAGTGACTCACTCACAGTGGACACAAAGCAGAAGCAGAGGCTATAGCTTTCCACCTACGGGAGCTCAAAGTGCAACATCAGTGTTTGTAATGGGGCCATCTAGGCCGTGGTACGAGAGAAAAACCTATTTCAACTATGGATAGATGGGTCATACTATGTGATTTTTCCCTATGAAGGATGAATAGGTGACTCAGTAGTCGAGGCAGGGTCAGCAAGGGTCCCAATAATGACAACAGTACAATGGCAATGGCAGAGGAGGCAGACACGCATCACAAGCTGGTTCTTCTGGACATCCTGGCTGAGGAAGAGGGCGACAACTGGTGTCGGCTCAATTCTATATGATGAGTCAACCAGAAGGAGTTGTTAACCCTCATGTCATGACATGTTAGATGGAGTTATTTCACTCTAAATTTTCTTCTTCCTGTTTCATATCTATTTTGATTAACCTGGATGCAACACACTCTTTTATCACTAGATAAGTGATTTCTAGATGTTCCTTGCTTACTAGTCATAAACATGACAGTCTTCATCTAGAAACTCCTCTAGTTGGTTCATATTTGAATTGTGAAGGTGCAATTTGTGAAAAGATGTAAAGTGGTTTCTTCATCTTTTTAGCAGAGTACTAGGTCTTATGAAACCTCTTTTACATAGGTTAAGTCTGCCAAGATTTTATTTTTAATGATGAACCAAAGAATATTTTGTATTTTTGTGACCATTTATTTTTCAACATATAAATAGGTCAAAGAGGTGGCCTCAAAAGTTGATGTAGTGGTAAGCTTTGTTTGTTTCATAAGTTTTCCCCCACTTCCAAGATATACTGTTAGAAGTGTCATTGTATATGATATCTAAAATCATGGAGACATTTAGTTGTTGATGAAGGTAAGTTTTGAGGTTGTTTTGTTTATTTCTAGTAGAAGATGAAGTGATTTAGCAGTGTTGATGGATTTTAGGTTTTGTGGAATACTAAAACTCAGAGTACAATTTGTGATCATATTGTCGTAAAACTAGGGATCAGTCCAAAAGTTTATTTTTGTGTAGGCATGTGGTGGAGTGATAATCATGTGTCTGATGTAATCGATGTGTTTTTTTATAAATTTCCAAAGAGGCGATGGGATGCCCTTAGTGATTTTCTTCCAAGGGTGGGTGTTTTTATAGTATTTTTCCTGAGTAAAATGCTTCCATTTTTAATGGACTTGGTTGTAAGAGAATGAATGATTTTGCTAATTAGGAAAATGGCTTGTGATTTTGTCAATGATGCCCCACCCTCCATATTCCTTTCGAGCGCATATAGTTTTCCAGTTGACTAAGTGTAATTTGTTTGTCTCTGAGTTCACTAAAAAATTGTTCTAAAGGAATTTTGTTCTGATGGAATTGATGGTGTTTCTAGTCTTAGATGGTAAAGGAATGCAACCTAGGTAGTTTGTTGTGATGGGTGTGATGGATTTGTTCAAAAGAGTGAGGCGGTCAGCCAATATGAGAAAATTGTTTGTCCATGAAGATAGTTTATTTTGGATTTTTTCTCTAATAGGCGGCCATAGTCTATGTTAGGTGGAATGTGGTGTTATAGGTAGACCAAAATACATGACCGGAAGGGATTCAATTCTGCATTGTAGAAGATATTTGTATCTATCTAAGGTATTGGTTGTGGTTTGATGCCTATTATAGAAGTTTTACTGAAGTTTATTTTGAGTTCGGACATTTAAAAGAAGGGTCATATGAAATGAACGGTGTTGATGATAGTGTTATCTTTAGGTTTAACTATAATAAGGGTGTCATTGACAAATTGGATAATTTTTCAAATCATTTTGATGGTGATGATATAAGTCTTGGTATTGTGCATGTTTAACTATAATTGAAAAAATTGGATAATATTTTCAAAACACATCTTCATGTTTAACTATAATCAGGGTGACCCATATGACTTATTTGCCTTTCTTATGCCCTAATCTCTACATGGGTCCTATTTTTATGCTCTTCCCTCTTAAATTTGAGTTGATTCTTCTATTCATGATCACCCTACTATTTGATGCACACCCAAGTCATATGTTGACCACTGATGGCATATGAACTGCATGGATGCTTGAATGCATGTGGGTATGTTGATACAAATGTTGGTTGTTTGATGCCTAGACTCTAGGGGGAATCCACCTATATTTAAATAATATTCTTGTGTCCTTATCTTTTTGATGAAATCCCATATATTGTCTAAGTCTCACAACTTGATGAATCATGACCTTGATTACTCTATTATGAGTCTTTTGACCTTTTTGTGCATAAGTGACCTAAACCTTGAAATATTCATATAAATGGAATGGAACCTCAGAATGACTTGAAACTTGAAACCCACCTTCATGATGACCTCTAAATAAATACAAGATCATTAAATGGACTAATAAGCAACTTTGAACCTAACTTGGTGAAAACCCTAAAATAAAGCTAGTTAGGGTTAATGGTGAGAATCTAATGTATGTATGCAATCTTGATCTTAATCAGGTGTTGCTTGTGGCTAGATGGTCAAGGATAAGTAAGTTAAGAATCTATAAATTAGGTATGGGATTTAATAATTATATGACTATGGATTTCTTGCTTGAAATGTGATACTTATGTATGTTTGCTTACTTGCTCAAATATTACCATGTAGTATTCTAGTATGTACATGATGTTTGTCTCGTATTGTTATTTTATAACTTGCAAACATAATATAGAAGCTCCATTATACAAACCTTATACACTTTCCTATATGCTCATGGTAAGGACACAAGGTTGGGAATCCTACTTGAGGTGTCAAGATAGGGTGGACCATGTTGATAAAAGGGTTAGCTAATATTGAGCACCTTTACAAACTCTTCTAATGGGAAGTAGTCAAAGGCCTTATGATATATGATGTTATTGGTAAAATTGACCCACCTTGTTTCACATATTTTATAGGTTCAGAGATGGCTAGAGGTGATGGACTTGGTGATCTATGTCAGGTGTACTTGTTGTAAGATCCATTGTGTACATGAGCAGACTTGAAAATTGTACTCTTGAATATGTAATTGAAAGCTTTTAATAAATAATGTTACTTAATAATATTGTTGAAAGTTGAGATTATGATTGGTGACTTTATCTTGTTCTTTTTTCCTGTATGCTAAGCTTTACACTTCTGCATTCACGCTTTGATAATACCATGCTAGGGACGGATTCTAGGTCCTATCGCCATTGACTTTATAGTCATTCGAAGTTAGGATTTGCATAACAAATGGTTTTGTGACAGATGGTATTAGAGCATGAACAATAACTACACCAAACATTTCTCACATGAAACACAAACTAAACATAACCTTACATCTCAACACTAGAAACTTAAAAAGTTGTCCTTTATGGATTAAGTTGACTTAGTCTCTAGGTTAGAACCTAGACGTTTTAGAACTAGGTGTAGACTTGTGTAATCCCTAGACCCTTTCTTTTCTCCTCCTTTTGTCCTATATTATAGGTTGTAGGTTCAGGAGGGTGAGAAAAGGGAGATCTTATCACTACCCTAGACATATGTTTGTGGCATGTGCTTAGGGTAGCTACATGGGCATGCACCATGTTCTTGCTAGTTCTCTAGGTGTCATGGTACTGGACTGCCTAACGAGTGTGGTAACTCGTTTCAGTTTTGGTTTTATTCTAATGGAGTATGGTGGTTTCCATCACCGTTTTAACATTGGAGAAAAATTATTTCAAGTATAAGTATATGTACATATGAAAAATGTTACCACACACAGAAAGGTTGTGAGTGTCCATGTAACCTAAGAGAAAGAGATGTAACATCAAGTCTAGATGAGAGTGTTTAGTTGATAGTTGTAGTCGCTAGAGTTGTCTAGAGCCATGATAAAGGTTAGGATAGTAGTAGACTAGATGACCTATGATGATGATGATGATGACGACGATGATGACGACGACGATGACGACGACGATGATGATGATGATGATGATGATGATGACGAAGATGATGATATAAGTTGGCGTTAGAGGATTAAGTATGTTTGATATTATGAAATGAGTTTGGCCATGCAACCCTATCTAAACCAAGCACCATGTAAGGTACATGTGACTTGGGTGATGTGCTAAACATAGCTTGTGGGTTGGCATGCTTGCTTGTGCCTAGTCTTGTAAATACTGAGATATGGATAGTGAAATATGCTTCAGGACCAACATAGGCCTCAACCTTTTTACAAAGGGGGGCCTCTAGCCTGGGACATATGAATAGGGTGAACTCTTGATATGGGTCAAACTGACACGGGAGAGGGTTATAGTACCTAACCTCCAAAATATGTGAAATATTGGAAAATATGCACTATTAAATACATGATGATGGGTCCCTAGATTGACAACTTGTAAGTATATGAGTTGAGTGACCTAGTGTATGGTTCCCTTGAAAATGTTGAACCCTATATTTCCTATGAAAAGATATAACCCTAGAGGAAGAGGCAATTGAATATGTGATGTTTACTATATAGGTGAGGGAGATGTTCCAAGACCCTAAGATGATGTACATGATGTGTGATCTCTATGATGAGCCTCATACTCGAGTTAGTGGTTTGATATAAAGGAATCTAGTGGTTCCTCTCATTTGATATGTTGGGTAAAAGTTTGTTGTGGGTAGACAGTTGTGGTTAGCATGTCTTGTTGGAAATAGATATGTCTTAGTTGAGTGGCTTGAGCTTGTAGAGAACCTTTGAGATACAAGTGAGATATGTAAAAAACATGGACGTTGATGATAAGGTCGTCCCTCAGATAATGCACAATATATGAAATAATCTCACTAAGTTAAACTTGAATATGTACGATAAGTCACTCTTACAAGATAGACATAATAAGAAACCATACTATACATGAAAGATATAAGTTTAAAATGATGAATTTGATATGAAGATGACTTGTTACATTAGCTTGAATAATCATGAATACAATGCTTAATATTAGACCCGAAATGAAAAGTGATGAACATAAATGGGGAAAGTTGTTAGAATTTTGAAAACAAAAATATGCATGAAATATAGTATAATGATGAAGTGCAAATTATATGATAATCTCATTTAAAAGTCATGATGATGAATATGTACATTTGAGAATTGACAACATATGTTTTGGTAATGCACCTTAGCCTTGTATGGATACATGAGAAAGGCCCTAATGTGGTGGGGATGAGGGTTATGAAACCCTAATGACAAGATGATGGCTTGGTATGATACAACACACACTATTATGTATAATTGGAACATGTACAACTTTGAGGATAGAAAACTATGGGTGCACCCCATGATGTGGGATGTCTTGACAACCATAGTGTGGTTAACCTAACATGATGAATATGGAACTTTTACCTTTGACTATGATTTTGGACAAATTTCCAAGACAAAATTTCTTGTAAGGAGGGAAGGATGTGACAACCCTGATTTTTTTCTCCCTTGGATTATGCTCTTTCTCGCTTTATGATCACCCATTGTCTAGCTGGATATCAATTTCATGGTTTGAGTGTTGTGACACTCCAATTTGATTACATCAATGCATTTCACAGTGTGTGACATGAGTGTGAATTTTTAACTAAGTTCCATGGGTTAATAAATCAACATCTTGAAAGATAATTTGGACCTAATCATTGGGATCAAATTGATTTCTAATACATTTCATGATGTAGTGGATTCAATTCTGTATCCGACAACGTAGAAACCATGTCAATTAGACCTATAAAACTCTAATTTTGACATTATGAATATCGACATGTTTGATCCCCTTAATTTATGCCATTTTCTCTTTTTTGGGCGAGCCTACATGGGGCCAAAATCCCAAATCATGGCCCAACCGCCTGTCCCTCTTCTTTTATTTTGGGAAAGAATCACACGATTGGAGAAATCACCCTCTTCCTCTAGCTACATCGGGAAACCATGCATTACAAACCCATTGACGGATTGAAGAGAACCCTAAACATATTTCCTCGCAATCCTAGCCCCTTGACCTTTTTCCCTTTCAGACTCGTTTTCAGTTGCCAGTCACCACATGTTGAATCCTCTCAACCTTTGCTAGGAGGACAACCCCTGGTTGTTCATGTGGCACCACCACCATGGGAGCACCAGACTTCCATGGCCTTTCCTCCTACGCGACTGTGGTTACCCTATCTCCAGACTTAATCTTCCATGGATGTTGATGAAGGGTAGAGCAAAGTAGGTCGGAGGTGCTGGGTAATGGGCTGCACAAGTAGCAAAGCACCATCAACACGAACATGAAGATGAGGGAAGGCCTCTAGCCTCCTTGGTCACCCCTCCCATTCATGAAGGCGGTGCAAGAGGGACTCCAAGATGTCCTTTTTTGGCCTCTACTTCGGCATGGAAATAGGGTAGTGTCTGTGATCTTCAACGACGCGGAAGGGAAGCTCTTCCTGGCCTATAATTGGAGCACGCCCAAGCACGATTGCCGCATAACCAATCGATGGATGAAATCGGTGGCCCACAGAGAGAAGGTGCTATCCACCATGCATTTGCGGTTGACGACAGATGCAACTGACTCGACATTGCAAGTGATTGGGTGCATACTGTCCAAAGTAAGATCAACAATCTCCATCGGTTGATGAAATATGTAAGACCCCTGACCTAACTTTATGCTTAATTGTAATTTCTTTGTATAATGGGATGATTAAACCTTAATTTAATATTGTTGTATGTCCTAATAACACATGACATGTTTATATTTCATTTTGGTCCAATCTTATTGATGCTTGAACTATCTTTGCTATATAAGTGCTTGTTTTGGACAAAATTTGCAATTTACCCATAAGTGAGGGTTATCTTGCGAATTGTCACATGAAGAGAGTGCTTCTTATGCTTTAGCATTATGAGAGAAAAATTATGATTTGGGGTGCCTTGTTTGAATCATGGTTGGTGATGTGACATCTTACGATGATTCTAGGGTTTCTAGGGTTTGCCTTGTTGATATGGTGACTATGCAAGGGTTTGAGTGTTGCGACCACTACCACACTTTTGGGTGAGGGCAGCAACCACAACACATGCTCAGTGTTGTGTGGTTTCGATAATGATGACCTAGAGGTGGGTTGGTCAAAACACTTTGTCCTCTAGTGTCTCAACCATGAGCATATGGAGACCTAGGGTTTCGGCCGATACAAGTAAATGGGACGTGTCTCGACTGAAACCAAGTGGTTGCCAACCTTGATGGTCTCTACCCTTTTTCTTGATAAACATTAAACTTTTGAAATTTGCATGTGAGTGGAGAAAAATCAATTTTCTTTGGAGGACATGTGTCTCTTGATAATCTCTTATGTTGAGACCTCATAAACCTTTACATCCCTCTTCCTTTGGGTATATAACCCCTTCTCTTCACTTGTGAGAAAACTTTTCAGCCCGACTCTCTTCCTTCTTCCTTGTGATCATTTTTGGAGCTCTAGGAGCATAGGAGGTTTGATCTTGAAGCCTCGGTTGCCGATCAACCTTGTTTGAGGAAGGATTTGTGCTAAATCAACTCTTTGGTAGTGATTTTTGAAGATTCTTCTCTTGGTATGTGATCTTAACTATTGATCATGTTTTCCCTCTTATGAAATCTCTATCTTCATCTTCCTCCTTGGACGTAGACTATGGATCATCCATGGTGTTCGTTGGAGAGTAACTCCTCATCAGAAGAGCCTTAGACTATGCTTGGCATGGTGTCATCTGAGTGAGAGGGAGTTTTCATCTCTTTCTCCTTTCTTCCTTGGTTCGGCCTAGGGTTGTTTTACCTCTTTCTTGAGATCTATTGTGACCAAGGTTTTCTTCTCTTTTGAGGTGATCGTTCGACTGAAGTGTTGAAGCTTGGTTGGAATTCTTGGAGCTTGTGATCTTAGGAGATTGGTTCTCTCAAAATTAGGTGGGTTATATAATTTTTCCCTCAACGATTATTTGCATCTTAAATGTGATCATATTTTGTTGTTCTAGATATTAAAAAAGTGTTATTTATGGTAGAAGAAATGATAGTTTAGGGTTTGACCATGTAGTATTCTTGAAAGGATTACTCTTCTTATAAACTCTAAATCTTTGTACCCGATTTGGTGGTGATTGAAATATTGATGTGTTTCTTTGGATCATTATCTATGGATTTGAGTTACTTGATATATCATTTGTTTATTATGAATAACAATAGGTTTTGAATATGTTAACATGCTTAAGAATCTCAATTTTCTCTCTCTAATGTAACTCTTTAGGTGACCTTCTATGATCCATAATCTAGGGTTTGAAGAACACCTTGATATGGAGAGTTGTTCTTAGGTGATGTTTAGTATACCCTATTGTTGATCATCTATCTCGACCTTGTTTGGACTTATTATGGTGTTGGCCATATAACTAACATGTAGTCAAGATAACCCTTGGTCTACCTCATGGTCGATACTATGGATGGGTGTTGGTTGCGACTGAAACAGCCCTAACCCTAGGGGAGGGTCGCTACCCACCATCCTGGTCACAACGTAGTGTTGTTGTATGGTTTAGCTCAGTTGGTTGACGTTGCAGTTATGATGGTTAACTGGGTAGGTTGTAGCATGGATTAGGACCTTGTAGTGATTGTGACAATGTTCCTTAGGTGACATACTTGATATACATGACCTATTTTTTATTGTAGCACACTTTGATGTGGTAGAGGGAGCAACTCTTTGCTTGAGCATCACTCTTCGTCACAGTTGCAACTCAGCTTTGAAGGGTCGTGCCACCATGTTGCACGCGTCTCGATCATGACACCATGTTGCACGTGTCTCGACCGTGACACCATGATGCACATGTCTCGATCGTGACACCATGTTGCACGCATCTTTGTCGCAATGTAGTGTCACCTGGTGTGAGGTTCATCACACCTTGGAGGTGTTTTGATCGTTACTCCACATGTGGTGAGCAAGATCGTCACACATATGCATGAACATGGTCAATACATAGAGTAATGGTCTATATATGATGAAGTGGTTATGAATGGCTAATCATAAACAATAGTGCTTAACCCTAGTGCTCTCCAAACATGTAAGAGATGATGGAATTAGGGTTTACTAGTTGAGATTTGATATGAAACCCTAATCTTGAGATGTAAAATACATTTTCTTATATTGTGTAAATATCATTATCATGTGATAGAATTTTCTCTCTCCTACTTGTGTAACCTCAATTTTTAGGTGAGATGAATGTCATAGCTATGTGAATGCTATGGTGAACCTTGTATAATACATGGTGGTGATTATGAGCATTATTGAGATATAAATGTGATATTGAATGTGTAGGAAGTATGTGAATGAGTCTAATGACCTAGCAAGTGCAATGTGCATAAATTGAGGTGAAATCTCTTAGTGATGTGACTGAGGGATTGATATCCCATAGTGATGTGACATTGTTAATGACCTTAGGATAGGCAATAGTACAAGTGTCAGTGATGATGAGACAAGTTCTTACCATGTACATTTTATATTTTCTAGAGTTGTATCATATACTTAATTTTGTATAATTTGTTTAGGATTTATATGTTGTAACTTGATTGATGCATTATAATTAGAATATCTAATCAAGTGAAACCCTAATCATGTAATTTCCCTGTACAATAGTACATCTTCGATGTCAATATCTAGATAGATGGTGAAACGAGTACTTCATATGGGAAACTCAGAGCACATATTATTGAATATGCGGGGTGCAAGTTGAATTACCTCCTTGTTTCCTTAAATTGTTGTTATAGTGGTGATAACACCAATTTTTGTGATATTTTAGACTGTTTTTCTGTTATCAAAACTGCCATTTTTAGCTATTTTCCTCTCTTTTGTATGCACTTTCGCAATAATTGGCCAAGCAATGCTCTTAATCCTATATTTCCATCTTTTATAGAGTTTTTCCTCATTTTGGTGCAATAAGGCCGTCCCGGCCCACAGAATAAGTCCAAGTCTATTTCGGCCTTCCTGACGCCCGATACAACCTCCGCCCG
This sequence comes from Alisma plantago-aquatica, assembly GCA_963693085.1. NCBI lineage: Eukaryota > Viridiplantae > Streptophyta > Magnoliopsida > Alismatales > Alismataceae > Alisma > Alisma plantago-aquatica. The sequence goes on along the minus strand of OY856415.1, from coordinate 685,018,747 downwards.
ATAGGGTGGAGCGCCACAATGACACACGACAAAAGGATGCTGCGCAAGAAGGAGCAGATGGACGACACACCCTCTACCCGACAGGGAGCCCATCTCGCCCCGACAACCCAGCTTGTCGGGCGACACAGTCACCCACTAGTAGGCGCACCGTCCATCACGTGACCGATATCCGACACTCTTGAGCCGAGCGATACCAGTATCGGCCGTCCACCGACCCGCAAATAAGGAGGACACGTGGCGCTTCGAGCACCATAACTTCCTCCAACTGTTGCCTATAAATAGCAGCTACAGGAAGCCGAAAAGATAGTTCGGAGACTTCGGAATTCGGACAGTTGGGAGCTTTGAGTGACCTTCAGAGGAAACTGCGAGAGCAGGAGTATCGTGCCCCAGTGCTCGTGCCGGGTGACACTAGGTGAGCTCTTCCTCGTCCCGAGAGGGAGGGGATAGTTCACTTAGAACCGTCCCGGGCGACACTATGGGCCGATATCGGCCAACGATGACGAGCGACACAAGTGCCCGACAGTAGGACGCGTCGCTCCATGCCCGACACGATATCGAACCCGATACGCTTCGCCCATCATGCGTGCCGCCCGAGAGGGTGTGTCGCCCGACTTGAGCGTATCGGCCAGGTCCTTGAATGATACAGTCGGCCGTCACAGTGTGCCGCTCGAGAGAGTGTGTCACCCGACACCGCTATATCGGGCTAGGCCCTTGTCCGGTATCGGGCGGGAGAGCCGCTGTAGTCTGTCGCCCTTCTACATCAAGAAGGCGACATCTATCTTTAATTTTGTTATTTAATTCCTTTCTTACACAATGTATTAAGACCCTTAATGTGTATGGAAATAGAAAAGCTTAATTACTTGCTGCTCTATGCTTGGTGCGATATGTTGGATGACTGCTATGTTTGATATCTGAACTCTAGCTTGCATGTTTGGATCGCGTTTCGCTTAGCTACCGAATCGTGTTTTCCTGTCGCAACAGCTTCCAGAGTCGTGTTGTGGCTCTAGTGTTTGGTCCGATTCTGGAGTACGAGAGTGCCTGGAATGGAGTTGTTTCTGTAACATCCCACTCTAACTTAAGTCCGACAACCTCGAGAGGGGTGTCGAAGCTTAGTTAGAAGTACCCGCTCTGAGAGGAGGGGTGCAGGGTGTTACTGCTTCCACTTGTTTTGCTGTAGTCTTATCCTCCACATCTTGCCCTAGCTCTAGTATTATCTTTCTGTTTCTGTTGCATGAAAACCCCTAAAAACTGCTAAATGACTAAAACCTTAAATCTCTCTTGTAGCTCCTATTGGAGATAGTTTTCTTTGTTTTATTTGTGACATCTTGTTGTTTCCCTTTTGGGAATTTATATCTCTTTATACCCACCGGAGTGTAGCATGTCGATTCTGGGTTCTCAACACTACCCCCCTTGTCCCTGTGTTCAACCCCGTATATCTACTTTGACCCCGTAAACAAAGTTGTGGGGGCCTAGAAGGATTCGGGTTTATAAATGTAAAAGCTCGACTACCTCAAATCCGCCTCCACTTTTGGACGCGTGATTTAGTCCGGTCAAGTGGTATGATGTTTTGTTAAGAACAACCATGCATGAGTCTATTCTTTAGTGTTGTGTCATGCACCAAGGTAGACTAGTTGTTTTACAGGACCATAACTTTGACTATGAGTTGTCTTCAGAACTATAGATTCATTATAAGTTGTTATTTAGCGGTTTGACTGTTATGTCATTGCATTGTAGACTCGAACTAACCAGGTAGTTTTGGTGATGATCACAGAGTATGACTCTTCCATTGATCTTGTATGGTACTGATTTCGACTTAGAAGTGGTCGGTTGGATTTGAGTGGTACGCCTCAAATCCTCAGGTCATAATAATCAAAAGTAATAATACAACTGAGTAGTATATTTGCTTAGGGTCAAATACTAGTCACATAGGTTGACCCCATGCCTTATTTCTTAGACTGTTTAGTTTATAATAGTTATACATATTTTTCATATTCCTTCTGAAAGAATAAGATGTTCTATTGCTCAATTGTAACTGCTTAATTTAACTGCTCAAATAGTAATAATTTCTTTATTTAACTTCTTTATTATATTATTGTGCTTATAATAGACGTTGGCGAAGAGTTTTATCTCTCGCTAGGATGTATGGTCTCACCCCATGGATTTCCACATCTTTTATTTGGTCGTGCATGAGGAGGTAGAAGTCATACATCTGATGTTGAGCAGCAAGGAGAATAGTAATTGTTAGAGGTTGGATATGCTGCTAAAGTTTGTAGTTGAGTCCTATGTGTGCTTCATGTACTCTCGATTCTTTGGGGATATTTTGCTATTTTGTATATAGACACATAGATTTCGGCTTTGTGCCATGAGTGTATAGAAATGGCATGTACACATAAATAGGTTGTAATTTGTAACAGATATGGCTTGATAGCCTTTCAATATGATATTAAAGATCTTTTGGCAAATATGGAATACAAATGGCCTAAGTTGAAGGCTTGTTATGATATAATTTCACTTGAGATATTGTATTGAAAATGGTTTTAATTTAGTCTATTTTGTGGTAAGATGGTTATTAATGATAATTCCACACTTTGTTTCGAGTAATCTTGCTTTGTGTGGCGAAGGGCGTCACAATTTTGTGGTATTAGAGCCAGATTTACTGAGTCTACAAGGACATATGACTAGGGCTGGTGTCTATTCTAGTGTCCTTTGTTATATCTTATGGTCACTTCTGTTTATGCAGAAGAAGAATAAAAAGAAGAAGAAGAATAGAAGAAAAGATGTCTAGAGAACACAAGGAACATGTGGCAGAGAGCAATGTTGTTGTACTAGGAGGTGGTGCCCGGAGGCAAGAGAAGGCTGATATTGTGCCAAAAGTGTCTCAAGTTGACCCAACCAATGTGGCCAACCCTACACTCCTGTCCATGTTTAGACAACTTATGGCTACAATGACACACATGGTGGATAGGATTCCTGCAACCCAACCTAGATAAACAATCCTTAGTGCTGAAACTCATGGTCCAGGGAAGACTTTTGAAAGACTTTGATGTGTAGGGGCATTAGAGTATGTTGGTACATCATATCTAGTTGATGCAGATATGTGGCTGACTGAGCTGGAAAAGGCCTTCAAGATCCTCAACATCCCCAAAGAAGATAAGGTGCAACATGTTGTATATCTGTTAAAGGGGAGTGTTGGACACTAGTGGGCCATTGAGGAGGGGAAAAGATTGGGTGTTGTGATTACTTGGGAACAATTCTGATGAGAGTTCATAAATTGGTACATTCCAGAGACATATTTGGATGAGAAGATTACACAGTTTGTGAATATCTGATAGGGATTTATGTCAATCAGTGCTTATGAAGCTAAGTTTATGGAGCTTCTAAGATTTTGTCTGCACATGGCTACAACAGACAAGGAGAGAATCATGCACTTTGATAAGGGTCTGAGTACTAAACTAAAAACTCCACTGTCATCCTTAGAGAATAGAGAGAGGTTTTCCACTTTTATGGAATAAGTTCATAGGGTAGAACGGTCAGTTATAGAGAAGTGTGGGACGAAAGCTAAGAAGAGGCATGCACAATACCAATGACAATCTTCTGGAGTCTTTAAGAAGCCTAGATCCTCAGTACCTCACTCTCAACATAGGTTAGTGACTCACTCACAGTGGACACAAAGCATAAGCAGAGGCTATAGCTTTCCACCTATAGGAGCTCAAAGTGCAACATCAGTGTCTGTAATGGGGCCATCTAGGCCGTGGTACAAGAGCAAAACATATTTTAAATGTGGATAGGTGGGGAATACTACGTGGTTTTTCCCTATGTAGGATGAAGTGGTGACTCAACAGTCAAGGCAGAGTTAGTAAGGGTCGCAACAACAACAGTACAATGGCAGTGGTAGAGGAGGCAGATAGGAATCACAAGCTGGTTCTTCTGGACATGATAGTAGATGAAGAGGGCAACAATAGGTGTCAGATTGATTCTATATGATGAGTCAGCTAGAAGGATTTGTCAACCCTCAGGTCATGATAGGTTAGATGGAGTTATTTCAAGAACAAAATTTTCTTCTTCCAGTTTCATATCTATTTTGATTGACCTGGGTGCAACACACTCTTTTATCACTAGATAAGTGATTACTAGATGTTCCTTGCTTACTAGTCATAGACATGATAGTCTTCATCTAAAAACTCCTCTAGTTGGTTCTACAGAGCTGCAGGAAGTGTGTCCATCCTGTGTTCTTTCCTACTCATGACACAGCATTCAAGTGGATGTCCTATCACTGGATATGCACAGATTCAATATTATCCTTAGGATGGATACTTTAGAAAAGTATCAGGTGATCTTTGACTGTAGTGCCAAGGTGTTGACATTTGTCGATGGTGATGCTTTGTGGGTCTTCCAAGGTGACATGAAGATTCTTCTGACATGTCTAGTTTCAGCTATGACAACAGAGAAGTGGATGAGATAGGGTTGTGACACGTTCTTGGCACATGTGGTGGATACAAGGAAAAGAGTCCAAGTATTCAGGAAGTGACAATTGTATAGGAGTTTGAGGTTGTATTTCTTGATGAGTTTTTAGGTGTACCTCCTCTTAGAGAGATTGATTTCTAGATCAATATAGTTCCACGTACCCAACCTATAACACATATGTCATATAGAATGGCACCAACTGAGATGCAGGAACTAAAGAAGCAGTTGCAAGAGCTTCTAGAGAAGGGTTTCATTAGACCAAACACGTCCCATTGGGGTGCTCCCATTCTATTTGTGGAAAAGAAGGATGGATCAATGAGGTTATGTATTGATTAACAAAAGTTTAATAAGATGACAATTAAGAATAAGTACCTGTTGCCATGTATAAATGATTTGTTTGATCAGTTATGAGGTGCCACAGTCTTTTCTAAGATAGACTTGAGGTCCAGATATCACTAATTGCTAATTAAGGCAAATGACATACCTAAGTAAGCTTTTAAGACAAGGTATGGTCATTATGAGTTTGGGATTATGTCGTTTGGGCTAACCAATGCACCAACATCATTTATAGATCTCATGAATAGGGTGTTCAGGTTCTATCTAGACCAGTTCATGGTAGTGTTTATATATGATACCTTTATCTACTCTAGGGATAGCTAGCAATACGAGCAACACCTACATCAGGCATTGACTTTATTGAGGCAACACCAGTTGTATGCAAAATTTAGTAAGTGCCAGTTCTGGTAAAGGAAGTGGCCTTCCTAGGGTATGTGATATCTGCTAAAGGAGTCTGTGTAGACCCAAAGAAAGTGGAGTCAGTGCTGGAGTGGGATCATTCAGAGACACCTATAGAGGTTCGCATATTTCTAGGTTTGGTAGGATATTATATGAGGTTCATTAAGAACTTTAGTGCGATGGCGTTACCCCAAATAAAGCTAACAAGGAGGGATGTACTGTTTGTTTGGGATGCCAGATGTCAATGTTCTTTTCTGATCCTAAAGGAGAAGTTGACCAGTGCACCCGTATTAGTGCTGCCAGAGCAAGGAACAAGTTATATTGTCTTATGTGATGCATCTAAGAATGGTCTGGGTTGTGTGATGATGTAGGATAAGAACGTGATTTCTTTTGCTTCGTGACAACTTAAGAAACACGAGGAGAACTACACGACACATGATCTAGATTTGGTAGTCGTGGTCCATGCTTTGAAGATATGGAGACACTACTTGTATGGTGAGAAATGTCAGATCTTCACCGATGAAAAGAACCTACAATATATTTTCTTGAATTAGGAGTTGAATATGTGACAACGACGTTGGATGGAATTAATCAAGTATTGTGATTGTATTCTAGATTACTATCCGGGGAAGGTGAATGTGGTGGCGGATGCCTTAAGCAGAAACTCTTCTTCGTCATCATCCGCTGAGCCGACACAATTGAGTGCTTTGGTGTCCTTACGTCAGATGAATGTACAATTAGAGGTATCTATGTTAGCAGGTCTGTTTGCACATTTACAAGTGAAGCTAACGTTGAATCAGTAGATCAGAAATGTGTAATAGAATGATATTTCAGTACAATAGATCCGAGCAGAGTTGGGCAGTGAGAAGTGTGATGGCTTCTATGAGTCTGAGGATGGGACAACATTTATCATGGCAAAGCAGTTGTGCTAGATGTAGATAATCTGAGGACATTATTAGTTCTTGAAGAGGCTCACTCTTCTGTGCATGCTATGCATCTAGGTAGAACAAAGATGTATTGGAATTTGAAAGATCTGTACTGGTGTCCAGGATTAAAGCGTAATGTAGCTGAGTTTGTGGATAAGTGTATGTGTTAGTAGGTCAAAGTCGAGCATTAGAAGCCTGCAAGGACTTTGCAACCAATGCCTATACCACAGTGGAAGTGGGATCATATTATGATGGACTTTGTGGTTGGACTTCCTAGAAAAAACAAGGGTTATGATTCCATCTGGGTAATAGTGGACATGTTGACTAAGTCAGTGCACTTTCTTCATGTAAAGATGACATATACGACTGATAAATTTGCACAGGTGTATGTCGATGAGATAGTATGATTACATGGCATCCTAGCTACTATCGTGTCAGACATAGGTCCATAGTTCACTAGTCACTTTTGGCAATGCTTACACACAGTTAGGGGAACTTAGTTGAGGTGCATTCCTGCGTTATGTCCACAAACAGATGGATAGTCTGAGAGGATTACACAGACTTTGGAAGATCTGTTAAGAGCTTGTGTGTTATAGTTTTTGGGCAGTTGGGATATACATCTTAGCTTAATATAATTTGCCTACAACAATAGATACCAAAGGAGCATCAACATGGCACCGTATGAAGCGTTGTATGGGAGACATTGTAGATATCCTTTGTGTTGGTATGAGAAGGGAGAATATCCAATTCTAGGTCCTGAGCTAGTGCAACAAATGACAGAAAAGATCAAAGTGATTCAACAACAGCTGAAGGCAGTACTAGATAAGCAAAAATGTTATGCTGATAACTATCATAGACCTTTAGAGTTCTAAGTGGGAGACATGGTGTGCCTCAAAGTCTCTCCTCAAAAAGGTGTTCTAAGGTTCGGGAAGAGGTGTAAGTTAGCTCCCTGGTATATGGACCTTATCTGTGGTTGCATGTGTTGGTAAGGTGGCTTATAAGCTAGAGTTTCCATATGAGTTGTACAAGTTGCATCATGTGTTTTATGTCTCTATGTTGAGAAAGTGTCACCCAGATACGGAGTTGACTCTCCAACCTATTGAGCTAGAATTATATAATGACATGTCTTATGTGGAAGGTCTTGTTCTGATCCTAGATAGAAGGATCAAGAAGTTGAAGATGAAGGTCATTATGTTGGTCCAAGTTTTGTGCCATCATCGTGGCATATAGGAAGCCATTTGGGATCTTGAGGACAAGATGTGGAAGCACTATCCATCTCTTTTGGCGTAGGATTTCGGGGGCAAAATCCCTTTTACGGGTTTATGGTTGTAAGACCCCTAACCTAGCTTCATGCTTAATTATAATTTCATAGTGTAATGAAATGCTTAAACCTTAATTTAATCTTGTGGTATGTCACAATAACATGTGACATGTTTATATTTTCATTTTGGTCCAATTTGATTGATGTTTGAACTATCGTTGCTATATATGTGCATGTTTTGGACTAGATTTGCAATTTGTCCATAAATGAGGGTTATCTTGCAAATTGTCACATGAAGAGAGCGGTTCTTATGCTTTAGCATTATGATAGAGAAAAATATGATTTGGGTCGCCTTGTTTGAATCATGGTTGGTGATGTGACATCTTAGGATGATTCTAGGGTTTGCCTTGTTGATATGGTGATTGTGCTAGGGTTTGAGTGTTGCGACCACTACCCCACTTTTGGGTGAGGGTAGAGACAACAACACATGCTCAATGTAGAGTGGTTTCTACCATGATAAGTTAGAGGTGGGTTGGTCGAAACACTTTGTCCTCTAGTGTCTCGACCATGAGCAAATGGTGACCTAGGGTTTCGGCCAATACAAGTACATGGGATGTGTCTCAACCGAAACCAAGTGGTGACTGACCTTTATGGTCGCTGCCCTTTTCATGGATAAACATTAACCTTTTAAATTTTGCATGTGAGTGGAGAAAAAGTTATTTTCTTTGGAGGACATGTGTCTCTTGATAATCTCGTATGTTGACACCTCTTAAACCTTTACTTCCCTACTCCTTTGGGTATATAACCCCTTCTCTTCACTTGTGAGCAACTTTTTTGGCCCCACTATCTTCCTTCTTCCTTTTGATTATTCTTGGAGCTTCAAGAGCATAGGAGGTCTGATCTTGAAGCCTTGATGGCTGATCAACCTTTTTTTAGGAAGGATTTGTGCTAAATCAACCTTTTGGAGATTCTTCTCTTGGTAAGTGATCCTAACTCTTGATCACATTTTCCCTCTTTTGAAATATCTATCTTCTCCTTCCTCCTTGGTTGTATACTGTGGATCATACATAGTGGTCGTTTAAGAGAAACTCCTCATCACATGGGCCTTATATTATGCTTATCATGGTGGCATCTGAGTGAGAGGGAGTTTTCATCTCTTTCTCCTTTCTTCCTTGGTTCAGCCTAGGGTTGTTTTCCCTCTTTCTTGAGATCTATCGTGACCAAGGGTTTCTTATCTTTTGAGGTGATCCCTTGGCTGCATTGTTGAATCTTGGTTGGGATTCTTGGAGCTTGTGATCTTGGGAGATTAGTTCTCTCCAAATCAAGTGGGTTATATAACTTTTCCCTCGTCTATTATTCACATCTTAAACCTGATCATATGTTGTTGTTCCAGATATTATAAATGTGTTCTTTATGGTAGAAGAAATGATAATGTTTAGGGTTTAACCATGTAGTATTATTGAAAATGATTACTCTTCTCATAAACCCTAAATCTTTGTACCTGATTTGGTGGTGATTGAAATATTGGTGTGTTTCTTTTGATATTTATCTATGGATCTGAGTTACTTGATATATGATTCATTTATTATTAAATAATAGTAGGTTTTGAAAATGTTAACATGCATAAGAATCTCAATTTTCTCTCTCTAAATATAACTCTTTTGGTGACCTTTTATGATCCATAACCTAGGGTGGTATGGAGAGTTGTTCTTAGGTGACGTTTAGTATGCCATGTTGTTGATGATCTGTCTCAACCTTATTTGGACGTGTTAGGGTGTTGGGCATATAGTTGACCTATGGTCAAGACAACCCTTGGTCTTCCTCATGGTCGATACCATGGATGGGTGTTGGTTGTGACTGAAACAACCCTAACCCTAGGGGAGGGTCACTACCCACCATCCTGGTCACAACATAGCATTGCTGCATGGTTTAGCTTAGTTGGTTGATGTTGCAGTTCTGATGGTTAAGTGGTTAGGTCATAACACTTACTAGGACCTAGTAGCGGCCGAGACAATGTTTCTTAGGTGACATAGTTGATATGCATGGCATGGTTTCGATTGTAACGCACTTGGATGTGGTAGTGGGAACAATGCCTTGCTTGAGTGTCACTCTGCGTCACAGTCGCAACACAACTTTGCAGGTCATGACACCATGTTGCACACGTCTCCATCGTGACACCATATTGCACGTGTCTTGGTCACAACATAGTGTCATGTTGTGTGAGGGTCATGACACCTTGGAGGTGTTTTGGTCGTGACTCCACGTGTGGTGAGCAAAATTATCGCACATATGCATGAACGCAGTCAATACATAGACTAACGGTCTATATTTGATGAGTTGGTTATGAATGGCTAATCATAAACAATAGTGTTTAACCCTAGTGCTTTCCAAACATGTGGGAGGTGATGGAATTAGGGTTTAGTGGTTGAGGGATGATGTGAAACCCTAATCTTGAGATGTAAAATACATATTTGTATATTGTTTGAATATCATTATCATGTGATAGTATTTTCTCTCTCCTACTTGTGTAACCCTAATTTGCAGGTGAGATGAATGTCATATCTATGTGAATTCTATGGCGAACCTTGTATAATATAGGGTGGTGATTATGAGCACTATTGAGATATAAATGTGATATTGAATGTACAAGAATTATGTGAATGGATCTAATGATCTTGCAAGTGCCTTATGCACAAATTGAGGTGAAATCCTTAAGTGATGCGATTGAGGATTGATATCACATAGTGATGTGATATTGTTAATGACATTGTGAGAGGCAAAAATATAAGTGCTAGTGATGATGAGACAAGTTCTTACCTTGTACATTTTATATCTTTTGGAGTTGTATCCCTATCCTTAATTTTGTAGAATTTGTTTAGGGTTTATATGTTGTAACTTGATTGATGCATTAAAAGATATCAAAATAGAATATCTAATCAAGTGAAACCCTAATTATGTATTTTCCATGTACCATAGATCCATCTTCAGTGTCAGTATCTAGCTGGATGGTGAAACAAGTAATTCCTATGGGAAACTCAGAGCACATATTATTGAATATGTGGGGTGCAAGTTGAATTACCTCCTTGTATTATTAAATTGTTGTTATAGTGGTATGATGTTTTGTTGGCCATGCTAGAGCTTGGTCTCTAGTGTTGTGCCATGTACTAAGGCATACTAGTTGTTTTACATGACCATAGCTTTGACTATGAGTTTCGGTGTGTAGAACTATAGCTTGACTATAAGTTGGTGTTTAGCACTTTCACTGTTGTGTCACTGCATTGCAGACTCAAATTGACCGAGTAGTGCTAGTGATGATCACTGAGTCTGACTCTTCCATTGATTTTGCATGGTACTAATTTTTACTTAGCAGTGGTCGGTTGGATATGAGTGGTACGCCTCAAATCCTCAGGGCATAATAATAAAAAGTGATAATATAGCTGAGTAGTATATTTGTTTAGGGTCAAATATGAATCACATTGGATGACCCCATGCCTTATTTCTTGTACAGTTTAGTTTATAGAAATTATACATGTTCTTCATATTCCTTCTAAAAGCGTAAGATGTTTTACTGCTCAGTAGTAACTGCTTAATCTGCTCAAATAATAACACCTTCTCTATTTAACTGCTCTATTATATTATTGCACTTATAATAGACATTGGCAAAGAGTTATATCTCTCGCTGGGACGTTTGGTCTCACCCCATGGATTTCCGCATCTTTTAGGTGGTCATGCACGAGGAGGTAGAGGTTGTGCAGTTGATGTTGAGCAACAAGGAGAATAATAACGGTTAGGTTGGATATGCTGCTAAAGTTTTGTAGTTGAGTCCTACGTGTGGTCCATGTACTCTCAGGTCTTTGGGGAGATTTGTTGTTTTGTATATCGACACATAGATTTTGGCTTTGTGCCATGAGTGTATAGAAATGGCATGTAAATATAAGCAGGTTGTAATTTATAACAGGGCTTGATAGCCTTTGAATATGATATGTAAGATCTTTTGGTATATATGGAATACATATGGCCAGAGTTGAGGGCTTGTTATGATATACTTCCGCTTGAATTATTACATCGAAAATGGTTTTAATTTACCCTATTATGTGGTAAAATGGTTATTAATGATAATTTCACTCTTTGTTTTGAGTAATCTCACTTTGTGTGGTATCAAAGCTAGGTTCGTTGAGACTACAAGGACATAAGACTAGGGTTTGTGTCTGTTCTAGTATCCTCCAATATATCTTATGGTCACTTCTTCTTATGTAGAAGAAGAAAATATGTCTGGAGAACACAAGGAACATGTGGTAGAGAGAAATGTTGTTGTACTAGGAGGTGGTGCCAGGAGGTAGGAGAGGGATGATGTTGTGCGAGAAGTGCCTCAAGTTGACCCATCAAATGTAGCCAACCCTGCATTCCAATCTATGTTTGGACAGTTTATGGCTACAATGACACACATGATGGATAGGATGCCTGCAACCCAACCAAGATTGCCCCAAGTGTTGAAACTCATGATCCTGGTAAGAATTTTGAAAGACTTCAATGTGTAGGGGAATTAAAGTATGTTGGTACATCTGATCCAACTAATGTAGATATGTGGCTAACTGAGCTAGAAAAGACATTCAAGATCCTCAACACCCCCGAAGAAGATAAGGTGAAACATGTTGTATATCTATTAAAGGGGAGTGGTGGACGTTGGTGGGCCATTAAGGAGGAGAAAAGACTGGGTGTTGTGATTACTTGGGAACAATTTCAACGGGAGTACGTAAGTCAGTATTTTCTAGATACTTATTTGGGTGTGAAGATTGTACAGTTTGAGAATATCTGATAGGAATTTATATCAATTAGTGCTTATTAAGCTGAGTTTATGGAGCTTCTAAGATTTTTTCCATACATGGTAGCAACAGACAAGGAGAGGATCATGCACTTTGAGAATGGTTTCAGTACTAAACTGACAACTCCAGTGTCATCCTTAGAGAATAGAGAGAGGTTTGCCAATTTTATGGAATCAGTTTGTAGGGAAGAATGGTCAGTTATAGAGAAGCACGAGATGAAAGCTAAGAAGAGACATGCATAGTACCAAGGACAATATCTTAGAGGCTTCAAGAAGCCTAGGTCCTCAATACCTCAGTCTCAATAGAGGTCAGTGACTCACTCGCAGTGGACACAAACCAGAAGAAGAGGTCGTAGCTTTCCACCTACAACATCAGTGTCTGTAACAAGGTCATCTAGGATGTGGTATGAGAGCAAAATCTATTTCAAGTGTGGACAGGTCGGGTATACTAAGTGGTTTTTCCCAATGAAGGATGAAGAGGTGACTCAAAAGTCGAGGCAAAGTTAGCAAGGGTTGTAGTAGTGACAACAGTACAGTGGTAGTGGCAGAGGACGCATATAGGTGTCACAAGATGGCTCTTCAGGACATGCTGGAATAGGAAGAGGGAGACAATAGGTGAGGACTCGATTTTATGCAATGAGTCAACCAGAAGGAGTTGTTTACCCTTGGGTCATGATAGGTCAGATGGAGTTATTTCATTATGATTTTTTTTCTTTATTTTATCACTAGAGAAGTTATTGCTGACTGTTCCTTACCTACTAGTCATATACATGATAGTCTTCATCTAGAAACTCCTCTAGTTTGTTCTGTAGGAAGTGTGTCCATCCTACATTTTTCCTTCTCAGGACGCAACATTCAAGTGGATCTCCTACCACTGGATATGCATGAATTCGATGTGAACCTTGGGATGGATACTTTGGAATAGTATCAGGTGATCTTGGACTATAGTTCCAAGGTGGTGACGTTTGTCTATGGTGATGCTTGGGTCTTCCAAGGTGATAGGTAGATTCTTCCGACATGTCTAGTTTCAGCTATGACAACATAGAATTGGATGGATAGGGTTTTGATGCATTCTTGGAACATTTGGTGGATACTAAGGAAAAGAGTCCTAGTAATCAAGAAGTGCCAGTTGTACAGGAGTTTGAGGAGGTGTTTCCTAATGAGTTTCCAAGTGTACCTCCTCTTAGAGAGATTAATTTTGAGATCAATTTAGTTCCTGGTACCCAACCTATAGAACAAACACCGTATAGAATGGCACACGCTGAGATGTAGGAACTAAAGAAGTAGTTGCAAGAGCTACTAGAGAAGAGTTTTCTATTTGAAATGAGCACATCTCCTTAGGGTGCTCCCATTCTATTAGTAAAAAAGGAGGATGGATCGATGAGGTTATCTATTTATTACCGATAGTTGAATAAGATGACAATTAAGAACAAGTACCCATTGCCACGTATAGAAGATTTTTTTGATCAGTTACGAGGTGCCATAGTCTTCTCTAAGATAGACTTGAGGTTGGGATATCACCAGTTGCTAATAAAGGTAAATGACATGCCTAAGTCAGCTTTTAAGACAAGGTATGGTCATTATAAGTTTGTGGTTATGCCATTTGGGCTAACCAGTAAACCAACATTGTTTATAGATCTTATGAATTGGGTGTTTGGGCCCTATGTAGACCAGCTCGCGGTAGTTTTTATAGATGATATATTGATCTACTCTAGAGATAGCCAGTAGTACAAGCAACACCTACATCAGGCGTTGACTTTGTTGAGGCAATACCAATTGTATGCGAAATTCAGTAAGTGTGAATTTTGCATAAAGGAAGTGTCTTTCCTAGGGAATGTAATATCTGCTAAAGGAGTCTGTGTAGACCCAAAGAAAGTGGACTCAGTGCTGGAGTGGGATCAGCCAAAGACACCTATAGAGGTTTGCAACTTTCTTGGTTTGGTAGGATATTACAGGAGGTTCAGTAAGAACTTTAGTGTGATGGCATTACCCCAATTAAAGATAACAAGGAAGGATCTACCATTTGTTCGGGATGACAAATTCCAGAATTATTTTATGATCCTAAAGGAAATATTTGTAGGATGATTACTCCATGCCTCAGGTTCAATATGGATATATGTAATAAAGAGACTATACATCATGTTAACATTCATCACTTACATGTTATACTATTTCTCACTTTACTTGGGTAGCAATGACATGTTTCTAGGTGTCACACTTTACCTGTGAGGCCTCTTACATCACTACCAATGTGATGTGAAACCTACAGGATCACAAACATATGGATGCATAAGGAAACTGAAGTTCACAATCATATGCATGATAAAATGGTTGTGAATTATGTAAAGGATGGTTTCCTACCCAAAAAATTGTTTGGGTAATCTAGACATTAGATTGGATGGTTCCTCAAAATTTGTTGACTAATTATCAGTTGGTCAATTGTTATCATTAAAGAACTGACCAATCAGTCGAGTGGATAACCCAATCAATAAATTGGATATATTTTAGAAAATAAGGAAAAAGGAGTCTTGTTTGATTTGGAAAGGATGGGTCAATTGGATCGAACCAGGACTGACCAACTAGTTGAATGGATGTACCAATTGATAGATTGGATGACACATTGATTGAATATGAAGTTTTCCTGAGTTTCCCTAGTTTGATATCATTTTGAGTTGCAATTATGAATGATATTGGATATTTAAAAGTTCAAGCCCATGATCTCTTATATAAAAGGGTGCACATCCAAGAGGATGAGATGCACTAGACATACTTTGAGACACATTATAAGAGTTCTTACTCTTGGAGAGAATCAAACTAATCCAAAGGATGACAACCACCAATAGGATGAAAAGGACAATGAAACTAGCATGGTAAAAAATCTGAGTTCATACGACCAAGGTGGTAGTCTAGGAGATCCTACATTTGTATGGATGATGTCGAGGTTGAGTTCCTTATGCAAATGATTAAGGTAGAACAACTCTTCAAGGAAAAGGCAAGGAGTTTCAATGAGAACAAGGTGACAACAATAACAAAAACAACAATGACTTCAAATTAGGATCCAGAAGTGTGAGTAATGCATTGACATAAGACATGTTTACTTATTAAATAACTAGTATGCACCCAAGTATATTTGATATCTTCTATAATGACCTTTTATGACTATTAAATGATCTATTTGGTAAGAGTTTTGTTGGGAAAAAAGATTTCTACTATGCCCCCTTTCCTCAAAACCCTACACATACCAAAATCGATTGTTTAGACAAGTCAATTGATTTTATAACACTAAACATGATCATTGGTACCTCTCTGGTTTCTCAACCAAATGATCATTTGACTTTCAATGGAGCACATCATTAGTCAATCGATTGGATAACAATTTGCCTACATATCATTTAGATCCATTCTATATATAATTGTTAATGAAATATGTGTCTAAATGAAAGAAAATCCATGTCATCATAAATATGGTGTGTACTTTGTAAGATTATATATGACAAGGATTTGTGTAACCCTCTATCTAAGAGTTAAGTTAGATTCAAGTGGTAACAATTATCTACCTCAATAGTTAGGACATGGGCAATTACCAAAATTTGATGCATGACTTAATGAAATATGCTTCTTAGCATGCTATGAAGATTGCTTGTTGTAATGAGGAATATTGATTTGAATCAAAATATTGGCAATTTGTTTGATAAAAGCCTGATCAATATCGTCAAAATAATCAAATAAAAAGTCTTACTATTATAAAATTTTCTTGTAGATCAAATTCCAAAGACAAATAATCACTTCTCTTTATGATCATCACTTGACAAAGAAAAGTTGAATGTGAATATCTTAAGTGACTGGTAAAGGACAATGAGAGTTGTTCTCACTCATGAGCATAAGCTCTAGTGCCATAGATACTCCACCACTAAAAGAACTATCTTCAAATGTGCCTAGAGAGGAAAGAAAAGCTAATCATAAGCATACTTTTTACTCTTTGGACATCAACTTCCTCATTCTATGACCATGAACCATGAGCTTTAGAAGTAACAGAAGAACATAGGACACTATATGTTCTCAGAACTAGCAAGGCAAGAGGTGATGTCTCCAAGGAATTGTTAAGTGCAAGATAACTGAGGGAAATCCAGTTGGGACTCATGTGCTCAAGTTGATTAATAATGTGAAAAGACTCAAAAGATGGTGATTATAAAGACAAAAGTTGTCCACCACGTAATTTTGCAATCATTACCAAAAATTTAATTGCATTTTTGTCATGACATAAAACACAAACAAATTTGTGAGTTTGATGTCAAAATTGCTTGGCATGTTTAGATAAATTGAAACTCAAATGAAGACGATCACAAATTGTTTTTGATGGTCAACAAAGAAAAAGGAAGTACAAAGTTAATAAATATTTTAAAGCTGGACAAAAGTCTAAAAGTACTTAAATCAAAAGCAATAGAAAAGGAAGGAAATTGTACTCATTTTCCCTAGCATAGACATTGAAAAAGAAATTTCCCTCTTTACCTAGAGTTAATAAAGAGAAGGGAGGGGAAGGAGATATCCACTTTAGGTATATATGTTATAGAGATAGACTTATCTACTTCTTCATCATGAATATTGGATACCATATGTGGATCTCTCATATAATCAAATATTGACGGTCTAGAAAAGATGTAAATCCTTAAAATAGGGAGAGTGGAATTAAGTATTTCTAGTAAAGAAAGAGATGTTTCCATGAAATAGGCACCTATTTTTTATGTTTACCTACTGGGATTGCAATAGATAGAGAACTTTTGTTATGTTCCATCCATAAAATAAACATTAGATATGTGTCTTAACAAGAACAATTTTGAATTTCTTGTAAAGAATGGTCAATGTTATATTTAAAATATATGAGATCATTTATTGCAGTGCCTGATGTATTATGTTCTTCACTCATTAATCTTAGGACAAGTGTTTATAACATAAACACCAAGAACATAAAATTCAATGATTCAAACAAAATCTATATTTGACATTGTTGTATAGGGAACATCAATGAGAAGCATGTTTCTAGACTCCATAAGATGGATTTCTAGACTCTTTGGTTTTTCATAAATAGATACATGTGATATTTTTATAGGGAAAGAGGACAATACCATTGTTTACTAGTAACAGTGAAAGAGAGAGTGACTTACTAGGACTCACACATATTTATGTATGCACACATTATAGCACACGTTCTAGATAAGGATATCAATACTTTGTCACATTCATTCATTATTTCAATACACTGGTTGTATTTCTAATGAAACATAGGTCATACCCCATTGAAAAATTCAAGGTATTCATGAATGAAGTACACAATTAACTTGAGAAGAATATTATAGTTGACTCATCTTGGAACACCACAACATAATGGTGTATTAGAAAGATAGAAAGAAAGAAATAAAGAATCACATCCTTTTGGACATGATACAACCAATGAAGATTTTACATAATCTTCCAACTTCCCTATAAGAATATGCTTCAGAAATTGCATCATTTACACTTAATTGTGTACATTTGGAATCAGTTCAAACGACACCAAATGAGATATGAAGTGGGAAACATCCTGGCATGACTTCTAGTAAAGTTTGTGGCTGTGAAGAATATTTAGGTTACTTTGTTGGATACCCTAATGAAACTAAAAAATATTACTTCTATAGTGCAACTGCCGAAAAGTGTTTGTTACTAAAACCACATTGCATAGCTTGAAAAAATTGATTTTCAAAGGATCTAGTGACAGGAAAATAGAACATGAAGAAGTTAAAGACCAATAAGAAGCATTGAATCTTTGTACATGAGGAATAAGGAGAGTCATGTGTTGTTGTGAAATCTATTTCCTCATTGTAGCACAAGAGCCTCAAAGGTCTAATTGAACACATCTGGGGCCATAGATATTTAGATCTCTCATGAATCAACAAGATGATTTTATGATAATAAATGGTGATGACATATCAACCTACAATGAGGGTATTGAGGGAACATATTCTAAAATATGACTTGAAGCCATGTATGCCAACAAGGTATGGACCTTGGTAGATCCACCTGAAGGTGTAAAACCCATATGGTACAAATATATCGTCAAAAAGAAGACTGACATGGAAGGTAATGTACACATCTATAAATGGTGATTGGTTGCAAAAGGATTCGAACAAGATACACAAGTTGACAATGATAAATTATTTTCCCTTATTGCTATGGTTAACACCATCAAAACATGATTGACATTGCATATTACCATGACTATAAGAATGTCATATAAATAATAAAACTTATGGACGTTAAAACTAAATTCCTTGTAGAAATTTACTTGAGGATTCGTACTAGTCACAAACCAAAGATTTACTTCTCCAAATGAAGCCAAAAAAATCTATAAGCTACAAATGTCAGTATATGAATTGAATAAAGCATCTAGAAATTGGAATCATCACTTACGTGAGACATTCAAATAGTATGGATTTATCAAAACTAAAGCCATACCATGTATTTTCAAGAAGTTTAGTGGGATCATATTGTATTACTCATATTTTATGTGGATGGCATACTATTAATGGAAATGACATGTCTACTCTATGATTGGATAAGACTGGGTTGGGAAATACCTTATCTAGGAAGGAATTAAGAGAAGCACCCTATATTCTAGAAAATCAAGATTTAGAAATGTAAATCTAGACAACCTCTTGGTATAAGGCAAAGAACATACATTGAAAGAGTGTTGAAGTGTTTCAGAAAACAAGACTCTAATAGAAAAAAATTAATAATGTCTCATGGAATAACTATCTCTGGAACTCAATGTCCCAAATCTTTTGAAGATATAGCACACACGAGAAATATTTTGTATACCTCTTTGATTGGATTGTCATGTATGCAATGTTATGTACTCATATTGATGTCGTGTATGTTTTGAGAATGATAAGTAGGTACCATTTAGATCGATATGAAGTACTTTGTATGTTGTAAAGAATATCCTTGTATTTGATAAGAACTAAGGACTCATTTCAATTCATGGGGTGAGGAAGAGTTAGTAGTAAAGGGTTACAATGACACAAGCTTCCAAACTGAAAAGGACAACTAACACAACAATGAGGATTCATGTCGTTCCTCAATTGTGTATGTGTAAGATGGGAGAGATCTAAGGAAGAGACAATTGTAGATTTCAAAATAGAGGTTGAATATATCACTACTATCAACATAGCAAGGGAATAGTATGGATTAAGAAGTTTATTGATGAACTCAGGGTGGTTCCAGCCGTTGATGATGCAATAGAGATTTATTGTGACAACAATAGAGTTGTTGCACAAGCTAAGGAACCCAAATCCCATCAACATTCCAAACACATTCTACATATTTAAGATAGATCAAACAATGTGGATATATAAAAATTTGTAAAGTATCAACTGAAAGAAACACTTATGATCCACTGACAAAGGCATTGTGACAATAGAAGCATGATGGTAATGCTAGATCACTTGGAATTGAATTCATGAGTGGTTGTCTCTAGTCAAAGTTGGAAACTAATAATTGGTATGTCTAGATAGTCTACCATATGATGATTTTAATGGGATAATTTGTACTTGATTTGATAACGAATAGAAGTCTAGCCCACTTTATAGTTGATTTTATATGAGACAATTATTGAACATCATTGTGTCCTAATAATTATGGACTCTATGACATGTGGATTTGGATTGAGAACCTAAACATGTGATCATATGTACACTTGGAGTATTTACTATTATATATCCCCTAGTAAGATAGTATTATGGAAGTAATAAAACACAAGAATAATACATCAAGACTAGTGTGTATGTGTTGAATGATGGCTATATCTCATTAGCCATGATATTAGATATTAGTCAAACACATAAGTACTTGTTAGAGAACAAGTGTACATGAAGCACCCACCATGAGAATGAGACATGGAAGGAATGTTATGACATTAGAATCATATCTTAATGTGATATTGGTGACTAAGAATCTTAGACTTAAATTCATTATAATAATTATTTGTTGATCAATGTACTTTAACATGATCCAACATGACCTTTTATAAAGGTAACCAAACATGTAGCGATTAGGTGCATTATGAAACATGGATTATTATGAGTTGTGTATATTGAATTTATCCCACCTAGTGTAATGATATCCTAGATACTTATAAGTGATACTATGAAGTGCATGTTCATGCTTAATGAGTCAATGTTGGATATTAAGATCATTGTATCTCAATAGTTTAGGGTTCAATCTGGATATCTATGATTAAGATACTATAAAATCATGCTTTATTAGCCACACTTATTTTAATTTTTTTCTTAAATGTGTCCCACTTTCTTGGGTAGAAATGGTGTGTTGCTAGAGGCCAGTTGACATCATTGCCAATGTAATGTCAAACTTACATGGTAACACATATATGATGCTAAAGAGAAAGGAATTTGACATTTGAACTATAATTAGAATTGTTCTGAATTATATATAGGATGATCTCATATCCAACTGATTGACCAATATGTAAGTTGAATAATGATTAGGTAAATTACCAAGTCAATTGAATGACAATATATTAATTGATTAATAATCTAGACAAGTATCTAAAGATTGATTGAATGTCATTGGCCGATTGTTGCATGATTAGGAAAGTTTGTAGAAGTATCAAATGATGCTTTTGAATGTCAAAAAAAGGGTTGAATAGTTATATAATTGATTTATGTGTCAATCAATTGATTGATATGTAATTTTCACAAGACATAACTATTTAACCAATTGATTGGGTGATAGTCAACCTATTGCATGGGCGTCAGTTGTCTTATTATGGTGAGATTAGTTGAGTATGCAAGTATGAAAAAGACTTGGATTTTGGAAACCCTTAACCTATGACTCTACCTATATATTGGGGGTGGCATCTAGAAGATGAGACACAAATGTGATATAAGAATTTTATTCTCTCCCTTTTAAAATAGGAAGAGGATGGTGGATGCTAGCACATCAGGAGCCTACATATGCTTCTCTTTGGAGGCCCTAGTGGCTCCTTAAGGGTTCCCTATGTCCAAGTGAACCACATAGAGGCCTTGGAAGGTGTGCAAAGTCTAAAGGATTTTCTTCCACAAGAACAAAACATACTCTTCTTATTCTTGTTGCCACGAGATAGTGCTTATCGTGATCAACTATTTTGCTAGTCAAACTTTGGATCTGGATCCAGAAGTAGGAGAATGACATTTACTTAATGTGTCATGTTCTTAGGCAATAAGAAAACACTAAGGTATATTCAATATCATTACTTTGTATTTATTGTCCACATGTCATGCCTATGATGGATACACAACCTAGGTTTTATTTGAGAAAAGATTTACAATTATGTTGTGCAACCTTTCCCTACAACCCTACAGTCTGGTGGGTCACAAAAGTGTTCCACAAGAAGTCAGGGATCCAAAACTGGCCATATTGGACCCACAAATTGTGGAGGCATGGAGGTGATGTCATTTCAATGTGGGAGTAGGTAGGGAAGGGATCTCTAATTGAAGAGGGAGTCCACAAAAGGTGGTGTATGCCATTTATTCCCAAGAGTAATTGTAGATCCAATGTGTGGAGAAAATCTCTGGTAGTGCCTATGAGGATATAGGAAGGGTTACATAGGATTGATAAAAGAAAAAGGGAGATGCATAACCAACTATGAAACTTAGCATGAACGGAGGTTAAAGAGCATAGGTACAATTGTGTTAGTTGTCGCACAATGTATTGTTAGATGTTGCTCATTACTTGTGAGGTCAATTGACACCATTGTTGGCATAATATTGAAGCCACATGGTCACACATATGATGCTCAAAGAAAGGAAGTTAGCATCATAATCATGATTAGAATGGTTTAAAATTATATTTAGGTTGATCTTAAATCCATCCAATCGAATGATAATTAAATTTGTTAACTAATGATAGGGTAAATCACCCAAGTCGATCTGATGTCAATATATAATTGATTAACAATCTGAAGAAGTACCAACAATTATATGCTAATTGGTCGATTTATGCATATCAAAAGTGTCAAATGACTACTTGACTAGTCCAGTGATCGATTGAATTGCTTATTTTACAAGATATACCTATTCAACTGAGCAACTAGGTGATTGTTAATCTACTGAACAAGTATTAGAAACTTCATATTTTTTGATTAATTGAGTTTTTAATTGATATGAACTTGGGATTCTTAGAAACATAACATGTATCACTCCTTATATAGGAGGTGACATCTAGAAAATAAGACAAAAATGAGATACTAGAATTTTAAGTCTCTTCCTTTTTAAGAAAGAGAGAGAAATCCCTTATGGCCACCCTCTACAATAGTAAGATGATCGCAAGATGCTAGCACATCACTTGTCAAGATCCTCTTCTCCTTGGAGGCCCTAGTGGACCTCAAGGGTTTCCTACGTCTGAGTGGAGTATGTAGAAGCCGTGGAACGTGTGCATAGGCTAAAGGGTATTCTTTCACTATGAGAAGGTATACTCTTCTCATTGTTGTTTCTACAAGGCAATCGTGTTGTTGATCAACCTTGTTGTTGTTCAAACTGTAGATCTCGGTCCAAAAGTAGGATAATTATACCGGCATAACATTTATTGTGATTAGAAAATAATAGCACACAAAGATATTTTCAATATCCTTTGTCTCTATAATACACTGTGCAATGGCTATTACGGATCCTTGGCATAAGTTTTCATCATTCGGGAGAAAGTTTTTAAATTTTGTTGTGCAATCTTCTCCTACAACCCAATAGTGTGGCAGGTCCCAACAATATTTTACAGGATGTTGGGGCTTCAAAAGTGTCCACATAGCACCTATGAGAGGTGTAGTTGTGGTAGTTATGTCAATTTCATGTGTGAGTACCCAAAAAAGGAATATCTAATCAATGAGGGAACCCATGAAATGTGGTGTGCAAAATCTATGCTCAAGAGGAAATATAATGTGGGGAGAACCTCTAGAAAGTGCTTAGAAGATATAGGAAGAGTTATACATGAGTTATAAATGAATAAGGAAGGTGCATAACCAGATGTGAATCTCAAAATAGAGGGAAGAGAAAGTGAATAGGTAGAGTTGAATGAGTTGGCACCAACTATACCTCAAGTGGGGGTTTGTCAAAACCTCTGTGTTATGTTGAGGGTAGTGATGTCCTTAAATACTTGTGAGGTGGCTAGGTTGAGATGATGTGTTGGACATCATATCGAGGATTAAGGGTGTGTTTTTTGGATTAGAGACGAACAAAAAAGATATACTTGTCACTTAGTGTGATTTAAATGTCTAGATATTTGGGTTGGTTGATGGATTAGGGTCCAACAATGGTCTTTATTGAGTTGAATGAGTTTTTTAACTCTTATTTGCACTTTCTAGGACTTCTCCGTATTGAATTTTCATAATTAGTGTATTTTAGTAGGAAGGTGTAGTTGGGATGAAATACATAGATAGTGATAATAATATATTGTTCCCTTTTATTCATATCTTCTGGTAAAATTTTAGTCAATAATTCCAAAGTAATATATGTATTATAAGCTAAATATTACTTGAATCTTGAAAATTTAAAAATACATATATAAGAGTGATTCCACAACAATACAGAATGTATACGATTATCATGTCCTATGTACATGGAATTGTGAGAAAAGAATGAATGTCTAGATATGTATCTTTATTGTTGAGATTAGATTAGAGTACTAAAGTTTTAGTTTCCCTATTAAAGTTGTTTATGTGATTCAATGTGAGAAAACAAGGAGTTTTGAAATAAAAAAGAAATTAAGGGTGTTCCTCATGTAATGTTTAATTCTCAAGTTATGCCCTAATCTCATGATTAGTAGTAACCGTGGGATGTGGGTATAATATATAATGTCCACATATTTACAACATGTACAAAGCACAAGTACACAATCAAAATCTTGAGTCAATGTTCATCATCAATAGAACTTCCCAACCTAGACCTGAGAGTACATCGACGAGTCTAGGACTCACTAAAAACCCCACCAACCTTCTTCCTCTACAGATTTCAAAACTAGTCATCCTCTCTACCACGGGTTTAACCGCACTATTTACAATCACCTAAAAATATGTCATGACCCACAAGGTGAGACCAATGTCTCAGCAAGTGATATAAATTCTAAAAACATATATTTCTCATAGAAAGATTAAGTACTTTAAACATTTAAGTATGCATTATTAAATAGCTTAAAGACTATAGAGTCATATTATGGTTGATTTCTCTTACTGCATTATAAATCATGTACAAATTTTAAGAAACAAAGCAAGGATCATCATCAAATATGAGTCGCCAATTAACCCTAGTAAATATACTACATGGATGGATTACATATTATATTAAGCCCTGGGTAGTTTGTGAGTTGCCAAGTAACCCTAGTAGATATACTACACTGATGGATTACATATTTTATTAAGTCCTGGGTAGTTTGAGGTGTACCACTCAAACTACTAGATGGCAACTACAAAGTTGAAATCAGCCTCATATAAGATCTAGGATTTCTAGAATCCTAAGATCTCTTCCCCTCAGTCGGTATAAGTAACAATCATAGTGGTGCATCAAACCAACTACTAAAACAACCTATTCTGTCCTAGGTACATAGGCCATGACACTAGAAACCAAGGTATAAACCCTCAAAATATGAGTTACGACCATAGTCTCTTTCAACACATACCAACTCCAAGACATGACATCAACCTCTCTATAATACCTTAGGATTTGGATGGTAGAGATATACCCTCCCTACAATGACATATACTCAATAGTATACGACTCTGATATCCTCTTGGGATTACTCGTTTTGCTATCCAGAAAGTTCTGACATTTTGAATAGTTATAAGGACTCAAGGCACTACATGAGTAGGGTTACACTTGATTAGTTACATTATTTAAGTGTTTTGACAACATCAACCAAGTTACATACAATCTCCTAAAGTATGATTACAAGAAAAATTGTAGAATACAATTTTTGAAGATATAAAACATATGAAATATGGTGCATGTTACTCCATCGTGGTATATTCATCCATTCCCAGTCATAATAAGGACTATATGTCAAACTAGGGTGCATAATAGCTCAAAATGTCATTTATGAAAAATATTAATAACTTCCTATAGAAACATCATTATCATACAAAATTTTGCAGAGAGCTTCACAAGTCATTCTAAAAATATCGCCCTAAATTTCAGTGCATTTCCAAGAACTAGGCATTTATGTGACAAAAACCTAGCATGAATGAGCTACTTCTAGCATTATAATTTCGTCTAACTATCATTTTAGGACCAAAACAATAAATAAAAGCATTAAAGCCACCACTGAATAGTAAGATTTAAAGTTTAGGTCAGACTTATGTACATTGGGTACCAAATGGCACCTATGTGACATTTTTAGAAATCATAACACCAATATTTCGAATTTCAAACATGCATGTTCAAAGAAAATCTCATTCATAGAAGATTCTACATTCATTGGGTCTAAAGAAGGCATAAGAACTTGTATTATCATCATTCTTATATCAAACAATGCACAAAAGGTTAGCTTTTCTCATATTATGGATTTTCTAGAATAAGATTTACAGAAAACATGTTATGAGTAGGCACGGTATGCATTAAATGTCATATCACTCACCTTAAGGTGAAGAGAACTTCCAAGCAGCAAGTTATCATGAAGAAGAGAAGGTATAACCCAAGCTTTGTACTCCAAAAGCTCCAAGGTAGCTCTACCTTCAAGAATGGAGTATATCTAGAGAAAAAGAGAGAAGAAAAGATGTTTCTTCACCCATGTGCATGAGTTTCCAATAAGAAACACCATAGATTTCAACCATGGTGAAGGAGGGAGGAAGGAAAATGTAATGACCCCACCCCTCAGCAACCCCCATTTAAGGAAGGCTAAGAAGTTGGTGCCATTATCCCAAAACATGATCAACTAGTTTTGCAAATAATAAAAAAATAATTAATAAATTCTACCACAACTAAACTTAAAATAGGATAAAAAATTTCTTTTCACATGCCTTTAAAAAATAGGAGTTTGGAACTTTACCCAAAGTGGAGTTCTATCTAACTAAATCCTTCAATCTTTATTTAGCTTTATTATTTAAATGTCACTTTAATTCATCCCCTTTCATATATTGCTAAAACGCTGACAAAGAAAATGTCAGTCAGTATAACAGATTATACTGGTATGTGGGGGAAACAAAAGTGTGCACATAGACTGTAACAACATAATCACATCAATTATTTGTTACCAAGCAAGAAATTGCATTTTTCTTCATAACCTCTCAACCGTTTTGACCATCCTCTGGTATACCCTCTCTTAGAGTTTTGTCCCTGTAGTGGACATTAGGCTACCTCTCTAGATCGTTGGTTTCATAATGGAAAGGAATTTCCTTCCACATCAACAAGTTTATGAATAGAAATGACTTCTCTAAGATAGAAAATTCTGATTCCTATTCCGCCCTCCAGGCACCACACATTGTTGATCCATAGAGGAAGATGAAATCTATTAGACTAAACAGTTGGCAGCCACCAGACATAGATAACCTGAAACTAAACCTGTCTATTGGTAGCAGCAAGGATCCGAAGGGGAATTCCCACAGATGGGTTGCAGGGATTATCTGCAAAAAACATGCCTACACCCATCTTCTTTTCAGAGTGTGGATAAAGGTAGAAGACAACAAACTTTCTTACCTACAGGCTTGCATCATCGGACTGAAACTTGCGGATGACCATAACCTGATGATCTTGACTATTGAGGTGGATGATAGGTTTGGTCATAATACCCTATGGGGTAACTCCAGAGAGCCTTGGAGGGTGACACCTATGGTCATGGAGATCAAAATGTCCTTGAGGAACAAGAAGTTATGGGGCATTTCGTTAGAAAAGCAGTAAACATTATCCCCCTTGAGATAGGACGATGAGGATCCCATTTGTAGAACCTGTTTGTCAGCACTTCACCTGATAGTCTAGCCTTGAGAATCATGGGACTATTGATCATGGAAAAGAGATAGATCCCATATGTTGAGATTGTCCAGGAACCGAATTAGAGGTTGATCTTTTCATAGTCTTGTTTAGATGATTATGGGGGTGTTTATGGTGTTATATATTATGGGGGTTTGGGACTTTACCTGCATCTTTATAAGTGGGAGGTGTACTATTTTATTATGATTTTGGCTTACAAGAGGGGTGTGGGATGAATAGAGTGACCCCTGGCTTTAAAAAAAGAGTTAGGTACCTCATTGGTCACCCCTCAATCTGGAGTTAGGTGCCTTGGGTCTGCCCCTCCTGGGTTTGACCTCTCATGACCTTCCCAACCTGGGCTTGGTCTCTTAGTCATCAACGTGACTTCATTCATAATCCTTTCCATAAATCCCAGAGATGTTATGTCAATTTGAGTAGGTTATAAACTTTAATAATAATGATAATCATAGTCACTTTATGGATTGCAAGAATTAAACTTCATCCAAGCATGTAATTGCAAGCAATCGATAAAACTCTGATAATCATGGTGAAACTCAAGTGATTAGCCATAAATGTAACAACATACCTGATTTGATATCCAATCCAATCAAGATGTCCGATCAAGCAAGTTAAGCAACAAATCAAGTAAATCTTTATCTTAAAAACATGTATAATGCCTAACTGTTACCATCATATCCCAAACAACTCCTTATTGACTTAGGAGACCTTTCTAAGGTTTCTATGTATGATTAGGATTCATTAGGGTTTCTTAGATCAATTTCATAATCTTTATCCTTTTTAGGTCAACAAACCCTAAAACATGTTTTCTACTCATAAAACTCTAATTACTCTAATTATCCATACTAAGGGTCCTATATTCTCAATCTGGCATATGATCATCATATCTCTATCTTATTCATGGATTTTTGAAGTAAAAACCATTAGAAGTCATATTTACTAAAGTTAGGGTTTCTAGGCCCATTAATGCATATTCATGTCCATGGAACCCTAAATTAAGCCAATTATGCATAAAGGTTATCCCTTTTAGACCCAATTCTCCCGTTTATCATCAACAAGTTCATATTTTCTCAAAATATCCAAAGAACATTATTTGATCTACTTACCATCAAATCTTAGGTTTTTTTTCATTAATTAAACCATTAAAGATGATAACCTTATATACTTTTTGAATTGCAAGAAAAATCAGGATTCAATTGCATTTTTAATTGATTCCTTGTATTTTTTGATCAAAAATCATATATTGTTTGTTTTGATCCAATCATCCTATGATTTACTACAATTTACTCAACTTAATCAATTATGGCCCAATGGCAGTTTGCCACCTAAATAGAGTATTGTGGGTCCCGCCCAACCATAATAGCTGGTTCGGGGCTGACCAACCGACTCTCGCCAACCAAGCAGAGCGTGGCTTAGGTGGTCTAGCCAACAAGTGAGAAATAGAGAGGTAAAAGTCTTGATTTCCCCTTACCTGTGAAGAGAAACGTCAGGGCTGATTGAAAAATTCCCAGATTGTCTTCAACCTTGCTCATACGCGCACACCGCCGCCTGGGCGAGTCAACCTCACTGTTGACCCTGGGATTCCAATCCCCTGAGCGTTTCATGGAGGCCTCATCGCCTTCACCGTGATGCACCAAACTTGTGGATGACTTCAATTTGTCTGGTGGTGGTCAAATGTAGTAGGTCAAGAAGATGAATTCTCCAAAGAGCCAACGATGGATGACGAGGCTAGAAGTAAAATTGGGTGTAGGGAACAAGGCACAAAGTCTAGGGAAGTCTCATAGGAAATTTGATGGTCTTGTTGGGACCTCTACCCCCCTTATATAGCGTGGGGTCTCTGGCGTGGGGCGTCAACATCCCTATGAATTGGGGAAATCATGAGTTGTTCTCTAAAGCCATCCAAACTTAGGATTGTTTGACTCGGGAAGGTGTCCAAAATGCAATGGGGAGATTTCCACAATTGCTCGTGCATCAGAGTGTGGGACAATGGGAGAAGAAGATTTCTCCTATTTACCACCTGGCCTGGGATTCTAGATGATGATACAACTCTGTTGAATTGTGATATCAATGGCCTAGATTGTCTGCATCATCCACTGAACTGAAATATCAAATCCTATAAGTGTGACATTTAATGCACTATACTTGATATTGTATCACTTTAGGATTACTATGAAAATACATATCTCTCTGACTGTTAATCCTTTTGCTTCCAAATTTGAAGGGAATCTTCCTAATGACTTAACCTACATGTGTGCAAATTTTGAGTTCCAAATTTAAAAGCATGAGAGAATTTTATTCATATGCAAGTTATCACTTGATAAGGCATATTTTATTCATATTTTCTCTCTCTTACTCTTTTATTTCCTTTATTTGGATTCCTTTTACCATTAGAAACCATGTGTATACAAAATCTAATCCATGATGATCAATCATACAACTTTCCAGAGAGTTCCACATATTTCTCATCATTATCTTAATTTCTTTCCCTTTGTATGCATTATTTGATTTCTTTCAAATTTTCTTCCCTTTTTATCATATTGGACTCACTAACTTATTAGGATGCACGAACTCACATATACAAAGGAAAGATTGCAAAAGAAACCCATTTATTCAACATAAATCATATAATTTACATACATGTACATCTCATTAAAAAAATTGCATTTCAATAAATATAAACCCAAAAATTGGGGTTGTAATATCCTTCCCCTCTTATAGGAATATTTCCTTCAAAATTCCACCAAACATACAAATGATTCAAGATAAGACTTCTCCATGTCCATCTTTAACTCGCATGTGGCTTCATCCTCTCAATGGTGCTTCCAAAGAACCTTTACCATCTCTTTCCTTTACTCTTGAGCTCTCTCACCTTGGTATCTTGTACCCTCATAAGTGACTCAGGGTAAGTCAACCTCCCTTGGAGTTCAATAGGTTCAATGCTCGACACATGGCTCGGGTACCTCACATAGTGCCCTAGATTGGGCATAGGCAACACATCATGCATCATATTATCCTGAGGGGCGTAAGGCCAAAAACAAAAAGTAGCTTCACCAATCCATTCCAAAATCTCAAAAGAGCCCATGTATCGGGGACTCAACTTTCCCCTATTCCTAGCTATAGCTTAGAGGGGTTATATTTTCAAAAGACATGCTCACGCACAGTGAAGTGCATGACATTCCAATTTGCATCAGCATGCGACTCCTTTCGATCCTGGGCTTTCTATATTCAATGCTTGATCTAACGACTTCTTCAACATACACGGTGGTTTATCTAACCTCCACAAGGTTCTCTCACTGACATCACCCTAGTGAAGTGGTGACCAACACGACCTCCCATAAAGAGCTTCATACATCCTGACACTGGCTTTGGTAGCTGTTATAACAAACAAACTCAGCTACGGTGGGTACTGCTACCGTGATCCACCCCAAATGAGCACATATGCTCTCATCAGACCTTCTAAAGTTTTGATCTTACTTATCACGACTGTGCATCAGTCGAGGGGTGATATGATGTGCTAAACTTCAATCTAGTATCGAGTTCTTCATGTTCAGGCTCCCACAACCTAGAAGTGAACTTAAGGCCATGCTCAAGAATATTTGAACTCAGATTACCATGCAATCGAACTCTCTCTCTCATATATATAGTTCAATTGGATCTATCACATTGGCAGTGGTCTCTAAGGGAAGGAAACTTGTTTACTTGGTAAGGCGATCTACCATAACCCATATTGTAGCCTGACCTCTCTTGGTCTTGGGGAGACCCACCACAAGGTCCATGGTGATCTGCCCTCATTCCACTTGGGAACTTCCAATCATCTACATCAATCCACCGGGTTACTGGTGTTCAGCCTTCACCCTCTGGCATGTATGGCATCTGGTCACATATGCCTCTATATCCTTCTTCATTCTAGGCTTCCAAGGTACCGCTACACACCTTAACCATCTTGGCAGTACCAGGGTGTACAGTGTACTTAGAATGATGAACTTCCTACATGACATGATTCTTCAAGGGAAAATCCTCAGAAACCCTAAAACACTCTAGTAGGTAATTTCACCACCTACTCTTCCTAAGAGGTGAACATGAGGTTTCTCTAACAAACCTTTCATCTCATCATGCTCTGGGCTAGCTAACCGGGCAACTACCAACTCAATCTATAGGTCTGGTTGTATCTAGATGTTAGCCCTACAGGTCTAGTTTTCCAATGGTCGCAGGGTCCACCTAGCAACCTCTTCCATCCCTCTCCACTGGCTAGACAAGATAGCTACACACATGAATTGTTTCTAGCTGAGAACATTTGTTACCACATTATTCTCCTTGTGTGCTAGGTGATGGTGCAGACAAAAACCTTCATATACTCTACTCATCATCTTTTTACCTGGTTTAGGTCTGTCTGAGTCAGGAAAACTTTGAGCTCTTACTTCCATCATCTCAGTTACCAAACCCAAATCTGTAACTCATAGATTCCCAGGTACTCTTGATATGTACATTCTCATATTACCTTTGTTCTTTCAAACCATCTATCCACTATATTATCCAAAGGGTGTGGCACTTCCTCCGATCCTCCATTACCATAAAAATGTTTCAACTCAAGCACTTACCTCTCATATCACTTTTATCCTTAGTATGGTATGCATTTTGTCCTATCTCTCACACCCATAATAAGATGAAATAAGCATTTGGATGCAGTCCAAATACAAAGTTCATTCCAAACCAGGAGTAGAGATGGTGCATAACACATACCATTACACTTTCCAGTCTATGTTGAAACATACACCTCATGACTCCACATCATGAATATCTCAATTCTATGTTTACACCCATGAGAAGACTTTTCCCATCGCTTTTGGGTCTTATCATCACTCCTATGTACAATCCTTAGTCATTCCCTCAAGGTCTCTAAGGTGTCGGTACTTTTGGGGTGATCTTACCCTTATGCATCTAGGGAGTGCCTCTCACATTTACCCCTTAGGCCCCATGAACTCATGAAGATGACCAACCTCCTCACCCATGGGCCTCAGGAAAAGTTAGTTGTTACCTCCTGACCCTATGGTCTTGTGCATCCAGGGAATAGACAACTCCTACTTCCATCGGTTTTATCCCCCCCCTTGACCTTAGTATTGACTTAGGATTTTATCATAGCTTGTGACTCACTTTTTGATATTCAAGCACATTTCATCCTTGAATCCTCACCCAAATCTTCATCATCTCTTTGGGTACTCATGGTTAACCTTACATCCCTTCATAGGAATCATGGCAACCTACTAATCTTGGTATGGCCCCATACATGTTACCTCCATAGCAACACATCTTTATGTCCCTTAGATATGGTCGTACATGGGTCTGCAGATTCATACTCATACCATGTGCTCCTACACTTAGCTCACCAAGCTCTTATAGGTGGCCTCTAAGGCTAACTCCATCCTAAACCAGAGTTGGAACTCACTCCTACATGGAGGGTCCTTTCCCAGGATAGGAGAAAACTATCACTTGATAGTCACAGAGGTCACAAAACATTCTTACATCCAAGGTCTTTATCATCATGTATATGCATAGCTCCTATCATGCTACCTATGCACGTGGTTAGCAAGTATACAACCTATTAAACCATTTCCAAGTCCCTTGCTATGTCATACTTGTTCATCAATTCTCAAGGTTGGACCAATATCATACATACATATGTCACCAATTTGTGTGAGTGGTTCATCAATCATATATCTCAGTTCAAGTGGGGTTTCCTCCTTATTCCAACACATGGGGGTGGTTCCATGCTTAAATCCTATGAACCCACTTCAACCTCATGAGCATTACGTACACCTAGGTGTCTTTACTTCCCCTTGGTCTAGGAACCTCAGGCTCACCCCTTAGGCATTAGTTGTCTAAACTATATGCTCCGCTGCTCAAACACATACCAAACCCATGCATGATATGGAATATACTTCCTAACATTCTTCCACGTGAACAATCCATAGAGTCCTACACAAGGACAACCAACTGGGTATGAGACCTCATGACAATCTACCATACCTCTTCAGGGTCTTTGGAACTCTCCTTCCTACACCTACGAAATAGAGAGGTAAAAGTCTTGATTTCCCCTTACCTGCGAAGAGAAACGTCGGGGCAGATCGAAAAATTCCCAGGTTGTCTTCAACCTTGCTCGCACGCACACACCGCCACCTGGGCGAGTCAACCTCATTGTTTTCCCTGGGATTCCAATCCCCTAAGTGTCTCGTGGAGGCCTCATAGCCTTCACCGTGATGCGCCTCCACACCGTGGTATGATAGGCACTCATATCATCTGTATATTTGTATGAGAAGCCTCTTTCTCTTTTCTAGTATTTGGTTCCTCTAAAGTTATCTAAGGTACGAGAACCTCCTTGGATCATGCATGAAGTAACTTCACACATCTATGTAGGGTCATCTATTCTAAGCCATATCATACCAAACCTTCTCATGATTCATCGTGTCTCAGAGTCTAGGTCTCCAACCTTCTTCATCTGGGTCTCACTCTCTCTCCTGAGCTAACCCTATAACTGGCCCTACCACCAGAGTTTCCTTCTTAGAATTTGGGTCAATGATCCTAAGGATACACATCTATTCTCACATGGATGAAATTTACTATCAAATCTTATGTCCGACGGAGATCACCACAAAGATCCTTGTTGATATCTTACAGTATGCCTATCTCATAGACTAACAAGCATGATCCCTCCGACTTAGGACTAAAAAATGTTCCCAACCTTGATGTCACTCACTTATATGTAGGTGCATGACTCTTTCCTACTCATATATGCCTGTTAGGGTTCCTATTCAGTCACCACTAACCTTTCGAATGAGGGTGATATCCCTCTCTCCCTATCAGATATCACCCACCCAAGGTCGGGTCACCAAAAGGCACTAGGGGTCATGCAACCACCCATAGCCTACCTTTCTCATGCATACTCAAAGCCTATATGTCAAGCATACATGTCTAACCCACATACTTGCATGCATGGACAACTAAGGTATCCAACTCATCGTGTCCTCTCTTCCTCTATCCACTGCTTAAGGTTTTGGGTTGAGCATCAACCTTAGAGGATGCATCAGGTCTCTTCCTATCCCTGGAGGCTTCTTCCTCCAAGGCTATCTCTCTCCTCTTCTTTCTATGATATGGTCTAACCTCAACGTTCTCCTAAGGGAATGAAAAATCAGGCCATGCAACCTAAGCATGTAACTAATCTTGGTCTAAGTTCCATCATTTAAACTTATGTCCACGACATCTTTCTTACATGCTTTTTATTATTTGGTGGAGGATTTCTTAATACTTAGTACTCTTGACCCTCAAATTCAAGAGGAAGTGAAGAGAGAGAAAATCCTAAGCTCTTATAGTTCCTCTGTGAGAAGGGTAGAGAAGGGATGAAAACATATGAGAAGACCTAGAGGTATCTTATTTCAAGTCAAATCCTCATATTTTGGCCAAGCAGTCACATGGATTTTGGGAGTCCTTGTAAACTGACTAGCAGGGCGGAGTAAAATCTTGCCATCCCTCGGATCGTGATCCTTTTCTAGACACCTCCATCTTTGGAAAATCCTCTAATAACTCCCTTGGGCTCTAAAGAATTTGTAAAATTTAATAATTATTAGATATTAGATGTAATACCAGGCTCTGATACCAAAGGTAATGACCCCACCCCTCATCAACCCCCATTTAAGGAAGTCTAAGAAGCTGGCGCCATTACCCCAAAACAGGATCTTCTGGTTTTTCAAATAATAAAAAATAATTAATAAATTCTACCACAACTAAACTTCAAATAGGATAAAAATTTTCTTTTTACATACCTTTCAAAAATAGGATTTTGAAACTTTACTCAAAGTAGAGTTCTATCTAACTAAATCCTTACATTTTTATTTAGATTTATTCTTCAAATGTCACTTTAAACATTCATCCCTTTCATATATTCTTAAAATGGAGACAAACAAAATGTTAGTCAGTATAAAAAATTATACTGGTATGTGGGGGAAACAAAAGTTTGCACATATACTGTAACAACATAATCACATCAATTATTTCTTACCAAGCAAGAAATTACATTTTTCTTCATAATCTCTCAACCATTTTGACCATCCTCTAGTATACCCTCTCTTAGGGTTTTTTCCCTACAGTGGACATTAGGCTACCTCTCAATCTAGAGTTAGTTACCTCATTGGTCACCCCTCAATATGGAGTTAGGTTCCATGGGTCTTCCCAACTTGGGTTTGACCTCTCATGACCTTCCCAACCTAGGCTTGGTCTCTTAGTAATCAACAAGACTTCATTCATAATCCTTTCCCTAAATCTCATAGATGTCATGTCGGTTTGAGCATTAGAAAAATAAATGGCCACAAAAATACAAAATATTCTTCTGGTTCATCATTAAAAATAAAATCATGGCGGACCATAACCTATGTGAAAGAGGTTTCATAATACCTAGTAGATGTTACCTCTACCAAAAAGGTGAGGAAACCACTTTACATCTTTTCACAAATTGTACCTTCACAGTTCAAATACTTCTATATTACCTATAAGTAAGAGGAGTCAGTTGCCTCATTTTGAGCTGCTCCTATATTCTAATATTTCTTGAACCAATGGCTAAAAATAGAAGTGACATAATTGTTTCTCTGCTATTATGAAACTACATGCTTGATTTGTTTTACGCACATGTATGCCACGATCAAATGGAATTGATAATTGTTATTTTTAACAAACTTTTTGTTGTATTTTTCTTACCAATTGGACTAATTACCTCATTGCTTTCGCTTCGGGTATGTTATTTATATGGAGTTTTGAGCTAGTATGTTAACCCATTCTAGTATATTTGTGTGTTTCAGGAACATGTCTGTGAGTTTTGTCTGTATATCTTTTTTTACTGGTCAAATAAGGGTATCATATTTGTACCGTTCTAGTCTATCTATGTGTTTAAGCAGTTTGTATATGTACTTACAAGTTGGAGAGAGTCACCAGGTTTTTAATCAATTGGTTCTCTCTTAGCAAGTTGTGTATAAATTATTATATAACATGTATGAGCCCAACGAAAAAAAATTGTGTGTTTTGATAATTTGTAAAGACGTACTATAAATCAGAGGGAATTAGTCGGTCTAATGGAGTGTGTGTGTGTTCCAACAACTTGGCTATATGCCAATTCGCCCATTCAGCATATTTGTCCCAAGAGTTTGTGCATGTGTGAGCTCCTTCACATGTTTAATTTTCTTTCTATGATTTGAGTTGCTCTATTTATTCGTAGTTTTCTTTAGTTACCTTTTTAGATATTTTTGTTGATGGGACAAATAAGGCACATTCACATTGTTCCAATATCTTTATGTGTTAAGCAATTTGCATTGCACTTAACTTTCTATCTCTTAATGTGAAAGGAACTAATAAAATCTCTCTCTTATTGGGTTGGTATATAAATTATTAAATAGCAACACACTACTAATCATGAGCACAATAGAAAAAATAGTGTGTGCATTATGATAATTTTGTAAAGACACACTATAAAGTGGAGAGATTCAAGTATATTAATCAAAAGTGTGTGTGTGTGTGTTCCAACATCTTGGTTTGTATGCTCATCAACCCATTCAAATGGGTGTTCCAGTCGTTTGTATGTGTGCTAAGCAACCCAATTTGTTTGTGTGCTTATAGGTTGGACAGAATTATCAAGTTGCTCCTCTCCCTCTCGAGTAGTGGGTTTTATTTAAAACATATGTATAAAACATAGTGTTAATCATGAGTCTACAAAAAAACAAAGGTTCAACAAAGTTGGATTACTTTTTTTTCTATAGTTCAGTTGCTACATAACTTTCAACATGCATAA
The DNA here is from genome assembly GCA_963693085.1 of Alisma plantago-aquatica. Classification (NCBI taxonomy): domain Eukaryota; kingdom Viridiplantae; phylum Streptophyta; class Magnoliopsida; order Alismatales; family Alismataceae; genus Alisma; species Alisma plantago-aquatica. Next base: position 684,981,720 of record OY856415.1, on the reverse strand, counting down.
TGCATTTTTAGTTTATTATTTTTTAATAAAACTGGTGATAGTTTCTACTCGAGTAGCTTTTTATTTGTTTAATTTTATTTTTATTAAATTGATGACAAATGTCGGCATAGGCTTTATACAGGTTTCTTCACCTATTAAATAATTTTCTTTGAACAATTATTTGTGTACTTTTAGTTCGTAGTTATTTTATAGAAGTGGTGATTACCATTTTTTGTGTAACTTCCTTGCAAAGATTTACTAAATATTTTTATAAAAAAAGTGGTGACAATGGGTGTTGATGCTTTTTGAACATCTTGATTCACTTTCTATGTTTTTTACTAGAATTATTACAAACTTAATTATAAGTACAAAAAAATCTAAATTGCCAACATCCAATATTATTATTATTTTTAATTCAGAGAATGTCAATCAAATAACATCATATGAGGCCCACTCTAGCTGAATAATTATAGACTAAACATGTTATGACAAAGTACCATGTGTCAAAGCTAAATAGTTATCGACTAAACATATTATGACAAAGTACCATGTGTCAAAGATTTTAGCTATTATGAAATTAACTTACTTCTGATTTTTTGTCTAAAAACTGTGACAATTGTCATTTAAGTACTGGGATTTTTTACATAAAAACAATGACACATAGTGATATTAAATATTATTTTTATTTCTACTCAATTTTAATACAATTCAACTGTAGTTCATGTGCTTATCATGTGTAACTTTCTAGTTCTATCAAAAATAAAAAAAGTTACAACCTCTTAAAAGATTATCTAAACAGTGCCTCTCGATCGCGATGTGTGGGTCCAATCGTATCGGGGAACAAAGACTAATGGAGTCCATTGTTAGAGGGGGACTCAAAGGCTCTCGCCTCCCTCCCTCCCTCTACCCCATTTCCCCTTCAAGCAATTTTCCTGTCATCTCCTCCATTGCTTCAAGAACCCCAAAACAACCCCCCGTGAGTCATCCCATCCACTGGCCGCATTTGTCTCCACAACCTACACCACCCCTCCAAGGAACCCGCCCTGCTGTCGTTCCCATCACCACCATAGAGTTCAACAGCGGGTTCATGACTGTCTTCACCAATGTGTCGTTGCCCGCTCATCAGACATCCATCAACCACCTCTGGCCACAACTTCGTCTTCCTCCGTCTCCACCCACCCTACTCGAACCCCAACACAAACCCCACGTCATCTTCCACCACCATAGGCCACTTACTTCCACTAACGTCGGGCGCTTCATCGACTGCCTCCCCAACTGCGAGAAGAAGATTGCTTCAAGACCCCTTACCCGAACTCAAGCTCAGTCACATTTTCTCAAGACCGCCAGGCCTTTGCCCTTTGCAACCCACTCCCACATCCCACAAGCAACCCCAAACAGTGCTATCTTCCCCTAAAATCTTGAGCCCTCACAAAGTTCATGGGAAACCTAGGGAGCTCTAGGGATATAACTGATGGCTGAGGCACTCTACTCGCTCAAGGGGACTCACCATCTACTAGTGGAGGGGGCACAATGCTCTTCATTAGTGGGTATGAAGAGCCCAACACCGAAACACACTCCACTGTGCAGAATATAGGTGGATTGGTTCGTGTTAAGGAGACATCGTTGCCAAAGGTTTATGCTCCTGATCCTCTCTCCTTTCACAAAGTGCCTCTTTTCATGATTGCATTCCAATTTTTTTGTGATTTCGGGTTTTTCTATCAATCTTCTTGATGTTTGTTGCTTGGTCGCTAAATCATATTTTCTTGATGTTTGAGAAGCTTTATGTTTGTCTTAAGAGGAATACTAAATCATATTTTCTTGGTCACTAAACTATTACCAGGCGTACTTTTTTCTTCCCATGAGATATTTAAGTTTGGTCCATTTGGGAGTCTTGATGTAATGTTTTCTCAGTTGGGAAAGTTGTTTGCTTAGTTCTTGTACACCCCTTTCTACGTATTACTCTTCTAGTTTATGTATAGTTATGTACACTTTAATACATGCATTTGAGCACAACCTAGAAACTTAAGTATACAACTCGCCTAGTCTAGTGATCAAAAGTCCAAAACATTTTGACTTGTAAAGATTTGATAAATGAGATTAATTAGGCCTTTAATTAATTATTCTCCCACTATTTTATCAAAATTGATAGCCCTCACTATCAATTCGTGAGATTTTAGCATACAACCTTCTTGTGAGCCAATATCCAAAATAATTGGATCAATGCCCAACCAACACCAACAACAAAGACCAAATACTAAGGTAGGCAACTTTTGCCAATTGCATCATATGCAACTCTTGGATAGATTATCATGTGCAACTCTTTGCCATGATGCATATGTGTGTCTCTAGGTACTTGATCCTATCAAGGTTCTCTAGTTAAGTCCAAACCATAAGCCAACATGATGAGTGTGCACCCTGCGGAGGCAGGCCCACACACCTACCATCACACTTCTATGAGATAGATAGCTTACCACACAAAGGCGTGTCCACACATAGTTGATCAAGCTTTTCATGTGTGTTTCTTTATGGAAGGTAACTAAAACCTAAAATTATTAATTGAGGAGTTTTATTAATACATATACATATCCAAACACCACATACTTATAGTACATATCATATACTACTATATCCACAACCACAAACGATAGACATGCAATCACAAACACAAAACACCGGTTATGGCTATACTATTGTAATCTTTTAGAGCCACAAAAGATGATGATCTACCTAAGGTCTTATGCATCTCATACAACAACACATATGAATCAACTTGTAAGGATCAACATTACAATGAACAACTTCATGGATGCTCTGTGAGGTTGGAACTTCAAGTTGCTTCTCCATGAATGCTCCTTGGAGTTGGATCTTCAAGTTGCTTCTTGGAATTGGATCTTCAGGTTGCTTCTTCATAGATTCTCATTGGAGTTGGATATTCAAGTTGCTTCTCCATGGATGCTCCTTGGAGTTGGATCTTCAAGTTTACAAAGACTAAAACTAATCATGTCTCTATTACATCATATGAGTACAAATATACAGAGAAAGAATTAATTACACTTTGAAATAAGAGATGATGCTCAACATGTAAGCTGAATACTTTATACAAAGGATCCACATACAAACATTATACATCCATATTATTCACAAACAAACATATCCCCAACATTCACAACCACATTCATTCACAACATTCACAAAAGGGGATTCTAGGCCATAACCGTGCATACATTCACCACATAAAACAAATCTAAAAGGCGACATGTATGATATCACATGTATATCTACATATACATATATACATATTAAAATTGCAGTCCTTTTAATGCGGGACATTCCACATTAAATAAATTTTTAACTCCCACACAGACTATGCGGGGTACACAGGGGCAGCGCCCAATTTTACTTCTGTGCACTTAGGAAAATCAATATTTTTCATAGTCGACCCTGTCAAAACTGTCAAAAATAGAAGCCTACAGCATATGTGGAATTAGGTTTAGATATGCACATTAGCAGTTTGAAGTTTGCATCATATGCAATGACAGAAAAAAAAGTATATAGTGTTTCGATCATATCGAAAGGAATCCAAATATGTCGTAGATCGATGATGCTCAAATACCACTGTTGGGTTTTGTGGAAGGAAACATGTGCGGCAGAAGCAACAACATAAAATATGTTTCCACGCAACCCGCAACAGGATCTCACCAACAACAATGTATTCATAAAGAGTGTTTGTGGGATATACCTTGTCGTGGAGCAAGTCCGGTGACATCTCGCTACACGATGGTGTGCAATGCTCTTGGATTACACAGACGATATTCTCTCCCATCCTATGAACACATCACCGAAAGATCCAGAGGTGCTCCTTTCATGCAGTGATGTACGCCACTCGTAGTGCATATGGATGGTCGTTCACGTCCTCTAAACGCAGGCGTCTCAGTGTCTGTGTCTCTACTTCATCCATGTGGATGGACTGAAACTCCACATCACTCTTCCTAAACAGGTAGGAAGGAGTAGTCTTTATGTGATGATGTGCTAGTGTTGTAGTGCTCTCCTTTCTCTCCTGAGGCTGGTGACAGCTAGGGTTTACATACGTGAGCGTAAACTGAAAAGCCTCTCTCAATATCTTGTAAATATATCAGCCATCAAGCCCCTTTAAATAGGAGACAGAAGGAAGTAGGGTTTCCTAAACCCATCGGTAAATAGAAAGATTGTGTTAATTAAAATGCTCATGGATTAATTAGAATATTCTAGAATTAATTAATTGACCAATTAATTATATTAATTGATTAATTAATATCTGACTCCATGCAATTGCTCGGGATGTCTCTATGGGCATGCATACCAACAATATAACTTTCCCCTCATCTATTATTTGCATCTTAAACCTGATCATATTTTGTCATTCCAGATCTTAAAAACATATTCCTTATGGTAGAAGAAACGATAATGTTTAGGGTTTGTCCATGTAGTATTCTTGAAAGGGTTACTCTTCTTATAAACCCTAAATCTTTGTACTTGATTTAATGGTGACTGAAGATCTGATGTGTTTCTTTGAATCATTATCTATGGATTTGGGTTACTTGATATATGATTCATTTATTATGAATAACAATAGGTTTTGAAAATGTTAACATGCATAACAATCTCGGTTTGCTCTCTCTAAATATAACTCTTTAGGTGACCTTCTATGATCTATAATCTAGGGTTTGAAGAACACCTTGATATGGACGGTTGTTCTTAGGTGACGTTTAGTATGCCTTGTTGTTGATCATCTATATCGACCTTGTTTGGACCTATTATGGTGTTGGGCATATAGTTGACCTATGTTCAAGACAACCCTTGGTCTTCCTCATAGTTTATACCATGGATGGGTGTTGATTACAACTGAAACAACCTTAACCCTTGGGGAGGGTCGCTACCCACCATCCTGGTCACAACGCAACATTGTTGCATGTTTTGCTCAGTTGTTTGATGTTGTAGTTTTTATGGTTAAGTGGGTAGGTTGTAACATGGATTAGGACCTAGTAGCGATCGTGAAAATGTTCCTTAGGTGACATAGTTGAAATACATTTAGGGTTGTAAATGGGTACGGGTAGACCCGCAGACCCGCAAATCTGGACCCTTTAAAAACCCATCACAGGTTTAAATTTTTGTACTCGCATACCCTTGGACCCACATACCCTTGGACCCACACATATGCAGGTCTACTAATTGGTATGCTTGGACCCAGACCCGCTATACCTACATACTCGTTGTAGATAAATAACTATGTAAATAATATGTTATTTATATCATACTTTACTAGTCCAACTAATATAATACTTGAGATTATATCATACTATAGTTATAATAAGGTTGAGACTAGTCATCTAATTGAGAATTAATTATTCGAATTGCAATCATGAACAACATATGTAAACTTAAAATAAAATAGTAGCATTACATGCTACTCAATTAAAATACTCTGATGATAACTACAAATATGTAAACAATTAACTCAAGTAATCTTCAAAATAGAAAGTATTACATTATTTAATATAAGTATATCATGTTAACATCCTACATGATAGCAATTCTCATTGTATTATAATTAATATAATATATCTGTAAATTTTCTTACCTAAGCAATATGATGTTACATAGAGAACCGCTTACCCGTATACCCGCACCACATAACTGCTATTGTTACAAATACGGGTATGGTGCGGGTCTAGATTTTTATAATGCGGGTCTAGAACCAGAACTGGGCCCACAAAATTAAATAGGATAAGGGCATGGGTATGGCTAGACCCACACCATACTTGCACCATTTACACCCCTATATACATTACCTGGTTTTGATTGTAACACACTTGGATGTGGTAGGGGTGCAACACCTTGCTTGAGTGTCACTCTGCGTCGCGGTTGCAACATAGCTTTGCGGGTCGTGACACCATGTTGCACGCATCTTGACCGTGACACCATGCTGCACGTGTCCGATCGTGACACCATCATGCACGCGTCTCGATCATGACACCATGATGTACGCGTCTTGACCGTGACACCATGTTGCACGTGTCTCAGCCGCAATGTAGTGTCACCTTGTGTGAGGGTCGTTACACTTGGAGGTGTTTCGGTCGTGACTCCACATGTGGTGAGAAAGATCATCACACATATGCATGAACATGGTGAATACATAGAGTAATGGTATATATATGATGAGGAGGTTATGAATGGCTAATAATAAATAATAGTGCTTAACCCTAGTGCTCTCCAAACATGTGGAAGGTGATGGAATTAGAGTTTATTGGTTGAAGGATGATATGAAACCCTAATCTTGAGATGTAAAATACATTTGCTTATATTATTTGAATATCATTATCATGTGATAACATTTTCTCTCTCCTACTTATGTAACCCTAATTTACAGGTGAGATGAATGTCATAGCTATGTGAATGCTATGGTGAACCTTGTATAATACAAGGTGGTGATTATGAGCATTATTGAGATATCAATTTGATATTGAATGTGCATGAATTATGTGAATCAGTCTAATGACCTAGCAAGTCCTTGTGCATATATGAGGTGAAATATTTTAGTGATGTTATTGAGGGATTGATATCCTGTAGTGATGTGATATTATTAATGACCATGTGAGAGGCAGTAATACAAGTGTTAGTGATGATGACACAAGTGCTTACCTTATACATTTTATATTTTTTAGAGTTGTATCCTATCCTTAATTTTGTAGAATTTGTTTAGGGTTTATATGTTGTAACTTGATTGATGCATTAAAGATACCCAATTAGAATATATAATCACGTGAAACCCTAATCATGTAGTTGCCCTGTACAATAGTACATCTTCAGTGTTAGTATCTAGATGGATGGTGAAATGAGTAATTCCTACGGGAAACTCAGAGTGCATATTATTGAATATGCAGGGTGCAAGTTGAATTACCTCATTGTTTCCTTAAATTATTGTTATAGTGTTATGATGTTTTGTTAAGAATGACCATGCGTGAGCCTGTTCTCTAGTGTTGTGTGATGCATCCCTATTTTAGGGATCAGTCTTGTGCCATTTTGTATTTTATTCACATCTAGACATAGTAGAATGCAAGTTAAATCCCTCAATGTGAGTGTTATTATCAAATGCACTTATGGACGTTCTTTGCATTATTTTTATGTACTTCGACCATGCTTTGGATGGATGACAGAGAAGGAAGGAGTTCTATAGTTCCTCCACTCATGGAGGGGTCCAAAGAAGGCCCCAAAGCTCCTTCAACCTACCCCTAATGGCCAAGATTTGACATCAAGCAAAGAAGTCCATTGATGATGAAGATTGAAGTTAATTTTTCCACTGAAGACCGCAACACGATCGTGGTGCCAAGGAACGGCCGTGCTGGCTAATGTCCAAGTTACAGAGAAATTCCCAAGATTTGCAAGCTACAACAACTTAGCCACCATGGTCGTGCTATCCAGCACGACTGTGCCATGAAGCCCCCAAAATGGCTGTGCTGCCCAGCACGGCCGTGCTAGCTGAAGACAGAATGGGCGTGCTAGAGGGAATGACCTCCTCTCCAACTCCACCAACATGGTCGTGCTACCCAGCACAGCCATTCTACCTAGCCTCCACCACGACCGTGCTACCAACCTCCATCCCACCATTTCAACATGTGATTTTTCCACTTTCTTGGAATGGCCATTCCCCACCACCACGGTTGTTCCCACCTCTACCCACCACGGCTGTGCTGCCCAGCACGGCCGTGCTACCACCTAAACCCTACCATTTTTTGCACTATTTTTTCAACAATGCCCCTACTTACCCTAGTGCTTCCATTACCACCTAGATATACATGGGTGGCGGCCACATCACAAGGTTTGCTACCATTACTCCTCTCCCCCCACTCTAGAGCATTCATTTCACTTCCCTTACATATATGCTCTCCACCCACCATTTCCACCTCATTTCCACCGTCGAAACCTAGATTTATAATTTTTCTTCCATAATCCCATACATTCTCATGCTCATCTTCACCATTAGAGGAGGGAGGTCCTCCCTAAGATTCTAGGAGGTGAAGAAGGAAAATCTACTTCAAGCTCCATGGAGTCCTATCCCGTTCTTCCCCTTTCTTTTACCTTTTCATTGATTATGTCTAGTTAAACCCCTAGTGGTGGACTGTTTGGGGTAAATCCATACCATCACATCAATGCCTTCCTTGAGACTTGTTCCACCTTCCGCACTCCTACTGCTACTGATGACTCCATCTGGAGAACTCTCTTTATGTTCTCTCTTAAGGAAAAGGCTAAAGAATGGTACATTTCAAAACTAGAGTTGGTGACTTGGAGTGCGGTCAAAAATGAGTTTCTCAAGAAGTTCTTTCTAATTTCCAAGCTGACTCACATGAGAAGATGTGCCACCACCTTTGCCCAAAATGAAAATGAACATTTCCACAAGGCGTGGGAAAGATTCCAAAAGCTCCTTCGTGACTTCCCCCATCACGAGGTACCATTGTGGCAGCTAGTCCAAGCCTTCTACACTAGGCTTGAAGAATTGATCTAGAACAATGTTGACTCATCATGTGGAGGCACATTCATGGTGAATCCACCTGAGGAGTTGTGGCCATTGTTTGAACACCTTGCTGAAAATTCCTGGCCATTGAGAGTTTCTACTGAAGGGGAACATTGTAGCTGGAACTACATCCCTCCACCTCCTCCCGTAGCTCCAGCCCGCACCATTTCCAACCCCAACATGATGAAGATGATGAAAGACATGATGAATATGATGAAGAGCCAGGATGGCGGTTCTTCTAGTCAACCCACCATGGCGGTTGAAGCCGAAGAAGTGGAAGTTAATGCTTTGCACTCTTTTGGCAACCAGAACAATCAAGGTCCTATATCCAACACTTACACTCCCGAAAGGAGAAACCATCCTAATTTTTCATGGAAACAACAATATGAAGATGGTCAAGGACAGGGGCAACGAAGGCCACGATATAGCTCCAAGATTAAAGATGAAGTGCCTAGAAGGTTGAGAAGTTTAGATGAGGTGAATAAATATGTATAATCACATGGGAAGTCCATCAACCATCTTGAACAAAGATTGGACCAAATATCTCTTTCACTTGTTAGGAGGGAGGAAGGAAGACTCCCATCCCAACCAATGCCAAATCCATACAATGATGGCATTTTCCTAGGAAATGCTCAAAGTTCATATGCTCCACCTTCATACCAAGCACCACCAAATCCCTATGATCCACCACCTCGTCAAGCACCTCTCAACTATCAATATGCTCCACCTACACCTCATTCATACCAACAACCACCTCCACAATACCACCCCCATCCACAACAACCACAGCCGCAATTCATCCTTGAAAATCCCAACTCACCCCACCAAAGACCACCACCACCTCAACAACCACAATCGAACCCACAAGCTTCCTCTTCCTCCACCCATGAGCATGTGAAGGCGGTGACTATTTTGATGAGTGGCTGAACTTTAGAGCAGCAATGTGCTACTATTGTTGTTGATAGAGAAGCATCCAGTGAGGATAGAGGTGATACTATGATTAGACAGGTTGATATTGAGACGAAGCTTGATGATATTGTGATGAGAGCTACAGATGATACTGTTATAAAGCTAGAGTTGATATTGTGACATCAGGTTGTGATATTGTGATACCGAGCAATGATATCATGATTCCTGTGATTCCAGTTGATGATTCTGTTGATCTGAGCCGTTTGGGATCCCAACCCCTCCCCCATTTCCATATGCTCTTAAGGAACCTTATGTCGAGATAAGAAAGAAGAAACATGTTGAAGATATCATGGAAACCTTCAAACAAGTGAAGATAAACATTCCTATGCTTTATGTGGTCAAGCAAATCCCTTCCTATGCTAAGTTTCTGAAAGATTTGTGCACTTTTAAGAGAAAGAAAATGGGGAGAACACCCAAGAAAGTCAATCTCACTGAGCAAGTGAGCTCAACACACGCCATGCCAAGAAAGAGGAAAGACCCTGGTGCTCCCATCATTTCATGCTACATTGGGGCACATCACATAGACCAAGCCCTTCTAGAATTGGTTTCTAGCGTTAACTTGATGTTGTATGATGTGTTTTCTGAGCTCCAAATGGGACAATTAAGTCTGGCTCATTGTACTTTGCAGTTGGCTAACCGATCGGTGACACCTAGAGGGTGTGTTGATGATGTGCTAGTGAGACTTGATGATGAGACTTCTACTTTCTTCCCCACTGATTTCATTATTTTAGACATGGAAAAAGGTACAAGAAGAGTACCTATCATCTTGGGGAGGCCATTCCTAGCTACAACTGATGTAGTGATTCATGTGAGAACTGGGATTATGTATGCGACATTCATGCACATGAAGATCTGGTTGAACATCTTTAAATCTTCAACCACAGCCGAGGTGATAGGAGCCACCGAAGAAGATTGCTATCTTGTTGAATGCCTTGATGAGATTGTGGAGGAGTTCCTACCTGTGTGGATTCAGACTGTCACTTAAGGTAGATGTTTAGAGTCAATAGTTGAGTTCCCTGATGATGATGATGATGAAAAGGATGAAGTGAATGAGGCCTTAGTGGCTGTAAGTGAAGACCTCCCCTCAATTTCTAAATCATTAAAAAAACTCTTAAAGAACCTCCAACTCTTGAACTAAGTCACTCCCAGAAGGATTGAAGTATGCTTTTCTAGGCTCAAATGACACCCTCCCAGTGATCATTTCTTCCATTCTCTCTCTAGAACAAGAAGAGGCATTGATGAAAGTCCTGAACAAGAACATCCAGGCCATTGGACAGTCTATTACTAATTTGAGGGTTATTGACCCCTCCATCTGTGTGCACATGATCTATTTGGAGGATGATGTAAGGTCATCCCACCAAATGCAAAGTCAGTTGAATCCAAAGCTAAAGGAAGTTGTAACTCAAGAGGTTGTGAAGTTGCTAGATGTTGGGATTATTTATCCAATTTTTGATAGTGTGTGGGTGAGTCTCATCCAGGTTGTACCTAAGAAGGGTGGGATCACAGTGGTAGAGAACGCGGATGGTGATATTATGTCGGTTAGAGGACAATCAAAGTGGAGAATGTGTGTTGACTATAGGATGCTCAATGAAAAGACCAAGAAGGACCACTATTCCATTCTCTCTCCAGAACAAGAAGAGGCATTGATGAAAGTCCTGAAGAAGAACATCTAGGCCATTGGACGGTCTATTGCTGATTTGAGGGGTATTGACCCCTCCATCTATGTGCACATGATCTATTTGGAGGATGATGAAAGGATGACCCACCAAATGCAAAGGTGGTTGAATGCAAAGCTGAAGGAAGTTGTAACTCAAGAGGTTGTGAAGTTGCTAGATGTTGGGATTATTTATCCAATTTTTGATACCACGTGGGTGAGTCCCATCCAGGTTGTACCTAAGAAGGGTGGGATCATAGTGGCAGAGAATGCAGATGGTGATCTTATGCCATTTAGAGAACATTCAAAGTGGAGAATTTGTGTTGACTATAGGAAGCTCAATGAAAAGACCAATAAGGACCACTATCCTCTCTCATTTCTTGACCAAATTCTAGAGAGGCTAACAGGGCAAAGCTTTTATTATTTTCTTGATGGATACTCTAGATACTTCCAAATTGTTGTGCATCCTTCAGACCAAGAAAAGATGACATTTACTTGCCCAAGTGGTACATTTGCCTATAGGAGAATGCCATTTGGGTTGTGTAATGCCCCTTCTACTTTTCGTAGATCTGTGACCTTGATCTTCACTGATATGCTTGATTCATCGCTTGAAGTGTTCATGGATGATTTCTCAGTTTTTGTTAAAACCTTTGATGAGTGCTTGCTCCATTTGGCTACAATTCTTGAGAGATGCATCAAGGTTTGCCTAGTGCTATCTTGGGAGAAGAGCCATTTCAAGGTACCTGAAGGCATCGTTCTGGTCCACCGGGTTTCAAAGGATGGGATTGAAGTTGATAGGGCCAAGTTTGGCCTCATTTCTACACTTACCATTCCGTCTATCGTAAGACATGTCCGGTCTTTCTTGGGACATGCAGGCTTCTACCGATGCTTCATCAAAGATTTTAGTAAGATCTCAAAACCTCTATGTCACTTGATGGAGAAAGATGTTGAGTTTTATTTTGATGACAAGTGTGTTGAAGCCTTTAACCACTTGAAGGAAAATCTAGTTTCTTCTCCTATAATGTAGCCTTGGACTTCTTTTTGCCATTTGAGATCATGACTGATGCACCCGACATGGCAGTGGGGGATGTGCTAGGCCAAGAATTGGTCGGATTCCACATGCTATATACTATGCAAGCAAAACTCTAGATGAAGCCCAAAGAAACTACATGACTACCGAGAAAGAGTTGCTTGCAGTTATCTTTTCTCTTGACAAGTTTAGATCATATCTTCTACAAAACAAGGTGATTATATACACTGACCATGCTTCTTTGAAATATCTAATGGCAAAGAAAGACTCCAAGCTGAGGTTGATCTGTTGGATATTGTTGCTTTAAGAGTTCGATATTGAGATTGTAGACAAGAAGTGAGTAGAAAATTATTCCGTCGACCATCTCTCGTAGATTGCAGCACCTTTTGATGACACAAGTAGAATTAAAGAGACAATGTTGCATGAGTAGTTGTTCCTACTCTCATCCAATCAAAAGCAATGGTATAAACACATAGCTAACTTCTTAGCTTATAGAAGGATACCAAGCACATGGATGAGGGAGGAAAATAAAAGGTTATTTTATATGGCCAAAAATTATGTTTGGGATAATCCTCACCTATTCAAGTATTGCCCCGACCAACTTATTTGGATGTGTATTTTGGAGATGGAGCAGCAAGAAATTCTATCTATGTGCTGCCAAGATTCTCCAAAGTGAATTCTATTGGCCCTCCTTGTTCAGAGACTCTCATGAATTTTGCAAGTGTTGTTTGAAGTGCCAAAAGGTGGGCACTATCTCTAAGAGGTACATTATGCCTTTATCACCCATTCTTGTGGTTGAGGTATTTGATGATTGGGGGATTGACTTTATGGGTCCTTCCCCGCCCCCTCTTTTGGATATGCCTATATTTTGGTTGTCGTTGATTATGTATCAAAGTGGATCAAAGTTGTTGCAACAAGGACAAATGATCACAAAGTGGTGTGTGACTTTGTGAAATCCAATATCTTTAGCCGGTTTGGTATTCCAAGGGCTATGATTAGTGATGGGGGGAGTCACTTCATCCAGTACACCTTCAAATGCTTGCTTAAGAAACATGAAGTGAACCATCATGTGGATACTACTTACCAACCCCAAATAAGTGGTCAAGTTGAGTTGGTCAATCGGGAGATAAATCTCATTCTAGAAAAGACGGTGAGGCCGGACCACACATATTGGTCACTACATCTCAATGAAGCTTTATGGGTGCATAGGACTGCATACAAAGCCTCGATTGGCACCACACCATTCAAGCTTGTGTACGGAAAAAGCTGCCATTTTCCTGTTGAGATGCAACACAAGGCATTATGGGCTTTAAAGGCCATGGACTTTGATGAAGAGAATGCCAGAATGAAAAGAAAGTTTCAGTTGAATGAATTAGAGGAGATGCACCATGAAGCTTATGAAATGTCCAAGTGCTACAAAGAAAGGACAAAGTTTCTACATGAAAAGATGATCAAGAAGAAAGACTTTGAGCTCAGAAAGTGGGTATGGCTGTATAACTCAAGGATGAAGTTCTTCCCCATAAAACTCTGATCAAGATGGGAAGGGCCTTATCTCATCAAAAAGGTGTATCCATGCAGAGTTGTGTTGATTTGTGAGAAATAAGAAGCTAGAGAATTCATCATGAATGGTCAAAGATTGAATTCAATTGTGGAAGTAGGTTCAGACAAAGAAAATCAAAGTTTTGATATAGTGATGCTAGTAGAAGAACATCTGGTTGATGAGGAGATGTGCTTAAATGCACATGAGAGAGACATTTACTTCAAAGATGCTTTGGGAATCCCACGGGGATGAATGAAGTCAAGAATTAATAAGCCAGTCTGAAGGCGTAAAATTTAGCGCTAGTGGGAGGCAACCCACCTAGGTTTGGTAGCTTTTTCACCCAACCTTCTCTTTTTGATACTTTTGCTTTCTTTTCTACAAAACACACACACGCACACTTGTGCTTAATAGTTTTTGTTTTAATTTTGATGAAATGACGGGTGAAATAGGTGCAATTTGAGAAATGAGGCACATTCAGTGAAAATGATTGATACAACATCAAAGGGGTTCATTCAAGATGACTGGATTATGAGTGTTGCAAAGATTTGATGAAATCTAAAGAATTTTGAACTGATAGGAACCAGCACAGCAGTGTCGGCGTGGAGCGATCGTGCTGGATAAGTGGATTGCAATAGGGGAAATGCAAGTTTTAACTGTGAGCAGCACGACCGTGCTGGCCAGAACGGTTGTGCTGGCATCCAGTCAGAATAGTCATGTTGGCGTGGAACGGCCGTGCTGGCCAAGTTGGATTCAATAGGGAAAACTAAAGTTCTGGGCGCGGCCAGCACGACTGTGCTGGCCTGGGCCCAACACTTAAGTTGCTCAATTTTGCTCGAGCTAGCACGATCCAAACTTCATTTCTGTGAGCCAGAATGCCCGTTTCGCGTGAAGAGGCAATTAGGGCGAGCTCCATTCACCCCCAAATCAACTCCCCTTGCTCCCAAACTCCATATTTGAGTTCCCTTTGGCCCCAAATCACTTTACCATACCTCCAGCTCCATTTTTCACCCTCCATTGCCACCTTTTTCTCCACTTCAAAGGAAATTCCTCCCCTATAGCCGAAGAGTTCGGTTTTTGCTGTTCTTTCTTTATTTTCACCAAAAATCCTTACAAAGATGAAGAGCATGGGCAAGGCAATCAAGAAATGAGTGGAGAAGACAATGAACATCCTCACTGGAGGCAAAAGCCACAACAAAGGGCCTCCAACTTGTCCTAACAAACCGACAGTGTCTCATCACCATCAAACTCGATTTCACAATCCCTCTGATAGTCGACATCGATGAGCGACTCTCAACACTGATCCTCCTCCAGCGGCCAAACAACAGGTTCGAGCTACACCAACCCCGAGGAGGAGGAGGAAGAAGAAGAAGAACTGGAGAACATAGTGGACTCAGTGGAATTTGATGTGCTGGTGCGTGAAAGAAGAGCTAAGAAGATAGTCGGTGCATCCTCCTCACGCCTACCTCCATGACCGACTCCGGCAAGACACTCTACCTCATCAGCACAACCATGCGCCGCATAACATCCCATTAGGCCCCAGTTGGTGACTGAGGAAGAGGCTGCAAATGCACCCATCCAGATGGTGCCCTTGTATTTAGACACAAGTTCGGGGTCACACACATATGAGGTGGAAGAGATAGATGACACTGAAAGTGAGGAAATGGAAGATGAGTCGATGGACTTTTTGTCCAAATTGGAGGAGGATAGGATGAAGTGGGTTGGAAAGTAGCCCAAGGAAGTTGCATTTGGAAGAGGCACAACAAGGCGAGTGTTCACAAGGCCACTTCACCCTGAGTGCACCACTAGGAGGGTGATTCCCACAAGATACTCTTGCCCCAACACCATGCAAGCCCTAGGAATGCATGTTATTGCCAAAGATCTCTTGGAGTCATTGGATTGTATGAATTGTTGACTATTGTGGAAGAAACATACTTAGAGACAACTCGTGAGTTTTTCGAGTCTCTTGAGAAAGTGAAGTATCATGGGGATGATGCAATTAGGTTTAGGCTCAATTACTCCAATCATGTGCTAACGACCTCCAACCTCAACAAGATTTTTGCACCAACACCAGAGATTGCTCAAAAGTTTGATGGGGGCAGGAATGAAAAAATGGGAAATGTAACTATGCCAATATGTGGGAAACATTTACTGGTGAAAAATTCTTTGTAGCGGGAAAGTAAAAAACAAGCAAGATTTTCAATCCCGCTTTGAGATATATTCAGAAAGTCCTCACCAATTTTATCTTTGGGCGATACGAAAACCAAAGATGTTGTTCTCAATAAGACTTGTTTGTGATGTCAGTAATGGAGAGTAGTGGTTGTGAATCTGGGGATGATAATGATTGATCACTTAAAAACAATTCCTTCCAAGACCAAGCTTCCCTTCATCATGCGAGGGATTGTGACCACCATAGCAAAGGCACTTAATTGTGATCTCTAGAAGTTCACAAAGGCTGAAGGGGCCATTAGAAAATCTGCCAGCATGGATTTCTAGATTTGAACATGCATTACCTAGATAGGACTACAGAGAAGTGACATTGGACTTACTAGAGGGTGGAGGTGAAACAAATGTGCCAGAGCAACAACGTATACTAGAGCAGACACACCGCACATGACTGAGAGAGGAGGACTTTGATGCGCACCCACCTCCAACAAATGCATACGATATGTCATCCATCCATGCATAGTTGGAGGCGATTCATAAGACACAGTAGGATATGTGGTTAGATCAGTAACAGATGCATCACCAAATCAACCACATGTACCAGTTCCAGCATGCGTAGGTGCAGAGAAATCCCCAATGGGGGAGGATTTCTGGGGAGCCCACTCTAGTTATCAGGAGACATATCTGCCTCTACAGGCAGACTACTGGGGCCACTACTAACAACACCCACCTCCACAGGTCGGCCCACCATAGGATCCCACACCACCACAGCCATGACTTCTACCTTATCATTCCTAAGCTTTAATTTCATGTTGAGGACAACATGATTCAAAAGTTTGGGGTGGTAGGACGATAAGCTCTCAGTTCTCAACTTTTTTTGTTGATTTCCTATTCCACTTGATCGTTGTTTGTTTGATCTTAATCTATCTGGTGTAGACTTTCTTTTGCTCACATTCATGCATACATGTAGTTTATTTTCATGCATTTTTGCATATTTTTTCAAAAAATTTGCTCTTTTTGTCACTCCATAGCATGCATTGCACTTTCATGTAGTTTTTGCTAATTTTTAGCTAGATTCTACTGCTTAATGTTTTTAGTTTCCCTAAAGTAGGTTTAGATGTGATTGAATGCAAATTGGCACCATTTTGGCTAATTTTGCCCAAATTTGAGATTTCTTGCCTAAAAGTGTGTTTCGACCCAATCTCTACCTTTTGGACTAAAAATGATGACCTTTGACAAATGCAAGTGAATTATCATTATTTGTTGCTAAATGGTATCAATTTTTTACTTTTTACATGTGCATCACCTTTCTTGTGTTTGTGAATGATTTGGTTGAATTGTGACTTGAGCAAGCTATGAGCGCTTATTGCCTATGAAATCACTTGATAGAAGTATCAATTTCAGGTTGTTCATTCATGTGGTGTGATATTGTTGGATGACGTATTGGACTAATTTTCATGCAGGACACCTTATGTTGAGAATCACGCCAATGACCCCTCTTTGACCGGACCCTTCATTCGCCATCTTCTTACCCCTCTGCCTAATGAGAGGATGCCAAAGTGCACATATCAGCCTTGGCCACCTCTAATGAACTAGGAAACATCAAACCTATCTCATTTTGCTCTTTTTCACAGCCACGTGGGTCATTTGGTGTGATTTGAAATATAAGACTAAAAGAATGAAGGTGAGACAACACTCCTAGTCATCCTTGATTAACGCCATCATGAAACGGTCTACCTGGAACTACATGAATGAAATATGGATAGCTTGTGTGTTTTATGCACTATATTTGAAGTTCATATGCTTTGTGTTTTTTATGATTGGTTTGTGAAAGCAGGAGAGGAGAGAGGTGGAATGCATGTACTTAGTCACTTTTGATCCCATTAAGCAATAATCATCCTTTGCATTGCATTTGTCATTTCTTGATTGTGGAAAAATTACAAAGAGATTAGTTGGAGCATACTTCAGGACAAGTATGTCATAAGTTTGGGGTGGTGATGTAGTCCTATTTTAGGGCTCTGTCTTGTTCCATTTTATATTTTATCCACATTTAAACACAGTAAAATGCAAGTTAAATCCCCCAATGTGAGTATTATTATCAAATGCACTTATGGACATTCTTTGCATTATTTTTAGGTACTTGGACCATGCTTTGGATGGATGAGAGATAAGGAAGGAGTTCTAGGGTTCCTCCACTCATGGAGAGGTCCAAAGAAGGCCCCAAAGCTCCCTCAACCTACCCCTAATTACCAAGATTTGACATCAAGCAAAGAAGTCCATTGATGATGAAGATTGAAGTTAATTTTTCCACTGAAGACCCCAACACGGCCGTGGTGCCAAGGAACGGTCGTGCTAGCTAATGCCCAAGTTACAGAGAAACTCCCAACATTTGCAAGCTACATCAACTTAGGCACCACGGTCATGCTACCCAGTACGGCCATGCCATAAAGCCCCCAAAATGGTTGTGCTATCCAGTACTGTTGTGCTAACTGAAGATAGAATGGGCGTGCTAGAGGAAATGGCCTCCTCTCCAACTCCACCACCACGGCCATGCTACCAAGCACAGTCATTCTACCTAGCCTCCACCACGACTGTGCTGCCCAGCACGGTTGTGCTACCATCCTCCTTCCCACCACTTCAACCTGTGATTTTTCTACTTTCTTGGAATGACCGTTCTCCACCACCACGGTCGTTCCCACCACAGACTAACTGCCCAGCACATCTGTGCTACCACCTAAACCCTACCATTTTCTACACTATTTTACCAACAATGCCCCTACTTACCCTAGTTCTTCCACCACCACCTATATATACATGGGTGGAGGCCACAATACAAGGTTGGCTGCCATTACTCCTCTCCACCCACTCTAGAGCATTCATTGCACTTCCCTTGTATTTATTCTCTCCACCCACCATTTCCACCTCATTTCCACCATAGAAACCCAAATTTCTAGGTTTTCTTCCATAATCCCCTACATTCTCATGCCCATCTTCATCATTGGAGAAGGAAGGTCATCCCCAAGCTGCTAGGAGGTGAAGAAGGAAGATCTACTTCAATCTCCATGGAGTCCTATCCCCTTCTTCCCCTTTCTTTTGCCTTTTCTTTGATTATGTCTAGCTAAGCCCCTAGTGGTGGGTTGTTTGGGGTGAAAATGTGACTTTGATACCATGTTGGGGGAGAATAATTTGTAATGAACATAAGTTCATTCTATGATGATTTTCTCTGCTTCTATCTCATTTCCCATTATCTTGCATGTGATTTTTTCTCTTAAACTTAAATTGTTTGCTTTATGATGTTTGATGGCACTTAGCTTCTAGGAGGAATTGGAGTGTATGTAGAAATCTTAGGAATGGCTCCTAGGTCCAATTAGTGGATCCCTAGCTAGCCCCCCTTTGTTCCTAAATACATATACCTCCTTATACAAGTGAGTGTGAGATCTAAGTGACTAGTGTAGTTGTGATTAGTGCAATTACCTAGAGCTTCTTAAAGGCTAGATGGCTAGTAGCATGAGGTGAAAAACCCTCATCTTTACTCCCATTCCAACCCTTGGCTCTCAATTACATTAATACCACTTACCCTAGAGACCTAAATTTGACAAGTCCTACTAGAATTACACCTAACCCTAGTTCTCTAACTAGTAGTATAGGGTACATTCTAATAGCATTTGCCTTGTTGTTTGGTAATCTAGATTGAATTGTGATAATTGCATGCCATGTTGACATTCCCCAACTAATATCAAATTACATTCCCAAACATCCCACCTATCCTAATCTCATTTTTTAAAACCCATCTTGCATTCTTAGCTTGTTCATGCTAATCTAGTTTAGTTGTTTTTGCTCAATCTAATTAATTATTTAGCTTGTTCTTTAGGGTTAACTTAGGCTCTTGCTCTCTCTAGTGGTTAAATTATCCCTTAGTTGCTAGTTGCACTACTAGTGTAGTGTAGCTAACCTTTGTTCTTGTTTAGCTTATTTCACAATATATTTCCTTAGACTTGCTTGCTTAGGATAACTTAGGGCTTGCGATAACTTAGATTTCATATTGTCTTTACATGCATATTTGCTTATTTTAACAATCTAAACAACCAATTAACCCTAAAACCCTAGTCTCCAGTCTAGGAATGTAGCCAACACTAACTTAGCTCTAGTGCCCCCTATATCCCTGAGGATCGACCCCTACTCTTTCTTGTCACCTATGCTACAATAGTAACTCGTGTACTTGCGGGTGACCTATTTAGTGTTGTAATTGAGTCTTGTTAGGGTTTTTATAAATTTTGAAAGATCCCAAGTGTGTTTCAATCTCGCAGGGCGAATCTAGTAGAATCTAATCGGTTAGTGTGTGCATCTCTAGTGGAAGCATCATTGTGCCATGGGCCAAGGTAAACTAGTTATTTTACGTGACCATAGATTTGACTATGAGTTGTTGTCTATAGAACTATAGATTAATTATAAGTTGTTGTTTAGCGGTTTGACTGTTATGTCACTGCATTGTAGACTCGAACTGACCAGGTAGTTTTGGTGATGATCACAAAGTCTGAGTCTTCCATTGATCTTATATGGTACTGATTTCGACTTAGTAGTGGTCTGTTGGATTTGAGTGGGATGCCTCAAATCATCATGGCATAATAATAAAAAGTGATAATGCAACCGAGTAGTATATTTGCTTAGGGTCAAATACCAATCACATAGGATGACCCCATGCCTTATTTCTTATACTATTTAGTTTATAACAATTATACATGTTCTTCATCATCCTTCTAAAAGCATAAGATGTTCTATTGCTCAATTGTAACTTCTTAAATTGCTCAAATAGTAATAACTGCTCTATTTAACTATTCTATTATATTGTTGTGCTTATAATAGATGTTGGCGAAGAGCTATATCTCCCACTGGGATGTTTGGTCTCACCCTGTGGATTTCCACATCTTTTAGGTGGTCGTGCACAAGGAGGTAGATGTCGTGCATCCGGTGTTGAGCAGTAAGGAGAACAGTAATTGTTAGAGGTTGGATATACTGCTAAAATTTTGGAGTTGAGTCCTATGTGTCATCCTTGTACTCTCAGGTCTTTAGGGTGATTTCATTGTTTTGTATATTGACACATAGATTTTGGCTTTGTGCCATGAGTGTATAGAATTGGCATGTACATGTAAACATGTTGTAATTTGTAATAGATATGGCTTGATAGCCATTGAATATGATATGTATGATCTTTTGGCATATATAGAATATAGATGGCCTAAGTTGAAGGCTTGTTATGATATACTTCTGCTTGAGATATTGCATTGCAAATGGTTTTAATTTACCCTATTTTGTGGTAAGATGGTTATTAATTATAATTCCACACTTTGTTTTGAGTAAACTCACTTTGTGTGGTGAAGGGTGTCACAATTTTGTGGTATCAGATCCAGATTCGATGAGTCTACAAGGACATATGAGTAGGGTTTGTGTCTATTCTAGTGTCCTCTATTATATCTTATGGTCACTTCTTCTTATGAAGAAGAAGAAGAAGAAGAAGAGAAGAAAAGATGTCTAGAGAACACAAGGAACATGTGGTAGAGAGCAATGATGTTGCACCAGGAGGCAATAGAGGGATGATATTGTGCCAAAAGTGTCTCAAGTTGACCCATCCAATGTGGCCAACCCTACATTCCATCCCATGTTTGGACAATTTATGGCTACAATGACAGACACGGTGGATAGGATGCATGCAACCCAACCAATAGAAACTATCCCTAGTGCTGAAACTCATGGTCCTTAGAAGACTTTTGAAAGACTTTGATGTGTAGGGGCGTTGGAGTATGATGGTACATCATATCCAACTGATGCATATTTGTGGCTGACTAAATTAGAAAAGGCCTTCAAGATCCTCAACATCCCCGAAGAAGATAAGGTAAAACATGTTATATATCTATTAAAGGGGAGTAGTGGACACTGGTGGGCCATTAAGGAGAAGAAAAGATCGGGTGTTGTGATTACTTGGGAACTATTCTAACAAGAGTTCGTAAGTCGGTACATTCAAGAGACTTATTTGGATGAGAAGATTGTATAGTTTGTGAATATCTGACAGGGATTTATGTCAATCAATGCTTATTTAATCTAGGTTTATGGTGCTTCTATGATTTTGTTTGCACATGGCTACAACAGACAAGGAGAGGATCATGAACTTTGATAAGGGTCTGAGTACTAAATTGAAAACTCCAGTGCTATCCTTGGAGAATAGAGAGAGATTTTCCACTTTCATGGAATCAATTCGTAGGGTAGAACGGTCAGTTATAGAGAGGCATGAGATAAAAGCTAAGAAAAGGCATGCACCGTACCAAGGACAATCTTCTGGAGTCTTCAAGAAGCCTAGGTCCTTAGTACCTCAGTCTCAACAGAGGTCGGTGACTCACTCATAGTGGATACAGAGTAGAAGCAGAGGCTATAGCTTTCCACCTATGAGAGCTCAAAGTGCAACATTATTGTTTGTAATGGGGCCATCTAGGTCGTGGTATGAGAGCAAAAAATGTTCCAAGTGTGGATAGGTGGGGCATACTAAGTGGTTTTTTCCTATGAAGGATGAAGAGGTGACTCAAAAGTCGAGGCAGAGTTAGTAAGGGTCGCAACAATGACAATAATACAGTGGCAGTGGTAAAGGAGGCAGACAGGCATCACAAGTTGGTTCTCCTAGATATGCTGGTAGAGGAAGAGGGTGACAATAGGCACCGACGCAATTCTATGTGATGAGTCAGCCGAAAGGAGTTGTTAACCCTCAGGTCATGATAGGTTAGATGGAGTTATTTCATTCTGAATTTTCTTATTTCTGATTCATATTGATATTGATTGACCTGGGTGTGACACACTCTTTTATCACTAGAAGAGTGACTGTTAGATGTTCCTTGCTTACTAGTTGTAGACATGATAGTCTTTATCTGGAAACTCCTCTAGTCGGTTCAGTAGAGATGCAGGAAGTGTGTCCATCCTACGTTCTTTCCTTCTCAGGATGAAACATCCAAGTGGATCTCCTACCATTGGATATGCACATATTCAATGTGGTCCTCAGGATGGATACTTTAGAAGAGTATCAGGTGATCTTTGACTGTAGTGCCAAGGTGCTAACATTTGTCAATGGTGATGCTTTGGGGGTCTTCCAAGGTGACATAAAGATTCTTCTGACTTGTCTAGTTTCATCTATGACATTAGAGAAGTGGATGAGATAGGATTGTAATGCGTTCTTGGCACATGTAGTGCATACCAAGGAAAAGAGTCCTAGTATTCAAGAAGTACCAGTTGTATAGGATTTTGAGGATATGTTTCCTGATGAGTTTCTAGGTGTACCTCCTTATAGACAGATTGATTTTGAGATCAATCTAGTTCCAAGTACCCAATCTATAGCGCATACATCATATAGAATGGCACCATCTGAGATGCAGGAACTAAAGAAGCAGTTGCAAGAGCTACTAGACAAGGGTTTCATTAGACCGAGCACATCTCCTTGGGGGTGCTCTCATTCTATTTGTGAAAAAGAATGATGGATCCATGAGGTTATGTATTGATTACTGACAGATGAATAGGATGACAATTAAGAACAAGTACTCATTGCCACGTATAGATGATTTGTTTTATTAGTTACGAGGTTCCACGGTCCTCTCTAATATAGACTTGAGGTCGATATATCACTAATTGTTAATTAAGGAAAATGACATACCTAAATCAGCTTTTCGGACAATGTATGGTCATTATGAGTTCGTCGTTATGCAGTTTGCACTAGCCAATGCACCAATATCATTTATAGATCTGATGAATAGGGTGTTCAGGCCCTATCTAGATCAGTTCATGGTAGTGTTTATATATGATATCTTGATCTACTCTATAGATATCCAACAACATGAGCAACACCTACGTCAAGTGTTGACTTTGTTGAGGCAACACCAGTTGTATGCGAAATTCAGTAAGTGTGAGTTTTGGTTAAAGGAAGTGGCTTTCCTAGGGCATGTAATATAAGCTAAAGGAGTCTGTGTAGACCCAAAGAAAGTGGAGTCAATGATGGAGTGGGATCAGTTGAAGACACATATAGAGGTTTGTAGGTTTCTAGGTTTGGTAGGATATTACAAGAGGTTCATTAGGAACTTTAGTGCGATGGTGTTACCCCATATAAAGCTAACAAGGAAGGATGTACCCTTTGTATGGGATGACAGATGTCAACATTCTTTTTTTATCCTAAAGGAGAAGTTTACCAGTGCACCAGTATCAGTGCTTCCGGAGCAAGGAACAAGTTACATTGTCTTCTGTGATTCTTTTAAGAATGGTCTGGGTTGTGTGCTGATGCAGGATAAGAACATGATTTCTTTCACTTTGCAACAACTTAAGAAACATGAGGAGAACTACCTTACACATGATCTAGAGTTGGAAATCATGGTCCATGCTTTGAAGATATGGAGACACTACTTGTATGGTGAGAAGTGTCAGATCTTCACCGACTATAAGAACCTACAATATATTTTCTTGAAACAGGAGTTGACTATGTGACAACGACGCTAGATGGAATTAATCAAGTATTGTGATTTTACCATAGATTACCACCATCTGAGAAAGGTGAATGTTGTGGCATATGCCTTAAGCAGAAAGTCTTCTTTGTCATCATCCACTGATCCGGCACAGTTGAGTGCTTTGGTGTGCCATAAGAGAGACATATTGGTCTCCTTACGTCAGATGAATGTACAATTAGAGGTATCTATGTTAGCTGGTCTGTTGGCACAGTTACAAGTGAAGTTGATGTTGAATCAACAAATCAGAGATGCACAGTAGAATGATACCACGGTACAATAGATCTGAGCAGAGTTGGGCAGTGAGAAGCGTGACAACTTCTATGAGTCTGAGGATGGGACAATATGTTATCATGGCAAAGCAGTTGTGCCAGATGTAGATAATCTGAGGACATTAGTTCTAGAAGAGGCTCACTCTTCTATGTATGCTATGCATCCAGGTAGCACGAAGATGTATTAGAGTTTGAAAGATCTGTATTGGTGGCCAGGATTAAAGTGTAATGTAGCTGAGTTTGTGGCTTAATGTGAAATGTGTTAGTAGGTCAAAGCCAACCATCAGAAGCCTGCAAGGACTTTGAAACCAATGCCTATGCTAGAGTGGAAGTGGGATCATATTATGATGAAATTTGTGGTTGGACTTTCTAGGACAGGTAAGGGTTATGATTCCATCTGGGTAATAGTGGACATGTTGACTAAGTCAATGGACTTTCTTCTTGTAAAGATGACGTATACGGCTAAGAAACTTGCACAGGTGTATGTCAATGAGATAGCATGACATCCTAACTACTATCATGTCAGACAGAGGTCTACAGTTCACTAGTTACTTTTGGGAACACTTACACACAGCTATGGAAACTCAGTTGAGGTTCAGCCCTGCGTTCTATCCACAGACAGATGGACAGTCTGAGAGGATTATACAAACTTTGGAAGATTTGTTAAGAGCTTGTGTTTTACAATTTTTGGGTGGTTGGGATATACATATCATCTTTGTATAATTTGCCTACAACAATAGCTACTAAAGAAGCATCGACATGGAACTTTATGAAGCATTGTATAGTAGATGTTGTATATCTCATTTGTGTTGGTATGAGACAGGAGAATATCATATTCTAGGTCTTGAGCTAGTGCAACAAATGACATAAAAGATCATAGTGATTCAGTAGCAGCTGAAGGCAACATAGGATAGACAAAAGTCTTATGTTGATAATTTTCATAGACCTTTAGAGTTTCAAGTGGAAGACATGGTATACCTTAAAGTCTCTCCTCGAAAAGGTGTTCTAAGATTTGGGAAGAGGGGTAAGTTATCTCCCCAGTATATGGGACCTTATCGATGGTTGCATGTGTTGGTAAGGTGGCCTATAAGCTAGAGTTTCCACATGAGTTGTACAAGTTGTAACATGTGTTTCATGTCTTTATGTTGAGAAAGTGTCACCCTGATATGGAGTTGACTCTCCAACATGTTGAGCTAGAACTAGATAATGACATGTCTTATGTGGAAGGTCCTACTCTAATCCTAGATAGAAGGATCAAGAAGTTGAAGACGAAGGACATTTTGTTAGTTAAAGTTTTGTACCATCATCGTGGCATAGAGGAAGCCACATGGGAGCTTGAGGATGAGATGCCTAAGAAGTATCCGTCTCTTTTGGCGTAGGATTTCGGGGGAAAATCCCTTTTAGGATTTTATGGTTGTAAGACCCCTAACCTAGATTTATGCTTAATTGTAGTTTCATAGTATAATGGGATGCTTAAACCTTAATTTAATCTTGTGAGATGTCATAATAACATGTGACATGTTTATATTTTCATTTTGGTCCAATTTGATTGATGTTTGAACTATCTTTGCTATATATGTGCTTGTTTTAGACCAGATTTGCAATTTACCCATAAGTGAGGGTTGTCTTGCAAATTATCACATGAAGAGAACTCTTCTTACTCTTTAGAATTATGAGAGATAAAAATATTATTTGGGGTTCCTTGTTTGAATCATGGTTGTTGATGTGACATCTTAC
This sequence comes from Alisma plantago-aquatica, assembly GCA_963693085.1. NCBI lineage: Eukaryota > Viridiplantae > Streptophyta > Magnoliopsida > Alismatales > Alismataceae > Alisma > Alisma plantago-aquatica. The sequence continues at coordinate 684,955,303 of OY856415.1, read as the reverse complement.
GATGATTCAAGGGTTTCTGGGGTTTTCCTTGTTGATATGGTGATTGTGCAAGGGTTTGAGTGTTGTGACCACTACCCCATGTTTGGGTAAGGGTAGAGACGAAAACACATTCTCAATGTATTATGGTTTAGACCATGATGACCTAGAGATGGGTTAGTCGAAACACTTTATCCTCTAGTGTCTCGACCATGAGCATATGGTGACCTAGGGTTTCGTCCGATACGAGTACATGGGATGTGTCTCAATCGAAACCAAGTGGTGACTGACCAGTATGGTTGCTACCCTTTTTCTAAATAAACATTAACCTTTTAAAATTTTCATGTGAGTGGAGAAAAAGTGATTTTCTTTGGAGGACATGTGTCTCTTAATATTCTCTTATGTTGACACCTCATAACCTTTTACTTCCCTCCTCCGTTGAGTATATAACCCCTTCTCTTCACTTGTGAGCAATGTTTTCGGCCCCACTCTTTTCCTTCTTCCTTGTGATTGTTCTTGGAGCTTCAGGAGCATAGGAGGTCTGGACTTGAATCCTTGATGGCTGATCAACCTTGTTTGAGGAAGGATTTGTGCTAAATCAACTCTTTGGTGGTGATTTTGGAGATTCTTCTCTTGGTAAGTGATCCTAACTCTTGATCACATTTTCCCTCTTCTAAAATCTCCATCTTCTCCTTCCTCCTTAGCTGTATACTATGGATCATCCATGGTGGTCGTTTGAGAGAAACTCCTCATCACAAGGGCCTTAGATTATGCTTGGCATGGTGGCATCCAAGTGAGAGGGAGTTTCCATCTCTTATTCCTTTCTTCCTTGGTTCAGCCTAGGGTTGTTTTCACTCTTTCTTAAGATCTATCGTGACCAAGGGTTTCTTCTCTTTTGAGGTGATCCTTTGGCTGAAGTGTTAAAACTTGGTTGGAATTCTTGGAGCTTGTGATTTCGGGAGATTAGTTCTCTCCAGATCAGGCGGGTTATTTAACTTTTCCCTTGTCTATTATTCGCATCTTAAACCTGATCATATGTTGTTGTTCTAGATCTTATAAACATGTTCTTTATGGTATAAGAAATGGTAATTTTTAGGGTTTAACCATGTAGTATTGTTGAAATGATTACTCTTCTTATAAACCCTAAATCTTTGTACCTGATTTGGTGGTGATTGAAACATTCATGTGTTTCTTTGGATAGATATCTATGGATATGGGTTACTTGATATATGATTCATTTATTCTGAATAGTACTAGGTTTTGAATATGTTAACATGCATAAGTATCTCAGTTTTCTCTCTCTAAATATAACTCTTTTGGTGACCTTCTATGATCATAACCCAGGGTTTGAAGAACTCCTTGGTATGGAGAGTTATTCTTAGGTGACATTTAGTATCCCATGTTGTTGATGATCTGTCTCGACCTTGTTTGGACTTGTTATGGTATTGGGCATATAGTTGACCTATAGTCGAGACAACCCTTGGTCTTCCTCATGGTCAATACCATGGATGGGTGTTGGCTGTGACCGAAACAACCCTAACCCTACGGGAGGATCGCTACCCATCGTCCTGGTCACAACGTAGCATTATTGCATGGTTTTGCTCAGTTGGTTGACATTGCAGTTATGATGGTTAAGTGGGTAGGCCATAACTCTGATTAGGACATGGTAGCAGTCGTGACAATGTTCCTTATGTGACATAGTTGATATGTATGACCTGGTTTCGATTGTAACACACTTTGATGTGGTAGTGGGTGCAACGCCTGGCTTGAGCGTCACTCTGCGTTGTGGTCGCAACACAACTTTGCTGGTTGTGACACCATGTTGCACGCGTATCTACCTTGACACAACTTTTAAGATCATACTATATGAGGCCTCAAATCCTAGGATTCTAGAAGAACCCTCATAGAAAAGGTAAGGTAAATAACCAAACAAGATGATGGTTCTTGAATTCATAAGTAAACAATCATAGTATAAGTCACATCATCCCTCAGACAATTTGATAGTGTAACCACATAGCCTCGTGAAAGCCTGAAAAGAGATGATGTTAACCTTTTTGATTAAACTAAACCATGCAAATAAAATTATAGGAAGGTAGTTGTATGAATTGAATCATCACAATTAACCTCATAAAATGCATACAAAGCCTAAACAGAGGTGTCCAAAATGAACAAACTTGGGTAGTAGCCCTGTGGGACTAAAACCCTATGAATTTAGCATAAATCCAACAATGACAAATAAAAAATTATAAAAAAGTCCATAACAAAAAAATCTAAGGAAATTAATTTCAAAAAATGAGTTTCTTGCATATGTAAGAATGCTAAGGTAGTGTAAGCCATATCACTCCTCTATCAATTTGACATTGTAAGCCTCTACCTCTAAAAATATGCTTCACTTCATGGAAGTTGTTGTCTAGAAATTAGAATCCCAAGGGGAAAAAATCCATAGGACCACATAGCCCCATGAAATCCCTACAAGAGGTGACTTTGACCTTAATGATTTAACTATATTTTGCAAATTGTATTGTAGGGGATCACTTATATTTTGGATTCAGTCATCATACTTAACCTCATAAGAGGCAAGCATAGCCTAAACAAAGGTGTTCAAAATAAACCACCTTGGGTGGAAACCCAGTGGGAAGTAGCCCTATGACTTTAACATAAATCCAACATTAAGAAAATAAAAAACTATAAAAAAGGCCCAAATAGAAAAGATAAGTCAAATAATTAATCAAAACAATGTTGCATGCATACATCGACATTGTTGATCTAGGCCATCAATGCCCATGTAAAAAAACTCATGCTCAATTATCAAACTAGCATCCTAATGTGGAAGATTGCTAGGAAAACAAAGTAGTGTTTTATAGTACTGTGTCTAGTAAGTCTAATATGGTCAATAAGGGAAGGCTCAACGTAACCAGGTTGCAACAGAGAAATATTTGGAAAAACAAGTTGAGTTATTGGCAATGAAGAAGCTCAAGTGTGACATGCCAAAGATTATGAAGATGTGGATCCGGATCAAAACTATCACAATAAGGATGTCGATATCTTCAAGAAGATCCAAATAGGGCCTTGTCTACAAGTGTTTGGAATGGTCCTGATGCTCAAAATTGAATTTCTTGAAGAAATGTGTGGGGAGCTTTTGGACCAATATTAAATTTTGAAGATATTGTTGAAGTGTTACTTGAAGTTTTGTATGCATCAACTACTGAAATGTAGGTACATTTGACTCAGTAAGGTGTTCTAATAAATTTTGATAGAGTTTGAACAATATTTTGGTACATCAATGAAATAAGTAGCTTTTCGATAAAAAATGCCCATTTTGGCTCCATTTCAGATAAACACAATAGAAATTTAAGTTATGTTTGAGAAATGGTGTATCATGTTTGCTTCTTTTACTGTGTGACACCTTGCTCTTTTGAGTGAAAATCTAATTATATAGTTTATTCTATTTCTCCTTCTATAAAGATATACAATGATAATATTCAAAATGGGTTGGGAGTTGTATTTATGGCTATGTTGACCCTCTAGATTTCATTTTAAGGTCATGCAAAATTAGCATGACCATTGAGATATTATGTATGTTATGGCATCAACAACTACACCTCCAACTACATTGTGGCTCCTCTAGGCTATCTACATAAGCACATGACAATAGTAATTCTTGGGCTTATAGATTATGCAATTTGTCACTAGCCAGGAAAATAGAGAACACGTTCAAACACATATATGCTTGTATAAAAAATATTGGAACCAATATCTTGTAGAGTTATTTAACTTGGGTATAAGCAATAAGGAGGACAACAATCATCATGGCTCTCAATCTTTAACTAGGCAATACAACTAATTGTGTTTCCTTTTTGCAATTCTTTATGACTCTTACATTGCTACAAACTTGTAGACTTGCAGTAAGTTTCAATGTAAATTTCATTGTTTGTTTTCATAGTAAGTTGTAACTTCCTCAGTACTCACCCACAGACCACTACAACACTTCTTATGTATTATGTCCCATCGTCCTACCTAGAGGTACTACCATCCTAGACCATATTATGTTTGCATAAATTTGTGTGACTAAGTCTGTATATTATGCTTGCAAACTACAATGACTTAATTCATTCCTTCCACCTTTCATGTTTGACATCAAAACTCCAATAAAAATAATTCATCTTTTTACGCATGCATGAGCAGACCCCCTCGGTTATCTAGTATCAAAATATTATTGCACAAATAAGTAGATATACACTAGTAGATCCATCTAGTAAATATCATTATTTAATTTGTAAAATATCATTGATTCATTAGTTTAATTTTTTGTCAAAACACTAGGAACACATAACATCAAAGTTTTTCTATTATGTTCTCATCAAAACATCATAAAAATTGGATATTTTCTTCCTTGGTCACGACACATTTATCATTATGTAGTCTGCTATGTTGAATTTTTAGAACCTATGATGGCCAACTACAAGGAAAGTTGCCATTCGATAATGTAATATTTCATCGAATGGAAATATGTAGATCATAAATGTGTCGGCAAATAGTATCAATAGTGTGAGAAGGATAGTCATTTAAAAAATTCATTTGTGGTTGGTTGGCATATACAATTTTTATCCTTTGGATTTATTGATAGTTACATTCTGGTTTTCTACATGGTCACCAACTAGACAATGAAGATATATCCCATTTATTTATTGATAACTTGAGTTGAGAATCAAGGATAAATTACAAAAGAGAATTTGATCAGGTGTAAAAGAACTTCCACAATGTCCTCAGGTAGTCATTAATAAGCTTCACATCATGATCAAAAATTGTGGTGGATAGAGGAACTTATAGCTTGAATATGTGATTGAAGAAAAGATATTCAACTCGAGAGGCAACAGATATATTGTTCAAGGATGAGGACATCATTTGGAAAAGAAATCCACAACAACAAGGATAGTTAATGTGCATATTTTATATATACATTTTACCTATATTTGCATGCATTTTCAATCCACTTTGTACCTCATTTTGCCTCTAATCATACTTGACTTTCCACTTTTTAGTTGTTTTACTCATTTCATGTTTATGATCCTAGGTACATGTTAATGACAAGAGAATGGGGTCAATTCAATCAAAATATGACCTTAATTGGATTCCCCAAGAGATAACACATGTTTCATGGAAGTCCTCAAAGCTTTTGAAAGGAACACGGCGTGTGTCTATCATCACTCAGTGTGTTTATCTTCCAGACAGATTTCATTCCTTCCTAATAAGAAGTAACAAGATGTGTCTCTCATATGACATACAATTTACATACATTAAAAGAATTCACTAAGTCCCTACTTCAAGCCAACACGATGTTTGTTAAATGCACATGTCGTCCTATAAACTCAGGAGCCACTGTTGCAAGCTAACAAGGTGTGTGTTAGCACACTACGTGTTCACTTTGTCCAGATGTTACAGATCTTCTTCACTTGTTAGCAGCATGGTGTGTCAGCCAACTGACACCACATGCATCCTTCGTCCAAAGTAGTTCCAATGTCAATTACTCAGGGCGACACACCATGTGTCTTCTCTGACATGTCGTGTCCTCGTCGATTTTTCTAGTTTTTTTATTGCAACCATCCCTAATTTTAAATACAAAAGGACACATATGGGATGTTGATCACTCATCATCTCAGAGAGTTTGCAATCAGATAACATAGACGAGAGGAAAGGAGGTGGTTTTGGAGAAGAAGAGGTGGTTTCTCATGAGGGAACCCCTTCTATACTCCATTTCTTCTAGCAAAGTACGACAAGGAAGTCCATTCTCTACTCCAACCCCTTATGAGAAAAGTTTGCTAAAGAAGAAGCATAAGCAAGAAAGGAACTTCACCTCCAAGTCAAAAGTTCTTACTTGTTCTTCTTCTTTCACAAATTTCTTTGCTTTTTTTCTTCTCTAATCATGTTCAATTTCACCATCCATAACTTGTACTTGGGTATTACCGTCATGTGTGAGTAGAGCTTTGTTTCTTGGGCATGGGAAAGTAGCTCCCATTTTATAACTTATGTGAATTCAGATTTCATGTTTAATGCTATTTAATTTTTTGTTATAAGATATGTTATGGTTCTTAATTACTTGCTTGCATGACTAGCCATCCTGTTTGCATGTTGTATGCGTCTTTCTAAAATTTGAGAATATATATTAAGAAGTAAGGAGTATCTATCTTAGCAATGTATCCTTGACCAAGGGAGTGGCTAGAATTATGTTGAGGATCTAAGGTTTATGGTTCAAAACTAAGCATAAGCATGGGAGTGCTATGTGGAGTTAGAATCGTCTGATATAATAGAGAGGTGTATAATGACAGCAAACCCCCTTGTGTGTTGACTATTATGCTTGAATACCATAGTTGTATGTAATTTGTGATATGCAAGTGAAATCTAATACCCAAGATCTTCTGTTATGATCTTAATCACCCTCCAAGTAATTATTGTTTATTGTTGTCTTAATTAGTCTAATTATAAACCAATCACCCTTTTGTAATCAATCTAGATTGTTGAAAGTATAATAGTTTTACACCAAGATTTATCTTGCTCCTTGAACAACCTTGATATTACTACATGCACCCATACACTTGTGGGGTAGCATTCGAGCTTACAAATTTAAGACTTGCGCACATTGTTAACAAGTTTTTGGCATCGTTTCCATGGAGCATCGGTATTTGTTTAGAGTAAGAAGTGTTGATTAGTACGTTAGACTAGATCACACCCTCATTTCATTATTCCATCATCACTTTTACCATCTATTATATATTTTATTATTTGGTAAGTGTTTTCATTCAGTTGTGAATTTGCAGGACTGTATGCAGCATTGAAAATTAGTTTCTTCAGCCATCCATATATCTTGACCCGGAGATTGAACGTACCTTGAGTATCCTTAAACAGTCAAGGAGGAGTGAAAATTCTTCAAACTTTTAGAATTTACATCCATTACCACCATATTCAACACCTTCATCTTCACCATCATTTTCACCAAATCACCAAGAACCAATCATGGAAGACGATCGTCCTCTTAAGAAATTCACCATTCCAGCTGCCATAAATATCAATGGGGCTATAAAAAACCACAGATCGAGGCAAACAAGTTCTCAATCGGTCGGGCTATGATCATGCAAATTATTCAACAGAATCATTTTGGAAGGACTTCCAAGGAGGATCCTAAAATCTTCACATAGCTGAATTCTTGCAGTACTTGAACACCTTTAAGATAAATGACATTGCTCCTAATGGTATTCACCTATTTTTGTTTCCATTCTCCCTTCGGGATAGAGCCAAGGTGTGGCTCTCATTATTTCCAAGGAACTATATAAATAGTTGGGAAGAGTTGCTGAAAGCTTTTCTAGAAAAGTATTTTCCAACAAACAAGATTGCCCAGCTAAGAAGACAACTTACTAATTTCTCTCAAAGAGATGGATAGACTCTCTATGACACATGGGAGAGATTCAAAGACCTCCAAAGTCTTTGTCCTTACTATGGTTTCAATAACTGGCTCCTTTTCCAAACTTTCTACAATGGGTTGTATTGCAACACTGGGATGTCTATAGATGTCATTGCCAATCGAGCTTTGATGAACTAGTCCGACAAGGAAGCCTACACAATAGATATTGGAATCAACCATTTCTAGTGGAGTCTTGAGAGGAGTAAGAAGACTTCCTCATCCTGTATAGCTTTAGGGAAGCAAGTTGGCATACACGTTATTGATGTCGTTGATTTATTTGTAGACAAGTTAGAAGCTCTTACATAGAAGTTTGAGATATTGAACACTCAACCAGATTCACCCGATAAATCTTATTTGTGATGCAAATGAAGCTTTGAGGTAGGTAGTTTCTTCAAGCTACCCTTCTTTCTTTCTATTGGAGGAAAAGATGGAACAATGTAATATGGTAGAAAATATGGGAACAAACACCTTTACAACCCATACTCCAACTCCTACAATATAGGTTGGTGAGACCACTGTAATTTTTCCTACCGCAACAATAACACTCAAGATCCTCAAATGCTTCAGAACAATCAACCACCACCCATTAAAAATAGGCCTTTGCAAGCAACAATCCCCCATGATTCAATAGCAACAACCGGAGCTTCAACCAACTTCATTCATACTCAAAACCCAATCTTGAGTCACTTTTGGAGAATTTAGTCTAATTCCAGATTAAATAAAATGAGGAATTTTTCCAACAAGGATAGATAACAAAAGATACCATCCAACAAATTTCCAAAAAGTGGATGTGATTGCCACACACACAAAGATACTGGAAAATCAAGTTGCTCAGCAAGCCCTCGCCAACCAACAAACTTCCCTAGTAACCGACTTGACATTCACTAGTATCCCTGATGATGATGGCACATTGAGCAAGAATTTTCCTACTAGACATGAGGGCATTGGTCCTTCGCTCTGATTCATCCATGGTAGATACCTATTACTAACCACTTGAGTTTGATCTGTGCAGTGAGGACACTGTAAAATTTCAATCTTACAGGGGGAGCAACCGATCAGTAGTATAGTTTTAGTTTCTTCCCATCATCTTTTTCTTCATTTTTTCTTTAGTCTATGTTTTAGTTTGTGGAAAATATAGTATGATCTGAGGCTTGTTCTTTTTGTTTGAATTGAAATCCTTTTATGTTGAACTATTTTTCCAAATTTTTATTGAGAAATATCATTGAAGAAAATTGTACAAGTCATGCATAAATTAAATGAAATCTTTGGCCAACAACATGCATTTCATTTTGGTTTATGCTTCTATCCTGAATACTCATCTTTCACACTCTTGATTGTCTAATACATGTAACTGTTGAATCGTTTTAGATTAATTAACACTACAACATTGTTTAGTATTTAGATGCCTTTACCAAACTCCTAGTGCATTTTCAACTACCCTATCAATGTTTTTTTTAAATAAATGATGAAATCGAGTTGATTATGCAATCCAATTAACTTTACTATGTTTTGGGAAAATAGCTTTAGTTTAAGGCCTTGTGGTTCTCTAGAGGAACTCGACTCACATTTTATTACATTGGCTAATTTTACATATATACCCTATGAAAACATGACTAAATTGCCCATGTATCATGCTAGCCTAGTGTAAGTCTGATCTGGTTACGAGTATCAGGTGCTACGTCCTAAAGAGGGTAAAATACCCCAGCCAGTATTCCACATTTTCATAAGTCTGTTTTAGTTTTTAAATGCTAGAACCCATGGCCATTGCCATTTTTTTTAAAGCAAGGAGAGAACTGCTATATTGTTTATGTTAACTTAGATTTCATCTTTTATATCCTTAAACATTTGAGAGTGTTATCTTTCATATTCACTAATTGTTTGGCTTGGTCATTAAATTATACTTAGTGTTGTATTTTTGATTATTCCATCTAGATTGTTGCCACTCTTGCTGAACTAAAATTCCTATCTTGGCGTTTAAGTTAAATTCATGACTGATAAAATAAACATGGTGATTATGGTTGGATTGATTTCATACACTTTGTCCAATTCATTTGGCCAATGTATGTACTTGACACTCTCTTCATTTATATTTGCATATTATTTTTTCTTGAGGACAAGCAATAGTTCAAGCTTAGGGGGATTTGATTTGCATATTTTATATATACTTTTACCCACATTTGTGTGCATTTTCAATACACTTTATACCTCATTTTACCTCTAATCATGTGATTTCCCATTTTTTAGTTGTTTTACTCGTTTCATGTTTGTGATCATAAGTACATGTTAATGACAAGAAATGGGGTCAATCTAATCAAAATCCAACTTTAATTAGATTCTCTAAGAAAGTGTACATGTTTCAAGGAATTCCTCAAAGTTTAAAAGGAACACAATATGCGTCATCATCACACGATGTGTTTATCTTCAGACAGATTTGCATTCCTCCCTAATGAACAACAACATAGAATCTCTGAAATGACATGTCATGTCCATCCATTAAAAGAATTTTCCAAGTCCCTGGTTCAAGCCAACACGGTGTGTGTTAAATGCACACGTCATGACCTATAAACACGGGAGCCATTGTTGCAAGCCAACACAATTTGTTAATTAGCACACAACATGTTCCTTTCATCAAGATATTCTAGATCTTCTTCTCTTGTCAGCAACATGGTGTGTCCAATAACTGACACAACATGCATCCTTTGTGCAAAGCAATTCCAATGTCAATTACTCAAGGCGACACATGATGTGTCTTCTCAGACACACTTTGTTGTCATCAATTTTTGTAGTTTTTTAGAGAAAACGTCCCTCATTTTAAACCTAAAAGAAAAATATGGGATATTTATCACTCATCATTTGAGTGTTTTTTATCAGAGAATAGAGAAGATAGGAAAGGAGGTGATTTTAGAGAAGAAGAGGTGGTTACTCAAGAGGAAACTCCTTCTCTACTCCATTTCTTTCAGCAAAGTGCATCAAGGACTTATATTCTATACTCCAACCCCTCGGGAGAGAAGGTTTCTAGAGAAGAAGCATCATAAATAATGGAACTTTGACTCCAAGCCTGAGTTCTTACTTTTTCTTATTCTTTCACTGATTTCTTTTCTCTTTTTCTTCTGTAATCATGTTCAGTTTCACCATCCATCACTTGTACTTCTATATTTACCACCATGTGCAAGTAGAGCTATGTTTCTTGGGAACGGGAGAGTAACTTCCATGTCATAACTTATGTGGACGCAAATTTCATGTTTAATGTTAGTTAATTTGACATTCCAAGATATGTTATGGTGCTTAATTGCATTCTTGCATGACTGGACATCCTACTTGTATGTTGTATGCTTCTTTCTATAATCTGAGAAGATATACTAAGAAGTAAGGATTAGCTATCTTGGAAATGTATCCTTGACCATGGGAGTGGCTGAGATTATTTTGAGGATCTAAGGTTTGTGGTTTAAAACTAAGCATAAGCGCAAGGGTGCTATGTGGAGTTAGAATTGTCTCATATCACTGGGAGGTGGATGATGACATCAAACCCCCATTGTACATTGACTAGTATGTTTGAATTCCATAGGTGTATGTAAGTTGTGATATGGAAGTAAAATCCCATACCCAAGATCCTATTAATATGATCTTAATCACCCAAGAGGTGATCAATGTTTATTGTTTTCTTTTAACTTGTTAATTATTCTAATCGTAAACCAATCACCCTTTTGTAATCGATTTAGATTGTTGAAAGTGTAATACTTTTATGCCTAGATTTACCTTGATCCTTGGATGACCTCAATATCATTACATGCACCCACAAACCTATGGGGTAGTGTTCGAGCTTATAAATTTAAGACTTATGTACACGGTTAACAATAGTCATGGACACAGAGTTAAAGGGAAACTATGCATAAAAAATTGTTAGATCATTATAGGGCTCATGAGGAACATGCAACAACATATGCCATCTTGTATTCTATCATTTAGTTTTCACATGTCAACAAGTTTGACACTAGGATCTTTCAATGTTTCTACATAGGGAAGGCCACCATAATCCATACAAAAATATAATTGTGTTCTTATTTATTCTAGACCGTAGTTAGAAAGTCACCTGCCACCATTCAAGATATGTTAAGTCGAGCTGAAAAATTAAACATTTTGAGCATTGCATGATATATTGGGTAGAATATACAATCTACAGTTGTAAAAAAGTCATCAAAAAATTAATGATGCACATATACAGTTACAAACACATTATAGATTGACACACACTAACACAAAAATAGATACAGAAAAGGACAGCCCTACACATATGCACATAGAAATATTACAAACACAACACACATTACTTATATACACCTAAACTAAGTCATCATATAATCATTAAAAGAGAGGAAAGCATATAAAATGGGGGAAAGATAGAATTATTTAATCATTGTGGAAAATTTGTTTTTAAATGCGACTTTTTGAAAGTCACGAGTTATAACACAATCATTACCCCAATGTGTTAGAACATAACTGACTCCCTTATAAAGTGATAGTATACCACAATGTGTTTGGTGCACTCATGAAAGGTAGGATTGCTTGCAATGAAAATATATGCTTTGTTGTCATAGAACATTGGAAAAGGCTCAGAATCAAAGATATCAAATTCTTTCAAAAGCAAGTGGACCCACATTAGCTCGCAAGTGGTATGACACATAGCTCGATACTCCATCTCAATACTCAACCGTGCAACAACAACCTACTTTTTGCTCTATCAGTTAACCATATTTCCTCTTATACATGTGCAATATCCAAAGTAGATTTGTCGTCAGTCTTGCTTCTGTATAATAAGAATCAGAATATCCAATAATTTTACAGTGCATGTGTCTCCTATAAACAAGGTCCATTTCCAAAAGATCCTTTAAATATTTGATATGAAAAACATCTTTCCAGTGATATTTCCAAGGTTTGTTCAGATACATAATGACAAGTACAATAACATAAGTTATATCATCTCTAGTTACAATTAAGTAGATAAATTTTCCTACTAGTTTCCTATATTACTTGTTATAAGGATAAGAAGAAAATTCATCATCCCAACTTTGTGTTTGGATCAAAAGGAGTACTAACTATCTTAGATCCCAACATGCCTATTTCTCATAAAAGATCAAGCACATATCTGCTTAGAGATAGACAAACACTAAAAGAAAAACTAGAGACCTCAAATCTCAAGAAATATTAATGTTTGCCTAGATCTTTCCCAGTGAAGTGCTTTCCCAAGAAATCCTTGGTTTTGAATGCAATCATGATCACTACCATAAAAAATAATATCATCTACATCCCAACCAGAATCACAAGCCCAGAAACATTCATTTTTATAAAGACATAACGAGAGTGTCACATATTGAATTGTAAAAAATTGACTCAATTTATCAAAACCCACTCTTTGACTTTGTTTAACCATAAATCACCCTATGAAGTTGTCAAACCTTAGAACACTTCCCTTGAGTAACAAAACCAGGAGGTTGATCCATATAGACTTTGTAATATAGATCTCCAAACAAGAAATCATTTTACACATCTAGTTTGATCAACCATGACAAATTTAAGAACATGAACAAAGTTAAGGCATGTAAATAGAGAGAAGGTTTCAAAATAGTCAACCCCATAGGATTGCATATAACCCTTGGCCACAAGGTGGATCTCTAATCTTTCAATCATACTATATATAGATGCTTAATTGTGAAGAACAAACTGCAATCCACTGGAGAGCAGTGAACAGGAGGATCAGTTAGGTCCCAGGTATATTGATCAGTCAGTTCTTGCACCCCACTTCCATCACTTGGGGCCATGCAAGATGTTCTAGATCTTGGGTTGTAGTTTTAGTAACAAAGACTATAGGCAGTGCATAAGTGAAGCATGCAAAGATGGTGTCAAGGTCATCATTTGTTTAAAAATTACTTATAGAGTGTAAAGTACATGATCAATCCCCTTTCCACAAGCAATCGAAACATTCAAATTAGAATGTACAAAAGGTGTGTTTTGATCTGTTGTCAAAGAGAGAGGATTGGACGAAAGAGGGTTATTGGAGGGAATGGAAGCTTTTCTTGGACGTTGATCAACAAAGAGGGGATTAGTGGGTGACTATATTGGAGAATTGTCCCCTATTATATGAGAGTGACATATTACTTTTACATCACTCACAATATGTAGCATTACTCTCACCACACCCAATCACTACTTTTATGTTAAACATCTTTAAGATCAAGTTATGTAGTGTCAGAACATGAGGATCATCATCTCACAATTGTAGAGACTTGGGGTATAAGGACCACAACACCATTTCCGCATTTGAGATATGATTGTGACCTGTGGTTTTATCTCAACAGGAACATGTAATGGAGTATCAGCCAAAAGATCCATGGTCCAGAGGGAGCCTACCTTAGAGAAGTAAGGTAAGTTCTCAAAAACGACCACATTAGCACTCACACAACAATATTTACCAGCACGGGCATAACACATGTATCCTTTCTGAGTTTTGAAGTAGACCAAGAAAATGCATTGAGCACAACATGGGTCAAGCTTTATCAACCCTTAGGATTAAGGTTTCAAAAAAACAAGTACCGTAAAAGATTATGGCTGAAACATAAAAATGGGGCACATCCAGATACAAAATATTTTAAGGTACTTGGTTGTGGAGTACAAAAGAAGGCATTCAGTTATTAGAAAGATGGCAGTAGATAGTTTTAGGCGAAAAGATATTAGGTACATGATAACAAAGCATATCTTCCATGATAGTCCAAGAAGATAATAATTTTTCTTTCACCAACACCATTATTTGAGGTGTGTAGGAACATGATGTTTGATGAAGAGTGCCCACACTTCTATAGAAAACACTTATAAAATGTTTATAAATTCAAGATTATTATCTTTACGAAAGATTATAATGGGCTTTGAGAAGTACATTTTAATTACAGCAAAGAAAGCTTCAATAGTATCCAAAACAAGTTCAAAATCTTTGAGCAAAAACAACCAAGTAGCTCTAGAATAGTCATATATGATAGTAATAAAATATAGAAAGTTTGGTAAACTTGTCACAGAGAAAGGAACACAGATATCAACATGCACCACATCAAGCAAGGAAGTACAACCTATTATCTTTTTAATAGGAGTAAGTAGAGAAAGTTTATTTTCCAAGTCAAGATGCTTCATATTGGAAAATAGAATCAAACACATTGGAAATTAAGTGTTTCAACTTTACAATAGATAGATGTCCAGAATAGTAGAACCACTATAAGTGATACATAGTAGAAGATAGAAAAGTAGTTGTAGAAGCACACAATGTATCCAAGTAAGATAAACCATTTGGCCCCTCATCGCCCCAACCAATCCTCATATTCATATGGAGATCTTAAAAGACAACACCATCAATGTCAAAAGAAACTGAGAACTGGAGTTCTCTTATATAGAAGATTTAAAAGAAATTTAGGGACAAAGAACATATTTTAGTAGCAGGTTTATAGGTATCCAAATTGTCCCAATGGCAAACATTGGTGATTAAGAACCATCGACCACCATGACAGGAGGTACATCAAAAGTTTAAGTGAGGTCAGAAAATAAAGATGAGGTACCAAAATCTATGACCCGTCACTATTTACCCTATGCAACAAGATAGGAAAGAAAAGCATAAAATTCTTTAGGATGAGGTACAACAATCTAGGAAGAAGGTGTTCTTAAAGCAGCCTTTCAAACTCGAAGCAAAGCCAGTCAGTCAAAGGAGTAGTGGTGCTTGAATAAGGAATTGTGTCTAAGTTAGCACCCTCAGCTAATACTTGATTATCCCATGTAGGTTCACCATGCTTGGCCCAAGAACACCCTTGATATGATCATTGTGGCCATAGAAGGTATAGTATCTCTGTCCAAGATGGAGTTGTTCATATCTTTAATCATGTCTAGGTCCCCCAAAAGAGCAAACACAATGACTCTGGCCATTTTCGTCATCTCCTGGTCAAACAACAAGAGCAGAGTCGTCAAAAGACATTGAAGGGAGAAAAGATACAAAAGGAATATGTTTAACCCTTTTGAGGACATCATGAAGAGTGGGAAGAGCATCACTAGAAAGAATTTGATCAACAAAGTCAGCAAAAGATGAAGGCATACCGACAAGGAATTGAACCACTTGCAACTCATTTCCTTGACGTTGAGCTTCAGTATTATCAACAAAATTAGATTATAGACTTCAACTTTATCCCAAAGGGCACATCTGCAAAGGTAGTAGTCTTCGACATTAGCCATTATTGGAAAATTCCTTCTTGGTGAGATTCTTGAAGATTCAAACACCACATTGAGTATATATGTAAGAGTTAATCCACATAGCTCTAACAGTTATGAGGTGTAGAAGGGATTTTCTGATCTTGGGTTCAGTAATATTGACCATCCATGTCATAACTATGGAATCATCCTTAACCCAAAGATCGTAGGCCTATTTGGTTTTGTCATCAACAATATCAAGAGGTGCATGCGGGGTTACAATAATGACATGAGAATAATTCCATTGTTCCTTTACACATAATTCAAATGAGATGACCAATGTGGTAGTTAGAGTCATCAATATGATAGTCGTAAAACCCAAGGAATGGAAAGTGTTAGTGGTAGCCATGAGAGCAGACAAATAGAATTTGAAATAACAACATGGTGACAAGACGACTGTAGCACCAATTGAAGATCTACAGCAGAAGAACAGCCAAATGGAGTAAATGGGTATTAGAAAGGACATAAAGAACCTACATCACAATGTCAATTTATAGCGACATGTGACACAAGTAGTAGGGTAACAATCCCCTTTAAGAAGAGAGAACTAGTTGAGTGAGAATCTAGAAGAGAGACATGTTTAATTGAAGGGCAGAAGGTAGCAACAAAGACAGATAAATGTGGATAAGACAGGGTTGTAGGTGGAGAGGAAGGTGGTGGTTGTTGTGGGTAGCAAGGGAAGTGGGGTGGATGATGTATGTGAGTGGAGGGGTGGTTGGGACTATTGGAGATAGGAGGGGTTGTGATCAGAGGAAGAGGAGATGGAAAAGGAGCTAGGAGAGGGTGGTGGCAATGCAGGTGGGGGGGGAAGTAGAGGCAACAATGGAGGGAGGTAGTGAGATAGAGGGTTATAGAGGGAAAAGGGAAGCATGGATCGATGGCTATTGGAAGAGGTAGGAGTTGCGATGGGAGTTGGAGGGAAAGGAACAATTACAAAAGAGGTAGTAGTAGTAGATGGTGGAGGGTGATAGGAGGGTGAGCGAGACAGGAGTGATGATAGTGTTAGGGTTAGGTAGAAGGGGTGGAGGAAACATGGTTAGGGAGGGACGGGAAAAGTGTTAGGGCATGGGGAAAATAGATTAGGGTTGGATGGGGGGGTTCAAACCGCTCTAATACGTGTAAAATTTGAAATATATTCACTATATGAAAATATAACAATAATGATGGAAATTATCCGACACATATGTGGGGAAGTTTGCCATGATATGTCAAGGATGGGAAAAATAAGTCTTTCCATGTTGTCGCTATTAATCTTGCCTTTATTGTCGGTGATAGTGAAAATTGTCATTCAATCGCTATCATCAACAAAGAAGGATAATGTATCTTATTGCTAATGGATATAACATTAACTTAAATTGCCTTCGGTCACTATTATCAACAAAGAAGGATGATGTATCTTATCGCTAATGGATATAACATTAACTTAAATTGCCTTTCATACTTAATAATCATGATAGCATAGTTCTATCGCATTTGTCAAAAAATGACAAGTTTATCAATACTCTCATCAAGGTTAATTGGGACGGAAAATTTTCATCGACACAATTTGACAAATCATGGAAAACTTGTGAACCCTTTCTTTTATTGTATTGAATAAAATATGGATTTACATAGTGGGGACGTGAGCCTTTTCCACCTTGAATAAATTACTAAATGCAATATAATAATTATTTCATTTCCTACTAAAAAACTTCTTACAATTGTAGACTATGAATATTAGCACACATTCAGACTCTAACGCATGGGTTGTGCCTACAAACAAGGTAAAGCAGAGAATGCATAGATTTGCAGTTGGTATTTGTGGAGCAGAGGGATAAAGGTGGGGCAGGACAACCATGTTTTCTGCTCTCTAAGGTTGTGAGATAGTTGCAAGTGAGAAGAGGAACAAATGAGTGAATTGTGGACAACTCAGGTATAACCTCCATGTCTTCCTCAAAATCAACTGCTTTCATATGAACATCCAACTATGCAGCCTGCAATAAACAAAATCATGACATTATATATAAAATAACACAAAAGGCTAAAATTCGGGCGCATAAAACATGGCTGAATACCGAAGACAATAAAGATTTATTTGACTACTCCGTATACCATCTAATAATTGCCAAGCAAAGGTTGTTGATGTTCTGAATGACATCTCCTAAAAAATGAACGAATAATCACATAGCTCAAAGCAATCAAGGATTAAGAAGGTTAAATCTAAGGATACTTTTTTATAAAATAATATGGAGTGATGGACTATCAAATAACCAATATTTCCCAAGTAAAAAGTTGAGCAATAAGACAAACATAGAGAAAGTGGGTAAGAATGAAATCAGCTTCGTACAACCTCTAAAGTAAGAGCTCCAAGAAATATGTAGATAGTGGAGGTAACAAGTCTTCAAAAGCAACTTCTTAGAAAACATTTTGACAAGTGTTTTTTGTTTGGCCTCACATAGTAAGGTATCCATATACACCTAGGGGTCGGAAATTCTCACACCGAACTTTCATTTAGCATTATGTGCTTTCAGTATTAGTGTTAGTATAATTCAATTTTCAAACTCTGTAGTAGAAGGAAACATAATGTTGTACTTGACTCACCGTCATTCATGTGTTTGCTTCTGTTTCTTTTTTCATAGCCTTCATCTAGAAATCAATTCCTTTTTTTGTGGTGCATTTGTTATTTCCTTCATCAAGTATCATGCCATCATCTCCTTCAATATCACTATCAGAATTTTCATCATCGATATCATCAATAATCCAGGCAGCCTACATATAACAAGAATGTTATTTATAAAAACAGTTCAACTGAAATAAGTTTCTACTGGTGTAATTGGTATTCAGATGTGCCTTCAGGCAGAAGCTTTTTTCTTGTTTTCCTAGCATTGTTGACAACATCAACTTCATCCATATCTACTTTTGTTGGCCAAGGCTGACCATGAGAAGCAAATAACATTTTTAACTGCAGTAGTAGTGCTGCATAAATAACAATATTTACTGGCTTCATGCAATGAGGATGCCTTTAGATATGCAAAAATGGTTCAAAAACCATTATTGATGGCATGTTCTATTCTTTTGCTGGTTTTATTGAGAGCATATCAATTGATAGGTATGTGACGTTGGATTCACCTAATGACGGTTTCAGAGCTTCACTTCCTGAGTTCTTATTAAATTCAACTGTGATGAATGTGGGAAGGTGTTTTCAAACTGCCTCGCAGCTTGGTTCTACAGAAACTAAGTATTTTTTAGAAATGAATGTCCAGTATCATAGCTGACAGCTTACAACTGAAGAACTTGGGATGCAGATTTCCAAATAATGCATATAACAGGCTCAGCCAATCAGCCTAGAAGCAACCTAAGGGGCATATTACAGGGTTCTCCAACCCCAACTAGAGTTATTAAGGCATGCACATACTCAAGGTTCTCTTGAATAGGTGACTTATGCTTGTTCGAAAATAGTTACCGATGATTGATCTCTATAATATGCAAGATTGGGATGATGTGATCTGCAGTATGCTAATGCATGGGTTTTGAGTCACTTTTATAGGCTTATTTTATATCTGTTTTATGCATGTATTTGTCATTTTCTTGATTATATTTGCATAATTCACTATAGTTGTCCTTTAAACTCTTTTTGCATCAAATTTTACTTCTTTTATCATATTTATATGATTTTATATAATCCCCAGACTTATACACATGTTTCGACACTTTTTCATGCACTTTTGCATTGTCCAGAGTCGATACTATCGACCCTGGTGTTGATAGTATCGAGATTTCATCAGAAGGCAACCCCAAAACGTGATTTTGGAAGGAAATACCTGTATCATGGTCGATACCATCGACCTGGGTGTCAATCCATCGACTTGGGTGTCAATACTATCGACAACGTCGGGATCTGGCAATTTTCAGCACTAAAACGGAGCATTTTAAACCGACGGTTGAGCTTTTTCAGAGCCGTAAAGTGGTCCTATGACCTAAGAAGAGCACGGTCGGCCCTAGGGGGATCTCATATTGTGTAGTAAAACATCCAAGAAGGAGGGAGAGAGAGAGGAGACGAGAGACGAAGGCTGTCAACCGAGCGATCCGGGCACCTCTGACAGGTGATTTTTCTGTCGGAAGACTGCAAAATGCACGTTTCTCGAGGAGGATCTCCAGGAATACCTTTGTATCAGGGGTTACACAAGTTTGCTCCATGTTTCCCATATTTTTCTTCTCTACTCCTATGTATTTTCCATTGTCAACCATGTGGGGCTAATCCCCTTTGTCTTTAGGACCGGGAGTAGCCCGGGTAATCGTTGTATGCATGATACTTTTTACATAGTTTATCATAATTTGTCTCTCAATTTCATGGTATGATTTCATTTTCTCCATTCTATCATTATGATTGATCACCTTAATGATAATCTAATTCCTTTAATTACTTTGAAAGAAGAATTAACGGTTGAAAAGAGATGAATATCACATTAACTAATAAATTCCTTGAACAAGGCGATGTACGGTTAATGGTGGAAACCCAGAGTTTGTTTCTCATGCACCTAATTTAGGGTATAGGTTACTACTACCATAGAACCAACCTAGATTTAGGTAGTGAATTGTATCGCGAAAGCGAGCAATTCTGACTACATGCCACTATCCAGAATAGGAGACGAATTAGGATAATTGTGTAGAAATTAGTACAGCGAGAACCTGCGGTGAAACAACAATCCTAAAGATTCCCATTTAAATTGATTAAACTAAACATTTAATCGATTGTTTTGCTTTATTTTATTTTCTTTTTATTTTTAATCAACTCTCAAAACCCTTTTAACCGGTCTAGCTGATTGCGAACAGTTAGTAGTAGTCTACCGATAGTTCAGTGTCCCTAAGTTTGACTCGGGCCTCACGAAGGCCTATACTACAATGACGTGTGCACTTGCATTATACGCACGGTAAAATTGTGTCTAGTTTTTTGCGTCGTTGCCGGGGACACGGCGATTTTCGGCACTACGAGTGCTGCACGCGGCCACTCTAGGCCACATTTTATTTTATTGTTATTTTTGAAATTCATTGTTTATCCGTCATATCTAGCAATCGTCTAGCACTGTACTGAACCAAATTTATTAATTTGCAGGTACTAGTGCATGGTGAGGACGCGCAACACAGACTACACACAACCATCACCAGAGGTTCCACCGTTGGGACCAGACGATGAAAAGAACAACATTCAAGACCAACCTGAAGATATAGATTTGGATTCTGAACCAGAAGCTATGGCTGAAGAACAGACAATATGGGAGAAGATAAAAGCTTCTTCCTCGTCAGCATTGAAGGGACCAATAAAAAAACTGGCAGTCAACATTCCCACTTATAAGATTGACCCGACACTAATAAACTTGGTCAAGTCTCAAGCATTTCATGGGCTAAAGAATGAGGACCCAGTTGCACATATCAGCACATTTGTGGAAAATTGTGATATGATCAAGATAGACAGGTTTTCACAAGAGACACTATATTTGAAGCTGTTTCCCAGCTCGGTTGTAGGTAATGCACGTGAATGGCTGCATAACCTAGATGATGAGACTGTCGAGACTTGGGATCAAATGATCGAGGTCTTCTTCGAGAGATTCTTTCCACCGGAGAAAACCAACGATCTGGTACGAAAGATCCACAATTTCAGCCAGAAAGTCAGAGAGACGTATTCTGAGACTTGGGAACGTTTTCAAATAATGCTGAGGAGGTGCCCACATCATGGGCTTGACAAGGAGAAACAAGTCAAGATTTTCTATTTTTCTCTTTCAGAGCATGATAGAAGTGAGACGATCTGATCCATAAACCACGACATAAACTCAGCGGAAGCATTAGATTAGCAGCGGAATACAAAAATCACCGGAAATTAAAACTTTTTGAGACAAGATCTTGAAATCATAAAACTTCTTTTATAGAAACAAGATAAACAGTTTACATCTCTGTTAAATCACTTCTTGGGTGATTGTACACAACTGGATACAAAATCTCAAGATTCAAAACCAAAAATCTCAGAATAACTAACTCCAAGGACCTGAGAGTACAGAGACGGCGTAGGACTAACTAACTACATGGCTCAGCAGTCAGTATCTCCACCTGAGATTCACTACTACTCCTGGTGTTGCTGCTGCTGATCCTGATCACCTGTATACTGGTTCCTTCGTCCCCGACGACCACCTAAAAAGTTGAAGTCTACGGAGTGAGACAATTTTAAATAATTGTCCCAGTGAGAGTTATAACTCTCCACCAGAATCTTTATTATATCAATCAAAGAACAACATAAGAAATAAAAGCTTTTAAGGTAATCAACAGCAGATTGACTTTAAGTAGGACAACAACATTTAAGAAATATGAAAAACATATATACTAGGTAGTGTAATTTCAGTCATTGTATCTCGTAGTTTTAACCTAAGCAGATATGCTACGCGGTTGATTATGTTTTACAAACATTATTATGCCCTGCGGAGATGAGGTATACCGCTCATACTCCGACCGATCACTTATTAAGTCTCATCGGTATCATACCTAGGTCATCAAAAGAGTCGGATTCTTATGACATCATCTTCCTCAGTCAGAGTGAGAATTAACATGCAGGACATCTAGTATCTCTTCTACTATAGCTTACCAGGGTATTCTGGTACTTTGCTATTAGAGTCATAGTGGAATTCTGTACTCTCTTCGTCATCGAAAGATTTCTTGTTTATCTCTCATTGATGCGGTATAAAAGATTTCCTTGGGAGATTAGTGTTACATCACCCCAGCATAAACATATAGTGAAGGATTGATATATTAAGATACATCTACATCAATTCCTACACTAGGATGTAAGGATATACACATCCATATTCCCCCACATACTCAAAAGTATGTGATCCAGGAGTTCCCTTAGGAAAACATGTTTCACCATCATTTAACTTCTGACAATGATGGATCTATGATCAGGGTTCTACATGGTATGATTATACTTGATTAGTTAGGTACATTTCAGTATTCTTTTAACATCATACATGTTTCCAAGCATTTAAATATTAAAACACTGCTATACAAGAAGAATACTAAATGTATCAAGTTTAACTCATATCAGTTACCAAAGGATATCAACTCATCATAAGTCATTTAATCAGCATGACCTTGATGTTACTCATGGCTCTTACAGCCTATCATCTCATATGATGCTACTTAAACTTAGGCATCATAGCATATTCACTATTCATTAAGATAACAACATGCTTTCAATGAATATGGTATCATAATCCTTACCTGGATATGATCATCCTCATATAAGAACATGCATGGTTAATTCAACTAATAATAATAAACAATTCATTTCAAGAGTTGTACCTTCATACTCTTACAATAGCTAGGTTCCCTAATTTACATCAATTAGGGTTATCCAATCCCTTCCATTATGATTAGAAATAGTGGTTCCTCCTTTCATACTTAAATCATGAATATTCATGCTTAAAAGCATAACCTGGAATTAGGATTTATTATACATTTCATCATATTACCCTAGAATTAGGGTTTACTATTCACTTTATAGTGAATTGAGCTCATAGCATCATTATGTATGAGAAACATCATCATTGATGCCTTAAAATTAGTTTAAGATTCATCAATTATCATAATTAGGGTTTTCATGATCTCACATAGGTGGATCATACCCTAATCATGCACATTCATATACATTGAAGGTATTTTACTTGAGTTTCAACCATAAATGGTACCTTCTCTCTCCTCTTACTAAGAGATGGTGATTACCTCACTCTAGAATAGGTTAGGTTAAGTCCTCATTGATTAACATAAGCTAAGTCACCACTATCATGTCATTAGGGTTTGATTAAAACAAGGTATCATCTAGTTGAACCCTTCAAGGGCATATTGGTAAAGTACACCATTGATCACAATCATAGGTCAATCTATTAATCACTTAACCCCTTAATGTCTTTAAGTATCATTAGGGTTTGGATTAGACCACCATAGAACCAATTTAAACCTTCAAAGTACTAAGCAAACACAACCCTAAAGTCTCCAAACGATTACACACTTTCAAACTCCAAATGGTCTGGAGACCGTTTGGATGTGTTGACCGTTTGCTATAGTTGACTTCAAGACCGCATGACACTCAAGACTGTTTGCCCTTAAACGGTCTTGAGACCGTTTGAGAATGTTGACCCCCAAACCGTTTGGATGAAACGACCTTGAAACCACATGAGTTGAAATGATCTTGAGATCGATTGGACCAAACGACCTTAAGATCGTTTGAGTCCAAACGGTCTTGAGACCGTTTGCTCCAAATGGGCTCAAAATCGCATGGACCTCAAAGGTGTATCAAAGGTTATAATCGATTATGGTTATCTATGTTGAAGCCTTCAATTGGCCATAACCTTGTTAACCACTTATAAATTGAGCCAATTAGGGTTAACCTTAATCAATTGGACACCAAGTTGACCCTCAATTGAAAGCCAATTAGGGTTAAATCCAACTCAATTAGGGTTTGCAATCGGTTAACCCTCAATGTTGAACAATGTGAAACAAAATGAAGTTGAACCCATCAATTAATACTCAATTGGGCCCAAACTTGGCCCATACGGTCTTGAGATCATTTGGACACCCTCCAAACGGTCTTGATACCGTTTGCCCAAAGTTCCATCAAAATCTAAGTCGATTTGATAAGGGTTGAACCCTAATTAGGTCTAAAATCAGCACTTTTATTCAATTCATCAACCTATTGTGATTGGACCCTCAATTCATCAAATTACCTTAACCCTAGACCTACAAACGGTCTTGGGTTGTCACCAAATGGTCTTGAGACCGTTTTAGTGAACCCCCAAATGGTCTTGAGACCGTTTGGTCCCTTCAACCCAAAGTTCACCAAAATCTATCCTTGAAAATAGCAATTCAACCCGATTAGGGATTTAAGGGGTTGAAGTGCCTTCAACTTGTGATTGGTTTGCAATTAGATCATGATTCTTTATAATTGATTAATTCAACATGTGCACAACAGACCTCTAAATGGTCTTCACTTGGTCAACCCTACCAAACGGTCTTGGCGACCGTTTGAATCTAAACGGTCTTGCAAGACCGCATGAGATCAAACGGTTTGCAAACCGTTTAGACCAAATGGTCCAAGGTCGTTTGGTAAAGTTACCTAGGAATTCACGCCCATCATCTTCAACCTCTGTGTAGGTCATTTACTTCACGGATTGCTTGAAAAAGTGCAAGAAGGAGTGGGGAAGAAGAAAAACTAGGTACTAACTTGCAAGAACATAGATATGCATAATAGAGCAAAGGTTTAGAGTTATAAAACTCGCCTTAAACGTTGTTCCTAGAGCTCCAAACTTCCAAGCTTCAAGTCTTTAATGGCGTCTTGTGTTCCACAGGTCGTCCAAAGAAGTTTCTCCAAGAAAAGGTTGGGGAAATTCGGCTAGAACAAGAAACCTAAGTGAGATAACCATAAAACCAACCTTATACAAGGAATTCCTCCATGAATCCGGGCTAGAAGATGGTCTCTTCTCACCTTAGAATAGGTTGGTCGTCTTCTTGAGCTCCAGAGCTCTGCCTTAGTCGGTTGAGCAAGATGATAAGTGAAGAAGAGAAGGGAATACATTTACTTGGTTTGCAAAGAAAGAAGCCTATATAGCTTGGGTTAGTTTTCAACATAAGGATCTCTAGTTTATGGGTTTCTCATCTAGGTCCCTCCTTAACTTCTAAGGCACGTTCAATCTATCATAACTTTAAGCAAAGCCCATCAAAACTCAAGAGCTAAGGGTAAAGAAAGCCAACATGCAAACTAAGGTACATATATAAAAGGTCTCTTTACTCATACTAGGTGATTCTACTACAAAAGTCATTCTTCTTATCTGATTATCTAATTGAAGCACCCCTTTTCATCATTTCTTCTCTAAATGATGTCGAGAGTCATAAAAGATACTCTAAAAGGTGTATTTTACACGTTGCACCCCACATTTTGGGTAAATTGTACTTTACTCCAAAATTAGGGTTTTTAAGCACAAAGATTGCTCCACAAGCTGTATCTTGATGCCCAAGCTTGGAAAATCCATCATACTTCATCATATCCATTCATATGATGTCTCATCATCAGAGGAACATCTTAACATGTGTAACTTTGCAAGTTAACCCCTCTTATTGGGTAATTTGCACATAGGTCCATGTATCACAAAATAATACTACCACATTGTTTAAAAAGGACAAAATGAAAATGTATGTTCCTCAGGAACTTAATTACATGCCAAAAGATAATCACAAGTATTTAATTACATGATTAAGCAAAACACCTAGGGTTAACTTATAACCCAGGTCAGAGATGTTACAAATTATCCACCCCTTACAAGGATTTCGTCCCCGAAATCGATAAAACATATTAGGAGAAAAGAGCAGGGTATTTCCTTCTCATATCTTCCTCTAGTTCCCAAGTGGCTTCTTCAACACCACGGTGATTCCAGAGGACTTTCACAAGACTTATGTCTTTCTTCTTTAGCTTTTTAATTCTGTTATCAAGGATTGACACTGGTCCTTCCTCATAAGTTATATCATCATTCAATTCTACCTCCATAGGTTGTAGAACTGACTCGGTATCACGGTGACATTTCCTCAACATAGAAATGTGAAACACAGGGTGTAACTTCTGCAACTCTTGAGATAACTCTAGTCTATAGGCTACCTTTCCAACCCGTTCAATGATTGGATAAGGCCCCATAAATCTAGGAGCTAACTTCCCTTTCCTTTCAAAATGAAGGACTCCTTTCCAAGGTAAGACCTTGAGGTACACTCTGTCTCCAACTTGGAACTCTAAGGGTCTGCGACGTCTGTCGGCGTAAGATTTATGCCTATCCTATGCAGTCTTAATCTGTTGTTGTATTACTTTAATCTTCTCTGTGGTCTGCTGCACAAGATTAGGACCTAACAACTGATGTTCACCAGTCTCATACCAACATAAGGGTGATCTACAACGTCTACCATACAAAGCTTCATAAGGTGCCATATCAATGCTATGTTGATAGCTATTGTTATAGGCAAACTCTATCAAGCTTAGGTGTAGATCCCAACTCCCGGTAAATTGGAGAACACATTCTATCAACAAGTCTTCCAAGGTCTATATAGTCCTTTCTGGCTGTCCATTAGTCTGTGGATGAAAGGCTGTACTAAACCTTAACTTGGTGCCTAAAGCTCTGTGTAACTGCTCCCAAAAATGACTTGTAAACTGGGGACCTCTGTCAGAAACTATAGTGACTGGAACTCCATGCAATCGCACTATCTCTTGAACATACAGTTGTGATAACCTTTCAACATAATAGGTTGTTTTGACAGGTAAGAAATGTGTTGTCTTTGTCAACCTATCAACTATTACCCAGATGGAATCATGTCATTTGCTTGTCCTGGGTAGGCCAACAACAAAGTCCATGGTCACATGGTCCCACTTCCACTGTGGTATGGGTAAAGGTTTCATTGTCCCTGCAGGCTTCTGGTGTTCAGCTTTAACTTGCTGACACACAGGACACCTCAGAACAAACTCAGCAACATCCTTTTTCATCCCAGGCCACCAATACATATCTTTCAAGTTTCGATACATCTTGGTGCTCCCTGGATGCATGGCATACATCGAAGAATGAGCTTCTTCCAAGACTAACTTCCTAAAGTTATCCACATCCGGTACTATCATCCTCCCATGATAGCATGCCACCTGGTCATATGAGTCATGGAAACCATCCCGCTTCTCATCACCATACTCAGACCTAATATGCTGAACTGCAACATCAACTCGTTGTGCCTCCTTGATCTGCTCTCTTAGGGTAGGTTTAATATGCATTTCAGCTAACAACCCGGATAACAATGACACCTTCAACTGTACATTTTCCTACCTTAAAGAGATAAGCATATCTCTCCTAGAGCATACTAAAGAGTTTAGTTGTGCCCTATCCATGGTTGATGTTGTTGATTTCCTACTCAAGGCATTTGCAACCACATTGGCCTTCCCTGGATGGTAATCCATTATACAATCATAGTCCTTGATTAACTCCATCCAGTGAAGTTGCCTCATGTTAAGTTCATGCTGAGAGAAGATATACTTAAGGTTCTTGTGGTCAGTCAATATCTGGAATGTCTCTCCATAGAGATAATGTCTCCAGATCTTCAAGGCATGAACCACAGTAGCTAACTCCAGATCGTGTGTCAGATAATTCTCCTCGTGTTTCTTAAGCTGTCGGGAATCAAAATAAATCACTTTCTTATCCTGCATCAACACGCATCTGAGTCCATTCTTGGAGGCATCATAGAAAACTACATATCCCTTACCTTGCTCAGGTAGCACAAGTACAGGTGCACTTGTCAACCTTTCATTCAAAAACTGAAAAGATTACTGGCACTTATCACTCTAGGCAAAAGGAACATCTTTTCGGGTTAACTTGGTCAAGGGTAAGGCTATAGAACTGAAGTTCTTGATGAACCTTCGGTAGTAGCCAGCTAACCCTAAGAAACTACGAATCTCCGTCGGTGTCTTCGTTTGTTCCCACTGTAGAACAGATTCTACCTTTTTAGGGTCAACACGAATACTCGAGGCAGATACCACATGTCCAAGAAAAGATACTTCCGGCAACCAGAACTCACACTTGCTAAACTTAGCGTATTGCTTATGTTCACTTAGCAAGGTCAAAGCTTGGCGAAGATGCTTTTCATGCTGTTGAGCATCTCTACTATAGATCAGAATGTCATCTATGAAGACAACAACACACTGATCGAGGAAAGGTCAGAAGATTCTATTCATGAGTTCCATAAATGTAGCTGGTGCATTAGTTAGTCCAAACGACATAACTGTGAACTCATAGTGACCATACCTTGTCCTAAAGGTAGACTTGGATATGTCACTATCCTTAATATGAAGTTGATGATATCCTGACCTCAAGTCTATCTTCGAGAAGACGGTTGCACCACACAACTGGTCAAAAAGATCATCAATCCTCAGTAGAGGGTACTTGTTCTTTATTGTTACTTTATTTAGTTGTTTGTAATCAATGCACAACCGCATTGACCCCTCTTTCTTTTTAACCAACAAAACCGGAGCACCCCAGGGTGAAGTACTTAGTCGGATGAAACCCTTCTCAAGTAACTCCTGAAGTTGTTTCTTGAGTTATGCCATCTCGGAAGGCGCCATCCTATACGGTGTTTGAGCTATAGGTTGTGTATCTGGGACCAAATTGATTTCAAAATCAATTTCCCGAGGCGGTGGTATACCTGGAAGTTCTTCAGGAAATACGTCTTCGAATTCCCTGACTACAGGAACTTCAACAGGGTTAGGACTTTCCATGGTAGTATCTACCACATGGGCCAAGAATGCATAACATCCTTGCCTCATCAGCTTCTCAGCAACCATAGCTGATACAAGACAGGTGGATAGAATCTTTCTCTCTCCTTGAAAGATCCATATGTCGCTTTCATCAGCAAACACAGCCTGCTTGGATTCACAATCCAAGACAACTCTATACCTTTCCAAGGTATCCATCCCAAGGATTATATCAAATCCTTGCATATCAAGTGGTATAAGATCCACTTGAATGCGATGATCAGAAAAGAAGAGGATGTAGGGAGAGCATACCTTCTGTAACACAACAGACCCTCTCAATGGAGTCTCAAGCAACAAGCTATCTGCCCTATGACTGACCGTCATATTGTAGTTACGAATCACTCTCCGAGTGATAAAGGAGTGTGTAGCACCTGGGTCAATCAAAACAGATACAACACAGGATGTAGACATATCAGAATATAACAACTCCATCTGACCTGCCACAACCTGTGGATTGATCACTGCATCAGGTGGGTTCATTGCATAGAACCTTGTTGTCGCCTGAGGTTGATTGGTGCTGACGATCCAGCTTGGGACGCTTGTCCACGTCCTCTAGCTGTTCCTTGAAACTATCTTCTCTGTGACCCATGTTGACTCTGTCTCTGAGGCTGTGTCACATTGATAGGCCTAGACCGGCAGTACTTCATCAGATGTCCCACCTTCCCACAGTTGTAGCAGCTTCTTTCCAGTTGTTGTGGTCTTGGTGGTCCTGTGACTGACATTGATGCTGAACTGCGAGTCTCTTATAGTGGTAGGCTTCATCCTCTACCTCTACTCAGTGTCCACTGTGTCTGAGCACTAGATCAGGGTGGTGGAGGTGTAGGTGTAGAGAATCTACGGCTTCTTAAAGTCTCTAGATGAAGAACCATGGAGCTGCGGATATCTCTTACGGGTTTGCCTCTTCTCGGCTACATATCTCTCTATCCTTCGGACTGACTCAACGAAGGTAGCGAACCTCTCCCGATTTTCTAGGGCAGACACGGGAGTAGTCAAATCGGCATTCAAACCCTTCTCGAACCTTCTAATCCTTTCTTCTTCTGTGGCAGCCATGTGCGGACAAAACCGCAGCAACTCCATGAACTTAGCTTCGTACTCGCTAATGTTCATCATGCCTTACCTCAATCTCTCGAACTGAGAGATCTTCTCATCCAGGAATGTCTTTGGAAAGTATCTGTTGACAAATCCCCGATGAAAGTCTTCCCATGAGATCTCTACTCCAGGCCTCTTCTGCTCTTTCATGGTCCACCAGTGACCAGCACTTCCTTTGAGAAGATAGACATCATGTCTAACCTTCTCAGCTTCAGGGATGTTCATGATTCTGAAGGCTTTCTCCAACTCAGTTAACCACATATCGGCATCTGCGGGGTCAGCTGTCCCAAAGTATTCGATTGCTCCGACATGACGAAGTCGCTCGAAAGTCTTACTGATACCTTGTCCTTCAGGATGGACAGGTGCCCTTGGTGGAGGCATGGGCATCCTATCGGTGATATGTGCCATGGCAGTCATAAACTGCCCGAACATGGTTTGAATAGCTGGGTTACCCATGTCAGCTGGGTCAAACTGAGGTGGCTCCCTGGGTGGCTCAGGTACGGGCTGTTCTATCTCTGGGTTCCTTGCACCTTCTCGAGGTGCAGCAATGCTACTCTCAGCCACGTACTCCTCATGTGGCTCAAACATCCTTATATATCTTCTTCTCCTGAGGAGCAGAAAATTCTATTAGATAGGAAAGAAACACTAAGGATAGACTCGAGATCATAAGTCCTATGTCTCTGTAGACTCAGCGAACCTAGAGCTCTGATACCACTAAATTGAGACTATCTGATCCATAAACCACGACATAAACTCAGCGGAAGCATTCGATTAGCAGCGGAATACAAAAATCACCGGAAATTAAAACTTTTTGAGACAATATCTTGAAATCATAAAACTTCTTTTATAGAAACAAGATAAACAGTTTACATCTCTGTTAAATCACTTCTTGGGTGATTGTACACAACTAGATACAAAATCTCAAGATTCAAAACCAAAAATCTCAGACCAACTAACTCCAAGGACCTGAGAGTATAGAGACGGCGTAGGACTAACTAACTACATGGCTCAGCAGTCAGTATCTCCACTTGAGATTCACTGCTGCTCCTGGTGTTGCTGCTGCTGATCCTGATCACCTGTATACTGGTTCCTTCGTCCCCGACGACCACCTAAAAAGTTGAAGTCTACGGAGTGAGACAATTTTAAATAATTGTCCCAGCGAGAGTTATAACTCTCCGCCAGAAGCTTTATTATAGCAATCAAAGAACAACATAAGAAATAAAAGCTTTTAAGGTAATCAACAACAGATTGACTTTAAGTAGGACAACAACATTTAAGAAATATGAAAAACATATATACTAGGCAGTGTAATTTCAGTCATTATATCTCGTAGTTTTAACCTAAGCAGATATGCTACGCGGTTGATTATGTTTTACAAACATTATTATGCCCTGCGGAGATGAGGTATACCGCTCATACTCCGACCGATCACTTATTAAGTCTCGTCGGTATCATACCTAGGTCATCAAAAGAGTCGGATTCTTATGACATCATCTTCCTCAGTCAAAGTGAGAATAAACATGCAGGACATCTAGTGTCTCTTCTACTATAGCTTACCAGGGTATTCTGGTACTTTGCTATTAGAGTCACAGTGGCATTCTGTACTCTCTTCATCATCGAAATATTTCTTGTTTATCTCTCATCGATGCGGTATAAAAGATTTCCTCGGGAGATTAGTGTTACATCACCCCGACATAAACATATAGTGAAGGATTGATATATTAAGATACATCTACATCAATTCCTACACTAGGATGTAAGGATATACACATCCATATTCCCCCACATACTCAAAAGTATGTGATCCAGGAGTTCCCTTAGGAAAACATGTTTCACCATCATTTAACTTCTGACAATGATGGATCTATGATCAGGGCTCTAGATGGTATGATTATACTTGATTAGTTAGGTACATTTCAGTATTCTTTTAACATCATACATGTTTCCAAGCATTTAAATATTAAAAAACTGCTATACAAGAAGAATACTAAATGTATCAAGTTTGTCTCATATCAGTTACCAAAGGATATCAACTCATCATAAGTCATTTAATCAGCATGACCTTGATGTTACTCATGGCTCTTACAGCCTATCATCTCATATGATGCTACTTAAACTTAGGCATCATAGCATATTCACTATTCATTAAGATAACAACATGCTTTCAATGAATATGGTATCATAATCCTTACCTGGATATGATCATCCTCATATAAGAACCTGCATGGTTACTTCAACTAATAATAATAAACAATTCATTTCAAGAGTTGTACCTTCATACTCTTACAATAGCTAGGTTCCCTGATTTACATCAATTAGGGTTATCCAATCCCTTCCATTATGATTAGAAATAGTGGTTCCTCCTTTCATACTTAAATCATGAAGATTCATGCTTAAAAGCATAACCTGGAATTAGGATTTATTATACATTTCATCATATTACCCTAGAATTAGGGTTTACTATTCACTTTATAGTGAATTGAGCTCATAGCATCATTATGTATGAGAAACATCATCATTGATGCCTTAAAATTAGGTTAAGATTCATCAATTATCATAATTAGGGTTTTCATGATCTCACATAGGTGGATCATACCCTAATCATGCACATTCATATACATTGAAGGTATTTTACTTGAGTTTCAACCATAAATGGTACCTTCTCTCTCCTCTTACTAAGAGATGGTGATTACCTCACTCTAGAATAGGTTAGGTTAAGTCCTCATTGATTAACATAAGCTAAGTCACCACTATCATGTCATTAGGGTTTGATTAAAACAAGGTATCATCTAGTTGAACCCTTCAAGGGCATATTGGTAAAGTACACCATTGATCACAATCATAGGTCAATCTATTAATCACTTAACCCCTTAATGTCTTTAAGTATCATTAGGGTTTGGATTAGACCACCATAGAACCAATTTAAACCTTCAAAGTACTAAGCAAACACAACCCTAAAGTCTCCAAATGATTACACACTTTCAAACTCCAAATGGTCTTGAGACCGTTTGGATGTGTTGACCGTTTGCTATAGTTGACTTCAAGACCGCATGACACTCAAGACTGTTTGCCCTTAAACGGTCTTGAGACCGTTTGAGAGTGTTGACCCCCAAACCGTTTGGATGAAACGACCTTGAAACCGCATGAGTTGAAATGATCTTGAGATCGATTGGACCAAACGACCTTAAGATCGTTTGAGTCCAAACGGTCTTGAGACCGTTTGCTCCAAATGAGCTCAAAATCGCATGGACCTCAAAGGTGTATCAAAGGTTATAATCGATTATGGTTATCTATGTTGAAGCCTTCAATTGGCCATAACCTTGTTAACCACTTATAAATTGAGCCAATTAGGGTTAACCTTAATCAATTGGACACCAAGTTGACCCTCAATTGAAAGCCAATTAGGGTTAAATCCAACTCAATTAGGGTTTGCAATCGGTTAACCCTCAATGTTGAACAATGTGAAACAAAATGAAGTTGAACCCATCAATTGATACTCGATTGGGCCCAAACTTGGCCCAAACGGTCTTGAGATCATTTGGACACCCTCCAAACGGTCTTGATACCGTTTGCCCAAAGTTCCATCAAAATATAAGTCGATTTGATAAGGGTTGAACCCTAATTAGGTCTAAAATCAGCACTTTTATTCAATTCATCAACCTATTGTGATTGGACCCTCAATTCATCAAATTACCTTAACCCTAGACCTACAAACGGCCTTGGGTTGTCACCAAATGGTCTTGAGACCGTTTTAGTGAACCCCCAAATGGTCTTGAGACCGTTTGGTCCCTTCAACCCAAAGTTCACCAAAATCTATCCTTGAAAATAGCAATTCAACCCGATTAGGGATTTAAGGGGTTGAAGTGCCTTCAACTTGTGATTGGTTTGCAATTAGATCATGATTCTTTATAATTAATTAATTCAACATGTGCACAACAGACCTCTAAATGGTCTTCACTTGGTCAACCCTACCAAACGGTCTTGGCGACCGTTTGAATCTAAACGGTCTTGCAAGACCGCATGAGATCAAACGGTTTGCAAACCGTTTAGACCAAATGGTCCAAGGTCGTTTGGTAAAGTTACCTAGGAATTCACGCCCATCATATTCAATCTTTGTGTAGGTCATTTACTTCACGGATTGCTTGCAAAAGTGCAAGAAGGAGTGGGGAAGAAGAAAAACTAGGTACTAACATGCAAGAACATAGATATGCATAATAGAGCAAAGGTTTAGAGTTATAAAACTCACCTTAAACGTTGTTCCTAGAGCTCGAAACTTCCAAGCTTCAAGTCTTTAATGGCGTCTTGTGTTCCACAGGTCGGCCAAAGAAGTTTCTCCAAGAAAAGGTTGGGGAAATTCGGGTAGAACAAGAAACCTAAGTGAGATAACCATAAAACCAACCTTATACAAGGAATTCCTCCATGAATCCGGGCTAGAAGATGGTCTCTTCTCACCTTAGAATAGGTTGGTCGTCTTCTTGAGCTCCAGAGCTCTGCCTTAGTCAGTTGAGCAAGATGATAAGTGAAGAAGAGAAGGGAATACATTTACTTGGTTTGCAAAGAAAGAAGCCTATATAGCTTGGGTTAGTTTTCAACATAAGGATCTCTAGTTTATGGGTTTCTCATCTAGGTCCCTCCTTAACTTCTAAGGCACGTTCAATCTATCATAACTTTAAGCAAAGCCCATCAAAACTCAAGAGCTAAGGGTAAAGAAAGCCAACATGCAAACGAAGGTACATATATAAAAGGTCTCTTTACTCATACTAGGTGATTCTACTACAAAAGTCATTCTTCTTATCTGATTATCTAATTGAAGCGCCCCTTTTCATCATTTCTTCTCTAAATGATGTCAAGAGTCATAAAAGATACTCTAAAAGGTGTATTTTATAAGTTGCACCCCACATTTTGGGTAAATTGCACTTTACTCCAAAATTAGGGTTTTTAAGCACAAAGATTGCTCCACAAGCTGTATCTTGATGCCCAAGCTTGGAAAATCCATCATACTTCATCATATCCATTCATATGATGTCTCATCATCAGAGGAACATCTTAACATGTGTAAATTTGCAAGTTAACCCCTCTAATTGGGTAATTTGCACATAGGTCCATGTATCACAAAACAATATTACCACATTGTTTAAAAAGGACAGAATGAAAATGTATGTTCCTCAGGAACTTAATTACATGCCAAAAGATAATCACAAGTATTTAATTACATGATTAAGAAAAACACCTAGGGTTAACTTATAACCTAGGTCAGGGATGTTACAAGAAGCAACCTGGATTCAGCTGGTTCGGGGTTCTTCTTAAACAACACATGCACAAGGTGTTGGGAGATTTTGAAGAACATGGCCAAAAGCATTCATGGGGCGACAGAGATGCAATAGAGCAGGTTCGAGCTTCAGGTGAGTCAAAGGCCATCAAGGAGCTAAATGAGAAGATGGACCTTCTAGCCAAGAAATTACTAGCAAAAGAAGACGCAGAATCTGATGATGAAGCACAGGTGAAATTTATGCACCAGCAACATGGGTACAGAAATAATGACTATTCTTGGAGGAAAGACAAGAAATTTTCATTGAAGGACCCAAACAACTTCTTGTAGGACCCTGATGCAAAACCACAACTGTCGGTAGAGGACAAGAGCAATGAGTTGCTCAATCAAGTAATCAAGCAGAATCAAGAACTCATGAGCACGTTTGGCCAACATATTAAGCAACAAGGAGAATTTATGAATCAATTTGGGCAGACCTTACAAAGTCATGGGGCTCAGATGAGAACTATAGAGACATCATTAGCGCCGATGGCAGCTGAGATAGAAAATCTGAAAAAGCTAGCGCAGTAAGGTTTTCCCAGAAATACAAACATTCCAGGGGGAAACCAACAAGCTAAGGCAATTCTTCTACGGAGTGGTAAGACAATTTTAAACCCCAAGACTGATGAACCGAGCACACCCCAGCCAGAAACCACAGGTGAGGCCACAGATGATGTTACAATCACAGTACCGATAGAGGATGAGATAGAGGAAGCTGCACTAGAAATCACTACTGAGGAAGAAACTCCAAAGAGGACACCATATGTGTCTCCACATCAAAGGGAACAGACAGTCCCAGTGCTGTATCCAAACAGTTTGAAGGCTAAGAAAGTGGATGCTCAGTTCAAGAAGTTCCTAGATAGCTTTAGGAAACTTTTTGTCAAAATTATGCTACTAGAAGCGATAGAGCAGATACCCTCTTATGGCAAGTTTTTGAAAGATATAATCACAAAGAAGAGGAAGATTCCTGATACCGAGGTTGTGGTTCTTAAAGAACAAGTGAGCGCCTTCATTATGGGCACATTGCCACCTAAAAGACAAGATCCGAGCTACTTCAATATTTCATGTTACATTGGTAAGGTGAAATTTGGCGAAGCATTATGTGACTCCAGGGCAAGTATCAATTTGATACCTCTTTCTACTTTCAAGAAGCTGGGACTTAAAGAATCAATACATAGCAACATGACGATTCAACTAGCAGATAATTATATGGTAAAGCCGTATGGTATTTGTGAGGATGTTCTGGTTAAAGTTGACAGGTTTGTATTTCCAGCAGATTTTGTGGTAATGGAAATGCAAGATGAACAAGGAAATGAGATACTCCTCAGAAGACCCTTCCAAGCTACTGTGGATATGATACTTGAGATGGGACGAGGCTGTTTGACATTGGGAATCACGGATGACCAGTTTGAAA
Organism: Alisma plantago-aquatica; assembly: GCA_963693085.1. Classification (NCBI taxonomy): domain Eukaryota; kingdom Viridiplantae; phylum Streptophyta; class Magnoliopsida; order Alismatales; family Alismataceae; genus Alisma; species Alisma plantago-aquatica. The sequence continues at coordinate 684,918,441 of OY856415.1, read as the reverse complement.
TGGTTATGCCCCTAAGCACAACACAATCAAAAGCAAAGGAGCAGTGTCTCATGATGAAACATTTTGATCAGAATATTTCTCTTTGTCTAGGGAAGCCGTTTCTAGATATGGCTCATGTAATGACCAAGGTAGAGAAGGGGACACTGGCTGTAGACATTATGAAACAAACTAAAGTTATTTCTCTTTGTAGGGCTGTGGGTTTTCCAAATGATGAGGAGGAGGAAATCCCTCTTTCTAATGAAGATGATGCAATAGTAAGTTCTGTCCTTGATGCATATCCATAACTGCCCCTTGAAGCTTGCCTTGTCAATATAATGCATGACTGGATGAGAAGCAAGTCATTACAAGAATGTGTCAAGATTCTTCAAGTGATGTCGTGCTATTATGCTAAGTATTATGAAGATCTTGGGCCACTCCCACCACCGCTTCAGTCATCTTTGATCAGTCCACCAGAGTTGAAATTGAAGCCACTACCGCCTCATTTGAAATATGCATTCTTAGTCGATGGTGAAAGACTACCAGTGATTATGTCGGCATATCTGAGTGCCGAGGAATAGGATCAATTGATGATCGTGCTGAAGAACCACCATGGCGCATTTGGGTGGTCAGTCGCGAATATCAAGGGGATCTCCCCTACACTTTGCTAGTACAAGATTCGGCTCGAGGAAGGAGCCAAACCTGTAATCCAGCCACAGCACAGACTCAATCCAAGCATGATGGAGGTCGTCAAGAAGGAGGTGATCAAGCTCCTTTCTGTAGGCATCATATGCTATCTCTGATTCGATGTGGGTAAGCCCCACACAGGTAGTCCCTAAAAGGGGGGGAATTACTGTCACTCACAATTTGTTAAATGACCCGATCACAACCCGACTAGTAACCAGGTGGGGGGTGTGCATTGACTATCACCGATTAAACTCTGCCACATTAAAATATCATTTTCCTCTTCCATTCATCGATCAAATTTTAGAGCGACTTGCTGGTTGATCTCATTTTTGTTTTCTAGATGGCTACTCTGGCTACAATCAGATTTCCATTGATCCTAAGGACCAAGAGAAGTCTACCTTCACTTGTCCCTATGGAACATTTGCATATCGTCGTATGCCTTTCGATTTGTGCAATGCACCAGTGACCTTTCAGCGTTGCATGCTGGCCATTTTCTCTGATATGGTTGAGCGTTATTTAGAGGTCTTCATGGATGACTTTTCCATCTATGGCGCGTCTTTTGATGAGTACTTGTATAATTTGGATAAAGTTTTACAATGATGTGAGGACACACATTTAGTTCTCAACTTGGAAAATGCCATATGATGGTTAGTGAAGGGATAGTTCTTGGACATAAAGTGTCTAGCAAGGGGCTGGAGGTGGATTCAGTTAAGATTGAGGTTATTTCAAAATTACCCCCACCTAATTCGGTTAAAGGGGTATGGAGTTTTCTTAGTCACGTAGGATTTTATCGCCGCTTTATCAAAGATTTCTCGAAAATCGCTAAACCATTATCTGAACTACTTGAGAAAGATGCAATGTTTGACTTTAATGAGAAGTTTTTGCATGCTTTTAATGTACTCAAGGAGAAGTTAATTTCTGCACCGGTTGTTCAAACGCCGGATTGGACAAAGCCTTTTGAATTAATGTGTGATGCTTCGGATTTTGCAGTAGGGGTCGTTCTAGGATAACATTTTGAAAACAAACCCATTGTGATTTTCTATGCATCCAAGACTTTGAATGATGCACAACTTAACTATACCACGACTAAAAATGAACTTCTCATCGTCATTTTTGCATTCAAAAAATTTCGACAATACCTAGTAGGGTCAAAAGTTGTGGTATGGATAGACCATGCCGCCATAAAGTATTTGATGGAAAAGAAAGATGCCAAACCTAGATTCATTAGGTGGATCTTACTATTACAAGAATTTGACATTGAGATTAAAGATAAGGTGGGGATTGAGAATGTGGTTGCAGACCAGTTGTCTAGATTAGAACGAGTAGATGAGAAGGACATTCATATACCCATCACCGAGACATTCCCTGATGAGAAAATCCTTTCTATAAAATCCAAGGATCCATGGTTTTCATATATTGTTAATTATCTTGCCTGTAAAATCATCCCAGATGATTGGACATATCAAGAGAAAAAGAAATTTTTCCATTCTTTGAGATATTATTTCTGGGATGATCCTATTTTGTTGAAGTAATGCAGGGACGGCGTCTTGCGCAGGTGTGTACTGGAGATAGAATATGACAATGTACTTAGTCATTGTCATACACTACCAACCGGTGGTCATCATGCGAGCTCAAGAACGGCGTCCAAGGTGCTAGAGAGTGGTCTTTATTGGCCTACACTCTTCCGGGATGCCTACAACTATGTGCGAAGATGTGATTCCTGTCAAAGGATAGGTAATATTTCAAAGCGGCAAGAGCTGCCCCTCAACGTGTTTCAAGAAGTTGAGGTATTTGATTTGTGGGGCATTGATTTTATGGGACCCTTTGTGTCCTCGAATTCTAATTTGTACATTTTACTGGTTGTTGATTATGTATCAAAGTGGGTACAAGGACTAATGATGTTGCTGTAGTGTGCATATTTGTAAAAGATCACATTTTCTACAGATTTGGTGTGCCAAGGATGATTATCAGCGATGGAGGCACCCATTTCAAAAATCAAAAGTTTGTTGCATTGTTGATAATTACGGGGTAAAGCACAATATTGGTACCTCGTACCACCCGCAGACACAAGGGTAGGTTGAGGTGTCCAATAGAGAAATCAAGCAAATTTTGGAGCGCACAGTGGCTTCGACAAGAAAGAACTGGAGTACTTTGTTACCAGATGCTTTATGGGCGTATAGGACCGCATTTAAGACACCTATAGGCACTACGTATTTTAGGTTGGCTTATGGGCAGGCCTGCCATTTGCTGGTAGAATTGGAGCATAAGGCGCATTGGGCGCTAAGGAAGCTTAACTTGACTTATGATGCGGCAGGGAAGAAACGAATGCTAGAGCTCAATGAGCTAGATGAGTTGAGGATGAACGCCTATGAAAACTCGAGGATTTACAAGGAGAGAACAAAACTCATTCATGATCGACACATTCAACTGCGTGTTTTCAAAAAGGGAGATCGTGTGCTATTGTTCAACTCGAGGTTGAAGCTGCATCTCGAGAAATTGAAATCCCGGTGGAGTGGACCTTTCATTGTGGAGGAGGTAGGGCCACATGGTTCCATCCTGGTGCGTGATCGAGAGACAACATTTCTAGTCAACAGACAGAGGTTGAAGTTGTACTTTGGTGAGGATTACATGAGGAAAGTGCATGAGGTCAAACTCATAGCACTGAAGGATGCATAATAAGCTTGATTTTGTATAGCCTAAGACGTTAAATAAGGGTGCTTGTTGGGAGGCAACCCAACCATTGGTAGTTTCGTCCATTTTCTTTCGCATTTACAAGTTAGTTTGGTTTAGTTTTGTTTTTAGTGTAAAAATGATACATTGATCGTTTGTTCACTGTGCAGGGCTGAGGCAGAGCCGATACCATCGACTATGCTGTTGATGGTAGCGACATGGGTACAGGTAGGCGACTGCAGAAATTTTTTTGAGTTGATACCATCGACGGCCTCATCGATGGTATCGACCTACCATCAGAGACGCCAGAAAAAAGGGCAGATCGGGGTCGATAGTATCGACTAGGATGTCGATACTCATGAGATCCCTGAATATTTACAGATGATTTTGTCTCAGTGAAGTCGATCCCATCGACGGTCCTGTCGATGGTATCGACCCAGCTACAGTCAGAAAGCGGCAGCCGGGCCTCGCGAGGGTTATTGATCCATGCAGAGTTGATACTATCGACTCGCGTCGATGGTATCGACACGACACGTCACCGATCTGTGAGAGGAAATCAACGGCGGCCGCCAAATCACGGAAGTCGGTCTGTGGGATGGGTCGATACCATCGACTACTGTCGATGGTACCAACGCGTCATCGATCCGGGCCCCCACATCAAGCAATCAACAACCGTCGATACTAGCGAAGACCCATATTGTGCTACATGTGTCGATACCATCGACACCCCGTCGATGGTATCGATGGGTCCACAATAGCGACAGACTCAGTTATAAAAGAAAGGGTTGATTGTCAAATCTCTTCACACCTTCAGAGATTCTTCCCTCTACTTGTGCATTGAGCATCGTTGTGCAACCGGAGGCCTTCATCAAGCGCCCAAGGACCGGGATATCTTCACTGAGCCCTGCACCGAGCGGAGATCATCTTCTCCGACCTTCACCGAGCTCTTTCTCCTATTCCCTTTCTCTCTGAGATGATGGTGCGCACGGAAGGAGTGTCTTCTTCAAGGGCGGTCCCGATGGAGATCCTGACATTCATTCCTCTGCCACCTGGATCTATTCCTCATCTGAGGATTGTTCATCCTTCCGCGGAAGTACGGAAGGTATATGAGGAGTTGCTGAAAACGAAGATCGAGCTGACCCGATATGTTGATCGGGACATGGTTCATTACCTTGGGTTCGAGCCCAATCTTACTTATGTTCTTAAAGGGCAAGCAAGGAATACGGGCAGGAGGCCCGATGAGATGGAGTTCCACGCTGACAGCCAATCATTTTTCGGTGAGAGGCTGACATACAAAGAGCTCATGGCGGAGTTCATGGCGTCACTGGACATATGTGTCATGCCGAACGACCTCATTGCTACTGATCGAGAATGGATACAGGGTCGCATTTCTTTCCGGCTCTACAAAAACAATTACACTCTCACCCTCAAGCAATTCAATTCTATTTACAACTGGAATCACGAGAGAGACCAGCACCAGAGGTCGGACAACCAGACCGATTACGATGACATCTTCGCCCAACTGGTAACCGCGCCTCCAGGCAAGTCTGTCAGCTACCACAACGCAACCGTCGCCGACTTCGAGCATCCGTTTGTGAGGATTCGCACTGCATGTTGTGCACTACTCTTTTTGCTCGGGGCGATCTCTCGCTTAGTAAATTTCAGGAGACAGATTTGTTCTTTTTTTATAAGTTGTTGAAGTGAGAGGAGTACAATTGGGGTGCATTTTTCTTGACGCGTGTGTTGGCTATGAAGAGGAGTACACGAAAAGCTCCTATCCACTTTGGAGGGCTCATCACACCGTTGGCTCTCTACCTTGGGTTGGACTTTTCCCAACTCGCTCCACTTTCCAATAGGAACAAGGTCAACCTCCATCATCTACACCGCTCCAGTCTCCTTCTGCTCCATGATGGCTTGGCTTATGCACATTGCCATGTCAATCACGAATATCAAGAATGTGCGCTTCCAGACACCGTCTTCAACATCGAGGGAGCTCAGCACTTCAGGTGGCCCATCATCACCATCGACGACTCCGATGAAGAGGAAGACGGGTATGACGACGACAATGCTGACAACGACGAGCAAGAAGAGGAAGAGGAGGCTTTCACTCCTCTTCATTCACGAGTGGCATCGCGGAAGCGTCCCCGCTTCCACCCGGGTGCATCATCTTCTTCGCAGTCTCCGCCACCTCAGCCCTCTCAGTGAGGAGAGGATGTCTATTCTATACAGGGCATGTATACAATGTTGCAGGATATCCATCACATGCAATAGCGACACACGACATCATTTGCGGATATTCAGGAGACTACCGATCGGCTCTATGTTAATCAGCAGGCTATCTATGAGAACGAGCGCCTCCTCCTCGCCAACCAAGAGAATATTCATGACAGGTTGCATAGGATGGAGATGCAGCAACAACCTTTCTACGACAACTATTGGAGCCAGAACTACTTCGGGGGATATCCTCAACCTCCGCCCATGCCCCCGTACGATCCGAATTTCAGGGGCAGTATCCATCATGGGACCCCACCGCTCCGCAGTACCCGCCGCCACCTGACCAAAGATCGGTATCACTGTTCCACCTTTTAAGGTTGTTTTTTACTATGAGGCCATAGTCGAATTCAAGCTTAGGGGGGAGATGGAACAACTTCTATCTATCTTTTTCTAGCTTTTACTTTTAGTTTTTAGCAATTATTTGCCTTTCCTATTGTTTTAGCAATTTTCTTAGTTTTTAGGATCCACATTCTATCTAGTGTATCTGTGGATGTGTAATGTAATGTGTCATCTTTGTGTTTGTCGCATGGGAATCCGGGATCAATTTGAAAAAATTTAGTGAGTTTGCAATCTTGTTTTATTCAACCTTGAGCACATGACTTAAGAAAATAATTGGGTTTGTCAACTTTAAAATAGAAAACCACAACTGTACATGCCTATGATTCATGGAAAGTGGATGGAATTGGTTGTTTGAGCCTAAACTGACCAAATGGTAATGAGACCTTAATCTGAAATAAGAGAGAGAAATCTCTTGATTTTACACATGTCAGTAAGGAGGGACATATAATATCTTCCAATGGTTATGTCAATTAATCTTGTGATCTATCCACTTCATCTCATTGACACTCCACCATATGAATTGGGAGCACTATACAGTTTGACATTTTTTGATTGCATCTCATGTAGATAGGTCTTGCATTACAACTATTTTCACATATTTTTCGCATGAAAATGAAAAAAAAGGATAGAGTAGTTATACATGCACATTATCCTTAGGTGTGTGTCATTTAATTGCATAACTATCATTTTATAGCTGCATTCACATCTTTTGTGCATATAATACATCATGCATCTTATGTCTTCTGAAACATTAAAGGTGGTGAACTTGTTCCATATCTTCTGAATGCTTCAAATATATAAGTTATGTAACAAGAAGTGAGCTCGACAAATAATTCATTGTCATCTATGAAAATAAGGGCTTGAAAAAAAAATGAAAAAAATGAAAAAAAGAGAAAAAAAATTGAGAAGTAGGAATGAGAGGGAGAAAGGAACCTATTCTCACTTACATACTAAGAAGAATAAGCACATGGTGTAGTTTTCTTAGATATTCCATCTCACCTTGAGACGGAATGATAGTGCATGCATCATTCCACCAAAAATGTAGCATTAGGACATTTTCACTTGCATTTTGCATCATGATAGGTCATTAATTTTTGTATTGCATGTTTGACTGTTATGTGCTTCCATCTCTTCCACAAACACCTATCCCATCCACCCGTTGCTCTAATCGGTAGGCCACCCATGATATTCTCCTCAATCATTAATATCAGGAGATCTGATTCCATTTAGATGGTAGTTAGGAAATGAGCAACGTAGATAGGAGATCACAAGATGCATCAAGTATGGACCAGATGCGTTTATCATATTAACCACTTTAATTGATAGTGTTTCATTGATTGGAGGACGAACATCTTTTACATAGGTCCTTGGTCGCCTGGATGGTAGTTAGTGTTCAGTGGTCAATTAGGGCCGATTTGTGGAAAGAAAGTGGGGATGATGTAGATTCATTTCATGCATTTATGTCCTGTTGCTGACTTATCTCAACCAGATCCAAAGTTTTGTTGCTCGAGGATGAGCAAGGTTTAATCTTAGGGGAGTTTGATGCATGGGTTTTGAGTCACTTTTATAGGCTTATTTTATATCTGTTTTATGCATGTATTTGTCATTTTCTTTATTATATTTGCATAATTCACTATAGTTGTCCTTTAAACTCTTTTTGCATCAAATTTTACTTCTTTTAACATTTTTATATGATTTTATATAATCCCCAGACTTATACACATGTTTTGGCACTTTTTCAGGCACTTTTGCATTGTTCAGAGTTGATACTATCGACCCTGGTGTCGATACTATCAACATTTCATCAGAAAGCAACCCCAAAATGTGATTTTGGAAGGAAATACATGTATCATGGTCGATACCATCGACCTGGGTGTCGATACTATCGACAGCGTCGGGATCTGGCAATTTTCAGCACTAAAACAAAGCGTTTTAATCCGACGGTTGAGCTTTTTCGGAGCCGTAAAGTGGTCCTATGACCTAAGAAGAGCAAGGCCGGCCCTAGGGGGATCTCATATTGTGTTGCACAACATCCAATAAGGAGGGAGAGAGAGAGGAGATGAGAGACGAAGTCCGTCAACCGAGCGATCCGGGCACCTCTGACGGGCAATTTTTCTACCGGAAGACTGCAAAGCACACGTTTCTCGAGGAGGATCTCCAAGAACACCTTTGTATCAGGGGTTACACGAGTTTGCTCCATGTTTCCCATGTTTTTATTCTCTACTCCTATGTATTTTCCATTGTCAACCATGCGGGGCTAATCCCCTTTGTCTTTAGGACGGGGAGTATCCCCTTTGTCTTTAGGACGGGGAGTAGCACGGGTAATCGCTATATGATACTTTTTACATAGTTTATCATAATTTGTCTCTCAATTTCGTGGTATGATTTCGTTTTCTCCATTCTATCATTATGATTGATCACCTTAATGATAATCTAATGCCTTTAATTACTTTGAAAGAAGAATTAACGGTTGAAAAGAGACAAATATCACATTAACTAATAAATTCCTTGAACAAGGCGATGTACGATTAATGGTGGAAACCCAGAGTTTGTTTCTCATGCACCTAATTTAGGGTATAGGTTACTACTACCGTGGAACCGACCTAGATTTAGGTAGTGAATTGTATCGTGAAAGCAAGTAATTCTTACTACAGGGCACTATCCGGAATAGGAGATGAATTAGGATAATTGTGTAGAAATTAGTACAGCGAGAACCTATGGTGAAACCACAATCCTAAAGATTCCCATTTAAATTGATTAAACTAAACATTTAATCAATTTCTTTGCTTTCTTTTATTTTCTTTTTCTTTTTAATCAACTCTCAAAACTTTTTAACCGGTCTAGCTAATTGCAAACAGTTAGTAGTAGTCTATCGATAGTTCAGTGTCCCTGAGTTCGACTCGGGCCTCACGAAGGCCTATACTACATTGACATGTGCACTTGCGTTATACGCACGGTAAAATCGGGTCATATGCCTTGTTAGGTTTTCTGCTCTAGATACATCTATTTATACCTGTAGAGTTCTTTTCTGGGAAGGTCGGGCACTGCTTCTAAGTTATGGATTTTTTTATTCTGTATATATGATTGGTTTTCAATGACGCCGAAATAACGATCTTCATGTTGTCTTGATCTGGGGATGGTTGATAGTTCTATGACATGTGGTATGATCATGAAGATGGTCAATGAGGTTGGTTTCCTGTAGGGGGTCTCAGTTCTATGATGTCACTAAATTCATACACATCTTGTCATGTAATGAACTGAATATACAAGAGTAATGTGGAATTTACAACAAAATAACAACAAATCATCACCTCATGTTTGTCATATACAAGATTAGTATGGAATCTATTACTTATATCATTTACAGATCAAAATACTTCACTAAAGTTTGGAGTCAACACCGGCCAACGCTCTGCTCGTTCATCCTTACCCAGCCTTTTCCGCATGCTTCTCATGTCCAATGCCACAGGGTCATTTCCAGTCAGCACTTTGAAGGAGGCCTAGAGAAAACCATATGAGGAACCATGCGAGAAGCATTTATGGGAGAGAATGAGTCTCAACCTATTTTCCTGCATCAATTGATCAAAAGCAGGGGATTTTCGACCTAGGTTTCCAAATTAAGCAATGAGTGGAATCACTAACTAAGGGAAAAATCTTAACGAAACAACAACAACTATTCACAATAATTGTCCGACTACTACTACACTAGCCAGGCCCACATAGTGAAACTAGCTAGAGTGAATGTTAATGACATGGACATCACCAAGATCCAACCCCAGCTAGAGTTATTAAGGCATGCACATACTCTTAGAGTTACTAAACCATGCCATGATGTTCTCTTGAATAGCTTGTTTGCAAATAGCTACTGGTGAATGATCTTTATAATATGCAAGATTGGGATGATGTGATCTGCAGTATGCCTTGTTAGGTTTTCTACTCTAGATACATCTCTTTATACCTAAAGAGTTTTATTCTGGGATGGTCGGCCACTGCTTCTAAGTTATGGATTTTCTGATTTTGTATATATGATTGGTTTTCAATGAGGCTGGAGTTTGGTAAAGATCTTCCTGTTGTCTTGATCTGGGGATGGCTGATAGTTCTATGCCACGTTGTATGTTCATGATGATGGTCAAGGAGGTTGGTTTCCTATTGGGGGTTTTGAGTTCTATGATGTCGCTAAATTCATCCACATCTTGTCATGTAATGAACTGAATATATAAGATTAATGTGGAATTTACAACAAAATAACAACAGATCATCACCTCATGTTGGTCATATACAAGATTAGTGTGGAATCTGTTACTTATATCATGTACAGATCAAAATACTTCACTGAAGTGTGGAGTCAATACCTGTCAACACTTTGCTCGTTCATCCACACCCAGCCTTTTCATTGTGCTTCCCATGTCCAATGCCACATGGTCATTTCCAGTCAGCACTTTGAAGGAGGCCTAGAGCAGACCATATGAGGAACCATGCGAGAAGCATTTGTGGGAGAGAATGAGTCTCAACCTATGTTCCCACGTTGATTGATCAAAAGCAGGGGATTTTTGATCTAGGTTTCCAAATTAAGCAATAAGTGAGATCACTGACTAAGGGAAAAATCTTAACGAAACAAAAACAACCAGTCACGATAATTGTTCGACTACTACTAAACTAGCCAGGCCCACATAGTGAAACTAGATAGAGCGAATGTTAATGACATGGACTTCACCAAGTGAATGTATGGTTTCCAGGAGTCTGCTTGGTGCAACAGATAGTGGAGAATCTATTTCTGTATAAATCATGCATGAGGCACCTTGATCACAAAAAAGTCCATTTTACAGGTTCCTTCAAAATCAAATTCTGAATATATAGCATCGAGTTTGTAGATGCAACACAATAACTTATAGCTTTTAGATAGTCTTTTGTTTGATAAATAAAAAGGTTACAAATATGTTTGATTTTATGTATAGAGTTTGAATCTTAGGACACACTAAAGTAAAAAAATGTTTACAAGTTATTTGATTTGATGTATACATGGCAGAAACAAATTTAATAGTTTATAAGATATCAGTTGGATTTTGGGACCAGATCTATTCTGGGCCATATTATTAACTAGTGTTTAATCAAGCTCTTTATTTTCTGTTTGTTATTTTTCTATTCTACAAGGACCTCTCTGTAAGTGTTCTCTTTATAAATATATGGGGTGCACACTCTGTGTACCCTAACCCTTACTGTCTAGTAAAAATGGTATCAAAGCAGGTTTGTTGAGCCGCCATTCTCTCCCTAGATGTCGCCCCTCTCCTCCCTCCCTCTCTCTCCACCCTCCACCTCTAGTGCCCCCACCGTCGCCGCCTACAGTGTGGCTCCCGTCGCTTCCAGGCAGCCCCAGTGCTACATCTGGAGCTCACGTGACCACCTACTCTGGTTGTGATTCTGCATTCTTGAGTGCTCCTTCTAGTGTTGGTAATACCAAATGGGTGATTGACTCTGGAGCCTCCTCTCACATTTCTGGCAACTGTTCTCTTTTTTATAAACTGACTAAACCCTATTCTAAATCTACTGTTATGCTTGCTGATGGTTCTAAATATGATGTGTCTGGAATTGACGCAAGTTCTTCCGTGCTCTTCTTTATATGTGCTGAACTTTCCATTAAATCAATTATCTGTCAGTAAAATTGTCTGCAATCTTAACTGCAATCTGACATTTTCACCTGGTACTTGTGTTTTTCAGGACCTTCGCATGAGGATGAAGATTGGTGGGGGGGCATGAAGGACCTGATGGACTACTACTTCGATGAGTTGAAACAGATTCGCACTTATGCTCTAACTTCAGCACTTTCTGCTTCTATTTCTACGTTATAGTTCTGGTGTTCGCTCGCATAGTTTTCAATGTGAGGCTTATCGGTTAGGAAAACAATCTCAATCTGTATTTCCTAAAAAAACTCAGATTGGTAGCAAAGCTATTTTTTATTTGGTGCATGTTGATGTATGGGGTCCTTGTTGTATTTCAAGTTTTTCTGGCAATAAATATTTTATTTTGTTCATTGATGATTACTCTCATGCTACCTGGTTATTTCTATTAAAGATCGATCAAGTTCTGCCAACTATTAAATTCTTTTTTGCTGAAATTATAACTCAGTATTCTATGCCTATTAAAATTTTGCATACTGATAATGCATTGAAATTTGTTCAAAAAAATGTGGAGTTATTCTGTCGTTCTGTGGGGACAATTCATCAGACATATTGTGCTTATACACCCCAACAGAATGGAGTGGCTCAGTGGAAGAATAGGCATTTACTTGAAGTTTCTCGTACTATAATGTTACACTCTAATGTTCCCAAACATTTTTGGCCAGAAGTTGTTCTTACTGCATGTTTTCTGATAAATCGAATGCCTTCCGCTGTTATTAGAAATAAAATTCATGTACAAGTTCTGCAACCAGATTTGTTCCTCCTGAGGATTTTGGGTCGACTTGTTTTGTTCATTTGCTTGATCCTACTCAAGACAAGTTGTCCCCTAGAGCTGAAAAGTGCATTTTCACATACTCAAAAAGGGTATCGTTGTTATAGTCCGGTTACTAAAAAGTGGTTCATGAGTAGTGATGTTGTCTTTTTTGAAGATACTTCATACTATTCTACGAGAGGAACTATGTTGAGCTCTGATTTGATTGCAACACCTCTACCTATTACTTGTGATTCTACCACTACTGTGCAACCAGATACAACTACTACTACTCCTCTCATTGTTTATCAATGCAGAAATCGGCCGCCATAGCCTACTCCTACTCAAGACCCCCCCCCCCACTCCGCCCACTGACAACCAATCTTCTCCTTCAGAAGGTCCTACCCCTACTAAGGTAATTTTTGATCTAGATTTACCTGTTGCTCTCAGGAAAGGTATTAGATCATGTGCACCTCATAATATTGCTTATCATTTCTCCACTGCTCATCTGAGTGTTCATGTTAGTAATTTTGTTGCCGCTCTATCTACTATTTCTGTACCCAAGAATGTGCATGACGCATTACAGAGTCAGGCCTGGACTCAAGCCATGACAGAGGAGATGGCTTCACTCACTGACAGGGGTACCTGGGATCTTGTTGATCCTCCTGATTGCAAACATGTTGGATGTCATTGGGTCTACACTGTTAAGTATCATTGTGATGGAATAGTTGAATGCCTAAAAGCTCACCTTATGGCAAAAGGGTTAAACTCAGACCTATGGTTTTGATTCTTTTGAAAAAAAATCTCTTGTTTTTTGGTTGAATTCTATGTGAGTTCTTCTGTCTGTGGCAATTAATCTAGATTGGCCCCTCATCCAGCTGGACGTTAGAAATGCTTTTCTTTATGGTGATCTTCAGGAGGTATATATGGAGAAACCACCATGGTTTGTTGCTCAGGGGGAGTCACATAAAGGTTGTCGCCTTAAGAAGGCTATTTATGGACTCAAACAGAGTTTGTGTGCCTGGTTCGACAAACTGAGCACCACCTTGTCTACTTATGGGTTCGTCAGATCTCATGTTGATCATTTTGTTTTTATCAAAAAGATGTCCACTGCTATTGTAGTTCTTATTATGTATGTTGACGACATTATTTTATTCGGTAGTGATCTCTCTGAAATAAATGTTACTAAAGCCTATTTATGCAAAAAAAATATCACTAAAGATTTGGGAAAATTGAGGTATTTTCTGGGAATTGAGGTTTCCAGGACTGCTAATGCTCTTGTTCTATCACAATGCAAGTATGTTCTTGATCTTCTACAGGAGACCGGCATGCTTGGAGCTCAGCCTACTGACACACCTCTTGATCCCGATGTGAATTGGGATGGCGATGAATCTCCTCTGTATCCTGATAGTAAAAGATATAGAAGACTGGTGGGAAAATTGATTTATTTGACTTTACTAGAGCTGATATTTCTACTGTTGTTGATCTTGTTAGTCGATATCTTGATAAGCCTAAACAGTGTCATTGAGAAGTACTATGTCATATTCTGAGATATTTGAAAACTCTCCTGGTAAAGGTCTATTCTATAGAAAACATGGTCATTGCTCTCTTGAAGGCTATTCAGATTCTGACTATGCTGGTAGCCAGATAGACAGAAAATCTACTTTTGGTTATTGCACATTTGTTGGGGGTAATCTGGTTACTTGGAGGAGCAAAAAGCAAAATATGGTTTCCAGATCCAGTGTTGAGGCTGAATATCGTGCTATGGCTCATATTGCTTGTGAGATTTTGTGGGTGCAATCTCTTCTAAAAGAGCTTGATGTGGTATCCTTTGCTCCTATTCCTATGTACTGTGATAATGAAGCAGCTATCTTAATTGCAAATAATCATTTTGCATGAGCAGACTAAGCACGTTGAAGTTGATTGTCACTTCATCTGAGAATCTATTCTGACTGGACGCATATGCACTCCTTTCACTCACTCAGAAGATCATGTATCTTCACAAAGTTGCTGGCCAAGAAACATTTTTGCGCTCTTGTGGATAAGTTGGGCATGATTGATATCTATGCTCCAACTTGAGGGAGAGTGTTAACTACTAGTGTTTAATTAAAGCTCTTTATTTTCTATTTGTTATTTTCCTATTCTACAAGGACCTCTCTGTAATTTTTCTCTTTATAAATATATGGGGTGCACACTCTGTGTACCCTAACCCTTACTGTCCAGTCAAGACATATAAATCATTATCATATTGATTTTAATACTATTAAGAAGATTATACTGAAACTGGAAGGGGGAAATTGCATGGTAGAAGAGTAACCAGAAGTTTCAAGTTGGGGTGTTTCTATAGGAAAGACACTTGAAACTATAGTGTCATACTTGCATAAGCATATGAGACCAGAGAAAAGAAATAATAAAATCTTAGCCCTAGTAAGCATAAGAGACTTGCATCGAAGTAAGATTGACAATATCACTAGATAAAATGAATGGGCATGACAAATCCCCTTGTTTGTTGCCACCCTTCTCTCTATCCACATTATGCACTTCTCCTTTATGAAGTCAATTGATGTTGTCTTAAGTTTGGTAAAGCTAAAAGTGTATGATATCGGATGCTTACAATCATTTAAATTTTCATGATTTTATTTGTTAATTTACATAGATCTAAATGTTTAGCAGATAACATCGGATATTAGACAAGGGAAAGAATACTACAAAAAGTTATTTACTCTTTAGTGAACTTTGCTATTTATAGGGTTACTTTCATAAAAATACACAACATCTGAGTGTGATAACATTAATATCACAATGCTTATAAAATTAAATACATATACATGGTTTGAGTTTTTTCATTTCAGATCTAGCACAGATTGACGTTGTTAGCTACAAGCATTCTGATCTGGTGTTTTGTCATCCGCTTGACTATAGTTGACATGAGGGAACTGCATGGGCAATATTGAAGATGAACCACACCTACATGGGAGTCGTCAGGGCGTACCTAGGTGAGCATGTACCTCACATATTGATCGGAAAGCCATTGTCATCCATGTGTCGTGTGTCCAATATACAGATTCCAAGTTCCCAGGAAGGTGTTAGTGTAGGGCATTGTGTAGTATGTTAACCTATGGGGCACCATGGTCGGGTACAACATCACTTACACGACCAGTTTGATGTGAGTTACGGAGGAAGAAGTTGTTGTATTTTTCAGTTTTTATAGTTTTGAAGCCACCGTATTTTTGCTTCTGATTCTTTCCCATGATTCACACTTAAGCTGATATCCTAGCTAGTAGATGCCCCCGCCATTCGATTTGCATGATGCATGACCCTCCGATTATCTAGATACCTCCATAAAAAAGGTTGCACCACACCCTACAGACAAACATCCTCCTCCAATGACATCTTCATGGTCTCCTTCGAGCTAATCCTCTCTCAATTCCCTAGCCTCCAAAAGATAACTTGGGTCTCCATCCTTGTGGCTTTCATGTCATTTTCTTACTTTACAATTAGCCTCTTCCTCTGTGTCATCGGATGGGCCTCCCATGGCCAGTTCCTCAGCACCCTTGCATGTGCTTTGTCCATGTTCGGAGGAAGGACGACAATATTCCCAAGAATAAGAAGATGTTCTGGTGCACGTTGTTCAAGATTGTGATGTGATTCATGCTCATAGTTGCCATCAAGCTCATCGCCATGTTTCTTCCTTTCCTAAACGATGTCCTCGGGGTACACGGTGCCTTGTCGTTCTAGTCACTCACCATCTTCTGGTGCAGAATAAGGTGAGAAGGGGGAGCACCAAATGGTTCCTCCTCCACGGCTAAGATATTGTTTGCCTTTTAGAGAAGGTGTTGAGTTAAAGCAACACGTTCTAGCATTCGTCCATGTTTTCACAGCCTCCAGTGAGGAAATGAGGCGCTAGTTCAGATTGGGAAGCTGAAGGCCTCGAGTAGGCATGTCAATGGGTCGGGTTTTTATAAACCTGATTAGAACCCGAACCGACCCATTTTTTACTAACCTAAATGCAACACCACCCAAAAATAATACTGAGTTTAAAAAACCCACATACACTTGACCCAAAAAACCCTACACGAAAGGCATATGCCCAACTTGACCCGATAGAAATTTTCCTACTTGCAAATCAAAGAAGCAACGCTATACAACACCATAACAACTGACCACTGTCGTCCTTCAGGAATCGTCAGGAGGCAGAGTTGGGGTCCCAATCATGTATCCCGAGTACCTTGCTACCATGGAGGCTCAAGGTGGGATATGTCCTCTTCCTTAGCAGCTTCCACACCTTCATCATCATCGTTTGTGGCTTGTGACCAAACCATCTATCTCCTCAAAGACAACAGTGTTTTCGGCGGCAGTGCAACTTTCATTGTTGATGTCCACCCGTCGTGCTTGTGTTAGCACACTCCACCTCGATCACCAAGGACGGTATGGCATTGGTGCTCCACTGCCACGATGAGAACATGGACTTCCTCACACTGGCAGAGGTCGTCGTTGATGTCGAGGCCCTCAATGAGGAGGACCTCAAGCTGTTCTCAACACAGATTTCGGTCGAGAATGAGCTTGTGGTGGCATTTTGTGTATTTGATGCCAACATGACATGAAGATCGCTGATGAGGATATGCGTGGGGAACTAGCAATTCAGTGATGAGAGGTGCTCCACCGAGGACTACAATAGGATGATTTGAGAGGTCAATAGCATTGGTGACGGGTCATGTGCTTTCTGGACTTTGAGAAGATGATATTGAAGATCGGTCGTGAAGTGAGGAAAATGTGATTAAGGGAGCAGGTTTTGCAATTGTGACCTAGGGAGGTGTACGCACATCCCCATTCAATTTCTTCTATGATCACCTCTGCATTACAGCCGACTGACTATCCTACCCCGACTATGTTCTGGCTAGGTGCGACAACATTTCCATCATGTACCCTTTCTGTCTGGCATAGCCTACCACCACTAGGAGCAGGTCGTGATGCTTCCTGTTAGAGATGAAGAGTGCAGCGAGTGCAAGGCCCCCAGCGGGTATTGTGAGTATAACAGTTGAAACAAGAGGTGTTGTGGGTATATTCAATATTTTCATTGATGAGAGTGAGGATCAAGCATAGGTCCCGTGTATATATTGATTGTAAACAAAAGCCAATTACTCGAGACATACTCCCAAGTGTTAGCCTGTGTCACCCTAAAACCCAATAAAACTTGATAATTTAGGGTCGGGTGAGGTAGGGTCAGTAAGGTAGGGTTGGGTATTTCTTCCATGCCTA
Organism: Alisma plantago-aquatica; assembly: GCA_963693085.1. Lineage (NCBI taxonomy): Eukaryota > Viridiplantae > Streptophyta > Magnoliopsida > Alismatales > Alismataceae > Alisma > Alisma plantago-aquatica. The sequence goes on along the minus strand of OY856415.1, from coordinate 684,900,810 downwards.
GCCTAGAGCGGCTAGAGGAATCCTGACATGTGAGGCTATAAGGAGTGGGCGGTAACAACTCACATGATGAGGGGGTGAAGACTGAAGAGGCATGTGGTACCCAAGAGGGGGAGGACCATGGCAGTAAGACTGACCATTTTGAGAGAAGTGGCTACATGATTGTGGAACCAGGGTGCTTGTCTACATTGTAGGACGAACTGAGGGGTGCTTTCTACATTGAAGGGAGACCGTTTGACATGTCCATCACTTGCACGACATAGGAGCAGGGATGTAGGGATCTTGCCAAACTCCACCAATAGGCGGAGCTGATGAGTGTATGTTGCATATGTGGGTCCCTCATGTCAACCACAGTCGAGCGGAGGGTAAAACACCAAATTAGGGTGTCTCAAGTTGATGACGTTAATCTGAGCTATACTTGAAATAAAAAAGCACAAACCATATATATTGTAGACAACCGTATTGGGGAGAATGAGAGGACCTGAATGCAGGTCTCTCTCATGACTCGTATATATAGGAAATGTGTACCTTACAAATTTACATGTAAACCCTTACGTATCCACATATTACAAGAAGGTCTTGTGCACACCATATTAACACTCCCCTTTAAGCTGGGGCATGTATATCATATGCTCCTAGCTTGTTATATAAGAATTAAACCCGACAACCATTCAAAGACTTAGTGAATAAATCAGCTAACTGATCTTCACACCTAACTGGTGACAATCTGATCAGACCCACCTGGATCATTTCTCTCAGAAAATGACAGTCAACTTCTATATGCTTCTTTCTTTCATGAAAGATAGGATTTTGGGCAATTTCGACAACCGCCTATTTGTCACACTTTACCTCCATGGGACTACTCTAACCAAAACCCAACTCTTCTTATAGATGTTAGAGCCATAATAACTCACAAGTGGTTAAAGACATATCTTTGTACAGAAAAACCTTGAACTCTCATGTGGCCATGATTATGGTACAATAGTCATTTCCCATGAGACTTATTCAAGTATCTCAAAATGCACATAATAGCCTCCAAATGACCAATATTAACATTGCTTCTCCATGAATTGACTAACACTTGTGGCAAAGGCAATGTCAGGTCTAGTAACAATCAAATGATTCAATTCCCAACAAGCCTTCTATAACACCAAGGGTCATCAAGTGCTCCCCTATTCTACAAACAATCAGACCTTAGGGTCCATTGGAGTCTATGTTGGCTTAGCTCCAAGCTAACCTCTCTCTGTGAGACGATCTAGAACATACTTTCATTGCAAAATCTTTTATTTGAAACTTACCCTGAAGAAACTGCTTGAGCTGCTCAATACCTTGTCTATCATCACCAGTGATCACAATATCATCAACATAAGCTAAAAAAATACACATCCAAAATCACATCACCAGTAGAATATATAGTGGTCCATGATGCACCTGTGAAGACCAAACTCAGAAAGTATACAACTAAATCTACCAAACCAAGCAATGATTTCCTGAGGCCATAAAGCGACTTGTGGAGTCGACAAACCATACCAAACTCCCCATGAGCAACAAACCATGGTGGTTTCTCTATATTGATCTCTTCATTCAAATCACCATGTAGAAAGGCATTATTGATATCAAGTTGATGCAGAGTCCATGAATGTGTAGTTGTAAGAGACAAAAAGAGACAAACATATGCCATCTTGACCACAGGAGAGAATGTCTCTAAGTAGTCTTCACCATAAATCTGTGTGAATCCCATGGCCACCAATCATGCTTGGAGTCCATCAACTGAACCATCAGATCCAACCTTGACTATGAATACCCATCTCCAACCAACCACTGATTTTCTAGAGGGACAATGAACTAATGACCATGTATGTTACTTTGGAGAGCGGACATTTCTTCCATCATTACAGTACACCATCCAGGGTGATTCCAGGCCTCTGAGACAGATGAGGGTATAAGACTATTTGCCTTTGCATAAGGAAATAGGAAAATCAACACAATTGTTGATTTTCCATCAGATCATCTGATTGAGTAACGATGGTAGAATGATTGAGACATGCATTGTCCTTCACATAACATGAGCAAAGATTCTCCTTGCAATGAGTGTATACTTGTGTAATGGGTGGACAACTAGGAGAAATGATCCCTGGGACTTGTGATTGTATGACATACTTGTGGTTGAATGATTGGTGACTATGATCGGTGGCTCAATGATTTGTGAATGAATTGAGTGATTCTTTGGAATGGAAAAGACTCCTCGATCTCTTCAAGAGACTGGGAACTACAAAAATATGGTGTATATTTAAAAAAGGTGACATCAGAAGAGACAAAGAGCGGCATTCTGATGGACAAAAACATTTATAACCTTTTTAGACTCGAAAAAATATACATTATTAGACTAAGGACTTAACTTATCTTGACTGACAACTAGTATATGAACAAGCAAACACCCAAATACTTTAGTGGTTCATGGTATATTGGTTGTTTGGGATGAAGGACACAAAAGGGACTTTGACTTTGAATGACGGACAATGGCATGGGGTTGATCAAGTAGGTGGATGTAAAAACAACATCACTCTAAAATTCTTTAGGGATATTCATGTGGAGAAGCAAGGTACGAGTAGTTCCAATGATGTGTCGATTCTTTCATTCTACAACTCCATTCTGTTGTGGAGTATGTGGACATGAGGATTAGTGGATGATGCCACGAGATGAAAGACTTTAAGTAAAATTGTGACTTAAGTACTCCTGGGCATTGTTAGTGCGGAGAATATGAATATGTTTGTCATAAATGTTTTCAACTTCTTGGTAAAAAGATTAGAAGATGGATAAAACTTCAGATATGTCCTTCGTCGGATATAACCATGTAACCCATGAGGGATCATCTATATAGGTGACGAGTACCTATATCCAAGTTTTGATGGAACCCAATTGGGACCCCAAACATTAGAGTTAATGACAAGGCGACTCTCCTCTATTTTGGGTTCTAGACCTAAATGGGGATCGTTGGTGCTTACCTAAATGACATGACTCACAATCTAGTTTATCCAAATTGGACAACTTAGGGACCATCACTTTAAGTTTGTTTAAAGTCATATATATGACCTAGACAACTATGAATACACAGAGGAGATGCAACTATACATACTTTTGGAGGATCGCCAAGGTAGTAAAGACTAGCATGCTCATACCCTCCAACAATGGTCTTCTGCATATTCAAATCTTAGATCACACAATTATCATATAGGAAGGTAATAGTAGTGTTAGAAATAGTTTTCTTATTTATGTACCTATTTATTATTCCTATTATCTGTTGGGTCTAGTATGAAAATTGGTCTACCTTTGTCATAAGAAGCACTCTCTTTGGGCACCATGTTACCTAGGTTGAGGTAGCATGGAGCTTTGTACAGGCTTGGTAAAGAAAATGTCAAGTTGATAGCACACTAGTGAGTCTACTACCTAGGCATGCACCTCAACAAATATGACGTGAAAAGATACTAAGCATGAATAGAAACATGAGTATGAACCAATATTATTAAGACAACAATATGTTGAGGAGCTAAAGCAAGATACTTCGGTGAGCCTTGGCTCATGTATGTTTTTATTTTTAGTCCACATCATCCACTTACTCCCAACTCCAAATTCAACACTTTGCTCCATCCAACTAGCTTGGATGTGTAAAAAACATGTTTGATGTGTAAAAATAGACCTTATCTTTAAAACAATGATGGTCTTATTTGTCATACTTAGCATAGTTGTCTCACCAACTCACGGTCCCTTACAAAGGAGCACAAGTCGAGGTGTCTTTTTGGGTCCGCTAACCTAGGAAAGGTGACGATTTTGCGATCATGTGCAAAGGTTGTGGAACCATCAGTGCTTTCATCGACTCATGTGACTACAACAGATAAGCATGAGTTTTGTTCTTCCATGTGAGTGATCATAGGAAATGTGCTAGTTACATACTTTTATTCATTATGAAAAGTTAAGAAATTAGATAGTTGTTCAACATGTTAAGAATAATGGACACCAAACATCTGAGGATAATATCTAGTGTGTCCCTAAGCAAGACTTCGCTCAAAGGGAAACAAAGAATATCAAACTTGGTTTGACGAAAGAAAAGGTTTCAACTTTCAAAAGTCAGTATCAAGTCGCAAGTCTCTTGTAACAAATTTCTTCAGAACAAACATCAACCGCAGAAATAGAAACCAGTAAGTGAAAGATCACAAAGCAACTAAGTATTACTAAGCAAGATCGGTGCAATACAACAAAACTTGTAAGTATAAGAACCATGGTTATCAGAACTGAACCAAATCGACTAGTTCAACCTATTTAACTGAGAACTAGTGTTGGGAATAGCCTGGGTCAGCTCCAAATGCTAAGTGATTGCAAATCATGGTAAAACTAGAAAACCTTATGGTTCAACCGGTGAACCGATATGGTGAATGCCCTTCGGCAGATGCACTACCATGGAAATAAACTCGATGAAGTTCTTTGTCCCTGTGATACCCCCACCACCCATCTCCAGCCATGGCGGCTGGCGGAGAGCCACAAAAAACCTCTAATGGAAGTTGCCATTTTTGGGATCTCAGTTAACTTCGTTGCTCAAGCTGAAGTTGTTAGTCATCACCCCTCAAGCCGTAGAGTGTCAAATTGGGTCAAAATCTGCAGGCACCCACGGGTCGACCCATTTAAGTTGGGTTTGGGTGATAAAATTTGCCACTCACGGAAAATCACCCAAAGCCATACCCACATGTTTAGATAGCGGGTTTCACGGGTGACCCACTGGCACCCGCGGGTGACCAATTAACTAAAGTCAATATATATATATATATATATATATATATATATATATATATATATATATATATATATATATATATATATATATATATATTATACGCATACACCTATTAAGAGATGTTGTGTTTTTTACAAAAGTTAAATCGTTAACTTTAAGTACATCAATTGTATTCCCTTTATTTTGTGTTTGCTATAGAAAACAAGTACTTTGAATATTAGGAACTTATAATTTTAAATGATAAAATTATATGTTAATTTTTGTGATATTTTATGTATGAAAACTAAATTGATTCGTCCTATTTTACATCCGTTAGAATATATTATTAGTCTATTTAGTCAATAGGTTAATTAGTTAGTGGGCTTAAGTGTCTCGGACCATATAGCGTGCCTTGAGTCTGAAGTCTATAAGTCTTCACCCTTTCTCATATATATTGGATAGGGTGTGCCATCTAATATAGCAATACACAAGTGGGTTTCCCCCACACCTCTCAACATCGTATCAGAGTGTGCCCTGGGACCTAACCCTAGTTGTCGTTCTACTTCTCTCTCCTCTCGACGCTCATTGTAGCCTTAGTTGTCGCCCCTCTCTCCTAGAGAGAACTTCCGTCTGTGGGTGGCCTTCGTCTCACCATGGCTTAGGCCAGCCGGCCGCCAGGCACTTCTTAGCCTCCAAGGTCAGTACTCTTCCTCTTTCACATAGATCATCATCTATGTATCTGCACCATCTTTACCAGCAATCTACGCTTCCCCGAGTTTGAGTCTACTAATGATGCCAATTCCTATTCAGATCTGTTCGCCATCTCTTCCTCAAGGTTGTCCTCCCGATCATATGAAGGCAGGGTTCATCTCATCCATCATCAAGCACCGCTGACCACACCGCCGCATCAAGTTCCTCTATCGTCGAAGTAGAAAAGAAAGAAGACATAGCAGCAGGGGATCTGCCTATTTCTTCCTTTTATCCTCTTGGTTTTGGATAGTGCTAATTTCTGTCCAAATCATATTGTGGTCAAGCAAGCTTAAGTTGACCAGTTCTAGTGGTCATTTCGGTTAGTGGTTGCTGAAGGTGGGTGATGTAGATGACCGCTGAAGAGGTAATCTCATTGGTCACTGAGGAAAATTTTTCCTATGGTTAAATAGTTATTGCCCCTCTCTCCTAGAGAGAACTTCCGTCTGTGGGTGGCCTTCGTCTCACCATGTCTTAGGCCAGCCGGCCGCTAGGAACTTCTTAGACTCCAAGGTCAGTACTCTTCCTCTTTCACATAGATCATCATCTATGTATCTACACCATCTTCACCAGCAATCTACGCTTCCCCGAGTTTGAGTCTACTAATGGTGCCAATTCCTGTTCAGATCTGTTCGCCATCTCTTCCTCAAGGTTGTCCTCCCGATCATATGAAGGCAGGGTTCATCTCATCCATCATCAAGCACCACTGACCACACCACAGCATCAAGTTCCTCTATCATTGAAGCAGAAAAGAAAGAAGACATAGCAGAAGGGGATCTGCCTATTTCTTCCTTTTATCCTTTTGGTTTTGGACAATGCTAATTTCTGTCCAAATCATATCGTGTCCAAGCAAGCTTAAGTTGACCAGTTCTAGTGGTCATTTCGGTTAGTGGTTGCTGAAGGTGGGTGATGTAGATGACCACTGAAGAGGTAATCACATTGGTCACGGAGGCAAATTTTTCCTATGGTTAAATAGATGCAAAGGCCATTGACCGCGGAGAAGACGTAGCTCCCATTGGTCTCCAAGACGTATGAATATCAGCAACCACTATGCTATTGGGGCCCAGCGGCCACTGAGGTACCATCCTAGTAATAGTTTTCCTTAGGCTTGGAGACCTCTTAATAATGATCTTGTCAGCAATCCTCCTAGATTCATTTCAACTTCTGGTAGTACTATGTGCAAACCAAGGAAGAGGAAACGATATTAGGTGGTTGTATCAAAACTTTCCAAAACAACTATTATCTAGATAAAATATCATAGAGATGATAATATGAGGATAAAACATGAACACAAATATCCAAAAAATTGGATATTATCAGTGTGCCCTCCAACATAGCCCTTCCTCTTTCCCCCCTAGTCCGACAAGTATAGGTAGACCACCACCACTTATTAGAAGAAAATATATAAGAAAGTGGAGATGCTTGGGGTGCTACTACCATGTTGGGCCTACTTGTCACACTCCATGCATTGAGCTTCTGAGAGTTAGTAGATTGATTCATCCCCCTGTGGTGATTCTCATCCTAGAAGCTTCTAGTATTCCACAGACATTCTTCACTGGACATCACTAATTCCTATTCAGGTTTGTCCTTGCTCTAGCAAAGGGTTGTTGTTGCCTCAGATCTGCATGATCTGTATGTCACAAGTGATGGTACTAATTCCGGTCATCTCTCAGTGCTAATTATAGGGGTTGTGATTTCCTGAACTGTGCAAATTCCTATCCAGATCATCCATCAGTAGTCGTCGACACGATGTGATGTCCAACTGACATGGCGTGTCGCAGTCCAAAACTCAACCTAACGTCGTAGAGTTTCGCTCACATTGTAAGATACACGATGTGTTCTAATCGACATGGCGTGTTACACTCAGAAATCTTCCTAACATCATAGGGTATCGGCCAGAACGCAACTTACATGGGGTGTTAAATTTCCAAACAGCATGTTGACAGAAGCATGCTTAACGCCTGCATGGTGTATCAGATTTTCAACATGGTTGGTGGAAATCAGTTTCACACCTCTGACAATTCTACACGGTGTGTCACATCTCAATACGTCATATTGCTAGGAGCCAGTCACCTTCGACCAACAAGTTATATAGCTCTTCAAGATACAAACACGGCGTGTGTCAGAAGCAGTTTGTCTACTTTCATCTATAGTTATGACGTCCTCCAAAGGTCTCTCCCCTCTGATACCTTATGATAATTGGGTACTAAATTTTTTGACCTAAGGGCCGAACAAATGTCCTTTTTAGTTCAATAAAAGAGATTTTTCCTATCCAAATCTTGTAATCAGGTCATTTTACATATTGACTCCAGTCACGGTTCTAAATTTCAATCGAAATTGCGAAATTTTGGTCGAAATTGTGGTTTCGACGGGTACCAGAAATAGAAATGCACTGTCTCTAAGATGAAACTTTATTTCATGAAATTGTTTTAAAATTTCGCACCCCCTATCGAAATTTCACAAAAACTATTGGATTTCGTTGAAAAATGCCCATTTGAGGCCATGTTTCACGAAGCCCGACTGGAAATAATGATTTTATTTCTGACATTTGACGGAAACGTAGTTGCTGGAGAAAGAGCACTTTTTGGGCAATTTTGGTGGGATTTTCTTCTCTTGGAGGCCTCCTTCTTCAGTTCCAAGGTATGTTTACCCTCTCTTTTACCCATCTAACTCCATTTCTCCCACTTCTAACCTCTTCTTTCTAGATCTAAAAGATTAACTCCAAAAATCAAAACTTCTAAGTAGTAGATCTTCCCCAAATCTTAATTTCTTCTACTTAAACTTCTAATATCATGAGCAGGGAATGAGGTATCCGATTTCGATGCCGTTTCGACAACATGGAAACTGAAATTTTGACAAAAAATTCGATAAATGCAACAATGCCCATTTCGATGCCAAAATCAACGAATTAAGCCATGAAATTTCACAGGGATGATCTTTACACCTAAATGCATCGTTTTATGCAATAAAATTTGATATGGGGATAGGGGGGGTCCTTCATGTGGGAGGAAAGGAGACTTTCTTGTTCCCTAGGAAAATTTCGAATTTTGGGCAAAATTGTTTGATGATTTTGACATAGCGGCATGGTTGCAAGATTTTGTAGCAGATGGCATCGAAATCGAAATTTTTTACAAAATTTTGATGATTTTGTCAAAATCTCATTCCTTGATCATGAGATTAGTCACTCTAGAACATAGATCTATCATTATTTTACAAATCTAACTTATATATTTCTTTATTTCTTGTTAAAATGCATAAGAAAGTATGAAATTGAGGTTTTTTATTTTTTTTCTAAATCTAAGCTTAAATGCATCATAATACACTTGAGCAGTGTTGAAAAGATACTTATATATACTATATGAGTTTATTTCAGTAAAGATATTATAGATATATAATATTCATATCTACCATAGTACCATTATTTTACAAATCTAACTTATATTCTTCTTAAGAAAATGAATAAAATAGCCTAAAATTGAGTTTCTTAGTGTTTTTTATTTCTGAGCTTGTATACATTATATCACATTTAAACGATGTTGAAAATATATTTATATATAATATATGACTTTATTTTAGTGAAAATTATATATAGATATATGATATTTCGAATTTTAAATTAATTAATATATAATTTTAGATCCTAAAAAAGCAATAAAAAATTAAAAAATGTGAAAAAAAGTAGGAAGTTAGAACCATTATGTATGATGCTATCATGCTAATAACTTACACATAAATCTTGATCATATATACCATTATTTTACAAATCTTTCTACTAAATTTTTTTACCAAAGATTAGATTCACTTAACTAGTTATCGAATAACTAAGGTATGCTTGTTTTCCATTTTATAGGAGATGGCATCTTCAAGTACTCACGGTGATGATGGTGGAGACGGTGGAGCTGGTAGGGGGAAGGGTGGTCCTAAAAAAGCGGTGGATTTTGCTTGGTGATTTGGTTAGACCAGGAGTCACCTAATTTGCCTCTAACTTCTTGGCACTTCAAAGACTTAAAGCCAAGAAGGATGGTTTGAAAAGGTTATTTTCTGGAGTGTAATGGAGCTCTATGAAAGAAAGTAGTCTGGTAAACAGTAGAAGTTTTTGGGAGAGAGTTTCCAAGTTGTTAAATATAATGGAGCCGATAGTGAAAGTGCTCCGATTGGTGGATGGAGACAAGGCTCTCATCATTCTGTACTTGTATGCAAGGAAGAAAATGTATGATTTCAATGTCATTTCGGTGGCCACAGAAATAGAAATTTTGACAAATTTTCACAAAAATTTTGATAAATGTGTTCATGGCGTTTCGACGACAAAATAAACGAATTAATTTATGAAATTTTACCAGAATGATCTACTAGTGTAGATCTACTCAAATATGTAAAAATATTTCATATTGTATATGTGGGGGTGGGGTCTCATCATTTTTTAGTGAATGACCCTGAACTATTTCGATGGGCATTTCGATGGGGATTTTTTATGTTAATTTTCAATGGTGAAATCAATAAATTAAGTTATTATAGTTTCCAAGCACAATATATAGACTTAAAAACACAACTTTGCAAAAAAATGATCTACGTAGTACATAGTATATGAAGAAGTAGAATAAAAATATCAATGATCTGCCGGTTTCGAGAGTTTCGTCAGTCAATTTCGATGTCCGATTGCTACAGAAACAGAAATTTCGATCGAAATTTTGACAATTTCGTCAAAATTTTGAACATTGCTTGTATGAGGCAATTAGATGAAAGAAGTAATCACTGCAATTTCCCCCAAATTAGATAAAAAAATATTTTAAAATCATCAACAAGTGATGGCAGAAGATGCTTCTACATCCTCTACACAAGGTTGATGAACAAATCTTAATTCTCTTAAGTTTTGATTTCATATTGCAATGACACTGCAAGAATGCTTCATGAATCATGAGTGACTCATGTTTTAATATTTTTGTTGTATGGCTCACTACTTGAACCCATGATTCCACTACAAATATAAGTTGGGGTTCAACAACGAGTTCATGGCAGCCGTGAAAGAAGGGGTGGAGAAACTTGTTACAAGTGGTGATGAGAGGGTGATAGTCATGAATCAAGTATGGAATACACTTTTTAAGACTAAAATAAGACTTAGTTTATTTTTTAATGTCATGTTAAATATCATTTTTCTTACTTTTTTGCAGCTAAGGTTGTTTAGAGAGACAATGGGGATGCTTTGCACATCCAAGTGCAATTGTTGATAGGGACAAATCTATTCCTTGAGAGTGGTGGTGTTGGTATGGCACAGGTTGTGATGAACTTAGAAGAATTGTTGTGAGAATATTGTCACAAACAACTACTGTAGGTGGATGTGAAAGAAATTGGTCAACATTCAACCTGATTCACAATAAAAGGAGAAACCAACATGGTTCACAACGCTTGAATGACTTGGTCTTTGTTCATCATAATATGAGGTTGAGATCAAAAGATTTGACTGAATTTTCAAAGAAATGGATCAATCTGTCATCCATGATCCTATTGATGTTTCTTATACCTTCGATGGTGTTGATGATGGTAATCCAGAGGATAATCCCGTACTACAACAGATGAATGAAATAGGCAGTGCACCAGTTATAGATAGAGAGCAGGGTAGGCCAGATGCCATAGTGAAAGCAACATTTGAGCAACCAAATGCACAAGATCCATAGGAAGAAGAAAGAAATTACAATCTAGTTACCCATATTGAGGAGAAGCCTCAACATGTAGAAGATGAGATGGACATTGAAAGAGTCATGTAGGAAGAGATTCAATCTGCTACTAACATGTCTTCTACAACTGCTAATAAATCCAAGTCCAAGTCCCCAAGTCTAACAATAACACTCCTGATGATGATGATGATGATGATGATGATGATGATGATGATGATGATGATGATGACGACGACGACGATGATGATGATGATGATGATGATGATGATGATGATGACGATGACAATGATGACGATGATGATGACGACGACGACGACGATGATGATGATGATGATGATGATGATGGTGATGGTGATGGTGATGGTGATGGTGGTGCATCTCAATCTGATAATGTTTGGGATGGATTTCAAAATGATGATGATGATGATCAACCCTACATCAGTGTCACTGGTCCTAGGGTTGAAGTTGCTCCTCCTGAGAACGAATACCCACTTGCAAAAAAGACATTTCAAAGAAGAAAAAAAACTCAAGGACACTAACACAGGTGAACCACCTCAGCCTAGTACATCTCTCCCACCTCAACAATATGATACTAGTGACTATTATTCTAATTTGGTTGATTCCATGGGAAGAATGAGCATTGCAGATTCTAGTTCATCCTCTTTGGTTGAACGGTTTTTTGGCTATACTACCCCGGCTCCTATACAACCCCCACAACAACAACCTCCTATTTGTTATGATTATGGACATGGAAATAATACCTATGAATATCCCACTACTTATTAGTATTACCCATAAGGGGTTCCTAGTTTTGCATATAAAGATCATATGGCCACAAATGATGGGGGTAAAAAATGGTATTTCATTAGAGATATGGTACAAGTCATTCCAACTCAAGGTGTGCAGATGGGACACAGGTCACATAATGGGGATGACTAATTAAAAGAATTGAAGGAGAATTTTTTGACATTTGGGATGACGCAATTTGTGGGAGAATGAATCATACAAAAGAACATGTGAAAAAATATAATACACTTTACAAAGATATCATGAGTTGGAATCAATATACCAGTCACATAAATGAGGTTGTCTTTCTTCAACACCACCAAGAGGGGGCCAAGGGCCTAATCAACCACCACTTCAATCTAGTTTGAATTAGGTAATATAATACATTCTTTTGTATTACAACTTCATAATATATTGATTGATATTCATTGTCTAAGTTGTAATAGATTGTTGTGGAATTTATTTATGATATAATTCATTCCTTATGGCATCAAAAGCTACATCAAAATCGGCATTGAAATAGTTCAACTTCTTTTTACTCACACATGTAGCCCCCCCACCCCATCAAGATCAACATATGATTTTATTGCATAAATAGGTGTATCTATGTATGTAAATCGTCCTGGTAAAATTTCGTGACATAATTCCTTTATTTGGTCGTCGAAATCTTGTGTCGAAATAAGCATAAAGTCAAACTTTTCATCAAAATTTCTATAAATTTATTTTTCTGAGCCAGATCAGAAATGGTGTCGAAGTAGAAATTTTGAACCATGACTCCAATTATTGATTTCTCCTATCTACATACTATAACTCTTGTTTTACATTTTCCCTTTCCCACCCTTACAAATTTGGTATTCGAGATACGTTCAGTCGAGCTGAAAAATTCAAGATTCGGGAATTATGCAGGAAATTCGGGTAAAAAGCGGTAAATGTACAGTAAAACTACGGTCAACGATTCGGGAAAAAGTCAGCAAAAGATCGAAGGATTCATACATATATATATATATATATATATATATATATATATATATATATATATATATATATATATATATATATATATATATATTGCACATATATAGCACACACGCATATATATGTATACATATAGTGCACAATATATAAGTACATATCTATACATCTATTGCATACATATATAATAACACACATACATGCATACATGATACACACATATATATGTGTGTGTATATACATATAATCAGTCACACACATATATATATACTTAAATTAAGTTAAAGTTTGAAATAGTGACAGTGTAAAATGAGAAATTACATGAAAAAAGTATAAAATGGGAAGAAAACGTTAAAACATGAGTAATTTGTGAATAATATGGGAATAAAACGTAGTATATTGTGACTCTTGATAGGAAAGTATGGGATAGGGTACACAAGGTTTTCACCCCATATATTTATAAAGAGAACAATTACAGAGAGGTGATAACCTCCCATTTTGTGATGTTATCTTACTAGTTTTTCTTAATTTTTCATACTCTTTCTTAGATAAATTAGATAGAATCCTTAAATTTCCACTTTATTGTAAATATACCAATAGACTGACATTTCTCCTTTTCTTCTTACAGAAAAACCCAAAAATTTGTAAAAAGCCCCAAATGGTCCCAAGACCGAATGAAGTCCAAACGGTCTCAAGACCGTATGAACCCAAATGGTCCTGAGACCGAATGAAGGCCAAACGGTCCCAAGACCGTATGAAGCCAAACGGTCTCAAGACTGTATGAAGGCCAAATGGTCTCAAGACCAATTAAAGCCAAACGGTCCCAAGACCGTATGAAGCCAAACGGTCCCAAGACCGTATGAAGCTCAAACGGTCACAAGACCGTATGAAGAATAAACAGTCTCAAGACCGAATAAAATCCAAATGGTTCCAAGACCATATGAAGACAAACGGTCCTAAGATCGTATGAAGGCCAAACGGTCTCAAGACCGAATAAAAGCCAAATGGTCCCAAGACTGTATGAAGCCAAACGGTCCCGAGACTGCATGAAGCCAAGCGGTCTCAAGACTGCATGAAGCCAAATGGTCTCAAGACCATATGAACCCAAATGGCCCCAAGACCGAATGAGTCCAAACGGTCTCCATACCGTTAAAGACCCCAATGGCACAAAGACCGTTTGGGATTCCTTGGAAGCCTATAAATAGGACCAAAGGAGTCCTCATTTGGTATTGAATTCTTGGATGTCCAGAGGCTGCCCCAATCACTCTAGAGTTGTTCATCCTTCATCCTTCGTCCCAAGGCTGCCAGTCTAAGATCCACATTCCATCCTCAAGCTACTTCCTCTCTCATCAACATAAAAGGTGGGAAGTGAAGGATTCTTCATCAAGGCAACCATGTGGTGTGAAGATAGTTGCTCTATACTCCAAGGGGTTGACCTTCCTCCCTCCTACATAGAGATGATGCTTTCTCTCTCTTCTCGCCTTCTTTCCATGAGCGAGTAGTCACATACACTAGGGTGCGGGGAGTAGCCCCGCTACCCATGTTTTCATTTCATACATTGTAATTCATGAGTTTGCAATAGAGAAGTACTATCTTTTCAGTTCAACATCAATCGTTTAATGAATGCTAGTTGCTTGATCACCAACTTGTGTTATCTATTATCTATTATTGTGAATTGTCTATGTTTGTACTTCTAGATTTGAATATCGACTGCTTTTTGGTTCTAGATGTATGTAGTCACCATACATTTGCTTTGGTATCTAGGAGCATTTCTCAAAGAGTGGAGTAAACTCACCTCCATCGTTGTACTTTCATGCTATGAAATGGAATTAGTTGACATATGAAAGTACAACCTTGATAGGTCGAGGAACACACTTTGTGAGGGGAGTGATGAAAAGTAAGTGACCATTCGTTTGGGGATGGCTGGCATTGCAACACTTCCACATTTCTCATAGTTAGTTATTTGAAAGGAAGCTAATTCTACAAAGATACTAACTGTTTAGACTCTTTTCTTTGCAAGCCATGTTTTTATGATGTATGTTTTGATCCATGCATAGCGGTGGTGAAACTCGATCACATCCTAGTGGTTTCCAAAATATTGTCTTCAACCTTAAATTTACTTTCCTGCCATTTTCATTACCTTGCACTTTAGGTTAATCAATCAATCAACTCTTTGATCTAGATATCAACTCTTAAGTAGATAAATAGAATTATAACATTTTTCATCTTGTTAAATCCTTAACAAGACTGTTGTCTCATGGATTCGACACTCAACTGTACTACGATAAGACTTCCGCATACCTTAGCGTACGTGGGTTGAGATCTTATTATAGTACACACAATGTTAAACTTAGAGACTTGCTATCTCTAGGATTTTTAGTGGTGCATGCAACTCCACACAAGTGGAGGCTCCATCAACAGGTCCTTGTAGAATAGGAAAATAACAAATAGAAAATAAAGAGCTTAATTAAATACTAGTTAACAACCCCTCAAGTTGGAGCATAGATATCAATCATGCCCAACTTGTCCACAAGAGAGCAGAAATGTTTCTTGGCCAGCAGCTTTGTGAAGATATCAACAACCTAATCTTCTGAGCGAGTGAAAGGAGTGCAGATGCGTCCAGTCAGAATAGATTCTTAGATGAAGTGGCAGTCAACTTCAATGTGCTTAGTTTGCTCATGAAAAATAGGACTATTTGTAATAAAGATAGCTGCTTTATTATCATAGTGCATAGGAATAGGAGCAGAGGATACCACATCAAGTTCTTTTAGAAGAGATTGCACTCACAGAAGCTCACAAGAGTATGAGACATAGCACGATATTCAGCCTCAGCACTAAATCTGGCAACCACATTTTGCTTTTTGCTCTGCCAAGTAACCAGATTACCCCCAATAAATGTGCAATAACCAAAAGTAGATTTTTTGTCTATCTAGCTACCGACGTAGTCAGAATCAGAATAGCCTTCAAGAGAGCAATGACCATGTTTTCTATAGAACAGGCCTTTACCAGGAGAGTTTTTCAAATATCTCAGAATATGACACGGTGCTTCCCAATGACATTGTTTAGGCTTATCAAGATACTGCCTAACAAGACCAACAACAGTAGAAATATCATCTCTAGTAATAGTCAAATAAATCATTTTTCCCACCAGTCTTCTATATCTTTTACTGTCAGGATACATAGGAGATTCATCATCATCCCAATTCACATTGGGATCAAGAGGTGTGTCAGTAGGTCGAGCTCCAAGCATGCCAGTCTCCTGTAGAAGATCAAGAACATACTTGCGTTGTGATAGAATAACAGAATTAGCAGTTCTGGAAACTTCAATTCCTAGAAAATACCTCAATTTTCCCAAATCTTTAGTGACAAAATGTTTGCATAAATAGGCTTTAGTAGCATTAATTTTAGAGAGATCACTACCAGATAAAATAATGTCATCAACATACACAATAAGAACTACAATAGCAGTGGATGTCTTTTTGATAAAAATAGAATGATCAACATGAGATTTGATGAACCCATAAGTAGATAAGGTGGTGCTTAGTTTGTCGAACTAGGCACGCAGACTCTGTTTGAGTCCATAAATAGACTTCTTGAGATGTCAAACTTTGTGTGACTCCCCTTGAGCAACAAACCCATGTGGTTGCTCCATATATACCTCCTATTGAATATCACCTTAAAGAAAAGCATTTTTGACGCCCAACTGGATGAGGGGTCAATCCAGATCAATTGCCACAGAAAGAAGAAGCCGCACAAAATTCAGCCTAGTAACAGGAGAAAATGTTTCAAAATAATGAAAATCATAGGTCTAAGTGTACCCTTTTGCCACGAGGCGAGCTTTCAGGCATTCAACTGTTCCATCAGGATGATACTTAACAGTGTAGACCCAGTGGCATCCAACAAGTTTGCAATCAGAAGGAGGATCAACAAGATCCCAAGTACCGCTGTCAGTGAGAGCAGCCATCTCCTCTGCCATGGCTTGAGTCCAAACCTAATTCAGTAATGTGTCATGCACATTCTTGGGTATAGAAATAGCATATAGACCACCAACAAAATTACTAAAATGATCACTCAGATGAGCAGTGGAGACATGATTAGCAATATAATGAGATGTACATGATCTAGTACCTTTCCTGAGAGCAATAGGTAAATCTAGATCAGAAATTACCTCAGTAGGGGCAAGGACCTTCTGAAGGAGAAGATTGGTTTTTAGTTGGGGGAGTCTTGAGCATTATTAGGCTTGGCGGACGATTTCTGCATTGATAAACAATAAGAGGAGTAGTAGCCGTATCTGATTGCATAGTAGTGGTAGAATCACAAGTAATAGGCAGAGGTGATGCAATCAAATCGGAGCTCAACGTAGTCCCTCTAGTAGAATAGTACGGAGTATCTTCAAAAAAGACAACATCACTACTCATGAACCACTTTTTAGTAACTGAACTATAACAGCAGTAACCTTTTTGAGTTCATGAATATCCCATGAAAAATGTATTTTTTAGCTCTAGGGTACAACTTCTCTTGAGTAGGACCAAGCAAATGAACAAAACAAGTCGACCCAAAAATCCTCGAAGGTACAGAAAATAGTGGCAGATCTGGTTGCAGAACTTGTACAAGAATTTTATTTCCAATAACAGAGAAAGGCATTCGATTTATCAGAAAGCAGGCAGTAAGAACAACTTCTAGCCAAAAATGTTTGGGAACATTAATTAGAGAGTAACCTTATAATACGAGCAACTTTTAGTAAATAATGTCCATTCTTCCTCTCAGCCACTCCATTTTTTTGGGGTGTAATAGCACAAGACGCCTAATGAATTGCCCCACATAACGGCAAAACAAATCCACATTTTTTTTGAACAAATTCCAATGCATTATCAGTATGCAGAATTTTAATAGGCATAGAATACTGAGTTTTAATTTCAACAAAAAAGAATTTAATAGTTGCCAGAACTTGGGATCGATCTTTTAACAGAAATAACTAGGTATCACGAGAGTAATCATCAATGAACAAAATAAAATATTTATTGCCAGACAAGCTTGGAATATGACAAGGACCCCATACATCAGCATGCACCAAATCAAAAATTTCTTTGCTACCAATCTAAGTTTTTTGAGGGAATACATATCGAGACTGTTTGCCCAATTGACAAGCCTTGCATTGAAAACTATGCGGGTGAACACCAAAAATAACATGTTTTAACTTCTCAGCTGACAAATGTTCAAGTCTTAAATGCCACTGTAATGCAGAAATAGAAGCTGAAAGAGATGAAGCTAGAGTGGAAGTGCCAATCTATTTCAACTCATCTAAGTAGTAGAGTCCATCAGGTCCTTCATGCCCCCACAAATTTTCATCCTCATACGAAGGTCTTGAAAAACATAAGTACCCATGTCAGACTGCAGTTAAGATTGCGGACAATTATACTGACAGATAGTAGATTTAGTGGAAAGTTTGACACATAAAGCAGAGCGCAGAAGAACTTGTGTAAAGATATCGCCAATTCCAAACACAGCAGATTTAGAACCATCAATAAGCATAACAATACATTTGGAAGAGGGTTTTGACAGTTTATAAAATAGAGAATGGTTGTTAGAAATATGAGATGAGGCTCCAGGAACAATCACCCATTTGGTATTACCAGCACTAGAAGAAGGAGCACTCAAAAATGTAGAATCACAACCAAAGTAGGTGGTTGCGTGACCTCCAGATGTAACAACCGATGAAGAGGAAGCACCAGTCCTCTCAAGCAGAAGACGTTCCACTTTAGAGTGGATGAACTCAACAGTGGACTCAGTAGAGGGAGCAGCAGTGACCGTCTGAGAAGTACCATCAGTCGCAGCATTGTCCCACGCAGGTGTGCCATGCTTCTTCCAACACTTGTCTTCAGTGTGGTTGGTGCTTCCATAGAAGTCATAGTACCGCTGAGCAGTGATGCCTCTAGAAGTATCAGTAGAGGAGCTACGACCAAGGGAACTACAACCAAATGATCCACGTCCCCGTCCAGGTCCAACAGAATGATTGTTCGGCGGTCGACCATGACTCCTACCATGACCACGGCTAGACATAGCAGCAAGAGCAGTAGGATCAGTTGTGTCATAAGACACATCTACTGAAGAGGTCGGTAGGCGTTGGAGACGTTGAAAGGCACTTTCCAAAGTAGGTAACGGATCAGAACAAGACTACAGTTATACAAGTTAAAGAAATATGAACAAGATTATACAAGATATACAAGCAACCAGATCTGGAAAAAAATAACCTTGTCGTCCCAGGAAACGATGCCAAATTGATGCATGTCGTTGTACACACAACCATCACTAGGAAAAGTCCTAGAGTTTAAACTTCTAACCAGGTTGTCAACTTGTTGCAAACAATAAGTCAACTACATATAGATATGTATCGATCAAAGGGAAGATAAAAGGAGAGGTTGAAATCTAAATCCAAAAGCTAAAACAAGAAAGTAAATTCTGATTTGAGAAGGTTTGTTTAAACAAGAACATGAATAAAAGTCTAAGATAAAGATTAACTACTCAAGAAATAAAGAAAAAAATTGAATCAGAAGAAATAGATATTGAGGATTATGGGTTTCACCACCATAGCCGATGTGAAAAAAAGACCAAAGGAATCCTACAATAGGTAGATAAAAGAAGGCATGTAATACATTCATAAATGAATCATAAAAGATGAACTTCTTGTGAACCCATTGGTCATGGCATTCATGGACCGTAGTTCAATCATCCTAATAGGTATTTTTCTGAGATCTCATCCAAATCCCCATGTGATTGGTTTAGTCATTCTAAAATTTAGGTTCTACAGTTGCATCTCCCAAGATTAACATACAATAAAAATGAGAGATCACTTCTTTAAAACCCACAATGTTCTAAACCAAAAACCATCTATCTAATGGAATAATATAAAAACTTCGATCTAGATTACACATGGCTAAGGGGTTGGTCCCCTCACATTGATATGGAAACTACTCACTAGCCATAACAAGGGAAGGAGAAGCAATGGAAGGAAGAGAGAGGGCCATATACTAGAACACAAAATCTGGGAGGGACCTTTTACTAGTGAGAGTTAACTAGCCTTCACTCTTAGTTCCTTTCTTCAAGAATGATAAAGAACAGAAAGGAAGAAGAGTTCTCAACCTTGAAGAAAACTTTGCTTTATTGAAGAATCGGAGAAAATTACAATGCTTGGAATTAAAGTAACAATGCTTCAAAACAAAAGTTACAAGTACAAAATATGATATTCTTTTCTTTGTAAAGTACCCCATCCTTTTATAGGGGAAGGAGGAGTGGAAACCCTAAAAGGAGGGGGAGTGAAATGAGGGAGTCGGTGGCTGAAACTTTCTGGATCTGGTCAATAGAAACTATTGATTCTCTTTAATTATCTTGACTATGTAACTCTCTTTAATGCAGATTTTTGCAGTAGCAATTTCAAGTGGATTGCTCTCCCATCAAAGGAATAAAAGATACCCAAATAATAGGATATTCTATTAGGAAATTAAATTATCTTTCCAAAGAATACTTGTACACTCAGTTTGAGTTTGGACGCAAAAGTTATGGCACTTTTGGTGTCGGGTATACATGAATTTCAGGATAGCTGCATATTGTGCAATTATGTTCCAAGTGTATTTATATCATTTTCCTACAAAGACCCAAGAAAATATAATTAAAACTCCAATTGAAGAGAAAAAAAATATAAATTAGAATAATTAATTCTAAGATTCAGAAAATAATCAATAGAACAATCCTAAAGAGATATCTAAATGGTGTAAAAAGATGGATAAATACACATTTATCAACGACTAGCCCCACATACCACCACTAGCCATAACAATACACTTTGTCTTCACTCACGCGCAAGGTAGGATAAACTTCTAGAGTGGTCAACCATCCTAGTACTACTCTGGGCTGAGCATAATTAACCAAATAGTTCTTTAGTGATGGGCTCCCTGAAAAGGAGGTGCACCTTAGTGATATGGGTAGTCCAATCATTTATTTTAAGACCCTTTTGTCTAAGGCCATAAATCTTAGGATTACAATCTCCCCCACTTAGAATCTTGATGTCCTCATCAAGGATCAACTATATGGCCTCATTATCTTTCCCCATTTTAGTGCAGACCCAAAATAGCCCATGTACACCCAACTCACAGTCATGGCTACCAGCACAAGGGTGTCTCCATCAACTCGGGTAGCCTTTCCCAACATGTCTAGAAACAACCAGTGCAAGGGTGGCTCCATCAAAACTCAAATATCCATTTTCAACATGACTGGACCGCATGATTCAAAGATTGTCATGCCACTAGTTCATGTGGGACCCATCTACTAGAGGGGAATTAGCTCTGATACCAATTGTAAAGTTCGGGGCCACTGCCCAAGGATCTAGTAGAGTTCCAGGAATGACGATTGACACCACAGATCACCACTAGCCTTAGCAACGCTCTTTGTCGTCACTCACGTACAAGCCAGGATAAAATTACTGACTAGTCATCCATCCTAGTACTATCCTGGACTGAGTATGCTTAACCACAAAGTTAATTAGTGATGGGCTCCCTAAAAAGTAGATGCACCTTGGTGATATGGGTAGTCCAATCATTCCTTTTAAGATCATTTTATCTGAGGCCTCAAATCCTGGAATGTTACACCTTACTGAGTGTGAATTTTGAGGACAAAATTCCATTTAAGGAGGGGTGAATGTTATATCCTCAATTTTGGTAAAATGGAATTAGATAAATGAATGGATAAGTAACTTCCCCGATGGCATTATTCACGGAATAATAATATTATCCACTTTGTGGTATGGGTGCAACCCATGGACAAGTGAGGCCCATAAGACTATTTGTGTTGCAAATAGGTCCTTGGGGTGCAAGACAAAGAAATAAAAAAAATTGTGCATCAATAAATAACAATGGGTTTATGAATTGTTGAAAAATATAAATATGGGTTAATATGCAAGTTTTCAAAAGAAAATAAGGTATGTGATGTTTTAGATAATTAAAAGAGTAATTATCTATCCAGTTTGGTAGAACATGTTTTGAGACATCATTTAGTATTATTTTGATCTAACTTTTGGTATACTTGAATATAATAAGGAAAGGAAGATAATTCTAGAAATTGACAGAAAAAGGAAATTCCATGAGATAATGGTATTGTTTTAAATAATGTTTAAAATGAGAAAGTTTTGCATGGAAAAGACATACGAATAAATCCCAAATACTAAATATAATTTGGAAAAGATATTAAGGAGTTTCCTTTAAATAATGATAATTAATTTCGAGGAATATATCAAAGAGATAGGTAGAAGAATAATCTAGAATTCATTTTCAAATTAGCCAATAAAGTGTTATATAGTTATGTGCTTTTCCTTAATGGATTGTTATTGTGAAATAAAAGTCCTAATTAGAATATGGTAGTATCTTCTCATGACATTGGGAATTATAGCAGAAAAATCCAAAGAGTAAGGAGTATGTGTTTAATTACTTCCTAAAAACATGATGCCTTGCCTTTCTCCTATTATTTTGAGTGGATGTCTAATCGTTGAATCAAAGAAATACCTTTTAACACATAGTGAAAGGAGATAGTTATGTGTTTGACATAATGTCAGGGAGAAAGCAAAGAAGAGAGATGGGAAAGGGAAGTACAAGACAATGTTCATATATAAAGGATTCGTATAACGCTCGATCAAGCCAACCTAGCCGACTCCCTCTCCCTTATGTCTCCCCTTACATCTCAACATCAAACCCATACTTCTCTCTAAATGCAACTAGGGTTTTTCACCATGCCACTAGGAAGAGGGAGGTATTTATAGGGGCAGTAAAAACTCATGGCCGGAGGACGAGTTGCAGATGCCTCGATGTGCTGCTATGGTGCATGTCGACCTAACCACCTCGAGGAGATGAGGAGCGGGCTGCTCCATCTGTACTGTTGTGATTATCTACCACCCCAACACCTATGTACTACTTTAACCAGATCCATGGTGAGGGGCTACTCTTGGAGACCTATCGGGTTGGCCCTTGAGTGTAGAGATATCAATAGGACAAGTTGTTGCTACAAGTGCAGTGCTAATGCATGGGTAAGGATCACCTACCTATAGACTTGTGTTGGAAACCTACTAACACTCACAACAAAGGTCCTCACCGTCCCAACTATCTCAGCTCTGTCCTACAGCCCCACCATGTTCATAAGGGGGTGGCAGAGACAAAGGTGCCTTCATGTGGTCCTTCCACACCTTAGAGAGGAGAGTTGATGAGACTGTAGGCTATGGTAGGGCAGCGGTGAGGAAACCTCACGAGGAGGAAGACATGCTGGGAGGTTTTTGACCGATATGCCCCTCCTATGTGTGAGAATCAAACTGACAACATGAGAGCAGTCAGGTCTTTACCCTATGATTCACACTCAGTTCTAAGATAAGTAAGGAGGGGTTAATTGATGATGTGGAGGCACCCCATTGGCCCAAAGGTAATTGTTTTGTATAAATCATATTAATTCGTCGATAACTCATATCATAGCACATATATATATATATATATAATTGATCAAGAAAACAAGAGGAATGTGAATAAAATATAATTGAGATCTAATTCTTATACCAACTCCAAAAGTAGTGCTATACATTATTAAGTGGCGATTAAAGCATAAAAATCCTAGTTTTGATGAATAGGTTGCTAATCATGTTAAATATGATTCTTTGAGATGTAAATTGATAATATAGAATATAATGGCAATTTAACATGCTTATGATGACAATGATGATAACTAGAGTTTCTAAAAGTGGATAACCATACATGTGAATGATTAGGGTTTTGAATCCAAAGGGTCATAACATGCTATGTGGTTAATGAACATAATTGAATCTAAGTAATCATAATGAAAGGATATGTTGGATATAGTAATTAGGATTTTAACCTAACATTTAATATGTGATGGAACTAGGGTCTATTCCCTTATTCCTTATTCAAACCCTAAACTCTAGATTAGGACTCGAGTAGGGTTTAATCTAATTAATGTGATGGTGACACTTTAGGATTTACGTACATGCAAATTATAGGTTGAATTACTTGGATTTCTATTTGCTTGATGATATGCTTAAAGTACATGAAGTATGATTGCATGATCTTCATGGCTCTACAAAAGGTAGGTGTTTATGCTTATGACTCTCCACAATATAGTTTGTTGGTGTTTTCTGAGGATTTCTCGAGGATTATTGAAATAAATTGTTGAGTGTTTATTTACATTCTGTTCAATTATAATGCCACTATGAATATCACATAATAAAGACAACATATTCTGAATCCTAGGATGACATGCATCAAGGGGTGATGCACACGAGCCCTGGAGGGACAGTGCTCACACCCGAGATAGCATATCAAGTGTGGGTTTGCAAGAATTGATTGATTATATCTTATTAGCTTACTTGCACACTTTTGCATGCACCTCATGTACACATTATATTTTGATATGATGATTTGTGCTTTTATTTCATGTCATTTTAGGTACATGCTTAGATATGAAGATATCCATATATGATAAACCAGATGAAACTTCTTGAAGGCAATAAGATAAGTAAAGGATGATTAAATTGATACTTCTTCTCATATGCATAGTTTTGATGATGGAAATTCATGTAACTCCTCAGAAGGGCATCTTGTAAACAATATTTTGGATTAATGGAAGTTGTTTGTTATTATTTGTTATTTGGTTAATCTGGATCCTTGGGAATTTTAGGTAATGGCTCTCAACTTTTTGGGTCTTTCCCTAATTGTGGGATGCTGAAAAGTGAGGTTGTTACAGGCTTTAATGTCCATTTCCCAATTTCACAGTCGTAATAAACTATGATGGAAAATATTCTTATGGTGTATTTAACCATGACTACATGAAAAAAAAATCCATGATAGTAATAACCTCGAACTTGTCTATAGTCTTTTGCAACCAATCATCCTTTATAGGTTTGTACATCACCATTCATGTCGTTCTTCTTCATTAAGGCCTATTTGCATCTAATGGGTTCTACCTCTTTAGGTAAATCCACCAAGGTCCATACCTAGTCGTCAAATAAGGAGTGCATCTTAGATCTCACAGATTCAAGATAACTCTATTTTACCTGGTCCCTCAATATCCTCATTGTAGTTTGTTGGATTATCATCATTCTCTACCAACATATCACTTGTTTTGGTCACAATAAATCCAATCTCTCTAGCTCTAGGCATGTCCTACTAAATCGATATGTCATAAGATTTATTTTAAATGATTTTTAAGGTACACTGTTAATTGTAAATGATGTGGTTTTTTAAACCATATCCATAGATCGAACATATAAGAGTCGCTAAGCTCATAATTGATCGTACAATGTCAAATAGAGTGTGATTCTTTTTTTTTGCACTATCATGTTGTGGTATTCAAAATGGTGTCAATTGTGATAAAATACCATAGTCTCTTAGTAGGGCCTAAACACTTCACCTAAATATTTCTGATTGAGATATTGTCAAAATGCTTAAACAACACAAAGTATTCATTTAAAAGTATAATTTACATCGAAGTAGGAGACAAACAGGAAACAAGCTACGTCGCTAGTCCTTTTTGGATGGCAAAACCAATACTTAGATATTGTCTCATGATTCCTTTATTTTCAGTCATTAAGATATGTCCAATTTGTCATAAGGCGTGTTTGGACACTTTTGGGGAGCATGTGGTTCATTGCAGGGAGCTTCCAGGTTTTAAGTACATGCATGATCTTGTTAGAGATATTCTTTTTGATGTACTCATATGTGCATGTGTTGCTACTAAAAAGAGGGACCCATGAACTTTTTAGCTGATCCACAAAAGGGGAGATTGACACTTAGGCATGCTGATGTTTTGATTTTTAGATGGGTCAGAGGGAAACATGTATGTGTGGATCTGATAAGAGTTTCTCAACTGGTGGGATTGAGGAGTGGGGCTTCTATAGTGGGACATGTTTCCTTATAGCTACTTTAGCCAAAGTGGTTAAGCATGAGAAAACATGTATTGAGAATCAACACACCTTCATCCCTTTCGAATTTGATACTTTTGGATTATTAGCACCAAAAGTTGTGGATCTTCTAAAGAGAGTCCAAAAAGTTCTGGATCCCAATGCTTAAATACTCTTACCAAGTTGATTATGTGCCTCATTCATGAAATCTTTAAACTTTTTAATGGATTCATACTTGTGTTTTAATAAATACACACAACCATATCTACTAAGGTATATACATGTAATGAAGTAATGATACCTACCTCTGGCATTTGTGCAAAAAGTCCCACATACATCCATATGTGAATCTTATCAAGCCACTCACTATTTCATTATTAGCACTAAAAGTTTATTTGTTATCTTTCCCAATAAACAAGACTCACATGTGCCCTAAATCAAATGAATTCAGATCCATCATTATGGAATCAAGAAATGTGCTTCCCATACGTGCCTCAAGAGAAAATGTTCGAGGCTAGTTTTATTTGCGTCATTGTTTTAGATTCTTGTAATGTGTGTTATATAAGTTTCTCTCAAGATCAAACAAATAAAGACATACAACATTGAGGCATTGTTGTAAAAGATCTCATCTTTAGAAACAAACATCGACCATTCTTTTACTAGAAGTTCTCAATTACAGAGGTACATCATAGCAAGTATCTAACTATACTGTGAGACCATTTGGAAAATATAAACAACAGGTGCCTACTATTTTTGTAGCAATTGTTTCTCTAATAGAAATGTGTATTTCCACCTCTTTAATCTTTAAGGGTCTACATCTTTTCAGAATCTTGTACATTAGAATATATGTGAGATCCACATTTAGTATCCAATAATCATGATGAATAAGTAGATAAGTTTATATCAATAAGGCATATACCTAAGTTGGATATATGTATCACCTAATTTTCTCTTATTAAGTTCCTCTAGGTAGAGAGGTAAGTTTCTTTTTCAACATCCAATTTGGTGACAATTGTCTTCCTTACACACTTCTTTTTCTTTAACTTCATAAGAACTTAGACTTTTGAATAGCCTTATAACTCTTCTTGGCTTTTCCTTGGGCCTTGGACTTTCCTTTGCATTTATTGACCATAAAAATAGACTTGGTCTTGTCTTTCTTATTTTACTCTTTTCCATTCTCAATGACAAGTAATTTTTACATAGGTCCAACAAAGTCGTTCATGTTGTAATTCAATTGTAAGATTCTAACAAGAGAATGTATGATCACATTCGTGGCCAACTCATGGACTTAGGGAAATTCTAGTCTTTCTAGTCTTTCCACATACCCAATCAAATTGAGCACATCGGGCCTGACTATATCATCCTTTGTCATGTTGCACTTAACCAATACCTTGTATACATCATATACCTCCTATCAAGATTGCTATTTGAAAATATTTCTTAGATGTCTAAACATCTTAAGAACATCCATGTTCTCATGCTATTTTAGGGGCTCATGGTTCATGAAGTATGACATGAAGCGTTAGATGTCAATGGAATCACCAACATGCTTACAATACAAGAAGGTTTATAGGTCCTTAGAAGTTGGTACTTCTAGTGACGGTGTTTGCATGACATAGAGCATGCACTCATGTGTGTAAAAAAATCTCAAAGTTTTGTACCAGCTGAGGAAGTTATACCCATTTTACTTTCACTTTCCAATGATTGATCACAATTTAAGTTGTTTTTTATGCTTTTGTATTACATTTGATCTACAAGAAATTATTTGAAGCAGTATACATGTTGAATTTAATAATTCTATATTATATTAGTTATGCCTTTAATTCAAATTTATCCCATTATTTTGATTTTAATTAACACCCCTCACTATCAATTTGGAAGTTGAAATCTTCTTAGCATACTAATATTTATTTCATCAAGCCATGAATCATCTTTGACGAATTACCCAAGGCTACTATTTAAGTAGATAACATTTTCTACTTGCATCTAATACAATTATTGGATAGATGGGTGCACACATATTTGTCATATTTGATCATTTGAAATATATTTATCACCTTTATGGCTCTAGGTGCTTAAACCTATTAAAGTTCACCTAATTAAGTGAGCCTAAGGGCCCACATAATAAGTTATTTACCATGATTTGGTATTCCCATCATACTTATTATCATACATCACCAAGGTAGACTGTATCTTCTTTCGGAAAACCCAAATGTTGTTGAACAAGGGTCTATTGTGTGTTGCATAATAGAAGACATATCAAACTTAATATTATTCTGACTAGTTTGTGAAATACCATATATTTAATCACCATTATGTATGAATTACTATATGTATCATATACAATGTTGTATTACTATATGTGATAAAACTTTAATATTGCAACTAACATAACAACTTGAGCTAATAAGTGTTGAGATAAAAAAAAACAAAATGGATTGTATGAATATCTAAACTCTAGCTTGCTCTACTATGGTTGTCAGTCAGTTGGTTGATAGACTAGTGGATTGTTAATTGGTATATTTAGGCAATTATTCATTTGATGATAGTGTGTTCACTTTTTCCTCATCTTATGTAGTCCAAGGACATTACTTGCTTTGTTTTCTCCTGATCTTTCCTCCATAGTTCATAAATGATGTCATCGCATCCTACTAAATTTAGCAAACAAAATCACATGGAGAGTTTGCAGAGAGTGGCATAGTACGCATGACATATATGTTCTACATGTAGAATGTATACATAGAGGCATGGAACACATGCCACATCAAACAACCAAAACACATACATAACACAAGAAACATAAATATCCTAGTTTTCATATCCACAAGCACCAAACTAAAACTTTTTAAGTGGCATCACATTGGATTCATACATAGGTAGATGCACATATATATACATACATACATTAGGTATGTATATATGTTTGTGTGTGTATATATATATGTATATACACACACACATATATATAAAGAGATATATATATACATACACACACACACACACACATATATATATATATATATATATATATAAAGGGGAATTTATGTGAGGTTGAAGAATTGAAGACTTCTCTCTTTTGGTGGCTGAGTTCACACTGAATTTCAACCACCAGAGAAGTACTCCATCTGAATGTCTGAAATTTGATATCACAACTAATCAATCTAATAGGACTACCTCTAGAGTTTCCTAAGGGGATTGGGATTCTATGATAAGTCGATAACATTGGTCCAACAATGTGTGTCTACACCTTCATTCTCATTATTAATCTATGGCTCATCTGAAGGATTATTTTCTAATTCTAATAGACTTAGGCAAGGTGACCCCCTATCACCTCTTTTTTCAACATTACTATGGAAGGATGGAGCAAATTTCTATCTGAAGCGTAGCATAAGAAGCTGATATGGACCTATAAAATTAGGAGAACTCCTATCTTATCTCATCTCTTATTCACTAATGATGTACTAGTTTTCGTTGAAGCTAGAGCATGAAGTATTCTGGACCTGAAAAGTATATTGTCCGACTTTGGGAAATTCTTAGGTATGAAGATTAATGACTCCAAAATAAGTGTGTTCTTATCCAAATCATGCCAGAATAAGGAGGATATTGCAATCATGTTGGGTACTCAACTAGGTTAATTCTCAACGAAGTACCTAGGATACCCTTTGACCTGGGGTAATTTGAGAAGAATGCTTGGGTAAATTGAAAGATATGATCAGCAAATGGCCGAGCACCAATCTATCTATGGCTGGTAGACTCATAATGATCAAAACTTATGCTATGGGTCTCATTTTCTATTGGTTGTCCCAAGGTGTAATCACTAATTCAACCTTAAGGAGAATGGATATTATGATGTGTGACTTTATATGGGTAAGTGCTAGACATTCGGCCAGCTAGACAAGTTTAGCTTACCTATATGTTGAAGGTGGAGTTGGCTTCAACCACTGAGTGATACAGCTAATCACTTCACCATCTAATAGATCAAAAGTTGATGCAAGGTGAATCTATTTGGGCGATGTGGATGGATAAGAGATTTGGATCAAACCTTCAAGACAAACCCACCCATAGACCGCATTATTCAACTCTATGGAGAAGAATGACTGATACCTGGGAACTGTACTGACAATATGATACATACAGTATTACATGGGATAGATGTATACAATAGAATCCTAAAGATTATGCCATGAATAATCTATAGTTACAATATCACAATCTGACATCGAGCTTTTCTACTTTCAGATCTTACAAAGACTATCTGCCCACCCTGGATAGAATCCATAGATGATATCCTTTCATATGTAATTCACATTATTTATGTAATGAATCATAAGAGAATGTTGAACATCTTTCTGGTACGTGCAAGTATTGGAAGTACTTATGGGGCAGAACAACAATTAAGTGGAGGATGGAGCAGAAAATGAACCTCAAGTAGGTCCTTTTGGCTACCACAAATCTGAGTAATGGGATCAAAGTTCTCACACTCTAATGTATAACAACATGCTCACATTACATCTGTCTAGAGAGGAATAAGAGGAAACATGGGGACCAAGCTATTGATGAATAGGTCATTTTTACAAAAATTGAACATGAGGTGTCCCTTCTGTATAAATGTTATAAAGATAACAATGGGGTGGTTGATAGTATTAGCTTAAGGAATTGGGATCTATTGTAAGCTCTTGTGATCTTAGTTTTTATTCTCTTTCTTTGTGATCTTTATGCATGTGTAAAACTTAAAGTTTGTCCCCATTTTGGGTCCAAAATATATTTTCCAATTTTTTGACATATATATATATATGTATGTATTTATGTATGTATGTATATATACACACACAAACACATTAGGTGAATTTTATAGATACAATTTGTTAGTGTCTTCCAATGACAAAATCACAATTTAAGAATCGACAACCAACTTTGTTGGAAAATAATGTGACTCTTACACTATTGTGGGATAGGTTCAATCACCACACAATGGAGAATACAAAAAAATATTACCAATAAACCCATTCTATGAATCCGTTATAGCCTAAAACATTGATCAAAACTGAATGAAAAATAGGGATGCTAAATATACCCAAGTGTTTTCTTGTTTTCACACAACAGGTCACATTTCATTAGTGTCATTGTTGATCTTCCATATCTTAAATATGAATTTGTATTTTAGCAGCTCTATCGGGTTTGCAACAACAAATGATGGTGCATTGTTTCTTATCCTTGTCAAAGACATTTCTCTAGACTATGCAAATGTGCAAGAAGCCTCTGCATCATCCACACATATGAGGGGAACCCTTAACACACTTCAAGGACTCCAAGGAGGAGTAGGGTGGGACAAAGATGTGTTATCATATGAACATCATTTCCCCTTCCCATCATGGGGTGTAGGTTGTTGGAAATGGAGGAAAAAATCAAAGTAGAAGCAAAAACAAATTCCATATCCTCGTAAGAAGATGTTATGAACAATTGTCTATGGGAATGAGTGGCATGAGATATACCTTGTCATGAAACAAGTGCAATGACTTCCCTAAGCAGTGATATGTGTCATAAGTGGGAGTTCACCGATGTTGCTGATGACGTTTTCCCAATGTAGTCTCTTGGGACCTATGTCTCTACATAGTTCATGCATATGATGGGAGCTCAACATCACATTGCTTTATCTAATGGGAATGACCAACCTTTCATTTGGCAATGTGCTAGCTTTGTTCTCTTTCTCCTTCTCTCTCTCTCCCCTGGGATAAAAATGACTAGGAAACATAAGTCCATGTTATACCCAAACATTGGTCGGTATGCCTTTTCAAATAGGGGAGGACGGAAAACATGGTTTCTAAAATAAATTAAGAAATGAAAAGTCAGAGGTTATATTTAAGAAGCTTGTTAGTTCATGCATATATAGTTGATTGACTTTCCAGTCCAGTCAATCAAGTGGGCATCATTACAATGTTATGGGGTTATTCATCTAATTTACTAATCTTGTCCAATTTGTAAATCTGATTTTAGTTGATCATCTGGGCTGACTTTTCCAATCAATCCACTAGATTTTGTAATCAAGCATTTGGGGATCTTGCCTAATTGACCGATTGGATTTCTAGTCGATTGTCGGGGCTTCAAGATATAGTATATGATTATTCTAATTTATTACTTAGACCTTTTAGTAACCAATTTAACTTGTGTCAATGATTATGCTCCTCTTGCTTGTGCATCATGTGTGTGTGATCTTATAGGCTTCACAATACATTGGCAATGATGTTTGTAATCATATTATGACTTATAAGAAATGATCGTTATCTGGAAATACATCATTGACACCAAAGTAATTAAATAAGTTGGCAAAAACCATCAGCCTTATATCATGACCAATGTAATAGTGACCATATAATCCCTTTATTTTTTAATGTGAGGCTTGGAGTCATCATCCCTTTAGTATTCAATATGTGTTCCTTTATCATGATTATACTATTCAAGATACATTTATGCTCAATATCAAATATTGGATCACATGAAAATGGCCATGCATTTTGTAATCTCATTCATCAATTGGTAGAATATAAATCCAATAGGAGTGGAAAAGTCCATCTACATCACTCAAAATATGTGTCATTGTGCACCCAATCACTACTTATATGGAAACCCTTATTCAAAGTCAAGTTGAGTAGTTATAAACTACATTGAATAGCACATGATAAGTATAGTGACTTTTGGTCTAAGGACCACAATGACCATTGTCACATTGAGATATGATATTGCCTATTATTTCTTACTTCCATGTACAATACTCAAAGTGGGTCATCCTAGTACACCTATTCATAATGAGTACATATGTGTTTGAATTGATATCCAAAGCCATGAACAATGAGATGTAGTTATCACTAAACACATGTACTAGTCTTATCTATTATTGTTGTACTATTTTTTTCATAATACTATCTGACTAGGGATTTAGACAAT
This sequence comes from Alisma plantago-aquatica, assembly GCA_963693085.1. Taxonomy (NCBI): domain Eukaryota; kingdom Viridiplantae; phylum Streptophyta; class Magnoliopsida; order Alismatales; family Alismataceae; genus Alisma; species Alisma plantago-aquatica. The sequence goes on along the minus strand of OY856415.1, from coordinate 684,867,986 downwards.
AATGAATGCTCTTGACACACACACTATCTCAAGTTTAGGTCCTCAACCCAAAATTGCATGTCATTGAGTAACATTGATAGGACATTATTATGTTTACTCTTACCTCATATTGAAGAAAACAAAATTAAATGTATTTATTATTAGTCAGTCAAGTACAATGTATTCCATAGAAATCATCATATGAACAGTTCTCAGGTCAAACATCCAACATGGCCATCAAGGGAAGTTTTTCTTTCTCAAAGGGAGAAATGTGTATGTCTAATCCTTGGATGCCATCATTTTTATAGAGGATAGGCATAGAAAAGAGTCTTTGTAAATCCTAAGTCCCTTTTCTAATGGTAATTACAACTTCTGGATGACTCAGATACCTTTCTAATCAATCAACCAGATTTTCAATCAGTGTGTTGGCTAGATCTTATTTGTGCAATTTATGTATATGTCAACCAAATGACAATTTAATCTATCATCTAATGGTTAGGAAAAGAGATTTATTGACATCTCAATCAATAGAGAAAGACATTTGCAAACATCCCTAAGTTTATCGATTGAATTCCAATCGAGCATCTAACTCATCCTTAGAGTTATCAATCAGTCAGTCAAATGGCATTCAACTCATCAATTGACATCCCGATCTCATCTGATCATTTGATTTGTCCATTGATGGACTTGGGTAGTTACCAACTTGTATGATGTCTACTTTACTCAATATAGAACCCAATTGATTTGTAACCGTTCAAACTGTGATGTTCATCTTCTTTTCCTTGTGTGTCTTTTGTATGTGACCCTACAAGTTCCACATTATTTTGGAAGTGAAGTCAGTGACTTCACAATAAATGAGTGGTTTCTATTAGCACATAATTAATACCTAAGTGACTAAATAAGTTGGAGAACAACTTCAACCTTGATGTGACCAATATTACCATGGATGTATAATCCCTTTGTATATGATGTTTAGATCATACCCAAGGTGTGAATCAACATCCTTTTAATTATTCAATTATGTTTATTGATCTAGAGTAGACTATTGTGATACATGTGATTTCAATATCTATTGTTAATTACATGTGCATGGCCATTAACTTCATAGTCTCACTCATCAAGTGATTGGAATATCACCTCCAATGTGAGAGACAAATTCTATCTACATCACTCACAATAGTTCAAAAGTGTTACAGTGCATCTAGTCAATACTTGTATGGTAACCTTTATCCAAGGTCATGTTGAGTAGTGTTAAAGTACAGAGAACAATATGTGATCATTGCAGTGACTTTCATTCTAAAGATCACAATCACCATTTTTATATGAGATATACTTATGACTATCATTCCATGGCTTATATGGCTTATATGTTCTCTGATAATTACACTTGGTCTACTCATCAAGTTTTCTACACTAGGAGGTTAGGATGAATAAGAGTACCGCATTGCTTTTAAACAAAATCTATGTGTCTAACTAGATATCCAATATCATGAAGTCAAGACATGTACTAGTCTTAAGTATTATCATTGTCCTGACCTCAACAATAGTATCATACCAGTCAGTAAACAAGAATGAAAACTTCTAGTATACATATGATCTCACATTCAATTCATTAGTCCAAAATCATGTCATTGAGTCATACATTCTTGGGACATTATTATGCTTAGTATTTATATCATATTGCAACAAACATAATAAACATAATTGCCTTTCATTTAATAATCAAATCAAGAATCAAGTATCCCAATATGATTGGCTCTGAGGGCATAAACACAAACATGAAAATCCATCATATTTTAAATGAAAGAAATCATGATCATTGATTTCTAATGACAGTCATTAAGAAGTATATTAAACATTAGTTGAAGTAAGAACCAGCCACATCCTTATTCTTGCAAAGGATACCTACTACAAATGATTTACAAATATACAAATAAGTGTTTTGCAATATATAATAGTTATATGTCTCTCTTCCCATGATTGTTAGTACATGAATGGTTCTATGGAACCTCTTTCTATCATATGTCTATGAGGAAATATACTACCTTATATCTAGGCTAAAACCATGTGAAAAAAATCCAATTAAAACCTAAATAATTGACAATGGTTTATTAGTCATTTTCCAAATTAGCAGAAAATATAAATAATAAGGATTGTTCTAAAACTCATTCTTTTACTTATGAGATCAATTTGTTAATTGGAAAAGTGATGAAAATAAGTAATTAAAATATACTTCTTTCAATGTTACATTAAAAGAAGTAATATAAATTACATATTAAACAATTATGAGCTACACACATATGAAGTACAACATTTCATACTTCATTACCATATATCAATTTCCTTTGAGCATCTATACATATTCTTTTAAATGCTATCCCAATCTTGGTTTCTACTCATACAAGTATATATTAATTATACACAAAAGAAAGAAATTCATCTATGATATGCACAACCACAATATATACACATATTTACTGCATAGAATAAAACTAGTTATCATCTTTTAAACTTGTAGCCATCATGGTATGAGAACATGCATGACTCAATGTTCATACCTTAGGGTATACATTGAAACCTGAAGGTAATAACACATCATAGGTCCTTCACTCATATAGGTTGAGCCTTTATCATCCTCACCTTAATTTTTTCACCTACATTTCAGAATTGGTTGTTCTTTAACAATCCAATCCACCTCTATCTCTACTTTTTTGTCTCTTTATCCACTATAATGAAGGTATGTTGCATAACTCATCATGGACATCGAGGAATGATTATGCTACTAAAGGATATAAAATATGTGATATAAGTTTTTGTTTGATTAATTATCATGTTTATTGACCTTTATGGGTTTTAGGATCACTTGGTATATCTTAAGAGAAGTGTGAGGTTGTCGCTCGATAGATCAAAGTGACCGATAGGATAACTGGCTAATCAACTTAGCTACTCACCACACTACAACCAATGCAAACATGTGATATGCTAATATATTCTCCACAACAATATATAAAATTCATACTTCTTCAAACACCAAATATCATCATATTTCATCTCAAGGTCATTCATTATATATTCATTACTCTTATATAAAACTTATCATTCTGGGGTACCATGTATCCATTAATATTTACCTTGCCTAAAAGTTTGATACCATTGCATGTTTATATCATTTACAAATATTAAGTGCAAGTGTCATATGATTATAATTAGTAATATTCTCATTTATTTAGCAAGAACTTTAGAATTATGTTTATAATGGATCATCACATATCTATATTCATCTCATTTACACCATTCCTCAGTGTCATATATTTATTTAGTAATATTTCCTTAATTTACACACATAACTATGTGATTTAGTTATTGATTAGTTTCTTCTTTCATAATCAAATTTGATGCTAAAAATAACATACTATTCAATTTTAGGAAGCAACAATCTTATAACATTAAAAACATCATAGAGTATTAATACAATTTCATAATTCATCCCAATTTGTTCCCTTTTTCCAATGTTAGTCAATTTGTTGCAATTTAGATCATTAGTTAAGCATCAATGTGAATTCCAAAAGTATTCTCCTTAATATATAAAAGCCACTCGCCTTAATAGTCGAAATCCTTATGGATTTTTTGCTCCCTCTTTGGGGTACAAAAAATGTTCCTCAATCCATCAACTCGAGGTAGTAGATTCCACCTTTAGGCCTTAAGCTTGCATAAAGAAGAATATATAAGGAGAGAATAAGAAATATTATGATTCCTTTACACAACATAGGAGGAGGATCCAAAGTGTAGATGAGATGAGGAATGAGACCAACAGAAATAACAAAATAAAAACCTACTTGTAATTCAAGTCCCTAGGGATCATAGAGTTTTAAATTCCTGCAATTCGAAAGAAATCAACATGTCCTTCTCCTGGGTTAATTTATGTGGGTTAGGATGAAAATTGTGAAAAATGGTGCTCATGTTTTTGTAGTCAAAAGCATTTGAGTTGGGTAAATATATACCTTCTTTTATCTTTTTTTTCTGATAGAATTAATAGTCAAATGACTTCCTGGGTAGTTGGTCTAACTTATGGTTTTTATGGCACAAAAATATTCACTACTTCTATTTCTACCTTAAAAAAAATTGATGCCCATAGAAGATTACTTATAGAAAGTTGGTCTGGCTTATAGACCTAACTTGTAGGAAGTTAGTCTGGCTAAAGGACCAAACTTCACAACATGTTTCCTAATTTTTGCGTGGATGATGATTTTTGTTCTTACATTGACCCCAAAGGTTAGATGTCTTCATGTCTTGATCCTAAAAAGTCCAACTTTAACCTCCACATCACCTTCTAAATATCCCTAAACCCTAATTTGATTCTTTAATCCCTATATAACCATACTTAATATTCAAATTACCTATTTTGCATTTTTCATTAAAGTAAAGAAATTATTTCCATATTCTATTTACTATTCATATGAAAACAATTTCTTGAATTTCATCACTCACTCATGCTATGACCATCCATCAAATAATATTATCACTTGGTATCTATCATCATGCTTATCATTATCAATACAATCAATACAAGAATTTTGGTTTTTAGATAGTATACCAAATAGATATCGGAAGTTAATATTTGAAATAAAAAATGTTAGATAAATCTTGAGAATGGTATGTTATAAAAACACTACGGCAAAATAGTTGAAGATGCAAAAAAGGTAACGACAAAAAATGCATATTCAATTGATATATACTGACTAGAAGCAAACGTTGCTAACCAATTATAAAAGTTCTTGCGCAGCAGAAACATGATGGACATGTTAAGATCATTTGGAATAAACTTCATGGGTGATTGTCTTTGAGTGCAAGTGGAATTTGTTGGTGTATATACCCAGAGAGCCAATCATATGATGATTGTAATGGGGCACTAGATACCTGATTTAATAATGATAATGGAAATTTTGTCTATTTTGTTTGTGTCAATAATGAGACATTACACATACATAGTAGATGTATAAGAATGATGTTACTCGATGACATATGTCTTCAGGTTAAGGACCTAAACAATGAGATTATATGTATGTCAAGAGTATATACATTCATGTTATGTCTCTAGTCAGATATTACTGCGAAAGAAAAACTGACAATAGTAATACATAAGAGTAGAGTGTGTCTTGATTGATGATAGAATCTCATTAGTCATGATATGTGATATCAAGTCAAGCACACAAGTACATGTTAGAGAATAGTGTATCATACAGACCCACTATGAGAGTGATACATGGTTACCTTGGAATGGTAGTCACAATTAGCTCTATTTGTGATACTGGTGATTGTGGTTCTTAGACCTGAAGTCACTACACTCATCGCATGTTGTTCAATGTATTTTGACATCATACAACATGATCTTGAGTAAGAGTTGCCATAAAGGTGATGCTCAAATGCATTACAACACATGGGTATTGAGTGTGAGTGATATAGATGGCCATCTCCAAGTGAGATAACTCACCTAATATTTGCAAGGGAAAAAGCAAAAGAAGACATGATTTTTCACTCACTCCAAAACATCAACCCCTTTTTTGTTATAAATTTAGTTAAGTTCATTGACCTCCCTAAAAGGAAGTTTTGGAATGTAAATATAATACGAGAATTTAAATGAAAACAAGAACAGAGTTCTCGTACGGCCTGTAGAAAGTGAAAAAAGAGTTTGATATAATGGCCACTTGATAAGCGAGACTAAGAAATGTACAGTCATACTCATGTGAATCACTATGTGATATGTAAGCCCACATGCATCTCAGACAGTCTACTCTAGTTCTAGGAACATGTACTGAAAATTGAGAGGATGATGATTCCATGCCTTGAGTTCAATCTAGATATTAGAGACAAAGAAACTATACGATCACCATAACATTGTAACAGATTGTAGGTTGAAATTTTTCTCCAACTTTTCAAATTACTTGGGTACCACTCATTTTTTTGATGTCATAAATCGCTTATAGACATTCACTACCAATGTAAATTGGGACCTATAGGGTTACATGCATAGGATGCACCTGGAATAGGATTTTATTCATGAATGATGTTTAACTTGATTACTAAAGTGTTTAGGTATTCAGTTTAAACAACAATGGTTGAAAATTGGCTGACTGGACTGTGAACCGATCAGTTCAAGTGTTGAACCGATCAATTCAAGTGTTAGGTCAATTCAAAATAACATTGACTGAACAATGCCTAAACTAAGACATGAACCGATCGGTTCACATAGTGAACCAACCGGTTCAAGATTTGAAATGACTGGTTCAAACATGAACTTACTGGTTCAATAGTGAACTGACTGGTTCATCATTCATAGCTTCTTGTAAATTCATGAAATTTTGTTTCTTCAACTCATGCTTGATCTAGGAATCCTGACATTGACCCTCCTATAAATAGAGTAGTAGTTGAGACTTTCTAGATAAACAATAGTAAGATCTAACAATTGTTGTCTTCTCAATTTGTGGTAATGTGTGCACCTGAGCAAGTCCTACCCATAAAAGGGAGGGACAACAAGGGAGAGACAATTGGGAGAGCAAGTCGACACTAGCATGTTGACTAGAAGGGATGCCTCCTTCTTTTCTATTAATCTAGAATGACAGGAGTTCCTAGTGGTCCTCATGGACTACTACAGAGGTGAGGAGACCTTTGTTTCCTGCTAGGAGGAGGCAGTCAACCGCCCTCTAAGGTGATCAACCAGGAGGTCGTTGCCAACAGTCGTCCAGGTGTGACTTGAGAAAGAAGCATGTTGCAAAAAGCATTGTCACTAGACTTGATTCATGATAAGATATATGGCTTACAACCTTTCCTTCCCCCTTCATAGTTGTTGACATGATTTGCTGTCTAAGGGGAATATGGCAAAAAAAATTTTGTTTCCATTGTCGTATCTAATGACATATTTCCCTACACTGACTTCCCTGATCTAAAGATGGGATAAGTATATCCCAAAGCAAGTATATTCAAGACCTTCTCATAGATACATGCATGGCTAATGCTAAACCTATACAACACCCATGAATAATCATATGAAGATCCAAAGTGAGGGGGGGCTATTTCTTGATCTTGGAAAATATCATAGAGTTTTAAGTAAACTTATATATCTAATAATTACTCGATGGGTATTTGTTAGACATTGGGAGTCTTCAATCAACACACGAGTCTAACTCTACAACAAAGAAGCAATGAAGTTTACGAAAATGATGTCCAAAGAGGCATATTTGGCAAAGCTTGTTTTAGGTCGCCCTTGACTACGACCGTAGCGCCCCTTGGCTAAGTTTTGTTTTAGCCAAGAGGCAACAATTTGCAGATTTCCAATTTAAACGTGCATATCAATTTTGATACTAAACATAAAAGCATAAGTATTCGTTTTAAGAACCGCAGATATCAAAGAAAACATCCTCCAACGGAGTAATAAGTAGTTGCTTCCTAATGTTGTTAAATTGATCTAATGGAAGCGGTTTTGTAAAAATATCAGCCAATTGATTTTCCGTATCAACATGATGAAGGGAAACATGATTCTTTGAGATGTGATCCCTTAAGAAGTGATGACGGATTTCAATATGTTTGGCCCGGCTGTGTAGAATAGGATTGTGTGCTAAGTTTATGGCGCTTGTGTTGTCACACAAAATAGGTGTAGATGAAAGATGAAAACCATAATCGCTTAAAACCTGTTGCATATAAAGCACTTGAGCACAACAAGACCCAGCTGCCATATATTCAACTTCGGTTGTAGATAGGGCAACCGTGTTTTGTTTCTTGCTAAACCAAGATACTAAGGCTCTACCTAATAAGAAACATCCACCACTAGTACTTTTGCGATCAAGTCGACAACCGGCATAATCCGCATCAGTATATGCTTTAAAATCCAAGGATTGTCCTTTTGGATACCATAAACCAAAACAAGTAGTGCCGGCTAGATATCGAAGAATTCGTTTAACCGCAAGAAAATGAGATTGCATAGGCTGGGATTGAAATCGAGCACAAAGACCAACAGAAAACATAATGTCCGGTCGAGAAGCGGTTAAATATAACAAACTACCAATCATGGCTCTATATAAGGAATCATCAATAGGTTCCCCATTTTCATCCTTATCAATTTTAATAGAAGTAGCCATAGGAGTAGTAGCATGTTTGCATTGATCCATCCCAAAGCGTTTTAACAGTTCTTTAGTGTATTTTTCTTGGCTTATAAAAATTCCGGCAGGTGTTTGCTTAATTTGAAAACCAAGAAAGAATGTTAGTTCACCCATAAGGCTCATTTCAAATTCTTTTTGCATAATGTCACTGAATTGTGTGCATAATGATTCATTTGAGGCACCAAAAATAATGTCATCAACATATATTTGCACAACTAAGAAATCAGATGCATATGTTTTGAAAAATAAAGTAGAATCTGAATTTCCAATAGAGAAACCATTATCAAAAAGATATGTCTTGAGCCGTTCATACCAAGTCCTAGGTGCTTGTTTTAGACCATAAAGTGCCTTTTTAAGTTTATAAACATGATCGTCCTTTTCTGGTATTTCGAAGCCAGGTGGTTGAGCAACATAAACTTCTTCTTGTATGATGCCATTTAGAAATGCACTTTTGACATCCATTTGATATAGCTGAATGTTTTTATGGGCAGCAATAGCTAGTAACATCCTAATAGCTTCAAGTCTAGCTACGGGTGCATATGTTTCATCAAAATCTATTCCTTCTTGTTGATTATATCCTTGTGCAACTAACCGTGCTTTATTCCTTATGACTTCTCCTGCCTCATTAAGCTTGTTCCTAAAAACCCATTTAGTTCCTATGATAGTTTTATCTTGTGGTTTAGGAACTAAATCCCATACATCGTTTTTAGTGAATTGATTTAATTCTTCTTGCATGGCTATTATCCAGTAATCATCCTTAAGAGCTTCGGATATTTTCTTAGGTTCAATGATAGAGACAAAAGCCATGTTTGCAACATCTTGGAAAGAGGACCTAGTTTTGACTTTATCATTTGGATCTCCAATAATTAGCTCTTGGGGATGATCCTTGATCAGCCTAGGTGTAGGTTGTGTTTCAACTGGAGGATCGGATGTGGGAGTTTTCTCATTATCATTGGGAATGGTTATAGTTTCAAACTGATTAGTGAGATCAATGATATCTAAATTTGTAGATTTTGATTCCTCATGAAAAGAAACATGAATGGATTCCTCAACTTTTCTAGAGATAGTGTTATATACCTTAAACGCTTTGCTAGAAGTAGAGTATCCCAAGAAGAATGCTTTGTGTGATTTAGAATCAAACTTGTCTCTATCATCCTTGGTGTTTAAAATGTAACATGTAGAGCCAAAAGTATGGAAGTAGTCAACTCTAGGTTTCTTAGAGTGTATTATTTCATATGGAGTTTTCTTCAAATGAGAGTGAACCGTGACTCTATTTAGCACATAACAAGCAGTGTTTACAGCTTCAGCCCAAAAGGTTTTAGGTGTGTTGTGTTCAAGCATCATGGTCCTAGCCATTTCTTGTAGAGATCGATTTTTCCGTTCTACAATACCATTTTGTTGTGGGGTACGTGGAGCAGAGAAATTGTGAGTATACCCCTGAGATGTACAAAAAGTTTCAAATGTATGATTTTCAAATTCGCCACCGTGATCACTTCTAATGGTACATATTTTATGTTGTAAAAGATTTTCAATCTTAGAACAAAATTGCATAAAGACATGAATAGTATCATCTTTAGTTGCAATAAAATGTACCCATGTAAATCTACTATAATCATCAACAATAACAAAACAGTATCGTTTACCACCAATAGATTGTGTTCTCATTGGTCCAAATAAATCCATATGAATTAATTCTAAGGATCTACTGGTGCTAAGTACATGTTTTGATTTAAAAGATGTTTTGGTTTGCTTTCCCATTGTACAAGGTTCACAATTTGCAACTTGATCAAAAGACAAAGCAGGTAATCCACGAACAAGATCATATTTTACTAACTTTTTAATAGCATGTGAACTAGCATGACCAAGCTTTTTATGCCATAGTTGTAAGGTGTTTTCATTTGCAAGTAAGCATTTACCTACTACTGATTTCATAGAGTTTGGTTTAAGGATATAAAGATTTCCAACTCTATTTCCTTCATAAACAACAGTTGTAGTATTTTCTATCAATAACTTGCAGCAGGTTTTGTTAAATAACACATCATAACCACTATCACATAGTTGACTTACACTTATTAAGTTATGGTGCAATCCATCAACTAGTAGAACAATTTTGATTTCAAGATTTGTTCCAACATTACCTATTCCAACGATTTTGTCCTTACCATTGTCTCCAAAAGTGACCGTTCCACTTTTCTTTTCTTCAAAAGTTGAAAATGCATCCTTGTTTCCGGTCATATGTTTGGAGCAGCCACTGTCAACGACCCATTCCTGCATTAGAATGTAGATTTTGGTACCCATGTGATGGTCCGATAAGGTTAGAAACTTTTTAATTTGCTGATGTGTATAAAAGTTCTGATACAGAAAACCAGTCGGTCGACAATTGTTCGACCGAGATCATTCTCGGTCGACAATTTGTCGATCGAGCAGGTTACTGTATTATAATCAAAAGACACAGAGAATTTCTCGGTTGACCAATTTTCGATCGAAATAAGTACTGGAAGATTTTCGATTTGTTAAAGACATCCAGTCGGTCGACAATACTTCGACCGACCCAGAGCTCGGTCGACAGTACTTCGACCGACGAAGTTTCTGTTTTAGTACAGCAATGCAGAAAAAATAATACTAATAAGCATAGCATTGTTTGTTGAGATAGGACAATATAAATTGCAAAAATTAAGTATTTTGTCATATCTCAACTACATTCCATTCTTCTAAGTTTGGGATCTTTGGAGAATGGTATCTACACCATACACACTCCCACAAGACGATTTCGCATTATGGGATGCTAATACGGTAAAAATGGCCCAAATAAATGCAAAGGCAGTAAGCATTTTATATTGTTCCATTTCAGTAAGTGAATTTAATAGAGTATCAAACTGTGATACCGCATATGAGATTTGGCATAGATTATCTATAACATATGAGGGTACCGTTCAAGTTAAAAACTCTAAAGTTAGTTTGCTTAAAACCAAGTTTGAACATTTTCGTATGGATCCAAACGAAACTATTAGTGAAATGTATTCAAAATTTTCTACTATTGTTAATGGTTTAAGTGCTTTAGGGAAACCTGTTCTTGAGGAGGATCAGGTATCAAAAATACTTCGATCTCTTCCTCCAAAGTACAAACCAAAGGTGACAGCTATTGCAGAAGCAAACGACCTCACTCGCCTCAAAATGGAGCAGCTCATCGGAAACCTAGAAGCTCATGAGGCAGATCTAGAAGAGGAAGAGAGAAGAGAACATGAGCATCAACGGGGGCCAAAGAAAGACGTGGCTCTCAAAGCATCAAAAGCTCCCTCACATGAGAGTGAGGAATCCAGTGAAGAAGAAGGAGAAGAAGCATTGATAGTCAACGGTAAGAAATACAGAAGGTTTAAATCTAATAAAATTTCTAGTTCTTCTTCCACTCCCAGGTGCTTCGAATGTGGAAAGAAAGGACATTTCAAAAATGAATGTCCCAAAGCAAAGAAGGGAAAGAAAAGCTCACATAAGAAGAAAGAAAAAGCTTATAAAGCGGCATGGGATGAAACCAGTGAAAGTGAAAGTGGAGATGAAAATGTGGAATGTCTAATGGCAAGAGAAGACAATGAAGACTCTCAAGAGGTAAGCCTTATTGATCTTCCAAATATGCCTCTTTTGGCTATTCAATGGACATCTTTTTCGTTCGTTTTTGATGGGATATTTAATTAAGGGGGAGTTTTTAATAAAACAGTTATCTTTTTGAGATGACAAAGGGGGAGAGATATATAAAAATATAACTTAATATTTATGACAAACTCAATCAATGAGTTTCATAAATATACTCTTGGCTTTACATTGAAAGTTTCTATATTCCCAAATGAACTGGATTTCATGTTCCATAATTCATTGGGGATACTAAGCACACATTTTATAAATAAGAGGAAAAGTTCCAAACGGCAATCTAAAGGTATGGCATTTATATGTTTTATATTTCCTCTATTCATATTTTGGAAATGTTTGTCATCTTCAAAAAGGGGGAGATTGTTGGCTAAATGGACATCTATAAAATCCCTTTGTTTTGATTATGACAAACATTTCATTCTTATTTATCTGACGAGCTACTTGAGTGTGCAGGATGACACAACTATAAGGGAAATCCAACATTAAGTATTTATATTTTCATGCAAATGTAATCATTGTAAAAACTTGTACAGAATTATAATGTACAAGTACTTAGAATCGCATGTAAATCAAACATTGGATTTTCCCTAGCTAAACACCTTAGTCATCCATTCAATAGGACCACCTATGCACACATACGTATAACTAGTGCCTAACTTGAAACCTTAAAACAGGATCCCTCTCGGTCGACCAACTCCTCGACCGAGACACTTTCGGTCGACCACACTCTCGATCGAGAAAGATCCAAGTAGCCGTTAGACATATCTGCATATAACTTGAGAAAAGAGAAGCCTGTCGGTCGACAAGTTCTCGACCGAGAGGTGTCTCGGTCGACCTTCACTCGACCGAGACGATCTCTGCAATTAGCCGTTAGACTAAACTGACAAGTTAGTTGGCAGTTGGAAATAGACGTTGCATTCAGAGAGCCTGTCGGTCGACGACACTTCGACCGAGTGGGTGTCTCGGTCGACCGTTTCTCGACCGAGACAATCTCTGACAGAATCTGCAGAGTAAAGCAATTAGCCGTTGTTAAAGCAACAACTTTGTACCTAACGGCTAGTTAAGCACTTAGAAACCCCTAGAAGCTGTCTAGAACGTCCTTAAGCATACTTAGGTCATTCCTATAAATAGGACAAGCCATAGGACACTAGAATACACTTCTTACACTTGCTATACTTGAGAAAATACTTGAGCCCTCTTGTGCAATCTGTGTGAACTGAGCTTTGTGATCAATTGGCCATTTTCCCTTTAGCTCAAGCTCGTCCTATAGGCTAGATTTTCCTAACCCTAGCAATCACAAGTCCATCATATTGGCTAGGAAAATCCAAACGCTTGATCTAGGGAAATCAAGCCTTGAGCTACAAGGATAAGTTGTATTTTCTTTTATTCCTTTCTTGTTCCTTGTATTACTTGTACTCTCCTTGCTACTCCAGGTAGGAGGCTGCGGATTGGAGAGGGTGAAGCTCTTCGTGGTGAAGAGGAAGACTTTGGACTACTTCAGAAGGCTGTCTTGACGGGAAGCTACTTCGAGAGGAAGGCTACTTCAAGGGGGAGCTTGAAGTTACTTCAAGGAAGGCTGCTTCGAGGTTGGCAAGACTACTTCAAGGTGAAGGCTGTCCAAAGGGTGTTTAGAAAGTATTGTAAATTTTATGTAACATCCTTGAGAGGTAATAAAATTTAGTATTTTCAAAATCCCGGTTGGGTAAGCAACCGGGTAGTGGACTGACTCCTTAGTATTTGCTAAGGTGGAACCACTCTAAACACCTGTGTTCCTCTTCTTAATCTTTAGTTTGGTTGTTTGAGTTTAAATTATTTTAAAATCTCTATAAAACTCTATTCACCCCCCCTCTAGAGGTTTTCATCTAACTCTACAACAAAATTGTACCAGTGTGCATCGAGTTCTTAGATTCTTAAACATGCTCTAGAAGAAAAAAATTATGATACAAATGTCACATATTCAAGGAGATAACTATAATTGGATATGTAGATGTAGATTAGGCAGGAGATTCAACTAATAGTCACTAACGTAGGGATTCCACATTATTTTGGGAACTCATCTTGGGGAAGGTGAGCCAAGTAATGAGCAATGTCGCTTATTCTAGCATTGAATTAGAATATTATGTCATGGCACATGCCTATTGTGAATTACAAAGGTACATTTTATTGTATAAGAGATGGGCATTCTAGTACTCTCTCACCATGTTGCACTATCATAATCATACAACTATACACATTCCTAATGATCTAATATGTCAAGAAAGAGAGGAACTTAATGAAGTGGACCACCATTTAGTTCATTATATAGTTAATGCTAACAAGATTACCACACCTCGAGTAGAAACTAGAGAATAACTTGCATATTTTCACACAAAGCTTCTTCTCCCTATCATTTTTTTATTACATGAGTACCAAGTCGGGATTATGTAATATATATTATCCAACTTTGGAGGGAGTGTCAAAGTTAATTAGTTAATTGGGCCTATTGAACCTATCAGTCATTACAAATTAGTATTCCACCTGACTTGGTAATAGAGCTTATTTCTCAATTACACAAATAACACAACCATACAAAAGTTTCTTCAAATATAAGAGTGGATATGGTATTAATCAAGTATAAACCTTATGAGGTAAAAAGAAATTATATCTAAAACTAGGAACGAGATCTCACACATGTAGCATGGCCAATTGATAATTGGGAAATATATGCAACAATTATTTTTTAAGAGCATTTTTTGGTTTCCAATGTGACAACATGTCTACAATAGTCTTTTTTTAAATCCAAGACTTAGAGTACAATGCATCAACTCATATTTACTGATATAAACTCTTTATTTCACATCAATACAAGTATTTAACATGTCTTCATATGATGTTGTTCATATGTTGGATACACATCTTTTTGCAATACGTTAATCAACCATTGATTTGATGGTTTTGTCATGACAACATTAAAAAGTTGAATTGGATGGGATTGTCTCGATGAGTTTCTATTCTTCATGGATTGCACCATTTGAAGTTCTAGTACTTTTTTAGCATTCAATATGGTTCCCCTATGAAATATATAATCTTATTTGTATACAACCAAAGAATGTCATTGTGACCTACTTAAGCATCTAAAGTGTAGTTTAGTTTAAAAAAAAGAATAACTACTTTAATTTAAACTATTTACTATATAATTAATAATTAATGTTGAGAAGTTGTTTGCTACAATGGCAAGAACAATGTCACACAATTGGATCGATGACCCCCTAGAGTGGATTTGCATGTGAATCTTTTTTATAAATGACTTGGCAACTTACATATGACTGTTAGATATGATTTAAATCATGCCAAAATCTCCCTTTAGATTTGGCTTTGATTTTCTCACATTTTGATAAAAGATATTTCTTTACTAGATTTTGAGACTGACCTAATCTACCACCCTATAAAAAAAGAGGAAATGTTCAATTGTTATTTCCTCCATCTAGTTTGTCTGCTTGAAAATGTGATTGCTTCATATTTGAAAGAGTATTTTACATTGACTTTTATGGATACGTGTGTGTGTATTTCTAGCTTTTTACTCAGCTCCTTACATTTTTGTCTTCTTTATCAATCCATGTGTCTATTTTTTAAGTTAATTTAAGTGCTATAGAACCACCACATTTGAAGTATTTGCTTATTGAGCCTCTATTTGTGTTACATCAGTTTGATTATACCCATTGATCCATATAGTATGTGTGTCCCAACAATCAATTTGTTTGCTAATAAGTCAATTCTATTTGTGTCCTTACATGTTAGAGGGAGTTAGATGACAATTAATTGAACTTCTCTCTCTTAGTAGATTGTATGTAAATTGTTGTGCATGATAGTGTGGTACTATTCATGACCCTGGCAAAGAATCCATGTTTTTTAGATCAGAGGAAGTTCCAACAACATGTATGTGTGTTCATTGATCTGGTATGTCTATTTGTATCAAGATCATATACGTGTGTTATTGGGTACAATCTGTTTGTTTGCTTTCATGTCAGAGTGAGTTAGCCATATGTTAGTTGAGTTTCTCTCCTCTGCTTAGTGATATGTAAAAAAATATTTTCAATACAGTGCTAACTATGAGCCCTATCTAAAGTCAGTTATGAGTTTAGGTATTAGTAATTTTGGCAAGTTTGTCTTTGTGCTCATCCATCATCTAGCCTTCCCACTTCACATGGTTGCTTAACAAACCACTCTCCCTACTTATCCTTTTATATGTATGTTTGCTTCCTCAATACTGTTTATTTTTGTTTTTCTATCTATATGAGTGATTCATTCTCCTATTTGGCGATTAGCTTCTGTAGTGGCTTGGTATTTCAATTAGTTGCATTAAATATACTTGAAAAGGAATGTCTATGTGTTCATTGGTCCAACGTGTGTGCTTATTTGAGCATCATGTATGTGTGTTAATTGACCTAGTATGTTTGTGTGATTCCAGGTTCAGGGAGTCAAACATTTGTTAATCGAGCACAGTTCATTTCAAAAGCTTAGTTGTGTTTTATCAACCAATCATTGCTTGTGGTCTGATAACATGTTTGCGTCCTAATTTATATGTGTTCTTACATGTTGAATGGTGTTATCTAATGTTTTTTGAGTCGGTCTCTATCTTTATGGGCTATACATAAGAATTGTGCATGACCACGTAATACTAATCATGAGTCTGACAAGAAAAATAGTTTTATTATAAATTCTAGTTGTTCATCTTCCTACTACTTCATCTAGATGTGTATTTATGATTCTTTTTATTCTAGCTTTCTATTTGCGTCTTTTTTACATGTTACTCCTTTACATGTATGCATATTATTTATTATTCTACCTATCTATTTTTATAGTTCATGTTCTATTATTATTTTAAGTAGAGATAGTTATTATTTGACCAGTTTGATAATTTGAATACATTATTTCAATGGTATATAATATTCTTGGTGTTTATCAAAGTGACTTCAATTTGCTATTTTTTTACATGATAACTTTGAATCATTTTTATTTCTTTTTTTTGGAGTCCTTATATGTATTGTTCTTCAGCTATTTTTCAACTATATTGTGGATATTATATGTATTAGATTAACTTGTTTTCATAATACATGCTTAGCATGCGTCATTTGATCATATCTATTAGGTTTTCATATAAACAAGAGTTGAGTTTGTATTAGTTAATCCTAGTGCATGTGTGTCTATTTATGGTTTGATTTTTTTTTCTCTAGTGGTTTGTGTCTGCTAATCTTACTCAATCTATTAAAAGTATATAACTCCCATCTTATTGCTTGATCTTATTCATGATTATTATTTTTTAGATTGTACCCATGAAAAAATGACACTAACCTTGAATTTGGTCAATTGGTTTTGAAATAATGTTTGAAACATAACCTAATAGGTTTTGACTCTAAGTTTTGACAACCAGTTCTGTTTTTAATTGAAAATTTTGGAGAATCTTGGTTCTAACGGGAATGGTATATATCAATCAAGTTTGAGTATGAATGTTGATTCTGAAATGAAATATATACATTCCATCCATACAAATAATAATCAGTTATGAGCATGTCCACTAGCTAGTCTATTGTATTTCTGTCTATTTTTAATCTAACACAAGCTCATCATTTCATCTTGACTGATTGTTTATTATTTTTTAGCAACAATAGATATAATCCACAAAAGGATTGCAATCATATTATTTGAAATGATATGTACATGATGTACTTATCATTCTGAGACAAAAAATAGTCTCACCATGATATATTATCGGGATTCACAAGCCTACCTTAATTTTGAAAAGACATGCTAAATGTTAGAGGGAGTCAATTGTCAATTAATCAAGATGTTCTCTTTTAGTCAGTTGTAGGTAAATTATTTTAAGTATTAATTATGAAGCCATAAAAAAATATTATGAGTTTAAATTTTGTCATATTGACTGTCAATTCATAAACATACATTGATTTCATGAGTATTACTGTAACGACCCCGCCTCCCAGTAACCCCCAATTAAGGGAGACCAAAAGGTCAGAGTCGTTAGCCCAATTTTCTAGATTAATTGTTCGACAAGTAATCAATAATAATTACTAAATTCTACCAAAACTATACTAAAAAGCTGGAATAAAATAAAACTTTGCATACCTTTTTTTCTTATCTTGGATTTCTAAACTACTATCCACAATAGCAGTCTATTCTAACTAATCCTCCTTGCACTTTAATTCATATCTTCACATTGTATCGATTTACTGTTTGTCCTTTTCCATTTCGTACCTAAAACGCCGACAAACAAAATGTCGGTCAGCATAAATGAATATGTCGGTATGTGGGTGAAGCAATAATTGCTCAATTAATTGTAATAACATATTGCAAACAATTATGGTTTAGCAAGCAAACTTTAAACTTTAAACATAACTACTCAATCCATACATACCCTAACCTCTGTGTTGTCCCTGTAGTGGACATGGATGCTACCTCTCGTATGGTAGATCCCAACTGACCCCCATGATCCTACCTAACAGGTAGATCAATACCTAGGGTTGAAGAGTCGCATGGCACTACCCATAGGTAGACCAATCACTAACTCATGATATGGTAAAGAGTCGCATGGCACTACCCATAGGTAGCCCAATCCCTAACTCTTGATATGCTAAAGAATCGCATGGCACTATCCATCGGTAGCCCAATCCCTAACTCATGATAACATGACGGTCCTACCTAATAGGTAGACCATGTACTAGGTCATCCTTTTCATCATTACTAAAGCCACAGAGGAGGACCAAGATCTGAGCTAGTTATGTACACATATTTATGGTGATAGTCATAGTCACTTTATAGTTGCATGAAATAAAAATCATCCAAGAAGTTTTTTTTAGGCAACCGATAAAACATTCGGGAATTGCCGTGAAACTAAAGTGATTTAACCATAAGTGTAACCACATACCTGATTCTAAGCAACTTGATGTCCAAGCAAGAATAATCAAGAACATTCAATCAAGCAATCAACAATATCCTAAAATTAATGCATAACATCCAAGTGTCATTGTTTTATCCAAAACACTCTCAAGATTGACTTATATTCCACCCTAGGATTTCTAGGCCAACTTTATGGTTTTATTAGGGTTTTAGCCTCCATAATGCATTTATCACTTTTAATGCTCTTTTAGTTCACAAACCCTAATTTCAACATCATAGGCACACAATTATCATCTTTGGTTTCTTTCAAATTGACAACTCATATTTCATTATAGTTCAATTCATATGTGAATTCTATTTATCACTAATTCCACATTTATCCATTAGAAAACCCTAATTACCATATTAAGGGTATTTATCCACAATTAGAAACTTTTATACTCAAGGTCTGGCGACGAAAGGGCGATTAGGGCTCGCGGCTCCTGAGTGCGGCGACAAGCTTGGGGGAGAGGCTCTGGCTGCCGTTGTGAGCCAGCCGCTCCCCCCGGGCTTTCTCTTCGTCTGGTTCGCTCGGACCCGGGGTCAGGTGGTAATTTGTGGTCGGCTTGTTTCCCTTCTCCTTTCGCTCAAGCGGAGGCGGCATCTGGTCCCGGAGGCCGGATCCTCGACGGCGGTTCTCGGAAGGGGAGGCGGCTGCGGCTCAGGCGACGTTGAGATGCTCCTCAGGTTCCCCTGCTGTTGACAGGATTCGTTCATAGCCTTACTACTCTCCGGTTTCTCGCATCCAGGCTGTACCCCCTTTCCCTTTCGTTTCCTTTTATTTTCAGTCGCTGGTTTTCTGTAGGCTTAGTTGGTGGTGCTCGTTTCTTTCTGGCAGTTTATCTGCCTTTGTTTTCTCGCCGCTTGTCGGCGTTTATCTGTTTGTGCTTATGCTACGACCTCCCTTAGGGAGAATGTTGAGTTCTCTAGCCATGGCTAGAACTCTTTTTTGCTCTGGTTTGATCTTATTTCTTGGTTTTATGGCATTGTTTGGGTTGATATACAATGAGAACACCGTCTTAGTCCAGCCTCTCTACCACTACTCGATGCTCAAGTTGAAGGAGTTCTTCAAAGAAAGTTGTTTATGTTAGCCTCAGGGAAGAAGAACCAAGGCAGAAATGTTCCATTCTCATTCCAATATGAGTTGTAGTGATTTTGGTTTACTGGTTTTGATATGTGTGTGTTCTGGTTGTATTTTCCTCCCCAATTGTAGATGTCGTATGGCCAACAAGTAATGAATCAGAACAGTTGCTCTCAAAAAAAAAAAACTTTTATACTCAAAATAGCTTAGAATCGTCATATCTCATCTTTATTCATGAATTTGAACAATTAAAGCCATTAAAGGTCATAATTACCAAAGTTAGGGTTTCAAGGCCCATTAAAGCATATTCATGTACATGGAACCCTAAATTAATAAAATTACGCATAAAGATCATCCTTTTAGATATAATGTGTTCTTTTTATAATCAATAGGTTAACATCAGCTTTAAACATCTAAATAACCCTTCCCAATTCATTAATCATCATAGATTAGGGTTTCTTAATCATTAATGCATTAAAGTTGACAACTTCAACTAATTTTCGAATTCATGAGGAATTAGGCTCCAAAATTATTTTTAATGGGTTCCTTGCATTTTTCTGATCAAATTTCATATATTAAGTTTATCCATCAGAGCTCCCTAGCAATTTCTATGAATTTTGCAAGAAAAGACATTATATTGAATTATCTGCTATTTTTAGAAAAATGTTGGTCGTGTGATTGATGATCTGCTGGACCACGCTGGATCCAAAGATTCTCATATACGCCCCTCACTCGTGATCAAAACAACTAAATGACAGCATTGCCCTTACCCTTCTCTGAAGGGGAGTCGGGGTATTTTGGTAAAACACCAATCCACCTTCTTCAACCTCCGTTCGCTGCTCCTTGCAAACAAATGGTCAACCCGATGGTTGACTCTGCTCCCTATTTCACCTGCACATGAACCGAGACCACCAGTAGCTCTGCCTCGATCTCACAAACTCGATGAGCCCTTCAATCGGACGTAGGTAGCTCTCCTATTGTTGGGGCAACTCCGCCTATCTCCGGCGACTTCTGCTTCAAGGCAAAGGTGTAGATCATGACCAAAGTGCTTATTAGAGGCACGAGCGTGATCGTGGGCTTCGTCCAGTCTCTCGAAGGTTGCTTGGGAGTTTGTTGGTGCCATGAGTCACCCCCCCTATATAGGGTATCCATCGCCCACCCTAAGAATTGGGGATTCCCTATTCTCACCACGAAACCCCCCAAAACCCAGGGTTGTTCAATCTGTCCAAGACTCCCAAACTTGATGGGAAAGTTTCTGAGTTCACTCGTGCATTAAATCGTGTGAAAAATGCTTTGGAAGATCCTTCCCTCTATTCGCCACCTTCCTAATCTGTCGTGAGCTAGGAGACAAAGGGATCATCGTTGGATCTAAATCCAACAGCCCGCAATGTGTGGGACATGCGCATGGGCTAGGCCTAAGATTCCTATTCCAAATAAAATTGTGACATTTAATGCAAATCGAAGATTATTCTTTAACTATAAGAAAATTCATAAAATCAATAACTCTCTCTTCGTTTATCCTTTTTCAATAAAATTTTAGGAGAAAGTCTATTATGACTTAATCTACCATTGTATGAAGTTTGAGACCAAAGCTCGAAAGGAAAACCCCTTTTTCGTCATATGCAAGTCAAGTTCCTATAAGGCACATATTATGTATTAAAACACCTATTTTCTCTTTCTTCTTCTATATTGGGACTCCTTGGATCCCAAGAAATCCTAATATTTCGAAATTCCTTTTTAAGGATGCTTATTATCCTTCTATATGAATCCACATCCATTATTTCTCACTATCTTACTTATTTATTTATTAAAAGATTTCTTTTCAAGGATTTCTCTTTACCTTTTGTTTCCTTTTTCCTCTTTTCCTATTTCTTCCATTAGAAATCACAGATAAATGAAATTTACTCAATTGTGGCCATTAATGCCACTTTCTAGATATTTCTATGTAAATCTCATAAATACTTTGCTTAAAATTCATTATCTTGCATCTTTTTCTAATATTTGGACTTTTCTTCCTTTCTTCTCTTTTATATCCATTATTGGTAATCTAATAATAGGAACCACGAAATTCCTATCAAAAGGGAGATTTGCAAAGAAATCCCTTCTTTGAAGAAAAGCATGCAACCTTTTCAATTAAGTCCATATTCATAAAAACATTACATTTCAATTATGAAAACATATGCAAAATTGAGGTTGTAACAACCTTCCCCTCTTATAGGAATTTTTCCCTCAAAATTCCACCAAACATATAAACAATTCAGGATAAGACTTTTCCATATCCATCATTGGCTCCCATGTGGCTTCATCCTCTCCATGGTGCTTCCAAAGAACCTTTTTCATCTCATATTCTTTACTCCTGAGCTCTCTCTCACCTTGGTATCTTGTACCCTTATAGGTGACTCAGGGTAAGTTAGCCTCCCTTAGGAGCTCACTAGGTTCATTGCTCAGTCCATGGCTCGGGTACCTCACATAGTGATCTAGATCAGACTCGTTGAACACATCATACATCACGTTATCCTGAGGGGTAAGGCTAAACATAACCATATCCACCAATCCATCCCAAATGGACCCATGTATCGGGGACTCAGCTTTCTCAGCAATAGCTCAGAGGGGTTGGATTTTCATATCACATGTTCTCCTACAGTGAACTGCATGTTAGTCTACTTCATATCAGCTCACGACTCATGTCATCCCTGGGCTTTCTTTCAGCCATCGCACGATCAAAGCAACTTCATCTGCACACATTGTGGTCCTTTTCTGACCTTCACGAGGTCCCTTCACCAACATCATCTTAATGAAGCGGTGACTGACACGACCTCCCTTACAGATCTTCTTATATCCCGATACTGGCTAAGGTGGCTATCATCACAACTATCATAGGACGAGAACTGTCCCCATATATCACCATGAACGAGCACACACGCTCTCATCAGACCCTCTAATCTGGATCATGCTAACCATTAGTTAGGGATGATAAGTTGTACTAGCATCGAGTTCGTCATGTACTTACTTCCACCGCATGGAAGTGAATCTTTAGGTCATACTCATGAACTTTTGAACTCGCATCATGGTATAGTTGAACCATCTCTCTTACATGTCATTCAACCGAATCTATCCCTTGACAGTACTCTCTCTTTCTCTTTAGACTATGTCATCTAGGTAAGGCGATCTACCATAACCCATATTGCACCTTGACCTTCTTTGGTCCATGGGAGACTTACCATGACATCCATAGTGATGAACTCACATTCCCTCTCAAAGACTTTTATCATCTATATCCACTCAATGGGTTATTGGCATTCGTCCTTCACCTCCTAAAATGCATGGTGACAAGCCACATGCAACTTTGTACACTTCTTAGGCATCTAAAAGTACTACTACCACTTATTATCTTAGTAGTACCACGGTGTATGGTGAACTTAAAATCATGATCTTCTGTATGTCATGATTCCTAAAGGTTGATTCCCTAAAACACTCTAGTCGTGGGTTTCATCACCTTCTTTTCCATAGAAGTGCATCTGAGGTTCTACCACCATCCTTCTATCACAACAAGCCCTAGGCTGGCTAACCAAGCAACCACTAACTCGATCAATAGATTTGTTATATCTGAGTGTTAGCCAAACATATCTCACCACATAGGGTTCACCTAACTACCTAGACTAGGCAGCTGCATCTCAACAAGAGCATTACCACCTTTCATCTTTATGTGTTAGGTAATGTTGAAGAAATACACCTCCATGTATTCCACTTATTATCTCATCTAGGACTATAAGTCTATCTTCATCAAGAAAACTTTGAGTTCATCCTCTTGGTTATCGAACTCAACCTTGTATAACTCATATATTCCACATAGCTCATGATAAAAACATCCTCATAAGATGACTACCTTAGTTCTCTTGATGTTTGTCAACCATCCACTTATTGTACACTCCACAAGGGTACGTTCTTACCTCTATCCTCATACCTCATAGCAATGTTTCCACTCACATCATTTTTATACTTGATGTATGCCATGCGTACTGTCCTATCTCTCACCCCCATAACGTGAGGAAATAAGCATTTGGCGGCCGTCCAAACACAAAGTTCTTCCTATTCCAAGAGTAGAGATGGTACATCCCACATTGCCAGTACACCTTCAAATCTAAGTTGAAACGTGCAACATATGTCTCTACATCATGATCATCTCGATATCAAAGTTACTTCCATGAAAAAAATTTATCTTGAACCCACTTGGGTCATCATACCATCCTTCGTCATCTCCTCTAGGTCAGTAGGGTGTTGGCACTTTTAGGGTCATCCCTCTTCCCTTATGCATCAGAGAGTGCCCTCCTCATTTGCCCTTTGGGTCCCATGAGTTCATGAATGTGATCAATCTCCTAACCCATGGCCCTCAGACAATGATAGTTGTTACATCCCGACCCTATGGTCATGTGCAACTAGGAAATTAGGCAACTCCTACTCCCATCGGTCGTCTTATCCCTACCTGACCTAGGATAGACTTAGGATTCTAACATAGAACATATCCAACTTGAATCCTTACCCAAGTTTCCATCATCTCTCTTGGCATTCGTGGTCTTGACTTACATCCTTTTATAGGGATCATGGTGACCTACCTACCTTGGTCAGGCCCCATACTGGTTACCTCCATGGTAACACATCCACATGCACTTCGAGATGGTTATCTATGGGTCTATAGGTTCATTCTTATACTATGTACTCTCCACTTAGCTTCTCAAGATTCTATGAGACCTCTTAAGGTTGCCTCAAACCCAACAAAAGTTGATCCATACCCTATAAAAGGGTCCCTCTCCCAGGATGGGAGGAAACTATATCTTGATAGATGCAAGGGTCACAAACGTCCCTATGTCCAGAGTTTACATCCACCTAAGCATGCTTAGCCCTAACAAGCTACTACGGCATGTAGCTAACAAATAGACCACCTACTAAACCATGCTAGGTATCCATGGTAGGTCCTACTTGTTCTCATTCCTTAACATTGGAGCATCATCATACATGCCCATGTCACCAACCTATATGTGAGGGGTTCATCAAACATATACCTTAGTCTAAGGGGGTGCCATGATCCCGAGCATAAGAACTCAAGAATCTGTGTGAGCATCAGGTGCACCAGGAATTACTACTTCCCCTCTTTAGGTTTAGAAACCCTAGGTGCACTTTCATGCATCAGCTGTCTAACTGCATGCTCAGCTTTCCAACCATGAACCAAACATGTACGAGGTATATCATGCACGTCCTATAACCCTTCCACTTGAACAACACATTAGATTTGAGCCCTCCTCAAATACAAACAACTAGGTATGAGGCCTTCTCAGGGTCTAATCAACTCTTCTTCCTATCCTTAGAAGGTAAGGTAGGCACCTACTACTTCCATAGATCGGTTCAAGAAGTCTCTACCCCTTTCTAGGGTTTGGTTACTCTAAAGGCAACCTAGATACCACAAGCCTCCAAGGATCATGCACGAGACAACTGCAACCATCCACTTAGGTCGCAACATAGCCAACTTCTCAGGGTTCCTCATATCCCAGAGTCTAAGCATCTAACCTTCTTATTCAGGTCTTTCTCTCTCTCTCTAGAGCTAACCCTACAAACAACCTTGCCATTGGAGGTTCTCTCTCTAAAAGGGTGGATCAAGCTCACATGCATACACTTATATGGGTGAAACCTACGTTCACTCGAGATTATCCAGAGCTCTTCATGGTTATCTCATAATCTATCCAACATGCCCTTCTAGCCTGGGTTTCGACCTACTGCTAGCACTTACTAATGTACTCTAGGTGCATACTATGCCATGCTCATATCAGCCCATAGGGTTTCTATAAGGTCATCACTAACCTCATCAAGGAATGAGTTATCCTTCACCCTAACATGCACGACCCTTCCTAGGGTTGGGTCGCCAAAGGTACCATATCAGCCAACCTCACATGGCTCACACTATCATAGGGATTCAAAACCAACATCATGCCAACCCACACACAAGGTCGACCATGACTTCCATCTCATCATGCCATCTCTCTCTCTAACCACCACTTAGGGTTAGGGTTAGCATCATCCTCAGAGGATATGCTAGGTCTCTACCTTTAATGTAGGTTTCTACCTCCAAGACCAACTCTCTATTCATCCTCCTGACAAGAAGGTCTAACCTCAAGTCTCTCTTGAGGGCATGACAACACATGCCATGCAACCTAAGCATGCAACTATTCTTTAGTTTATGCTTAAACTATTAAGCTTATGTCCATGACATCTTATTTACATGCTTTTTCATTAATTTGGTGGAGGATTCCTTAACCTTATCATACATAACCTAACCTCAAGAGGGTGAGGAAGAGAGAGAAAAACCCTAAACCTCATAATCATAATAGAATTAGGGTTGAGAAGGGACAAAAATAGATGAGAGAGTCCTAAAAGTATCTTATTTTGAGTCAGATCCTAAGACATTGGCCAGGAAGTCACACAGATCCGGGAGTCCTCATATTTCGACTAGAGGTGCGGAGGAAAATATTGCCAACCCCCGGACCATGATCCTTTACTAGACACCTCCATCATCGGAAAATCCTCTAATAACTCCCTCGGGTTCTATAGAGTTTGTAAAATTTAATAATTACTAAGGATTAAATGAGGAACCAATGCTTCGATACCAAATGTAATGACCCCATCTCCCAGTAACCCCCAATTAAGGGAGACCAAAAGTTCAGAACCATTAGCCTAATTTTTTGGATCAATGGTTCGATAAGTAATCAATAATAATTACTAAATTCTAAAATAGGGAGGCCCATTTAGAAGGGATGGCTTCACGTTTGAACCACGCGGGAGAGGGGGGTTCCTCGGGTAGCAATGGAGGAGTGGCCAGAGATGGATGGTTTGTTGGAGGCTCTCCACTAAAGTTTGCCGCGGCGGCTAGGGAAGGAGCTTCTTCATCTTTGCCTCTCTGGTCCAGCCTGTTCAAATCGAAGTCTGGAGGAAGTAAAAAGTTGAAGAAGGTTTCGGTGGAGATTGCAGATGGTAATATTGTGTACCCCCAAGCAGAGGCTGATAAGATCGTGGAGAAGTGGCCCAACACGGTCTCGGACTATGTGATTGATCTCAAACTTCACATTCCTACCCTGGCGAGAAATCTAGCGTGGTTGTGGAAGGTGAAAGGCATGATAGAGATCTCCTCCCGGAGCCATGGCTTCTTCATCATCAGGTTCTCGATGGTAGAAGATATGATCCATGCTCTAGAGGATGGTCTCTGGCTGGTTAAAGGTAAACCCCATATTCTGAAATATTGGCAAATCAGAGACAGATTGGAGAAGGAATTGCTAGATTTGGTCCCGGTCTGGACGCATTTCCTTAACTTACCTCTTGAGCTATGGGATGATTCGATGTTTTCAAGGATTGGGAGCTTTCTTGGCATTCCGATGGATTCTGATTTAGCAACTAAAAACGGTTCTCATTTGGAGTTCGCAAGGGTTCATATTCTTATTGCTACTGACTCATATATCCTTTCTTCGGTATCATTGATGAGTGACTCGGGGGTGGATCATATAGTGGATATTGTGTACGAATGGATTCCCAAGAAATGTCAGTGTTGTGGATATTCTATACATGATTTGAAATCATGCTCTAAGTCTTCAGGATCTGGTAAAAAGCTAGTGAAGAATGTTTGGGTTCAAAAGGAGAAAACTTCATCGTCTTCTTCCGTAGTGATGGTAAAAGAAAGACTGATTAGTAATAACTCTGCTGGAATTCATGTGGTCCTGAATGATAAGAAGGATTCATCTACTAATGGTGGAAGTATGAATGATAATGTTGTTAGTAGTAAGGTAAGATCTGGTCAGCCTGTTCCTCCCAGATCTAGGGCCTCTTCGGTGGTTGATTGGAATGAGCATCATGTTAGCTCTAAATCTGTTGTTAAAGGAGTTCAGGGGAGTGTGAGTACTGTCAATGAAGTCCAATCTGATAGCAACCTTAATAGCAGTGGTTCTGACTTGGATGTGCTTGCTGTCAAGAAGGAAGGTGTTGCGAGGGCGCAATCTGGCAATGAGAAGAAATCTACTCCTAATATGGTGAACTCTTGTGTTAAAGACAGTGAAGGATTCCAATTGGTCGGTAAGTCAAAGTCTCCTCCTAGAGGCGCGATTAGGACCAACAAGAGAAAGAGGCTCATCATTGGAAGCAGTTTTGTTCTTATTTCTCCTAACATGTTCCAAAGCTTAGATCTTCTAGATGAGGAGGAAGACGTCGTTACTAGGACTGGTAATAAACCTGTAATGCCCATCCCACTGCCCTAGGCTCTAGTAGAGTTTCAGGAATGACGACTGGCCCCACAGACCACCACTAGCCTTAACTGCGTACTTTGTCTACACTGACGCGCAAGCCAGGATCAACTTCCCGACTGGTCACCCATCCTAGTACTACTCTGGGCTGAGCACGCTTAACCACAGAGTTCTTTAGAGATGGGCTCCTGGAAAAGGAGGTGCACCTTGGTGATATGGGTAGTCCAATCATTCCTTTTAAGATCAACTTATCCGAGGCCTCAAATCCTGGGATGTTACAATCTCCCCCACTTAGACTCTTGACGTCCTCGTCAAGGCTCAACTATATGGCCTCATAATCTGACCCCATTTCAGTGCAGACCCACAATGGCCCATGGACACCCAGCTCCCGTCCACGGCTACCAACGCAAGGGCGGCTCCATCTCGTCTCTAATGATAGCCCTTTCCAACTTGCCTGGACCGCACAGCTCAAGACTGGCATGCCACATGCCCATGTGGGCCCCACCTACTGGAGGGGTTATGGCTCTGATACCATTTGTAACGCCCGGGCCCACTGCCCAAGGCTCTAGTAGAGTTTCAGGAATGACGAATGGCCCCACAGACCACCACTAGCCTTAACTGCGCACTTTGTCTACACTGACGCGCAAGCCAGGATCAACTTCCTGACTGGTCACCCATCCTAGTACTACTCTGGGCTGAGCA
Organism: Alisma plantago-aquatica; assembly: GCA_963693085.1. Classification (NCBI taxonomy): domain Eukaryota; kingdom Viridiplantae; phylum Streptophyta; class Magnoliopsida; order Alismatales; family Alismataceae; genus Alisma; species Alisma plantago-aquatica. Next base: position 684,839,223 of record OY856415.1, on the reverse strand, counting down.
CGCTTAACCATAGAGTTCTTTAGAGATGGGCTCCTGGAAAAGGAGGTGCACCTTGGTGATATGGGTAGTCCAATCATTCCTTTTAAGATCAACTTATCCGAGGCCTCAAATCCTGGGATGTTACAAAACCAGTCAGTCTGTCTCTCAATGAATGACAAAATCTCTATTACCTATTGGAATGTTAGAGGTCTTAATAACCCTTTGCATCATTCTTGTGTTAAAAGAGACCTCAGTAGAGTTTACTCTCATGTCTATTTCCTTTCTGAGACTAAGCTGAGGAGAAAGAAAATGTCCAAGACTCTTAATAAGTTATGGCCAGATTTCAAATGGCTTTCCAATCTATCCTCCCATCCTCTAGGTAGATTTGTTATCCTATGGGATCCTTCGTTGGTTGAGATTAGTTACATAGAAGAATCGGACCAGTACATTCATGTTTCTCTTAGATGTCAAGATGCCAGGTTCCTTGCTACTGCTGTGTATGACGCTAATGACGACAGGAAGAGATCTGAACTCTAGGTGAGTTTGAGTCGTATTGTTGGTAATATTAACTCTTCTTGGATTTTGGGTGGAGATTTTAATGCGGTTAGGTTGATTTCTGAGAGAATTGGTAGATCCAATCCTCCTGCTCTGTCAATGTCTGAGTTTAATGATTTCATGTTGAGAAAATCCATTTTTGAGGCTGAAATGAAGGGATATTCTTTCACTTGGGATAATCGTCAGATTGGATGCACGTTTACTGCCTCTAAGATTGATAGAGTTCTTTTCAATAATGATTTCTTATATATGTGGCCTAATTACCTTGGTGAGATTTATTCTTCTATCTTTAGTGATCATAAGATCCTCAGGATCAGTATGTCTTTTGGTGGCAGGAAAAGACATATTCCTTTTCATTTCATCAATGCCTGGGTAGAGAAGGAAGGTTACCTTGAAGAAGTTAACAAAGGTTGGAAGGTGGAGGTTAAAGGTTGTCCCATGTATAGGGTGATGAAGAAAGTTAAGGAAGTTAAGCACAATCTTATTGTATGGAATAAAAGAAGTGTTGGTAACTTGGTTGATGAAGCTAGGAGGTTGGAAGTTGATGTTTTGGATGCTCAAATTCTGGCTGATGAAAATCTGTTGGATGAATCTCTTAGAATTATTGCTAAGAATAAGAGAATTGATGCTCTTAAAGCCATTCATTTGGAAGAATCTTTCATTCAGCAGAAGTCCAGAGTGCACTGGCTTAAGCTCGGTGATAGCAACAATAAATTCTTCTACAATTCTCTCAGAACCAGAAGGCAGAGAAATACCATCAATATGTTGCTCATTGATGGGGATCAGGTTATTGATGCCAATGCTATCAAATCTCATATCCTGGAGTTTTATTGTTACCTGTTCAAAGAGCCTAATGATTCTGTTGTAGATTGGAAAGATGAATGGTCTTTGCCTAGGTTTAATGATTCTCTTATTCATATCCTATCTAATGAAGTCACTAGATCTAAAATAGATGATGTGGTTGCTAAGTCAAATGGTGGTAAGGCCCCAGGCCCAGATGGTTTTAACATAAATTTCTTTAAATCTTCTTGGCACATTGTGGGGGGTATTGTTTCCAAGGCTGTTCTGGACTTCTTTAATAAGGGAAAGCTTCTCAAGGAGGTTAATAGGACCTTCATTACTCTCATACCTAAATGTAAGAATGCCTTAACTATTAAAGATTGGAGACTGATTGAGTTATGTAATTTTGTTCAAAAGATTATTTCCAAGATTCTTGCTAACTGGCTCAGTAGAATTTTACCTGATGTGATTGATGCTAGTCAATGTGCCTTTGTTCATGGGAGGAACATCAAGGATGCTACTCTGACTTCTAATGAATTTCTTTCCAATTTTAATAAAGTTTCAAGTGGTTCTAAGTTTTGTATTAAGGAAGATATTACTAAGGCCTATGACTCGGTTAGATGGTCTTATCTGTTGAAGATTATGGAAGGTATGGGGTTTCCTTTCTTCTGGTGCAAGTGGATCTATACTATTTTGGAAATGGTTTCTTATCAAATCCTCATTAATGGAGAACCTTTTGTTCCCTTCAAACCTTCTAGAGGGTTAAGGCAAGGAGACCCTCTTCTCCTCTCTTATTTGTAATATGCATGTAAGGTTTTTCCAGTATTATCAATGCTGAGGTGAAGAAGGACTCGTTAAAACCTATCAAGGCTAGGAGTTCTAATATGAATATCTCTCATATTCTCTTTGTGGATGATCTCATGGTTTTTGGTGAAGCTTCTGAGAGAAATATTTGTGCTATGAATTCCATCATTCAGGACTTTGGAAACATTTCTGGTCTTCATCTTAATCAAGGCAAAAGCTCTGTCTTCTTTAGTAAACAGGCTACTCTCAATAAGTTTACTGACAAGGTTAACATTCCAGTAGGGGAACTCCCAGTTAATTACTTGGGTATTCCTTTGTTCTTCAGTCAACTTACCAGGAATCTTTGTCATCCTCTTATTGATAAGATTAAAGGTAAGCTTGAAGCTTGGAAATGTAAGTCGTTGTCTATGGCAGGCCACCTTGAGTTGATTAGATCTACTTTGTCTACTATATATGGCTTTTAGGCGAATGTGTTTCCTCGAAGTTGATAGAATCTGTCGAGATTTTCTCTGGGGAGATAAGGAGGATGCTAAACACATTCATGTTATGGCTTGGGAGAAAGTGTGTAAGCCAAAGAAGGAAGGGGGCCTAAATATTAGGCTTTCTAGAGAGGTGTGTAATGCTGGTCTGTTAGTTAATTTCTAGAATATTGCTAATAGGAAGGATTCCTTATGGGTTCGATATATTCATAGCAGATACTTAAAGATGTATTCTATATGAAAGGTGGGTCCTATTCTTAACTTTTCGTGGATGTAGAATAGTATTGTTAAAGTAAGAGATACTATGTTGATTCATACTAATTTTGTCCTTGGTAATGGAGAAAGTATTATGCTGTGGCGAGCTCCATGGCTGAAGGATGGCAAGTTTCTAAAGGATTTCTTGGATAAGAAGGCTTATCTTTATCCTGGCTATGATTTGTATGCTAGAGTCAGTTGCATCATCTTGAATGGGCAGTGGAACATTGCAAATACTAGAAGACTGGAGCCTTTGAGAAGATTTCTGGTGGATAATTATTGCCCTTCTAATGCTGAAGATCACGTTCTGTTCGATGGGATGGCCTCTGTAAATCTGAAGAGGGCATGGAATGCTACTAGGTGTAAGGCCCCTGCTTTTCTTTGGAGCTCTTGGATCTGGAATATAGCTGCCCCTTGTAGATTCAAAATCAATGCTTGGAAGATCTTCTCTGATTGCTTGCCTACCGTGGATAATTTGAGAAGAAGAGGTATGATGATAGCATCATTTAGTGTTCTTTGTTGTTCTGAAGGTGAAGGTTCCTCTCGCCTGTTCTGTTGCTACTCATTTGCTATTAAGCTATGGATCAAAGCTATGATCAGTGGTTACATAAGTATCAGACCTACTCAGATCATCGATTTGCTGAAGATGAAGAAGGCTAAAGATTTGGATGCTGCCTTACCATTCTTTTTCACATTTGGAGACATAGGAATCTTGTCATTTTTGAGGATATGATTCCTAGTGTAGATGGTTGTTGGTTGTCAATAGTTACAGATTTCTTTTCTCTGTATAGTTGATTATTTCGTTTGTTCTCTTAAACTTTCTTGTACATGTTTGGAAGTGGTGTTGACCCTTCCCTTTATCAATAAAAAGGAGTAGCTTGCTTGAGTGACCAAAAATAATTACTAAATTCTACCTAAACTATACTGAAAAGTTGGAATAAAATAAAACTTTGCATACCTTTTTTTTAATCTTGGATTTCTAAACTACTATCCACAACAACAATCTATTCTAACTAATCCTCCTTGCACTTTAATTCATATCTTCACATTGTATCAATTTACTATTTGTCCTTTTCCATTTCATACCTAAAACGGTGACAAATAAAATGTTGGTCAGTATAAATGAATTGTGGGGGAAACAATAATCGTTCAATTAACTATAACAACATATTGCAAGCAATTATGGTTTAGCAAGCAAACTTTACACTTTAAACATAACTACTCAATCCATACATACCCTAACCTCTATGTTGTCCCTGCAGTGGACATGGATGCTACCTCTCATATGGTAGATCCCAACTGATCCCCATGATCCTACCTAATAGGTAGATCAATACCTAGGGTCGAAGAGTCGCATGGCACTACCCATAGGTAGCCCAATCACTAACTCATGATATGATAAAGATTCACATGGTAGTACCCATAGGTAGCCCAATCCCTAACTCTTGATATGCTAAAGAGTCGCATGGAACTACCCATAGGTAGCCCAATCCCTGACTCATGATAACCCGATAGTCCTACCTAACAGGTAGGCCATGTACTAGGTCATCCTTTTCATCATTAGCAAAGCCATAGAGGAGGACCAGGATCTAAGCTAGTTATGTACACATATTTATGGTGATAGTCACAGTCACTTTATAGTTGCATGAAATAAATCCAAGTAGTTATTTTTAGGCAACCGATAAAACATTCGGGAATCCCCGTGAAACTAAAGTGATTTAACCATAAGAAGAACTATATACCTGATTCAGAGCAATTTGATGTCCAAGAAAGAATAATCAAGAACATTCAATCAAGCAATCAACAATATCCTGAAATTAATGCATAACATCCAAGTGTCATTGTTTTATCCAAATCACTCTCAAGATTGACTTGGATTCCACCCTAGGATTTCTAGGCCTACTTTAGGGTTTTATTAGGGTTTTAGCCTCCACAATGCATTTATCACTTTTAATGCTCTTTTAGTTCACAAACCCTAATTTCAACATCATAGGCACAATTATCATCTTTGGTTTCTTTCAAATTGACAACTCATATTTCATTATAGTTCAATTCATATATGAACTCTATTTATCACTAATTCCACATTTATCCATTAGAAAACCCTAATTACCATATTAAGGGTATTTATCCACAATTAGAAACTTTTATACTCAAAATAGCTTAGAATCATCATATCTCAACTTTCTTCATGGATTTGAACAATTAAAGCCATTAAGGGTCATAATTACCAAAGTTAGGGTTTCAAGGCCCATTAAAGCATATTCATGTACATGGAACCCTAAATTAATCAAATTATGCATAAAGATCATCCTTTTAGATATAATGTGTCTTTTTTATAATCAATAGGTTAACATCAACTTTAAACATCTAAATAACCCTTCCTAATTCATTAATCATCATAGATTAGGGTTTCTTAATCAATAATGCATTAAAGTTGACAACTTCAACTACTTTTTGAATTGCAAGAGGAATGAGGCTCTAAAACTATTTAATGGATTCCTTACATTTTTTTGATCAAATTTCATACATTAAGTTTATCCATCAGAGCTCCCTAGCAATTTCTATGAATTTTGCAAGAAAAGACATTATTATATTGAATTATCTGCTATTTTTAGAAAAACGTTGGACGTGTGATTGATGATCCGCTGGACCATACTGGATCCAATGATTCTCAGCTACGCACCTCACCCACGATCAAAGCAACTAAAGGACAGCATTGCCCTTACCTGCTCTAAAGGGGAGTCAGGGTATTTTAGTAAAACACCAATCGACCTTCTTCAACCTCTGTTCGCTGCTCCTTGCAAACAGATGGTCAACCCGATGGTTGACTCTGCTCCATGTTGCACCTGCGAATGAACCGAGACCACCAGTAGCTCTGGCTCAATCTCGCAAACTCGACGAGCCCTTCAATCGGACATAGGTGGCTCTCCTATTGCACATATTATGTATTAAAACCCTTTTTATTCATATGCAAGTCAAGTACCTATAAGGCACATATTATGTATTAAAACACCTATTTTCTCTTTCTTCTTCTATATTGGGACTCCTTGTATCCCAAGAAATACTAATATTTCGAAATTCCTTTTTAAGGATGCATATTATCCTTCTAGATGCATCCACATCCATTATTTCTCATTATCTTACTTATTTCTTTATTAAAAGATTTCTTATCAAGGATTTCTCTTTATCTTTTGTTTACTTTTTCCTCTTTTCCTATTTATTCCATTAGAAATCACAAATAAACAAAATTTACTCAATTGTGGCCATTAATGCCACTTTCTAGAGATTTCTATGTAAATCTAATAAATACTTTGCTTAAATTTCATTATCTTGCATCTTTTTCTAATTTTGGGACTTTTCTTCCTTTCTTTTCTTTTATATCCATTATTGGATTCATCTAATAATAGGAACCACGAAATTCCTATCAAAAGGGAGATTTTCAAAGAAATCCTTTCTTTGAAGCAAAGCATACAACCTTTTCAATTAAGTCCATATTCATAAAAACATTACATTTCAATTATGAAAACATATGCAAAATTGAGGTTGTAACAATTACATATTGGTCTCAGGGTTGAGGTTCACACCAAAATATATATGAAATGTCTATCTTAGGCATAAGGGTGCATTCATGAGTTTTAGTACACAGTTGGATAATGTTGGGTTAACTTTTAATATCTGATCTTACCTTTATCGAATTTTGGAATTATGATTTTACGGGTAGTTATATCAAGATTTTGACGACACTAAAATGATTGTTAACCAAGTTGTTCACTTTTAAAGAGTTTTATGTAACTTATGTGGGTACGAATCATGACAAGTATAAAACATTGATTTTATTTTAAATTTTTTCAATATATATCAATTTTGGACTTGAAAATATGTAGCAGTTGATGTCTAAGTTGAATTTTAGTTTATTCCAAGTTCTTTGACAACTAGGATAATTTGAAATTTTTATTTTCAACATTTTTATTCAATGTTCTAGAAAGTAGTTTGTGTTCTATGTTCAGAGCGGTCACTGAATAGAGTAAATATGATATGCAGGAGTATATGTGATTTTGGATTTTTTTAATAATTATATCTATAAAAAATACATAATGATATAATTACATATTTAATTCTAAAGTTACATATTTTAGATGCAATCATGTATATATACAATCAAATAGACCTTAAATATATACAAATATGCAATAATGAGCTAAATGTAAAATAACCATAGATGAATATCATGTAAAGAAAGAGGAAATGGAAGCAAAAGGTAGGATGATTGTAGGTGAAGGTTTTAGTTACATGAAGAATAGGAGGTGACTTTAAAAAAGTGTATGTTTAACAGTTTGACTGTTTAAAAATCAGTGACTAATCAACCTTATATGTGATTGAAAAACACTAGAGGGGGGTGAATAGGGTTTTATGATTATTTTAAAAATTAATCCAAGCAACCACAATTGAAATTTGGAGAAGGAGACAAGGCGTTTAGACTGGTTCCACCCTTAGAAAATACTAAGGGAGTCAGTCCACTACTCGGTTGTTCCCTAACGGGGATTTTGAAAGTATTTGAATTTTATTACCTCGCAAGGATGTTACCTTAAATTACAAATACCTTCCCAACACTTTGGACAACCTTCACCCTGAAGTCGTCTCACCAACCTTGAAGTAGCCTTCACTTGAAGTAACTTAAAGATCCCCCTTGAAGTAACCTTCCTCCTTGAAGTAGCTTCCTGTTGAGACCTTCTAGAAGTAGTCTAAAGTCATGTCGACCTACCTTCACCACCGAAGAAGCTCCAACAACCTCCTTTCCGCAGCCTCCAACCTAGGAGTAGAAAAGGAGAACAAAATACAATAAAAGGAACAAGAATGGAAGAAAGAAGCAATGTTACCAATTTAGTATAGTGCTTTGATCCTATATCAAGCGTTTGATCTCCTAACCAAAGTGGATGGATGTGAATGTATAGTGGATAGGAGATATCAACCTATAGGACACTTAAAAGGTGTGGTAAAAAGGGACACTTAAAAGGTGACTATCCCAAACTTAAGAAGGGAAAGAAATCATATCACAAGAAGAAAGAAAAAGCCTATAAAGTTGCATGGGATGATTCAAGTGATGATAGTGAAGATAGAGAAAAAGAAGTAGAGTGCTTATTTCTACAACAAATGAAGAATAAGAAGAAGTAAGCCTTTTTTATTTATCTAAAGAAAATTAAGTTGCTAGCATTGAGGAATTACATGATAAATATATTGATTGTAAAAGGAAACTAAAAAGAGTTACTAAAACTAATGAGGATTTGTATGCACAATTAGATGATCTTGCTTCTAAAAAGGAAAGTATTATTTTTGAAAATTCTTCCTTGAAATCATCTTTTAATGATTGCAATAAAAAATTGCTTACTCTTGAGACAAATCATAATTTACTTTGTCAAGAAAAGGTTGAATTGCTTGCAAAATTGAATGATCTTCAATCACAACCTATCTTATGTACTCATCTGGATTATGATGCTATTGTTAAAGAAAGAGATACTTTATCATCTGATCTAGATCAAGAAAAGTTAGATTTCAAAAACAAAATGAATGAGATTGCTCAATTACAAAGAGAAATTAGTAGCTTAAGAAACAATGATGTTCTTGATAAGATTTTGAAAAATTCTTCTAGTTATAATGGAAGGAGAGGTTTAGGATATGTTCTAAAAGAGAAATCCTATCAACCTAAACCTAGAAGAACATAAGCACCCAACACCAAGATCATGTATGTACCCAAGAAAAATTAAAAAAGAAATGAAATTGATTCTATTTTTTGTCACTATTTCTTGTGTCTTTGACATTACTCTTTTTCATGCCCATACAAGAAAAGAGATGTTGAATTAGTTTGGGTCCCAAGACCTCAAACTTGGCAAATTTGAATATGATTAAGTTGAGATTTGACCTAAAACTTCATTTGAATATCTTAATGTCTCATCGCAACTAAATAGACTGGTACTTTATCTTATTCCAATAACTCAAGTTTAAAACTAACATAAATAGATTACTGAAAACAGTACAGAAATAATCTCGATCGACAAAATCTTCGTCCGAGACAATGTTGATCGAGAAAATTATCAACTGAAGCAGTTTCTATCTCTAACATGTAGAAATATGAAAAAACAGTAACCACGCCGGTCGAAAATGACTTCGACCGAGATAAACTCGATCGAACATTTATTGGACCAAATTTTAACTGATAAAACTGGAGATACAACAACCTTCTCGGTCGAAAAGAATGTCAACCAAAAATAAGTCGGTCGAGAAAGAGTTCGACCAAATAAGGTTCTGGAAAACCTATTTAACTGGTTCAGTTTTTGCACCGAAGAAGCTCCAACAACCTTCTTTCCGCAGCCTCCAACCTAGGAGTAGAAAAGGAGAACAAAATACAATAAAAGGAACAAGAATGGAAGAAAGAAGCAATGTTACCAATTTAGTATAGTGCTTTGATCCTATATCAAGCGTTTGATCTCCTAACCAAAGTGGATGGACGTGAATGTATAGTGGATAGGAGATATCAACCTATAGGACACGAATTCACAACTTGTGGAAATGTTTTGCAAGTGAAAGCTTTGCTAATGGCTTGCTACAATGTGATCTCAAGTGAATTGTATATGCAAGTGATGCTTTGAGGTGTCCTATGGCTTCTTATTTATAGGAGTGGTTTGCTAATGCTTGGGGATGTTCTAGACACCTTCTAGTGTGTTCTTAGTGCTCAACTAGCCGTTAAGTGTCCACTAATTGCATTTGTAATGGCTAGTTAATTAATTCTGAAAAGTACAGACAGAACCATTTTCGGTCAAAGTATTTGTCGATCGAGAGTTTCTCGGTCAAGGAATTTGTCGACCAAGTGGAAGTCTGAGTCAATATGTTGTAACGTTTGATTCCAACTCCCAACCACTTTTCTAACTCAGTCTAATGGCTAGGAGGGTCTATTCTCAATCGAGGAGTTTGTCGATCGAGAGTGTCTCGGTCGAAGTTTTTGTCGACCGAGAATGTGTCAATGTGCAATTGTGATACTATCTTGGGGAATGACCTATCTAAGTGTTGTGAGTGGATAGGGAAGATCTAAATACTTGATCTACATGATATCTAAGTACTTGTACATTATAAACTTGTACAGGGTTTTTTACATTAATTACAATCAATAAAATAAAGCAATTTTAGCAAATTGATCTTCCAAGTCTTCACTATCCACCACCTTATATGCTTGTCCCTGAAACACTCAAATAGCAAGTTAAAACCATAAGAAATAAATGTTTGTCATCATCAAAACAAAGGAATTATAATAATGTCCAATTTAGCCAACAATCTCCCCCTTTTTGAATATGACAAACATTTCTAAAATATAAATTAAGGAAATATAAATCATATGAGTTTCATACCTAAAGTTTACCTTTTGCAGCCATTCTCTTGTTTGCAAGTATGATGCTAGTCGATAGATTATGAAACTCATTTTACTTTATGTTATTGATTTTATATTATTTCTCCCCCTTTGTCATTTAAAAAAGATAACCAAGCTAAACATTAATTATGACTTTTATTTATCCTCCTTAATTTGATAATTTGATACTCAATGCAAACCACTTATTTTATGTCAAATTTAGCCACAATTTATTTCTCAATCATTTGTAAAGGATGTTAAGCCTTGAAATGATATGAGATCTTTTTAGATTCATGGAATAAGTGTTTTGATTTCTCATCCATTTTTAGGGATGTTAAGCCCTAAAAATGACATGAGAATCCTTTAAGCTCATGAATATATTTAATAGTTTCTCAACCATTTACAAGGGATGTTACGCCCTGAAATGATATGAGATTCTTTTAAGCTTATAGTAGAATCAATGAATGTATCTCTAACCAAATACACGAGATGTTAAGCCCTAATTTGTTTCGAGAATTCCATTAAGGACATAAATATTGTAGGCTCCTTTATTTTCATAACCAAGATTACTCTAAAGATACTAAGGTCATAACTAGTTAAATTTTCTTTATGATGTTTACAATTTTTTGTGAACTCCTTCTTAATCTTATAGTCAAGATAGTTTTTGTGAGCTCCCCCTTAATCTTATAATCAAGATAATTTAAGGATTCTAAGGTCATAATAAGCATTAGATCATAATAAGTTAACCTTTTATGAGAGATATGCACCAAAATCTTGTTTTCAATATACTAAGATTGAGTGCAATGAAATGATTTACAATTAAGCATTTTGTCAAGCTTATTTTAGGTCGACCTTGACTTCGACCTGGGTGCCCCTCGGTTGATTTTTATTTCGTCTGAGAGGAAATTTCTACAGATTTTTAGTTTAAGCATTCACAATGATCCACTTGATTGAATATTTGAAACATAGCTTACAGAATATCATATAAAAAGTATTCATGTATAACAAGTATGATATCATTTTCCATAAGCTAAGCACAAGATAATCATTTAACTAATATGTCAAGATGCATTTGTGCCATAGAGATTTACCTTTGCAAAAATGGCATTTTCAATGATAACATCATCTTTATGAGATGAATCACTCTGATAATTTTGAAAACAATATCCATTCATGGTTAATATATAGATCAAAGATTATTTTAGGCAAACTAAGTAAAAGATGAAACACAATGATCATGGTGAAACAGTAAAGGCATATCCTTAATACAATGATCATGAAATATAATGATCATGATCATTTAAAAGCAAATTTCAAGACATATGATTTCTATATAGATAAACCAAGGAATACTTAGGACAAACCATGTGGATTATGATAAAATAGTAATTTTCTTGATTAAATCAACATGGTTCATAATTTTCAGTTTTAAGCCAAACCATGTAGGAGATGAACTAAAATAATATCATGAGAAGCAAATCCATGATTTTCTTGATTAAACTTACTTAAATTGTCAAATTTTTCAGTTTTAAGATATACAATGTAGAGAATCATACCTTTTAAGGAATATTTATCAAGGCAATATCTTTTTCATGATCAATCATGGTTCATCAATGTTCAAATTTTTAAGACAAACCATGTAAATGAGCATGCTTAATCATTTCAAGAGAAATAGCAATTGAAGGCTTTACAATGTGTGCATTGATTTTAAGAAAACATTTTTGGTTTCTATTTGCATATAGTTTTTTATCACATAATTAATAAATTTATAGCATGTTTCATAAGGATATCAAGCATCAACATATAGATCATGATGCAAATTATCAATATGTGATTTGAGAGTTGTATCCAAGATTTATGATTCATTTGTAATTTCCAATTAATTTTCATATATACCAAATTTATAGCGAGTTTATAGCAAACCACGAAATTCCTTTCTTTTCTTTTATATCCATTATTGGATTCATCTAATAATAGGAACCACGAAATTCCTATCAAAAGGGAGATTTGCAAAGAAATCCTTTCTTTGAAGCAAAGCATACAACCTTTTCAATTAAGTCCATGTTCATAAAAACATTACATTTCAATTATGAAAACATATGCAAAATTGAGGTTGTAACAATTACATATTGGTCTCATGGTTGAGGTTCACACCAAAATATATATGAAATGTCCATCTTAGGCATAAGGGTGCATTCATGAGTTTTAGTACACAGTTGGATAATGTTGGGTTAACTTTTAATATCTGAGCTTACCTTTATTGAATTTTGGAATTATGATTTTACGGGTAGTTATATCAAGATTTTGATGACACTAAAATGATTGTTAACCAAGTTGTTCACTTTTAAAGAGTTTTATGTAACTTATGTGGGTACGAATCATGACAAGTATAAAACATTGATTTTATTTTAAAAATTTTCAATCTATATAAATTTTGGACTTGAAAATATGTAGCAGTTGATGTCTAAGTTGAATTTTAGTTTATTCCAAGTTCTTTGACAACTAGGATAATTTGAAATTTTTATTTTCAACATTTTTATTCAATGTTCTAGAAAGTAGTATGTGTTCTATGTTCAGAGCGGTCACTGAATAGAGTAAATACGATATGCAGGAGTATATGTGATTTTGGATTTTTTTAATATTATATCTATAAAAAATACATAATGATATAATTACATATTTAATTCTAAAGTTACATATTTTAGATGCAATCATGTATATATACAATCAAATAGACCTTAAATATATACAAACATGCAATAATGAGCTAAATGTAAAATAACCATAGATGAATATCATGTAAAGAAAGAGGAAATGGAAGCAAAAGGTAGGATGATTGTAGGTGAAGGTTTTAGTTACATGAAGAATAGGAGGTGACTTTAAAAAAGTGTATGTTTAACAGTTTGACTGTTTAAAATCAGTGACTAATCAACCTTATATGTGATTGAAAAACACTAGAGGGGGGTGAATAGGGTTTTATGATTATTTTAAAAATTAATCCAAGCAACCACAATTGAAATTTGGAGAAGGAGACAAGGCGTTTAGACTGGTTCCACCCTTAGAAAATACTAAGGGAGTCAGTCCACTACTCGGTTGTTCCCTAACGGAGATTTTGAAAGTATTTGAATTTTATTACCTCGCAAGGATGTTACATTAAAATACAAATACCTTCCCAACACTTTGGACAACCTTCACCCTGAAGTCATCTCACCAACCTTGAAGTAGCCTTCACTTGAAGTAACTTCAAGATCCCCCTTGAAGTAGCCTTCCTCCTTGAAGTAGCTTCCTGTTGAGACCTTCTTGAAGTAGCCTTCCTCCTTGAAGTAGCTTCCTGTTGAGACCTTCACAGCTTGTGGAAATGTTTTGCAAGTGAAAGCTTTGCTAATGGCTTGCTACAATGTGATCTCAAGTGAATTGTATATGCAAGTGATGTTTGAGGTGTCCTATGGCTGCTTATTTATAGGAGTGGTTTGCTAATGCTTGGGGATGTTCTAGACATCTTCTAGTGTGTTCTTAGTGCTCAACTAGCCGTTAAGTGTCCACTAATTGCATTTGTAATGGCTAGTTAATTAATTCTGAAAAGTGCAGACAAAACCATTTTCGGTCAAAGTATTTGTCGATCGAGAGTTTCTCGGTCAAGGAATTTATCGACCAAGTGGAAGTCTGAGTCAATATGTTGTAACGTTTGATTCCAACTCCCAACCACTTTTCTAACTCAGTCTAACGGCTAGGAGGGTCTATTCTCAATCGAGGAATTTGTCGATCGAGAGTGTCTCGGTCGAAGTTTTTGTCGACCGAGAATGTGTCAATGTGCAATTGTGATACTATCTTGGGGAATGACCTATTTAAGTGTTGTGAGTGGATAGGGAAGATCTAAACACTTGATATACATGATATCTAAGTACTTGTACATTATAAACTTGTACAAGGTTTTTTACATTAATTACAATCAATAAAATAAAGCAATTTTAGCAAATTGATCTTCCAAGTCTTCACTATCCACCACCTTATATGCTTGTCCCTGAAACACTCAAATAGCAAGTTAAAACCATAAGAAATAAATGTTTGTCATCATCAAAACAAAGGAATTATAATAATGTCCAATTTAGCCAACAATCTCCCCCTTTTTCAATATGACAAACATTTCTAAAATATAAATCAAGGAAATATAAATCATATGAGTTTCATACCTAAAGTTTACCTTTTGCAGCCATTCTCTTGTTTGCAAGTATGATGCTAGTCGATAGATTATGAAACTCATTTTACTTTATGTTATTGATTTTATATTATTTCTCCCCCTTTGTCATTTCAAAAAGATAACCAAGCTAAACATTAATTATGACTTTTATTTCTCCTCCTTAATTTGATAAATTGCAAACCACTTATTTTATGTCAAATTTAGCCACAATTTATTTCTCAATCATTTGTAAAGGATGTTAAGCCTAAAAAGATCTCATATCATTTCAAGTAGCTTCCTGTTGAGACCTTCACAGCTAAATTGTGAATCTAAAAAGATTGTGGCTGCAAAAGGTAAACTTTAGACCATGAATCTAAAAAGATCTCATATCATTTCAAGGCTTAACATCCTTTACAAATGATTGAGAAATAAATTGTGGCTAAATTTGACATAAAATAAGTGGTTTGCATTGAGTATCAAATTATCAAATTAAGGAGGAGAAATAAAAGTCATAATTAATGTTTAACTTGGTTATCTTTTTGAAATGACAAAGGGGGAGAAATAATATAAAATCAATAACATAAAGTAAAATGAGTTTCATAATCTATCGACTAGCATCATACTTGCAAACAAGAGAATGGCTGCAAAAGGTAAATTTTAGGTATGAAACTCATATGATTTATATTTCCTTGATTTATATTTTAGAAATGTTTGTCATATTCAAAAAGGGGGAGATTGTTGGCTAAATTGGACATTATTATAATTCCTTTGTTTTGATGATGACAAACATTTATTTCTTATGGTTTTAACTTGCTATTTGAGTGTTTCAGGGACAAGCATATAAGGTGGTGGATAGTGAAGACTTGGAAGATCAATTTGCTAAAATTGCTTTATTTTATTGATTGTAATTAATGTAAAAAACCCTGTACAAGTTTATAATGTAAAAGTACTTAGATATCATGTAGATCAAGTGTTTAGATCTTCCCTATCCACTCACAACATTTAGATAGGTCATTCCCCAAGATAGTATCACAATTGCACATTGACACATTCTCGGTCGACAAAAACTTCGACCGAGACACTCTCGATCGACAAACTCCTCGATTGAGAATAGACCCTCCTAGCCATTAGACTGAGTTAGAAAAGTGGTTGGGAGTTGGAATCAAACGTTACAACATATTGACTCAGACTTCCACTTGGTCGACAAATTCCTTGACTGAGAAACTCTCGATCGACAAATACTTTGACCGAAAATGGTTATGTCTGCACTTTTCAGAATTAATTAACTAGCCATTACAAATGCAATTAGTGGACACTTAACGGCTAGTTGAGCACTAAGAACACACTAGAAGGTGTCTATAACATCCCCAAGCATTAGCAAACCACTCCTATAAATAAGCAGCCATAGGACACCTCAAAGCATCACTTGCATATACAATTCACTTGAGATCACATTGTAGCAAGCCATTAGCAAAGCTTTCACTTGCAAAACATTTCCACAAGTTGTGAATTCGTGTCCTATAGGTTGATATCTCCTATCCACTGTACATTCACGTCCATCCACTTTGGTTAGGAGATCAAACGCTTGATATAGGATCAAAGCACTATACTAAATTGGTAACATTGCTTCTTTCTTCCATTCTTGTTCCTTTTATTGTATTTTGTTCTCCTTTTCTACTCCTAGGTTGGAGGCTGCGGAAAGGAGGTTGTTGGAGCTTCTTCGGTGCAAAAACTGAACCAGTTAAATAGGTTTTCCAGAACCTTATTCGGTCAAACTCTTTCTCGACTGACTTATTTTTGGTTGACATTCTTTTCGACCGAGAAGGTTGTTGTATCTCCAGTTTTATCAGTTAAAATTTGGTCCAATAAATGTTCGATCGAGTTTATCTCGGTCGAAGTCATTTTCGACCGGTGTGGTTACTGTTTTTTCATATTTCTACATGTTAGAGATAGAAACTACTTCGGTTGATAATTTTCTCGATCAACATTGTCTCGGACGATAATTTTTGTTGATCGAGATTATTTCTGTACTGTTTTCAGTAATCTATTTATGTTAGTTTTAAACTTGAGTTATTGGAATAAGATAAAGTACCAGTCTATTTAGTTGAGATGAGACATTAAGATATTCAAATGAAGTTTTAGGTCAAATCTCAACTTAATCATATTCAAATTTGCCAAGTTTGAGGTCTTGGGACCCAAACTAATTCAACATCCCTTTTCTTGTATGGGCATGAAAAAGAGTAATGTCAAAGACACAAGCAATAGTGACAACAAATAGAATCAATTTCATTTCTTTTTTAATTTTTCTTGGGTACATACATGATCTTGGTCTTGGGTGCTTATGTTCTTCTAGGTTTAGGTTGATAGGATTTCTCTTTTAGAACATATCCTAAACCTCTCCTTCCATTATAACTAGAAGAATTTTTCAAAATCTTATCAAGAACATCATTGTTTCTTAAGCTACTAATTTCTCTTTGTAATTGAGCAATCTCATTCATTTTGTTTTTGATATCTAACTTTGCTTGATCTAGATCAGATGATAAAGTATCTCTTTCTTTAACAATAGCATCATAATCCAGATGAGTACTGAAGATAGGTTGTGATTGAAGATCATTCAATTTTGCAAGCAATTCAACCTTTTCTTGACAAAGCAAATTATGATTTGTCTCAAGAGTAAGCAATTTTTTATTGCAATCATTAAAAGATGATTTCAAGGAAGAATTTTCAAAAATAATACTTTCCTTTTTAGAAGCAAGATCATCTAATTGTGCATACAAATCCTCATTAGTTTTAGTAACTCTTTTTAGTTTCCTTTTACAATCAATATATTTATCATGTAATTCCTCAATGCTAGCAACTAAATCTTCTTTAGATAAATAAAAAAGTCTTACTTCTTCTTCTTCTTCATTTGTTGTAGAAATAAGCACTCTACTTCTTTTTCTCTATCTTCACTATCATCACTTGAATCATCCCATGCAGCTTTATAGGCTTTTTCTTTCTTCTTGTGATATGATTTCTTTCCCTTCTTAAGTTTGGGACAGTCACCTTTTAAGTGTCCCTTTTTACCACATTCAAAGCACCTGGAAGAAGAAACACTAGAAATTTTGTTAGCTTTAAAACTTCTATATTGCTTACCGTTTACAATGAGAGTTTCTTCTTCACTATCATCTTCATTTGTGTCATGACTAATTTTGTTTGATGCTTTGAATGCAATGTCCTTTCTTTTCTCCTTCTTGTGTTCAGTCGCCAATCTTTCTTCTTCCTCTAAGGTTGCCTCATGTGCTTCTAAGTTGCCAATGAGTTCCTCCATTCTTAGTCGAGTGAGGTCATTGGCTTCTTCAATTGTGGTCACCTTAGGCTTGTACTTGGGAGGAAGTGACCTAAGAATTTTTGACACTTGATCCTCTTCACTAATGGCTTTACCTAATGCATTCAAACCATTAACAATAGAAGAGAACTTTGCATACATTTCACTAATAGACTCATTTGGTTCCATACGAAATTGTTCAAACTTTTATTTAAGCATACCAATTTTGTAATTCTTTACTTGAATAGTTCCTTCATAAGTAATAGAGAGTCTATGTCATATTTCATATGTAGTTTCACAATTTGATATTCTATTGAACTCACCTACGGAAATTGAAAAATAAAGGATACTTACAGCTTTTGCATTTAATTGGGCTAGCTTTACCGTATTAGCATCCCATGTAGCATACTCTGTTTGAGGAAGAGTGTAAGCATTTGAAACCATTCTCCATAGATCCCAGCTTATCCCTTGAAAGTAGAATTGCATCCTCCTCTTCCAATAGGTGTAGTTGGTACCATCAAATGGTGGGGGTCGAGCTACAAGTTTTCCTTCCAAGTTGAGGTTGTTTAGTACCCCATCACCCATTTTCTTCAAGACTCGATTAGAGCTCCTTGAAGCCTGCTCTGATACCAATTGAAAAACACTAGAGGGGGGTGAGTAGGGTTTTATGATTATTTTAAAAATTAATCCAAACAACCACAATTGAAATTTGGAGAAGGAGACAAGGCATTTAGACTGGTTCCACCCTTAGCAAATACTAAGGGAGTCAGTCCACTACCTGATTATTCCCCAATCGGGATTTTTAAAGTATTTGAATTTTTATTACCTCGCAAGGATGTTACATAAAATTACAAATACCTTCCCAACCCTTTGGACAGCCTTCACCCCAAAGTCGTCTCACCAACCTTGAAGCAGCCTTCACTTGAAGTAACTTCAAGCTCCCCCTTGAAGTAGCATTCCTCCTTGAAGTAGCTTCCCGTTGAGACCTTCTAGAAGTAGTCCAAAGTCACACTGAGCTACCTTCACCACCGAAGAAGCTCCAACAACCTCCTTTCTGTAGACTCCAACCTAAGAGTAGAAAAGGAGAACAAAATACAATAAAAGGAACAAGACTGGAAGAAAGAAGCAATGTTACCAATTTAGTACAGCACTTTGGTCCCATATCAAGCGTTTGATCTCCTAACCAAAGTGGATGGACGTGAATGTATAGTGGATAGGAGTGGTTTGCTAATGCTTATAGGACACGAATTCACAGATTGTGGAAATGTTTTGCAAGTGAAAGCTTTGCTAATAGCTTGCTACAATGTGATCTCAAGTGAATTGTATATGCAAGTGATGCTTTGAGGTGTCCTGTGGCTGTCCTATTTATAGGAGTGGTTTGCTAATGCTTGGGGACATTCTAGACACCTTCTAGGGTGTTCTTAGTGCTCAACTAGCCGTTAAGTGTCCACTAATTGTATTTGTAATGGCTAGTTAATTAATTCTAAAAAGTGCCGACAGAACCATTTTCGGTCAAAGTATTTGTCGATCGAGAGTTTCACGGTCGAGAAATTTGTCGACCGAGTGGGAGTCTGAGTCAATATGTTGTAATGTTCGATTCCAACTCCCAACCACTTTTCTGACTCAGTCTAATGGCTAGGAGGGTCTATTCTCGGTCGAGGAGTTTATCGACTGAGAGTGTCTCAGACGAAGTTTTTGTCGATTGAGAATATCACTGATTCAATGTATTCATTTACTAAGTGTGTGTGTCAATGTGCATTTGTGATACTATCTTGGGGAATGACCTATCTAAGTGTTGTCAGTGGATAGGGAAGATCTAAACGCTTGATTTACATGATATCTAAATACTTGTACATTATAAACTTGTACAAGTTTTTTTACATTAATTACAATCAATAAAATAAAGCAATTTTAGCAAATTGATCTTCCAATTTTTTTTACATTAATTACAATCAATAAACTTATATGCTTGTCCCTGAAACGCTCAAATAGCAACTTAAAACCACAAGAAAGAAATGTTTGTCATCATCAAAACAAAGGGATTATAATAATGTCCAATTTAACCAACAGTGACTATGCAGCCAGGGTCTACTTTAGGCATCAGTTCCTTATATGTGGTCCAGTCAAGGGTCTGAACCTTATATGTGGCCACATATATGGCCTCATGGACCCTTTTTCAACATTATATTAATTTTATATTGGGTCATTGAAGATAAAAATCAAAGATTGTCAATGACACACTACAAGTTGGAGTGGGTTTGATAGATGTTAATCAAACTATTCTCTCTTAAAAAATTATATGTAAATTATTATGAGTATTAATTATAAAATTGATAAGAAAATTTGAGTTTTACTTTTCTAAATATGGGTCGATAATTAATCCATGATCATGTATAGTCCCTTTTACTTTTGATCTCATTGTATTTCAGGTTGCATATTTGTTTTTCTCGTTTATTTTTTTAAATGATTATATTTACTAAGTTATAATATTGATTTTTAAGGAGTCATCTTCACAGAAGCCCGATCTAGCAATTGAGCTGACAATCCTTTTGTATGAAAAAATCCAAAGATCTAAGGACTCAAATTGATTTTGAGTTTATACTTTTTTAAAATTAGCAGTCAATGGACACATGACAGAGAAGGAAGTGCGGGTAATTTTGATCATGACATACTACATGTTGGAAGGAGTCCTCTGGATATTCTCTTTTAACAATTTTATGTAAATTAAATTGTGAAAAATAATTATTTTCCTAGGGAAAAAATAATTTTGAATTTAAACTTTGTCAGTATGAGTTGATGTCAAGTTGACGCTAATTGAATTACAAATGCTATGACAATGTATGTTTAAATATTGAATTATCAGCAATGAGTTTTTCGTTATGTCACTAAAGATAAAATCAAAGATAAGGTCAATTTTTTAATGAAAACATATAGACTATTTTATATTTTGCAATCATGTATAAATTAATATATTTGGAGAACACATGTTTGACATCTATTTTCCGTTAGTCTGTAATACTATAAAAAGAGGGAGGTTTTTCAATTAATTACAATCTATGCCATATTACTATCCTCGGCCAATTGGAACATAATACTTCTCAAAAACACTGCAAATTATTATTTTTTTCATTTTTTTTCCAATGCTTTTTAGCATCATTATTCAGACAGTTTAAAAAAAACTATATTGTGTATATTATATGTATTAGATTAATTTATTTGCATGAGCACACATCTTTTGCTCGTATCTATATCTACTAACCCTGTAACTAAATATAAGTGACATGTCTATCATCACCATTGTCAGCCTCTTTGCTTCAATTGTTATTTTTCTAACAAACACTTTGATCATTATGTAAAACTTTTTTCACCATTCGTCCATTCAAATTGCATTGCTATTCAACAACATCTCACATATGTGAGTGCATGTTTAATCACCTAGCGAGTTCGTGAACTCAATTTCTCGACTATTTTTTCTACAACTAATAAGCTATCTAATTGTCTAATTATTCAAACTGTGTGCTAGATCATAAGGTGTTCAATTTATTTATCGTCTTGCTTAACAAGTCTTTCACTTTTCTGCTAGCATCAATCTAATTGTTTTTAGTGGATAAGGAAGTTAAAGTATAAGTAGAATCTCTAATTGGTCTATCTACGTAGTATTGAGCTAACAATATTTGTAATCGTTTCACGTTAAAAGAAGATGGATTTTTTATGGATGCTTCATGTTTGGGTTTGCATGTTTACTAGTCTAGTATGTGTGTATATTCCAACAAATTGGTTGTCTCACTTCACCGGTGTGTTTGTCAGTTTGTTACACATGTTCAATATGCAAGAACAAAAGTAGCTGATTTAGGTAGTTTAATATTTAGCAAGAGCATACCTGCTTACGTCAAGTAGCCACGGTTGGCAATTATCTTACTTATCTCAAATAGTTGGTGTTGTTCGTACAATTACTATGCATGATTGATTAGTTTTTTATCCAATTAATTTCATTACAACTACTTACATTTTTTCATAAATGTCAACTATTGTGCTTGCTCATCTGTGATCTCTGACTATATGATTCAACAACACATCTATGTACTTCACCATCATGTCTACATACTTTAATAGATTATCTGTGAACCCACCTATATAATATTATTTGTGTGTTTACTTATTGAGTTTTTTGTGAAGAGATAATTTTGGTAATCCATGTACAATATTGTTTTGTAAAAAGAAAAACTCTCTTTTTGTAGTTGTCACATTATGTGGAAGTTTAACTCAACTAATTATTAAATAATTAACAAAGACCTTGCATTTATATAATACCAAAAGGAGATATATTTACAAATATACTTATTATCTACATTATTTATAATTTATTTCCTTTACAATTACTAATATACTGATAAAACTTTAAAGCATATAAAGGAGGGTTTGCAAGAGGTTGATAATTGACAGTAGAAGTGTTATGAATCTCATGGTCAATTCTGAAAAAAAAATCCTTCATGGAGCATTGGTAATAGGATGAAAGCACATTGCATAGAATGAGGACGACAAGAATATTATGCAATAGCCTGATTTCAATTTGAAAGTTATGAATATGATGTGTTATGTAGTAGTAAATGTTGGGTTGTGAAAGAAAAAGAATGTTAATGACTATATTAGAATGAGAAGGTCTGAGATGAATTTTTAGGTGGTCTTTTGTAGATGTATATCTCTTCTTACTTGGAAGCAGCAAAGAGAACCTTCACGACTTCATCTTTCTGCCACAAATAAAACAATATAGTGATTCTAAGAAATTTCTTTTTAAAATAACCAACGAATTTGTAGATACTACAACATTCAGTAGTAGAAAAATAGCAATCATAGTGGAAAAATAACAACTATATATTTTTTCTCAAGAATAACAACTATATAAAGTTCAAAGATTTCCATTTCTTCTTGAGGACCACACATCGGAACCAGAAAAACATCCAATTCATTCGAATTCAACAAAGAACTAGGCCAATCATTAAGCAAGAGTTGTTTGCCAATCAAAATATTTAACTTTAGAGAATTCAGGTCTGAAAAGGCGTAGTATTGTAGATAGTTGTCAAGGCACATACCAGGCAACAAGGCGCCCAAAGGTTGCACCTAGCTATAATCGCCTTGTTTATAATGTTGCCTTGACCAATTTTGTGGATTCAATTTTATATTTATGTATTTAATATTTATGTGGGTATCCTAATATGAAAAACTAATATCGTTATATATGGTATGTAAAAAATGTCACTTTATTTGGATATAATACTCTAATATACATATTCTGATTCTTACTTTTGCACCTTCATTTCAAATTGTATTCAGTAGCAATGCTACGGAGGATAGTGATTACATTTATTAGTATTTGAAGCTATGAAAATAAATATATTTTTACTTGATGATTACTCTGTTGCATTCTTTATGATAATTATTATCTTTTTCTTGATATATTGTTAATGAAAATTTATTAGAAATGCAATTAGTTATCTTTCTATATAATAAAATATACTTATACGGGAGATTGACCATAAATATGTGCATAGATGTATATATAAGAATAAAATATGTGTATATGAGGGGAAAATATTCATACACCAAGACAAATTTGTATCTATAAGGAATAATATCATAAATTTCCCTTTTTAGGTGCTCAAGTCTAGTGCCTTGACGTGTTGTCACGCTAACAACCATCGCATCATACTGGATCTTCATTTTTTGCCTTCTAATATTCTAAATTTTAATCACATCGATAAAGGTATGCCATGTCATATTTGCAGTAATAAACTCAAGATAACTCATGAGGGATAGAGGAGACAGTAATAATAAAAAATGTCTTGTTGGAATTGATAAAACCACCTTTAAAAACATTTAATGTAAGGTTTTTGCACTAGCATAGAATGCATATGGAAGTCAACACAAATCTTTTCCTATTGAAGCAACCATGAGTGGGAAGCTTATTTTGAAAACATTTCTTCATAAAGAGGATAACTATTTCTAATTGATTTGCTTTCAAAAGCCACCAATTCAGTGTAATTAATTTTGTCAATATGTTTCATATTGTAATTTTCACAAATTTATTATCTCCCATGGTAATATCACCATCATCACCAGTGAGATTATGCATATTATGAAGGTATTCTTTATAGTCACCATACCTCAGGTGATATTCTAAATCTTATTGAGTACAAAAATAAAATGACAGAGATCAAGTGGGAGCCCAACCGAGTTTGATTCCTACTGGGAGCAAACTCAGTGAAAAAATGGTAGGTGGGCATCCTGATTAGGCATCATTGTGATGACACAACACACTATTGGGTGTGGAAGGGGTGGTGGGTGAGTGACCACCACATTTATGAGCATTAGGTTTAACTTACTAGGATGATTCCAATAGTGGCTCTTCCTAGGAGGGGTTCCTCATCACAACACATATCAATTCTCCCCATTCTTATTATTAATAGTTGGTCGGCCTTATCAATCAATGAAGAGTTATAATGGTGCCACATATCTCCTAGAAAATGACCTTTTCCCACTATAAATCTTATATTTCAACCTTTTTGTTATATCTTTTCTATGATTGATGAGTTTTTTTGATGTCCATATATGATGAGTTTGAAGAAGGTCTTGTCGATATATAGAGAAATTTGTACATCTGTCATGGATCCATTTAACCCATATTAAAGTGTTCTTAATAGCAAGATCCCAAAGATTTTAAGTTCTGATCAAACCCAGTTTGAAATAAGCTTAATGCCTAGACCACCTTCAATTTGTGGCCTACATAATAAATCTTACAATTCATTCATCTATTCCAAAAGATATAGTAAAACTCCTCATATAAAAGGGTTGAAAATGCGAGCTCTTATTACTACTCTATTTATTTACTTACCTTTCTTAGGCAATGAAAAGCTTTTCATGGAAGATTGATTTCTCACATTATCATGATAAAAAAGTGAGATAGCAGATGAAGAAAAGATTGTAATTAATTGAAAGAAGAACACAATGGATGGGGAGAAACAACATAATAAATAGACAAAGGAGATAGTGGATGAAAAGCGGAGGTGTATTAAATAGAAATAAGGAGATAATTGATGTATAGAGAGGGTATACTAAATATAAAGGAAGGGATAGTAAACAGAGAGAGAAGATAGACATAATAAATAGTATATGTATTTTAGCATTTTCATGTTTAAATGAGGTATTGTAGTACTTATTGAGCAATGTTTCTTTTAAAAATTCACATTGGCTTTATATAAATTTTTATAATAACTATTTAATTTAAAAATACTCACTATAGGATACATCATTATCTAATACGTAAATATCATCTAAACATTTGTATATAACTTATACATAAAAATGATATATATACATGTATGTATATATGTGTATATATATGTACACACACACACACACACACACATATATATATATATATATATATAGGGTGTTCATTCATTGCCCACATGGGTAGCATGGATTTTCGCTACCCTGTAGCCAAAAAAGTAACTCTTCTAGCTAAGAAAGTAACTCTGCTGTGAAAAAAGTAACTATGGTGTCAAAAAAGTAACTATGCTGGCCAAAAAAGTAATTATGTACAAAATATACAGCAGATATATATAAGGACGGGTTTTTTGATTTTAGAGGGGCAAATGATATTATTTTTGGCTCAAATTTTTGGAGAGCTAGATAAAATAGTCCTCTACAATTTCAAAAAAAAATTGAAAAAAAATGATCGGAAGGGTGGGTAGGTAGCTACCCACGCGGGCAATAAAGATGGGCCCATATATATATATATATATATATATATATATATATATATATATATATATATATATATATATATATATATATATATATATATATATATGTATGTATATTATATGTATTTCAACAATATTCAAGTTTAAAGGAGGTATTGTCGTGCTTAATGAGCAATGATTCTTTTAAAAATTCACATTGGATTTGTAGCATTTTTATAAGCACTGTTTAATTTCAAAATACTCGTTATAGGATATATAACTATTTAATACATAAATATCATCTAAACACTTGTATATAACTTATTCAAAAAAATGATATATACATACATGTATGTATATATATGTGTATATATATGTGTGTGTGTATGTGTATATATATATATATACATGTACATATATCGGAATCAGGTAAATATATTTCAACTTCCTTCTAAAATATAGGACATCAAGAGTTACATATAGCCCCACCGCCATACATCAGAAAGAGTGATGACTCACGGCTACTAACTATTGTGCAATTTACATTTAACATATTTATATATTTTTACAGAAATACTCTTTGGATTTGTGGTTTTACCTCCGTGTCTATGTGTATTCCTTTCCTCCTAGATATGGTAGCAAAGAGCATTAAATAAAATCCTCCTTTTATCACTTTTCCCACATCTCGACAACATTCTTTGTGGCTCTTCTTTCAGTTGTAAATGCAATCTGAAATCATCACATATGATCTTCCAAATATCTTTTGTAAATTTCCAGTAGCCTATCATGTGAGTATGGGTTTCCTCTTTTGTGCAATTTACATTTAACATATTTATATATTTTTACAGAAATACTCTTTGGATTTGTGGTTTTACCTCCGTGTCTACATGTATTCCTTTCCTCCTAGATATGGTAGCAAAGAGCATTAAAAAAAATCCTCCTTTTATCACTTTTCCCACATCTTGACAACATTCTTTGTGGCTCTTCTTTAAGTTGTAAATGCAATCTGAAATCGTCACATATGATCTTCCAAATATCTTTTGTAAATTTCCAGTAGCCTATCATGTGAGTATAGGTTTCTTCCTCCTCTTTACATAGCAAGCAAATAGTAGAAACATCATGATTCCATTCATGTATTTTATCCAGTGTAGCTAAAGTATTGTGCAGAATTTTATACACACATATGCTCCATTTTGGGATGTGAATAACAGCCCATACCTGCTCCATATGCTTACATTTCACTACTATGGATCTTGTTACTTACTATATATTGGTCTTTGTATCTTTGAGTCTCCATCTCCCTACCTCATAGAGGCCAGATTAATGTCTAACTTGCTACTACATCTCTGTCATGACATTGATTGTGTGTGAGTATCCTTCCCTTGTACTTGGTATGAAGTCCTACCCCCACGGATATCTTTCTCTCATCCACTTCCCCCAAGTAGAGGAACCCACCTGGTAGATAATAATTTTTTCCATTGTCCCCCACTTTTCTATGTCTCTTTGTGCTTTCAAGTCCAGTCTTCCTTTATCTTTTGGGAGTGCCATATGTACATATCTCATCGGGTGATACATGCTATCCTAAAGGAAGTTTGCCATCCTCATCTCCATTCTATCCAAAACTGGACCCAGAATCTCTCCCTGTTGCACCTAGAATATAAGGAATCCCTCTACCGCAACCTTCGGAAAAGTAGCTCTCCCTATTGTGGATGTTTTTTGTGTTGATCATATGTTGATCATTTCCTCCAGTCTATCCATACAATCAGCAAAATCTTTGACTTGTAAGTTTCCTCCAGCCAACAGAAAACCAAGATATTTTGTAGGAAACTTTCCTATCTCCACACCCATTGCCTCCTTTAATCTATCTTCCATTTTGTAGAAATTATTAGATAAAAAGAGATGAGTCTTGTTTGCACATCTCGGTCCACATCCCAAACACATGAAGCAGCTCTTATAAGTGCCCCAAAGTGTTTTGTTTACTTCAACAAAGTCAAGCACGTCATCCGTAAAAATCAAGTGTGTCATCACTTTAGTTCCATGCATTGTATACGGTTTAATCACCTTCCTCCTTTCTGCCTCTTGCATCTTCTGGGTGAAGTACTCCATGACAATCATAAAAAGAAGTGGGGAGAGCGGGTCACCCTGGAAAAGTTCATTTCCACCTTTGAACTTACCTGTAGAAGTAACATTAACCAGGATAGAAAAGCTTGTAGTTTCCACACACTGTTTCATCCAGCCAATCCAATGTTCATTGAAATCCATTTGTTTCATGATCCACCAGAGTTTGTCCCTTCTGACACTGTCATAAAATTTAGACAGATCAAGCTTTAAGCATGCCTTCTTGCTTCCTCTCATCACATTGTAGTCTTGCAAGAATTCCCCTGCCAATAAAGCACAATCACTAATGCTCCTGCCTACCACAAAAGCTCCCTGATTAACAAAAATGATATAGGAAAGTATTGTCTTCAATCTAGCAGTCAAGATCTTTGCAATAATTTTATATTGCACCAAGCAGCATGCAATAGGTCTAAAATCATCTAGAGAGGATGTCACTTTCTTCTTGGGAATGAGCACAAGAAACAAATGATTGACCTATCTAACCATATTTCCTCCTTCTAAGAACCATCTCACATATGTAATCATGTCCTCCTTGATGATCTCCCATGTCTTCTTGTAGAAATAAGCATTGAACCTGTCAGTAACTGGAGACTTATTACTGCCAATACTCCACAACACATCTTTGAATTCATGTTCATTTATATCTCTTGTCAGAATGTTGTTATGGGTGTTGTTAGTTTAAACTTCCACTCCATCTCCTCCTCCTCCAGCTCAGCATCAAACCGTTTGTTGTATAGAGAAGAATAAAAATGAGTAGCATACTCTTCCAGATCCTCCTGCTTGTTGACAACATTTCCATCCATATCAATGAGTTCTGAAATGATATTGTTAGCCTCTCTTCTTTTAATCGTTGTATGGTAAAGATTGGTATTTCTATCACCATCTTCCATCCACTTCTCTCTACTTCTCTGCCAATTTAATTTTTCCTCTGCTTTCTTTAGATCCTCAAGAATCCTCTTCAGCTTGCTATCGTTCTCGATCAACTCTTCATTAAGTGGATCATGTAGCAACAATTCTCTGACCTCCCTACATTCTTTTTTAGTTTGTTTCAGCAGATTGGGAATGTTCACTTCTTCCTTGGCCCACCTTTTGAGTGCATGTTTTTATTAGCCAGTTTCTTTGCAAACACATACATCGGCTTCCCTATCACATGAATATCCCAACTCTCCTTAATGACTTCATTAAACCCCCTCTAGTCAGCCCAATAATTTAGGAATCTGAATGGTCTTCCCTTTTGTTTCTTCTCTATGATCTACACTATAATAAGGGATACTCAGCTCAGATCCCCCTGCTTTAACATGCACACTGGGGAAAATTTTCAACCATTCATCATTCACTAGAGCTCTATCCAGCTTGCTTGCAATTCTATCATCCAGTTTCCTCTCATTGTTCCAAGTGAATAAATCTCCTCCAACCATGGGTAGTTCAAATAACCCAACCTTATCAATGGTACGATTGAAAGCATTAATCACTACATTTAGAGCTGGTCTACCACCTATTTTCTTTGTTTGTAATGAGACACTATTGAAATCACCAATCACTAACCAAGGGAGAGAGATTTGTCCAGACAAAACTACCAATTCCTACCATAAACGGTGTATCCTTTTTGCATTTTTATGAGTGTACACCATTGTTATCCACATGTGTAAGCCTCATGCATTCTTACAGTCTAATGTAATATGTTGATCTGACATTTGTATTATAGCAGCCTGCCAAGCATTCGGTTTTCATGCTACACAGACTTTGACCAGCTTCGAATACTCAAGATTAGACATGTGTTACCACCCATGTGGAAAGAGGTATCTAATATTATTTTTATTGTGCACCTATATCTTGGTTTCCATTAAAGAAACTGATGAGTGTCCACTCGCAGCAATCTACT
Organism: Alisma plantago-aquatica; assembly: GCA_963693085.1. Classification (NCBI taxonomy): domain Eukaryota; kingdom Viridiplantae; phylum Streptophyta; class Magnoliopsida; order Alismatales; family Alismataceae; genus Alisma; species Alisma plantago-aquatica. Next base: position 684,809,746 of record OY856415.1, on the reverse strand, counting down.
TTCGGATCTCCTTCTTGTACATGTCACAGCCTCCCTTAATATTCCATAAAAGCATGGAGATAGTAATAGTTTTTATTTTGGGCTCTAGTATGCCTTGACAACTCCTTCTTATTGTTCTTCTTTAGGTGTTTGTCCTCTTCCTTGTCTGACTCACTCAAGGCCTTGAAACTATTATTGGTGTCCAGTATAGTTCTGAATCCTTGGATCTTTGGAATGCCTTTCTTCTTGTATCCCTTCCTCCTAGAAGAAGCAATAAACTCCCCTTCCTCACCTTGATTCCCTATGCTAACTGGTGTACCCGGGGTTTGGCTCACCTCCTAGTTGTCCACCTTGCTCGTGCTAGAATGCATGCCTTCCTTCTACTGCATCTATTTGTTGTTATCGACACCAGTCGCGTCACTAGCTGAGTCCATTATCGGGCTTGGTTCAGTTGCAGGTTGTGACCCTTTAGGGTTGACTTGCTTCTCCCTCCATACTACCTTCTCCTTGGTTATCTGGGTGGCCTTTCCACTATCGCATTGTCTATCACCATGTTCGAAATCTCTACAAAATTTACACTTAGCAGGGATATGATTGTAGATGACAGTGACCGGGATAGACTCTGTGCCTCGCACATCCAACCACACCAACACTGGTGTCTTCCCCTCAGCTTCAAGCTCCACTAGCACGTACACCTCCTCTCTTTCCAGTGAATGCTCATTTATATGAAAGACCTTTCTTGCTCCTGTTGCTATGGTGTCGCCCACCCTCTCCAAGTCCTCCCATAGTTCTTCAACGTGATCCATGTTGGGATGGTTTCAAAGATGTCCGTATTCATTTCATCGCCAAAAGCATAGTCCTTGGCAATGACTAGCTGATGGTCGAACCAACGGGGACCCATCTCCAGTGCCTCCTTCTTGTCGTCACTATTTGTGAATCAAACAAGGAAAACCCCATCATCCCTTGTAAGCAACTCGAAGGAACCCTTAGGTTGGGGAGACATACTCCACTCTACGGAAGAAGGGCAAAACACTTGTCTCTTCGAGGGGTACCATCACCCATGCCTATAGATGTGGGTAAAATGGTCGCTTGCCCAACAAGTAGACCATGATTGTGTGTTCCCACACATTTTCCATCTGATCAAACTCCTCAACATCCAGCTCGACATGGATCTCTCCATCCGCCACCCTCGGCCTAGGAAACTCAATCTCTTTCCCCTTGCATGCCGTAGGTTTCTTAAGCACCTGGTTCCATGCCATCCTCCTCTTTGGCCCTTCTGTTTGTTGTTCCTCTGCCGATCCCTGAGTAAGGATCTCTTCTATCCCAGTTCCATCAGACTCTATATTAGTCATGTCACCCTTCGGGTTCAGGATCCTAGGGTTATGGTTGTATGGTGGTTGTGTGGGGGATTGGTGGGTGGTATTAGGTTGTGGGGTGTTGGGTTGGTGGACGTCAGTGGCCGGGATGGCCACCGATGTGGGCATCTCACCCATGGTCGTCGCATGTTGGTCGCCTACCCGATCGCTAGAGCAAAACCTAGATGGATACTCGGGTATCATATGTACACACGTACACACACACACACACACACACACACACACACACACACATATATATATATATATGTGTGTGTGTGTTTGTGTGTGTATCGGATCTAAGAGAAGGTTTCTTCTCCCTCTCTCCGACGCGGGCAACAGAGCCAAGATGCTCCCGAGATGGGTAAATCAGCCTTAGTCCCCCGCTGGGATTCGAACTTGGGATGCTTCATGAGGCACCACCGGACCCAACTGGTTGGGCTATTGACCGCTTGGTATATATGTGTGTGTATGTATGTATATATGTATGTATATATATGTACATGTACATGTACATACATATATATATCTAACATTGTATAACACTTAAAGTGGTACAATTTTAATTATAAATTCGTAATGTTCTTAGTAATTTTTATCACTAACAATAAGTACTTGTATGTTATTTCATTCTCTCTCATGTATGAACACCTTTCAAATTTTGACACTGTGCAAAAAAATTCTCTTTTCTGTAATGAAATTTGTCATGCTCTTTCTTGGATGATAACATTCTACTCAAATAAAGAATTACAATGAGATAGAAGGCAAACAGGCAACTAGCTACGCAGCTAGCCCTTTTTGGATGGCATATACAATGCTACAGAACACTACATCCATAGACCTTGGAGTAATAATATTACTATGCTTAATTTTTTAGATCCTCTTGAGAAGATCTACAACCTCGGGTGCCAAGAACCCAAAAGTGTCAAACCCAAAGTATAGAAATATGTTGATTTTTGATACATACTTTCTCATACTTGACCTCTTTAGCTGAGGTATATTTAAGGCGGTATGTCCCACAATAAAATCACCACCTTTCAACCACATCAACGGTAAAACTCCTGTTAGACCCACACATCCATGGTTACCTCCAAACCATTAAAAAACTAGGACATTTTCTGCTCTAAATGTCAATCTTCTCTCACATGGATCAGTCAAAAAATTCACAGGTGCCTCTTTCTTAGAAACCACTCATGCATGTCTAAGTATATCACAAAGAATAGTCCTTACAAGACCATACCTATACTTGAAATCTAGGAGCACCATGTAATGAACTATTGTATGCTCTCCAAAAGTGCCTAAGCACACTATGATAACATGGATTTTCTCGTTACTTCAATTTATGTACATTGTGACTCGTTATATGCTATAATATACTCAACAACCTCCCTCACCTCCAAATTTGATGACCTTGAGTCACTTTATGTTCAATTGATGAGTCAACTTCAATTAAATATCACTTTGTACTTATGTATGACTCTAACTTGAGTTTTAGACTAAGTGTCATGCCCATTATACATCACCAACTTGTAGCCAAAATTGAACTACTTCAATAAACTCTCCTAGCTATCAAATATATTTCATGATGTAGAGGATTCAATTACAAATGCAATGACACAAAAATCAGATCATTTGGACCATCGTAGCTGAAGTTATAATCTCTTGAAATTTGCTACCTAACACTTGTTTTAATGCTATTTTATCTTGCTTTTGACCCTGATTGGGCATGCACGGCCTGCTTTCCCCTCCCCTTTCCTTTTCCTTACCAATCCAGGTCCCCTTCTCTTAACCAATCATGAGTCTTGATTCTATGGATGTTGAATATCATCCCTTAGATATTTTAACCTCAAATATAACTCCGATCCAACTGTTGTCACCCCTTCTCCTATCTCCGTATAGTGGTTGGTAAAGGTGGTGTTGTAACCACCTAACCATCCCATGACAACCACCAATATGCACCATTACTCACCCCTTTTCTTAAAAATATACCCCCTTTAGGTTCCTTTCTTCTTTTCACTTGTTTCCCCTCTCTTTCCAAACATCTTCGTGCCCTAATTCCCTCATTGTTTGCTCTTCTTCTACCTTGTGGACTGGCAGTTCCGCCATCACGCCGCCCTTGCTTTCTTCCACACCAGGTCACCTCGGTACTACTAAATGTCAGAACCATTTTCTTTGCAATGTTCCAAGCCTGACCGGCCGACCTCCACCGTATCTTGAAGACGGGAGCTTGATTATAGCTCCCCCTCTGACGAGTTACTCTATCACTAAGGCTATGGCTCGAGCAGGTCTGTGGTACAGTGTGGGGGTAGTGGGTGGTCATGTCCAGACTCTACTTCACCTCGTGGAGTGGTGAGCCATGAGTGGCAGTAGTAGGGCACATCCGAGTCGAGTGCTGACCAAGTCAAGATCGTGAGCCACTCTAGGGCCCATGTACATGGTCGCATCCTAAAAAGGCCCCAAGAAGCATCGGACCCAAAGCCCAGATCCTGATCCTTGACCAAAAGTGCCCCTTCTGACCCTTGGATCTCAATCCAAGGGTCCTCATCCCCTGAGTCAAGGTATTTTCTTTGAAAAATCATATCTTTGTGATTGCTAGATCCAAAATAAGACTTCTTATATACCATTGTGATCATAAAAACGAGATATTACATATAAAAATACTTTCATAGCTTGTTTATGCTCTTATATCTACTTATATCCTTAAAAGCATACTTTTTTAGTCTTCTTATGATGTTTAATGCTATACAATGCTCAAACTTGCTCTTTTATGACTCGAAGTATGATCTTGGCCTAATATTAGCATGTTAAACATCTTTATATAACAAGACCTTTGACTCACCATATGAATCCTATGTGATTTTTATAGCTAAAATGACCTAAAATGGGCTTTCATGAAAAAGACCCCTTCTTTAATGATAAAACTTGTTCAAGGGTTCTTGGAATCTCATGAATGCTTTAAATCAATATATTTTTACCCTAAAAGAAACCTTTTGCTATCATGGACTTTCTTGGGCCCTAATGAATGTTTTATGAAACTTAATGTGTCTTAATATGGCCTTATGTGATGTATGGTAAACCTTATGCTTTTAGGGATCTAAAGATTACTCAAAGATGTTTGTGTGGCCTTGAAATCAGTAACTTATTATGTCTTGAATCCCCAATTCCCTTGTAAATCATTAATGATTCCTAATGGGTCTAAATGCCTTAATCTTGACTTGAAATGTGATCTAGACACATAATGATGACCAAATCTATAATCTTGTATGAGTCTTGCTCTAATGATGATCTATGATAAATTATGAACTCAAATTAGTATCTTAATGAGGTTTATGAAACATAAGTCAAGTAGACCCCATCTGTACTATAATTATGACTGGGATGCATGATAATGACTCAAATGACTAGTTATACTGTGTTGATACTCATGTTGCTTAATCTTGCTCAAACCTCATGTTCTCTACTAAGATTATTCAACCCTAATATTATGACCTATAGTCCTAGTTGTGATGTGTCACCCTAGGTTCATATGAATACAATAAGCATGATGTAGCGTGATAATGATAATTCATGACCTAGTTTGAGATATTAAAAATCAATGATGAATGATACCTAGATCTAGGTGACACATTCAACCACCATGATAATAGTTAATGATACATACTCTTGATGATGTTAATCCAGTTATAATCATTTGAAATGTCTGGATATCTATGTTGACTCAATTTCCAAGATCTAGTCAAGCTTTCGATATATAGTTTTCTTAATCAAAATGGTTAATCTTGTACTCTACTCGCAAGGTATGCTTACTCTCTTGACCCTACTATGTTATTGGATTATTTGTATGTATGCTCATATGAATGCTTGGCTAGATAATTACTTGTATAATCTACTTGTTCCCTATGATTAGTGTGTTAGATTTTCTTGAAATATGTTGAACAAACCTTGAACATAATTGAACTTGTCCATTATACAAACCTTGTGTACAATATGTAGAACAAACCTTGAACATAATTGAACTTGTCCATTATACAAACCTTGTGTACCTGCCTATATTCTCGGGGTAAGGTAACAAGGTTGGGTGTCTTACTTGAGATGTCAAGATAAGGCAGACCATGTCAATAGAAGGGTTAGCTAATCTGGAGCATCCTTATGGACCTTTCCAATGAAAAGTTGGTCAATGGTCATATTATATCGTGAGTATAATGGAAATACACTTAAAACACATTTTGTATAAAACATGTCATTGAGTATTTCATGCCTTGTTTCTACTTCTTGCTTATATGATGTTTCTAGCCAAGAAACTTTTATACTACTCAAGTTGTTTACATGCTTTTTCATGGCGTACTTAATGCTAGCAATAATATATTGTGTTTATCACATTTTAGTTGCCAAATGAAGATCCACTACACTAAAGGCTCTAATATATGGAAACAAATCACCAATGGGTATACTTGAATATAGAAATGGGTACATATCTCTTATCCCCTTTTAGAATCTTGTTATATCTTGTTGTTACTGCTTTTACATATATATTGCCTATGTGAGATATTTGAGCCATTCTATGGATGTACTCCCTAGTCCACTCGCCTTTGTCTTTGTATCCATTAGGCATGTGGACTTAGGGTAATAAATGGATTCGTGAACAATGGTATCAGAGCCATGCACACATGCCTCTATATGTGTTTAAGGCATAACCTATCTTAAGAATCTAAGGAGGACTCAAACCCTTTCCTCAAAGTTTATAGAGTCTTCTAGCATCTCATCTCTTCTTTAAGGACAACCTAAGCCACCAAAGTAAATGCTGATTAGTTAGTATTCTCATCTCCTCATGTATCCTTATCTCATGACTATTAATCACATGATCTCTTGATTATGGGTAGCTTATGGATTGAGAAAACTAAAACTAATTTGAACTCAGGAAAGTTGATTTAGATGAGTATTACATGATCTAATCTTACATAAAGGACCCTATTTGATAAATAAAAGTACTCGTGAAAGTGATGTAGGCATGTGCAAAGTTCATGCAAAATCAATGTTACCAATTGGATATAAGTGCTTTCTATGTTTGAGGTAAATTCTTAATATGGTGAAATAAGGTGGAACTCATGTTTTACACCTCATGTTCAATGAGGTCCCTATTTATTATACCCATGTTTCCCTATTATTGATCAAACCTCAAACATAGTTAAGCAAACTTTTCCCTATTTAATATATACGATGATCATGCCATGAAATACCATGTATTGGGGACCCTAGATCATGATGTCAGGACTTGTTACAAGAGGAAAATCCCCTATTGACCATTAGTCCTCTTTGTAGGCTCAATTTGAATAATACAGTGAACCTAGATCTCAATATCGCCCAATTACTCAAACTCTTGCGTTCTAAATTTGACTTCTCAATTTCCAAATCTACCCTTACCTTGATTTGAAAAGGAAGGGAATGTAATTGTGACCTTGATCTTCAAAAATCTTGAAGTATGGTTTCCCTATTATGATCTATATGTTCTACTCAGGATCTTGTGAAATACAATTTCATAGTTGATACTATCCCTATTTGGATATGCTTGATAACTCATGATTAATATGGACTAATGTGCTATATTAAGATGGTAGTTGACTAAAGACTCCCCTAATCTAGGTCACATCTCTATTACGACTACCTCTAAATTTTCATCTTGTTGATTATTTAGAGTTTGGAAAGGTAACCCTTCCGCCCAATTTTGATTTATTGACCTAAGTCCCTTATAGGTCAGATATACAATGATGTTGATACTCAATCTTGAATCTCAATTTGAGGATGATCTTGAAATATGATGATATTGACTATATCTTGTGGTTGACTTCTTAGAAAGACCTGGGGCTAGATCATTCATTGACCTTGAGCCCCAAGATAATGAACTTGATATTGATATCTCAAAATGTAGCTTGAATAATGCTTCAAATGTTGCTCAATTGTTGCTTGATTTTTGTATATGGTTAAATGATCACCCCTAAGAATTTTGAAATGAATGGGAGCACGATGAAGAGACAATGATGGTAGGAGGGGCGATTGGATCTTCTCATCCTCGCTCAGGCAGATTTCATGGTTGTGAGACCCCTAACCTTGCTTAAAGTGTTGAACATGTTTAATTACCATAATTTAGTGCTTTAAACTTAATCTAACCTTGTGATATGTTTTGGTATCATGTGACAAAATTAAGTTTCAAATTTGGTCCAATTTGGACATTGTTTGTGCAAGTTATGCACATTTTGGACTTTTATGCAATTTACTCAAATATGAGGTTTTACTTGCAATTAGTCACATGAATTATAATCTTTAGATATTTCCTTATAATTCTAGAGCTTTTTGGTCCATGGGGTGCCTAGTTGAACCTTGGTTTGGAGGTGTTTTATTCAAGGGTATTTTAGGGTTTACCCCTTTATGGATGAGCTACCTTTAGGAGCTATCAACCAATGGTTTATTTGATTGGCTTGGAAATTCAACAAATGGTGGCTAAGTAGGTCTTCGTGAATGGTGGGTTAGCTTCTTGTGTGTTTGCTTGTATATCCATAATAGCTTAAGTACATGGACACATGGAGAGTTATTAGGAACCTCAAGCTTTTCTCTTCTTTATCCATAAGCCTTATATACTTATCCTTCAACTCAAAAATGAAACCTTTAGACTCTTATATTTTCCTCCTCTCCAGAAATTCATCTTTCACCTACTTGGGGGAAAATAGAGTACCCAAGGTAGAAGAAGATATCCAACCTTCTTGTTGGAGCATCTAGGATTCAAATCTACCCTTATATAGGGTTTGCAAAGTTCCCTTTTGGTGATCTTGACCTAAACTAGTAAGTACCTCCTTCTCTCCTTCATTTATTTTGTTGTTACTCTTCCTCCTACCTTATTCCTAGATGGAACCTTGCTATTCCATGGTAAGTTTTCTCTAAATCTCACGGAACTTATCTTTCTTGCTTCTTCAATCTAGGGTTTGCTCCTTTTGTGGAGAAAGGTGATACTTGGCCGAATTCAGACCTAAAGCTAGGGTCCATCACCTTCTTTGCTCGAATTTTCTTGTTTCTTAGACTCTGATATTCTCACTAGAGTTTATTTTTATAGCCCTCTTCACTTTTATTTCTTACTACAAGCTTGATCACTCACGTTCTTGCTCTAAAATGAAGATCAATGCAAATAAAGTTATTCTTGCTTAGGATTTCGAATTTTATGGTGTTCCTTGATTAGTTTCCAGTTCTATATGAACCTGAAATCATATGCACGACCTTATTGAGGTATAGGAAGATTTGTTACTTGCTTACATACCAACCAATGGTGCTAGGTACCTATCAAACAATGACATATACTAAGTGTTTTAGGCTGATTTTGAATTTTATACATGAACCAATGCATGACCTTATATTATAACCTATGGAGATGCCTTTCTGGAAACTGATGGTGATGATCCATGGTGACAGCTGAAAATTTTAACCATTAGTTACACCTTAGTTCAGTTCTAGACTCTTTTGTAAGCTCAATGGTTGATGGTTTAGTGCCCTAAAAATGATATGATCCAATGGCAATTTTAGCTCAACATCTGATGGTGTTCAATGATGGTAGTATTGACCTCATCAACTTATGGTGGCATAATGTGTCACAACTGACGCTGGTTCAGGTTACCATACTATGATGTAACTAGGTATCATGAGTTGCTTCAGTTAAGCCTTAAACTGATGATTTCTTTGGTTATATGATCCAAGGGTTAAACCTACATATCAATATATAGTTTTGAAATGTTAAACCTGATCCAATGGTTGTGAATGGATGCTTTAACATCCAATGGTTTAGAATGAAGTCCATAGTATAATTTTTTGGTTCTAATGATGAGAATTTTATGGTATATACCCTTAAATTTGTAGTCTTACTTTTTGCTTCGGGTGGATATAATTGATAATCATCATAATGAGTTAATGTGTAAACCTAATGAAGTATAGCTTGTTACACCTAATTCTAATGTATCTAAGTGATGGTGATTGATTATGAATAGCCCCCTTTAAAGGTTGATAAAATAATGAGGTAATCTCTTATGGTGGTTGAAACCCTAGTATATAATAAATTTGATGGTTTCACCTTGAGTTATGTTTGATCCATACTTGAGGATAGTATGGAATTTCATGGTGATGCTTCACCTTGTGTATCCATGATCTGATGGGAAGCCATGTGATAGGGTTTGGGCGTGAATGTTGATTTGTAGCAGCATTGTGACTTATCTTGTTACTCCTAACCCTAATACCATTAGGTGGTGGAGATTAAACACGATTAGCCTCTTGTGAATGATTAATAGAATAATGGACTATTCTTTTATTATAGTTGAAACCTAGGTATGTATAAATCTGATATTTACACTTTGAGTTATGCATGGATCCATACTTGAGAATGGTATGGAATGTGACGAAGATGCTTTGTCTTATGCACCCAATATTATATGGGAATGCTATGAGTGAGGGTTTGTGAATAAATGATAAACTATAACTTTAATGAAACTTACCTTGCTAAAACCAACTCTAGTACAAGTAGAGAATGGTGGTTAATCATATTATCCTTTCTTGAATGGTTAATATAATGATAGAATATCCTTCCTAATCATTAATTGAAACTCTAATGTGTTAACTAGTGGTCATCATAACTTCATGACTTATTTTTTGTATGCTAAACTTGTACAGTATCAGTGTGATGTTAGCCAATCATATAGCTTCCTTATATGTTGACATAATAAAAGAGTGATCTTAATGCTAAGATAACTCTGCAATGTTATCCTGTAAACATCTTTTAGTTATTTAATTCCATATCATGTTGAGCCTGTGCATCACATGTGTGGTGATGTTTGTTGAGCCTTGTTATAAGGCATGGAAGACAATAATGATCTTGCAGGAAATGATATTATGGTCTCAAGGACCTTTGGGCATAGTTGAGCCCTAAATGAGGTGTAATCTTCTTTGATGACAAGGGTTGATACCATGTGATGTTGTGATAAGAATTTATATCATGTGATATTGTGGTGACATGTGTAGTCTCATGAAATGCAATGAATAGTACCAAGTGATGATGATGTGATAACCAGTACAGTCTCTTTATTGGTAGGTGAACAGTGCCTTGTGATGTTGAGATGAGAAATTGTGTCTCAAACATTTTATATCTTTTAAAGTTGTTATATTTATATGCTTGCTACAACTGAATTAGGGTTTGTATGTCCACTTGTTTGATACAGCCTTGATTCACCCAACTGCATAATTAATCAAGTGAAACATTAATCATGTAGTTGCCCTATGTCATAGATCCATTCTAGTGTTAGAACTTGTTGGATGGTGAAATGAGTATTCCTAAGGGAAACTCAGAGCGCGTACTGTGAGTATGTGGGTTGCTTGTCATCCTGACACTAGGTGTTTATAGAATATGGATGCAGTCATACCTCAGATATTATGATGTGTGAAAGGCAGCAGTATAACTGCAGAATTCCTCTTATAGAACGGTCATGCGTAAGTTGTTCTCTAGCATTGTGACCTGTACCAAGGTGAGCTAGTTACATGACTATATGTCACTGCGGTGCAGTCTCGTACTGACTAGATAGGGAGAAGATCTTGGAGTCAAACTCTTCCTAGATCTTGTATGGCACTAATTTTGACTTAGTAGTGGTCAGTTGAATTTGAGTGGTACGACTCAAATCCTGAGGGTGTAATAAAAGATGTAATACAACCGTGTAGCATATCTATTTAGGGTTCATATTGGATGATAACCCTTGTTTGTTCTCTTTACATAAAAATGATGATTAGTGCATTAAGACATAAAAAAATATGCTTATGTTGTAGAAATACTCATGATGTAGATGTGTACATACAATAATCATGTTATGATAATAGATATACTACTATTGTTGATTATGCTAATGATAATAGTTTTCACATGTTGTTAGATATGCTTATATTGTTAGCCATGTCTCTATTATTAGAGATGCTTAAAATTCTAATCATGCTTATGTATATAATTGTTCTTTGACGTTAGTTCTACTTATGATGTAGATATGTTCAACTTGATAGACATGCTAACAATGTTAGCTATACTTATGTTGCTAGACATATTCATGATGTTATAGATACTTATGCTACTAGATTGCTTATAATGTTAGCAAAGCATAAGATGATAGTCAGACGAGTTATGACCTTTGTTATTTGATGTAATTTTATAAAATCCAAGATAATAGTCTACATATACTCCGATAATTATACTTGTTGTTAAGCTTATCTGCTTAACTTGTTGAGTAAGCTTATTTGTTTAACTTGTTGAGTAAGCTTATTTGCTTAACTTGTTGAGTATGCTTGACATATTTAATCTGCTCAATTTTCCATTAAATACTCCAACTACTCAGTCTACTTATTTTAAAATTATTTGTTGTACTCAATATATGTTGGACAAAGTTATATCTCTCGCTAGGACTGGGTCTCACCTGTGGGTCAGCACATGTTTTTAGGTGATCAACAACAACATTAGTAGAATTGTGGCAGCGAGGAATAAATATGGTTATGAACCTTAGAGAAGGTTATTTAGTTGTCTAGTGTGTCCTACAGTCGTCCATGTACTCTCAACTCTAGTTGAAAAGTTTGTATATGATGTTTCGATTGAATCGAGCTTTCGAGAGCATGGTAATGCTTGTATAAGTGGAATATGTGGATAGTCTTCCTTTGTAAAGTTTATGTTGTAGATTAGGCTATAGAGCAGTTGTAAAGATATTGAGTATTACATAGAATGAAGCAAGTTGTTGAGATTTTATGTAAATGTTTCTGAGCATTTGTGAAATGTTGAAATCGATTTTAATTCACCCTATTTTCTGGATTTGTGTTTAATTAATGAGTAATCATGTTTTGTGTTTTGAGTAATTTTGTTTAGTGTAACGGGTTCTCACAAGTTGGTATTAGAGCTCTAGGTTTGCTAAGTCTATAGGGACACTAGGACTTAGGACTAGGATTATATCTAAGTTAGGAATATGACATAAAATTATGGTTCATATTGCCTAATCTTCGTATTTGGGTGCCCTAGTCAGGTATTCAACTATTGAAGAAAAGGTATGGAACTCTTAGATTGTTAACTTTTCATTACTCTGATCAAGTAGTCATTTTGAGATAATATAAAGAGTATAATGAATAATAAATCATGGTACATATATCTCAATTTTACCCTAAAGAATATGAGAATAGCATCAAAATCTATCAAAACTTGAATGTTTGGTCATTACAATAGAAAGATATGACACGATGAAACCTGAATCTGAATATCAATAAGCCGATGAGGAATTCTTGACTATAATTCAAGAAGATATTAAAGTAAAAGATAGATAAGTGTGTGCTAATAAAGTGATTCAAGGTATGAAATTCACATAAGATGAAGAGGACTCATGTGATAAGTATAATATGAGAAGATGAATGAGAACAATTGCATATGAATAAAGTGGAACCTAGTTAATCTCAGACCAACCTATGTGTGTAAGAAGTGCTAATGTAAAATATGCATGACATGTGAAAGAAATTAAGGGAGATGATCCATGTCTAATGAGAAAAATGTGGAATATGATGCTCTATTCCTTGATAAGTGGTTTAGAAACATGATAAAATGAAAGGACATACATATGAATGATGAAGAGTTAATGAGAAAATAGCAATGAGATGTGATAATCTTAATAATTCCTATGCTAATGGCATGGAAACCAAGTTGTAAGAGGTAAGATGATACATAAAAAGTGAAATATATAATTGGTTACCTTTTTCTGGTGACCCTAGACAATGTTGCAGTGATGTGGGAAGTGTGTTTCCCTTTGTGTTTCTTCTTTTTAGAAGTGTAGCCTTTAAAGGGATATTATGCCACTTGGTATGCGTGGATTTGCTGAAATCCTGGGGATGGATATCTTTATATGATGTGTGGTTGCCTTATACTATAGTTCCAAAAATTTTATGTTTTGTAATGAGCATACTTTTTTATCCCTCCAAGAGTTAGGGGGATTACTCCTATATATTCTTAGTCAGTTATGATGTTGAGGAAGTGGACGAGACCATGGTATGAGTTCTTTATAGAACATGCAGTTGATACCCTGGTAATGAATCCTAGTATCCAGAGTGTATCAGTTATATATGAGTTAAAGATTTCTATTATATGAGTTGTCCAGTGTTCCTCTCCAATAGAGAGAGAGAGAGTTGATGTTGATCCTCCATGTGTTGTTTGGGAAAAGAAGAGTGATTCTATATGTTGTGTATGGCCTGTTGTGGTTGGGTAACACCACCATAAAGGATAAATGGTTTGTTGATCAACAGACATGTGTTATCGTGTTCCTTTAAGATAAACCTAGGATCAGAATATCAATGGATAAGAGTTAGAGTGGATGACATAAGTTACATGACCATGATGAGTTTAGGGTTATGTTGTTTAGACTAACCAATGTATCAATAGCATTCATAAATAAGTGGAACAGAGTAATCTGGTTATGTCTCATAAGTTGTGACAAGCTTTGAATGATGACATATCAAAGTATTTCAGAGATGGTCAGTTGCATGGTTAACATCTTTGCTAAATCTTAAGAATGTTGTAGCAACTATACTTATGTGTGACAAGTTCAGAACGAGTGATTTGGGGGTTAACTAGAGTATCCTCTTGGAGTTATGTTACATTTTATAAGTGGGTTGTGTGAATCATGGTAAGATGAAGATAGTGTCGTTGCCCTACCCCTAACAAGGTCAATCAGGAAGTTATATTTGATTACGGTTGCAGACAGGTGTATGATTCTTCAACTAGACAGATGGCTAGTCTATCATTGAGATGATTGAAGAATCTTCTACAAACATATGCTTTATAGTTCTTAACAATTAGGGGATACGCACCTGATTGATTGAGTTGATAATCACAACAACCATGAAAGGAACATAGAGATGAAACTTTGTAAAGTTACATATGATAAGAGATACATGATGTTTCATGTTTGGTAAGAGCCAGAAAGTATGGCCTCTGAGTGATGTGTGATACAACAAATAGAATAGTTCAGGATGACAGATAGAGTCCCAAGTTGGAAAGGTACTACCAGACCTATACATGTGGCACAACAATTCCTATGTTGAACCAAGGTGACACATGCAAGAGTTGAAGGAGAAGAATATGACTTTTATGAGAATGATGTAACATCACCATGATATGAAGGTAACCACGAGATTTATTGAGGATGAGGTGCATGATAAATATCCATCTTTGTTTACCTTGAATTTTAGGGGCGAAATCCTTATTAGGGGTTTATGGTTGTGAGACACCTAACCTTGCTTAAAGTTTTGAACATGTTTAATTACCATAATTCAGTGTTTTAAATTTAATCTAACCTTTTGATATGTTTTGGTATCATGTGACAAGATTAAGTTCCAAATTTGGTCCAATTTGGACATTGTTTGTGCAAGTTATGCAATTTTATGCACATTTTGGACTTTTATGCAATTTACCCAAATATGAGGTTTTACTTGCAAATTGTCACATGAATTATAATCCTTAGATGTTTCCTTATCATGATTGAGCTTTTTGTCCCATGGGGTTCCTATTTGAACCTTGGTTTGGAGGTGTTTATTTTAAGAGTATATTAGGGATTACCCCTTCATGGATGAGCTACCTTTAGGAGCTTTCAACCAATGATTTATTTGATTTCCTTGGAAATTTAACAAACGGTGGATAACCAGGTATCCATTAATGGTGGGGGAGCTTCTTGTGTGGCTGCTTGTATATCCGTAATAGTTTAAGGTCATGGACGCATAGAGAGTTATTAGGACACCTCAAGCTTTTCTCTTTCTTTTTCATAAGCCTTATACACTTATCCTTTAGCTCAAAAACGAAACATTTAGACTCTTATATTTTCCTCCTATACAGAATTTCGTCTTTCACCTGCCTGGGGAGAATAGAGTGCCCAAGGTATAAGAAGATATCCAACCTTCTTGTTGGAGCATCTAGGATTCAAATCTACCCTTATAAGGGTCTGCAAAGCTTCCTTTTGGTGATCTTGACCTAAACTAGCGAGTATCTCCTTATCTCTGTAACATCCCTGACCTGGGTTTTTGGATAACCTTGTTTTTTTTTCTTAAGTAAGTTGTTTATAACTTCAATATAATCCTTTGAGGTGTTTTACTAACATGTGACATGCCTATGTTTCAAGTTTGGTCCCGTTTGAATAATGTTTGAGCAATATTTTCTTATTTTGGATCAGAGTGCAATTTACCCAATATAAAGGGTTATCTTGAAATATGTCACATGTTGAGTGTGCCCTTAGTTCTTTAGCATAATAAGGAGAGGGTGATATTATGGGGCGCCTTGTGGAGAGCTTAAGTTTCAAGTTGAGCATGTGTGGATGATGCTTGTGCTTAGTGTTTTAGTTTTGATGTAAATTGCAATTTACCCAAAGTAAGAGGTTAGCATGCAAATTACCATCTCTATAGTGTCCCTTCTCTCTCTTATAATCATAAAGAGGAGAGATAAAGTAGGGGGCACCTTGTTTGAGTCTTGGTTAAGTAATAACATTCTTGGTGGTGAAGGAGCCAAAGAAGTTGAGTATCTTGAACCCTAGATAAGGTTGTGTCAAGTTATGAAGAATATATGGGAGTGCATACGGGTTTATAAACCATATAGTAGGTCCCATATTGGTTTAGAAACTTTTTGGAAGTATTCATATCAGTCTAAGCACCTCAAGTAGGTGAAGCCTATCAGTTTAGATGTTCCTTGCAAAAGTTGTATCAATTTGCATATAAAGTAATATTGGGTTGTGATATCTTGTCAAGAAAGCTACCCAATGGCCGATTATCCCATCCTTGAATTATCCACAAGAGTTTTTCATGATGAAATAATTATGTTTGCATGGTGCCACAATGCATGGACACGTGTCACCTAGTTACATATGGTGATGACACCTCACATATACTCTCTCTCTCTCTCTTAAAACTCAACTATATTAGCCCCTCTTTTCACAAGAAAGTAAACCTTTCAACTTTCATATCATCCCTCCCTTGTTGGATGACCCTAGGAGCTCAAGGATCAAGAGGAAGGTCTAGTATCTTGTCTAAGATGATGCCATGACCATCTTCAACCTTGGAGAATCATGTATCTCAGATCATAATTCTTTCTTTCTTTTCTTCTTCACCAAGTTTCTAACTATGATACCTTCTTCTTGATGGAGGTGAATCTATAGCTGAATCTTGGACCTTTTAATAGGTCATATTCAACCTTGGGAACGTGGATCTTTGAATCATGAAGCTCTAGTGGTGATCATGAGGCGAGTTATATAACTTGAACTCAACTCTATTATTATTCACATTCAATCATGCAATACTTGATTATTCCTTTTCAATTTCGACTTTCCTTGATTGAATGTTGGTTCTATGAGATCTAATGGACATATGGGGTTGTTGTCCATGAACTAGAGTGTTAGTGGAAAAAGGGTTGGAGCTTGAAGATGATGGAATCTTCTATGCACAAACTGATATTGGTTTGAGAAACCCTAACCCGATACAAGGATATATGAAGGGAAAACTGATATACATGAGTTCCTAGCCCATTACCGGTTTTCTACATGTGAATTACTATCATCCTTACAGTTGTTTGGCATGTCACCTAAGACTAAAGATGGGGGCAGGCCGATATCTTGAAGTTGAGTGAAGATATGTATTCAACCTGATATGCCTTAACCCTAGTAACCCGACACACCTCTAGCTCGACACAAGTGTGATGGGTGACACACCATGTGAAGGTGTGGGTGACACACTCCTTGAAGTCATGGCCAACACACCAAATATTAGTGAGGTTGATACCTTGATAGGAGAAAGATTATAAGGGTGTTGATGTTGGTTAACTTGATACTATCAAAACCCTAGAACCCGATATGTATCAAAACACTAGAGGCCGATATCACTTGGTGATATCTAGGCAAATACACTAGATGATAGCGAGGCTGATACCCTAGAGTATAGTATGGTTGACACACAAAGTGATAGGGTCTCCGACACACAAAGTGATAGGGTGGCCGATACACAAAGTGATAGGGTGGTCGATACACAAAGTGATAGGGTGGTCGATACACAAAGTGATAGGGTGGTCGATACACAAAGTGGTAGGGTGGCTGATACACAAAGTGAAAGGGTGGCCGATACCCTAAAGTGAGGTCAATATGTTATGCTTAAGTAAGGAGAAAATATTATGCTAAAGTGTGAAGAAGGTGATGCACCAAGGTATGGTGAAGGTGATACACCAAGTTATGATTCATGGCCGATATCACCTTAAGCACCTCAAAACTGATATCACTTTGATGTGCCATGGGCAAGACAAATGATAGTGTCTAGGCCAACACAAGTGATAGTGTCTAGGTCGACACAAGTGATAGTGTCTAGGACGACACAAGTGAGAGTGTCTAGGCCGACACAAGGGGTAGTGTGTAGGCCGATACACCTTGATGAGTGTAGGCCGACACATGATGAATATAATCAATTGATACATTATGAAGTAATGAGATGGATACATTGTGATAAGTGTAGGTCAATACACTAAAGAGGCTCAAGTCAATACAACAAGTTGAGTTGAAACCAGTATTCTAGTAAGGATGAGAGAGGAATTCGTATCGCACATGTTGATAATCAATTAATGATAATTGATGAGAGTAATCATGTATGTTTGAATATTTATGGCAAGGAAATAATCTCCTAGATGAGAGGAGTTATGAATTAGGGTTTAGTGGTTGAATATAACCCTAGAAACCCTAAAGGCTATAATAGAAACCCTAACCCTAATTATGAGAAGTTTGTAACTTGATTGAGGAATTTTGCTTTTATGGCATGGTGCTGATATTTCAATTGATATCTCTTTTATCATGAAATCTTAACCATGCAAGTGTTTTGAGATAATGAGCACAGACAACTACGGGCTATGGTGATTTGACATTACATAGATTGAATGAGCCATGTGATATATGTGTACAACAAGTGTGATGTTTATATGGGTCTTATAACCTAGAGATGGTTGTTGCCTAGTGAGAGGTGACATTGTTCAATAATGAACTAAGAGGATTCAAACCCAGTAACATGCGATAATGATGATGAGATGAAATTCTCAGTAGTGTGTTTAAGGGATTGAGATCCCACATTAATTGTGATAAAGTAACAAGTATGTGTTACAATTGCTAAGTGATTTCATGATGGACATATTACACTATTCTTTGTAGCATTTACATGTGTGGTATATATGGAACTTGATTGATGTTGAAATATTTTGTGATACACCTAAGATTGTAGGTTGCCCTGACCATAGATCCATTTAGTGTCAGAACTTGTTGGATGGTGAAACAAGTTCAACTCAGAACGCATATTGTTGAATACGTCAGCATGCATAGTTAATCATCTTCCTGCATCTATAATATAATTATGTGATATGGATGGCCATGCATGAGCCAATCCTCTCCTTAAACAATGGCCATGCGTGAGCCAATTCTTTTATAACAATGGTCATGTGTGAGCCAATACTTTTATAATAATGGCCATGCATGAGCCACTCCTTTTATAATAAGGGCCATGTGTGAGCCAATCCTTTTGTAAGAATGGCCATGAGTGAGCCAATTCTTTGTATGTTAGAATGGCCATGAGTGATCCAATTCTATTTATCTGAATAGCCATGAGTGAGCTATTCTCTAGTGTCATGACATGTACCAAGGCAGTCTAGTTGATTAAATAGTTGACTATATGTCACTATCAACAGCTGAACATTGTGTGCATAAGTGTGTGCATCATAAGCTTGAGCATTGTGTGCTATTCTCTAGTGTCATGACATGTATGAGTGTGTGCATCATAAGCTTGAGCATTGTGTGCATAAGTGTGTGCATCATAAGCTTGAGCATTCTATGCATAAGTGTGTGCATAATCATGAAATTGCTGTGTAGCATATTTCTCTTGAGAATGGAATACAAAAATATTGAATGAGGCAGCAATTGTATTTGTATGACATAATCGGTAGTTATCATACATGTTGCTCATATTCCTTCTAAAGTGATTACTTGACCTATTGTTCAGTTATAGTTATCTAAATTGCTCAGTTATGATAATATTCTGTCATGCTCATAATATATGGTCAGATCTGTTTAGCATAGTGTAGCTTTATTTTCTATTTTAATAATAGCATATCTATGATAATAATATTGTTGGTGGAGAGTTATATCTCCCACTAAGATTTTTGTCTCACCCTGTGGGTTGCACAATGTTTTATGTAGACGTGCTCGAGGAAGCAGAGATCGTGTAGGCTGAGACAGCACAACAGTAGGAAGAAGACCTGAAATTTTGAGGTGGTGTGTTGTAAGTTGTGTCTTGTTGTATATAGAAGTCATATGTGTCTTCCTTGTACTCTCAAGTCCTTGAAGGGATAGTCTCGCTATGGTTTCATGATCGATCTGAGCTTTTGACTAATATGTTGTAGCTGCTTATATTTTACTCGTGTACATATTTTGGTGATGGAAAACTTGTGTCAGATGGAATAGGAATGCACCATGTTGTATATATATAAGACAGGCTTTGGGCCTTCTTGTAAAGAGATTTCTGGCAGTGGATCTTTATGGAAAATTATTTTAATTTTTAGAGTTTTTTAGTAATCGGATGCTAATCGTTATTTCCGTGTGGTTTTGTGTAATCTTGTTGTCTGTGTGATAACGAGTGTCACAATCTCCTTTGTTTCTTTTGTTGTTCCTATTCCTCCTACCTTATTCTTGTATGGAACCTTGTTGCTCCATGATAAATTTTCTCTAAAGCTCAAGGAACTTATCTTTCTTGCTTCTTCTATCTAGGGTTTGCTCCTTTTATGGAGAAAGGTGATACTTGGCCGAATTCATACCTAAATGTAGGGTTCTTCACCTTCTTTGCTCACAATTTCTTGTTTCTTGGACTATAATCTTCTCCCTAGAGGTGAGTCTTATAACTCTCATCACTTTTATTTCTTACTATAAGCTTTATTCATCATGTTATTGCTCTAAAATGAAGATCTATGCATATAAAAGCTATTCTTGCTTAGGATTTCGAATTTTATGGTGTTCCTTGATTAGTTTCCAGTTCTATATGAACCTGAAATCATGTTCATGACCTTCCTGAGGTATAGGAAGACTTGGTCCTTGCTTACATACCAACCAATGGTTCTAAGTACCTATCAACCAATGGCATATACTTAATGTTTTAGGCTGATTTTCAATTTTATACATGAGTCGATGCATGACCTTATATTAGAACCGATGGAGATGCCTTTGTGGAAACTGGCGGTGATGACCCATGGTGACATATGATAATGTTAACTATTGATCACACCTTAGTTCAATTCTAGACTCTTTTGGAAGGACAATGATTGATGGTTTAGTGTCCTAAAAATGGTATGATCCAATGACAATATGAGCTCAACATCGGATGGTGTTCAATGATGGTAGTATTGACCTCATCAACTGATGGTAGCATTGTAGGGAAATACAGGTACGTAGTATAGCAGTAGAAACAAAAAAATTATCTATATGTATTTCCCAATACAACAAGATCGCGTCAACCACTATGAAATAGGAAGGATGGTTTTAGCGAGTTATACCTGGTCCTGGAGCAAGTCTAGTGAAAAACTCCACTTCTTTACAACTTTTGATAAGTTGCTCTTGGAAGGTGGTTGTGTAGATCCTAGTCTTCACCATAAACAATGTATGCACAACATCTGTAGCACATCATGTAGTCTCACCACGGACTGCAGGTTGACTTTGCTTTTCGAGCAATAGACAAAGGACTCCTGCCTCTAGAGTAGTCCACACAGACCAACTAGAACTCCTGTTGTTCATCAAGAAAGGTTAGGAAGGAGTTGTCCTCCCCATTGGTGTACTAGTCACCAACCTGCTCTCCCACAACGATAAATTCTCAGTCGTTCTCTCCTATTGTCTATCCCTCCTTTTCAGGTAGGACTTGCCCGTGCTCTCTTAGTTACCACAACCAGAGAGGACAATAGTTGTTAGAGGAATTGATTTTCAGTTGTCTATGTTATGTTCTGGGAAGCCCCTAGTACCCCTCTATTTAGATTAGAGGCCAAGGTCAAGGTTCCCAGTCCCCAGTCAATGGGGGACTAAAGCGGGAGTGGAAAAGACTGGAAGATCTTGAATTTTTGCAAGAATTCTGGAAGTTTTACAACTTGCGTCAACCAAAATAGTCATCTCGTAAGCTGAGATGGTCATCTAAGATGCGAGACGATCATCTCGCTAAGTGAGACAGTCATTTCATGCTTTCCCAGTCAGATATGAATTGGAAAATCGTTTCCTAATTAATGTCATACATTAATTTATTTACACCCCAAGTATGTGCAATTGAAACGAGTTTGGGAAAACTCCAGAACTTTTGTTCATCCCAACCGATCCATCTCACACTAGAGAGACGCTCGTCTCACTCACCCAGATAGTCGTCTGGTGAGTTGAGATGAGCCGGTCAGTTTAATCATATTGAACTGGTTGGTTTAAGGGAAAAACTTATCCAATTCGATCTCTGATTAACCTGACCTCCAAACGGCCATCTCAACTACATGAGACGCTCGTCTGGCTGCCTGAACGATCATCTCACTCAGTGAGATGGTCATTTGGTAGACCTGGTCAGTCATTCAAGCAATCAGTTGCATGAATTGAATACATAAACACTTTCGTAATCAATCCAATCGTCATTCAAGATCAAACTCCTCTTTTAGATGAGTTCCTATGTGTGTGACCCTATAGGTCCCATATCACGTTGGCAGTGAATGTCCATAACTAGCTTATGACATCACTAGAAAAGAGTGGTGCCTAGTTGCACATCAGTGCTACCCACGTGAAATGGAAATTTGGAGAACAACTTCAACCTACAATCTATGTAAAGTGTTGCAATGATTGTATAATTCCGTCTCTGATATCCAGGATGAACTCAATGCATGGTTGGCCATCCTCTCAATGTTCAATCCATGTTTCTTGAACCAAGAGCAGACTGTCTGAGATAATGTGACATCAATATCATATATTGATTCACATGTGTATGTACATGTGTTTCTCAGTCTCACTAATCAAGTGTCCATGATATCGTACTCCAGTAGGAGGGACAAATCCCATATCTATCACTCACATTCCATCCCCATGTGTTAAAGTCACCCAATCATCACCGTTATAACAACCCATGTTTTAGGACTGTGTTTGATGATGTCAAATCGTACCCAATGACATATGACGAGTGTAGTGATTTCAAGTCTAAGAATCACAATCACCACCTTCACTATGAGAGATGATTGTAACCAAAAAACCATGTGTCACTCTCAACGTGGGTCTGTCCAATACACTATTTTCTAACATGTATATGTGTGCTTGATTTGATATTACCATATCATGACTAATGAGATTTAGTCATCAACCAACTCACATTATGATCTTATGTGTTATTGTTGTCTATCAACCTTCCACAATAACAACCGATCATGGACATAATGAGAATGTGTATATGTATTCTTAACATCCATATGATAACATCACAGGGATAGAACTTGACAGCATACATCATTGAGTAATATAATTCTCTAGACACTTTGTATCCTCATTATCTCATAATTGGGTGAAACAAATGAATTGTAAACTTGCCTTTATATATGTTATTATTAATCAAATCCTTTTAGGTAATTATGCCATGTAAATCATCATATGATTGGCTCTACATGCATACCTTACCAATACGAAAAATGTGTCACAACTTATGGTGGTTCAGGTTACCAAACTGTGGTGTAACTAGGTATCATGAGTTGCTTCAATTAAGCCTTAAATTGATGGTTTCTTTGGTTATATGATCCAAGGTTTAAGCCTACATATCAATCGATAGTTTTGAAATGTTAAATCTGATCCAATGGTTGTCAATGTATGCTTCAACATCCAATTGTTTAGAATGAAGTCTATAGTATCATGTTTTGGTTCTAATGATGATAATTTGATGGTCAATACCCTTAAATTTGTAGTCTTACCTTTGCCCTCTGATGGATATGATTTATAATCATCATAATGACTTAATGGGTAAACCTAATGAAGTATAACTTGTTAAACCTAATACTAATGTATCTAAGTGATGGTAATTGATTATGAATAGCCCCCTTGAATGGTTAATAAAATAATGGGGTAATCTCTTATGGTGTTTGAAACCCTATTATACTATAAAATTGATGGTTTCACCTTGAGTTATGTTTGGATACATACTTGAGATGGTATGGAATTTTATGGTGATGCTTCACCTTGTGTATCCATGATCCGATGGGGATGTCATGTGTTAGGGTTTGGGTATGAATTCTAATTTGTAGTATCAATGTGACTTATCTTGTTACTCCTAACCTTAATACCATTTGGTGATGGTGATTAAACATTATCAGCCTCCTGTGAATGATTAATAGAATAGTGGAGTATTCTTTTATTATTTTTGAAACTTGAGTATGCTATAAATCTGATGGTTACACCATGAGTTATGTATGGATCCATACTTGAGAATGTTATGGAATGTGATGGAGATGCTTTGTCTTATGCACCGAAGATTATATGGGGATGCTATGAGTGAGGGTTAGTATATAAATGTTGAACTATAACTTTAATGAAACTTACCTTGCTAAACCTAACTCTAACACAAGTAGAGAATGGTGGATAATATTGTCCTTTCTTGAATGTTTAATATAATAAAGAAATATCCTTCCTAATGATTGATTGAAACTCTAATGTGTTAACTAGTGGTCATCATAACTTTATGACTTGTGTTTTTGTATGCTATACTTGTACACTATTAGTGTGATGTTGGCCAATTATATAGCTTCCTTATATGTCGACATAATAAAGGAATGCTCTTAATGCTAAGATAACCCTACAATGTTATCACGTAAACATCTTTTAGTTATTTAATGCCATATCATGTCGAGCATGTGCATCACATGTGTGGTGATGTTTGTTGAGCCTTGTTACAAGGCATGTAAAGATAATGAGGATCTTATAGGAAATGATATTATGGTCTTAAGGACCTTTGGGGATGGTAGAGCCCTGAATGAGGTATAATCCTATTTGATGACAAGGGTTGATACCCTGTGATGTTGTGATAAGAATTTATATCATGTGATAGTGTGGTGACAAGTGTAATCTCATGAAATGCAATTAATAGTACCAGTGATGATGTGATGACAAGTATGGTCTCTTTAATGGCAGGTAAATAATGCCTTGTGATGTTTAGATGAGAAATTATATCTCACAAGTTTTATATCTTTTGAAGTTGTTATACTTATATGTTTGCTAGAACTGAATTAGGGTTTGTATGTCCACTTGTTTGATGCAGCCTTAATTCACACAAATGGCATAATTAATCAAGTGAAGCCTTAATCATGTAGTTTCCCTATGTTATAGATCCATTCCAGTGTCAGAACTTGCTGGATGGTGAAACGAGTATTCCTAAGGGAAACTCAGAGTGCATGTTCTGAGTATGTAGGGTGCTTATCATCCTAAGACCAGGTGTTTATGGAGGATGGTTGCGGTCATGCCTCAGAAACTGTGATGTGTGAAAGGCAGCAGTATAACTGCAAGATGCCTCTTATAAAATGGCGATGTGTGTGCTACTTTCTAGTGTTGTGACATGTACCAAAGCGGGCTAGTTACAAGACTATACATTGTTGTTTAGCAGTTTGATTGATATGTCACTACGGTGCAGACTCATACTAACTGAGTAGGGAGATGATTTTGGAGTCTGACTCTTCGTAGAT
This sequence comes from Alisma plantago-aquatica, assembly GCA_963693085.1. Classification (NCBI taxonomy): domain Eukaryota; kingdom Viridiplantae; phylum Streptophyta; class Magnoliopsida; order Alismatales; family Alismataceae; genus Alisma; species Alisma plantago-aquatica. Next base: position 684,784,606 of record OY856415.1, on the reverse strand, counting down.
CTTGTATGGCACTGGTTTTGACTTAGCAGTGGTCATTTGAATTTGGGTGGTACGACTCAAATCCTCAGGGTAGAATAAAAGATGTAATACAACCGAGTAGTACATCTAATTAGGGTTATACACGATGCTTCATATTGGATGATAACCCTTGTTTGTTCTCTTTACATAAAAATGATGATAAGTGCATTAAGAGAAAATAGATATGCTTATGTTGTAGAAATACTCATGATGTAGATGTGTATATACATTAGTCATGCTATGATAATAGATATACTGCTAATGTTGATTATGCTAATGGTGATAGTTATCACATGTTGTTAGCTATGCTTATATTGCTGCCCTATCTCTATTATTAGAGAAGCTTAAACTACTAATCATGCTTATTTAGATAATTGTGCTTTGATGTTAGTTCTACTTACAATGTACATATGTTCAACTTGATAGACATGATAACTATGTAAGCTATACTTATGTTGGTATATATATTCATGAAGTTAGAGATGCTTATGCTACTAGATTGCTTATAGTGTTAGAAAATCATAAGATGATAGTCAGACTAGTATGACCTTTGTTATTTGATGCAATTTTATAAAATCCAAGATGATAGTATGCATATACTCTGATAACTATACTTGTTGCTAAGCTTATTTGCTTAACTTGTTCAGTATGCTTGAACTATTTAATCTGTTCAATTGTCCATTAAATACTCAAATTGTTCATTCTACTTAGTGTTAAATATTTTTTTGTAATCAATATCTGTTGGACAGAGTTATATCTCTCACTGTGACTGGGTCTCACCCATGGGTCACCACATCTTTTTAGGTTATCAACAACATCGACAGTAGAACTGTGGTAGTGAGGAAGAAATATGGTGATGGACCTTAGAGAAGGTTATTTAGTTGTCTAGTGTGTCCTAGAGTCATCCTTGTACTCTCAGGTCTATGTGAAAAGTTTGTATACGATGTTTTGATTGAATCGAGCTTTCAATAGCATGTTGATGCTTGTGTAAGTGGAATATGTGGATGATGTTCCTCTATAAAGTCTATGTTTTAGCTGAGGATACGGAGTAGTTGTAAAAGATATTGAGTATTATATGCAATGAAGCAAGTTGTTGGGATTTTATGTAAATGTTTATGAGCATTTGAGAAATGTTGAAATCAGTTTTAATTTACCATGTTTTCTAGATTTGTGTTTAATTAATGAGTAATCATGTTTTGTATTTTGAGTAATCTCATTTAGTGTAACGGGTTCTCACAAGTTGGTATCATAGCTCTAGGTTCGCTGAGTCTACATGGACCCTAGGACTTAGGACTAGGATGATGTCTAAGTTAGGAATATGACATAAAAATATGGTGCATATTGCCTAATCTCAGTATTTGGGTGCCCTGTTTAGGAATATGACATAAAAATATGGTGCATATTGCCTAATCTCAGTATTTGGGTGCCCTGGACAGGTATTCAACTATTGAAGAAAAGGTAAGTATGAAACTCTTAGATTGTTATCTTTCTAATTACTCTGATCAAGTAGTCATTTTGAGAACATTGAAAGAGTATAATGAATAATAAATCATGGTACATATATCTCAATCTTACCCTAAACAAGATGAGAATTACATCATAACCTATCAAAACATGAATGTTTGGTAATTACAATAGAAAGATATGACACTGTGAAATTGAATTTGAATACCAATAAGCAGATGATGAATTCTTGAAGCTATAATTTAATAAGATAATAAAGTAAAATACAGATAGGTTTGTGCTAATAAAGTGATTCAAGATATGAAATTCACATAAGATGGAGAGGACTCATGTGATAAGTATAATAATAGAAGATGAATGAGAATAATGGAATATGAATAAAGTAGAACCTGAGTTAATCTCAAACATACCTATGTGTGTAAGAAGTGCTAATATAAAATCTTCATGACATATGAAAGAAGTGAAGGGAGATGGACCTTGTCTAATGAGGAAAATGTGGAATATGATCATCTATTCCTTGATAAGTGGTTGAGAAACATGATAACATGAAAGGGCATACATATGAATGATGAAGAGTTAATGATAAAAGAGCAATGATCTCTGATAATATTAATAATTCCTACGCTAATGGCAAGGAACCCAATATGTAAGAGGTAAGATGATACATAAAAAGTGAAAAAATAGAATTGGTTACCTTTTTCCTGTGACCCTAGACAATGTTGCAGTGACGTGGGAAGTGTGTTTGCCTTTGTGTTTCTTCTTTTTGAAGTGTAGCCTTTAGTTGGATATTATGCCACTTGGTACGCTTGGATTCACTGAAATATTGGGGATGGATATCTTGATATGATGTGTGGTTGCCTTGGACTATAGTTCCAAAATCTTTATGTTTTGAAATGAGCATACTTTTTTATTCCTCCAAGAGTTAGGGGGATTCCTCCTATATGTTCATAGCCGATTATGATGTTGAGGAATTGGATGAGATCAGGGTATGAGTTCTTTATAGCACATGCAGTGGATACCAAGGTAATGAATCCTATTATCCAGAGTGTATCAGTTATATATGAGTTAGAGATATCTATTAGATTAGTTGTCCAGTGTTCCTCTCCAATAGAGAGAGAGTTGATGTTGATCCTCCCAGTGTTGTTGGGGAAAAGAAGAGTGATTCTATATGTTGTGTATGGTTTTTGGATGGTTGGGAAAGACCACTATCAAGATAGATGGTTTGTTGATCAACCTACATGTGTTACCATGTTTCTTTAAGATAAACCTAGGATCGAAATACCAATGGATAAGATTTAAAGTGGATGGTATATGTTACATGACCATGAATAGTTTAGGGTGATTCCATCTAGACTAACCAATGTATCAATACCATTCATAAATAAGAGGAATAGAGTAATCAGGTTATGTTCCATAAGTTGTGACAAGCTTTCAATGATGACATATCAAAGTATTTCAGATATGGTCAGTTGCATGGTTAACATCTTTGATAAATCTTAAGAATGTTGTAGCAACTATACTTATGTGTGACAAGTTCAACAAGAGTGACTTGGGAGTTAACTAGACTACCCTCTTAGAGTTATGGTACATTTTCTAAGTGGGTTGTGTGAATCCTGGTAAGATGAAGATAGTGTCATTGCCCTACCCCTAACAAGGTCAATCGGGAAGTTATATTTTATTGCAGTTGCAGACAAGTGTATGATTCTTTAACTAGACAGATGGCCATTCCATCATTGATATGGTTGAAGAATCTTCTAAGAACATATGACTTATAGTTCTTGAGAATTAGGGGATACCCACTTGAATGCTTGAGTTGCTAATTACAACAACCATCAAAGGAGCATATAGATGAAACTTTGTAAAGTTACATCTTGAGAACTCAAAATTTAGCTTACATATGTTGTAATCATAGCTTACATATGTTGTAACTTTGTAAAGTTACAACAACCATCAAGATTTAGGTTGGAAAATCTATTCTTAGAGAACTCAAAATTCTTATAAGCCACAATTGGATGTTTGTATGGACCTAATTTCCTCCTAGAAGTTCTGACAACTATAAAATCATCGATAATTAAAGGACTGGGAGTATTATGAACCACAGGGGAAGACATCACCTGATCAATATTACGAGCCATAAGAGACACCTGGGAAGAATTGCGAACCACAGGGGTGACACCACCTAGGCAGCAATAGCAGGAACAAGCTCAATAGCAACTTCATATTCAATAGGAATATGTACTCTCTTTTTTGGGACCCATGCCATTTGTCGGTCTTTACTTACTATCATTTTAGGTTTTTTTGGATAGAACCTATCTTCATGAACACAATTACTATAGTAAGAGCATTTATTTAGAAATCATTCACACTCAATAGGAAGTTTATTCTCAAAATCATCATTGATGATAATCGACAATTCCTTTTAGAAAGTAGAATCCACTGACATCAAAACACAAATACGAGCAAACTCCAATATACTAAAAATTTGCATATCAGAATCAACTTGAATTGGTTTTCCAAGAAAAGAACCAATATAACTACACATTTTCTCATCCCACAACTCGAGCTGAAGGTTAAAAACCCTAATCCACATCAGAAATTCCGTCAAACAAAGCTTCTCTAATGGTTCACCTTGCTCCCATCTCTTCACAATAAGCAGTTTCCCATAGTCGAACCAAGTCCCTCCTTTAGTATCACTATTCATATCTTCATCGCAAGAGAAATGAACAACAAAGAATCCCTTGCCCCTCGATTTAACCTCAATCATACCTCTAATCTGCCACAACCGGCATAGATACTCAAATAGAGATGGCCAATGAGCCTTGGCTCCGATGATGTAGCATGCTATAGATGTACTCCATCTCTCCAAGTTCTTGACAACAATATCCTTCGTGTACAAAAACTTCCCATTTTCAACCCTAATTTCTTTCAGGATATATCGAGGTCATTATTCTTTTGATACCTCGTGAAGAGATCCACTCAAGACACCTGAGACTTCCCCGCCTGATGCTAAGAAGAAGGATCAGAGGAAGAGGTCTGCACTCCATCGGTAGCGCCACCATTATGAGAACCCAGTAAACTAAATGAGATTACTCAAAACACAAAGCATGATTACTCATTAATTAAACAGAAATCCAAAAATAGGGTAAATTAAAACCAATTTCAACATTTCTCAAATGCTCAGAAACATTTACATAAAATCCCAACAACTTACTTCATTCCATATAATACTCAATATCCTTTACAACTGCTCTGTATCCTCAACACAACATAAACTTTACAAAGGAACACTATCCACATATTATCTACATAAGCATGATTATCAAGTGATAATCATAGAGACATGGCTCACAACATGTGATAACTATCACCATTAGCATAATCAACAGTAGTAGTATATCTATATAATAGCATTACTATTGTATGTACACATCTGCATCATGAGTTTTTCTACAATATAAGCATATCTATTATCTCTTAATGCACTAGTCATCATTTTTATGTAAAGAGAACAAATAAGGGTTATCATCCAATATGAAGTGTCGTGTACAACCCTAAACAGATATGCTACACAGTTGTATTAGATCTTTTATTACACCATGAGGATTTGCGTCGTACCACCCAAATATAACCGACCACTGCTAAGTCAAAATCAGTGCCATACAAGATCTAAGAAGAGCCAAACTCCAAGATCTTCTCCCTACTCGGTCAATATGAGTTTTTACCGTAGTGACATATCAGTCAAACTGCAAAATAGCAACATATAATATTGTAAGTTGCCCACCTTGGTACGATTCATAGCACTAGAGAACAGATCATGCATGGTCATTCTATAAGAGGCATCATGCAGTTATGTTGCTGCCTTTTACACATCACAATATCTGAGGAATGACCACAACCATCCTCCATAAACACCTGGTGTCAGGATGAGAAGCACCCCACATACTCACATTATGCACTCTGAGTTTCCCTTAGGAATACTCGTTTCACTATCTAGCAAGTTTTGACACTAGAATGGATCTATGGCATAGGGAAACTACATGATTAAGGTTTCACTTGATTGATTATGCCAGTTCGGTGAATCAAGGTTGCATCAAACAAGTGGACATACAAACCCTAATTCAGTTCTAGCAAGCATATAAGTATAACAACTTCAAAAGATATAAAACGTGTGAGACATAATTTCTCATCTCAACATCACCAAGGCACTATTCACCTACTAATAAAGAGACTATACTTGTCATCACATCATCATCACACGGTACTATTCATTGCCTTTCATGAGACTACACTTGTCACCACACTATCATAGGATATAAATTCTTATCACAACATCACATGGTATCAACCCTCGTCATCAAAGAGGATTACATCTCATACATGGCTCAACCATGCCCAAAAGGTCCTTAAGACCATAACATCACTTCCTATAAGATCACCATTATCTTTCCATGCCTTATAATAAGGCTCAACAAACATCACCACACATGTGATGCACATGCTCAACATGATATGACATTACATAACTAAAATATGTTACAGGATAACATTGCAGGGTTATCTTAGCATTAGGAGCATTCCTTTATTATTTCAACATATAAGGAAGCTATATGATTCACCAACATCACACTGATAGTGTAAAAGTTTAGCATACAAGGACATAAGTCATAATGTTATGATGACCACTAGTTAACACATTAGAGTTTAAGTCTATCATTGGGAAGGATATTCCATCATAATATTAACCATTCAAGAAAGGATAATATGATTAACCACCATTCTCTACTTGCATTAGAGTTAGGTTTAGTAACTTAAGTTTAATTAAAGTTATAGTTCAACATTTATTCATAAACCCTCACCCATAGTGTAACATCCCTGACCTGGGTTATGTTCTAACCCTAGGAGTTTTGCACAATAAATTTGATTAGATGCTTGATCTTAATTCTTGAAAAGTAATTAAGGCTCAAGAGGAACTTATATTTCAATTTTAGTCCTTTTTGAATAATGTTGAAACATTGTTTTGTTAATTTTGGACTAAAGTGCAAATTATCCAAGTTGTGGGGTGAACTTGCAAATTGTACATCATAAAATGTTCCTCAGATGTTGATACATCATAAGAGTGAGTATGATGTAGTGGTATGGCTTACACAAGCTTGAGCACCAAGATAGAGCTTGTTGAGCAATCCTTGTGTATTAAAACCTAGTTTTAGTGTAATGTGCAATTTACCCAAAACATAGGGTTCAATATGCAAAATACCACTTCATGAGGGTACCCCATGTTTCTTGGCATCATATAGATCAAATAAAATGAGAGGGGCACCTCATTTGAATTATTTTGGAGGAGAAAGAATCTTGATATTAAAATAATCAAGATTTAAGCATAAATGGAACTTTAATTCAATTCAATGCAAAAAGAAATATTTTTATTGAAGAGTTCTTCAACCAAAAGTTGAGGGATTAATTTGAAAAGGGTTGGATGAGCTTGTGCCTTGCAAAGTAACGAAAAGATCTAGTTTAGGGGAGACTCCACTCACACTAAGATAATAAAAAGTAATATCCACTAAAATGGGATATTATTATAATATGATTAAGGTGCTTAATTTCTTTTCTTTTAATTCTTGGATAATGATGAGGTTTTTGAAAGAGTAATAATATGGATTCGTGACCAAGGAATTTAGGGATAAAATGTGGCAACAATTTTGGAAATTAAAGGAATTAATTCCATTTTCTCTTTCCTTGGAATTTCCTTATACATATCTCATTTCCTACCCACTTAAGGATATTTTTCAGAATTCCTTTTCTCTTCTTTCTTTGGCCGACCACAAGAGAGCTTAGGAGCAGGAGAAAGACGACCCCCAACCTGTTGGTAAGTTCTTGACCTTCTTTCACCTTGGTTTCATGGTGAAAACTGAAAATCAATGCTTGATTTCTTGTTTTCTCCATCCAATCTTCAACTCTAGCCAACTCTTTTATCCAAAAGCTTGAGAATGGACCTTGGGCAGTTGTTAAAGCTTCATAAACCATTTTAGTCGTGGATCTTGGAGCTTGGAATCAGATTAGAAGGCGGGTTATATAACTTAAACCCTTAAACATGGATATTGCATTCCATTCTCCATGATTTGTGGTTCATCTTGTTCTATTTTGAACTTCCTTTGATTCATTGCTGTAATTTCTATGAAAATGGTAGTAGTTCTAGTATGAACGAAGGGAGATGATGATGACATCATCTTGGACACTTTTCCCAAGAAAATCCTACTTCAAACGGTTTCAACAAAAGTGTTCAATCGGTTTCCACAAGACCGTTTGAACTTAAACGGTTTCATCAAACTGTTTGGGAGTAAACGGTTTCAAACCATTTGGAAGAGTTGATCATGGTTGACCATTTGGAGATTTGATGCTAATAATTATGGTTGATGACCTATTATATATAATTTATTAATTTCAAAGGGATCATTAGTTGAAGGTCCATCAAGTAGCAAACCCTAATCGGGTTAAGTGTTGATTTTCTAATTAATTGATTTAGAACTTTGGGTTGATTAACCCAAACGGTTTCACCACCATTTGGAGATCACCCAAACGGTTTCAAAACCGTTTGGAGGTCAACCAATACCGTTTGGAGGTCTAGGGTTGAGTATGGATGGGTATTTGAAGATCCAAAGATACTAAATTGTAATGTAATCAATTGTTGATTTGGTGATCAATTCAACGCCCTAAACCCTAATTAGATTCCACCAATTTTCATGTTGGAATGGGAAAATGGTCTCAAGACCAATTATAGGTCATCCAAATGATCTCAAGACCGTTTGAGGTCAGGTCATACCCAATTTTAATGGAGGTCCAATGATTTCAAGGTAAATAGTTTCACAATGACTAACATTAAAGGTTCATCAATTTCAAACCTTAATCCAATTGAATTCAAAACCTTAACTGATGATCAATTGAAAGTCAAATCAATTGAAGGATGATTTATTAAACTCAATTGAAGTATGATGCTAGGTTCAATTGGAGAGTGGTTACACGAATTAAATCTATGAGGGAATCAATCTTGGAAACCCTAAATCAATTTGAGTGGTTGAGACCATCTTTGGTCCAATCGGTTTTGAGGAGGTTTGGACCAAACGGTCTCAAGACCGTTTGAGACCAAACGGTCTCAAGACCGTTTGGGACCAAACGATCCCAAACCGTTTGAAACTCAATCGATCTCAAGGACCTACTTTGTCAAACGGTTTCAAGCACTAACTTTACCATACGGTTTCAAGTGTTAGACTAAGACCATTTGGAGGTCTAAACGGTCTTAGACCATTTGAAGGTCATTCAAGCAAGACCGTTTGAGGTCTGGTTGGTCAAGACCGTTTGGGGTCTAAGTGACCAAGATCGTTTGGAAGGTAATTAACCAAACTGTATGAATACTGTAAGTGATTTAAAATCAAATTGTTCAATTGATTATTACATGATGTAAATCAATGGTGACTATAGTAATTGTACCCTTAATGAGATAGGGTGATTAGTACCCTTTGAATAATTAATCCTTAATGATTATGGGAGTAATGCTATAATACATTGTGTCAACCCTTATACAACATGAGTTGACCTGAACTAATCTAGTTTGATGAAAGTATCATCTTATAGAGGATGAGAGAGAGCGGACTTCCTACATGAATGATAATCATGAAGTAACTGAGTCTCAATACTTTCAACATGAATGAATGTGTAATTAGGGTATGATTCTTGACAAGGAGATCATGAAATCCTAATTAAGGAGGTTAATGAACCCCAACCCTAATTGAAGGCAATGATAGGTGAAACCCTAATCCATGATGATGGCATGATTCTAATTTAGGGTAATGACATGAGAAACCCCAATCCAGGGTATTTTGATGATTAACCCTCTTTGGGATGAATAGTAAACCCTAATTGTGGGGTATTGAATATAAACCCTAATCTAGGGTAACGTGATGTGAATAGTAAACCCTAATTGTGGGATATTGAATATAAACCCTAATCTAGGGTAATGTGATGTGAATAGTAAACCCTAATTATGGGGTATTGAATATAAACCCTAATCTAGGGTAATGTGATGTGAATAGTAAACCCTAATTCGAAATAAGGTAAAGGTGTATGTGAAACCCAAATTCTGCGTTATACTATATAGCATGAAACTCTAATCTTGGACAATGAAATGATGAATCATTGTTCCTAATTGATCAAAGGGGATGAGTAACCTTGATTGAAATGAAAAAGGAAACCCTACCCTAGTAAGGGGATAGTGGTGTTACTCTCGAATAGTGATGCTATAATTGTTATATATAGTGTTGATATGTAATTGATATAATTGTTATTTTTTGCACTAATTATGTAGGTTTCATGAGATGTTGGACATATCCAGGTATGAGCTATGATGTCTTACTATTGAAATTGTTGTATGGGCCTTGTGAGCCATAATATGTTGTGTTGCCTAGACAGAGGTAATAAGAGATACTAATGGGCTTTAAGAGCCATGTGAAATACCTACATTGCAATTATCATGTTTACATTGGTTAGATGACCTGAAGGCATTAAGTGACATGTTAAAGTGGTAACAAGTGTTTTGATGATCTAAGGGTTTGAACACCCATATTGTTTAATCATGATGATGAGGTGATAAGGGACTGAGATCCCAATGATAATAAAGTTGTGAAAAGAACTTGATAGAAATATTACTCATTCTTTATAGCAATTGTTATAATGCTTTATGTTTGAAAACATGCTTGATGCTAAAAGAATATTGTAATATACTTAAATAATCAAGTGAAATGATATCATGTAGATCCCTGACCATAGATCCATCATCGTCAACAGTTAGGTGATGGTGAAACATGTTTTCTTACGGGAACTCCTGGAGGGCATACTTTTGAGTATGTGGGGGCAATGGGTGAATGTATCCTGACATCCTTATGAAGGAATTGATAGAAGGTAAACATTAAACCTCTCAATCCTTCATTATTGTACCGAGATGGATGTATCACGAATCTCCCGATGATTGGGATAGATGCAGTACACATCTCCCAATAATATTAATGTCAGATCGATGGAGATAAACATGAAATCTCTCGATTGCAAAGAGAGTGCAGCACGCCACTATAACTCTAATAGTGAAGTTGCCAGTATACCCTGGAAAGCTATTTAGCAGAGACACAAGATGTCCTGCAGTTGGTCCTCACACTGACTGAGGAAGATGAGGTCATGGGAATCCAGCTCTTCTATTGACCTATGTATGGTACCGATTTTGATTTTGCAATGGTCGGTTGGAGTATGAGCGGTATACCTCATCTCCTCATGGCTTAAGCTATGATTGTAAAATGTAATCAACTGTGTAGCGTATTTGCTTAGGATTGAAATATGAGAATCAATGGTTGATGATACATTGTTTAGTATATCTTAGTTGGATAAATGCTATACACGTTCTTCATACTCCTTATTGAATAAATGACATGTTGTCTTATCAAGACATAGCTGAATTGACTTGAATAGAGAATATTGCTCTACAGAGTATAGTCAATGATATAACTGTTGTTTCATATTTACAATTCTTCTGTTCAGTCTTATTCTATCATCTACAATAATAATGTTTCTGGCAGAGAGTTATATCTCTCGCTGGGACAATTTTCAATTGTCTCACCCCCGTGGGATTCAACTTTTTAGGTAGACGTTGAGGAAGAGGCAGAAACCCTACAGTGGGTGCAGAACAACAACATCAACAAGGACAATAGTGAATCCTCAGGTGGAGACACTGGCTGTCACGTTCTGTATATAGAGAGAGTCCTATGTGTCGTCTCTGTACTCCCAGGTCCTAGGAGTCAGTAGATAGTCTAATATTGATCTAAGATTTTGGCTTGAAGCCTCAAGATTTTTATACTGCCTATGTATAACTTAACATGGCAGTTGATGCTTGTAACTTTCGAGAAAGGGATGATACAGAGATGTACTGATGAACCGGAATGTAAATAACTTACTTTGGTTCTTTATGAAAAGATTTTTCAGTTTATGGATCTCTTTGTAAAAAGATTTAAATTTTTAGTGATTTTCAGTAATTCCGCTGCTAACAATTGCTTCCGCTTAAGTAAATGTTGTTTTCATAAGTTGGATGCCACAATTGTTGGTATCAGAGCTCTAGGTTCGCTGAGTCTACAGAGACATAGGATTAAGATTGTCGAGTCTGTTCTAGTGTCTTCGAATTTATCTGATAGTGTCTTCTGATCATATAGGAGGAGAAGAAGAACTAAAGATGTCTGGATCACACGATGAACATGTTGTCGAGAGCAGCGTTGCTGTACTAGGAGGAGGTACATGAGACCATGATAGGGAGGAGCCCGTACCTAAATAACCCCAGTTCAATCAAGCAGATATGGGGAACCCAACCTTCCAAGCTATGTTTGGGCAGTTTATAGCAGCCATGACTCACATGACATATAGGATGCCATTACCCGCACCTAGGGCACCTACCCACCATGAAGGACAAGGAGCCAACAAGACATTCGAACGACTTCGCTGAGTTGGAGCCATAGAATATGTTGGGACAGCTGACCTAGTAGATACTGACATGTGGCTAACTGAGCTGGAGAAGGCCTTTAGAATCCTTAACATCCCAGAAGCTGAGAAGGTCAAACTTACAATATACCTTCTCAAGGGGAGTGATGGTCATTGGTGGACCATAGAGGTGGGCAAGAGGCCTGGTGTGGAGATCGAATGGGAAGTATTTTGATGAGAATTCATCAATAGATACTTTCCTAAGATGTTCCTAGATGAGAAGATCTCTCAGTTTGATAGATTAAGGCAAGGACCAATGAACATTAGCGAGTATGAGGCTAAGTTCATGGAGCTTTTGTGGTTCTATCCGCATATGGCAACTACCGATGAAGAAAGGATTCAGCATTTTGAGAAAGGATTGAACACCGATTTGACGACTCCTGTGTCTGCTCTGGAGAACAGGGAGAGGTTTGCAACTTTTGTGGAGTCGGTTAGATGGATAGAGAGGTCTATGACTGAGAAACGACAGACTAAGAGTAAGAAAGTGTACCCCCAATTTCAAGGACCCTTGTCCAAAAGTTTTAAGAAACTGAGGTATTCTGTGCCTACACCACCACCAAGGTTCAATACCCAGACACAGTGGACGTCAAATAGGGGTAGAGGTCGTAGTTTACCACCAGAAGGAGCCCACAGCTCAGCATCTGTGTCAGTAACAGGACCATCCAGAGCACATCCAGGGAATAGAAGTTGTTTTATATGTAGAAAGATGGGCATATGATGAAGGATTGTCGAGCCAGAGAAGCAAGTGTGACAACCCTAGAGGCAGAGTCAGCAAGGCTCTCAGAGGCGACAGTTTCCAAGTGGTGCTAGAGGACGTGGACAAGCATCCCAAGCTGGATCATCGACACCCAGTAATCGAGCACCAAATCAATCGCAGGAGACGACGAGATTCTATGCGATGAATCCGCCTGATGCTGTAGTCAACCCTTGGGTCGTGACAAGTCAGATGGAATTGTTTTATTCTGATATGTCTATATCCTGCGTCGTATCTGTTTTAATTGATCTGAGTGCTACACATTCCTTCATCTTGGTGGTGGTGTAAGCACCACGTCCTCCCATGCCTCTTCTTCTACTGCCCCACATCCTCCCCTTACTGTTGCTCCTCTCATCTACCCTCAACCCCAGCTACTACCCCGATCTCCAACCCGACCTTACATCTACCATCGGGACTGCCCTGAACATGACCTGTCCCGCAGCGGCATCACTTCTACCTCAAAAATGACCTCTTCATCACTTCTACCTCAAAAATGACCTCTTCATCTTGGTGGCCTCATCATTGATATTTAGTTGGCTGGGAGCTTTGAGAAAGACAAGTACATAAACAAAACGACAAAGATACATGCAGTACATGGAGCATATATAAACATAACAGTAACTGAATTCAAAAATGACCTCTTCATCACTTCTACCTCAAAAATGACCTCTTCATCACTTCTACCTCAAAAATGACCTCTTCATCTTGGTGGCCTCATCATTGATATTTAGTTGGCTGGGAGCTTTGAGAAAGACAAGTACATAAACAAAACGACAAAGATACATGCAGTACATGGAGCATATATAAACATAACAGTAACTGAATTCAACTTTAAGGAGATTATGTAGTTGGGAACTGAGAACACAACATCGATATTGGGTTGTTTGAATTCAAATGTGCTTTGTTTTGACCCATTTTAAATTGAGTTAACTAATACTTGAAACTCAGAGCAAAATTGAAAATGTAATATGCATTTGCATATGAATGTTGTTATAATGAAAAGGTAAATGTAGATTTTATATATGGTAAAATTAATCAAATATATGTAGATTTTATGTAAAATGAATATGTTGTTATAATGAAAATCAAACTCGAGACATATCTCTTCAGCAACAAAGAGATCTGTCTCATTTCCTATTTGGAATTCTTGATTAGCTTGAAACAAGGTCATGTGAAAACAAAGTAACTACCTAGGGAGTCACTTATGTCTGCCTTGATGGATGCAGATTTGTTAATGGTTAGAGAGTGATCCTGAGCTTTGCTTGTAGAGCATCTAATAGAGATGGTGGCACAAGTGGTCGGCGTGGTACACCATCCTGATGCCCTGAGTGCTCTCACTATGGTTGGAAGGGCCATACTAAGGATACATGTTATTAGGATTTCCTACCAAAGCTGCAAACATAGTGTGTACTGGATAACATCCTCAAGAGGAGTTTAAAGATCCTACCTTAGCTCCTGCCTAGGCCCCCTAGGTTATCCTTGGGTTGGAAGGACCGCCTGGCCGCCTAGACAAGTATGATAGATAGAAGTGTGGAACATAAGAGTAGGAGTCAGGTTTGTAGTTACGGGGGTGTAATATCAACTAAGATCTTAGTATGTATTTAGGAATTCCACTCCTTCATTCTACATTGAAGAGGAACACTTATAATCCATGCTTCTCTAACTTTGAAAGAAAGACTAATTCTTATTCTTCAAGGACATTGACTTTGGAAGGTCTAGGAAGTTTGACAAAGTCTGTTAAGAAGAGAGTTCCAACCTACACAATGCAGGTTACTAAATTGCTAAGTTCTGTGTGAATGGACTGACAGACTAATTAGAATCTCCATTTGGAAAGGAGGAAGAAAGAAACGTCTGGCCTGAAGGAATAAAGCTCTTTATAAGACGATAGACTCTAGAGGAAGGGGGTTCCTTTATGCCATTAATAATTAATTGAGCCATGGATGTCTCATTTTGATTTCTCTTGGTAGTGGTATTGGATTCTTCAGCTATTAAGTGTCATCCCTTTATGCTAACAATACATTTCCTTTTTTGATTAACCAAACTTCAATCTTTTTGGTGGATTTATTCTGAATGCCTCCATTTTCCTAAAGAAAAAATGAAACATAAATGTAATCTCAAGAAACACTCATCGACTAAGAAACTTGATAGGGAAAAAATCAAAATATGTTACTAAGTAGAATTTATGTAGTAGGTAACAATAAAATTGAGGAGCAATAATACTTAACTGTACTATTGTAACTGTACAACTTGCAGTTAGATTGATTCATAATCAGGTCAGGCTAGTTGTATTCAACATGTATCACAAACAATTTGCAACGTCACAGGTTGGATAACATGGATGACATCAGTTCATAAACCATAGGAGACACGGGAAAACCTTAAGAGGATCACCTCTAGCAGCATCAAATCTTAAAAATGTTTGTCAAATTAGGCCAAAACTTAGTGGAAATAGGAAGCACAAATTTTGAAAAGAAAAGAGAGTGTCATTGTACCCAACTAGAGTATTCCATAGGTAGTTCAGTGAATAACCTATTCCCTCCTTTATTCCAACATTTTCAGCAGGTTGAGTAATAGGAGCAAGGTTTTAACTTAAGCAATTCAAAAAATGTCATTTAGCAAATAACAAAGCAAAATACAATTCTTTTCAGATATTATGTTGTACTGGAAACTAACTAGAAATTAACTTCTTATGACATGAGGCAAGTCTTAATAAAAAGTTCAATTGCATAGGGAGAAGTCCTTTTCTTGAAAGATGTCCATGCATGTGCTTGTGCATGAAAATCTATTAAAAGTATCACATTTCTCAAGGTTATAGTGCTTTATGCCTTCCCTGTTGCTAATTTTAGATTATTAGTTCATCCTATATAACAAGAATATTTTATTTGCATGCTTCTACTAATTAGATTATTAGTTCCTATATGTTATTAGGACCCACCTAATTAATCATCTTTGCTAGTTAGTGCATCATCCTAAAAGTGAGTGAATGATAACATGAAAAGCCTATATAGTCTTCAAAATGCATGCTGATGAGATAACATATAATTACAAACATAAGCGGGAAAATACTGAAAGAGGATCTCATTGTATTAAAACAATGATTACCTTTAGTAGCTATGTGTCTATGGAACTTGCAATTAGTTACTACTTTGCTCATTGTTTGAGTATTTAATAAAAGAAATTACATTATCAATCCCCAGACAAGATCATGAATGAGTCATTTATTAATCATGATGGCAATCATTTTGCATCTTTGCTCAACAACCACACACCGGTGCAGGACAGTCTTACCCCTAGAAATGATAGGTAACTAAGGGACAGAAGTCTTTGCCCTATTGTGGCCAATAACATAAGGGACACAATGTTTGTTGGGTTGTAATGGAGTAGACGACAGTAAGAGGAGAGCATGTGAAGATTCTAGAGACATTGTAGAGGTGGAACCCAAGTTAGTCACTCCACCAACACATCAGGTGCATTCATAGGTGAACATGGTAGGAAGGATGCTTAGCTATAGCTAAGAGACAATTATCATGATACAGTTGCTAACCAAGAGTCTGGTTATGGCGTACATGATGTGGGGTACACCCATAGCTAATTGGCTAGCTATCTGCAGTAATGCATTTTTTTAGAAGCTAGTTTCTATTATGGGGATGGAGAGGGAGGAGGGAGTTAAGAAGGTACATCAGACAACTTATGCAACTATTTACTAGAGCTATTGGTAACAAACTATCCATTGGAGAGGATCTAACAAGACACTACATATTTTTTAGGTAGAAAATACAAAGTTTATAGTACAATTTTAACTGGACAACCCATCATCAGTAAGAAGCCAATTTTTTGAACAACCTATGGGTTCCACACAAGAACCCATAGGTAATGAAAATGGCTAGCAAAGAGCAGTAAGATGGATGAGTAAGGAAAGACATCAATTGAACCCAAAGCAAGAGCAGGTTCATTTAACTCAAAAGCCATTGGTTTAGTCATCCTAGCTGTAGTTGTTCACCAACATCAATGATTCATATGGTTGTACGAAAATAACTTCCGCCCCATACCCACCCCTTGTTGTTGATTTTTAGATATGAGTGGCCTCATGCAACATTTGCTTTATCATCATTGATCTTTTTAGTTCACAGTTCTTAACACTAGAAGATGGTAGGTAAATTGTAAATTACATTCAGTAAACCCAACTGCTATAACTCTGACCAAGGTTCTAAAACAGAACAGGTGAAGATTCTAGAGACATTGTAGAGATGGAACCCAGGTTAGTCACTCCACCAACACATCAAGTGCATTCATAGGTGAACATGGTAGGAAGGATGCTTAGCTATAGATAAGAGTCAATTATCATGATACAGTTGCTAACTACGAGTCTGGTTATGGCGTGCATGATGTGGGGTACGCCCATAGCTAATTGGCTAGCTATCTGTAGTAATGTGTTTTTTTGGAAGCTAGTTTCTGTTATGGGGATGGAGAGGGAGGAGGGAGTTAAGAAGGTACAACAGAAAACTTATGCGGCTATTTACTAGAGCTATTGGTAACAAACTAGCCATTGGAGAGGATCTAACAAGACTTTACATATTTTTTAGGTAGAAAATACAACATTTATAGTGCAATTTTAACTGGACAACCCATCATCAGTAAGAAGCCAATTTTTTGAACAACCTATGGGTTCCGCACAAGAACCCATAGGCAATGAAAATGGCTAGCAAAGAGCAGGAAGGTGGATGAACAAGGAAAGACAACAATTGAACCCAAAGCAAGAGCAGGTTCATTTAACTCATAAACCATTACATTAGTCATCCTAGCTGTAGTTGTTCATCGACATCAATGATTCATATGGTTGTACAGAAATGGATTCCACCCCATACTCACCCCTTGTTGTTGATTTTTAGATATGAGTGGCCTCATGCAACGTTTGCTTTATCATCATTGATCTTTTCTGTTCACATTTCTTAACACTAGAAGATGGTAGGTAAATTATAAATTACATTTAGTAAAACCAACTGCCATAACTCTGACCAAGGTTCTAAAATAGAACAAATCAGGACTATAAAAACTATGCCACTATATTGAAGTTTACCTCTTTTGAAGTGCAGCCAAGATCACCATTGCAGCTAGATTGTGTCTGATTCTGACTCAGATTCAACCACAACACCTAGGAAGGACCTAGTTTTTCACTGTTGAAGAAGACTGATATAAGAAGGAAACATATTATATAAGTAAGTCCTCTTAAGCAAGATACTATTATACAAGTACAAAAGTAGCAGATCTGAGTAACATTGCATAGCCTCTAAAGAAATGTACAATTTGATTAATATATGTCATACATATTCCATAGTATAAATTAAGGACGTGCACTCAAAACAACTCATAGTTCCTATGGTAGTATTACATCACTCAAAAATATATTGACACGACCTTCACAACACAACTATAGATACCTAGAGTTTGTAAGCGGATCGGACAAGAATTAATGTCATCACTCTAAAGCAAGGTTGACACTCACCCTACATGCATGAATGCAACATGACCATGGTAGAAGAGGCCAATTTTGGTAACGAGATTGTAAATATGGCTTTGGTCCACCCAATTCATAGAAATCAAAGCCTTTATTATCATTTAAAACTAGACCGGAATCCAAATAGCTAACTTTTCTCACACTTTAAGTATCTAACTGAGAAGAAAGTTGCTAGCATCCACAAAATGATTGTCTTCATCCCGCAAGTCTCCAAGACAATAGTGAATACAACAATGGAGTGAATCACTTACTACAGATGATGCGGTCACGAGGACCACATATCAAACATCTATTCCATGACACGACATACTTCAATTCACATCAAAGCTTTTCCTAGTCATTTTTTGAAGGTACTGGAGCTACTGCATTAGATAAATGCATGAGAGAAATAGGGGAAAGACTAAGAGGACCGAATACAGGTCACATGAGTGCCTCGTCTGATAAAGTGTAGAAACATAGTTGTTTAGTCAATAATCATGCCACTGGGCTCAAAAGAGAAGCAATGCCAACAATAAAGAAGGATGCCATTGGTTGGAGAAGTTAATGTAAGTGAAAAAAACTAATACAATAGAGGCAGAAAAAGTATATAAGTAGAAAAGAAAAAGTAAAAGTATACTAAATTATGACGACCACCATGGTAGCTTAGAACATAGTAGGAGTACATGTGTTAGGTCCCAAATCAAGGGGACCTACAAACACATGCTTAAACCAACCAGTAGAGAAAAATATAGCCATATATGAATAAGCAAACAGTCTGATAAATTTGAAAACAACCAGGTTAATAAGAGAAAATGCTCAGACTTATTAGCAATAAATGACAATGCCTCAACTGAAGTGAGACGAACATGGACTGGTTCTGACTCATGCAGATCATTTCTTAAACTAAAATCAGGGGAAGGTCTCAGATTTATACTATGACACATAATTAAAAGTAATAATGGAGTGAATCAATAACTTTAAATTTGTTTATGTCAACTAACTTAGAATGTATGGTAATCTGCTTTCTAGTTGCATCTTGATTAATGTATGTTCTATTAATATATTAAGTGGATAGATGTAGCTCTATAAAACTGGTAGAAGTAACAGCCCTATAGACACCTTAACACCGATGAATCATTTATAAGCTACACCAGTGGGGGAATAAAAAATTATGCAAGTTGAATACCAAAAAATAGGCGATTTCCATACTTCCAAAACTTTGAATAAGTCTACATATACAAAGAATACATAATTAAGATTCTGAGAAACTTAAAGATTATTTTCAAAATTGGTATATAGAGAGATAAACTTGAGTTCACATACTTTACCACCCATTTGTAGATCTGGCTTTTTCTTACAGAATAAATCCATGAGATGCATTAGTGAAATAAATTTATGGGCAGATGTTGCAAGAATCAGATCACAAATTCGTTTGAGACTCAGTACTCAGTAGTATAAAAATTACGCCTAACATGATATAGAATTAACTGAATGCAAATTAAATTATAATTTGTATTATATAAATCAAAGAATTTGTTAAGCCAGATATTCAAAATAGGACAAAGTTATTAAAGAAGACCCTAGGCGGCTGAGAGTATAATTTGTCATAACTCAGTTTAACATCAAGTCTTTCGTATATTTAATAGTTCTCAGAAAATTGTAATATCAAATAGACATGCAAGTAAGGAAAAGATACAAAGAGTGTAGGTATTATGATACATCTATAGAAGAAAGGTTAATAATTCAGAATCTAACCTTGTTAAAAAAAATTGAAAACCTGAATATGAAGTTTCATCTCCAACCAAATAAATTTGAATTGAAGGCACAAGTTGTACAATTTTTAGAAAATAATTATGTCCATTCAAGTATCCTACGAACTCAAATATGAAGTCCATCTCCAGAATAAGCATGATAGTATTATATGAACCATGCTGGTGATTTTAGAAAAAAGAGATAACTCACCTAGAGCACTTGTTTTTTTATCTTGAAATTCGAAGAAAAGCTGCCATTAACGGAGGACATATCTTCATCCTGAGTGAGATTCATTTGAAGTCACAAAGCTTCACTAATCCATCATGAAGATCTAAACTTTATGTTATCAATTTCAGATGTTGTTGTGGCACACCAACCACCACCCCAAAACCAGAGCCCATTTGCACCTTTAGTGGTTTTCACTTGCATTGTTGCACATGCACTCATGCATAGGTCACTGACCTCCATCCTTGATCACCACACCACTATCAACGCTAGCACACAGTTAGAGTGGAGGAAGAAATGGTACCAGCGTATTGAGGCAATGAGGTAAAAGAAGAGAAATATAAGGTATAATAGCATCTACAATTGTAGGATTGAAAAGGGGATAGGCATGGGTTGCTAATCCTAACATGAAAGTAAGTCTTTCTTATATATATAGATGTAGAACTCTTCATAAGAAAAAATTATCGAGACAATAGGTTAATATTTCAGCCATCAACTAAACTACATGCTATAGGAAACATGAGCTTGACAAACTAATATATCCATATGCAAATAAGAAAACATTTCTTCATAGGCAAACTTCAATAGTTCTATGTTTAAACTTAAATTCCCTGTGCATATTAGTAATGCTTGTTGGTTGCATTATATAAAAATATTGGTAAAAGGAAAAAGAAGTTGAGGTTGTGATGAAGAAGTTAGGCTGGTTGTTTTATTATGAATGTGAAAAGTTAGAAGCACATTGGACGAGCCTCCTATAGTAGTTTCATCAATGAAGAGATAGATGCTAGGAAATTTTAATTTGCATGGGCATGTAGGTATATATAGTTCTTATATATAATATTTCTTACATGAATGAGAAGTGCTCACAATATCTCTTACATATAGATGTTAACACATAAGATGGTAGTGTAGTTAATGCAAACATATGTAAACCCTACTACCCTATTTAGAGGAGATGGGAAAGCACATGAAAGCCTTTCTGCCTAACAGGAAACCGGTCGAGGGATGTCTACAACACATGACTTAATTATGAAATAAACACAAATCTACACAGATTATAGAGGCAGAGTAACTTGAACTTACTATGAATGGGGCATGCTTATTTATATGAACTTGGGTGGCATATAATAACCAAATTAGAATGAACATGGCTAGACCATATATATTAAAAAAGGGAGAACACTCCCACTCAAGCCGGTGCATATGTATAATAAGCACCAAGATAGTTACATAGATATATGACTCTCAGACTAGTAGCAAGTTTGTTTTGTTCATCTTGGATGAAAATCAAATACTCATTACCCTGTTGATGGAACATGAGAAGTTTAATCTATATTCTTATCATTAACCAAAGTAAATTATTTCTTGATATACTAATGACAAGCTAATTTGTATCCGTACACCAACTATTTATCCATGTAGACAAATATATACATATTACTCAACCTTGTGGATTATAATAGGCTTAGCCTTACAGATTGAATGATGAATGAGATCTACATAAAACTAAACTATTGTTTATTTATGTTTATTTGTAATTTACAAAAGTTCTGTTATGCATTGTACTTGTGCTTGAAATAGTTCCTATAGATTGATGATTCCATCCATTTACAATGATCTAGTTATATTATCAAACTGAAATATAACGTGAAGCACATGGCACATCAATGCATGGTCTCAATAATAGCATCTTAGATATCAAATAGTTAGTGGGGAAAACTACTATACACCCATACATGATTCTATTTTTGTATCTGTTTAGAAACCATACTATTGCCATTATGAATCATGATAGATGATGCATATGGCATAAACTTCAGCCAATTGAACATTTCTACGTGTAGTGAACCATTGATGCAAGTCCTCTTCTTGATGATCCTATCATTGAATTGAAGGTTTTTTTGTCAAATTTCTAATTTGTCACTTCTCATGCACTGAGCTAGCTAGCATGTTTAGGTGCTTACTTCCAACTACCATTTCTTACAATTATGCCAATTTGGGTTATTTCTCTCTCATATTAGTTTGGAAGTGTCTCTTACTCTCATGTGAGTACTAAAAATATGAAAGGAAGTCTCTATTTGTACTTGATATGCTATGACATAACTCAACTTTGTCATAAGATGGTATAACATGTTAAATCCTATTGTCGCATGCATGTGTAAAGTTGGTTAAAAATTCCTTGCTACTAGTTGTTGTGTCAACCCGATATTAAGGTTCTTATTATTTTGTGATCCAGATTATGATGTTGTAACATGGATGGAGAAGAGCATGATCATCATTGTGCTCCATGCATGATATCATCTCAATATGCCATACATATTATCAACTGAATGTTCCCTATGTTTCCATCCATCACTATAGAGAGCATGAATTCATAGTTCCATGAAAGATAAGTAGTATCTAATAGTCATCAACAACTCAATGAAAAAAGTAAGAGATAGGAACATCAATGCAAGTACATAGTTGTTTCAGAAATCGGAGTGTGAGAATGATTGCTAAAGTGACTTCTCTATGAAAATGGGAGTGCTAGTCTCGAGATTGAATTTCATGTCAAAAACATCAAAGATCTAAAAGTCATCTTCCCACTAAATTTTAATTGTACACATAGAGAAATGAAGTTATTGAACTAAGAAAAGTTGTGGGTGGGATTCAAGAATAAAGATCCACAAGTGGATTGGAAACATAAAACAAATAAAAATAACATGATAAGATGGTTCAAGTTAAAAATAAGTGATAGATACACCAATAGGAGCCCTTTACATGAGAATAGAAATTAGGGTAACTTGTGCTTTATAAGTTGGTGCATGATCCCATCTTGATTCATTAAAAAGGCAATAAAACTAACACATCGAAGATCTTTTCGTCATTCCTATTTTTAAAGTGCATATTGTTAAGTTATTAGTATACTGTGTCTTAATAAGTAAATTGGGTTTGACCCAATTACCCGTGGAACGTTGCCCCTCTCCTATAAAAGGAGAGGGCACTCCTGCTATTGATGTATCCCAAGCTGTTCTTTTATCACATATGATTGCTATGGCTCAAGACTCTCCTTTTTACCTTTCTCTGTAGAAATGAGAGTTTTGATCACAAGACTGAATTTCAAAAGTTGTAGTGTGAGAATGAATGTGAAGGACATCAAGAACCAGAATTCACAATGGTAGTTACAGTGTAGAGATCCTAGAACACATATAAGCAAGAAACATGGCAAAACAAAAATTAGTACAACAACAAACTCATTATCAACTTAAATTCAATTGGGTTGAATACCCAGAAAATCTCACCTATACACTTTCCAAGCACAAAAACATGAAAATTCGTCTATGTCATTCTAAATAATTTCATAAAATGGAGGTGTTTCTTACTACAACAATGACGCATATGGGATGAGAGTGGCATAGTGTACAACAATTGTTAACCCCAAAAACACTTTTTAGCCTCCTACCCCATGCATACCTCAACCTACTAGGCCTATTGATCAAGGGTCAATTAGGTTTAAAATTAATAATTTAGCATTCATGCTTAATATTGTAGAAAGACCAAGAGGTACCCCTCTGGCTGTAAGTCAATGTGCATGCATGGAAGACATCATGCATCTGACAGTGGATTAAACAAAGAAAGGTGCTAGAGGGATCCGTAAGGTGTATGGCCAGTAGTAACGGTAATTGATTACATGATGCTACTCAGCCAAGTGCACCTCTTATATGATCTGTAGCGTTGGTAATTAATTGCATGCTGATAATTATGTCAAATTGCTACTTTACAGGTGGTAAGAGAGGTGAAGACAAGGCACAACAAAGAGCATGGAAGGGTTGAAAACTGTTTGAGGGATTGTATGAGAGCCAAAACCATCTGGTTAAAGCTTGAAGGGTCAGCAATAAAAATCAGTTCTTTACCTTTGACTTGGCAGGTTGGATGGCGACGAAAGTTAAAGAAGGTGGATCTCATAGCATAATTTTCATGATAGGTTGTTAGTTTATTCACAGGCAAGGAATGTGTATACTTCTGAATGCAAAGTGATTCCATTGGAAAATGAAATCATCTCGACTTTTAAAATGGGTAAATGTTGTGAGGAAGCTTGGAGAATAATGGTTGTTAGAAAATAACAGTTGAATGCTATTTCATGGCAGATAGCACCTATGCACAACTAGGTGCAATTCAATTCAGATGAATCATACAAGAGGAAGCTTGCTAGCATAGTTGTGGTAGCTCATGATCAAAATGGTGAAGGGAAAGGGAGCTGGAGCAGGTGTAGTAGGATGATCTCTATGCTAGATAGAGAATTAGAAACCATCCATTTGGGTTAACTATTGCTACAAAAGAAATTACAGAAGCTTCAGATAGAAATTGACAGCTTACTGGGAATGGAATCTATCCATGGAGAGGTCAAAGGAAATCCAGTGATGGCCGCTTGGCTGGGTAGAATAAAAAAGTTGATCATGTTAGATTGGGAGATATGACTCTCTCACAATGGTGGGGAATTTCTTTCAATGTTTTCATACCATAAGCTAATCAGTTCCTAGCGGACACCCACCACAAAAGTAAATTCTCACATGACCAATCGAGAAGGACAACAACAAATAGTAAGTGCCTAATGTTAGAGCCACTGAATATGGGAAATAATAAAATCACATCACTGAACATAGCAAGAGATTTTAATTCAACTAGTAGCACACATAAGTTTCACTTCACAAGTATATGAATTCATGGTTTCATAAAGGCATATCTGAGTGCTTATTATGAAGAATCATGTCATTTAATAGAGTCATATCTTGTGAAGCTATCTAGATCCTCACCCCACATCAAACCCTAACCCATTACATGTTTTACCAACACATGCCCCACCTCGAGCCTCCTCTATTATCCAACCTATATACATAATAATTGCCCCTAATGGTGGAAATGTAACAATGATAGAATCCAAAACAGAGATTGCTAGACATTGATGAACTGTAAAGAAGTTGCATCGGTGCTAAAATACAATGATTATGCAAAATATTTACAAACAAGAATGTCATAAACCATATTTTGGACATGTTACATTGTAATAGCATGAGAAACTAACATGGTCAGCCACAATATTTATATGCATCATGATATACATAACAAAAAGGATAAATTTCATTTTTAATTTAAATAGAAATCAAGTACTTACTTACTTCTTCATTGTGAATGTCTGGTTTTCCTCTTGCCAAAGGAAATGAGATACTCGCGACACTATGGTAGAAAGGAATGATTAGAAGAAAATGACTTTGTACAACAACCATCTCCCATAAGCGAGTAAATAACTCACAAGTAAAAACCATGTACTCCTTATCTTCCTAGCTTTCTCGCAAAGGGAACATCAAGATATCAAAATCAAGAATTACGTGGATGTATCAATAACTTGTAATTTCTGGAAGTTCCTTCAACTAAGAAAAGCACAAAATTTTAGGGGCTCTATACGATAAAAAAACCTAAAGAATATTTTCTTGTATAAAAAAATTAGATCTACTATTTTTTTCTTTGAATGTATTTTGTAGACGAGTACCTAAAAAGTAAAGCAATACACAATGGGTGGGTCACAAATTGTTGGGCAATGATCTTGTCATGATAAAAAAATATAATATACTAAAGTGTCAGGTGTTTCAACAACTATAATTAGCTTTTCACTAACAAAAACCACAGACTAGAGTTAGGAAGAAAAATGTTATGTAAAGGTTGTAAACTAAACTTGGTAATTAACACTAGTATATAAGAAACAAGGCACAAATACGAATTTTTTGGGTTACCCAACCTTTAGAGCTTATTTAGGGTGAAGATGAAGATCAATGCAGTAGTGGGTAAAAGTAGAATAGGTTCTAGAACTGTGATTTGTAATATAGGAGATATATGAAATATTTTTTCAGGAGTACAACAGCTTGGCGCTCTCCCATCAAGGAAGAATATGAAATAGTAAGATTCATGCTTGAGACAAAACATGACCTCCTGATAACTAAGATATAGTTTTGTCTGATTTAATTGTACTCATCCTTAACATCTACAAAATAGAGAAGCACCTCAACCCCTTCAGAACTGCTCTAGACAGTATCTATGATTGTGAACCTATGGTTGACTGTGTGAACATTTTTTACCGTAAGGCAACAACTCTAGGATAGCACAGTAGCTGCTTCTTTAGGAAAATGTGGTAGCTGTAGGCTTTGAATATGGTTATTTCCATAAGCACACTGCATGTGATAGCACCACAATCACCTTAGTACAACTACAACCATCATATCTATAGTGTTTGAAGATGCATAACCAATTGCATTTTTCAACATTTTGAATAAATGAAGATTGTCTTGTTCCTCACACCATCATATGAATTAAAATCACATTCTATATCCAAAGTCAAAAATATATAAGAAAGTCATCCAGGCAGATTGCTACAAACTTCTTTGTGCTTATTCTTGGTTGATATAGAAGCCTTGAGATCACTTGAAATACAACAGAAGTAGTTGCGAGAATAAAT
This sequence comes from Alisma plantago-aquatica, assembly GCA_963693085.1. Taxonomy (NCBI): domain Eukaryota; kingdom Viridiplantae; phylum Streptophyta; class Magnoliopsida; order Alismatales; family Alismataceae; genus Alisma; species Alisma plantago-aquatica. The sequence continues at coordinate 684,757,849 of OY856415.1, read as the reverse complement.
AAAATAAAAATCAAGCAATATTAAAAGTGAGTCATGTTCACAAGAAGACTAATCCAACATCAAGTTGAGATGTGGACCGATAATGGCTTAGGAATCACTAAACCCAATTACTTGACAAATCAGGACATCAAATTGTTGTTATATACAGAAAACTTCATTTATCATTCTATTTTATCTTGACTCAAATGCATTACATTTTTATGTTGGAATGTTGCCAAAGCCCTCCTGTCTTAACTCCCAAGTTCAGTCAAGTGAGAGTATTTATAGGTTAGAAGTTCATTGTCCCCTCTTTACAACTCAGTTACACCGAATATAACATGTAGCATTAAGAGCTTATATCATAGTGGAAATAAAAGTGAGAGCTTAAAAGATAAACCATTGAAAAGGTATTGTCATAAAATAAATACAACACCCTCTTCTTCAGGATCCAACTACTATACAAGAGAACTTTATTCTGAGGATCCTTCCCTGAGAGTGTCGATGGAAGATGATGGGGATATGTTAGCATAACACCAAAAAATGCACCCTGATCTATCACTCATTACCTAAGATCAACTTTTTTTGGTCAAAGTGTCATTGGATAAAATAGGAAACCTCACATCATAGTATGCATGCTCTCTAGAAGGCTGTTGAGGTCTAAGACATAGTCCATCAGATGTAAGTTTCAAAAGCAAACAAAATTTAGAAAAGAAAATTCATTTCATATATGTCTTATATATATGAACATGCAATATTTAAGAGCTTCAGATGTAATATGCGGGTGTGCTGGATCAGTGAGTGTTTAGAAGGATGTTGAAGTCTTTAGTGTAGCAATTGGTTCCTAGTTGCATGCAAATGACACTGACAAAGTAAGTTGGTCTATAGAGTATCCAGAACAAGGTAGGGAGTGAACGCCTACTCATTTGTGAGTCATTTAAAAAATAAGCACCTGAACAGTGACAACAACTCACTTGGAAGGACTAGGATTGATAGGAGTTTCATCTTGGTCATAAGTACCTTTATCTCCACAATTAATTCTTACAAGGCCATCGAGACCATGCACATGGAAAATGAATCTAATACAAGGTGTAGGCTAGCCAAAATGCTAGGAACTGATGCTTTCTCCATACAAAACCCAAAAAGACCACTAGGAGCTGTAGATTCAAGGAAAGAGATAACTTGGATATATAGGAGGAAGTTGTATAGGATATATAAGCAACCTTGTAAGGACAAAAGTCAAATGCTTTCGAGCAGGCAGCTTGTGATTCACATAAGATATTATTGCATAGAACGTTTTTGCTGGTCAATGCAGCACTTTGATTGTAAATGATGAACTCAATATTTTGTATGAAGAAGGAACAATTGGTTAAAATCCAGACATTAATTGGGAACAAAAAATATATAAAAGACAATTAGAATAAGAAAAAAGGACATACAAAGAGAGGCACAATATGAATTTGTACTTTGTATCCATGTTCAGTGATAAACCACTTTGAATGATTTGAAAACTTGAGTGGGAACCAGGGGATCCATAAATTCCACCATCTTTAAGGTCTATTAGGTTTCCCCATGAACGCTAAAGAAATTGGCTCACCAAAAGGCACCCCATGTAAAAACCAACAAGAAAGACATCAGTCACAAATGGGCACTCCACTTTAACAAACAACTTGTGAAACTATTGTAAAATTTTATATGGTAGATGATAACCACAATGATTCACTCATGGTGATATCACTTAACTTGTTTCTACCTAAAATTACAATCAAGAACTTTTATTGCATCTTGGATAGTGCATTCGCTATTGCGTTGGTGGAAGATCTTGAAGAATTGCTTAAACGTTTGTTGTGTCTTGGATAGTGCATTCGCTATTGCGTTGGTGGAAGATCTTAAAGAATTTCTTAATGCAAACTTGAAAGTCCTTGTACAATATACTTTGTGAGACCGCTTACCATCACCTTCATCTGGGCTTGCATTTCCTAGACTCCCGTCCCTTTAAATATGAAAGACTCTTTAAGGCATTGGTTGTTCTAAAAAATCCAACAAAATAGAGATGGATTATATATACATGTAAGCTTATGTAAAACCATAGTATACATATTCAAGCTAGATCTCTATATTTAAAAGTACCTAAAGAGGGCATATTTGGTTGTGATAGTGCAATCAAAATACATGTATTTGTGGTTTTAATACTTTTCAAAAAATTCAAGTAGCACTTCCAATTCTGAAATATAGTTGCAATGATTTGTTGTAATACTTGTCTCATTGCAACCAATTACCAAGTCCAAGTGGTTCCTACAAATACTGAAACCTGTGTGTGTCTTTCTTTTGTAATAAAGCTCTGGTGAGCCAAAATGGACTTGTATTACAATGATTTAGATAGCAGAGCACATCAAGCATAAACGAGAGCAAGACAAATCCATTTCAACAAGTTATACCCGCGAATAAATAACAGGCTCTTGATCATGCCTCGTGAGTAAATAGATGTGAAAATACATCACATAAATAGAGTTACATCCCAAACTTGAATAGTGTAATCTACTTTATGGAAAAAGTAATCGAACAGAGCCAGGAACTTATAACGCTCAACTGAAATGAGTTCATAATTTAAAGCATGTAGCATAAAAATAGAAGTATCAAGTACCATGTCCATGTTTCATAGTGCATGTATTCTCTGTTTCATTGGTTGGGCCAAGGAAGATGAAAGAAAAACATTCCTAATTGGTCTTAGGAATAATAACAATTAGATTATGCTGAAGTTAGATAATACGAAACCAATCTGAGTCGATCTCAATTAGTAAGAAGTAATGTTGAAGCACAAGAACAAGAACCTGCCACTGTTGAAAGAGGCAAATGAAGATATGTTATTTCAGTTCCAGAAGACTCAACAGTAGAACCTTGAGGAAACACAGAGGTAGTGGAAGACCATAGAAAGCTTCAATAGGTTTGGAAGATGTTACCGTGAAGTGGCTTCTCAATGTGTGAAGATGAAGATGAACTTTGAGGATGATAGGGAGCAAGGAGTAGATGTAGGTGAGATGATAGTATGACTTTCGTTATAATTCTCAGGAACCATACCTGTGATATGCACATGCTAGGTGAATATGTGTATACATGTGACACATCAATCTTGGTGCATACCTATCACACATCTCTAGAACTCACTAAGAAGAAATCAAATTTGCCAACACTATAAAAATCCTCATGTCAGGTTAATTATATTAAAATGTAATTTTCATTTTTTATCCAGGTTTCTTTCAATTTGTTGTTTATCTATGTAGCTTGTTTTGATATAGATTGTCATGGCAATCGTTGTTCCCAGGTAAAAACAAATATATTATATAGATTTATAAACCACAACATTTCATATTCAAGTACACCATTTGTTAGACATGAAAAGAAATTGGCTTGATAAGTATTCCTACCTGAACAAAAATCTCATGTTAGTAAGAATGAGGATAATATCTGATTATTTTAAATAGTGGTCATATTCACAACCAAACTGGTTAGTTAACATGACATGTAAATTGAAGGATATCCATAGACTATATGTTGCCTAGGGAAGCCATGAGTCAAGATAGATTGTTAGTTTGAATAAATATAACTATGTATTCAGACTTGTAAAAGAAAGTATAAACATACTAAATAATAGGAAATTAGCAATACTAAAATGTCTAGGGCTTGCAGCATACTGGACCTTGTTGTGCCGTTCACTGGTAGCAACTAGTGGTTAATGATTACTCAATGCAGAAAATAGGGTGGGGCTTTCTGTGGAGAAGGTAAAAGAAGTAATAGGCACACGAAGAACATTAATGATAGATGTTTGTCATTGAAGTCATAAATTTGGAGTAACTATAGTGGATCTACATGAGTTTTTGCATAGAAATAGTTGGAAAAGAAGTTTGGGGGAAATCAAAAGGGGGTAATGAGCCTTCATGTGAGGACAAATGGCGGTAGAATGATGAGGTTTAGAAAAGCATAACTTTGAAAAGTGGAAATGTGTAACCCCATATGCTCCCACCCACACAATATTGCATACCATATGTAGAAACCCTAATTAAACCAGGACACAGGAGAGAAAGAGTGAGTCTTTATACCAAGTGAAATGGCAAAAAATGTGGTAAGCAAGGTCTTGGAAACCAACCCAAATCAGTCCATCCTGAATAATTGAACCATGATCCAGCTAGCCTAGTGTATCAAATTGGGTAAAATCCATTTTCCTTGAACATATTGATACAACCTAGTGATCCAACTAATTTATTGATGAAAAACATTTTTTGTCGACACTTCACTTATGCTTTTCCCTAGAATCATATATATCCTCTATATGTCGCCCCTTTCTCTATTCATTGTTCTAGCATTGATGTGAAAATGAACCATGGTTTACACATACTTCATATCTAAACTCTAAAAAGAGTCATATATATAAAACAAGGTATGTCTATACATCTAGAAAGGTATCCTCTATTGGAGGTTTAACAGGAACTGTTGCCAAAGAACCAGAAACATGGGAGTTTTGTACCAAGGCCATTGCATTGATGCTTGATGATGATAGAGTATGTTGCATTGATGAATTTGATAGGATGAATATCAAAGATCATGTTGCTACCCAGGAATCAATAAACAACAAACAATCAACATCAAAAAAGTTGGTATACAAGTCACACTCAATGTTCAAACCTTAATCTTAGCTGCATCGAGACCTACTGGAGGTTGTTGTGACAAATCGACACCTCTTAATTACATTGTTGCCTTCCTCCTACTATCCTTTCAAGGATTGGTCTTGTGTATGTTAGTATTGATGAGCTTGATGAAAATATAAATTACCGCATTTTCCATCACATGATCAAGGTTCATAAGAACGTGAAGAAGCACTCGCTCCTGTGTTTAACACAGCTCAACTTATGTGCTACATTGCATATGAAAAATCTTTGAAGCCATGGTTAAGCTATGAAGAAAAAGAAGCATTTTTGAAGTCTTACATTTCTCTTTGAATTATCCAAATGTTGTCGAATTATCCAAATGTTGCAGTAGAGAAAAGTACTTGCAAGGTGCCATTCAGCAAAACAAACAAAAAAAAAGCAAAAATAGATATTGGAATATGCATTTTTTGTAGTCATGTAAGGATATATATTGGTTGGATATGTAGATGGCATTCTAAAAGAAGAAGTCCTTTTCCAAAATCCATCTAGAGATAGTGTTCCTCGTTCATAGAGAACAATTATGAGGATGATGAAGATAGAAAACTAACGAAAGTGATCACCTGACACAATGCATAGCTAAATATAAAAGAAGAAATATTGAGACTGCTATTACCAATTGGTGAAATGAAGATGACAAACACATAAAACTATGAAGGTTTACAAAGATATGGAGGTTCATAATTAACATAGGTTTTGTTGTAAATCACTCATGGTTAACGTAAATGACATTTTCTGGGTTCATTTGGATAGGTCACCTCCATCCCAGCATTCTATGAATTTAATGACCAATGCAGCAAGATAATTATGGCTTCCAGCTAAAGGGTCAAGGTTTACATGAGAAAACCAGTATCATGGAGAAAATAAGATGGAGTCAAAATAGATACAACTCTACATTCGACTTCCTTCCTAGACTTATATCAAGATTCTAGGGGTATAATATTGTTCAACATTTTTAGCAATCATTGTATAAATGGTGAACCCCTTTCCCTTTATCTTAATTCCTAGGTAGATTGTAAAGATTTCTACAATGTGGTTAAAGGTTCATTAAGTGACAACTTTTTGGCCACCTCACGTAGAGGAAACATCAGAAAGGAACATTTAGTGGAACCTAGAATATCTTAGGGATGGGTCTGTTATGTTAAAAAACTCAGAGAAGGAAGCTTTCTCCATAAATAAATGGTTTTTGTCATCCGAATGATGAAATTTTGCAAGAAGTAACTTCTAAAATTAAAAGGAGGACCTCAATTACAGGCATAGCTGAATTTTGTGCTCATCCAAGTCTCATATCTTTTTGATTCAAACATGGAGACAACAACCCTAAGATTTTCTATGCCTCTTTGAAGACTTGAAGAAGGAATGAAATTAGAAGTCTGATTATCTAGGATGAACAATGCAGAAATCCCCTTTATTAATTTGATCCCAAAAAAGTAAAAGATCATTATATGAAAGATTGGAGATAGCATCAAGGTGAATCTGAATAAAGCATACAATAGTTAGAGTAGAGGATCTTCTTATGATCGTGACCAGATAGAGACTTCTTGTTTGTTGGATTCAATAGGTGAAGGAACAACTCAAATAACACCTTTCAAGATCATGTAAATGAAGAACTAACAAAGGGATGCATTCCAACTGGCATTAAGAAATATGATCCTCAACTCCTTATTTTTCATTCTAGGAATGAAGGGGTCACTTTTATAGTCCAAAAGGCATATTTGGAGGCATCCAATAAGTACGGGGTCCCTCATTTGATTATTGCAGTTAACATTTTTTTGCTATTACTGGTTAGATGCAAGTATGTATATAGAGAATCTCAGATACTTATGGAAAATAGTCAAGTTAATAGCCAAATTTTCATTAGCAAAACCACTACAAGATTTATTCCTTTCCAGATAATCCACTCTTAGTAGTAAGAGAGAAGCAATATGTTGATTCAATATAAACATGAACCATGCCAAAAACTATCAAAGTTGTATACGCCAAGTTTGAAAACAAATTCATTGATTTATTCATAATATTGTGGCTTAATTTCTAAGACTAGCAGGCCAATATTTCTCACAGTTGTTATAGTCCAATCCTAGAATGCTAGGCCACCTTTCTCATCATGATTTCCCTGGATCAGTAGAAAGGGTTGGAGGGAGTGAGCAATCAATCTCCCATCATGTGTCAAAGATAGGAAAATGATCCTTTCTCATACAATCAAGGGTGAATATGTGGTGGACCAATAGGTTAGACTGAATGGGTGAGGAAGACCTATCAAAGATGAATAGCCAGCCTCACACGAGCACTTAGGTGTGATGGGTAGGCTAAGAGATGAGGAAATTAACAATGACACACAGTTTTTTCTCACACACACATTGGTGGTTTTCAACGAGTAAGGTTTGCAGTTCTTCCTCACATTCTAGCAACAGAGCATGGGGTTATGGAAATGGGATAAGCTTGGGTTTTTTCCTTCTATGTGATTTGGTAGGTATGAGAAACATCAAGATCATAATTGGGGATGGGGGAGTATACCTGAGCTTGTTGTACTTCAACCTTGCTTCTCTCCTTTCAACTTTTGTATCCTCATCGGTTATGTCCTTCCAGCACCTCCTCTCTGACGTTCTGTGAGGTCGGGTGCTAGCAAAGGGGCAGAGAAGAGGGGTGTTGGGGAGGATGAGAGGGTGAGACGAAGGAAGGCTGATCGGATTTGGGGTTATGGGGGGCACGATAGGTGGAGGCGACACTATCGATGTTATGGGGGCGCACAATAGGTGGAGGTGGCACTATCAATGGGGGCGCATTACGGAGGAAGGGTGATCAGATTTGGGGTTATGGCTTAAAACCGCACCAATAAGGGGGAATAATGTGCGGAAATTTTAAAATTTTTAGGCTTTTTTGTTATTTAGTGAGGGGGGCGGAGAGAGAGGGGGAGATGAGTTCGAGAGGAGTATTTTTTAGTCAAATGATGTATGTTGTCAATTTTGTAGCTATTACAATTAGCTCTATTTGTTTTATTTATGTTTTTCAAATTTGAAAAGAATAGTAGCTTTAACTACAAATACAATATATGTAGTTGGAGAAATTTTAGTTAAATCGTCTTTTTTTTTGTAGTGTGAATACAAGATGTACGATGTAGTGTGATAATGATAATGCATGACCTAGTTTGAGATATTAAAAATCAATGCTGAATGATACCTAGATCTAGGTGACACATTCAACCGCCATGATAATGATTAATGAGACGTACTCTTGATGATGTTAATCTAGTCGTGCTCATTTGAAATGTCAGAATATCTATGTTGACTCAATTGCCAAGATCTAGTCAAGCTTGATATATATGGTTTTCTTAAATGGTTAATCTTGTACTCTACTAGCAAGGTACGCTTAATCTCTTAACCCTAATATGTTATTGGCTTGTTTGTATTTGTGCTTGGCTAGATAATTACTTGTCTGAGCTACCTATTCCCTATGATTAGTAAGTTCACATTTCTTAAAATATATTGAACAAACCTTGAACATAATTGAACCTGTCTATCATACAAACCTCGTGTACCTACCTGTATTCTCGGGGTAAAGGCACAAAGTTGGGTGCCTTACTTTAGAGGTCAAGATAAGGAGGACCATGTCAATAAAAGGGTTAGCTAACCTTGAGCACCCTTATGGACCCTTCCAATGGGAAGTTGGTCAATGGGCATATTATGCTGTTGAGTATTATGGAAATACACATAAAAGTCGGCGAGCAATAGCTCAGGTGGTCGCAGCATGGGGCCCCTCATGAAGGGTCCCGGGTTCGAATCTCCCTGGTGGTGTTGTTCGGAATTGTTTCTCCCGTAGCACAGCCGGCCTCTGTGCGACTTAATGGGCTATGCTCCTTACGGGATGGGGCTAAGCTCCCCAGGTTGGGCTCAGCGCAAGCCTTACGAGTCTCCTGGGTTATAAAAAAAAAACACATAAAACACACTTTATATAAAAGAATGTTGTTAAGTGTTTTACACCTTGTTTCTACTTTTTTCTTATATGATGTTTCTAGCCAAGCAACTTTTATACTACTCTTAGACTATTTACATGCCTTATCAAAGCATACTTAATGTTTTATCATTAATATATTATGTTTATCAAATTTTTAGTTGTCAATTGAAGATCCACTGCACTCAAGGCTCTAAGATATGGAAAAGAATCACCAATAGGTATACTTGAATATAGAAATGGGTACATATCTCTTATATTCATGTTTAATATCTTGCTATCTATTACCTTATTTTTGTTTGTGGTTTTATTTATACACACATTATGTGATTTATTCTAGGGACGAACGCCCATGTCCACTCACCTTTGGTTGTGTATCCATTAGGAGTGTGGACTTAGGGTAACAAACAATTTTATGACACACGCCTTACGAAAAATCAGACATACTTCATCAATATGAAATAGAGGGATCATAAGGCGATATCAAAGGATAGTACATTACTCCATTGGGGTCATACATGCTTGATTCCATCAATAGAAATAGAAAAAAGAAAATATTGGATGCGTACTTTGCTTGCAAATGCCCAAAAATTACTTTCTGTCTGATTGTCATGTCAAACTTAACATCCATGCCCTTAACAATCTTGCTAAACGGGGCACTCATCAAAGCGTGTTGAGCTTTAGGGGGGACAATGCCTTATTAGAAGAAGAGTTAAGAACGATAGGTAGAAAGACACAAAGACCATCCAAATTAGAATAAAAATCAGAGTCCATACTGCATATCCCACTGTCTCGTAAAATATGATCTTGAAACACCCTTTGTTGGCCAATTAGGTCGAGTATGTGTGTGTGAAAGGTTGGATAGAAGTCTCATCAATGCAAAATAGATGGAAGCTTTCTCGAATTAAGTGTGGTGGATCATTTTCGAGGAGATCTAATCAATCACCAATTATTCTCTCATTCACTGAATCATCTGGGGAATTTCCCATTTCAATTTCCACATATGTGGATGGACAAGTCATTCTTATTCAGTTGGTAGCAAATTCATGATTTACAGTAAGAAGTAGATGGAGATCCTTCCTTTATGTTTCACCATCAAGGTCAGAGCCATTAGAGAATGGAATCAAACATTGGAGATGTTTTCCAAAATGTGGCTAAGGCAGAAGATGGGGTGCTCAGAGCTCAAGCAGATTATGACATCCAGCCAGGATAGAACAATACCAGCAATCAGAGCAAATGTCAAATGTGCTTTACACAAATCGTCCTATAAAAAATTGAAAAAAAATTTGACATAAATCTCAAATTCAACTATAACGAGTCCGAATGGATACTCAGACTTTATCGAGTAGCGCGGTCAGGTCGAGAGCCTGGAGGCCACAAAAATGTATGAAAAAAGCATACCAGGCTACCGAGTGTAATGGGTAATGTAAAATTGCTTCATATTCTATTTTTGCGTTAATCGAGATCTGAGTGTCTATTTGAATGGAAGATGTGTGCTTTATATCAATATTCTTGATAAAAGATATTTTCTAAAATTTGGAGAGGCTTTCTTTTGGACCGGAATGGGTTAACAAGCCTCGGGCCGTAATTGCGTTCGCGCCACGCGCAATTCTAATTTCCGCGTCATACACGGCACGCGCCCTGCCGGCTATATAACGTGCCCTACTTTGTTCGAAAATCTCACGCGATCTGTTTCTTGATCGTTCTGCTGACGCACCTTTCTCCGTCGCCCGTTGCCGTGCTACCGCGAGATTTGGTCCGAACTCTGCAAAAAGCTTCTCTTTTCTCTCTCGCTCTCTCTCTGCTTCTTCAGTTGATTGCTGATAGGATCCTTCCATCACGTGCTAGTCACCAGCTTCCCTTCTTTCCTGTAAGGCCGAGGGCCGTGGTAATGTTAGAGTCAGTACTGTCGTTTTCCTTTTTCTGTTACAACAGTAGGCAATCACGCCATTGTAATGCGGTGCACAGGTATAGCTGGCATCTGTCTTCTACCTATTAATAGTAAAGGACGACCTGAGAACAGGTATCGATCCATTTGCCTAATTGGCTCCTGCTCTGAGAGCACTACTCCCCTTGTCTCTGACCCGGGACCCGCCTCTGTGCGGGAGCTTTTCTCCTCACCATAGGGCGACGCAGGCTCCCTGCCCGCTCCTCCACCGTCGATCGTCCGCTCGAGGCTATCAATTGCTTGCTGTGCGCCAAACTTCACTTCTCAGCGCTGCGGCAAGATGGCCGATCAGTTCATGCCTAGGGCAGACGTCTCCTACGCCAGTTCCATGCTCTGGCGTGGCCAGGGCGTCAAGAAATGGAAACCTTTCCTCAAGTTCAACGACCGTTTGCCGGGGAAAAACTAAGACGACGACTGTCGCCAATACTACTTGTTGAATCACATCCGCCCGCGTCTGGAACGACCCGGGGCTCCGGTAGCATTCGAGAAGCAACTTGATGTAACGGGCCTTTGGCGCGACTGTTACAGCAGCCCGCTGGACTGGGGCAGCGCGGGGCTGGTCGCCGTTGCCCTAGATGATATGGTTATCACTTTCGAAGCGGGTAACGGGCAGGCGAGACCGCAGGTGGTGGTGGATAATACGGTCGCCGGATTTCTGTTGGGTATAATTACTCCGATCTCTTGAAACCGGCTGAGATTCAGCTGGGGGATACGGCCTCTGGAAGGGTGGTGACTCTCCAGGACAAAGTGGGGCAGAATACCGTGATGAGGTGGAACTGGTTCGAACCTAACGTGCTGACATTCGGTGGTCCAGATGGGGAAGTCATACGCAGAGACATCAGGACGCCCTTGCGCTCTTCTTCCCTTGCCGGTGTTGTTCGCTCTTACACTGGAGGGCACATGGACGAAGTATGTGAGTTGCGTTGGTCATCCTGTGGTCTTCGCCTAGCTAGTGGGTGCATGGACGGATTTGTATGTGTCTGGGATGTTCGCATGGGCGGCCGTATGCTCCACATGTTTGAAGAGGAAGACACAAATCATTCTGATTCCGCTTCTTCTGTCAATGCTCTCTGTTGGTACCCTGTTCGGACCCATGTCCAGGCTGCAAAACACAATACAAAATCGTGGAGACGATGACAATCACAAGAACACAGGGAAATTTGTGCTGCTTGCAATGCATACAGCGTTTTCTGCTTGCTTCTGTTATTTAAAGGAATACAAAGAAACAGAACGTGGAGCTAATCCCCAGCAACCTCGACTCCGATCCATCAGGCCATGCCAACCCATGACTGACTTCACGATCCTATACTTCAGCTAGACTTGGTCATGGCTTACAGCACATGCCGAACTCTATGGGCACCATCCACAGGTGGACATGCTTTTTAGGAAATAAGTAAAACAGTAATTAAAACTGAAATACTAAGTAGCTACGTGGAGGATGAGTTTGCTTACTCAACAAATCACCCCCTTAAGCTAGACATCCTACACAAGCTGCTTGACGCCGAGTCTCTCACGCAGCTCAATGAATTTGTTTCTCCCAAGCGCTTTGGTCAGAATATCAGCCATCTGATCACTAGTGTCAACATGATCGACATCCATTCTTCTTGACTCCATGCACTCTCTAATGTAATGGAACTTTGTGTCTATGTGCTTACTCCGGTCATGGAAAACCGGATTTTTGCAAAGCGCAATGGCAGACTTGTTGTCTACCATCAATCGGAATGGTTGCTCCTCGCATCCAATCAACTCTCCAATGAGGCGGCTCAGCCAGACCCCTTGGCACGCTGCAGTTGCTGCTGCGACGTACTCAGCCTCGCAGGAGGACAATGCAACAATCTTTTGCTTCTGCGAGGTCCAGCTGATGATACTGCTTCCGATGAAGAAGACGATGCCTGACGTGCTCTTTCTGTCATCAACGTCGCCAGCAAGGTCGCTGTCACTGTATCCAACCAGTGCAGCACCTCCTTTCTCTGATTTGTAGCAACATCCAAACTTTAGAGTGTCTTTGATGTATCTGAGAATTTGCTTGACGGCTGCCCAATGCTTGCTGCTTGGGGCCTCCATATAGCGACTGCAAATCCCCACCGCATAAGCTATGTCAGGCCGAGAGTTAACTAGGTACCGGAGACTACCAATCACACTCCGATACAAAGTTGTATCTACTGTTGCACCTCCGTCCATCTTGCTCAGCTTGAGTCGATTCTCCATCGGCGTATGACAAGGATTGCATTCTGTCATGCCGGCAAGTTCCAGGACCTTTGCTGCATAAGCACTTTGACATAAGGAGATTTCGCCATTCTCTTGATGCACTTCAATTCCCAAGTAATAACTAAGAAGACCAAGATCACTCATGCTGAATTTCCTCTTCATCTGTGCTTTGAACTCAGCAATGTCTTGAACACTTGCGCCCGTGATGATTAGATCATCCACATACACACCCACGAGTAAGCGGGAATGAGTATCTCCTCTACTGTAAACAGCATGCTCAAGTGGGCTTCTTGTGAATCCGAGTGAGGTGAGGGATGCATCCAGTTTTGCATTCCACGGACGCGGAGCTTGACGAAGCCCGTATAGTGCCTTGCGCAGCCTAAGAACTTTGTGCTCGCTGCCGCCGTGGATGAAACCTGGTGGTTGTTGAACGTAGACTTCCTCCGCGAGGTCGCCGTTCAAGAAGGCTAACTTTACGTCCATGTGGTGCACCTGCCATTTGTTTTGTGCTGCGATCGCGAGCAGCAGGCGCACAGTTTCCATGCGCGCCACCGGAGCAAAAACCTCCTCAAAGTCCACCCCCGGGCGTTGGGTGTACCCTTTGGCGACAAGCCTTGCCTTGTGCTTGATGATGGTTCCAGTGGCGTCCTTCTTTACCTTGAAGACCCACTTTAGACCAATGGCGCGATGGCTGGCCGGAAGCGATGTGAGTTCCCACGTCTTGTTTTTGATGATGGACTTCATCTCTTCCTCCATGGCACCCCTCCAGGATGCATCTCCAAGTGCATCGCTCACGCTTGCAGGTTCTTCGGCAGCCAAGAGACAGAGATGGATTTCCTCCACCTCCACGGCTTCGTCGTTGTAGAAGTCTGTGACCCGTCGATAGTGGCGGGGCTGCGATTTAGTGTCTCGTGCCTCGTCATGTGTTGGCGGAGTGACATAATGTATCTGAGTAGGTGTGTGTGTCGGAGTACGAGGCTCGGGCTCCGATATGGCAGCTGTTGGTGATTGCGGCTCCGTCTCATCTGGTTGGGGTGTCGTCGCCCGAGGCACAGTTGGTGTAGCTGAATTGGATTCTCTATGGAACACGGTGAATGTGGCCGGCGTGTTGTCCGTCGTTGCATCACTTCGTGTAGTCCAATCCCAGGCACACCGCTCCTCAAAGATGACATCCCTGGTGATATGTAGCCGCTTCCCTACCGGATCATAAACCCGATAGGCCTTCGAGCTCGACTCATATCCAACGAACACTCCCATCGTCGAGCGATCAGCGAGCTTGTTCAGCCCAGGTCCCAAGTTCTTCACGTGTGCCACACATCCAAACGTCCGCATGTGGTGCACTGTGGGTTTCCTTTTGTGCCACACCTCATATGGCGTCTTGCCATCCACGCTTCTTGTCGGAGAACGATTAAGGATGTATATGGCAGTCTTGACCGCCTCTCCCCAGTACTCTCCGGCATCTCCATGGACTTCAAGAGACATCGTGCCATCTCGACGACCGTCTGATTCCTCCTCTCCACCACGCCATTTTGCTGTGGTGAATAAGGCGCGGTGGTGTTGTGGTTGATGCCGTGTTCTTCACAGAACTTGACAAATTCACCAGAGTTGAATTCCCCGCCGCGGTCTGAACGGAAAGCTAGCAATCTGCACTCGCTTTCTGCTCTAGCTGCTGCCTTGATTTTTTTTAAAATAACGAAGTGCCTCGTCTTTTGTTCTGAGCACTTCTAACCACATAAAACGACTAAGATCATCAACTACCAACAAGAAATACCTCTTACCTCCGGCAGTGGGTGGAGTGATTGGCCCACAAAGATCTATGTGGACGAGCTCTAATAAGCGTCTGGCTCGAAACGATGTGGCTCGTGGGAACGACGTCCGGTGTTGCTTCCCGATGACACATCCGTCGCAGAACTCCTCTACGTGCTCGATGCTTGGCAAGCCGCGCACCATGTTCTTGCGAGAGAGGTCTCGCAGAGCCCGGAAGTGCAGGTGCCCAAAGCGACCATGCCACAACCAAGCGACGTCATTCTTTTGTTCCAGCAAGCATACCGGCTCCGTCAAGTCGAGGTGCAAAGTATATAATCGATTTGGTGTGCGGAACACTCGAGCGAGCACCTTGCGTGCACGATCCAAGATGTAGAGCACGCCATTCTCAATGACAATTTTGCACCCATTCTCATCAAGCTGTCCAAGCGAGACGATGTTGCTGCGCAGGCTAGGAATGTAGTAGACATTGGAGAGTATGCGTTGGTCACCATTGAGGCACCGAAACACAACAGAACCTCTCCCGTGAATGCTCACTACCGATCCATCACCAAAACAAACTGTGCCATGCACGGTCTCGTTGAGGTTGGAGAAAGCCTTCTTATCCCCAGTCATGTGACTGCTCGCGCCGATATCTAGATACCACACACCTTTAGCAACAGTGACTGGCACCACCCGCTCCTCATTGAGATACACCGCCTGGGATGCATCATCTGCCACTTGTGACACGGTACAAATTTGTGCCATAAGCAAAGCAGGTTCATCATTTTCCTCCGGCTGGGTATGTGCAAGGTTGGCTTGCTCCTGTCGCTCCTCATCTCGCTTCTTCTTGCGGCATTCCTTCTCCCAATGGCCCGGAATTCCACAATATCGACACTCTCCCTTCCGCTTCTCGCTCCCGGATGAGACCTTCTTGTCTCTGTCTCCGAGAGTTTTGAGTTTGGCTTGTGTCTTTCCTTTCTTATTTCCGCCGCCGGACGTGCTACTCTTGCGCTCACGATCACGTTGGCGTTGTCGGGCTGTCCACTCCTCCTTAGTGAGAAGTAACCGGCCTCCAGTCGGTGTCGGGTCATCCAGGTTGTCGCGCTCCTCGACGGCTTGGAGCCGCCCCGTGAGCTCCTCTATAGATAGCGTCTTCAAATCCACAAGTGATTCAATCGCCATGGCCATTTGCTTGTATGCCTGTGGCACACATCGTAGGAATTTGAGCACAGCCTTGTGCTCTGTGACAGGATCTCCAAGGACGTCAAGGTCGTTGACGATAGACATGAGACGGATGCTGAAGGATTCGACACCCTCTCCCTCCTTGAAAGATAGAGTTTCATACTCCCTCCGTCGTGTTTGTGCCTTGGCCTCCCGGACCCGTTCAGTGCCGACCCTCATGATCTTGAGCGCGTCCCAGGCCTCCTTTACTGTCTCCTTCACGCCCAGTGTCCGGACAAGTTCCGGCGGCACTGCTTGGAGCAGCACTGACATGGCTCGCCGATCCTTGCGTTTATCACCGGGCCCGTCTTCTACGACGTCCCACAGACCTTTCGCCTGCAGATGGACCTTCATGAGAATGGACCAATCTGAGTAATTTGAACGAGTGAGAGGCGGGATGCGGTGACCGAATTCGGTCTCCCGGGCAATTCTTTCCACGATTTGGACCGCGTCGGACATAGTTGCTGCGGATCGAACACCGCACAGCTACAAAGATGATGGATCGAACACCAAGTGCTCTGATACCACTTGTAGTTGCTGAGGCTGCAAAACACAATGCAAAATCGTGGAGACGATGACAATCACAAGAACACAGGGAAATTTGTGCTGCTTGCAATGCATACAGCGTTTTCTGCTTGCTTCTGTTATTTAAAGGAATACAAAGAAACAGAACGTGGAGCTAATCCCCAGCAACCTCGACTCCGATCCATCAGGCCATGCCAACCCATGACTGACTTCACGATCCTATACTTCAGCTAGACTTGGTCATGGCTTACAGCACATGCCGAACTCTATGGGCACCATCCACAGGTGGACATGCTTTTTAGGAAATAAGTAAAACAGTAATTAAAACTGAAATACTAAGTAGCTACGTGGAGGATGAGTTTGCTTACTCAACAAATCACCCCCTTAAGCTAGACATCCTACACAAGCTGCTTGACGCCGAGTCTCTCACGCAGCTCAATGAATTTGTTTCTCCCAAGCGCTTTGGTCAGAATATCAGCCATCTGATCACTAGTGTCAACATGATCGACATCCATTCTTCTTGACTCCATGCACTCTCTAATGTAATGGAACTTTGTGTCTATGTGCTTACTCCGGTCATGGAAAACCGGATTTTTGCAAAGCGCAATGGCAGACTTGTTGTCTACCATCAATCGGAATGGTTGCTCCTCGCATCCAATCAACTCTCCAATGAGGCGGCTCAGCCAGACCCCTTGGCACGCTGCAGTTGCTGCTGCGACGTACTCAGCCTCGCAGGAGGACAATGCAACAATCTTTTGCTTCTGCGAGGTCCAGCTGATGATACTGCTTCCGATGAAGAAGACGATGCCTGACGTGCTCTTTCTGTCATCAACGTCGCCAGCAAGGTCGCTGTCACTGTATCCAACCAGTGCAGCACCTCCTTTCTCTGATTTGTAGCAACATCCAAACTTTAGAGTGTCTTTGATGTATCTGAGAATTTGCTTGACGGCTGCCCAATGCTTGCTGCTTGGGGCCTCCATATAGCGACTGCAAATCCCCACCGCATAAGCTATGTCAGGCCGAGAGTTAACTAGGTACCGGAGACTACCAATCACACTCCGATACAAAGTTGTATCTACTGTTGCACCTCCGTCCATCTTGCTCAGCTTGAGTCGATTCTCCATCGGCGTATGACAAGGATTGCATTCTGTCATGCCGGCAAGTTCCAGGACCTTTGCTGCATAAGCACTTTGACATAAGGAGATTTCGCCATTCTCTTGATGCACTTCAATTCCCAAGTAATAACTAAGAAGACCAAGATCACTCATGCTGAATTTCCTCTTCATCTGTGCTTTGAACTCAGCAATGTCTTGAACACTTGCGCCCGTGATGATTAGATCATCCACATACACACCCACGAGTAAGCGGGAATGAGTATCTCCTCTACTGTAAACAGCATGCTCAAGTGGGCTTCTTGTGAATCCGAGTGAGGTGAGGGATGCATCCAGTTTTGCATTCCACGGACGCGGAGCTTGACGAAGCCCGTATAGTGCCTTGCGCAGCCTAAGAACTTTGTGCTCGCTGCCGCCGTGGATGAAACCTGGTGGTTGTTGAACGTAGACTTCCTCCGCGAGGTCGCCGTTCAAGAAGGCTAACTTTACGTCCATGTGGTGCACCTGCCATTTGTTTTGTGCTGCGATCGCGAGCAGCAGGCGCACAGTTTCCATGCGCGCCACCGGAGCAAAAACCTCCTCAAAGTCCACCCCCGGGCGTTGGGTGTACCCTTTGGCGACAAGCCTTGCCTTGTGCTTGATGATGGTTCCAGTGGCGTCCTTCTTTACCTTGAAGACCCACTTTAGACCAATGGCGCGATGGCTGGCCGGAAGCGATGTGAGTTCCCACGTCTTGTTTTTGATGATGGACTTCATCTCTTCCTCCATGGCACCCCTCCAGGATGCATCTCCAAGTGCGTCGCTCACGCTTGCAGGTTCTTCGGCAGCCAAGAGACAGAGATGGATTTCCTCCACCTCCACGGCTTCGTCGTTGTAGAAGTCTGTGACCCGTCGATAGTGGCGGGGCTGCGATTTAGTGTCTCGTGCCTCGTCATGTGTTGGCGGAGTGACATAATGTATCTGAGTAGGTGTGTGTGTCGGAGTACGAGGCTCGGGCTCCGATATGGCAGCTGTTGGTGATTGCGGCTCCGTCTCATCTGGTTGGGGTGTCGTCGCCCGAGGCACAGTTGGTGTAGCTGAATTGGATTCTCTATGGAACACGGTGAATGTGGCCGGCGTGTTGTCCGTCGTTGCATCACTTCGTGTAGTCCAATCCCAGGCACACCGCTCCTCAAAGATGACATCCCTGGTGATATGTAGCCGCTTCCCTACCGGATCATAAACCCGATAGGCCTTCGAGCTCGACTCATATCCAACGAACACTCCCATCGTCGAGCGATCAGCGAGCTTGTTCAGCCCAGGTCCCAAGTTCTTCACGTGTGCCACACATCCAAACGTCCGCATGTGGTGCACTGTGGGTTTCCTTTTGTGCCACACCTCATATGGCGTCTTGCCATCCACGCTTCTTGTCGGAGAACGATTAAGGATGTATATGGCAGTCTTGACCGCCTCTCCCCAGTACTCTCCGGCATCTCCATGGACTTCAAGAGACATCGTGCCATCTCGACGACCGTCTGATTCCTCCTCTCCACCACGCCATTTTGCTGTGGTGAATAAGGCGCGGTGGTGTTGTGGTTGATGCCGTGTTCTTCACAGAACTTGACAAATTCACCAGAGTTGAATTCCCCGCCGCGGTCTGAACGGAAAGCTAGCAATCTGCACTCGCTTTCTGCTCTAGCTGCTGCCTTGATTTTTTTTAAAATAACGAAGTGCCTCGTCTTTTGTTCTGAGCACTTCTAACCACATAAAACGACTAAGATCATCAACTACCAACAAGAAATACCTCTTACCTCCGGCAGTGGGTGGAGTGATTGGCCCACAAAGATCTATGTGGACGAGCTCTAATAAGCGTCTGGCTCGAAACGATGTGGCTCGTGGGAACGACGTCCGGTGTTGCTTCCCGATGACACATCCGTCGCAGAACTCCTCTACGTGCTCGATGCTTGGCAAGCCGCGCACCATGTTCTTGCGAGAGAGGTCTCGCAGAGCCCGGAAGTGCAGGTGCCCAAAGCGACCATGCCACAACCAAGCGACGTCATTCTTTTGTTCCAGCAAGCATACCGGCTCCGTCAAGTCGAGGTGCAAAGTATATAATCGATTTGGTGTGCGGAACACTCGAGCGAGCACCTTGCGTGCACGATCCAAGATGTAGAGCACGCCATTCTCAATGACAATTTTGCACCCATTCTCATCAAGCTGTCCAAGCGAGACGATGTTGCTGCGCAGGCTAGGAATGTAGTAGACATTGGAGAGTATGCGTTGGTCACCATTGAGGCACCGAAACACAACAGAACCTCTCCCGTGAATGCTCACTACCGATCCATCACCAAAACAAACTGTGCCATGCACGGTCTCGTTGAGGTTGGAGAAAGCCTTCTTATCCCCAGTCATGTGACTGCTCGCGCCGATATCTAGATACCACACACCTTTAGCAACAGTGACTGGCACCACCCGCTCCTCATTGAGATACACCGCCTGGGATGCATCATCTGCCACTTGTGACACGGTACAAATTTGTGCCATAAGCAAAGCAGGTTCATCATTTTCCTCCGGCTGGGTATGTGCAAGGTTGGCTTGCTCCTGTCGCTCCTCATCTCGCTTCTTCTTGCGGCATTCCTTCTCCCAATGGCCCGGAATTCCACAATATCGACACTCTCCCTTCCGCTTCTCGCTCCCGGATGAGACCTTCTTGTCTCTGTCTCCGAGAGTTTTGAGTTTGGCTTGTGTCTTTCCTTTCTTATTTCCGCCGTCGGACGTGCTACTCTTGCGCTCACGATCACGTTGGCGTTGTCGGGCTGTCCACTCCTCCTTAGTGAGAAGTAACCGGCCTCCAGTCGGTGTCGGGTCATCCAGGTTGTCGCGCTCCTCGACGGCTTGGAGCCGCCCCGTGAGCTCCTCTATAGATAGCGTCTTCAAATCCACAAGTGATTCAATCGCCATGGCCATTTGCTTGTATGCCTGTGGCACACATCGTAGGAATTTGAGCACAGCCTTGTGCTCTGTGACAGGATCTCCAAGGACGTCAAGGTCGTTGACGATAGACATGAGACGGATGCTGAAGGATTCGACACCCTCTCCCTCCTTGAAAGATAGAGTTTCATACTCCCTCCGTCGTGTTTGTGCCTTGGCCTCCCGGACCCGTTCAGTGCCGACCCTCATGATCTTGAGCGCGTCCCAGGCCTCCTTTACTGTCTCCTTCACGCCCAGTGTCCGGACAAGTTCCGGCGGCACTGCTTGGAGCAGCACTGACATGGCTCGCCGATCCTTGCGTTTATCACCGGGCCCGTCTTCTACGACGTCCCACAGACCTTTCGCCTGCAGATGGACCTTCATGAGAATGGACCAATCTGAGTAATTTGAACGAGTGAGAGGCGGGATGCGGTGACCGAATTCGGTCTCCCGGGCAATTCTTTCCACGATTTGGACCGCGTCGGACATAGTTGCTGCGGATCGAACACCGCACAGCTACAAAGATGATGGATCGAACACCAAGTGCTCTGATACCACTTGTAGTTGCTGAGGCTGCAAAACACAATGCAAAATCGTGGAGACGATGACAATCACAAGAACACAGGGAAATTTGTGCTGCTTGCAATGCATACAACGTTTTCTGCTTGCTTCTGTTATTTAAAGGAATACAAAGAAACAGAACGTGGAGCTAATCCCCAGCAACCTCGACTCCGATCCATCAGGCCATGCCAACCCATGACTGACTTCACGATCCTATACTTCAGCTAGACTTGGTCATGGCTTACAGCACATGCCGAACTCTATGGGCACCATCCACAGGTGGACATGCTTTTTAGGAAATAAGTAAAACAGTAATTAAAACTGAAATACTAAGTAGCTACGTGGAGGATGAGTTTGCTTACTCAACAAATCACCCCCTTAAGCTAGACATCCTACACAAGCTGCTTGACGCCGAGTCTCTCACGCAGCTCAATGAATTTGTTTCTCCCAAGCGCTTTGGTCAGAATATCAGCCATCTGATCACTAGTGTCAACATGATCGACATCCATTCTTCTTGACTCCATGCACTCTCTAATGTAATGGAACTTTGTGTCTATGTGCTTACTCCGGTCATGGAAAACCGGATTTTTGCAAAGCGCAATGGCAGACTTGTTGTCTACCATCAATCGGAATGGTTGCTCCTCGCATCCAATCAACTCTCCAATGAGGCGGCTCAGCCAGACCCCTTGGCACGCTGCAGTTGCTGCTGCGACGTGCTCAGCCTCGCAGGAGGACAATGCAACAATCTTTTGCTTCTGCGAGGTCCAGCTGATGATACTGCTTCTGATGAAGAAGACGATGCCTGACGTGCTCTTTCTGTCATCAACGTCGCCAGCAAGGTCGCTGTCACTGTATCCAACCAGTGCAGCACCTCCTTTCTCTGATTTGTAGCAACATCCAAACTTTAGAGTGTCTTTGATGTATCTGAGAATTTGCTTGACGGCTGCCCAATGCTTGCTGCTTGGGGCCTCCATATAGCGACTGCAAATCCCCACCGCATAAGCTATGTCAGGCCGAGAGTTAACTAGGTACCGGAGACTACCAATCACACTCTGATACAAAGTTGTATCTACTGTTGCACCTCCGTCCATCTTGCTCAGCTTGAGTCGATTCTCCATCGGCGTATGACAAGGATTGCATTCTGTCATGCCGGCAAGTTCCAGGACCTTTGCTGCATAAGCACTTTGACATAAGGAGATTTCGCCATTCTCTTGATGCACTTCAATTCCCAAGTAATAACTAAGAAGACCAAGATCACTCATGCTGAATTTCCTCTTCATCTGTGCTTTGAACTCAGCAATGTCTTGAACACTTGCGCCCGTGATGATTAGATCATCCACATACACACCCACGAGTAAGCGGGAATGAGTATCTCCTCTACTGTAAACAGCATTCTCAAGTGGGCTTCTTGTGAATCCGAGTGAGGTGAGGGATGCATCCAGTTTTGCATTCCACGCACGCGGAGCTTGACGAAGCCCGTATAGTGCCTTACGCAGCCTAAGAACTTTGTGCTCGCTGCCGCCGTGGATGAAACCTGGTGGTTGTTGAACGTAGACTTCCTCCGCGAGGTCGCCATTCAAGAAGGCTAACTTTACGTCCATGTGGTGCACCTGCCATTTGTTTTGTGCTGCGATCGCGAGCAGCAGGCGCACAGTTTCCATGTGCGCCACCGGAGCAAAAACCTCCTTAAAGTCCACCCCCGGGCGTTGGGTGTACCCTTTGGCGACAAGCCTTGCCTTGTGCTTGATGATGGTTCCAGTGGCGTCCTTCTTTACCTTGAAGACCCACTTTAGACCAATGGCGCGATGGCTGGCCGGAAGCGATGTGAGTTCCCACGTCTTGTTTTCGATGATGGACTTCATCTCTTCCTCCATGGCACCCCTCCAGGATGCATCTCCAAGTGCGTCGCTCACGCTTGCAGGTTCTTCGGCAGCCAAGAGACAGAGATGGATTTCCTCCACCTCTACGGCTTCGTCGTTGTAGAAGTCTGTGACCCGTCGATAGTGGCGGGGCTGCGATTTAGTGTCTCGTGCCTCGTCATGTGTTGGCGGAGTGACATAATGTATCTGAGTAGGTGTGTGTGTCGGAGTACGAGGCTCGGGCTCCGATATGGCAGCTGTTGGTGATTGCGGCTCCGTCTCATCTGGTTGGGGTGTCGTCGCCCGAGGCACAGTTGGTGTAGCTGAATTGGATTCTCTATGGAACACGGTGAATGTGGCCGGCGTGTTGTCCGTCGTTGCATCACTTCGTGTAGTCCAATCCCAGGCACACCGCTCCTCAAAGATGACATCCCTGGTGATATGTAGCCGCTTCCCTACCGGATCATAAACCCGATAGGCCTTCGAGCTCGACTCATATCCAACGAACACTCCCATCGTCGAGCGATCAGCGAGCTTGTTCAGCCCAAGTCCCAAGTTCTTCACGTGTGCCACACATCCAAACGTCCGCATGTGGTGCACTGTGGGTTTCCTTTTGTGCCACACCTCATATGGCGTCTTGCCATCCACGCTTCTTGTCGGAGAACGATTAAGGATGTATATGGCAGTCTTGACCGCCTCTCCCCAGTACTCTCCGGCATCTCCATGGACTTCAAGAGACATCGTGCCATCTCGACGACCGTCTGATTCCTCCTCTCCACCACGCCATTTTGCTGTGGTGAATAAGGCGCGGTGGTGTTGTGGTTGATGCCGTGTTCTTCACAGAACTTGACAAATTCACCAGAGTTGAATTCCCTGCCGCGGTCTGAACGGAAAGCTAGCAATCTGCACTCGCTTTCTGCTTCAGCTGCTGCCTTGATTTTTTTTAAAATAACGAAGTGCCTCGTCTTTTGTTCTGAGCACTTCTAACCACATAAAACGACTAAGATCATCAACTACCAACAAGAAATACCTCTTACCTCCGGCAGTGGGTGGAGTGATTGGCCCACAAAGATCTATGTGGACGAGCTCTAATAAGCGTCTGGCTCGAAACGATGTGGCTCGTGGGAACGACGTCCGGTGTTGCTTCCCGATGACACATCCGTCGCAGAACTCCTCTACGTGCTCGATGCTTGGCAAGCCGCGCACCATGTTCTTGCGAGAGAGGTCTCGCAGAGCCCGGAAGTGCAGGTGCCCAAAGCGACCATGCCACAACCAAGCGACGTCATTCTTTTGTTCCAGCAAGCATACCGGCTCCGTCAAGTCGAGGTGCAAAGTATATAATCGATTTGGTGTGCGGAACACTCGAGCGAGCACCTTGCGTGCACGATCCAAGATGTAGAGCACGCCATTCTCAATGACAATTTTGCACCCATTCTCATCAAGCTGTCCAAGCGAGACGATGTTGCTGCGCAGGCTAGGAATGTAGTAGACATTGGAGAGTATGCGTTGGTCACCATTGAGGCACCGAAACACAACAAAACCTCTCCCGTGAATGCTCACTACCGATCCATCACCAAAACAAACTGTGCCATGCACGGTCTCGTTGAGGTTGGAGAACGCCTTCTTATCCCCAGTCATGTGACTGCTCGCGCCGATATCTAGATACCACACACCTTTAGCAACAGTGACTGGCACCACCCGCTCCTCATTGAGATACACCGCCTGGGATGCATCATCTGCCACTTGTGACACGGTACAAATTTGTGCCATAAGCAAAGCAGGTTCATCATTTTCCTCCGGCTGGGTATGTGCAAGGTTGGCTTGCTCCTGTCGCTCCTCATCTCGCTTCTTCTTGCGGCATTCCTTCTCCCAATGGCCCGGAATTCCACAATATCGACACTCTCCCTTCCGCTTCTCGCTCCCGGATGAGACCTTCTTGTCTCTGTCTCCGAGAGTTTTGAGTTTGGCTTGTGTCTTTCCTTTCTTATTTCCGCCGCCGGACGTGCTACTCTTGCGCTCACGATCACGTTGGCGTTGTCGGGCTGTCCACTCCTCCTTAGTGAGAAGTAACCGGCCTCCAGTCGGTGTCGGGTCATCCAGGTTGTCGCGCTCCTCGACGGCTTGGAGCCGCCCCGTGAGCTCCTCTATAGATAGCGTCTTCAAATCCACAAGTGATTCAATCGCCATGGCCATTTGCTTGTATGCCTGTGGCACACATCGTAGGAATTTGAGCACAGCCTTGTGCTCTGTGACAGGATCTCCAAGGACGTCAAGGTCGTTGACGATAGACATGAGACGGATGCCGAAGGATTCGACACCCTCTCCCTCCTTGAAAGATAGAGTTTCATACTCCCTCCGTCGTGTTTGTGCCTTGGCCTCCCGGACCCGTTCAGTGCCTACCCTCATGATCTTGAGCGCGTCCCAGGCCTCCTTTACTGTCTCCTTCACGCCCAGTGTCCGGACAAGTTCCGGCGGCACTGCTTGGAGCAGCACTGACATGGCTCGCCGATCCTCGCGTTTATCACCGGGCCCGTCTTCTACGACGTCCCACAGACCTTTCGCCTGCAGATGGACCTTCATGAGAATGGACCAATCTGAGTAATTTGAACGAGTGAGAGGCGGGATGCGGTGACCGAATTCGGTCTCCCGGGCAATTCTTTCCACGATTTGGACCTCAGCGTCGGACATAGTTGCTGCGGATCGAACACCGCACAGCTACAAAGATGATGGATCGAACACCAAGTGCTCTGATACCACTTGTAGTTGCTGAGGCTGCAAAACACAATGCAAAATCGTGGAGACGATGACAATCACAAGAACACAGGGAAATTTGTGCTGCTTGCAATGCATACAGCGTTTTCTACTTGCTTCTGTTATTTAAAGGAATACAAAGAAACAGAACGTGGAGCTAATCCCCAGCAACCTCGACTTCGATCCATCAGGCCATGCCAACCCACGACTGACTTCACGATCCTATACTTCAGCTAGACTTGGTCATGGCTTACAGCACATGCCGAACTCTATGGGCACCATCAACAGGTGGACATGCTTTTTAGGAAATAAGTAAAACAGTAATTAAAACTGAAATACTAAGTAGCTACGTGGAGGATGAGTTTGCTTACTCAACAGTGTTCGCCTTTGGAATACCAACGATGGTTCCTGCTTGGGCAACATGGATACAGGTTCTGACATCTCGGGGTTGGCTTGGGAAGCCAATGAGAAGTTGTTTTTGACGACCCATGATAACACATCTGAGGCAAAATCAGGTTTGGCGTTTTGGAAGTATCCATCGATGGTCAGGGCTCACAACTACCCTACGGGTAATTTTGATGCTCTGTTTATGGCCCAGAGCCCTGATTCCACCCTGCTGGTTTGGGAGTTATTGATACCGACAGGGATGTAGAAGTAGTGGGGACATGCAAGGTGTTTGAGAAAAAACGCGAATTGCCTAAACTCACCAAGAAATCATCCGTTTCTCATATTCTAGACTCCTTTTCTGATAAATGTTACATCAGGTGAAGACTTACATTTATATCATATTCTGCATTTGACTAACACGTTTCCTGTAGAATTTCTTGAAGGTATGGACACGGCTTGCTGAATTTACCTCATTTGGCTGAGCATTCTTGAATTATGAGTACTGGTTTGCCCGAAGAAGGTATTTAACCACAGTTACGTTCATATATGCTCGTTGGTTTTTGTTTACCAGTGAATACGATCTTCACTTTAGTCTAATCAAATTTTATATGACATTCATTTTAGTATATGCTATCTATGCTACCTTAAGTAACAAATGTACAGATGTTGGACATTACTGTATTGTTTCTGTACTATCCTTATGTCCTAGTGAGAACCACCAGTTTCACAGAGCGTTCTCTTGGTGAGCCTTTTTTCTATCGGAGTGCTCTTCAAGTATTAACTCTTTATATTTCTTGAAGGTATTCAGGCACTAGACTACACGAAGAAGGCATTCAGATACTAGACTGTTTGAAGCAGGCACTCAAATACGGTTGCATGGGTAAATGCTTTTTTTTCCTATGACTTTTTCCCTTTGAATATGATCTTCATTTTAGTCTAATTCATTGATCGTGATATTCACCCACTCTAGTCTAATTCTTCTGTGCTACACACACATCTCAGTTATGTTTCTGTACCATCCTTATGTCGTGGTGAGAACCGCCAGTTTAATAGAATGTTACCTGGATTCAGTTTTTCTCTTAATCTCAGCCTTCTTTAACTATCCATACTTTATGTTTCATCAAGGTGCTCAGATACACAACAACACGAATGATGATCTCTGTATGATTTTTTTTTCCCATTGTATTGTATATGATTCTAAGTCTAATCCTTGATACCATCACCATTCTCGTCTATTCCCAATCCCCCTCTAGAGTTCCATAATTTTACACATACACACATCTATTTCCAAACCCCTCTAGTTTATAATTCCTCTCTCTCTCTCTCATCCCCAAACCCCCTATAGTTTGTCATGATTCAAACCACACACTTATTTCCCAGTCCTCTTAGTTTGTCATAACTCCACATACACACTTAATTCCAAGCGCACACAATTACATGAGTGCGTGCTCTTTTTGTATTGCAGTTCCCATTAGATATGATTTTCATTTTAATCTAACTTATTGAATATGATATTCACTCTAGTCTAAATCTTCTATGCTACACACATCACAATTGTGTTTCTATACTATCGTTGTGTTTTTGTAAGAACCTCCAGTTTCATAGAGCGCCTTCAGTTTTGCCTTTTCTTTTGTTTTCATCTGAGTGTTCTTCAACTATGATACTCTATATTTCTTGAAGGTATACATATACACAATAACACGAGTAGTGATCTCTGTATGGTTTTTTCCATTGACTACGATTTTCATTCTAGTCTAATCCTTGATACTATCTTCATTCTAGTCTATTCCCAAGCCTCTCCAGAAATCCATTATTTTCAAACACATTTATTTCCCACCAACCACCCACCGACCCACAGACTTATCTGCATACTCCCTCTAATTTGTTATGACTCAAAAAACACACTTATTTCCAAGTCCGCCTAATTTTCCATAATTCCACACGCACTCAATTCTAAACACCCTTTTGGTTTTCCATAATTCCATAAACCTCACTGTTCTATTACTATTATTCTATAATATCGTTGTGTCTGAGTGAGAACCATCATTCTCTAGAATGTTCTCATGGGTTTCATTTTGGTAAGCACTATCATGGACTATTTTAGAACTCGTCTTTGTTATCTTATATCATGTTTGCCCCGACGCCATCACCTATCCCTGACAAAACACTCCACCATATTCAACCATGCCATCACCCCCTAATCAGTATGGTCTTCTCCCAAATATGAGTCATATATTCAACCATGCTATCACCCCCTAATTAATATTGTCCCCCCTCTATATTTTTTTTATTGCCCCCAACTTCTCTATCTCTATTGATATTCAGATCCTTACTGAGATCTATCTTTGGCTAATCGGATCCGATTTTAAGCCTAATCGGATTTTTTGTATGGGGAGTGATATTTATTTTTTATCTTTCATTTATCATCTCTTTTATCATTTTATCGAGTCTTGTAACCTCCAAGCTTTGGACATGTGTTTCACCCATGCTCCAGCTTGAGGGGGAGTGTTAAAGAGTATATATTAGCCTATTTAGTTAATAGGTTAATTAATTAGTGGGCTTTTGTATCTCAGCCCGTTTAGATCACTTGCGTCCTAAGTCTTAGGGCGTCTCCCCTCTCCTATATAAAGGAGAGGGTGTCCAGTCTTGTAATCATCCCATTGCGTTCAATACAATATTATTTCACAATTTCCTTTTAAGATAAGTAAACAAAAAGTTCCTGATAGGCTAACTCATGCTAAGGAAGTATTGTAACTTCCCTATATCTTTAGTGATAAAGTGCTCATCTGTAGTTAGAATCACAAAATGTTACTCCCTAGACAGAACAATATCATCTACATATCAATCAAAACCACAAATTGAACATCAATATTTTTGATTAAAACATTATTTTGAAAAATGGTATGCGGTGTACGGGCGAAGAGGGGTACTACATAGAGTTTATACAGTTTTGGATTTTTTTGAATGAATTGATTATATACAATAAAAACATTGAGTTTATAAAATATAAATTTAAAATGTGAAATATGCAATTAGATCTATTTTGACGAAACATATTAAATACATATATGATGTGTTTATATATCTATATATTAGTATATAAATAAGGTATGTGTGGAATATATGCACAAATTGTTGAAATTTATACTTATAAATGTACTAATATTAGTGCAAAGTGTGTGTATGTATGTGAGTATATCTAATATGTATGTACATACATGCATACGTACGTATATGTACATATGTATATCTATATATATACACACATGTGAATACATACATATACATGGCCAAGCGATCTATCATTAATCATCCCTGGTTTGAATTTCAACGGGAGACTAAGGCTGATTTACCCATCTTGGGAGCATCTTGGCTCTGCTGCCTGGGTCGGAGAGAGGGAGAAAGAACCTTCTCTTACATCTGAATACATACATATATCCGAAGTCTTGGTAAATATATCTTTGACCCCAAATAAAGGGGACAAATTTGCAATCCCACTTACATACTAGTAGGATTAACAAGAAAATAAAGTTCATCTACCTCAAATAGAGTGTAGATTTTACACCATATCCCAATTCCTTCTAATCTTCAAAGGAATTGTACCATATATATACCATGTCGCCCGAAATGTAACGATTTGATCAGAAAAGTAACTTTGTGGACAAAAAAGTAACTATGTTGACCAAAAAGTAACTATTCGACTCAAAGTATAAAATCGGGTAGAATACACAACAAAAATTTTGGAATAAATATGTAACTATATATTTGTTATAGCTGTTACAAATGCAACTCTTTATGCATTAAAAGTAACAGTTTGCAAGGTAAAGTAACCCTCTACATGTGTAAAGTAAGAAACTCCAAAAAACGTAACCAAATGTGAAGCGGGTAGCTACCCGCGCAGGCATTGAATGAATGCCCTATATATATATATATAGAGTCAGGTTAGAATACACTCGAGTGTACAGATCACATGAATACACTCAAGTGTGTTTGCATATCAAGACTATTTTTTGCAAAATGTAAACCATTGATCTTCACCTTCATACTATAACTAGGCTACATACAATTTTTGAGCCCATTTGGATGAGTGTAAGTCACTCATCCAAGGGCAACAAAATCGACGCGCGAAACTAATTTGAAATGCATAATTTATGTGGTCTTTATAACATGACCTATAAATGTCCAAACGTGCTCAAATTTTATGTATGAGCTATTCAGCATGTTTAAGAAGATCAATGGATTAGATTTTTGAAAAGAATATTGCATCATGAAAAACTACTTGAGTGTATTCTGCTCTAAATACACTCGAGTGTATTCTAGCCTGACTCTCTCTCTCTCTCATATATATATATAGTAAAGTAAGAAACTCCAAAAAGAGGTGACCAAGTGTGGAGCGGGTAGCTACCCGCGCGTGCATTGAATGAACGACCTATATATATATGTATATATGTGCTTGTGTGTGTGTATGTATATATGGGCGTATATACATACATACATACATACATATATGTATATGTATGTATGTGTGTGTACATTACATATGTATGTATGTGTTTGTATGTATGTAAAGTTTATTTTCATAGTTAATAGTTCATTTGATGTGCTCTTTTGTTGTTTGACATGTTTTAAACTTGCTAAAACACAAACACTTCTGAAACTCTAAACATTTTGGCAAAAATATAAAATATAATTTATACAGTGCACACATTGCAAGCATGCCCTCACATTTTGTAAGTGGTGCTGGAATGAAATCTATGACCAGGTTGAAGTTGGGGTAAAAGTAAGCAACATTCATGCCTTAAGAGGTAAACGTTATTATTGTGGTTACCCATTGAATTTCACAGCGTAGGGTTACACAATGTGTGTACCTTGATATATATACTAGTGGAACAATTACATGTAGGTCCAAATAGAAAAGTAAAATAACAAGATAGTAAGTAAAGACATATATTAACACTCCCCTTCAAGTTGGAGCATAGATATCAATCATGCCCAACTTGTCCACAAGCGAGTTGAAATGTTTCATGGCCAGTAGCTTTGTAAACATATCAGCAACTTGATCTTCTGAGCGAGTGAAAGGAGTGCAGATCTTGCCAGATAAGATAGTCTCTCGAATGAAGTGACAATCGACTTCAATATGCTTTGTGCGCTCATGATATACAAGATTATTAGCAATGAAGATAGCAACTTTATTGTCACAGTGCATCGGAATAGCAGCAAAAGACTCAACCCTGAAGTCTTTCAAAAGAGATTGTACCCATAGGAGCTCACAAGCAGTGTGGGCCATCGCCCTGTATTCAGCTTCAACACTGGATCTGGCAACAACATTTTGCTTTTTACTTCTCCAAGTGACCAGATTACCTCCAACATAAGTACAGTAGCCTGAAGTAGATTTTCTGTCAATCTTACTTCCAACATAATCGGAATCCGAGTAGCCTTCCAGAGAATAATGTCCATGTTTTCTATAGTAGAGGCCTTTGCCAGGTGATTTCTTAAGATATCTCAGAATATTACAGAGAGCATCCCAGTGACACTGTCTAGACTTATCCAGGTACCTGCTCAGAAGACCAACAACAGTAGAAATATCAGCTCTAGTAACAGACAGATAAATCATCTTACCAATCAGTCTCCTATATTTTTTATTGTCTGGAAACATAGGAGAAGAATCATCATCCCAATTAATATTGGGATCCAAAGGAGTATCAGCAGGACGTGCACCAAGCATCCCAGTCTCCTGTAACAGGTCTAGAACATATTTCCTCTGAGATAAGACAAGAGCATTAGAAGTTCTAGATACCTCAATGCCCAGAAAATATCTTAGCTTCCTCCAGATCCTTAGTAGAAAAATGTTTGCACATGTGTGTTTTAGTAGCCTGAATCTCAAAATGATCATTGTCAAATAGAACAATATCATCAAGATAAACAATCAGAATGACAATACCAGAAGAAGTCTTTTTCGTAAAGACTGAATGATCAACCCTGTGACCTTAGAAAGCCAAAAGCAGTCATGATTTTACTCAGCTTATCAAACCATGCCCGATGACTCTATTTGAGTCCATAAATAGATTTTTTTAACCTACAGACTTTATGTGACTCCCCCTGAGCAACAAACCCAAGAGGTTGCTCCATATAAACTTCTTCTTATAGATCCCCATACAGAAAGGCATTTTTAACATCCAGTTGAATAAGAGGCCAATCTAAGTTAATAGCCACAGAAAGAAGAACTCTGACAGAGTTAAGTTTGACAACAGGCAAAAACGTCTCAAAATAGTCAATTCCATAAGTTTGAGTATATCCTTTTGCAACCAGTCGTGCCTTCAGACGTTCCATTGTTCCATCAGGTTGATACTTTATAGCATAGACCCATCTGCAGCCAACATGTTTGCACTTAGGAGGTAGATCCACCAGCTCCCAAGTTCCTCTATCAGTAAGAGTAGTCATCTCTTCTTTCATGGCAGTCATCCAAGCTGAGCTTTGTAAGGCATCATGGATAGTCTTGGGAACAACAATAGCAGATAGAGCAACCACAAAGTTACTAGCATGAATAGTCAGGTGTGTAGTAGAAACATGATTAGCAATATTATGAGAAGTACACGAACGAGTGCCTTTTCTGAGAGCAATAGGCAAATCTAAGTCAGAATGTACCTCAGCAGGAGTAGGACCTTTGTGAGGAGAAGATTGGTGCTGTATTGGGGGGGGTCATGAGCAGGTTGGGACCTGTTCCTGCGTTTATACACAATAAGTGGAGTAGTAGTTTCAGCAGGTGAAGTTTCAGAAGTGTAATCACTCATGACAAGCAATGGTGCTGTGATTATATCAGAATCCAAGGTATCTCCTTTAGCAGAATAAAAAGGTGTATCCTCAAAAAAGACTACATCACTACTTGTGAACTATTTTTTTGCACTAGGACTATAACACCGATACCCTTTTTGAGTACGAGAATAACCCAAGAAAATACATTTTTCTGCTCTAGGAGATAATTTATCATAGTTTGGTCCAAGTAACCCCACAAAACAAGTAGAACCAAATATCCGTGGAGGTACAGAAAACAGAGTTACATTAGGCTGTAGAACCTGAACAAGAATCTTATTGCCAATAACAGAAGACGACATTCTATTAATCAAAAAATAGGCAGTCAGGATAGCTTCTTGCCAAAAATGCCTAGGTACATTAGAATGCAGCATTATAGTTCTAGCAACCTCAAGTAAATGCCTATTTTTTCCTTTCTGCAACTCCATTTTGTTGAGGCGTATAGGCGCACGATGTCTGATGAATAGTACCCACAGATCGAAAAAACAATCCAACGTCTTTCTGAACAAACTCCAAAGCATTGTCGGTTCTCAGAATCTTAATAGGCACAAAATATTGAGTTTTTATTTCAGCAATTTTTTTATTGTAGATAACACTTGAGACCGATTTTTCAACATAAACAACCAAGTGGCACGAGAAAAATCATCAATAAACAAAATAAAGTATTTATTGCCAGACAAACTTGGAACATGACACAAACCCTATACATCTGAATGAACAAGATCAAAAATGTTTTACTGCTAATCTGGGACCGTTTAGGAAAGACAGTTCTAGACTGTTTCCCTAGCTGACACGATTCGCACTGAAAACCGTGCGTTCCTACACCAGAGATAACATGCTTCAATTTCTCAGAAGATGGATGTCCAAATCTGTAATGCCACTACAAAGCTGAAATTGATGAAGATAGAGATGAAGCTAGCGCCAAGTTGTTAGTCTTTTTCAATTCATCCAGATAATATAGGCCATCAGGTCCTTCATGCCCCCACCAATCTTCATCCTCGTGCGAAGGTCCTGAAAAGTACAAGTACCAGGAATGAATGTGAGACTGCAGTTCAAGCTACGTACAATTTTGCTAACAGATAATAAGTTCAGTGGAAATTGAGGCGCATATAGAGCGGATTTTAACAAAAAATGAGAAGCTATGTCTCCAATCCCGGCTACAGCAGTCTTGGAGCCATCCGCAAGCATAACAGAAGAATTAGAGACCGGTCTAGATAAGGTTTTAAAAAAAGACCGATTTCCAGATATATGAGACGATGCACCCAAATCAATCACCCATTTTTTTATTACCAGTATTAGGCGAGGGGGCACTGAGGAAAGTAGTATCACAACCAGAATATGTAGCAGCATGAGCTCCAGAGGATAACCCAGTATGCTCTAGCAACATACGCTCCACCTCAGAACGGATGAAGTCATCAGTAGTAGAACTAGATGCATCCGTAGTTTTAGGCTGTGACACTACCTCAGAGGTAGCATGGGCATCAGAAGCTGCATTAGCCCAGGCAGGCTTTCCATATTTCTCCCAGCATTTTTCTTCAATATGATTAGACCGGCCACAGAAGCTGCAGAACCGTTGACCAGTCTGAGGGCGAGCAACATTGGGAGGACCAGAGGGTGCTCCACGTCCAGAAGAACTCCTCTCCCTCCCAACACCAAGAGGAGGACGAGTTTCGTGAGAACGACCACGACTGCGGCCACGACCACAGCCGGACATAGCAGCCAGAGCAGTAGTATCGCCAGTATCAGAAGGCGGCTCATATGAGGATGACGACAGTCGTTGTAGACGTTGAAAGGCACTCTATAGAGTAGGTAGTGGATCACTAGTAAGGATCTGATCCACAACCCCAACATATGATTCAGGTAACCCACACAGGAACTGAACTACCTGCAACTCCTGGCGTTGACATTGCATGGTAGCCAAGTCTGTAGACAAGGGATGGTAGGCCTCCAATTCTCCCCATAGTCCCTTTAAGGTAGAAAAATAGTCAGTAAGATCAGATCCCGAGAAGTGTAGACGGCTCAGTTGCTTGTTGATATCAAAGACCTTCTACAGATTCTGGATGTGAGAGTAAGTACTAGCAAGCGGATCCCACATATGCTTTGCTATAGGCAAATATAGTAAGGTGACACTGATTTTTGTTTCATTGCTAATGAGAATCCATGTCATCACAGTAGAATCATCTTTGACCTAGTCATCATAAGCTTTGACATCCTTGGAGTCGACATTGGCAGCAGGCACAGGAGGCGGATCACGCGTCAAATGAGACAGTTTCCCTTGAGATTTAACATAAATCTGCATAGAACAGGCCCAGTGCTGGTAGTTTCGCTCATCCAGCTTAACAGTAGTAACCTGACGACGCAGATCCTCATGTGAAGATGCCATGATAGGCAGGGCACCAACACCAACAGTGAGAAGAACACACAGGCACATGCAGAAAACAACTGCCTAGTTCCTCAGCTAGGCGGCAGTAGGTACAATGGAAAGACTTAACGAACCAGTTACATACGGGCTACGTCGAGGCGCAGTAGAAAACCCGGTGGCTCAAAGGCCTACACGGGCAGGCAGAAGGCGGATCCGAAGACGAACCTTCAGACTAGTGTCCGGGAATCGGCGGATCGGAGGGTGGCTATGAGTAGATCACGCCATAGGAGCGAACT
Source organism: Alisma plantago-aquatica (assembly GCA_963693085.1). NCBI lineage: Eukaryota > Viridiplantae > Streptophyta > Magnoliopsida > Alismatales > Alismataceae > Alisma > Alisma plantago-aquatica. Next base: position 684,722,490 of record OY856415.1, on the reverse strand, counting down.
GTGGTGAGCAGTATCGAAGGCAGCTGTGGTCGGCCGGCGGGGGGGGGTGAGAGAGAGAAAGGAAGGGAGGGAGGGAGGGAAAGAAGGAGAGGCGGCTCTCCGGATCTAGATTTTTTGTGGTACCATGAGATAAAGCAAATTGAGAAAGCGTAGGGTTACACAATGTGTGTATCCTGATATATATACTAGTGGAACAATTACATGTAGGTCCAAATAGAAAACTAAAAGAACAAGACAGTAAGTAAAGACATATATTAACATTAACATTATCGCAATGATGGAAAAACTATAAAAATATTAAATGCCAAAATATCGATTGGCACTTTCATATCATTCCTGGTTGACTAAGTGCCATGTGTTCTCAAACTCTAGGAGAGAGCGACACCATCACTTGCTAGATGTGAAGAGAGATTTCTTATCATGACTTGAGTGGATTACATGCAGTCATATATATAGCCTTGTCTCAAGGTATGATGTACCCGAGACACAACATAAGATAAACTAAACCAATGCTAATGGGCTTAATTAGAAAAACCCATTTAGCTATTACACAAACAATAATTAATCTAAAATACTATCAACACTCCCCCTTAAGCTGGAGAGTATAGGTCATGTGTTCTCAGCTTGCCGCACATATATGAGAAGAAACGTGGAAGTGGTTTGGAGAAGATATCAACAATATGTTCTCCAATCTTCATATTGGTGTAATGATCTTTTTGACACGAATTATATCTCTGGCAAAGTGGCAGTCAACCTCAATGTGGTTGGCACATTCATGAAAATTAGAATATAAACTATATGAATAACTGTCTGATTATCACATATGGGAGTTGCTAGGAATGAGAGAAGAGACCTAGTTCTTGAAGAATAGAAGTCACCCATTGAATTTCACAACGTGTGCCATGTCACAATAGTTTGTCTTAGTTCTAGGACGAGCCACGAAGACTGCTTCTTACTCGTACAACTGATAGGATGGTCACCTCCCAATTGACATCGACATAGCAAGTCAAGGAGATGTCAGGCTAATGTGGTTTCTTGTATAGGAAACCCCTGCCAGGTATCGTAGGATACGTTGTACCCAACTCTAATGACATACAAGGGGTTTGGTCATGTGTTGACTAGTAAGTAACAACACTAACAACAACGATTATGTTTGGTCAGGTAATCATAAGATAAATGAGTTCCCAACTGTTCATCTGTATTGCTCAGGATCGGAAAAGGACTCGCCCTAGACAAAAATTTGTTGTGATAGTCCATAGGTGAAGAAACATGTTTACAATTCAGCATACCGAAATCCTTCAAGAGGCCGAGGACATACCTTTGGTGAGATAAATAAATGCCTTGATGAGAGCCAAGCACTTCAATTCTCAAGTTGTGAAGTTATTCCAAATCTTTAGTATGAAAATGTTGATGGAGTATCTGTTTCAATACTGAAATCCCATGAGCATCACTACTAGTGATAATGATATTTATCACTATAGTCAATGAGGATAATGGTTCCAGGTTGAGATGTAGAATAGAAGAGACTGCAATCACTAGGAGATCTGGTAAAACCCTAGCTGGTAAGGATTCCATTGAGTTTTGTAAGCCAGGTCCATGGCGATTGCTTGAGGCTACAAGAGCATTTGAGACAAGACTCCCCCTGAGCATTTGAGAGGTTGTGTATGGTCTTCTTCCTCTAAATCACCATGAAGGAAGGCATTTTTGATATTAAGCTAGATCAGAGGCCAATCTACGTGAAGGGAGATCACAACATGATAGAAGCAATGCGAGTGAGAAGGTTTCAAAGACATCCACAACATATGTTTGGGTGAAGCCCTTAAATGAAACGAGGTTTGAGTCGTTTCTCAGATCCATATGAATTCAATTTGATAGAATATGCCCATCTGAATCTGACAATATTTTTGTCTGGAGGAGAGGGGGATAAGATCCAATATCCCATTCTCATGCAACATTATCATTTCTTCGAGCATGGAAGCTTTCTAACCAAGGCGTTGAAGGGCCTCATGATAATTTTTCAGAATTTGGATGAAATCGAGTTGTTGGACAATGGATTTAACAGTACAGGAAAGTTTGGATGGACAGCAGATATGCGATATTAGATGATGGAGAGTGCAAGAGCGTACACCTTTTCGGAGAGCCACATAGCGTGATAGATCCTTAGAAGTGAACGATGGTGACAACTCTTGTGCCGCTGGTGGAGGAATGACATGGATGACTTGAGTCGTAGGATGGGTGATGGGTTCATGACCCACTAGGTCAGAATGGTCAAGGTCAACGAATTCAGGTGGAGGTTGAGGTGGAAAAGATGACAACACAATATCAAAAAACATATTTGATTCATGGAACATAAAGTCGGCAGAGACATACATACATCTAATTGCTTGGACTAACAATGATAATGTTTTTGAAAAGTAGAATAGGCATGAAAAATCATTTTGGTGGAGCGGGGATCAAATTTATCTGCCTTTGGATCAAAGTTATGAACAAAACAAGTATACCCAAAAACGCTTAAAGGAAGATAAACAACCGTTTGAGCTAGAAAAATAATCGAAAAGGCTGTCTTTTCTATAAAACAGAAGATGGTTATCGATTGGTAAGGTAGCAGACAGTGAAAACAACCTTAGACAAGTAGGTATTAGGCAATTTACCTTGAAACATAAAAAGTGCGAGAAATGTCAAGCAAATGAAAATTTTCACATTTTGCAATCCCGTTTTGTTGTGGGGTGTGAGCTCAAGAACGCTGATGGATGGTTCCAGTCTTAGGACAAAATGAAGACACCTGTCCCGAAACATAGTCTAAAACGTTGCCAGTTTGGAAGATTTTAATTGATTTTATGGGAAGTCTGAAAAACACCAATTGTCTCATCACGAGATTTCAACAAGTATAACCAAGTTACTTGAGAGAAATCATCAACAAAGGTAATGAAATAACATAATCCACTTGGTTAAAAAAATCACAAATGTCATTTAACATAACATCAAAATTAGCTTTAGAACACAAACTATTTTTTTGAGGAAAAACACTCCTACAACGCTTTCCAATCTCACAAGAGTCACACGAAAGACTTTTTAAACTACAAAAGAGGGTTCCAGGTTCTTCACTTTTTCAAGAGAGGGATGACCTTATCGTTGGTGAAGTTAAAAGAGGTGTGGACACCAGAATGGCAGATGAAGGAACACCATCACCATAGTAGCGTAGGTTACCGATTCTCGAATTCGAACCAACTGTCTTGAAGTATGAGAATCCTACATCACAAAACTATAGCTACCAAAGGTGGCATTGCAAGTAAAGACATCGATTAATTTTGCAACAACCATCACATTAAAGGGAAAATGGGCTATATAGTGGACGAATTTTGAGTTTAAGACTAGGTGAGACTGTAACACCCACACTGTTGAAGTCAAATTTATTGGACCCATCTGATAGAGTGACCAATGAGGTAGAAAAATAAGGTTCACTAGATGAGAGGCGTCTCATACCTATCATATGTTGGGTAGGCCCCAGAGTCGGCAACCCAAGAAAAATTGGATGCTAGCCTGGAGACCCCAACATTATCTTGGTTGGAGGCCATATACATCAAAGATGTCGCAGCGGATTGCATGGTCACAAAATTCCTAGATCCTTGTGGGTTGTTGAGGATCCTGTTGAGAGGCTTGCAGAACTTTCTCATACTCAATTTATATGGTAACATGCGGGTTGTCTGTTCCTTGGATAACATGACCAGTCCCAACGCTACAAATGCGCTCAAAGGGATGGTCGTGCTTCTGATAGCATTTCTCTTCCATGTGTCCCAACTTGTCGTAGAAGGTGCATTTGGGTCTCGGGGGACGTCCATGACCACGTCTACAGACAACGACTGCAATCGTCAGTTGCGAATTGGGTGGAGTGGAAGGCAGGAGTTGGACTTTAGATGATGAAGACGAGAGAAGACATTTTTCAAAGTTGGGAAAGTTGTCGTCTGCCAGATCGATGTTATGGTCTGGAGCATAGGCCGGACCATCAAGAAATTTGGCGGGGTTGAGATTAGCACGCTCTTTGGTTTGACCTTCAAAGGGGACATGTTGAAAGTAGTCAAGCTGTTGGGACATGATCATCAAGGGTCCTATCTCCTTGTTTTTTACCAAATAATTGATCAGAAATTTAATTAAGTCACAGAGCATTCTTTCCTTGTGTGTAGTGATGACGAGCATCTTCCCACAACTCTTTTGCAGTTTTGTAGGCCATATATTTGGAGGCAATAGACAACCCCATGCTATTCCAAAGCCAGATTTGACTTGGCTATTTCCCCATTTCTAGTCAGGAGTATCCTCAACTGACTTTTCTATGAATTTCACCTTATCTATGAATTCCAGAATTGTTTAGATGGAATTCATCTAGAGCAGATAATTATCTCCATTTTATTTGATTATGAAGATAGGAGCACTGTCATTATAATAATGGTCTAAGGTGAATCTTTGCTATCAGCCTTGCCTTCAGACATGGTGATCAATCAGTCACACTGGCAGAATAGTAGTGGAGATGGATGATTAATCGGTCACACCGGTAGAACATCTGTAGAGATAAACAATCACTGCTAAGATGCACAGTGAGAGGAATGCACAATGAGAGGAAAGAGATAAAGTGGGAAAGACACGCGGAGGGAGCACTATCACAGTAGTAAGGCACTGTGATAGGAAAGATATAACAAATCCTTAACCCATTAACATTGCTCACCCATGTACGAAGGAATATATATGGGGAGGAAAGTAAAGAAAAGAGAGGTCCGGAGGTCGGTACAAGCTCATTTTAGAGAAAGATCTCTATTGTGTCGAAATCAAGACGCCACTGTCAGATCTGGTGGGTGACAAAGAAGTGGAGAAGTACCAGTCGGATTCCTATGGAGATTGCTACATCAGAAAGCACACTGGAAAGGGGCCACAAATGCAACTCCGAAGGGACGATGATCTACGATTCCCCTACCAAAAGATCAAGCACGTTGGAGTAGAGATCCCCCAGAAAGAGGGCGGCAACGGAGAAAACCACGGTGAATTAGCACGCGACCAGAGTCAAGGTAGCAGGCGCCTACTGGGGCAGTCGAAAAGCGGCTGACGCCATGTAGCGGTGCTGCTACCTGATAGTAGCCAGCTGCAAAGCGTTAGCCGCAGCGACTTGCCACATGCGAGCGCCAATAGCTGGCGCAGCGTGGGTTCGGGGCGCGGGTGGATACTGCACTTGGGTCGGGTGAGGAGAATAAAAGGAAGAGAGATAAGAGGAGCGACACATGGAAGAGAAGGAGATGGCATGGGGGTTGTTCTTGTAGAAACCCTAAGGGTTAGAAAATTGCCCTTGATACCATGTGAGAAGAAATTCTTATTATGAATTCAGAAGATCACAGAGTCATATTTATATAGACTTGTCTCAAGGTATGATGTACCGGAGACACAACTTAACATAAGCTAAATCAATGCTAATGTGCTTAAGCAGCAACTCATTCAGCTGTTAAAAAGATAATAATTAATAAAAAATATCACAAATACTAGGAAAATCAGTCTTGGGGAACAACTCATCCATTACGACATTACCCATTGCACAATGGTCAGGAATGATGCCTCTAAATAAGGAGCCAAAGTCCTAGTTGATAACAAATCACTGTAAATGGCCAATATTCAATATTCAACAAGTATAGTGGTGACCTTAAAGAAAGGCAAACTAGGTTTTGACAACAAATTAGTGTTCACCACATTGAATGTTTGTCAAAAGGGAAGATATAACACAATAATGTACTTGAAGGTTTTAAGCACATCCATCGATCAAGATTCATGACTTAATTGGCTCCAAGAATTGATAAAAAAGGGTCTGCAATGTAGAGAACTTTTTTGTTACTATTGGCTTGGAATCAAGTGGTGTTCAATTTGATCTAGTTACAAATATAATTACATTTTTTCATCTAGGATTAGAAATTCATAATTTTCACATTACCCTCCTTCTAGGGTTTTTATCAAGTGAACATATGAACCAGAATATGCTTACTAATGTCCATATTACATGTATACATTCATAGAAAAAGATGGGTTATCATATTTCGTAATGTATTTTCATCAATGGTTACAAATATCACTATAATTTAAAGACTAATGGTATGTAGACTATATATACATGTTTATAAACATACAAGGTTATATGTAAATATTCAAGTCTTTTATTCGTCATTGTTCACCATTCATGTTTGTGATCTATGTTCTCTCAAATACTATTTTCCATGAAATAGATTCATGTTTACTTTCTTAATTTTGTATCTATCATATAAGTTTAAGGTAGGTCAAAGTTATTTATATGTTTAAACATTAGAAGTATTATACTTCTTAGGTCTTCTATGTCATATAAATATATATACATAGATATACAGATTGATATTTAGGTGTCAAATATGCACTAAATATGTATTACATAAAGAAGTAATTTCACATATAATCCACATTTGACATATTCCAATCGGATGTTAATCTGTCAGACATAAACTCAACCTATATATATTCTTTGTTATATCCTCCAATTAATTTGCAACATTAAGTCATATTGTATCTAAAAAAAGACTCATAATTTCTCGAGACGAAGAATATCGTTTTTAAAGTTTTATATAAAAACGTAAAGATTTAATAACAATACTACTATTTATTTTAGTTTTATACCTCCATTTTAAGTAAATATTCATACAACGAAGAAATACTTACACTGCCATATCACTTAATATTGACTATAAGTAACATACATGATTTGTATGGTTGTTAATATTGTGTTGTATACTTTTCATATCTATTATAGTGTTAATTTTTGGTTTAATTGATTTTCTTACAAAACAATATGTCATGCCTATAATATTTGAATGTCCATTTCAAATTATATAAGAGTTTTGACAACAAAATTCTTTTTTTAATAGTATGAAAGAACAAAGGAATTTTAAATATAATTACCTTTTTGACTTAAATGTGTCAGACCAGTAGTGTGTTTTATGACCATGTAATGAGGAGACTTCCCTTTTTATCCCTAGTGTCAGACGACGTCCCTCCAACCATAACCTAGCTTGTGGATGAGTCAAGGTCCTTTCTGCTCACATCCATGATCTTCATCTGGTTAATGTCAATATTGCCACCTAATGATAATGAGTTGCGAGGAATTTTGAACACAAATAGGAAATAGACGTCTACAATGATTAAGGAGGTTGATCGATGTCTAATGTAGGTGGACAACCCATATCATATTAGGCTAAGGATGCTAGGAAAGTAGTATGAAACTCTAGTGTTAGAGATAGTTTTGACACAATCGTCATCATTGCTATATTTATATGGTCTCCTTTAGAAAGAGTATACGTTTCGAAATTCAAGTGGCTCTAATGAATTGACTTTTATCTAATGTTTTGAATCGTAGAGAGACATGAAGGGTATATCCAATGGTCTTCCCATGAGACAGAGAAAAGCTGTCATAATTTTCTGGTATTTAATGTCTTTGTGACATAGCAATGATAGGGGAGAATCGAAATTCTCCTGTTGAAGAAACAACTATGACACTTTTTGGTTGTTTGAGAACCAGTTCAAGACTACAATGTAGAGTTAGTTGTTCAAATGTAATGGTTACCTAGAAAAGAATGGAAAGTAAATTGTTTAAGAAGGATGATGTGACATATTATTTTGGGATATATTTTTGCCTATCAAATGTCTATATTGAAAGTACTGCATCACATGATTGACAAAATCGACTAAGTCATTCCGTGCTACCATTATACAACTCGAACATTTTTTTTCTATCTTATGTTCATTTCTAAGTGCATTCTATAATAAAAACTATAAAGTGACAATTTCATTCAAAGGACCGTGTAGTTCAAATTACTACTCATGCTTATTTTCTAATTTGTTTCTGAGGCCTTAAATAGAGGTTGTAGTAATTTTGTTAGTTTAGATGCTCGAACTTAGTTTATTCTTTTCATTAATAACTAATTTTTTCTGTAATACAAATATTTTTAACTATGAGTTGACAAAACGAGTGCACCATTGAACAAGGTTTTACAAAAAATTGTTGTTATAAGAAATTTACATAAGTAAAATTATATCACGGTCCATGCTTAAGAGTCAAAATGGTAGAATGGAAACGAAAGTGAGGGACTATGTGCAAATAATTTTCAAATAGAGAAGTAAATTAAATAGGTAAATTAACTTTCAAATTGGGATATGGTGAATATTGAAATGAGGGAACAATTTGTAGGCGAACTCAAGTCAGGATACTTAATTATACTTTGGGCTCCAATATTAATGTGTTACACAAATCAAGCTCCGAGACTCTACTTCAGGCCATGTATAGTTTTCTTAAGTCAACTGACTATGAACTTTCCATGAGCAACAAATCCTAGTGGTTTCTCATGTAAACTTCCTAAAAATTTGTGTTAGTATATGTGGTTATTTAGTTAAGTGTTATCTTTTCCATTTCTTTTTAGTACACTTAAGTGAGGATCCATATATGCCTATCCATGTAATCCTGTATATAGGATGGTCTTTGTACTCTATTATCAATCAACAAGATAACTCTAAGATCATCATCACAGTATTAGAGCAATAGGCTGCCGCAGGGCAACACCAAAAGCAATAGATGCAGCATTGCCTCTGTTAGACAACAACATCAAGGGCGACCAATAGGTGGTCAACAACCCACCCGCCGACAGCAACACCTGCCGCAGGGCAGGAGCCGCCCAACTACCAAACAAGTTCGCAACCTACTTAGCCAGGCAAGGCGCCGCCAAGTAGTCACGCAGTGCCGCCACGCCGCAGTGGGTGCACCACCACCATGCAACAAGGGTAGGAGGCCCACCATCCTTGCCATACTTCCCTTTATGGCTTGGGTGCCTTGCATCCTTCTCTTTATTCATCCTCGGTTCTCTAATTTCTTTTTTCTATGTAAGAACAATTTTTATTCTTGGTGTTAACCCGTAAAGTATCTAAAAGAGAGAAGGTAGAAAAAGCATTAACTTCTATTTTTCTATCCTTGTGGTTCCGTAAACTACATGCCTGAGCGCTATATGCTACTAGGGGCTATTATGCTTTCACCATACAATGCTATATTCCTACGATCTCTTTCCTACCACACAGTACATTTCAGTAGCACCTCCCTCTCTTTATGTTCTTTGTTTTTTATTCCTACCGTGCTTCTATAACTACTAGTGCCTCCGCTATATTTTCTTGTATTGTTTCTTTGATTCGTCCATTATCTATCACTATGTCTAACAAAAAGGCTCCCGCTCAGTCCACGATCATCTATAATGGCATGCTAAATGTTATTGCTATTAAGTTAAATGGCGACAATTCTCTACTATGGGCGAATCCAATTCAAACTTTCTTGGAGTCACAATTGAACTTCAAGGATGCCACACTGGAAAAACCCAATGACGCGTGGGCCACGAGGAACAACCAGGTAACGTCATTCCTCTTGGGATGCATGGAGCTAGATCTGGTTGTCAAATACATGTGGCATCTCAATGCTAAGACGATGTTGGACGAGATGAAGCAATTATACACTCAAGATCCCTGCCTCTACAACGTGATGGATAAGATCTTCTACAAGCAGTAGGGTGACTGCCTGCTACCACGACTTGACGAAGGCACTTGTCAAGTAGCTCATTTCTTCTAGCCTACTGCCTCTGTTGAAGTCACCCTAGGAGAGAGACTCCATCATCACTAGACGATTCGTGAATGACCTCAATATCACTTGCTTCCGCTTATTGGCACGACATATCTGTTCAAGGACCAAACATATGCTCGTTTTGTTGGGCCTAATGCCTTTCGTTCTAGCCCAATGTGGGCTGAGCCCATTATGGGTTATCAGATGTGACGAGATGGGATTTGAATGCCTTGTTCCTCTTCAAGCAAGCGACAATTGAAAAGCCGACAACCACCAACCTCTATTCGTTTGATGATGTTGTTCCTTTGACGAAAAGAAAAGAAGAATCCAAGGAAGACGAAAAGAAGGAAAAAAAGGAAGGAGGCAACTGCTCTACTTTCTTCTCCATGCTCTCCGTCACAATCATGTTCTTGTTCTTATCTGGGTATTCTTCGCAAGAAGTAAATTTTTTGGGAAGTCTTGATGTTGTGACTTATCTACTTGGGTAATCTCTGCATCTCTTCCTTTATCATGTATTCCTCATGTTTTGGGTCAAAACTTGAGATGCGATGCTACACCTTCTAGTTATAGTGGATTTGCCCGTCAGGTTTGACCTTGTGATTTTTCCCTCACACCGTGAGTGTTTTCCAAATAAATATGGTATTTTTGTCATTGCTTGTGTCTGTTAATATTCTTTGGTGCTTGCCAGAACATTGCTCATCATATGTTGTTGTACTACATATTCAATTATTGGATAGTGTGTCTAGTTCATATGTGCAATTGCTTTGTTTATATTTTGTGCGTGATGGAGACACACATCTTGACCTGCAATCTCCTCAAAGTGGTATCAACGCAACATATTTGGATATTGTGTGTTTAGTTTGTATGTGCAGATACTTCCTCTATATTGTGCACATGATTTAATATGTGCATTTTTAATCTGCCATCCACTTCAAGTGGTATGCATACATGTAGGTGCTTCTGCTATATTACACGTGGTTGTATACGTGCATCTTTGACTTGCATTTCCTTTTAAGTGGTATCAAAGCATGATACCACTTGAAGGGGATCACAGGTCAAAGATGCACACATCTAGTCATGTGCACAATATAGAGGAAGCATCTGCACGTATGGACTAGGCACCCAATATCCAAATATGTGTATATGTAGCACAATAACGTAAGGCGAGCAATGTCCGCGGTAAGTTGAGGAAAAATAAAGACAGACAAGCAACCTCTAAACACCACCAAATTTACGTAGAATCCCCCTACATGTGTGAGGGAAAACCACAAGGTCGAATTCCAATGGGAAATCCACTATAACCAAGAAAATATGGGGTGTCATATCAAGTGTTAACCCAAAATTTGAATAATATAGAATAATAGAACATATACATACATTATCCAACTTAGGACGTCAACACACAAAAGGCCTCCCAGAAAAATACCCCCTTTGCGGAGAATACTTGGAGTAGAACAAGATTAGGAGTGTGGTGGAGAGCACGAAGAAGAGACCAGAGCTCACAACCTCCTTCCTTTTCTTTTTCTTTTGCCTTTTCTTCCCTTCATCAATTGCAATAACAGTAAATAGAATCTGGTGGTTGCTTCCCATTCTCTTTGCGTTGCGGGAATTGCAATGTGCCTCTAATGGCAACCACATGTGGTTTTTTTAACCATGTAACCTACTGCTCTCCTAATATGCTTTTCCCATCATTGGGTTGGAAGCCAAAGGATCGTAGGCCTAACAATCTCCCCCTCCAACCCAATGGAGAGAATGTCCTCATGAATCCCGAGATAGTGTCCAACCTGGCGAGCTCCTTACTAGTTAAAGCTTCTTTATAAGAGCTTCCTTTGTCAGCATGATAGAAAGATTGTTGTTGGTATGGACTTTCTTTAGCTTCAACTAACCTTGAAACACAACAAATGGTATCTCAGATCAATATGCTTTGTCATGAAGTGATAAGAAGAATTTTTTCTCAAGTCTGTGGTGCTCTGAATGTCAGAAACTATATAATCATCATGTGTGAAATTTAGTTCTTGTAAGAAATGTGCCAAATAATCTCTTTCCACGCTTCACAATCTGTGATATACTTTGCTTCAACAATAGATAAGACAACACTCTTTTGCAACCTTAACTACCAACTAATGGCCCCCTTGCAAAAGTGAAGAGCAAACATGAGGTAGACTTTTGATTCCTGCTAAATCTGCATTTGTGAAACTCGTAAGAATTAGTGGTGTGCCATCAAAAGCATAAGCAATCATTGGATGTACCCCTCATATATGTATAATATAATATATATATATATATATATATTATATATATGAGAATCCATCTTACTGCATTCTAATGCTCCTCTATAGAGTTGGATAGAATTTTTTTAGTCACGCTAACCTCACGTACAATATCAAGCCGAATGTACACCATATCATGCATAAGACTTCCTAATGTAGAAGAGTTAGGATGTGTGAGCCATTTCTTGCTTTTCCTTCTCAATAGAAGGAAATTTCTTTCTACTCAGTCTAAAGTGATTGGATAAGGAAGTATCGATTGGATTCACTCCCTTCATGTTGAACTTGTCCAATATTTGCTCGACATATATTCATTCATGTGACAATCATAGTTTCTTTGCTTTCATGTCACACACCTGATGCTATGCTAAGATCTATATGGTTGGTCCCAAGTCCTTCATATCAAAAGACTTAAACAATTCTTTCTTCAACTTGGGAATCATCTGAGGATCTTTGCCAAGAATCAACATATCATCAACGTAAACCAAGAGAATGATTAAATTGTCCCTTGAAAATCTCTTAAAGTAAACCTAATGATTTGTCTTTGTCCTATGATCATGTTTCTTTAGTAAATGAATCAAACTTGTCTTTGTCCTATAATAATCTTGTTTTAGTGTGAATGAATCAAACTGTGTACCACTGGCTGGGTGTTTGTTTTAATGCCTAGAGATTTTTCTTCAACTTGCAAACCATATGTTTTTTCACCCTTCAATACAAATCGTTCATGCGCTACATGTAAATCTCTCACTCTAGCTCACTATGGAGGAAGACTGTCTTCACATCAAGCTACTTTATATCAAGGTCCAAGCTATTTGCAAGCCCAAACCAATGTGGTGTGCAAATATCAAACTCAAGTAGGGGAATCACATAAGGGTTAGGATTCAAGGCATATCTAACAATATGCGCCTTGCATTGAACCCTCTTTAGCATGAAAAACCAGATGTTTCCTCTGCCATCGCCAAGTGATCCTAAAGTGGGGCTACTGCTAGCTAATAATGTTGAGCAAGTCAAAGCAATGTTTGAACTTGCTCCAAGGAACCTTCTTGCTAAGCATATCGACTGGATCATTAATTGTGTCAATCTTCTTCATGTGGATACCCTTCTTTCTTGGTAAAGTGCTTGGTTTTGTGATTATGCACTTGATCCTTTGCACCTCCATTGATGAGGCGAATATTAGATGTTTCATTCGAATGTCGAAATATGCACTTTAGTGCTTCCAATGTACCTTGCTGGGTTGGCCATGAACATGCTAACAATAAAGTTAGCTTGCAAAATATTAGGTCTGGTGCACATCATAGCATACATCAGACTCCCAGGTGCAGTAGTGTAGTGCTCTCGAGACATGCATTGCACTTCTTCATCTAATCAAGGTGCAAAGTCTGTTGACATGATAGGCCTTACATTAGGAGTATCAATAGACTTTGCAGTAGACAACCCAAAACCGTGTAAGATATTTAGTATGTAGCTCATTTGAGATAGGAATAGCTTTCTCTAACTAAGGTCCCTGTAGATATCCATCCCCAATATCTCTTAACTTGCACCAGGATCCTTCATATCAAACTTTGCACCTAGAAGTGTCTTTGATATCTGGATTTCTGATTTGTTTGTATAAACATGTCATCCACATCCAAGAGTAAGTAGATTCCGTGAACCATCACTAATTGTGTTGTAATACACACAACCACACAAACTACGAGTGTAACCTTCATAACAACAAAGCTATTAAACCACTTGTACCATGGTCTTAGAGATAGTTTTAATCCATACAAGGACTTCTTCAGTTTGTAAAACTAGATCCTCCTCACATTGATTAGAAAAACCCTATGTCTGACTCGTGTAGATATCCTCCTCAAGCTCTCAATGTACAAGATTGCTTTCATGTCAAGATGCTCTAGCTCCAGATTCTGATGTGGAACTTAAGTAAGAAGCACCCAGATGAAAGCGTGTCTAATAATTGGATAGAATATCTCAACGTAATCAACTCCCTCTTTCTGACTATAGCTCTTAGCAATAAGTCGTACCTTGTACCTAATACCTTCATCTCCTGGTAACCCAACCTTTCTTTTGAAGATGAACTTCCATCCGAGAATAGATATCCCTCTTTCTGACTATAGCTCTTAGCAATAGGTCGTACCTTGTACCTATTACCTTCATCTCCTGGTAACCCAATCTTTCTTTTGAAGATCAACTTGCACCCGATAATAGATCTCCCTTTTGACAACTTGACAGTCTCCCATGTTTGATTCTTGTGAAGAGATTACATATCCTCATCCATAGCAACAACTCATTGAGTAGATTCAGAATACGTGATGGCTTCATAATAAGAAGTACTCTCCAGAGACTCCACCTCTTCTGCCTCATGCAGCATACAAGCCACCATCTCTTCAACATCGTATCTCACATGAGGGCTACCAATCCTCTTTGTATGATCAAGAGCAATGCCATACGAGCTTTTAGATTGTTGTTGAAAATTCAATGCCAGTTAAGTCTCTTCATTCTCTTAAAACTCCACTTGCTCGCTGAGAGTATCCCATGTAACATAGATTGTTCATCAAAGGTTACATCCTTACTCCTAATAACCATGCTTTTGCAAGGAGGCCAATATTTGTATCCTTTAACCCTGTCATCATAACCCATTAAATTCCCTTTGACTACCCTCGGTCCTAGTTTCCTATCATTGACATTATAGTATGCAGGTCAACAAGAAACTCTTAGATTGGAATAATTTTTGATCTTCCATACCGGTACTCCATAGGCGTCTACAATCAATGGCGGTTGCATGACTTGATTCACCAAATGGTAGGAGGTTGACATGACTACAACCCAAAATGACCTGCCAATTACGAGAGCATGCACCTAGCTCTCTCTAATAACATTCTATTCATCCTCTCTGTCACCCTATTTTGTTGTGGAGTATCTCTAATTGTGTGGTTCCTAGCAATTCCTTCAAACTTGCATTACTCATTAAACTCCTTTGAGAAGAATTCAAGCCCATTATCAGTACAGAGGCGTTTTACTTTCTTTTCAGTAGTTCTCCACTAGTCGTCCATTGCTTTAAGATGTAAAGCAAGCTCTTGTGTTTTGTAATGGTACCCAAATCCTTCTTGAGTAGTCATCAAGAACACAAAGGAAGTATCGACCACCTCCTAAGGAACACGAGAAGGGCCCCAAAAAACAAATTGAATGTATTCAAGTGTCCCCTTCTTTCTAAATACTACTTTAGGATCATTGAGTAGACCACTCTTATTGAGTTTAGTCATTCCTTCTCACTCATGTGGCATGATGTCGCATATGCCACAACTTGAACAACTCATTCAGATAGCTTCGAGGAAGGTGTTGATGCAGAAGAGCTGAAAATTGTTATTCCTTCTAGGATGTAGAGATTACCACACTACTTGTGTCCCTGCAAGACTACAACATCACCCTTAATTATTTTCAGAACTCCGCCTTCAATTGTAACCCTGTAGCCTTTGTTATCAAGAGTACCAATTGAGAAGATTGTTCTTCAATAAAGGTTCTGACTACGTCGTCTTGATCTGAATAGAAATGATACCAACTGTCTTGCATGGCACGTCATTGACCATCCTGATGTCTCCACCGTTAATTTTCATGTGAGGTGGATTCCAACTTCAACACATGTGACACGAGCAACTTGAGTCCATATTTCACTGATCGTTAGCACGGGATTTATCTACTTGGGCAAAAACTATAGTGGGTTTGTTCTTTTTTGGATGCTTCTCTTTTCAGTGACCATGTTCCTTACAGTTATTGCAAATGTCCTCAAGATTTATGAACTCGAACTTGTTATTCCCTTTCCCTTTCTTCTTCTTGGGATTGGAATAGTTGTTGTCAAGCAAGTAGAATTAAATTCAGATGAATTACCAGATGTTGAAAGATGAAGTTTACAAGAGTGTAAACTGGAGCAAACTTCTTCAAGCATAATAGTCTCATTCTTGACAAGCAACGAAATTATGAAGTTCTTCTAAGGCGGAGGAAGAAATGTGAGAAAAATCATAGCAACATTCTCATCACCAACGTCATCGTCGATGTTCTTCTATCAAAATTGAATGCAATTGATCAAGGTGATTTTTAGAGATGAACCTTTGTTCTTACGGAGCGAGAACATAAATTGCTTTAACTACTTGCTGGTGAAAGATCGGGTCATGTAAAGAGACTCCAATTTCAGCAACAAACTTAATGCAATGTCTTCATGTGCTACTTCATGGATAACTTTGTTCGCCAGACAGAGGATGATAGTCTAGTGCACCTTCATGTCTATATCGGCCAAGGAGGCATCATTGACATTGTCTGACTTGTTCCCACTAAGAGTTGTCTAGATGGCTTGCCGCTTCAACAAGGCACACATCTTAATGCACTACATATGGAAACTATTCTTGGCATTAAACATCTCTATCTTGTACTATTGTGTGTCCATCTTTGATACTCAAAACGAAAAAGCATATCACCTCTGATACTAGTTTGTTGTGTAAAACTAATGATGATACTAGTAGAAGCAATAGAATCGAGCAAACACAACGAACACGCACCACTCAAAAACTAAAGATTTCAGTCCCAAGACAGGCTCACGGGCGATTTGTGTTTAAGTCCCAAGACATGCTTACGAGTGACTACAATTTCTTCAGATCATATTGTTGAGAGTTATTTAGTTAGTGTTTTATTATTAGTTTGTAAATGGGCCTAAGTGTTCTGGCCTATTAGGGTTGGTCATATGTTTGTACGCTTCCCTGTCCTCCTATATATAGGAGCAGGGTTTCTCTTATCTAATACAAATTATATCCGTCTTTTACTTTCTAAGATGGTATCAGAGCAGTGATCCAACCCTAACACAAACAAAAAGGAGAGAAAATAATTCCACCGCCTGCGGGCGGCCGTAGCCATTTCTTGGCTTGGCTTCCCGTCGGGCACTACCATAGATCCACTCTTGCTGCCGCTAATCTGTTTGTTTGGTGGTTCCAATCCACTATCTAAGCCATCAGCCCCTAATCTACTCACTAATCCTACGACTTCCATCACCCACTCTTAGTGCGTCATCTACTGCTCGGCTATCACCGGCTAGGCCGCCCAAGCCGCTCCTGCAATTCCACCACCAACCCCTCGCTTCCGTCCTTCAGAGCCACTACTCCAGTAGTTGCTGCCCACTGCCCCTTAAATCTCATCCTTCCTGATCGTTTGGGATATCTCCTATTGGAAGCCAGCAAGCAGTCATGTATCCTGTCATCGCTATTGTGACGCTGGAGTCCACATTCAGATTATCCGCATCATTATCTCAGATTTGATTTCAAGCAGTTCGTGCACTGTTTGTGATCTCTAGTGGATTTATAAAAGACATTACTTTGCAGTTGATTCCTAGACCGGCCCGTTCTTGGAGCTTTGAGCCTATCCGATCAATAACATTCTCCTTGATCGCGACTCTTCCCATCTGCGGCTAGCCAATGCTCTTCACCGCAAACCAAACAACCCCACATATTTATTTTATTTCTCCTCAATTTCTTGTTCTACTGCCCCCCATATGTAATATACATATTTGTGCTAATCAGATCCAATTTTTTGCCTAATCGGATTTTCGCGGGGCTCCGCCCCCGCACCCCTGAATTTGTTGCCCTATCGGGCCAAACAAATCCCCTTTTCAGGTCTCGACAAAAGATGATATTTATTTTTCTATCCGGATCTGCCTATTCGAGTCGTTTTCTGCCTTGACTCGTGTTATCGGTTACCTCCTCCACATATTTGCCTACACAAACCTTGCCTCTACCATTGTTTTGACTCTCCACGCCAACCACTCTTTGACTTCTTCCGTGCTTGGCGTGAGGGGGAGAATAGAGGATGAAGAGTAGAGGGAAGAGATGAGATGGAGGAGAGATGGAGAGAAGAAGAAGAATTTTATTCTGCTGTTCTATTGGGCTTCATGCCACATTTAATGCTGATATATGGTTTCTTCTGCTGCTATGTGATGTTTGCTGCTTCTATTATTGCTTATTCATCATCTACCTCGACTACTACTATGAAGTTACATATTCAGACGTCGTTCTTACTAGTGCTTTGATTAGCACATTCTATTTGCTGCTTTGTGCTTTTGCACTTTTTGCTGTCTGTGCTGCACGTTGACTTTCTTCTGTGATCCAACACTCTCTGTACTGTGTGGACTAGCACTATCTGAACTTTGACGTCTGCTACCGTGATGGATACTCTATGAAGAGGGAAGATGATAAAGACATTTGTTGCTGACTTTACATGGAGCTTCATCTACTGGAGTTATTTATTTTCTTGCTACTCTGCCTACTGGTCTTCTATCGCCTATGTCGTCAACTTTTGTTGTTGTGCGCCAGCACTCTCTGGCATGTCCATGCCTTGTTTTTACGTCGACTTTCTGCTTCTGTGTGCCAACACTCTCTGGCCCGTTCATGCTCTTTTTTGACGTTGACTCGTCCGTACTTTATTTGTACGTTGACTACTTTTTTTGTGACCCAACACTCTCTGGACTGCGGCGTTAGTGATGAGATGAAGACCATGCTGCTTTGATACTTCTGCTCCAGATGATCGCGTTGCTGCTATTTTTTGCTCAAGATGATCGAGAAGTTTTTGTGACCTACTTGCTTGGAGTATCTACATGAGGGGGAGTGTCTGAATGTTTGAGTGCTTTAATGTAATACTGAGGGGGAGCAATTTTTTGTATGGGCTTGGTTTATCGTTTTATTCTGTTTCTTTGTTTTCTTAGTCCAACTCTATGTTTGCAAGTTGATTTGGGATTCTCTCAACTTCATCTTGAGGGGGAGTGTTGAGAGTTATTTAGTATGTGTTTTATTATTAGTTTGTAAAATGGGCCTAAGTGTTCTGGCCCATTAGGATTGGTCTTATGTCTGTACGCTTCCCTGTCCTCCTATATATAGGAGCAGGGTTTCTCTTATCTAATATAACTTATAGCCGTCTTTTACTTTGTGTTTAAGTCCCAAGACATGCTTATGAGTGACTACAATTTCTTCAGATCATATCATATCAGATAGATTGCCTATAGAAACATAAAGTCAACAAATTATTCACTGCCAAAATCTAACCCCATAGGCCTTATTTATAGCGCCCAAAAATACACTCTCCTAAAAATTGAGTTACGGATGCACACAAATTAGGACTCCTATTACCAAAATTTGTTTCGAGGCGGTGTACCTTGCGAGGGTCGACCTCCCTTTCATTTCCACCCTTTGATCGTGACCCTCGATCTACGCTGGTGTGCAATGATCAAACTCAAGCTTGTGAATCACATAAGTATTAGTATTCAATGCACATCTAACATCATCCCCTCAGTTAATTCCTTTTCACACGTCATAACTTGAATTTCAGTAGATCCGAACCTAATTTTAGTAGATCTTAGTTTGGTATGGTTGATTTGAACTTGGTTTCAGTAAATCTGAACTCAATTTCAGTAGATCTGGCTTGGCTTCACTAGATCCGTGGTTTGGTTTCAGTACAGTTGGACTTTTTCTCTTTTTCTTTTTAATAGATCAAAAGGGGTTACTCACTAGCAATGTAAAACCTGGCGATATCGATTATTTTCGTGAGGCATACTAGCAGAGACCATTTCCATCTCCCTCTTTGGCAGTTTTCACAAGTGATTACATGGAAGTAGGGATTTGAAACCCTGGTTGAACCATCTCCTGATAGCTCTAGTGGGTAGGGTTGAATGGAAATCCATTTTTGGCCGAGACCTGACTTTGACTCGGTGACTCAAACAGTTAAATTGTAGACCCATCCTTGCAAGCAAACACATGGCCCAATTTTTTTGATTTTGTTTTTCCCTTCCAAATGGTTATATTGCTTATTTTATATATAAACATTCACTTGATAATTTATTTATGACTTGTTTTAAGCACTGTGAAACCATTATTTTAATTATTACGAAGGGATGATTGATTTTGTATGCTTCATTTTCATAATTCGTCAACGAATGGTTTCATAGAGTAGATTATATATGCATGGCTACACTCCATAGGATAATTTTTCTGATTGAAATTTCGATCAAAATTTCCAATTTTTTTTCCAGTGGACAATTGAAATGTACAAACACAGTGAATGAGACGTAATTTTACAAAGATTTTTCCCCTAGGACCGAAATTTTGCCAATTAGGGGGAAATTTCCCTTCAAAAAGCCCAACTTGGGCCATAATTTTGAGAAATGGCATTATTAGAAAGTTTGTAGTTATACATTAAATGGCTTAAAATGCTATTTTAGAATGCATTTTTCTTAGATCTATGTATAAATATCCCATGTAACCTAATTAAACACCGACACTAGACTTATGCAAGTTGTAATTTGTAATTTTGTAACTTGTAGCTGTAAGTTTTATGTTCTAAGTTGTTACTTGTGGGTTTGTAAGTTAGTAACAATCTAACAAGATCGATGTTTGTATTCATTTGTGCACCCACTCATCAAGACGTGAATCCCACTCTGACCTCTAAACATATAAATTTATTATGCAATCTAGTGTGTTTATGTCTAAACATTGTGTTTACACAATTTCATAACTTAATTCTTTCATTTTCCATCGAAATTGTCATTCAAATTCCGTTGAAATAGGTCATTTCACTTACAAATGTGGGAGCCCCCCCGATATATCCAATATGAAATATTATTGCATAGATGAGTAGATGTTGGCATTTGCATATCCAATATTCTCTTATTTCGGCGTTGAAATCTTCACGGTAGATAATAGAAAAAAATTCTCCAGGGTCGTAAATGTCAAAATTTCTATAAAATATCCGTTTTCGAGACATCAATGCTACACACAATATATATATATATATATATATATATATATATATATATATATATATATATATATATATATATAGTCAGGCTAGAATACACTCGAGTGTATTTGGAGCAGAATACACTTGAGTGTATTTGGAGCAGAATACACTCAAGTAGTTTTTCATGATGCAATATTTTTTTCAAAAATCTAATCCGTTGATCTTCTTAATCATCTTGTGAATAACTCATATAAAAAATTTGAGCACATTTGGACATTTATAGGTCATGTTATAAAGATCGTAAAAATTATGCATTTCGAATTAGTTTTGCGTGTCGATTTTGTTGCCCTCGGATGAGTGACTTACACTCATCTAAATGGGCTCAAAGTTTGTATGTAGCCTAATTATAGTATGACAATAAATATCAATGGTTTACATCTTGCAAAAAATAGTCTTGATATGAAAACACACTTGAGTGTATCCCTGCGATCTGTACACTCGAGTGTATTCTAGCCTGACTCTCTCTCTCTCTCTCTCTATATATATATATATATATATATATATATATATATATATATGGCTAAAAGAATTGTGTACCTGAGTATATGTGGCTTATATGTACCCATCTTCTTTCGTGATGATTGTTGAATTTTATTTAACAATCCAACCTTATGGATGTGATGCATATTAGTTAAGATGTTTATAAAAAATCACCACATATATATACACACACACATATATCACCCTGACCTGTAAACATATAAATTTATTATATAATCTAGTGTGTTTTTGTGTAAACATTGTGTGTGCAAAATTTCATAGTTTAATTGCTTCATTTACCATCGAAATTGTGTTGAAACAATTCAGCTTCTTTCACTTATACATGTGGGAGCATAGTCACAATATACTCCATTTTTTTTTGAAAAAAAGCCTTTAAAACGCGTATTATTCACGTGATGTACATGACGGCCGTTTTAAACTTCAAACCGAATAATACGTTTTAAACACGTTTAATTTGCGTTTTATTCACGTATTGCGTTTTAAACGTGTTTAATACGTTTTTTTGCCGTTTTAAACAGTTCTGTACTTTTGCTTTACATTTATTTTTTCTACATCCTTTTTAACTTGTAGTAGGGTTCCACTAAACCGTCCAACCTTCCTCTTCTATTCCCCGAGACACCAGGAGGAGTAACCCTCGACATTCTACATGTATGCTCCATCTTTCTCCTCCATTCTCCCCCTTTCTTCTCTGATTTGTGCCTGCTGCTTGCTGCTCCCACTTCTTCCTCTTCTTCTAATATTGAGTAATCAGTTCAATGTTTAGTCATTTTCAATGAGTATATGTGTGTGTGTGTGTGTATATATATATATATATATATATATTCTGCTTTTTTGTCGACTTTTTTCCGAATAGTTGACCGAACTTTTACAATATGTTGACCGATTTTTATCCGAATTTTCTGCATAATTCCCGATTTCCGAATTTTTCAACTTGGCCGTACATATCCCGAATACCGAATTTGTGACTGTGTGGGAGACCCCCTCTATCCTGGTAAATTTCCCATGATTTAATTTGCTCATTTAGCGTCGAAATCGCCAGGGCCATAAATATCAAAATTTCTATCCAATTTTTGTGTTTCTGGGGCGCATCTAATACGACATCGAAATCGGACATTTAATCTATGTCACCCCCCCCCCCCGCACACACAACCACACAGACACAGACACACATGTATCTATACACGTGCCCGACATGTGTGCCTATTTATTAAAATATTATATAGTGTTACACTTAGGCCACCAGGTTGACTCGACGGTTGAGCTTGATGTTCTAGAATCTAGACCGAATAGCTTTTTTGGGTTGACCTTTGGGTAGGGTCTGAAAACCTTGCATATATGTGATGTTCAATATCAATCTGAATTCTTCTCGATAGACTTTGTGAACTGTCTTTGTGAATCACAAAAGTTGTGAGAGGTCATCTCTTGCCACATTGTTTCAATATTGCTGCATTTCTTTCATCATAAACTGCAAACATATTGGGGCACTGGAATTCTGCTTCGACTCTTCTGTTGTCTCAACAAGAAAATCAGTGTTTAAAAAACGGTTCATGCAGCCGTATATGCGGCCACATATGCAGTTTGGACCCTTGACCAAATTGCATATGGGAAATCTCTGTTTAAAACAGTCCATGACCGCATAAGGTCAATTAATCCCTGGTTTTTGAATGGGCAAACTGCTAAGCTGGCAATTTTTTAACGTCAGCCCATATTCTTCATGTAGCTAAAACCATCACCTACATTCAGCCTTCCATTTCTCTCTTTTACATTACATTCATCTGTGGTTGTTATACATTAAACTCATTATTGCCTATTTTGTATATATTTAAGCTGTGTTTGATTGCATATTTGCATCATTGCATCTAAAATATGTAATTCTATAAATTAAATATGTAATTGTATGAGTACTGTATATTTATATAGATGTAACAAAAAAAATCCGAAACCGCATAAACTTCCACATATACTCCCGCATACCACATATACTCTATTTAGTGACCTCTCTGAACATACAACGCGTACCGCTTTTGAAAACTATGAAGATAATAATTCCATCTTTGTAATGAATCAGACAAATCAACTGTGGCTTCACAGCCATGGAGACTTTCAAACTGATTTAGGGTAGCAGATGTTTTGGAAAGTGCTCAAATTACATTTGCTAAAATCACAATCTGCACTCCTACATCCCACCCATATAAGCTCTTATAAGGAAAATCTAAACATCTGCTCTAAACTACGTTTTGTTTGTATGCAAATTAGTTTTGTGATTTGCAAGAAGAAGAGTTGTTCCTGCTTATCAGGTGTTCTTACAAATTTCATGATGGTGCATCGGGAGAAGAGAATCACTGGTGCATGTAAAAAAACTTTGGATTTGAGGCTGTGGCAACCTTTTTCTTCCCGATCCCACAATAACAAAGGTCGTGTGACTTTGAGGTGGGTACTCCTCGTCTCTTTGCAAACAGATTCAAATCATATACGACATAGGTACATATAACTCCTGTCAATGTGTGCAAGCATACATCTAAACCAGTTTCTGCAATCTGTTGACTTTGATTCTTGCCAGTCATTCAGAATTTAATGCCATCAAATAATATTTTACATAAAGTGTAACAATTTAAGTATCAATAGTTAGGGCATGTTTGGTTGGAGGCAGTTCAAACTCATTAAGATGACAAGCTTTTAGTTGTAAATTTTGTTTGGGGTAAAATGAGTTGGAAAATGATGATTTTTAGTTATGCCCAACTCAAGAAAAAGGGCACAAAACATGGAGTTTGTACCTCACCAGAATGAGGGTTGGTTGGGTGTGGAACTGGTAGGCTCACAACAGCTTGATACAACAAACACACGTCTGCCACCTGTTTTACTTTAGTGATAGCTTCTCCATTCTCGTTAGTATGCCTTTCTGGCTCTCTCCCCTCAATATCTCCACTCACCTCACGTGGCCACACCCAACAGCAGCTATACATGACCGGTAACACAGTAGTTAAACTTATATCAGATATTCACGGTCAACCAAACAAGTGAAACGAAATGAAAGCTAACCAAGCAGTAGGCTTGTAATATTAACTCTGTGCCTTTATTGTCATGTTTATAAAAACTCATTTTGCATCTTTATTGCGCCCAACCAAGCGTGCCCTTACTATTTGACTGTGGCTTCCTAGCGCATTTTTTGCATATAATTTTAGGCATGTTCTAACGTGAAGGTAACATTCTTGGTACTTTTTCTACATACATATAGTACCATGAACTAGTCGTCAATACTAGTTCTGGTTAACACAAAGCATAGCTTGGAGTAGGGATGCCACTTCAAAAATATATATTTATCTAAGGGGACATGCCAAAGTTGTGAGTTGCCATGATGTAACACCTCTTTCTACGCCTTCAGTATGTCTGATAGCTTCATATCTGCCGGGCATGTTAATGCTAAGAAGGTATCTCCGGGTTCTCTTCGCTCTGGCGATTGCGAAGGCAACCTAGGGTTTCCGAGCGCTCGACCCTCCGGCTCGGGGGAGGAGATCGGCTGCCGACGCGTAGCCACCCTCTCCCCCTGGACTTTCGTCGGCGCCTGTCCTCTACGCAGATCGCACATCTCGACCGACTGGCTCTGCTCTCCTCTCCATCGCCTTCTTCTTCCCCCTTTTTGGCCGTCGAGGTCGGGTCTCTCGATCCTTTGGATTTGGAGTTTCAGGGTGGAGGGGCGGTGGCTTCCGTGCGGCGGCTTCGCTTCTGGTGCAGCTATAGCTTGGTGGAGGTGTGGAGGCGGCCGCGTCGACGGATTTTGGCGTGGATCTGTCGAGGACTGGCGTTTTCTTCCACATAGCTGCCCTGTTTAGTGTTCTTTCTTTCCAGTCTGTTTGGTTCCCTTTTGTGCGTGTGCTTTTGGTTTCTAGACAGTTTCTCTGCCTTCTAATCGCCGTTCTTCGGTGTTTGTCTGTCCCTTAGGGGGTTGTTTCTCTCTCTTGTCGTGAGAGTAAAGTGATCTCTAGCAGGTCTCGTTTTTGCTCAAGTTCTTTGCTGCTCAAGATACTGACATGGATGGTAGAGTCAACAATCGGATGGAATACTAGTTTGGTTCATCCCTTACGCCGCTGCCTAATGCTCAAGTTGAATGCATCTCTCATAAAAGCTGCTTAAGTCAGCCTCGAAGAAGAGAGATCTATGCAGAAGTGCTTTATTATCGTTCCAAGATGAGTGGTAGTGGTTTTAAGTCTGTGTTCCTGACTGTTTGCTTGTTCTTGTGGTTGTTCTTCTCTGCTTGTATATGCCGTTTGGCTTGAGTAATGAATGAATCTGTTCAAAAAAAAAAACAGCTTCATATCTGCCTGCACAAAATGGGGAGCAAACCAAGCATGCCTTTACTATTTGACTGTGGCTTCCTAGTACATTTTTTTTTGCATGAAATTTCAGACATGTTCTTTTTGGTTATTGGCTTTAAACACATGTAGGTAACATGCTTGGTACTTTTCCTACATACATATAGTACCATGAACTAGTCATCAATATTAGTTCTGGTTAACACATAAATGATAGCTTGGAGTAGGGACGCCGCTTCAAAAATGTGTATATATCTAAGGAAAGGGGACATGCCAAAGTTGTGAGTTGCCATGATGTAGCACCTCTTCCTACGCCTTCTGTATGTCTGATAGCTTCATATCTGCCCGTACAAGATGGGGAGCAGCTGGTTTGCCTAAATGCCTACAGAGAGTGATACATACCGAGTGCCTTTTTGTGATATAATGATATGTATTTGTGTTAATGCCATAAAATATGCTGGTGGCTTGATTTAGAGAACAACCTTGACAATAAAGAATTTAATGAACGTTCCTACAATTGTCTGCGGTGGTGTATGCCTTTCCTTTCTTTTTTCTTCTGTCCATCATAGTTAACAGTAGATCGTGTTGGCGTTATGGATAATGAAATGGTGGATACCATTCAGAAGTCAGAAGATTTAACTGAAGTTTGGATGGTAATCAAGTATACAGTAGATTTATTGAATGATTTTCAAGTGTAAAGTGTTTTTGGACAGTCACGTTTTTTTATGTGCAAAGAACGTGATTTCAATGTTGGATTTAAATGATTTCTTTTTCAAGTGCAGAGCTTTTCTTTTAAAGTTAAGTTTTTCTTCTTCTTCTGGGAGGTGTCTTTACAGCATAATCCATGTTCAATCTTAGATGCCAACCTTTGCATTGTTAGTTTGGATAGTTTGTGTCAGACTGGGTATACCTTACTGGTTCAGATAATTAGGGTTGGATTGTTATGTTTTTTTTTCCTTTAAAAAAGTGATGCTCGGGTTCAAGTCGGATGTTTACTAATTAGTTTGGTTCCGTTTGGATGCCTAGGTTGACCTCTTGGAGATGAAATCAGCCAGTGGCGTTTTTTTATTCTAAAATTAGCCACGGGACATATATGGTCATGCTCCAGAACATGTCTTAGCAAAACACTACGTGAGGAATTTCTTTGCTATTTCTGTCTGAGATTTCTGTCTGAGATGAAGTGTCGGGTCATCTCAATTTTTGAACGGCTGTTTGGCATTAGTGCCTGACTTGCATTGACATACGGCAATTACATACGAAAAATATGTGAATTCGGCTGATGTGGATTATGTACTAAAGAAAATGGTTTGTAAATGCTGCTTTAGGCGTTCTCGTGCATGCTTATTAGCCTGCTAGAAAAGTAGTAGCCGGCTATTTCTGTGATCCATTTGGTTGGTGTCAACGGAACAGGATTTAGTAATTGCCAGATCTTGCTGGCAATTTATAAACTCGACGATTCTAAAAGTTTGGGCCCAAATCAATACAACAATCAGGAATCTCGTGCATATTTGGAATCTGAATTCAAAGTTGTTTGGTACTACTTATTCACAAAACTGTTTTACTGGATCCCTGAAAATACTGAACAAACAAAGTATTATTACTGGATTGTACGTACGAATGCTCTGAGGTACGGTTGAAATGAAATGTGTGGTGTACGGACTATTTGCTTTTGAGACTGTTGTCTTTCACTCGTAACCATTTATGTTCTTGTTACCTTTTTGCTTGTTTAGATTGGAAAAACAACAGGTTTTTTATATCTGTCATAACAACCCATGCTTCGTCTAGGTGCTGCACCGACATTTCTTTTGATGATTGGTTTTTATATAATATGAATGATATGACTACTTCGAAATCAATATCATACATGACAGTCTAGAAGTGTGTAACTAAGTTATAGGAAGTAATGCTGCCACACTTAAACGATGAAAGATAGTAAAGAGTTATGATAGATGGAGAGACACATCATAACAAGCCTCAGAAATATTGAGCAAGCTTAAAAGAAATGGTGCCACAGTTGATATCATTAGACGGGCAATCATTCAATCGGACGTCAGGTTTTATTCTTCCAAAACGTGTTCCATGGTGAAACTTCCCTTGTCAGTCGCTCTACCCCAGAAACTAAGTAGGTGTGTGCCTCTCTGGTAATAGCTCTTATCTCTGTATTAACTGTAAGATGAAAAATTGTGTGTACGTATTAGTGATAGAGTTCTGGAGAAAAGATATGTTATGACTATTATTTTCAAAGATTCTACAATCTCTTTTCCAGATCGTCACATGGTGAGGGTTGTGATGATGGTTGTGTCAAATAGCATAGAAGAGATAGACTTGGTATCAATGATCATATCTTTACTAAGACTACAGTTGAAAAAGATATATTCGTTGGAATCAATATCTGTTTTACAAAGCATATACATAGCTCTTCAGCCGATTTTGTCATGTCATGGTTTTATCATGATCTACTAGTCAATAGGCACCGACACTGAAGGTGGGGTAAGGGATACAATGGTACCAAGTTTAGAGGCAATTTTATTCATTCCGGTTTTTCTTTTAAAGTTATAACTGCTAAGTCGGTTGGCCTTGTCGGACTCGCCAAACGTGAGGTTCAAAACAATTCTACGCCAAACTGATGAATACAACTATCTAGGGTCATATGTCAATGGAAGGCCTTGCCAAGCACCCAGGAGGTGATTTACTTCATAGCTAAAATGGATACTAAGTGCTGGTCTAATGGAAGTCGAGACTCTTACACAATGTGGGGTACCCGCCCAGAGTAGCGTCTACAACTTTGTACCATGCTTGGTATTGAAGGAAAACAAAAGGAGGTAGGATAACGAAGATGAACAGTTATTTTTCTAATGTCATAAATCTATTTAAGAGGGCCCCGCTGTGGATGCATAGGTAAGTTGCTCAGACCAGACAGTGGCCAGCATGACAGACTCAAAGCATCTATGACGAGTTATATATTACCTTCGAACTTGGGCCACTTCTCAGGTGGTACTCGCTCCTATCTACCATATCATTTTTTGTCGACGATAAATAGTTGGGAAGGGAAAGGAGGGAAGTAAAGGGTCCGATTTTGCTGTCTCAACTCTTGCTGTACCGACACTGTCCCGCCAATCCATGAGTGGCACGTAGTTTTCCCGTAGGAGTCTGGCGTTACCGGCGTTCCTGTCACAAACGGCGAAACAACTCGCCAAGCCGGATCATTGAACCGGAAAAAAGAAACGAAACTCTGCATGCCGTCCCTACGCGCCTTGCAATCTATCTCCGCCTGGAACACGACGACACTTCACAGGCAATAACGCTGACAGATTCCACCTACCAGAGAAGCTGCTAAAAACAGTGGGATCAGGTTGTTGATCCTGCCGATTAACAATTGTTCTAAATAAATACTCGGGGGCATCTCTAACACGAACTACATACAGAAGTCACAATGGTTGGATCTGAACAGTTTACAGAAACAACATTGACCATGATGCTAAACCTCTTTGCTGAAGCATCTACAGAATTTGCGGAAGGTCCACAACAGACTGCATCTTAGTTGTAGAAGTCTGACGAGAAAACTTATGACCAAGACTGCAAAGGTATCTGCTTCTGCAGGCGGGTCGGTACCCAACCGCCGATACATTCTGATGATCCCTCTTGTTACTGTCTAATACCCAATACAATTGGGATGCAGACACACTAATGCAAAGCCATGAACCCCTCGATTCATGCACGGGCGTATACGCAGCGAAGTGTTCCACATGTTTTTCTAGTTGTCCATGACATGTAATCATGAGTGTTTATCAATTCTATATACCTTCTTGTTGGTTAAAACTCCACATTATTTCTAAAATGATTAGAAAAATATATAGATTCATATTTGACTTACAGCACGATCGTGTAAAATTTTGTCATAATGTAAGAGTGAGTGATTACAAATAAAATGAAACGGGCTTTAATACTCTATATAGGATTACGTGAAGAAATTTAAGGATCAGCTTTTCAACTATTCATATGCATGCTACATCGACAATGTGACGGTGAGTATTAACGAACTAGTATTTTGTACAATCGAATTCAAATAATCAAGTTAGACGTTAGACTCTGTTTTGATAGTTACTATTGAAATCTTACCAACTTGTACATGTTAACATGTACTGATTTGAAATTTGTGCAGTCTGCTAGAGAAAATGAAACCAGTGTAAATGAATTAGCATTAGTGCATTGACGAAGAGAATGAATGATTTTTCTACATGTACTTTACTTTCTCGGCAAACTATGTCCAAGATAATCACTCACTCTTACATTATGACAACGTTTTACACGATTGTGCTGTAAGTCAAATATGAATCTATATATTTTTCTAATCATTTTAGAAATAATGTGGAGTTTTAACCAACAAGAAGGTATATAGAATTGATAAACACTCATGATTACATGTCATGGACAACTAGAAAAACATGTGGAACACTTCGCCGCGTATACGCCCGTGCATGAATCGAGGGGTTCATGGCTTTGCATTAGTGTGTCTCTGCATCCCAATTGTATTGGATATTAGACAGACTTCTGCAACTAAGATGCAGTCTGTTGTGGACCTTTCGCAAATTCTGTAGATGCTTCAGCAAAGAGGTTTAGCATCATGGTCAATGTTGTTTCTGTAAACTGTTCAGATCCAACCATTGTGACTTCTGTATGTAGTTCGTGTTAGAGATGCCCCCGAGTATTTATTTAGAACAATTGTTAATCGGCAGGATCAACAACCTGTTCCCAGTAAACTGTTTTTAGCAGTCAGCTTCTCTGGTAGGTGGAATCTGTCAACGTTATTGCCTGTGAAGTGCCGCCGTGTTCCAGGCGGAGATAGATTGCAACGCGCGTAGGGACGGCATGCAGAGTTTGGTTTCTTTTTTCCGGTTCAATGATCCGGCTTGGCGAGTTGTTTCGCCGTTTGTGACAGGAACGCCGGTAACACCAGACTCCTACGGGAAGACTACGTGCCACTCATGGATTGGCGGGACAGTGTCGGTACAGCAAGAGTTGAGACAGCAAAATCGGACCGGAAAGTAAATGGGAGTATGTGCTTAGTTGGCTGAAGGTTGAGAATGGAAAGAACACGCAGAAAGTGATGTTTTATATTGTTCAACTGGAAAGCGAATTCTAATCTGTAAAAAATTATTTTTTTCTTCAATACGTTTTGTCTTCCTTGTTATTTGTTGAGACAGGATAATAATTTTGTATCTCTGATCTTCTTTGTTTATGTCCCTCTTCAATGTATTTATACATTTTATGTATGTTTTTTTGGATTTTTAGCATTAAGGCTGTGGAGCTTCTCAAAATGGTCTAAAAAGTTATGCATAATATGTTATGTCCCCCTAGGACTTTCCATTCCGAAGGATTACATGATTACTTTTCCCATTTGAAAGAAGTTGACGGCACAATTTGTTGCATGTCTGCCTTCTATTTCACTGTAATTATTTTGATTATCTCCTATATGCAGAATGCAGCTAAAATTGTCCTTGCCCCATCCTTCGCCCCTGTCTCCCCACGTGCAGAATATAGCATCAAGAACTCTGTACTTTCTTAATGAGTCGGTAGATAACTGCTGCATGTTCCAGTGATAGCAGAATCAATTCCGTCTCTATATTGGGCGTCATCCTCGCCATGGCCCATGGGAATCCCCTAACCGCCCAACCATTTCGATTATGGACCTTATGGTCGTGAGCTGCAGCATGCCCGTATGTTATACCCAATCTTGGTTGCACGGTTGCATCAACGTTGATTTTCAATTCATCATGGGGTGGAAGAATCCAACCCTGCTATATGCTCACTCCACTTGTAGCCATCAAACTACATCTCGAGTTACATCCCATCGATCACCAAATGTTTGTATCTCTTGAACAAAATGGTTTGATCTGATGCACAAGAGGTTTCATATTACCTCCATGAAACTAGTACACTATGGTCTAGCCGCATATACAAACATGCAATAGCAAAAGTGGCTTCCCATTTATCATGTGAATTTTTGCATCTTAAGATTCCTGTCAAGTCAGTTTCTAAATTTTGTATGGAAGTATCTTTGGGTATGGTGTGCATGCATGATAGCCTCCTGTAGGAGTTTGGTATGCTTGCAGTCTCTAACAACATAGTAGGTTCATGAGGATAAAAATGAATGACCCAAAATGGATTGCATTTTACAATTGAATTATTTTAAAAGATTTGAATGAAGTAAGGAACTCTTAAAGATAACGAAGTCACGAACTAGTTCTTTCACGGCGATGAGGCTCTTCGGTTAGGCAAAATGACAAGCCTAAATAAGCTAGGTAAGTGTCAAGAAGGGCTAGGTAGCTTGAACTGCATTACAAACATGCATTTTTAGTTTTTAGGATGGGAATCCATGTTGTACATTTAAATTAAGTCGGTGAAAACATGATTTTGTGGGTAACTTCATTAGGTTCATGATCAAGGTTGTGGTCTACTATTGCCACCTAGTCATTTTCAACTTTTACTATCTTGGAACATTCCACAACTTGGCCCCTTCATCGACTATGAGAGTGGGTTAAGGCAGTTTATGAAAAAGAGAAAATGATTGATATAAGTTCAACATGAGAAAAAAATGTAGACAGAACATTAGAACGCCAACAAGTAGCTACACTACTAGAAAGTATAAAACAATGGCCAAACATGGCCAAATGTAGACTAGCTCAATCAGAAATTTCATATTTTGCATAAATAGACTAGCTAGAAGTAAAGATTTTGGAGAGATGTAGAAATATAGAAGGTTCAATGAAACGGTGAATAAAATATTTTTGAAAATATTAGTTTGAAAGAAAGGTTGATATAGAGGTCTATATATATGTGAGGGTGGTCTAGTTTGATACACATGTTAGGGTAATCCTAGACAGTGGGACATTGCATTGGCAAACAAAATTCTATGGATCAACCTAGACTAGATTGATATGTTAGACTATAATTCATCTACCAACTATAAAGACACCTCCAATTATATACTTAGAATCTTGTGTAGTTTGCCCTAGTTAGGTTGATCGGTCTGTTCAAGATCAAAATGAGTAGACAAATTTGAGAAGTAGACCCTATATAGAGATAGTGTAAGGGACCCACTTATGGCTGACAAAAGCACCTTGAATTCTAAAATATGCTTTCCAGAATATGAGTGCCAACAATATTTCTTTAGACTACTTGTGGAAATATCCAGATGGATAGTCCCCTCTATTTGGGTTGGAATTGTTGTCTAAATCTACAAACCTAAGTTAAGGTTTGAGTTGGGCTAGACTTGGGTTGGGCCTCAATCAAGGTAAAATTAAGTATATAAAAATCATAAATTAAGTATATAAAATCACATGTATGAGTAGTGGCCATATGGTTATAAGACATATGAAAATTAAAACAAGAGTAAAATCTAGAAAATATTGAGGTGACTATATCAATTGATCGTCATACAAAAATGGGTGTCTGTAACATAGCCTACTCTTCAAGTAAATTCCAATATATAGCATCACAATAGACAATTTCTTAAATATAGACCTTCTAAATATATAAGCCCAACTGATAATCTAAATGACCTAAATACACTCTTATTCACAATATCAACGATATCTTCCAACATAAACTTATTTTTTGTGTCACAATAAAGTCCTAATCATGGAACTATGTCACTACTGAATACAACTCATCAAATAAATGATATATTTAATGTTGGTAATAATAAATTTTGTGGTTTAAGGACTCACTGATTGATGGAACTAGGATTGACACTGTGGCTGATTTGATAATCTAGATAAGTATGGCATTAGTGAGAACATATGATTTGAATGGTATAGACACTTGAATTTTAAGAATTATCAAAAGTTTATCAAATATATTGTTACTTTAATTCAATCCCAATTTGATTATAATTTGAATTCAAAATTTCACAATTTATCTAATGAATATTACTTTTTGAAAAATGTTCTGTGGCACATAACAAGTTGCACCTTAGGAGATTGGTTGGGGATCTTATTAGTTTCAATTGTATATAAATTTGCAGTAACATTTTAGTATCAAACTAAGGAATTTGCACCTTACACTATTAAATATATTTGTAATAGTGATTAATTACATATCCACTCTATTGCTGGGCCAACCTTAATAAGATTAATCTTTTAAAAAATCCCCTCAAATTCCACCAAACTTTATTAGAAAACCCTATTTTCTAAACTCTAAATCAATCCCTTACATTAACTCTCTATTTCCTTGCTTACATTTTTGTCTAATTCACACCTTTAGGGAATTATAAAGTGAGTACACGATATTTACTAATTTTTATAAATCTTATATTAATATATATTATATATTTATTTTTTGCATGTGCTATATTGTATGCATGTGCGGTTATGGCTACCCATTTAAAAATGGGTTAATGTTTGGTAATGCACATTTGATGATTGGTCATTATCTAGATCAAGATTGGATCTCAAATAGGCTATTAAACCCCCAAAAATGGCTCAATTATCAACTAAATTCTTTTATTAAACCCAAACTATTTTTGAATTTATATCTTTTGTTCAATAAATAGATTAATAAGTACAACATATATTGGGTGAACTACATTTAAGCCACATAGTTTTTTGCTAACATCAGGTTTCACATTAAACAATGAAACAACTTAATTAAAAAATAGTTTGATAGCTGTACTCCACATAGTTTTTCACTAACATCGGGTTTCACATTAAACAATGAAACAACTTAATTAAAAAGTGATTTGATAGTCATACTTGATCCACAGTTTTGGATGTCAGAATGAGACAAATTTACATCATAAAGCATTATGTTTGTCTGGACTAAGCACATTTTTAGACTCTACTTGCATCAACTGCCAAACCGGTAACCCCAATATATGTTTATGAAGTTGCAAATTTGATTGTGAAAATAAGTCAATTTGAAAATTATGGTATGCACATGGTCTTTATCCTCCATTCATTGCTAGGCTACATTTCATCATTGATATGCATGATTTGTGTGATATTGCTATACTTGCATCACTTCATATGTTTTCTCACTTCTTTAATTGAGGTTTCAACTCTGTAAGTATAAATACCATAATTATACTTCTCTAGCACTACAAATTCTTCCAAAACCCTATTCAGTTTGATATACATGGTTATGAAATTTTAATACTCAAATTTGATTGAATGTTGAATATACTATACACATATTACTATGGAATCAATGATTAAAATATTTAGGCATGCATTTGTATGCGCCATCTAAAAACCATGTTAATAATAGAGCAATATATGATCCTTATCCGTATATTTCATCCCAACTACACCTTCCTACTAAATGACAATAATTATTTAAGTTAAATTTTAGAAAGTTCTAGAATTTAGTAAGAGTAAAAAATCCCCTTGACCTCATTTGCAACCATTCTTGGATCCTATTCCATTGACCAATGTAGAGATCTAGACATTAAATCACACTAAGTGACAAGTAGACTTATTCTTTGATCTCTCATTGAATAGCCACACCCTTCATAGTCTATATGATTACCAACACATCATCGTCAACCTAGATGCCTCACACAAACATAAGGACATCACCAACCTTGGCATGACATGGAGGTTCCAACAAACCCCCACTTGAGGGATAATGGGTGCCAACTCACACAAATTTACATATATACTTTATTATCCTTGGTGTTGAGATTTGTAGTTGGTTATGCACCTCCTTATCCATTTCCCTATCCTTTGGTAACCCTTCCCATATCTTCCCAGACATTGTCTTTAGATTCTCTACTCACACTAAAGTTATATTTCCTCTTGAGTATAGCTTCCACACAACACCATTAGTGGGTTGCCTATTTGATTAATGATCCCTTCTTAGGCATCAAATTGACATCACAACCACATCCCTCACCCTCTCATGAGTGCTATATGGCCACTTCTTGAGCCTCAACTCCATGTGGAACACTATTGTGACTTGCCACATTGTCGGGTTGTAGGGTGAGGTTGACCAATAGCATTACAAAACTTTTTCCAAGAAAAAACCAAACTGCAGATCCATCATCTATAGCATGTTTGATAATAAAGACAAAAGTAAGATTGTACCCAACATGTTTCTCCTTTTGTATTGATTTTCAAACTATTTACAAAGCATGCAGAGAAGAAGTAAATTGTTCTTTACATATCTCAACAATATGGTGTATAGCTAACCAAATCCTATCTATACTACTAGAAAAACTATCAAAAATTTTATGACTACGTTCTTCCCAAATATGGAAAAGAATAAAACATGCCAAATTTTTTCTAAGACCTCCAAGCTTGATGACATCACCATCAACAATAGGATAATTTCCATATTCTAGACCGAATCTTCCCCATAAAACTCTAGCAAACATACATTCATAGAAAAGGTGAGTCTTGGACTCTTCAACTTCACCACAAAGACAACATATCGAAGCTAACGAGTAGCCAAATATCTTCAACATTTCCACAGTAACTAAGCAGTTCAGAAAGAACTTCCACAAAAAAATAGAAAACTTCCTGGGCAAGCACTTTGACTAAATCCAAGTTCCCTAAGGAACCTCAAGGTACTTCAACCTATAGACATCCCAGAGCTCTCTTCTAGAAATAGAACGTTTACCATTGAATAAGATTAGGTCCTCCTTATTCAAATTAGGAGGCATATATTCCAAAAATGTCTGAGCTAATTCAAAGCCTTTAACAACTGGGAATTTCTAGGAATCATTATTCACACAGGAACTAGCCTTGGCCAACAAACCACCTTTCACTCTGAACATCAACTGATGTTCAACATGGTCAGACAACAGAGACTTATTAGGACACCATGGATCGAGACATAAAAGAGAGGAAATCCCCTTTCCCAACTTTTAGATCAATAAGAGAGATAATAAATTCTCTTTTATTAATAAGCCTTATCCACATCCAAGAACAAGAAGATTTAACATTAACTACCCATACTGAGGTATCGAGAATGTACCTTTCATGAATCCATTTCACCCAGAGAGTATTCTTTTTTATAGCAGCATCCTAGAGATTTTTCACTAAACCAACTTGAATCCAATCTTTAATATGACGAATACCAAGCACCCCTTCCTTGGTCTACAAATATCATTCCAAGAAATAGAGTGCAACTTTCTTTTATCTTTAGAGTATTCACCCTAAATAAAACATCTCATGATTTTCTCCAATTCATTAGTGACAACAATAGGAAGAGGAAACGTTGTTGTCTAGAACATGTGCAAGATGCCAAAGTTGAGATGGTGAGTTCAGTCCTTCCAGCCACAGATAGAAGACGACCTTCCAATCATCTAATTTCATCTTCAGCTTATCAGTGATAGGAGCACAAATCTTCTTGGTAAGTTTACCAGTGAACAACGGTAGGCTTAGGTACTTCATAGGAAAACATGATAAAGGAATAATCCAAGAAACCGAATTAGGAGCAATATCATTCTTACTCAGTAAGAGTTGACTTTTGTTATAGTTCAACTTAAGACTAGCAAGTCTTTTAAGGTATGAAGAACACCAAGCAAATTATTATAATTCTTCTGATCCTCCTTTAAGAAAATCATAAGGTTGTCAGCAAACACAAGATGAGATACATGAAAATCTTTGGAAGCTTGAATAGGGATAAGAGCACCTTCTTTGACCTAGTAGTCAATCAGCATACATAGTCCTTACATGGCATTAACAAAAAGATAAGGCAATAATGGATCACCTTGCCTTACACGATTAGAAGTAGAAAAAACTCTAGGAGGAGTCCCATTAATAAGGACTTGAGATGAAGATGAATTGAAACAAGTTTCCACTCATCCAATCCAACATCGGGGAAACCCCATCCTACAAAGCATAGTTATGATGAAATTTCTATTAACCGAGTCAAATGCCTTAGAGAAATTAGCTTCAACACAAAGCTCAGAAGAACCCTGAGCATTATTGAAAGAACTTAAGACCTCATTCGCCAACAAAAATGACATCACCAATGTTTTGGTACCTAATTCTATTGATGTCATTAAGGTAGAGGATGCTTACTTCAGATAAAAGTTGAGGGTGTAATGGTTTAAATCTTGAATTTCATTTGGTTGAAATTTATAATGTCAAGCATGATATCTTGCAGTCTATTTGCCATGATCTTAGTAATCACCTTATATAAAATATTGCTTAAAGAAATTGGCCTGAAATCTTTAACATTATGGGCATCTCTGGCATTAGGTACCAAAACAATGAAAGCACGATTGCATTCCCCCAAGAGATTGGAACTAGAAAAGAAACTTTTAATTACTTTAACAATATCATCACCCACAATGTCCCAAGTCACCTTGAAAAACATGGAATTGAGACCACTGGGTCCTGGGGCTTTTTCAGCTCCCAGACCTTTAAACGCAACTTTCATCTCCTCAGTAGTGACTAATATTCTCAACAAGTTTAATTGAGTGTTAGAAATTCAAGGCACAAACCAAGCATTATTCCACTAACCATCACAACAAACAGAAGAATTGAAGATATTTTCATAATAACTAGTGATATGATTAGAAATAAAATCTTAATTAGAACAGAAGAGACATCAATATCAAGGTTATAGATAGTATTTCTCATCCTCCTAACTTTAAGAGAGGAGAAAAAGACCATCGTATTACAATCTCAAGATTTAAACCATTACACCCTCAACTTTTATCTGAAGTAAGCATCCTCTACCTTAATGACATCAATAGCTTCCAACCTAATAGCATTAACCTCATCCTGTAAGGAAGCATTACCAAGATCTCTATCTGCACAAATTTGAAGGAAATGAGCCTCAAATTCTAACCGCATAGCTCTAGAAGAAAACTTCTCAACTTTCTCCTTATTCCACTTAATATGAGCTATTTTAATGAAATTCAACTTCCTATACACTCTATACATAGGTGCTCCAGAAACATTCAAGCTCCAAGCATTCTTAATAATATCTAGGAAATCCACATTAGAATTCCATGAATTAATGAAACATTCAAGCTCCAAGCATTCTTAATAATATCTAGGAAATCCACATTAGAATTCCATGAATTAATGAAACAGAAAGGTCCATTGAATCTTTTCCTACTATGAAGATGAAGAATCAAAATCCTATGATCACTCACAGTGTTAGAAGCAACACCCCACCCCAAATAGTAGGGAAGGAGTTAAGAAAGTTCATATTCCAAACATACGATTGATTTTAGAAGTACTCACCCCATTCTTCCTTTTGCTATCCCATGTGAAAAAGTCCTTTCCCAGGAATCTCATATAAGCTAGTATCACGAATAGCATCATTGAAACCCTCCATACTCATAACAGAAGAAGGTCTCTTCCCATCTTCTCAAAAGAGTGCTAACATCATTGAAGTCTCCAAGGACACACCAGTCACCAGATATAGAGTTAGAGAAACTATAAAGACCATCCCATAAAGAGATTCTTTCCCGATCATCGTTAGATCCATAAACAACAGTTAAGGGAAAGTTATCATCACCAAAAGAAACTTTGCAATGAATAAACTACTCACTAACCAACAATTTATTATTAGAGATAACATGATCTTCTCACAAGATAATGATCCTGGTGTATTTATATTAATTAGAGTTGTCTATGTGAGATGCCTAACCTTGCTTAAATTATTGAACATGCTTCATTAGCATAATTGAGTGATCAAAACCTTAATTAAAATTTTGAGGTTCTTTGATATCTTATGACAAGCTTAAGTTTCAAGTTTGGTCCAATTTGGACACTGTTTGAGCAAGTTATGCAATTTCATGCACACTTTGGACTTTTATGCAATTTACCAAAATATGAGGTTTTAATTACAATTTATCACATGCATTATGAGCCACGAGGCGCTTTATTGTACCTTGGTTTTGTGGTGATTCTCTTCGATGGTGAATTAGGGTTTACCCCTTCATGGATGAGCTACCTTTAGGAGCCCCCACACGATGGTCCCCTTGCTTGTTTGACATACAATGGCCACCAACATGTGGTGACAACCAGTGGTCATCCTAGAAGGTCCTAGGTTAATGGTTTTTGTTGGTTTGGTTCTCTTGAACCGATGGTTCACTTAAAAGGATGATCAATCGATGGTTCAACCACCTATTGACCTAGACATGAACAAATGATGGTCACTACCCTCAACAGCCAGTGGTGGACCTGGGAGGTCATCACCCAGTGGTCTAGCAGACTCCAACAGCCGGTGGAGCTACTGCTTGCATATACATGGAAGCTTTAGGCCATAGACACATGGAGAGCTTCTAGGACACCTCATGCTTCTTCTCTCCCTTATCCTTAAGCTTTATATACTTATCGTTTGGCACCCAAACGAAACCTTTAGACCCTTAGATCTCCCCTTTTATCCAGAGCTTTGTCTTACCCTTCTAGGTTACAAAGGAGTTTCCCAAGGTAGAAGAAGATGGTGATCTACCTTGTGCAAGTGGTTAGAGCTCAGATCTACCCTTCTTTTAGGGTTTGTGGATCATCTTTGCTTGTTCAGACCTAAACTAGTAAGTTTCTCCTTCTCTCTTTCATTTCTTTGGCTATTCTTCTTCTTCCCACCTT
Source organism: Alisma plantago-aquatica (assembly GCA_963693085.1). NCBI lineage: Eukaryota > Viridiplantae > Streptophyta > Magnoliopsida > Alismatales > Alismataceae > Alisma > Alisma plantago-aquatica. The sequence continues at coordinate 684,682,388 of OY856415.1, read as the reverse complement.
CCTCAAGGTCAGAACCATGGTTTTCCATGTAAAAGTTGTTCTAAAACTCAAAGAACCTACCTTTCTTGCTCCTTCTGCCTAGGGTTTGCTTCTTTTGTGGAGAAAGGTGCTAGTTGGCCGAGTTTAGAGCTTATGCTAGGGTTGTCTACCTTTTTGGTCGGATTTTCTTGCTGTTCATAGCTTGTTCATCTTCTTAGAGGCGAGTTCTATAACCCTCTTCTCATTTATTTCTTACTACAAACTTTTTTACTCATATTCTTTCTCTAAAATGAAGATCTATGCATCTAAAAGCTATGCTTGCCTAGGGTTTCGATTCTTATGTTGTTTCTTGCCTAGTTTCCAAATCTAGATGAACCTGAAAGCATGTGCACGTTCTTGCCAAGGTAGAAGATGACTTAGTTCAGGTTGGTATTGTTGGATCTAGGGCTCTAGAAGGGGGGTGAATAGATCTTCAAAAATTTTCACAAGATAGATTAGACCTTCAAATAATTATATCAAATTAAAACCAATATCTTATGTGCAATTTGAAGTCCTAACTAACAAGCATAACAAGGATGAGAGGAATTGATAACAAGCACTTGACAAGGTCATGTAGAGTGGTTCCACTCTCCAAACTAGGAGAGAGTCAGTCCACTACCTAGAGAGGCCAGCCTCTAGGACTTTACAAGTTCTTTTCTCTATATATTCACCAATAAGAGTTACAACACAAGGCCACCAAATGACTTACCCATCAGAGCACCAAGAGTCTTCCACCTTACCAAGGACTTACCCACTTTGCCAAGAGTCTTCATCCTTCTCCAAGGTCTTACCCACTCTTGCACAAGTCTTCCGCCTTTAAGGACTTTTCCACTCTTCTTGGATCTTCATCCTTTGCCTTCTCCTTCGCCTCTTCTTCAACTTTGAAGAAGAACAACAACAACTCCACCTTCACTTGGAGTAGCTTGCTTCACCTTTGCTTCATGGAGGAAAGGGGTAGGGAAGATGGAATGGATGAGAGCTTTACAAGCACAAGAAAGTAGCTCTCTTACAACAAGTCTATCTCACTCATAATCATGAAATGAAGTGTAAACTAGAGAGAGAAAGGGGCTCAAGGAGTTGCAATACACTCAACTATAGCAAGGACTTAGAATAGCATAAATGAGCAAACTTGGAATGAACTCCAAAGGGTCCTATTTATAGCTGGGGGTGTTCCCTTGAGTGTGGGATCACTTAGGGTCGAAATATAACTATTTTCCAAAATGCAACATATCTATTTTCGCCCAAAACAACTCACTAACAGTTATAATCACTTTTTTCTATATTTTCCATATAGTACATTCAGTCGAGTACCAATAAAGGTAACTCGACCAATCCACTAAATGACAAAGCCAATTTTCAAACTATCAGTCGAGTTTGTTCTGGGAAACTCGACTGATGAGATAAAATCATGTTTGCTCAGTGAGTCGGTCGGTCGAGTTCTGTGAGTGTGCAACTCGACTGATGGGTCATGTTCAGAAAATCCATCATAGGATCGGTTGAGTTTCCAACTCGATCGATGAACAACCTGTGACAAATTTTCTAAATTAATATCTGAGTGATTAAACCTTGGAATTAAGTGTCTCTGATTTTTTCTCATCTTAGTTACAAGTCATATCAAGTGATTACAAAAATAATCTAAGGTCATTTGGAGTGATTTCCCAAATTGCACACTTGCATTGCACTTGACTTGAACTTGAACAAGCTAGGGCTTGTATAATTTGATCCTTTTCATATACCTAAAGCCTGAAATTAATCTTGAATAAACATATTAGATACATAGGAATGGAATGGTTAAGTCATTATCAAAATATGGGCAATGTATAACTCTCAAGTCAACATTCTCCCCCTTTTTGACAATGACAAACCATTCCTCAATCATATTGAAAAGGATATTGAAGTTATACATTTGCCTTATGAATTGCAAGGGGATTCAAGATTTGAACAATGTGAATTACTCCCCCTCAATCTATGCTTACTCTAACCTTCATAGTTAGCCTTTCTACACAAAGCAATATAAAACATATGTACTAGCTATATGATCCTTTAGCAAGTCACATGATAAAGCATATAATGAACAAGAAAAGGATCACATAGGCAATAAAAGAAATATGGTTGAGCTTCAAAAACATTTAATTTCTCTCCCCCTTTTAACATTATCAAAAAGGAGGGGGGGTAGAAGAGCATAGAAACATATCTTCTCCAAGAACAACCAAGCATACATCCATAACATGTAATCTCAAAGCATACACCAAACAAAGATGAGAGAAACAAAAAATCTAAGTCGTAATTAAAATATGGGAAAACATGGCACCAACTCATGAGATATAGTAAGTCAAAGAGTAAATAAGTCAAAGAGTAAGTGTGCATAGAATTAAGATTACAACCCAGATAGCAAGTTCTCATAAAACAACTACAAGCTAAAATGATGAAATCTAGATGATAAAATAGTACAACTCAGAACATGTGGCCAAATGTTTTTAATACAAAATAGTCTAGAAAGATATATATGATCAACAACTAGACTAAAAACTAGAACAACTCTACATCTAGGTCATCTATATCTATATCATCCACAACATCATCTGCATCAGGCTCGTAGGCATCATATCTGTCTGAAGGTGCAACAACATCACCTTCATCACCAGAGTCACTAGCGAAGCCATCTGAACCATCATCAGAAGCATCACCATCATCCTCATCAGCCTCCTCGTCAGCAACATCAACCTCCTCGTCAGCCTGGTCTGGCATCTCCTCATCAGCAAGAGAACCAAAACCTCGACTGGACCAACGTGCATTCTGCTCATCCAAAGACATACTAAGAACATGGAGCTCATTTTCCTATGGAAAGGAAGGAGAATAACTACTAAGGCTGGCAAGCAGAGAGGCCATTTGGCCAATAGTGATAGGCAGCACACCAGGGGTAGATCCACCAACATCAGAGGGTGTAGCAGCGGAAGATGCAGGTGGAGGGGCAGGGTAAAAGTGATCATATGCATAGGATGCATAGTCACCTTCTGGGAAAGACTGGTAGGCAGGGTAGGGATGTACACATGATGTGTTCATGTTGGACATGATGGAACATAGGTCCTGATGTAGAACCTGAAGGTTGTATGCCTGTTGATGCATCACGTAGCCCATAAGGGTTTCATTTGATACATGGAATGAGGCACAAGCAGGTCGGGTAGGCTAAGGTGGTGGAGGTTCTCGGGTAGAGGCAGAGGTAGAGGCACCAAGAGTGGTGGATGAGAGGATAGGCATAGACTTTTGAAGATTGGTCTCACTGATGCAAACTCCTTTTTGGGCATGTTTGTAATGAAGGTCGTGGAAAAGAGATTTGCCAGTGGCAAGTTGGAATAGACAACAGATCATGGCTGGGTAGGGTGGGTGGGTGGCATGGGTGTTCTTGGCTGAGTGAAATCAGGTCATATGATGGAGAACATATCTTGACCACTTGACTCCGATATCCTTCAAGAGACAATACATGATCACCGCAGTATTTTCTACAATCTCAGTTTGATTTTTCTTTGGGTGGATATTGTAGTTAACAACTAGGGTGAGGATGCATCTCTTGAGGTCCAAGGCACAGGAGGGAAGGGTGCACTTCTTCCTATATGGGAATTGAGGCTTCTTTAAGAACTTATGAATATCAGGGAGAGTAAGAGCATATTGCTTGTAGAAAGCCTCAGACTCAATTAGGTCAAAGTACTCTAGGTAGTCCTTACGCCAGGTGTCAGTCACTTTGGTACCTAAAAAGAAGATGTTTAGGGCATCCTTAGAGACTTGAAATTTCTTCCTGGATATCATGGATGTGAGGACTACTTGAGTATCAGGCGGGGGTACGAGGGTGTCGTGATTCCAACGTAAGTTAGCATAGAATTTGTGAACCGCTTTCGTGCTGGTGATGGAATTGTTATATCACACACGTTCAACACCCAAGGCAGATAGATGGTGATCATAAAGCAACTCCACTAATTGATCTATGACCTCTTATCTTCTTGGTTTAGGCTCAAATAGGGCACAAAAAGGGAAAGGGTTCTGGGGAAGGAGCTCCTTATACCTATTTAGAGCCTCATTTGAGACAAAGAAAGTGTCATCAAACAAAATCAAGCGGGAGTTTGACAAAGATGAAGGTGCATTAGCTGGGGCGGCCCTCTTCCTCCTATTAGATGCCATATAGATGACAAGAAGAGGAAGGAGAGAGCAAAAGCTAAAGACTCACCACCAAAACTCATCCACAGACCTAGGTTAGCAAGGGGGAAGGTCAAGGGAGGTCAAGCTAGGTCGAACTAGGGCTAGGGAGAGGAAGGTTAGGGCTAGGGTTGAGAGCTTAGGGGACCTGGAGGTCGGATCGGTCAACTTTTCTCTAGTTGAGAGGGAGAATAGTCGACTGAACCCGTCTTTAATTTGCTCCATCCCGGCCATCGGTCGAGTTCTGTGAACTCAGAAACTCGACCGATAAGCTCTTTAAGAAAAGCTCTCGGCCTCCGATCGATCGAGTTGGCAACTCGATCGATGATCAACCTGACCTAAACTTAAAAAAACTAATTTTTAGCAATTAGAGTGCTAATTAAATTTATTTTTCAAGTCTATTATGTATTTTGAACATACTTAAGCACATATCACTCATCATTGGGTACTATTTTGTGGTAAAATGAGCGTTTGCAAAAATACCCAAAAATAAGAGAAAAACAAGGCAAAATGAACTTGAAAAATGGATTTTAGCATATTAACAATTAGAGGTGATCAAATAGAGGTAAAACACATAGGATAGATGGCAACTAGCTAGAAGGAATATCAGATTCATTCAAAGTAGTTATGAGCACTTTGGATCTAATAAAGTTAAATTGCTCTCTAGCTAGAGGTTTAACGAAAAATGTCTGCCAACTGATTTTCCGTGTTCACATGCGTGATATAGATATCCTTCTTGGCAATGTGATCATGAAAAAAGTAACAGAGAACCTCTATGTTTAGATCTACTATGCAAGATAGGGTTATATGACAAGTTAATTGCACTAGTATTATCACAATAGATAGGAGAAGCATCAAAATGAATGTTGAAGTCTTGGAGCATTTGCTTCATCCATAGGACCTGGACACAACAAATCTCGACTGCAATGTATTCAACCTTGATAGTTGATAATGCCACTGTGCTCTATTTCTTGGAAAACCAAGACACCAAGCATGGTCCTAGGAGAAAACAAGTGCCACTTGTGCACTTTCTTTCAATCAAGCACCCTGCATAATACTCATCACTATAAGCAGTAAGAGTAAAGTCCCTTGACTTGAGATACCATAGTCCAAAATTTTGGGTTTTGGCTAAGTACCTTAAAATCCTCTTAATAGATATAAGATGAGATTTCTTAGGATTTAATTGAAAGCGAGCACACAAGACAACACTAAACATTATATAAGGTATAGAGGCTGTTAAGTAAAGTAAACTTCCAATCATACCTCTATAGAGCTTCTTATCTACTTTCTCACCTTCATCTTTGTCAAGTTTGGCAGTATTTGACATGGGTGTTCCCATCGGCTTGGTGTTCTCCATCCCAAAGCATTTGAGTAGTTCACTTGTATACTTGCCTTGGTTGATGAAGATCCCATCTTTTATTTGCTTGATTTGAAAGCCGAGGAAGAACGTGAGCTCACCCATCATACTCATCTCGCATTCACTATGCATAAGATCACTAAATTCTTTGCAAAGATCAAGGTTAGTTCTGCCAAAAATGATATCATCAACATATATTTGTATGATAAGAAAATTATTAGAAGTGTGCTTTAGAAATAAGGTAGAATCCACTTTGCCCATGATATACCCATGATCTAATTTCTCATACCAAGCCCTAGGTGCTTGTTTGAGTCCATATAGAGCTTTTTGCAACAAATAAACATGGTTAGGTAAACTATCATGTTCAAAACCCGGAGGTTGTGCAACACACACTTCCTCCTCAATTGTACCATTAAAAAACACACTTTTGACATCCATTTGATACATAAGAAAGTTTTTATAACTAGCCAAGGCAAGTAACATACAAATGGACTCAAGTCTAGCTATAGGTCCATATGTTTTATCAAAATCTATACCTTCCTATTGATTGTAGCCTTGATCCACTAGCCTTGCTTTGTTCCTTACCACTTTGTCACTTTCATCAAGCTTTTGCGGTAGACCCATTTGGTGCCAATGATATTTCTATAACTTGGTCTTGACACTAGGGTCCAAACTTTGTTCTTTTCAAATTGCTCCAATTCTTCTTACATAGCTAGGATCCACTCATCATCCCTAAGAGATTCCTTGACGTGCTTTGGCTCGAGTTGTGAGATGAAGGTGTTGTTGGATTGTTCTTTGCTGAATGCAGCCCACATCTTCACTCTTTCAAATGGATCACCTAAAACCAACTATTTTGGAGCCAATGATCTTTCTATCATTTGGTCTTGGCACTAGGGTCCAAACTTTGTTCTTTTCAAATTTCTCTAATTCTTCTTGCATAGCTAGGATCCACTCATCATCCCCAAGAGCGTCATTGACATTCTTTGGCTTGAGTTGTGAGATGAAGGTGTTGTTGGGTTGTTCTTTGTTGAATGCAGCCCGTGTCTCCACTGTTTCATATGGATCACCTAAAATCAGCTATTTTGGATGATTCTCTGCAAATTGAGGGGTTGGATCCTTCTTCTCTTCATCTTTCTCTTCTTCTTGAGTGACCACCTCTTATCCCTTTTGGGTGATATTGATCTCTTTTAGAATATGAATTACTTCACCTGCAACATCATCATTTGGAACAACATCTTTGGAAATAGATGGGTTTGTCTCGATAAACTTAACATTTATGGATTCTTCTACTTTAGGAAGATCAACATTGAATACTCTATAAGCTTTTCTAGTAGTGCTATAGCTAAGAAAGAAAACCTTGTAAGATTTCTGATCAAACTTGTCAAGAGAATCTTTCATATTTAAAACAAAACAAGGACATCTGAAAATATGAAAATACTCGATAGAAGGCTTCCTATCACGCCATAGCTCATAGGGGTTTTTCTTCAAAGAAGGATGAGTAAAAACTCAGTTTTGCAAAAAACATGAGGTACTAACAACTTCAACCCAAAACTTCTTTGGAGTATCATACTCTAGAAGCATAGTCCTGGCCATCTCCTGTAAAGACCTATTCTTCCTCTCTACAACTCCATTTTATTGAGGGGTTCGAGGTGAAGAGAAGTTGTGTGCATAACCAGATTCTTGACAAAAATGCTCAAAAATCTCATATTCAAATTCTCCCCCATGATCACTACAAATGGAAATGATGCGGCAAGAAGCTCCATTCTCAACTCATTTACAAAATCTTGAGAAAACATCAAGTGTATCACTTTTAGAATGAGAAAGAAGGTCCAAGTATACCTAGATAAATCAACAAAAATAACAAGGAAATACTTGGAACCACAAATTGATTGAGTTCTCATTGGTCCGAATTGATCAATGTGAAGAAGCTCAAGAGATCTCTTGGTACTAATGACTCCTTTGGATTTGAAGGAGGATTTGGTTTGCTTTCCTTAGGTACAAGGTTGGCATTCCTCATCCTTTTCAAAATCCAGTTTGGGAAGTCCTTTGACCAAGTCCTTTTTATTCAACTTCTTCAACTAATGCATATTTACATGATCAAGCCGACGATGCCAAAGAGAAATATCATTCGAGTTGACTAATAGGCATCTACCAACAACAAGCTTAATATATTCAAGAACAATAACATAAACATTACCACTTCTAGTTCCCTTATATATAACATGGTAGGTGAGGGAATCTAGAATCAAGCATTCAAAGGAAGTAAATAACATAAGGTAACTATTGTCACATAATTGACTAACACTAATTAAATTGTGATGTAGGCCATCCACAAAAAGAACATTCTTGATACACAAGGATTCACCTACATCACCCTCACCTTTAACTTTACCTTTCTTATTGTCCCTAAAGGTGACCGATCCTCATTTCATTTTGGTGAAGTTGTTGAAATAACTTATATCACCTGTCATATGCTTAGTGCAACCACTATCAACGATCCATCTTCCTTTTTCCTGCAAGAAAGGAGAATGTCAGTTCCCAACTCAAACTTTGGGATCTAGAGTTAGCCTGGGGACCCATTTCATCTTTGGGTTGGTCCCCTTTGGATTGTAAGGACAATAAGTAGAGTAATGATCATCACATTTGCAATAAGAACAAACCATAGGATTCTCAGTGCCGGAAGACTCTCCTACAAAAAAATAGGTCTCCTTGCCCTTTTTCTTACCTTTGGCTTTGCTCTTGCCCTTTGGTGCTCCCCCCTACAAATCCCAAACTACTAGTACCACTTTGTTTGGTATAATGGTCAATGATTTCATTTAGGGAGTTCTTCCCTTTGAGGAATTTTTATAGGGATGCTCTTAATCTATGGTTATCATCATTTAGAGAAATAATAGTAGAAGATAAGCTAGCTATGTGATCCCTATCATGAATAAGATCGGCCTCAAGACAGAGGGATTTAGTTAAATATGAATCCTTCTCAAGGGAGATGAAAGCAACATTATGACTAGGCAATATAGGTCTAGAAGATAAATCATTAACTTGACCAAGCAGCCTAGCATTTTCATATTTAAACATTTGGATTTCTTTAAGATAGACATCTCTTTCATCTCTACGAGCATCAATAAGAATATTAAATTTAGCATTTTCAGTTTTAATCATTTCAAGCTCTTTTAGGCAATTTTGGTTTTCTTCCTTAAGATTTTCAATGCTCTTAAGGTAGATACTATTCTAAACTTCAACTCCATTGTATTGGAGCTCAAGATCAAGGTATTGCCCTGGAAAATTATCAATACTCTCAAGATTAGTTTTCTCATTCAGCTTAAGGATTTCAAGTTTAGCATATAGATCATCAATGATTTTTCCTAACCATTTTCTTTTAGATTTACATTTAGCAAAAGATGAACAAGTAGAGATAAGCATGTCAATGATAGCTTCCTTAGATAACTCATACAAACTTACCTCACTTACCTCACTAATTTCTTCACTAGTAGAGGCCTTGAGTGCAAGGTGGCACTCTCCATCTTCTTCAGAGCTTGAGCTGCTTGAAGATGAAGCTTCCCAAGCTGCATTCTTGTGTTTCTTCTCCTTCTTGTCCTTCCTCTTATACTTGCTCTCCTTCTTGTACTCCTCTTCCTTCTTTGAGCTGCCCTTGTGGTGTGATTTTCTTGACTTGGGACATTCACTCTTATAGTACCCCTTTTATCCACACTTGTAGCATCTAGGAGTAGAGGAGGAGGAGGCTTGCTTTCCCTTGAAGTGTTTGCTCTTCATGTAGTTGGCTTCATGCTCACTTGGGACATCATCTTCACTAGTGGAGGAGGGAGAAATCCGGAAAGCAAGTTGTTGTTGAAGGATGACCGCTTCCACTTATTCTTTGAAAGCACTATCTTTGATCTTCTTTGCTTCTTTCTCTTCTTGCTTGGCTTTTTCTTCTTGTTTGTCAAGCCTTGACTCATGGGCTTGGAGGTTGCCAATGTGCTCTTTGGTTGGGATGTCACCAAGGCTCCTCACTTCTTTAATGGAGATGACCTTTGACTCCCATCTATTTGGTAGAGTCCTCAAGATCTTGGAGTTGATTACACCTCTATCCAAAGTGTTGCACGATGCAGCCATGCCATTGATGATGATATTAAGTCTTGAGTACATCTCCACAATCCCTTCTTTCTTGCCCATCTTGAAGTTCTCTAGAAGACTATTCAACATGTATATCTTAGCCTCCTTGACTTGCTTTGTGCCTTCATAGGTGATGTACAATTTGTCCCAAATCTCATAGGCGGCGTCCCAAGATGAGATTCGGTGGAACTCTGTTGGGATAAGGGCTACATAGAGGATGCTTATGGCTTTGGCATTGGGTTGGGCTTCTTTGAGTGCAGCTTCACTCCATGTAGCAATAGCTCCGGTTGGCTCCTTGTAAGGTGTGACCATCACCTTCCACATGTCAAAGTTCATGCCTTGAATGTAGTATTGTATACGCCTCTTCCAATAGAGGAAGTTGGTACCATCAAAGTCCAGAGGATGCATGGAGAAGCCTCCCTTTAGGCTGAGAGAACCAAGTAGGCTGTCGCCCATCTTCTTGTCTCATGGAGATTGTTGGATAAGTTCCTTGGCTCTAATACCACTTGTTGGATCTAGGGCTTTAGGGGGGGCGAATAGATCTTGAAAAATTCTCACAAGATATATTAGACCTTCCAATTATATCAAATTAAAACCAACCACTTAAGTGCAATTTGAAGTCCTAACTAACAAGCATAGCAAGGATGAGAGGAATTGATAGCAAGCACTTAACAAGGTCATGTAGAGTGGTTCCACTCTCCAAACTAGGAGACAGTCAGTCCACTACCTAGAGAGGTCAGCCTCTAGGACTTTGCAAGTGATTTTCTCTATATATTCACCAACAAGAGTTACAACACAAGGCCACCAAAGGACTTACCCATCCAAGCAACAAGAGTCTTCCACCTTATGAAGGACTTACCCACTTTTCCAAGAGTCTTCAGCCTTCTCCAAGGTCTTACCCACTCTTGCAAAAGTCTTCCACCTTCAAGGACTTTTCCACTCTTCTTGGACCTTCAACCTTTGCCTTCTCCTTCACTTGGAGAAAATCTTCACCTCTTCTTCAACCTTGAAGAAGAACAACAACTCCACCTTCACTCGGAGTATCTAGATTCACCTTTGCTTCATGGAAGAAAGGGGTAGGGAAGATGGAATGGATGAGAGATTTATAAACACAAGGAAGTAGATCTCTTACAACAAGCCTATCTTACTCATAATCACGAAATGAAGTGTAAACTAGAGAGAGAAAAGGGCTCAAGGAGTTGCAACACACTCAACTATAACCAGGACTTAGAATAACATGAATGAGCAAACTTGGAATGAACTCCAAAGGGTCCTATTTATAGATGGGGGTGTTCCCTTGAGTGTGGTATCACTTAGGGTCGAAATATAGCCATTTTCCAAGATGCAACATATCTATTTTCACCCAAACTAACTCACCAACAGTTATAATCACTTTTTCTCTATTTTTCGTATAGTACATTTGGTCAAATTTCAATAAAGGTAACTCGACCAATCCACTAAATGAAAAAGCCAATTTTCAAACTATCAGTCGAGTTTATTCTGGGAAACTCGACCGATGAGCTAAAATTAGGTTTGCTCAGTGAGTCAGTCGGTCGAGTTCTGTGAGTGTACAACTCGACCGATGGGTCATCTTCAAAAAATTTATCATAGGATCGATCGAGTTTCCAACTCGATCAATGAACAACCTATGACAAATTTTCTAAATTGACATTTGAGTGATTAAAATTTGGAATTAAGGGTCCCTAATTTTTTCTTATCTTAGTTACAAGTCATATCATCAATAGAAGTGATTACAAAAATCATCCAAGGTCATTTGGAGTGATTTCCCAAATTGCACACTTGCATTGCATTTGACTTAAACTTGAACAAGCTAGGGGTTATATAATTTGATCCTTTTCATATACCTATAACCTGCATTAATCTTGAACAAACATATTAGATACATATGAATGGAATGGTTAAGTCATTATCAAAATATGGGCAATGTATAACTCTCGAGTCAACATGTATGGCAACCGATAGTGCTAAGCACCTATCAAACGATGGTTCATATTATGGTTTCTAGGCTATTTTCTTCTTTAACAGTTGAACCGATGGTCATACCATGGTGACAACTATTGGTGTCAACCAATGGTGACAACTGATGGTATCAACCAATGGTCACACTTTAGGTCAACTATAGGCTCCTTTAGAAGCTTATCAATCGATGGTCTAATGCCCTATAGATGGCATCAATCGATGGTGGTTTCAATTCAACATCTGATGGTGAAAATGGATGGTAAAAGCTGATCTTAAAAACCAATGGTGACATAATGTGTCACAACCGATGGTGGATCTGGACACTACAACCGATGGTGAGTCAAGGCTTTAAATGTAGCTTCAATTAAGCCCTAAACTAATGATTTCTTGACTCAATTGATTCAATAAGTTAGACCTACACTCTAATTGATGGTTTTGAATGATGAAATTGACCCAATGGTTGAGATTGAATGCTTCAACATCTATTGATTTGAAATGAAGACTATAGTATAATATATGAGTTCTAGTAAAGTGTGGGCTCTGATCTCCAAACCATGATATAAACACGATTTAAACTTAGCGGAAGCGATTCGATTAGCAGCGGAATACCAAAAATCAACGGAAATTAAAACTTTTTGAGATAAAGCATTGAAACCATAAAACTTCCGTCATAAAAGGAGATAAACTATTTACATCTCAGATAATTACTTCTTGAGTAATTATATACAACATGATACAAAGTCTCAAGAACTCATAACCAAAATCTCAGACCAAAAGACTCCAAGACCTGAGAGTACAGAGGACACATAGGACTGACTCTAACTACACCACAAGGCAGGCTAGATCTCCACCTGAGATTTTACTGCTGCCCCTGGTACTGCTGCTGCTGGGACTGGTCACCTGTAGACCTGTTCCTCCGTCCTCGACGTCCACCTAAAAAGTTGAAGTCTACGGGGTGAGACAATTTTACATAATTGTCCCAGCGAGAGTTATAACTCTCCGCCAGAAGCTTTATTATAGCACCTCAAAGAATAACTTAAGCAGTAAAAGCTTCAAAGTATTCAACATCAGATATAATAGTAAGCATGAGTTCAACAGTTATGAAATATGAAGACATTTGCACTATACAGTGTAACATCAATCAATCAACTCGTAGTTATCTCTAACAGGTATACTACGCTGTGGATTATGTTTTTCAAACATTACTTTTATGCCCTGTGGAGATGAGGTTTACCACTCATACTCCAACCAATCACTGCTAAGTGCCTCGGTATCATACTAGGTCATCGAAAGAGCCGGATTCTCATGACCTTCACCTTCCTCAGTCAGTAAGAGGATTACTTGTAGGACATCTCATGCCTCTACTATAATAGCTTACCAGGGTAATCTGGTCCTTTGCTATTTTAGAGTTAAAGTGGCATTCTGTACTCTCTTCGTCATCAGGAGATTTCATGTTTATCTTCCACCGATACGGATATCTATGCTTTCTTCGTCATCAGGAGGTTTCATGTTTACCATCCACTGATACGGTATGGGATTGTAGTGAAGGATTGATGGATTACACATCTACATCAAACACCTACACTAGGATGTAAGGTTCTACACATCCATATACCCCACATACTCAAAAGTATGTGATCCAGGAGTTCCCTTAGGAAAACCTATTTCACCATCATTTGATCTCTGACAATGATGGATCTATGATCAGGGCTCTACATTACACTTGATTAGTTAGGTACATTCAGTATTCTTTTAACATCATACATTGTTCTTCAAACAATAACATTAGCATAATAGCTATGAAATGAGAATACTAAATGTAACAAACCTAACTCTCATCAATCATCATTTCTCAATACATTCATCACAAGTCATCTCTAAAGCATGACCTTGATGGTATTTATGGCTCTCATAGCCCATTTTAATCCATAGGTTGCCATTGACAATGCATCAGGATATATCATTATTCATAAAGCTAAAGCATGCTTTCAATGAATATAGTTTCATAATCCATACCTAGATATGATTATCATTTCATGACAACCTGCATGGTTAATTCAACTGATAACAGTAAACAATTCATTCTAAAATTTACACTTTCAAACTCTTAGAAGAGTCAAGTTCCCCAATATTCATCAATCAGGGTATACTATTCACAATACATGTCCTCACCCTAGAATTAGGGTTTACTATTCACCTCATGGAGAATTGAACTCATAACATCATCATGTATGAGAAACATCATCATTAAAGCTCCTAGATAAGATTAAGATTCATTAAACATCATAATTAGGGTTTCCATGATCTCACATAGGTGGATCATACCCTAATCATGCACATTCATGTGTATTGAAGGTACTTTACTTAAGTTTCCACTATAAAAGGGTACTTTATCTCTCTTATGATACTTTCTATCTCCTCTTACTAGTAGATGGTGATAACACCACTCTAGATCAGGTTGGGTTAAGTCCTCATTGACTAGCATAAGCCAAAACATCATTAACATGTGATTAGGGTTTTATTAGAAAAAGGTATTACTCAATTAAACCCCTCAAGGGTATTTTGGTAATTTACCTCATGATCACCATCATGGGTCAATTCATTAATCACTTAGTCCCTTAATGTTCTAAGTTACCATTAGGGTTTAGATTAGATCACCATTGAACCAATTACACCTTCAAGTGATTAAGTATAAACAACCTTGAAAACCTTCAAACGGTTTCAACCTTCAACCACCAAACGGTCTTGAGACCGTTTGGGTGTGTTGACCATTTGGGGAGAGTTGACTTTCAAACCGTTTGAAGCTTATGCAGTTTGAAACCGTTTGATCTTAAACGATCTTGAGATCGATTGGTCCAAACGACCTTGATATCGTTTGAGCCCAAACGGTCTTGAGACCGTTTGGCCCCAAACGGTCTTGAGACCATTTGGTCCAAATGGGCTCAAACCGTTTGGACCTCAAAAGTGGATTAAAGGTTATACACGATTGGGGTTTTCTATGTTGAAGCCTTCAATTGCCCAAATCCTTGTTAGCCACTTATCAATTGAGACAATTAGGGTTATCTTTAACCAATTGGTCAATCAATTGACCCTCAATTGATATCCAATTAGGGTTGGAGTTGGTTCAATTAAGGTCTATAAACATTCAACCATCAACACTCAACAATGTGAATCAAATCGAAGTTGATCCCATCAATTGACCTCCAATCGGGCTCAAACTTGGCCCAAACAGTCTTGGGATCATTTGGATAACCTCCAAACGGTCTTGAGACCGTTTGCCCAAGAATTCATTAAAATCTAAGTTGATTTGATAGGGGTTGAACCTTAATTAAGTCACAAATCAGAAATTTGATTATTTCAATAACCCATTGCAATTGGGCCCTCAATTGATCAAATTACCTTAACCCTAGACCTCCAAACGGTCTTGGGTTGACACCAAACGGTCTTGAGACCATTTGGATGAGTTCCAAACGGTCTTGAGACCGTTTGCCCATCCAATCTTTGGACTCTAGTGAAAATTCATCAAGGTTTGATCTATTGAGTTGATCATCACATCAATACTTAATTGTAATATGGTTTGGTACCTTTGGACCTTCAATTGGTCAACTATTCTTGACCCCAGACCTCTAAACGGTCTTGGGTGATCCCCAAACGGTCTTGAGACCATTTGGATGATTCCCCAAACGGTCTTGAGACCGTTTGGGCTAATCAACCCAAAATCTCTAATTAACTCATTGGAATTTCAGCACTGATTTCAATTAGGATTTGCCCTATTAATCAACCTTCAACTCATAACTCATTTGGAATTAATCCATAAAATTTGGTGAGTCATTAATCAACATCATTATGAACAGTAATACCAAACGGTGAACGTTTGGTCAACTATCTTAAACGGTCTTGAGACCGTTTGCCCAAAAAGGGCAAATTAAACAGATTGAAAATCAGAACTTAATTCAATTGGTTTTGCTAATTGATTTGCTTATATCTCACGATTCCTTTGGAGTTAACCCCTCAATTTTTGTGGTTGATCAGCCTACATAATTAGGAACAGGATTCTCATACGGTCGTCGCTTGGTCAACTGGACCAAACGGTCTTGAAGACCGTTTGCCTCCATGCGACCCTGAAACCGTTTGCCCACCAAACGGTTGTGCAAACCGCATGGGCAATTTGTTAGGACCGTTTAGTAAAGTGGAAATCCGTGGATAAGCATAGTAATTAATGCCCTTATCTTCTACCTCAAGAACAGCAGCAGTTATTCACGATTTTACTTGCAAGGATGCAAGGGAAGATAGGGAAGAAGAAGAACTAGCAACTATATGCATAGAAAAAGATGTATAATCAAGGCATAAGGTTTAGAGTTATAAAACCTGCCTAAAGGTTGTTCCTTGAGCTCCAAGCTTTCAAGATCCAAGCTTTAATGGCGTCTTTGAGCTCTACAGGTCGGCCAAGGTGAATTCTCCAAGGAAAAGTTGGAAAGGAATGGCTAGAAAGATAGAGCTAGGTGAGCTAGCCATGAATTTAACCTTGTAAACAAGTTTTCCTCCATGAATTCAAGCAAAAGGGATGATCCAAACTTACCTAGGACCCTTGGTCGTCCTTCTCTGCTCCAGAGCTTAGCCTTAGTCAGTTGTGAGGAAGGGGAAAAGAAATGAAAAGAAGAGAGTCGTTCCCTTGCTAAGTGGGGAAGGTAGTATATATACTTAGGTGAAATTTCAACATAAGAACATATGCTTTCCTCATTTCTCATCTAAGTCCTTCCTTTCTTCTTTGCACGTCCCCACATCTTATTTCTAAGGACAAACTCCTTCTAAGGTCAAGAATTGAAGGCAAAGAGGATCAACCCATCACTAAAGCATACACATAAAAGGGCTATTATACATACACCTTGATTATTCAACCACAAAGGTGTTCTTTATTATATGATTATTCAAATGAAGTGACCTTTTCATCATTTCTATTCTAAATGATGCCAAGAGTCATAAAAGATATTTTAGATGATGTATTTTACAAGTTTCACCCCTCAAATTGGGTAAATTGCACTTTACACCAATTTAGGGTTTTCAAGTACAGGGGTTGCTTCCACAGCTGCACCTTGGTGCTCAAGCTTGGGAAATCCCTCAAACTTCATCATAAACATCCTCATGATGTCTCAACATCATAGGAACATCTCAACATGTGCAATTTGCAAGTTAATCCCTTAACTGGGTACTTTTGCACATAGATCCCTATATTACAAAACAATGCTACAACTTTATATATAAAGGAGAAATTTTGAAATATATGTTTCTGAGGAACTTAATTACATGCCCAAAGTTAATCACAAGGATTTAATTACATATTTAGGCAAAACACCTAGGGTTAGTTCATAACCCAGGTCAGGGATGTTACAAATTATCCACCCCTTACAAGGATTTCGTCCCCGAAATCGATAAAACATATTAAGAGAAAAGGGCAGGGTATTTCCTTCTCATCTCATCCTGTAGTTCCCAAGTGGCTTCTTCAACACCACGGTGGTTCCAGAGGACTTTCACAAGGCTTAACTCTTTCTTCTTTAACTTTTTAATTCTGTTATCAAGGATTGAAACTGGTCCTTCCTCATAAGATATATCATCATTCAATTCTACCTCCATAGGTTGTAGAACTGACTCAGTATCTGGGTGACATTTCCTCAGCATAGAAATGTGAAACACAGGGTGTAACTTCTGTAACTCAGGTGGCAGATCTAGTTTATATGCTACTTTTCCAATCCGTTCAATGATTGGATAAGGCCCCATAAATCTAGGAGCTAACTTCCCTTTCTTCCCAAAACGAAGAACTCTTTTCCAAGGCGAGACCTTGAGATACACTTTATCTCCAACCTCGAACTCTAAGGGTCTACAACGCTTTTCAGCCTAAGATTTCTGCCTATCTTGTGCAGTCTTAAGCTGTTGCTGAATTACCTTAATCTTTTCTGTAGTTTGCTGCACAAGATCAGGTCCTAACAACTGATGCTCACCAGTCTCATACCAACACAAGGGTGATCTACAACGTCTACCATACAAGGCTTCATAAGGTGCCATATCAATACTATGCTGATAGCTATTGTTATAGGCAAACTCTATCAAGCTTAGGTGTAGATCCCAACTTCCGGTAAACTGGAGAACACATGTTCTCAACAGGTCTTCCAAGGTCTGTATGGTCCTTTCCGAATGTCCATCAGTCTGTGGATGAAAGGTTGTACTAAACCTTAACTGGGTGCCTAAAGCATTATGAAGTTGTTCCCAAAAACGACTTGTAAACTGGGGACCTCTGTCAGAAACTATAGTGACAGGAACCCCGTGCAAACACACTATCTCTTGAACATACAACTGTGATAACCTTTCAGCAGAATAGGTTGTTTTGACAGGTAAGAAATGTGCTGTCTTAGTCAACCTATCTACAACTACCCAAATGGAATCATGTCCTTTGCTTGTCCTGGGTAGGCCAACAACAAAGTCCATGGTCACATGGTCCCACTTCCACTGTGGTATAGGTAAAGGTTGTATTGTTCCTGCAGGCTTCTGGTGTTCAGCTTTAACTTGCTGACACACAGGGCACCTCAGAACAAATTCTGCAACATCCTTCTTCATTCCAGGCCACCAATACATATCTTTTGAATTACGATACATCTTGGTGCTCCTTGGATGCATAGCATACATTGAAGAATGAGCTTCTTCCAGGACTAACTTCCTCAAGTTATCCACATCTGGCACTATCATCCTCCCATGATAACATGCTACATGATCATCTGAATCATGGAAACTATCTCGCTTCTCATTTCCATACTCTGATCTAATCTGCTGAACTGCAGCATCAACATGTTGTGCCTCCTTAATATGCTTTCTTAGGGTAGGTTTAATATGCATCTCAGCCATCAACCCGGCTAACAATGACACCTTCAACTGTACATTGTCTTGCCTTAAAGAGATAAGCATATCTCTCTTAGAGCATACTAAAGAATTTAGTTGTGCTCTATCCATGGTTGATGTTGCTGATTTCCTACTCAAGGCATCTGCAACAACATTGGCCTTCCCTGGATGGTAATCAATTGTACAATCATAGTCCTTGATTAACTCCATCCAGCGACGTTGCCTCATGTTAAGCTCATGCTGAGAGAAGATATACTTAAGGTTCTTATGGTCAGTGAAAATCTGGAATGTCTCTCCGTAGAGATAATGCCTCCAGATTTTCAATGCATGAACCACGGCAGCTAACTCTAGATCGTGTGTTGGATAATTCTCCTCGTGCTTCTTAAGCTGTCGGGAAGCAAAAGAAATCACTTGTTTATCCTGCATCAACACACATCCAAGTCCATTCTTAGAGGCATCACAGAAGACTACATATCCTTTTCCTTGCTCAGGTAGCACAAGCACAGGTGCACTTGTCAACCTCTCTTTCAACAACTGAAAGGACTGTTGACACTTATCACTCCAAGAAAAAGGAGCATCTTTCTGGGTTAACTTGGTCAAAGGTAAGGCTATAGAGCTAAAGTTTTTAATAAACCTTTGATAGTAACCAGCTAACCCCAAGAAGCTTCGAATCTCCGTCGGTGTCTTCGGTTGTTCCCATTGTAGAATAGATTCTACCTTTGCAGGGTCAACACGAATTCCCGAGGCAGATATCACATGTCCAAGAAAAGATACCTCCGGCAGCCAGAACTCACACTTGCTAAACTTAGCATACAGCTTATGTTCTCTTAGCAAGGTCAAAGCTTGGCGAAGATGCTGCTCATGCTGCTGAGCATCCTTACTATAAATCAGAATGTCATCTATGAAGACGACAACACACTGATCAAGGAAGGGTCGAAAAACTCTATTCATGAGTTCCATAAATGCATCTGGTGCATCGATTAGTCCGAACGACATAACCGTGAACTCATAGTGACCATATCTTATCCTAAAAGCAGACTTGGATATGTCACTATCCTTAATGCGGAGTTGATGATATCCATATCTCAAATCTATCTTTGAGAAGACTGTTGCACCACGCAACTGGTCAAAAAGATCATCAATCCTCAGCAAAGGGTACTTATTCTTTATCGTTACTTTATTGAGTTGTCTTTAGTTAATGCACAATCGCATTGACCCATCTTTCTTTTTAACAAACAAGACTGAAGCACCCCAAGGTGAAGTGCTTGGTCGGATAAAACCCTTCTCAAGTAACTCTTGAAGCTATTTCTTGAGTTCTGCCATCTCGGCAGGCGCCATCCTATACGGTGTCTGGGCTATGGGTTTCGTATCTGGGACCAAATTGATCTCAAAATCAATCTCCCGCGGTGGTGGTATACCAGGAAGTTCTTCAGGAAACACATCCTCGAATTCCCTGACTATGGGAACTTCAGCAGGATTGGAACTTTCCTTGGTAACATCTACCACATGGGCCAAAGAATGCATAACATCCTTGCCTCATCAGCTTATCAGCAACCATAGCTGATACAAGACAGGTGGGCAGAATCTTTCTTTCACCTTGAAAGATCCATGTGTTGCCTTCATCAGCAAACACAGCCAACTTGGATTCACAATCCAAGACAACTCTATACCTTTCTAAGGTATCCATCCCGAGGATTATATCAAATCCTTGCATATCAAGTGGCATAAGGTCCACTTGAATGCGATGATCAGAAAAGAAGAGGATGCATGGAGAACATACCTCCTGCAAAACGGCAGACCCACTCAACGGAGTCTCCAACAACAAACTATCTGCCCTATGACTAACTATCATATTGCAGTTACGAATCACTCTCCGAGTGATAAAAGAGTGCGTAGCACCTGGGTCAATCAGAACACATACAACACAGGATGTAGACATATCAGAATATAAAAGTTCCATCTGACCTGCCACTACCCGTGGATTGACCACTGCATCAGGTGGGTTCATAGCATAGAACCTCGTTGTCGCCTGGTGTTGAGGTGGTGCTGATGATCCAGCTTGAGACGCTTGTCCACGTCCTTGAGCTGCTCCTTGAGATTGCCTTCTTTGAGATCCCTGTTGACTCTGCCTCTGAGGTTGTGTCACACTGACAGGCCTAGATCGGCAGTCCTTCATCAAGTGTCCCACCTTCCCATAGTTGTAGCAACTTCTCTCCAGTTGTTGTGGTCTTGGTGGTACAGTAACTGACATTGATGCAGAACTGTGAGTCTCTTGTTGAGTTAGGCTTCGTCCCCTACCTCTACTTGGTGACCACTGAGTTTGGGAACTTGATCTGGGTGGTGGAGGGTTAGGTACAAAGAATCTCGATTTCTTGAAATCCCTAGATGAAGAACCCTGGAACTGTGAATATCTTTTCTGGGTTTGCCTCTTCTCAACCACAGATCTCTCTATCCTTCGGACTGACTCAACGAAGGTAGAGAATCTCTCTCGGTTTTCTAAGGCAGACACAGGGGTTGATATATTCAAACCCTTCTCGAATCTCCTGATTCTTTCCTCTTCTGTGGCAGCCATGTGCGGACAGAACCGCAACAACTCCATGAACTTAGCTTCATACTCGCTAATGTTCATCATGCCCTGCCTCAATCTCTCAAACTGAGAGATCTTCTCATCTAGGAAGGTCTTTGGAAAATATCTATTGATAAATTCCCGACGAAACTCTTCCCACGAGAACTCTATCCCAGGTCTCTTCTGCTCTTCCATGTTCCACCAGTGACCAGCACTGCCTTTGAGAAGATAGACAGCATGTCTAACCTTCTCAGCTTCCGGGATATTAAGAATCCTGAAAGCCTTCTCCAACTCTGTTAACCACATATCAACATATGCGGGGTCGGTAGTCCCAAAGTACTCGGTAGCTCCGACACGACGAAGTCGCTCGAACGTCTTACCGATACCTTGTCCTTCAGGCTGGGCAGGTGCCCTAGGTGCAGGCATGGGCATCTTGTCAGTTATGTGTGTCATGGCAGTCATAAACTGCCCAAACATCGTCTGAACTGCTGGGTTACCCATATCAGCTGGGTCAAACTGGGGTGGTTCAGGTGCAGGCTGTTCTATTTCTGGAACCCTTGCACCACCTCGAGGTGCACTAGCACTACTCTCTGCCACGTACTCATCATGTGGCTCAGCCATCCTTATGTATCTTCTTCTCCTGAGGAGCAGAAGATTCTATTAGATAAGGAAGAGATACTAAGGATAGACTCGACATCCTAAGTCATATGCCTCTGTAGACTCAGCGAACCTAGAGCTCTGATACCACTTAATTGTGGGCTCTGATCTCCAAACCACAATATAAACACGATTTAAACTTAGCGGAAGCGATTCGATTAGCAGCGGAATACCAAAAATCAGCGAAAGTTAAAACTTTTTGAGATAAAGCATTGAAACCATAAAACTTCCGTCATAAAAGGAGGTAAACTGTTTACATCTCAGATAATTACTTCTTGAGTAATTATATACAACATGATACAAAGTCTCAAGAACTCATAACCAAAATCTCAGACCAAAAGACTCCAAGACCTGAGAGTACAGAGGACACATAGGACTGACTCTAACTACACCACAAGGCAGGCTAGATCTCCACCTGAGATTTTACTGCTGCCCCTGGTACTGTTGCTGTTGGGACTGGTCACCTGTAGACCTGTTCCTCCGTCCTCGACGTCCACCTAAAAAGTTGAAGTCTACGGGGTGAGACAATTTTACATAATTGTCCCAGCGAGAGTTATAACTCTCCGCCAAAAGCTTTATTATAGCACCTCAAAGAATAACTTAAGCAGTAAAAGCTTCAAAGTATTCAACATCAGATATAATAGTAAGCATGAGTTCAACAGTTATGAAATATGAAGACATTTGCACTATACAGTGTAACATCAATCAATCAACTCATAGTTATCTCTAACAGGTATACTACGCTGTGGATTATGTTTTTCAAACATTACTTTTATGCCCTGTGGAGATGAGGTTTACCACTCATACTCCAACCAATCACTGCTAAGTGCCTCGGTATCATACTAGGTCATCGAAAGAGCCGGATTCTCATGACCTTCACCTTCCTCAGTCAGTAAGAGGATTAGTTGTAGGACATCTCGTGCCTCTACTATAATAGCTTACCAGGGTAATCTGGTCCTTTGCTATTTTAGAGTTACAGTGGCATTCTGTACTCTCTTCGTCATCAGGAGATTTCATGTTTATCTTCCACTGATACAGATATCTGTGTTTTCTTCGTCATCAGGAGGTTTCATGTTTACCATCCACTGATACGGTATGGGATTGTAGTGAAGGATTGATGGATTACACATCTACATCAAACACCTACACTAGGATGTAAGGTTCTACACATCCATATACCCCACATACTCAAAAGTATGTGATCCAGGAGTTCCCTTAGGAAAACCTGTTTCCCCATCATTTGATCTCTGACAATGATGGATCTATGATCAGGGCTCTACATTACACTTGATTAGTTAGGTACATTCAGTATTCTTTTAACATCATACATTGTTCTTCAAACAATAACATTAGCATAACATCTATGAAATGAGAATACTAAATGTAACAAACCTAACTCTCATCAATCATCATTTCTCAATACATTCATCACAAGTCATCTCTAAAGCATGACCTTGATGGTATTTATGGCTCTCATAGCCCATTTTAATCCATATGTTGCCATTGACAATGCATCAGGATATATCATTATTCATAAAGCTAACGCATGCTTTCAATGAATATAGTTTCATAATCCATACCTGGATATGATTATCATTTCATGACAACCTGCATGGTTAATTCAACTGATAACAGTAAACAATTCATTCTAAAAGTTACACTTTCAAACTCTTAGAAGAGTCAAGTTCCCCAATATTCATCAATCAGGGTATACTATTCACAATACATGTCCTCACCCTAGAATTAGGGTTTACTATTCACCTCATGGCGAATTGAACTCATAACATCATCATGTATGAGAAACATCATCATTAAAGCTCCTAGATAAGATTAAGATTCATTAAACATCATAATTAGGGTTTCCATGATCTCACATAGGTGGATCATACCCTAATCATGCACATTCATGTGTATTGAAGGTACTTTACTTAAGTTTCCACTATAAAAGGGTACTTTATCTCTCTTATGATACTTTCTCTCTCCTCTTACTAGTAGATGGTGATAACACCACTCTAGATCAGGTTGGGTTAAGTCCTCATTGACTAGCATAAGCCAAAACATCATTAACATGTGATTAGGGTTTTATTAGAAAAAGGTATTACTCAATTAAACCCCTCAAGGGTATTTTGGTAATTTACCTCATGATCACCATCATGGGTCAATTCATTAATCACTTAGTCCCTTAATGTTCTAAGTTACCATTAGGGTTTAGATTAGATCACCATTGAACCAATTACACCTTCAAGTGATTAAGTATAAACAACCTTGAAAACCTTCAAACGGTTTCAACCTTCAACCACCAAACGGTCTTGAGACCGTTTGGTCTCAAACGGTCTTGATACCGTTTGGGTGTGTTGACCATTTGGGGAGAGTTGACTTTCAAACCGTTTGAAGCTTATGCGGTTTGAAACCGTTTGATCTTAAGCGATCTTGAGATCGATTGGTCCAAACGACCTTGAGATCGTTTGAGCCCAAACGGTCTTGAGACCGTTTGGCCCCAAACGGTCTTGAGACCATTTGGCCCCAAACGGTCTTGAGACCGTTTGGTCCAAATGGGCTCAAACCGTTTGGACCTCAAAAGTGGATTAAAGGTTATACACGATTGGGGTTTTCTATGTTGAAGCCTTCAATTGGCCAAATCCTTGTTAGCCACTTATCAATTGAGACAATTAGGGTTATCTTTAACCAATTGGTCACTCAATTGACCCTCAATTGATATCCAATTAGGGTTGGATTTGGTTCAATTAAGGTCTATAAACATTCAACCATCAACACTCAACAATGTGAATCAAATCGAAGTTGATCCCATCAATTGACCTCCAATCGGGCTCAAACTTGGCCCAAACGGTCTTGGGATCGTTTGGATAACCTCCAAATGGTCTTGAGACCGTTTTCCCAAGAATTCATCAAAATCTAAGTTGATTTGATAGGGGTTGAACCTTAATTAAGTCACAAATCAGCAATTTGATTATTTCAATAACCCATTGCAATTGGGCCCTCAATTGATCAAATTACCTTAACCCTAGACCTCCAAACGGTCTTGGGTTGACACCAAACGGTCTTGAGACCGTTTGCCCATCCAATCTTTGGACTCTAGTGAAAATTCATCAAGGTTTGATCTATTGAGTTGATCATCACATCAATACTTAATTGTAATATGGTTTGGTACCTTTGGACCTTCAATTGGTCAACTATTCTTGATCCCAGACCTCTAAACGGTCTTGGGTGATCCCCAAATGGTCTTGAGACCGTTTGGATGATTCCCCAAATGGTCTTGAGACCGTTTGGGCTAATCAACCCAAAATCTCTAATTAACTCATTGGAATTTCAGCACTGATTTCAATTAGGATTTGCCCTATTAATCAACCTTCAACTCATAAATCATTTGGAATTAATCCATCAAATTTGGTGAGTCATTAATCAACATCATTATGAACAGTAATCCCAAACGGTCAATGTTTGGTCAACCATCTTAAACGGTCTTGAGACCGGTTGCCCAAAAAGGGCAAATTAAACAGATTGAAAATCAGAACTTAATTCAATTGGTTTTGCTAATTGATTTGCTTATATCTCACGATTCCTTTGGAGTTAACCCCTCAATTTTTGTGGTTGATCAGCCTACATAATTAGGAACAGGATTCTCATATGGTCGTCGCTTGGTCAACTGGACCAAATGGTCTTGAAGACCGTTTGCCTCCATGCGACCCTGAAACCGTTTGCCCACCAAACGGTTGTGCAAACCGCATGGGCAATTGGTTAGGACCGTTTAGTAAAGTGGAAATCCGTGGATAAGCATAGGAATTAACTCCCTTATCTTCTACCTCAAGAACAGCAGCAGTTCTTCACGATTTTACTTGCAAGGATGCAAGGGAAGATAGGGAAGAAGAAGAACTAGCAACAATATGCATAGAAAAAGATGTATAATCAAGGCATAAGGTTTAGAGTTATAAAACCCGCCTAAAGGTTGTTCCTTGAGCTCCAAGCTTTAATGGCGTCTTTGAGCTCCACAGGTCGGCCAAGGTGAATTCTCCAAGGAAAAGTTGGAAAGGAATGGCTAGAAAGATAGAGCTAGGTGAGCTAGCCATGAATTTAACCTTGTAAACGAGTTTTCCTCCATGAATTCAAGCAAAAGGGATGATCCAAACTTACCTAGGACCCTTGGTCGTCCTTCTCTGCTCCAGAGCTTAGCCTTAGTCGGTTGTGAGCAAGGGGAAAAGAAATGAAAAGAAGAGAGTCGTTCCCTTGCTAAGTGGGGAAGGTAGTATATATACTTAGGTGAAATTTCAACATAAGAACATATGCTTTCCTCATTTCTCATCTAATTCCTTCCTTTCTTCTTTGAACGTCCCCACATCTTATTTATAAGGACAAACTCCTTCTAAGGTCAAGAATTTAAGGCAAAGAGGATCAACCCATCACTAAAGCATACACATAAAAGGGCTATTATACATACACCTTGATTATTCAACCACAAAGGTGTTCTTTATTATATGATTATTCAAATGAAGTGACCTTTTCATCATTTCTATTATAAATGATGCCAAGAGTCATAAAAGATATTTTAGATGATGTATTTTACAAGTTGCACCCCTCAAATTGGGTAAATTGCACTTTACACCAATTTAGGGTTTTCAAGTACAGGGGTTGCTTCCACAGCTGCACCTTGGTGCTCAAGCTTGGGAAATCCCTCAAACTTCATCATAAACATCCTCATGATGTATCAACATCAGAGGAACATCTCAACATGTGCAATTTGCAAGTTAATCCCTTAACTGGGTACTTTTGCACATAGATCCATGTATTACAAAACAATGCTACAACTTTATATATAAAGGAGAAAATTTTGAAATATATGTTTCTGAGGAACTTAATTACATGCCCAAAGTTAATCACAAGGATTTAATTACATATTTAGGCAAAACACCTAGGGTTAGTTCATAACCCAGGTCAGGGATGTTACATAATGTGAATCCAATGGTTTCCCCTATTTGATCAACTTAAGGAGTTTGTTTGTTGACAAATGGATGGTTTGCTTAAAATGTACAACTGATGGTGGGTTTTATTCCTACAACCAATGGTACCCTTTATGTTATTAAACAAGTGATGTTTAGGGATAGATGATGACTCATTATAGGACACAATCAAATGGATCTATAGGTGGTTTGTTCAAGGTTTTTACTTATGTAAACTACCAATGGTTTTACCTTCTCAACAATCCATTGGTTCTGGGTTGATGTTGTGGTATGTTGGTATGGTTTGAATGATGTAGAAACCAATGAATGTTTGCCCTTATTTATGTAGTCTTACCTTTTCCCTCGTATGAATGTAAATGATAGTGACCATATTGTGTTGATCTACAACCCTAATAGGATATAGCTTGTTACACCTAACCTTAATATGACCAAGTGATAGTAATTGATTATGAACAACCCCTAGAATGATGAGTAGAATCATGAAGTGCTCTCTTTTGTGGCTGAACCCTAGTATGTTATAACATGATGGTTACACCTTGAGTTATGCTTGGATCCATACTTGAGTATAGTATGGGATATGATGGTTATGCTTCACCTTATACATCCATGATCCAATAGGGATGCCAGGAGTTAGGGTTTGGGTATGAGTACCAATTTGTAACATCAAATTAACTTATCTTGTTGAACCTAACCCTAATGTTAATAGATGATTGTAGTTAGTCATGCCACCCTTCCTTGAATGGTTAACATAATGATGGAATATCCTTCCTAATGATTAATTACAACTCTAATGTGTTAACTAGTGGTCATCATAGCTTTATGATTTATGCTTACTTATGCTAAACTTGTACACTATCAGTGTGATGATGGCCAATCATATAGCTTCCTTATACATTGATATAA
The DNA here is from genome assembly GCA_963693085.1 of Alisma plantago-aquatica. Lineage (NCBI taxonomy): Eukaryota > Viridiplantae > Streptophyta > Magnoliopsida > Alismatales > Alismataceae > Alisma > Alisma plantago-aquatica. The sequence continues at coordinate 684,654,745 of OY856415.1, read as the reverse complement.
TAAAGGAATGCTCTTAATGCTAAGATAACCCTACAATGTTATCCTATAAACATCTTTTAGTTATTTAATGCAATATCATGCTAAGCATGTACAACACATGCATGGTGATTTTCATTGAGCTTTGTTATAAGCCATGGAGAGATAATAACGAACTTGCAGGGAATGGTGTGATGGTCTTAATGACCTTTGGTCTGGTTGAGCCCTGAATGAGGTGTAACCTATTATATTGACAAGGGTTGCTACCATGTGATGTTGTAATAAGGATTTATATCCTATGACATTGTGATGACAAGTATAGTCTCATGAATGACAATGAATAGTATCATGTGATGATGATGTGATGACAAGTATAGTCTCTCGATTGGCAGGTGAATAGTGCCTTATGATATTGAGATTAGAAATTATATCTGACACGTTTTATATATTTTGAAGTTTTCATACTTATATGCTTGCTAGAAGTGAATTTGGGTTTGTATGCCCACTTTCCTGATGCAACCTTAATTCACCCCAATTGGCATAACTAATCAAGTGTAACTCTAATCATGTAGTTGCCCTATGCCATAGATCCATTCCAGTGTCAAAACTTGCTGGATGGTGAAACGAGCAATTCATGTGGGAAACTTGGAGCGCTTATTGTTGAATATGTGGGGGTACAAGTTGAGTACCTCCTTGCATCCACAATTGTAGGTTATGGAGGATGGTTGTAGTCATGCCTCTGATATTGTGATGTGTGAAAGGTAACCGTTTAACCATAGGATGCCTCTTATAGAATAGCCATGCATGAGCTGTTCACTAGCATCATGACTTGTATCAAGGTGGGCTAGTTACATGACTATATGTGTTTTGCAGTTTGACTATATGTCTCTGTGTTGTCTCTCGTACTGACCAGGAGTTTTTGATGAGATTATGGAGTCTGACTCTTCCATAGATCTTGTATGGCATTGATTTTGACTTAGCAGTGGTTAGTTGGATTTGGTTGGTACGATTCAAATCCTCGAGGAAAAATAAAAGATGTAATTTAATCATGTAGCATATCTGTTTAGGTTTATACACAACACTTACCCAGCCAGCGTAGCTCATGTGGTAGGCACGGTGTCCCCCTCCGGGGGGAACCCGGGTTCGAGCCCCATGCTAAGCGCTGTATTTACCACCCGCCAGCTATCCGGGCTATGGCTGGGCAAAGGACGTGGGGGCATCCTGTAAAGGTTGTCATTATCCTTTTTTTTATACACAACACTTCACATTGGATGATAACTCATGTCTATTCTCTTTACATAAAAATGATGCTTAGTGCAATTAAGAGATAGCATATATGCTTATTCTATGCATATGCTCATGTTATAGATGTGTACATACAATAGCTATGCTTATAGATAGATATACTACTACTGTTGATTATACTAATGATGATAATTATCACATGCAATTAGCTCTACTTATAATGTAGATCTGATCAACCTGTTAGACATGCTAAGACTGATAACTATGCCTATGCTTCTAGACTTATTCATGATGATAGAGATTCTATGTTTCTAAACTTGCTTATGTTGCTAGCCATAGCAAAGTATATGTTAATAATCCATCTAATGATGACAATTATTATTTGTTCCTTTATGTATCTGGTTAATCATGCCCATAGTCAATCCTATCTAATAAATATGTTTATTGTCCTAAACTATTTAATTAATTTATCTGTTGTAGTCAATATGTGGTGTTGAGAGTTATATCTCTTGCTGACATGGGTCTCACATGTGGGTCACCACATCCTTTTAGGTGATCGACAACAACAGAAGCAGACCTATGAAAGTGAGGAGGAGCTGCTATGATGGACCTTAGAGAAGTTGTATAGATGTCTAGTATGTCCTAGAGTCGTCCCTGTACTCTCAGGTCCGGGTAAGAAAGATTGTATATGATGTTTTAGCTGATTAAAGCTTTTGTAACCATGATGAGGTTTGTTTATGTGGCATGTATGAATTATGATCTCCTGTGTATATATATGTGTGTGTGGCTGAGGCCATGGAACAAATTATTTTAGATTCTTGGCATAATATGAATACAAGCAAGTTGTTGGGATCTTGTGTAATATTTTAGAGAAAGTTGGTTATTTTGAATCAGTTTTAATTTACCCTCTTTTATGAGGATGAGATCAATTAGTGATCAATTGTATTTTGTCTTTTGAGTAATCTAATTTAGTGTAATAAGTTCTTCAAGTTGGTATCAAAGCTTTAGGTTCACTGAGTTTACATGGACACTATGAATTAGGACTAGGATGATGTCTAAGTTAGGAACATGACATAAAAACATGGTGCATACTACCTAATCTCAGTACTTGGATGCCCTAGCCAATCATTCAATTATTGAAGAAAAGGTATGTATGAGACTCTTAGATTGTTATCTTTCTGATTACTCTGATCAAGTAGTCATTTTGAAACAATCTAAACAACATAATGAATCAGAAGTCATGGTACTAGTGCCTCAATCTTACCCTAAGAAAGTTGAGAATTATATTGTAACTTATCAAAACTTGAATGTTTGATGACTATAAGAAAAATATACGACACCATGAAACCTGAATCTGAATAAAAATAAGCTAATGAGGAGTTCTTGAAGCTATAATTCAAGAAGATAAGGAAGTGAAATAGAGATAAATATGTGCTAATGAAGTGATTCAAGGTATATAATCCACATAAGATGGAAAGAACTCCTGTAATAAGCATAGTATGTGAAGATAAATAAGAACAATCATATATGGATAAAGTGGAACCTAAGTTAATCTCAGACTAACTCATGTGTGTAAGAAAGTGTTAACATAAAATCTTCATGACATGTGAAAGAAATTAAAGGGAGATGATCCCTATTTAATGAAGAAAATGTGATATATGATGATCTACATCTCGATAAGTGGCTGAAAAACATGATAAGACAAGATAACACATATAAGAATGATGAATAGTTAATGAGGAAAGAGTAATGAGATACATTAATCTTGACAATTCCTATGCTGATTTGGCAAGGAACCTATGTTGAAAAAGGTAAAAGGATAGATAAGAAGTTGTGACCTGAATATTAAAGGTAGAACTGGTAACCCCTTGCTAGAAAACACTAGACAATGCTGCTGGGTTATGGGAAGTGTGTTTTCTTCTGCGATCCTCCTTTTAGAGGTACAAATTTCAAGGGGATCATGTGCCACGTGGTATGCATGGGTCTGCTATAATCCTGGGGATGTATAGCCTTCCGTGGCATGTGGTTATCTTGGACTATAGTTCCCATATCATGATGTTTGTATGAACATGCTTTTTGAGCCTTTCAAAAGTTAGTAAGACTCTTCTATACATTTTGAGTTAGTTATGATGGTTGAGAAGTGGATGAGATAAGGATGTGAGTTTATTATAGAACATGTAATGGATATCAAGGTAATGAATCCTAGTATTTAAGATGTACCCGTGGTACCTGAGTTTGAAGGTGTATATCATATGAGATTTTTATTGTCCCTCTCCTCTAGAGAGAGAGAGAGTTTATGTGATCCTCCCAGTGTTGTTGAAAAAGAAGAGAGTGATTCTTTGATGTTGTATATGGGATGTTGACAGTTGGGCAAGACCACTGTCAAGGATATATAGTTGGTTGACCTATCAACACATGTTATAGTGATTCTTTGAGATAGACTTGATGTTGGGATATCAGTGAATAAGAACCCAAGTGAATGACACAAGTTGCATGGTCAGGGTGAGTTTAGGGTGAAGTCATTTAGACTAACCAATGCATCAACAATGTTCATGAACCAAAGGAATAAAGTGCTCAGGTTGTGTTCTTATATGTTGTGACAAGTTTTGAATGGTAACATCTCAATATAGATTAGATATGGTCAACAACATGGTCAATATCTTCATTAAGCCTTAGGGTTGTTGACAACAATAAAGATTGTGAGTTAAGATTAGCAACAGTGAGATTCATAATTAGCTAAAATATCCTCTTAGAGTTATGATATATCTTCTAAGTGTGTTGTTTGAATCTTAGTAAGATGTAGACAATGTCATTTCTTTACCCTGAACACGGTCAACCAGGAAGTACTATGTGTTAACAGTTGTAGACAATGTATAATTCTTCAACTAGACAAATGTCCAGTCCACCTTTGAGATGATTAGAGAATTTTCTAAGAAACATATGCTTTATAGATCTTGACAATGAATGGATGCACACCTGATTGATTAAATTTCTAACTATAACAACCATCAAAGGAGCATAGAATTGAAACCTTATGAAGTTACATATGATAAGAGATACATGATGTTCCATGTTTAGTAAAAACCATCAAATATGGCTTTTGAGTGAAGTGTTGATACAATAGATTGTATAGACCATAACAACAACTAGTGATCCAAGTTGAAAGGAACTACCATAGTAGTACAAGTGGAAAAATAATTTCTATGATCCAATGTTGAGGGAGAGTCACCTTGATACATGACAAGTAATCTACATAGTAGAGGTGGAGTTACATGAGGAGGTTTTTTTGCTAACCCAATATGAGACATGTTGTAAGAGCTAAGAAATAAGAATAAGAATTCTATGAGAGTGATGTGACATCATCATTAGATGAAAGTATCCATGTGGACTTTTTTGGATGAGGTACAGGTGAGGTACCCATCTTTGCTTATTTTGGAATTTAGGGGCGAAATCCCTGTTAGGGGTTTATGGTTGTGACCCCTAACCTTGTTTAAATGACTTAACATGCTTAATTATCATAATTTAGTGCTCAAAACCTTAAGTAAACCTTTTGATGCGTTTTGATATCTTATGACAAGCTTAAGTTTCAAGTTTCGTCCAATTTGGACATTGTTTGAGCAAGTTATGGAATTTTATACACATTTTGGACTTTTATACAATTTACCCAAATATGAGGGTTTAATTGGAATTTATCAAATTCAATATGTTCCTTATATGTTATATTATTATTATTGATATTTTTGAGCCATGGGGCACTTGATTGTACCTTAGTTTTGTGGTGATTCTCTTCAATGGTGAATTAGGGTTTACCCCTTCATGGATGAGTTACCTTTAGGAGCCACCACCCGATGGTCCCTATTTGGTTGACATTCGATGGTAACCAACATGTGGTGAAAACTAGTGGTCATCCTATAAGGTCCTAGTTTGATGATGTTTTTTGGTTTGGTTCTCTTGAACCAATGGTTCACTTAAAAGGATGATCCATCGATTGTTCAACCAATTATTGACCTAGACATGAACATACGATGGCGACCACCCCTCAAAATATGGCGGTGGACCTGGGAGGTCATCACCCAGTGGTCTAGCAGACTCCAACAGACGGTGGAGCTTCTTCTTTCATGTCCATGGAAGATTTATGCCATGGACGCATGGAAAGCTACTAGTACACCTCATGCTTCTTCTCTCCCTTATCCTTAAGCTTTATATGCTTATTCTTTGACACCCAAACGAAACCTTTAGACCCTTATCTCTCCTCTTCCATCTAGAGATTTGTCTTCCCCTTCTAGGTGGCCTAGGATGTGCCCAAGGTATAAGAATATGGTGATCTACCTTGTACAAGTGGCTAGAGCTCAAATCTACCCTTCTTTTAGGGATTGTGGAGCATATTTGCTTGTTTTGACCTAAACTAGTAAGTTTCTTCTTCTCTCCTTCGTTTCTTTGGCTTTTATTCTTCTTCCTATCTTCCTCCAGGTTAGAACCATGGATTTCCATGGTAAAAGTTGTTCTCAAGCTCAAAGAGCCTACCTTTGTTGCTCCATGTACCTAGGGTTTGCTTCTTTTATGGAGAAAGGTGCTAGTTGGCTGAGTTCAGAGGTTATGCTAGGGTTTTCTACCCTTTTTTCTTGAATTTTCTTGTTGTTCAGAGTCTTTCATCTTCCTATATGCGTGTTTTATAACCCTCTTCTCATTTATTTCTCACTACAAACTTTCTTACTCTCATTCTTGCTCTAAAACAAAGATCTATGCATATAAAAGCTATGCTTGACTAGGGTTTCAATTCTTATGCTATTTATTGACTAGTTTCCTACTCTAGATGAACCTGAAATCATGTGCACATTCTTCCCAAGGTATAAGATTACTTATTTCAGGTTGGTATGACAACTGATGGTGCTTAAAATGATGGCCCATATTAGGGTTTCTAGGTTGTTTTCTTCTATAACAGTTGAACAGATTGTCATACCATGGTGACAACTGATGGTGTAAACCAATGGTGTCAACAAATGGTGACAGCCGATGGTGTCAACAATAGTCACACCTTATTTCAGCTATATGATCATTTACAAGCTTATCAACTGATGGTCTAATGCCCTATAGATGGCATCAATCGATGGTGGTTTCAATTCAACATCTGATGGTGAAAATGGATGGTAAAAGCCGACCTTAACAATCGATGGTGACACAATGTGTCACAAACAATGAAGGACCAGGACACCACAACTAATGGTGATTCAAATCTTTAAATTTAGCATCAATTAAGCTCTAAACCAATGGTTTCTTGACTCAATTGATTTGATAAGTTATACCTACACTCTAATTGATGGTTTTGAATGATGAACTTGATCCAATGGTTGAGACTGAATGCTTCAACATCTAATGGTTTGAATTGAATCCTATAGTATAATATGTGAGTTCTAATAATTTGAATCCAATGGTTTCCCCTATTTGATTAAGGAGCTTGTTTGTTGACAAATGGATGGTTTGCTTTAAATGTACAACTGATGGTGGGTTTTATCCCTAGAACCAATGGTACCCTTTATGTTATTAAACAAGTGATGTTTAGGGATAGATGGTGACTCTTTCTAGTACACTATTAAATGTATCTATTGGTGGTTTGTTCAAGGTGTTTACTTATGTAAACAACCAATAGTTTTACCTTCTCAACAATCCAATGGTTCTGAGTTGATGTTGTGGTATGTTAGTTTGGTTTGAATAATGTAGAAACCAATGAAGGTTTGCCCTTATTTAAGTACGGATACCTTTGCCCTCATATGAATGGAAATAATAATGATCATATTGTGTTGATCTACAACCCTAATGGGATATGACTTGTTACACCTAACTTTAATAAGACCAAGTGATGATATTTGATTATGAACAACCCCTAGAATGATTAATAGAATCATGGAGTATTCTCTTTTCTGGTTGAACCCTTGTATGCATAACCTGATCGTTACACCTATGCTTGGATCCATACTTGAGGATAGTATGTGATATGATGGTGATGCTTCACCTTATAATTCCATGATCCAATAGGTATGTCAGGAGTTAGGGTTTATGTATGGGTACTAATTTGTAACATCAAAGTAACTTATCTTTTTGAACCTAACCCTAATGTTAATATATTGGTAGTTAGTTATGCTACCCTCCATTGAATGGTTAACATAATGATGTAATATCCTTACTAATGATTGACAACTCTAATGTGTGGTCATCATAGATTTATGATTTATGCTTTCTTATGCTAAACTTGTACACTGTCAATGTGATGATGGCCAATCATATAACATCCTTATATGCTGATATATTGAAGGAATGCTCTTAATGCTAAGATAACCCTACAATGTTATCCTGTAAGCATCTTTTAGCTATTTAATGCAATATCATGCTAATCATGTGCATCACATGTGTGATGATATTTGTTGAGCCTTGTTATAAGGCCTGGAAAGATCACAAAAAACTCACATGGAATGGTGTGATGGTCTTAATGACCTTTGGGCTGGTTGAAACCTGAATGAAATGTAATCCTCTTGTGTTGACAAGGTTTTATACCTTGTGATGTTGTGATAAGGATTTATATCTTGTGATAGTGTGATGGCAAGTGTAGTCTCATGAATGGTAATGAATAGTATCATGTGATGATGATGTGATGACAAGTATAGTCTCTTGATTGGTAGGTGAATAGTGCCTTATGGTGTGTAGATGAGAAATTATATCTCACACATTTTATATCTTTTGAAGTTGTTGTACTTATATTCTTGCTATAAGTGAATTAGGGTTTGTATGTCCACTTGTTTGATGCAACCTTAATTCACCCAATTGGCATAAAAAATCAAGTGAAACTCTAATCATGTAGTTACCCTGTGCCATAGATCCATTCCAGTGTCATAACTTGCTAGATGGTGAAATGAGAAATTCCTGTGGGAAACTCAGAGCACATATTGTTGAATAGGTGGGGGCACACATCGAGTACCTCCTTGCGTCTGCAATTGCAAGTTATGTAGGATGGTTGCGGTCATACCTTAGATATTGTGATATTGTGATGTGTGAAAGGCAATAGTTTAACTACATGATGCCTCTTATAGAACGTACATATGTGATATGGTCTCTAGAGCCGTTAAATGTACTAAGGCGGGCTAGTTATAGGACTATATGTCACTATTTTGTAGTTTGACTATATGTCACTTTGTTGTCTCTCGTACGGACCAGGAGTTGTTGGTGAGATAATGGAGTTCGACTCTTCCATAGATCTTGTATGACACTGATTTTGACTTAGCAGTGGTCAATTAGATTTGGGTGGTGTGATTCAAATCCTCGGGGAAAAATCAAAGTTGTAATACAACCATGTAGCATATCTGTTTAGGGTTGTACATAATGCTTCACATTAGATGATAACCCTTGTTTATTCTCTTGACATAAAAATAATGCTTAGTGCAATTAATAGATAGCAGAGATGCTTATGCTGTGGATATGCCCATGTTATAGATGTGTACATATAGTAGCCATGCTTATAGATAGATATACTACTACTGTTGATTATGCTGATGATGATAATAATCACATGCAGTTAGATCTACTTATAATGTAGATCTTCTCAACCTATTAGACATGCTAAGAGTGATAACTATGCCTATGGTTCTAGACTTATTCATGATGATAAAGATGCTATGCTACTAAACTTGCTTATGATGCTAGCCATAACAAAGTATATGTTAATAATCTGTCTAATGATTATAGTTATTATTTGTTCCTTTATATATCTAGTTAATCATGCATGTAGTCAATCCTATCTGATGAATCTATGTAATCTACCTAAATTATTTAATTACTTTATCTGTTGTAATCAATAGGCTATGTTGAGAGTTATATCTGTCGCCGAGACATGGGTTTGACCTGTGGGTCACCACATCTTTTTAGGTGATTAGCAACAACAGAAGGAGACCTATGGTAGTGAGGAGGATATGTAATTATGGACCTTAGAGAAGTTGTGTAGATGTCTAGTATGTCCTAGAGTCATCCATGTACTCTCAGGTCCGAGCAAGAATGATTGTATACAATGTTTTAACTGATTGAAGCTTGTGTTAGCATGATGAGGCTTATTTATGCGGCATGTATGAATTATGATATCTTGTGTATATATATGTGTGTGGCAGAGTCCATGGAACAAATTGTATCAGATTCTTGGCATGATATAAATACAAGCAAATTGTTGGCCTCTTATACAATATTTTAGAGAAAGTTGGTTATGTTGAATCAATTTTAATTTACACTCTTTTCTAAGGATGAGATTAATTAGTGATCACTGTGTTTTGTGTTTTAAGTAATCTTGTTTCATGTAATGGGTTCTCATAGTCTAGATGTTGATCACCCCTCCAAAGACTACTAAAATTTAGTAATAAGCTATTCTTAGAAAATCTAGATTCAAGAATAATGACTGTATCCGCTTTAGATGTCCTAACTTGTTCCTGAGTATGAAGAGACTTATTATGTGCACCTATAAAGTTCTTAGAAAAATAGAGAAGGGTCTAAACATTACTAAAAACTTGATTCATAGTAGATATCGAGTCAGTCTCACTGACTTCATTCATACCAAGTATTTAGCAAGGAGAACTTGTTTGGAATAATCTGGATGTTCTTACTGGTGCCCACGCTCTTAGAAAAATGACTAGGGGATATCTAAATTTCTGAGAACTCATCCATCTTCCTCCACCAGGAGTCACATGCACAAAGCTACTAGATAAAATAATCACCACATCCCCAATGACTGACATAGTCGGCATGTTAGAAGGAATCACCCCACCATTAACAAAATGGTTAAAATCTAACTAAGGCATTTGAGCAGACATCATGAATTCATCCAATGAACAATCACAGAAGGTATCATATGCACCGAAAACTTTTCCTTTCATTTCCACTATTGAGTCGGGGTAGGAGGAATAACCTTTGCACACTCTCCTTGTCCATGCCCAAAAGTATTGCACTCTTTGCAACACAGAGGGAACCATTAATAAACAAGATTTATAGAATATGTGATTCCATCATCACTAGTAAGATTCATAATAGAAGGAAATGTTGAAGATGCTAGAATCAATAGCTGAATTCTAGAGAACTCCAACCTATTTAGTTCTCTTGTAAGCTTGTCAGCTCTCAAAGGCGTACCATTGTAGCTCCCAATTATGCTGAACACATCCTGATCCCATAGCTCCATAGGAAGATCATGAATACACACCCAAACTGACACCTCTATGAGTTTCAGTTTTTCCAGAGGTTTCCCTCTCTACCACTTCCTTAGCAGCACTGGCTTCCAAGTTACCAACCAAGGTCCTTTCTCCAAATCAGTGCAGATATCACCTAGATCAAAGAAACGAACAATGAAGAAATCATTACCAAGAGATAGGATTTGAAAGTCTGCTTTCAACTTCCATAGCTTTGAAAGATGACAATGAAGCATGAGCCAGTACAATTTCAACCGATAATGTAACCAGCCACAATAGTCTCCCATCTCTTCAGATTTCTCACCGCAATCCATCAAGGATACTAGATAGAACCATCCTTTAATTCAATGGAACAATGCTTCAGGGATGAACTCTCCAAGTCACCAGATCCTCTACAAGATTTCGACCACTTCCTCAATTCACTCACTACCTGAACCTTCTACTTCCATTGGTTCTTCAACATCATGTGCTTAGCTTGAGATCTAGGAAGGTCAGATCGACCTGCATTCCCAACGCCGCCACCCCATCACCTGGGTGCGAGACCGGAGTTGACTCCATGTTGATTTTCATTCAAAAAAAGTAAGGATATTGAATACCTTAGTGTGCTCTTATGTCCAATAAATAGACACATTATGTCAGTGTCATTGTCCTACTAATGGACCAGATCATAAGTTTCATCAACAACACCACTATCTTTTAGCAACAACAATTATAAAAGTATGTCTTCTCCTTGTGGAAGAATATCCTTTAGCCTTTGCACATGTTCCAAGGCCTCCACATTGTCCACTCATACATAGGGAACCACCAAGGAGTTACTAGCACCTTCAAGGAGAAGTGGATCTAGACTGCTAGTGTGCTACCATATTTCAATGCTCTACCTATTATGGAGGATGGTTGTTAGTTTTCTCTCTCTTTCTCAATGGGAGCGACTAAAATTCTTGTACCTCATTTATGTCTAATCCTATGAACACCATACCCTATATATATGAGAGGCATATGTTAGGGTTGTTGCGAAATACGACATCAGATGGGTAGTGAAAATGAAATTATACTGACATATTTCCATTGATCAGCAGATCACATCAATAACTATGTAATGGGAATGATGGTGTGACATCTCGCTATCACACAGACAACGAAATGCCACGTGAAAACATGCGGAAACACCATAAACCACATATTACTAAAAACACAGGTTAATTAAAGCAGATTGTGGAAAGTAGATAAAAGAGAACTATTACATCCAAATTCTTATCCTGCAGGAAAAGATGTTATATAAACATACATAAACCTCGATATTTGTCCACAGCTTATAGGAACCAGCTATTACATAGGCACCAACAGTTCACCACCTATTTATACATACATAACAGGCCACGTCAGGCCAACAATAGGATATACAAAGCTACATCAGCTATACATCGTAAAATGTCATCAAAACACTTCCAAGGACCTGAGTGTACAAGGATGACTCTAGGACTGTACTACAAAACAAAAAAAAACAACAATGTATCCATCTCTTGCCTCCTACTACTCTTCTTGTTGCTCGACCACAACCTCACGACCACCACCACGCCTAGCACGATTACCTAAAAAGGTTGTAAACCAGCAGGGTGAGACACACAGTCCCAGCGAGAAACATAACTCCCCGCCGAAACTATAAAACCTCAAAAGGGTTAAAGCAGATAAAGCAGATTACTGATAATGGCATATAATAAGAGCAGCATACTGAGCAGGTCTAACATTACCACCAATCTTACCAAGATATCCATGAGACCTATAACCAGATATTCTTTATGGAACATGATTGACAAGATAAGCTTTATAAGAACTTATCACAAAATATAAGGATCGTACAAATAGCTGCAAGGTATAACTAGATCAACTATACAAGAAAGGCCTCAATCAATGTTCCATGTTTTGCCTTAAGAAATATATTCTATACAGCTAGATTACAATTTATTATGCCCTGAGGAAGTGAGTCCTCCCACTCAAATCCAACCTTTGGTTGTGAAGCCCAAAAACTGATGGCATATAAGGTCATTAGGAGAGTCAGACTCCATGACCTCACATCTTCATGGTTAGTGCATGAAAACCAAAGCAGGACTGCAGTCTCTTGCTTGAGTGGCCTCAGCCACAGGGTCAGCTCTGTTGGCTACCCTTCTATAATACTGAGCCATGGGCCTATTCACCATGCTCTATAATCATTGATCCATGGGACTGTTCACCATGATATATACACAACCACATTTGTACTCAAATCCTCCTACTTTCGGCTAGGAGAAGACCCGCATATTCAACATATGCGCTCTAGGTAATCCCATAGGATAAACCTGTTTCACCATCACCGATTACTGAAGATGATGGATCTATGGCCAAGGAAAACTACATGATATGTAAAACATAAACAACATTGAGTTACATTATTACTGGCATTATTACATTATCATGGGATCTCAATCCCTCATCACAGAATGCCACTGCCTCACAAGGCTTACATCATCACCATGGGATATCAATCCCTTATCTCAACATAAAAGGATAACACCTCAACTAGACACTCAACCTTTATCAGGTCAACAAACCTTTTCACATCATACGGGTGATACATGTTATCCCATCCATCAAGGATTATCATTATTCAGAGTTATTCAAAACACATATACCTCATAGCTCTTACCTAGCTATGAATTCATTTGATACACCTGCATGGTTAGTATACATATCGAGAGAGATAACTGAATCACCAAACATAGATCTTTATGATTATCATGCTATTAGGGTTGAAGGTACATGATTGGATCAACATCCATGATTAGAACTACATGAATCACAAAGCTGCATCTTATACACAAATTACATTATTGTAATCAAACCACGAGCATTCACTATGCCCTATATATTATGAACATAATCAAGGAGTATATACCAATCACAGTCTAGCCATATCACATGGTCACAACCATATTTTATCATGAACAAGATACATGCTCAAGATGATTGATTCATTCACTAGGGTTTCTCAGGTTAAGAATAACCCTCATCAAAGACTCTGCCTACCCTCACTAAAGGTGTGGCGGGAAACATTGTCCCTCACTAAAAGGGGGTATCGGGTAGGGTTACCTTCCTCATACAAAGCCTATCGTCTAGGGCACTTAGCCACACATATCATCCCTCATCACATTATCATGTCGTGCACTCTTGTTCGAGGGTCACGAGTAGACCAGGACCAGTATCGTGCAACCTGATCCAAGGAGTGTATCGTGCACAAGGACACACTCACCTATCGGCCATGACCCTATCAGCCACTAGGGTTAGGGTTACCTATTGGCGATCCTCATCACCATATCGGCCAAGGCCATGACGCCCAAGGTCATGTCATCCAAGAGAAAACCCTAACACCCAACAAGCTCTTCATGATGCCCAAGGGATTCTACTGCCCTCCACCACATCACCCAAGACACCCTATCGTCCAGCTAGGGTTTGGGTCCACATATCGACCAAGACTCAACCCTTCAACTTGTATCGTCCAAGGTACCATCCATGCTCAACACATGTATAGACCTAGCTATTAACTTTAGAGATATCCAAGCTATCAAACACCTATTCATGATGAGTAACTGACTAAAAGGAGACATGTGATGGGAAAGGCAGACCGATCAAAGGGTAACACACCTCCATATGAGGTATCGACCAGGCACTTGACCGTGGTGTTGCCCTAAGCTAGGCACACCTACACACTTCCAACACTCTAGGGTGGATGATATCAAGCAACATGTGGGCATCACATTTCAGTCACCTACCATGGCGCCCAGGGGCCTATCATCCAACTAAGGTAGGCACAACATATTGGTCAACACTAGGGCATCGATCTAGGATTCATCACCCAAGCACCATATCGGGAAACAAGGTTAACACAACCCAACTAAGCATATCATCCAAGACAAACCCTAGATGAGAGGTATCGTGCAAGGCACCAAAAAGGGTATCGTGAAAGGGTACAAGAACCACATTAGGTTGGTCATCTTCAACCTCAAGACCAACATCATCAAACCCTAAAAGATCAAGAGAGTTGGCTCACCTCTCAACAACCAAGTAAGAGGGGTTTTGCACAACCTCTGTCACATATCAGGCAACACTCCATCCTCAACTAGATCATCAATAACCAAAGGCTCACCTCTCAAATCCATGGTGAGAGAAGGGTGTTGTCCAAGAAACTAGATTATAGACTCACCTCTCAACAACCAAGTGAGAGGGGTTTTGCCTACACCACTATAGCTCGAACTCACTTCTCAAAACCAAAGAGAGAAAAGGGGTATTGCCCCAAAGGAAACCCTAATCTCAAGTTTTGGCCAACAAGGTCCAAGGTCACACAACTATTATCATCATATCAACAACAAGATAACCACTATCTCCCTAATATTAAAGGTATGTACTAGAGAAAGAAACATATCTCACAAGATGCATGGATGATCAAGATAAAAGAATAGACATGCAACATAAAAGGGAAGTAGTATGACAAGGGTTAGGAGTTATGTAACCCGCCTCAAGCAAGCTCCTCCAGCTCCAAAGCTCCAAGCACCAAGCTTTAAACTCTTAGCTCCAAAGCACCCCACATTTGGCCACCACAAGAAGAGAAGCAAAGCTCATAACCACCATGGCCGAAGAACAAGCAAGAAGGAGAAGAAGGTGCTAAGGAGAGAGAGAGGAGATGCTTACCAAGGAAGCAAGACCCTTCTAGGGTTTGGCCACCACCTAGAGGAAGAAGAAGAAGGAGACTCCACTAAGGAGATCGACCCCCAAGCTCCCCCAAAGAGGGGTATCATCCACCAAGGAAAAGGGAAGGCAATTAAGGAGCTAAAAGGGATCCTAAGCAAGAGAAAGGAGAGACTTATATAGAAGAGAGTGAAGAGGAAACTAAGGCAAGGTGTCGCCCAACCTAGGGACACTTGTCCAAAGATATGCCACCTTGCTAAACCTCATGCACATGTCATGCCACCAACTAACAAAGGATCGACCACTTGTCCAGGGTATGGTGACACAACCAAGGCAAGGTCAAGGTGGTCACATGGGCGACACACCCCACTGGTCGACACACTCCTCGGCAACACAGCCTTGGGCGAAACAACCCTCTAGGTGACACAGAGCTTCAAGCTCTCCTATACACGATACAAACCCTTATCAGGGCAAAGAAAAGCAAAGAAAGGCCCATCAAAGCTCATCAAGGCCCAAAACTACTCAAGCAACAAGTCCAACTCATCCTCTCAACCCTAGAGGATGCAAGGAGGGAGAAAACATCTCTCAATGTGACAAACTTGTACATCAACCCTAAAACTTGGATAATTTGCAAGTTGTACCTCCAACTTCAACAAAGCACAAACAAACCTTAATCACAACCTCATGTGATTAGCAAGCATCTAAACACAAGGTTTAGGCAAAGCAAACAGGGTAAACCCAAAACGAAGGTCAGGGTCCTTACATATGGTTTCTCGAAGATATACCTGGTTCTAGAGCAAGTCCAGTAACAATCCTCATCAATGTAGATGCACACTCTATCTTGGACAATGTTTGTATAGATTTTGGTTGCATTGGGACTCGTCTGATTGCTCCTCCATGGATAGAAGACTTGGACAACTACTACAATGGCTCTTGTGATCTCACCATAGATTGCGAGTTGATGTTGCCCTCCTAGCAGCATCCAAAGGACTCCTACCTCTAGAGTAGTCCACATGGACAACTAGAACTCCTATCATCCTACTAGAATGGACATGAAGGAGTTGTCCCTCCCATTGGTGTACTAGTCTCCAACTTGCTCTCCCACAACAATGAGCCTTAGTTGTTCTCTCCCTAGCTATCCCTCTCTAGTTGGGTAGCACTTGCTTGGGCTCTCGTGGTTACCACAACCAGAGAGGACAACAATTGCCAGAGAAATTGATTCTCAATTGTGTGTGTTGTGCTCTGGGAATCCACCAGTACCCCTCTATTTATAGTAGAGGTCAGGGCCAGGGTACCCAATCTGTACGGGAGTGGAAGGGGCCAAAAGATCTCAAATTTTTGCAACAATTCTAGAAGTTTCACAACCTGCGTGTGCTAAAATGGTAGTCTCACATGCGAGGTGGTAATTTCACAGTGTTTTGCAATCACACATGAATTGCCAATTCAAATCCAATTAATTCTCACTATGATGTCAACACTAATCCTTGATGTACTCGAATTTCTCCATGAACTAGGCATCTCACTCTCACAAGATAGTTGTCTCACAACCATGAGACAATTGTCTCGCTTTTGCAAAATGGTCACCTCAACCCCGAGACGGTTGTCTCACTTATGCAAAATGGTCGTCCCGCTTCCCAATTCAGGTAGAACTCATCCAATTTAGTTCTAATCAACTTGACACTCTAAATAACAATCTCAGCATTTGAACTGAATGTATGGAAGTCTAGTCAGCTAATTTGTTGTGTGAATTGAGTAACAAAACACTTTAGTAATCAATTCAATCATCATTCTAGATCAAACTCCTCTTCTAGATATGTTCCTATGTGTGTGATCCTATAGGTCCCATATTACGTTGGTAGTGAATGTCCATAACAACTTATGACATCACAAGCAATGAGTGGTGCCTAATCACACATCATTGCTACCCAAGTAAATGGAATGCTGGAGAACAATGTGTATTGTGTTATAGTGTTTGTATAGTTCCTTTGTCATTGATATTAAGATTGAACTAGAGGCATGAAGCAGTCATCATCATTATTATTCAATCTTGTTTCTTGAACCAGAGCAGACTGCATGAGATATATGTAAGCTCAATATCACATATTGAATCACATCTGTATGACCATACTTTTCTTAGTCTCTCTAATCAATAGGCCTTAGATATCATAATCCCATGGGAGTGAAAAATTCCATCTCTATCACTCACAATAATTACCCATGTGTTAAGGTCACCCAATCATCACCTTTATAACAAGCCATGTTTCAGGACCACGTTTGATGATGCCAAAGTGTACCCAACAACATGTGATGAGAGAAGTGATTTTAGGTCTAAGAACCAAAACCAGACCATCACTGTAAGAGCTGACTATGACTTCCATGTTTCAGTCTCATAGTGGATCTGTCCAATACACTGTTCTCTAACATGTATTTGTATGCTTGGTTTGATATTGCCATATCATGACTAACGAGACTCTATCATCAACCAACTTACACTTTGATCTTATTTGTTATTACTATCTATCAACTCCACGAAAACAACCGATCAGGGACATAATGCGAATGTATATACTCTTAACATATGTATGATCTCATTCTTCAGGCCCTCAACCAGAAGACATATGTCATTGAGTGATATCATTATCTAGACATTTATTATGTTATTCATTATCTCAACACTGAATATACAAAATAAATTGGAAGATTGTCTTTATTTTTAATCAAATCATTTACGTGTTATGCCATTACAATCATCATATGATTGGCTCTCTGGACATACATACCAACAAACTCCCACTTGCACTTAGAGCCAATCACCCATGGATCTCATCCTGAGTGACCTAACATGACTATCATGTTTCTTCTATGAAAGTGCTTTTATAGTGGGTTTAGCAACGTTTGATTTAAGTTGGCATTTTGTAATTTTCACATCTCTTTATTGTACGACTACTTGTATGAGATGGAAGTGTCGTAGTATGCTATCTGAGATTCCTAGCCTAACTAGTAGCTCCATTATTGTCATCTGTATTTGCACCGTGTCATCAATAGTTGGAACCTCACACAAGTTCACCAATATGAACTTCTTGATCCATACAACATCCTTTGCTATTCTTATAACACAAAGATACTCAGCTTCTTTTTTAGATTTTAATAATTATCATGAGCTTAGAACCCTTTCTAGATTACAGTTCTCGTTTGTTGTCAAACATAAACTTATATTGCGATTATTTTGTCAGTTTGTAAGCTTGTATGGTATAACCCTTTACATACAACTCTTCCTTATTACCATAACCAAGGAACTAATATTTTAAGTGCTTCACAAGCACCTAAGGATGTTCTTTATGGTAGTTCAATGACTCTCACTGACATCTGACATATACCCTCTCGTCATGTATAATACATATGAGATTGCTAGGCAGGTATATGAATGGATATCCTCTCATCATGTCTGATACATATGCGATTACTGGATATCCTCTCATCATGTCCAATACATACGAGATAATAGGATAAGTACATTACATTGCATTCAAGATAGATCCAATTGTGAATGCATATGGCATCTATCCATGTGTTCTTGTTGTTCATAAGAACTGGGACACTAGGATCTTAAAAGACTAGCTCCATGGAACATAGACAAGTTTTCTCTCACTGAGTCTTACATGCCGAACCCTTTAGCATCTTCCCAATGTATGTGCTCTTACTTAGGTCAAGAAGCTTTCCAGATCTATCTCTATAGACCTTGATTCCTATAACATAGGATGCTTTGACTAACCCTTCTTATAGAAGGCACTTTTTTGTAGGACGTTATTCCCCATCATTATGTGGAATATTAATATGCTCCCACTAAATCTTTTGTAATCACATATTCCATCTTCATTTTGACTCAAGTCAAACTCTTTGATTGTCTGTCAAATAAAATATTTCAACTTTGAGATACTTTCTTAAATCCAAAAATTGACCTTTGTAGCTTATAGATTTTATTTGAATCAATGGATTTATAAAACCTTTAGGATGTGTCACGTACACATCCTTATAATTATTCCATCTAAGGAATGCAGTTTTAATATCCATATGCCAAATTTTAGTAGTCATAATAAGCTACAATAGCAAGCATGATCTTGATGGATTTAACCATGGTAACCCGTGAAAGACTTCATCATGTTCTACACCTTAAACTAGTTTGAAACTCTTTGAAACCTATCTAGCTTTCCATATTGGTATTCCTACAGAGACCCAAATGCACCCAATGGGTTTTACCCCTTCAGGTGGATCCACCAAGGTCATACCTTGTCAGTTTACATGGAGCCCATCATTGTCTCATGGACTCAAGCCATTTCTCAGATTCTGGTCCCTCAATAGTTTCTAGGTAGGTTGTTGACTCATCTCTATGATCAACTCACCACCTTTGTGAGTTATGGATATCATAATCTTTCAAATTCAGGGTGTGTTCTACTAGAACTATGAATTTTTTGTTTATATAAGGAACTTGAGATTCCACAAAAAAGTGTGATTCTCTTTGTTCCTGTTGTACCTCTTTAGGTTGAATGTTTTCTTATCTATGTCGAACATTTTGAGTTCTACTTTTACTCCCACTGATTCCTTGGGAACTAAGTTCCCCTTTTAGGAATACATTCATCCAGACTAACAAACACTTTGTTTTCGGATTGGGATAAGAGTAGTATTTAACAAAATAATATTTATGTGATTTTGTGTACAAAGATTTTCAAAATAATTTTCTTATATAAGACTTTAATACTAATCACTGTAAAAGACACATCGGGACTCCTCCCATGCCATATCTCATATGTTGTCTTCTAAACCATTCTAACGGTACAATGCTTTAGTGTAAAGCATGTGCCCAAAAGAAATTGTAAGATCAACTAGATTTTATTAATAATCTCACCACGACTTGATATGGTGTGATTCCTTCTTTCAGACACATCAGTATGTTTCAGGTGGAGTTCATTGTGATACACTATCACAACCTCTCCATAAGATCCTCAAACTCTTGGTCAAAATATTTCAACATGATCACATCAATGTATGTGAATACTTTACCGAGTGAGTTACATACTTCACCCATAATCTCCTTGAACACTTCAAGATATTCATACTTTTATTTCATTAAATACAAATTTCAATATCTGCTGATCGCATCAGTAAATATAATGAGGTACTTGTAAATACCTTTAGCATTCATTCTAAAAGGTATATGTACATCAGTATGTACTAGTCCTAATGGAATAGTCAATCTCCCACTACATCTAGTGAAGATGCTTTTGTCATATTGCACAAAAAATAAGACATGCATGTCTCTATTGGTTCAATAACCAATAGAGTCTAGATAACCACCATATGAATTCTAGAAATGCATTTCTCATTTATGCGCTCTAGATGATAGTGCTATAGGTATTTAGTTTGTTTGAGTTATCAATTCATTCAGTTATGTGTCATACACATTTGTATTTACAACTATCAAGTATATTTTGTGAGACATAGGACATTTCCATAAAAGATAATATCTTTTAAAATGAAGCATAATGGTCTTATCCTACAAAACATATAATGTTTTCATGAATGGAAAGTACATAATAACAGTTCACTAATTCTATTATGTGCCATGAATGAAAATTTCCAACTATAAATGTAGCAACCCTTGCTCTGCATAGTTCTAGCTTACTTCTTCTCAGGTCCTAAAGATCTCTATCTCCATCTTTTTCCTGAGATTCTTTGTAAGAATGATATTTATTTCCAATGTCCATACATGTGACAATGGTGGAACTTTCTTTTCTATATCCTTCAAGTGAAAAGGACATATTCCTTTTACACTTACCCTTCTCCATAACTGAGTGTAGAAGACTTGGACCTATGCTTAGTCTTAGAACACTTCTTGGCCTTGACTTTTCCCTAGGACTCACTTCCACTGATCATCATCACTAATTTTTCCTTCTTCTTCCTTTCTTTGGCATCAACATGCCAATCATTTGATAAACTGACTATATGATTCATGCAATGCTTGCATAATCACATTCACAGTCAACTCTTGACCTAAGAGAAATCCCAGTCATTCCATATGTCCCATCATATTGAGCACATGAGGTTCTACTGGACCTCCCTTTATCAGTTTGCACTCAAATTATACATGTTTTGCTTTACATGATTCTTAAGATGGGTTACCATCTCAAGAATGTCCATGTATTCATGTTGTTCACTCAACTCATAGTTCATACAACTTAGCATTAGGTATTCAAATGTCTATGGCATCATTGGAATGCTTCAAATAAGCATCCATTTAGCCTTAGGCACATTTGGAGCGGGTTCCTATGGCATTGGTCTATCAAGGACATAGAGATTTCTCTCATTGACGAGAACATTTCTCAAATTTCTTCACCAATTGTGGAACTTTATCTTGTTCTGTGCTTCTTGAGGACTGATCACAATTACAACGTGTTTGTGTTTGACATTTGATTCTACAAAGAAATACTACAACTTTTTCAAAACACTTTAGATTTGGTTTGATTTGATAAAATTGACGTCATTAATTAGGTCTCTTATTAACTATCACTCTCACTATTTTATTCAAATTTTTATCCCTCAATATCAATTTAGAATATTGCAACATAAAATATTCTAGTGAGCCAAGTTCCAAAATAATTCATTCAATACCCAAACAAAGGTAGGCAAAAATGTCAATTGCATCACATGCAACTCTTGGTTACTTTTAGGCCCAGACCCTTTGAGAATCACCAGTCAAGCCTGACCCAAAAGTTGACACAATAATAATGCACCCCGCTTTGGTGGAATCTACATTACTACCATCACACTTCCACGAGATAGATGACACACCACACTTTAGCATAACCTATGCTTGGTTGATCAAGCTTTTCATGTGTGCTACTTTTGGAAAGCATCTAAGACTCGATATTATAATTGAGGGAGTTTGTATAAATACATATACTTTAAATAATCAACACATATATAGTATATATATTACACATGCTATATCCCACAATGAAAACATGTAATAAATAAAATATACAAGCAATGGTTATGACCATAATAATGTAATTCTTTGGATCCATAAGGAATTACTACCACCTATGGTCCACATCATATGCATCATGTTGTTGGTGAAGATATGTGCTTGATCCAGTCTAGGTTGATCGATTCAACTATTGAATCAGTCAGATCGCCTCCTGATCGCTCAGTTGGGCTCTTCTGAAGCGGTCATCTAGTTCTCAAGTCTGAGCAGCGTCTGGACACCTCCAGTCAATAGATTGGGCCACCACTCGAATGGTTCATCCTCTTATTTTCTGGTCTCCTTTGTCCTCCAGTTGATCGAGTCATCTCACGAACTGATCATTTCATCTCTGTGCAGATTGTTATCTCATGTTGAAACATAAATTTAAAGTATCCTATTTCCTATTACATTGTATATGAGGAAAACCTTGAGTTACATTTGAGGGGAAATAGGAATAAGAACATTGATTTATATTTGGAAAGGAGAGAGAGGCTCAGTACGCAGACCGATCAATAACAACAATAAATAAACACAATAATGCATAAACAAATCTAGGGTTTTTCCATAACCATGCTTCACATCCACCATCAAAATAGATTTTATGGTGTCGTGTATAAATTGCATATATATCATATCATATCATATATATATTTGTTCGATTTCTTATGTGGTGATTTATATGGACGTACACATCAATTAGTTTAAATATTCACATCACATGCGATAAATAAACTTAGTAAAACCAACAATATGATCATATCAATTATCCCAAAACATAATTAATTGACATGGCTCTGATACCACTGTTGGTATATACGACATCAAATAGGTAGCAGAAAGACAAATTTTACTCACATATTTTTCATTTACCAACAGAGCACGTCAATGACTTGCAACAGTAAGGATGGTTTCACGAAGATATACCTGGTCCTGGAGAAAGTCCATCAACAATCCTCATTGATGTAGATGCACACTCTATCATAGACGGTGTCTGTGTAGCTCCTAGTCGCATTCGGACTCGTCTGACTGCTCCTCCATACACATCAGACTCAGACAACTACTGTAGTGGATCCTCAGATCTCACCACAGACTACAAGTTGATGCTGCCCTCCTAACAACAACCAAAGGACTCCTACCTATACAGTAGTCCACACGGACCAACTAGAACTCCTGTCGTCCTGCTAGAACAGATAGGAAGGAGTAGTCTCTCATGTTGGTGTACTAGTCACCAACCTGCTCTCCCATAACAATGATCCTTAGTTGTTCTATCCCTTGCTATTCCTCCCTTGTCGGGTAGGACTTACTCAGGCTCTCTACGTTACCACAGCTAGAGAGGACAACAATTTCCAGAGTAAATGATTCTCAACTGTTTGTGTTGTGCTCTGGAAAGCCCCCAATACCCCTCTATTTGTAGTAGAGGCCAAGGTCAGGGTTCCCAGTTTGTGCGAGAGTGGAAGGGACCAAAAGATCTCAAACTTTCACAACAATTCTAGATGTTTTGCAACTTGGGTGCGCCACAATAATCGTCTCATAACTGAGATGGTCGTTTCTCTAAGAAAACTTCTCATTACACAATTTTCCCAATCGCACATGAATTGACAAATCGAATTGAATTAATGCTCACCAAGACGTCGACACTAATCCTTGATGTACTCAAATTTATCCTTAAACTGGGTGTCTCACCCTCGTAATACGGTCATCTCATAACCACAAGATGGTCATCTCACTTTCGTGAAATAGTTGTCTCGACTACGAGATGGTCATCTCCCTTATGTGAAATGTTCATCTTGCTTCCATGTTTAAGAAGAACTTAGCCAATTCAGTTCTAATCGACTTGAAACTCCAAACGACAGTCATAACACTTGAACTGAATGTATGGTAGTCTAGTCAGTTGATTTGTTGCATGAATTGAGTACCTAAACACTAGTAATCAATTCAATCATCATTCAAGATCAAACTCCTCTTATAGATTAGTTTCTTTGTGTATGACCCTATAGGTCTGATATTATGATGGCAGTGAATGTCCATAACAACTTAGGACATCACAAGCAATGAGTGGTGCATATTCACACATCATTGCTACCCAAGTAAATGGAAAGTTGGAGAATGAATTCAACCTACAATCATTGTATGGAGTTTAAGTGTTTGTATATTTCCTTTTTCACTGATCCAGATTGAACTAAAGGCATGGAGCAGTCATCATCATTATTATTCAATCTTATTTCTTGAACCAGAGTAGACTACATGAGATATATGTAAGCTCAATAACACATATTGACACACCTCTGTATGGCCATACTTTTCTTAGTCTTGCTAATAAAGAGGCCATGGATATCATACTCCTATAGGAGGGACAAATCCTATCTGTATCACTCACAGTTATTCCCCATGTATCAAAGTCACCCAATCATCACCTTTATAACAATCCATGTTTTAGGGATGCGTTTGATGATGTCAAAGTGTACCCAATGACATGTGATGAGTGCAGTGATTTCAGGTCTAAGAACCACAACCACCACCATCACTGTGAGAGATGAGTATGACTTCCATGATGATGGCTTCCATGTGTCAGTCTCATGGTGGGTCTGTTTGATACAATGTTCTCTAACATGTATCTGTGTGCTTGGTTTGATATTGCCATATCATGACTAATGAGACTCTATCATCAACCAACTCACACTCTGATCTTATGTGTTTTTGTTGTCTATCAACCTTCCATAACAACAACCAATCGAGGACATAATGAGAACGTATATACTTTTAACATCTGTATGGTCTCATTCTTTAGGTCCTCAACCTGAAGACATACATCATTGAGTGATATCATTATCTAGACATTTATTATGTTACTCATTATCTCATAACTGAATATCCAAAATAAATTGGAAGCTTGCCTTTATTATTAACCAAATCATTTACATGTTATGCCATAACAATCATAATATGATTGGCTCTCTGGGCATACATACCAAAAAGGGTTTCCCAATAACCTAAATCCTTTTCCTAATTACAAACTCAGCTAATCACACAATAATAAGACTCATATACCTATTCAAGTGATTAAAGACCACACAATTGATCGGTTGAATAACTTTATCTTGTGAAAAATGCATCTTAGTTAATCGATTCCACTTCAATCAATCATCTAGACTATTCAACTGGTTGTTTGCAACTTCAAATGAACATTTGACACTCGTACACTCTTTCCTAATTCATGAACCAATCAATTTACTCTCATCTTTCAATCATTTGGTACACCACTAGATTGTTAATTAATTGATGGATTGATAGTTAACTGACTTGTTGATTTAACCAATCATTAGTCAATTGAATTTAATACTAATCGATCAACGTGATAAGAATTGACCTAAATATAATTTAAAACCATTCAAATTATATCCAAAATTCATTTTGTATCATACAAGTCTGGCCATGTAGTTTCCACATTATTGTGCAAGTGATGTCAACTGACCTCACAAACAATGAGCAATTTCTAGAAACACATTGTTGCTACTCAAGTAATTGAAATAAGTGGGAGAAAAACTTCAAACTAAGTGTGACTAGTATTCACATGACCATATATTCCCTTTATATATATATATATATATATATATATATATATATATATATATACTAAAACCAAGGCTGGAGTCATCATCCTCTTAACACTCAATCTAAATTTCTTTATTTTAGAGTAAAGTGTTGAGATAAAACAAGCTTAATATCCAACATTAACACACATGAGTATGGCCATGTATTTTATAGTATCTCTTATCAAGTGGCCAAGATATCACTTCTATAGGAGGGAAAAATTTCATATATGTCACTCATAATAATCCATATGTCACAATGTACCCCATCACTATACATATGGCAACCTTTGTTCAAGATCAAATCAAGTAGTGTTAAAGTATGTTGACTGACATATGATTTATGTAGTGACTCTAGGTCTTAGGTTCTTAGTCACTAGTGTCACATTGAGATATGATTCTAAAGTCATAGACTAGGTTCCATGTATCATTATCCAATTCAATTGTCTTTAAGAAGTACTTATTTGTTTTATTAATGTCTAAGATGATTACTAATGAGATATAATCATCAATCAACACACACATGTCTTATGTATTACTGTGGTCCTATATTACCACCACAATAATATTTGACTCGTGACTACATAAGAATGGATACTATGAGTATACATATGATCTCATGTTTAGGTTCTCAACCCAAAATCATATCTCATAGGGTCAATTATTGTTAGGATATGAATATGTTCAATCATTATCTCATATAGAAACAAATAGAATAAGTGGAATTGCCTTTTGTTGATTACCAAATCAATTACAAAGTATCCCACTACAATCATCATTATATTGGCTTTCATGGAATACCCACCAACATTCCCATTTGAACTAGAGCCAATCACTCATGAATCAAACTCTAAGTGATCTTATATGACCATAATGCTTTTGTTGTGACAATGACTTTGTCAGTAGATCAACAATGTTGCTTTCAGTTGATACTCTAAATTTTCAATTTCTTCTTATTGTATGATCTGTCATATGAGATCATAATGTAATAGTATCTTCTTGTAATGTTAACATATTCTAGGTTCCTTAGCTTTTGGAATAGCTCCATTGTTGTCATAATAAATCTCTACTACATCATCAATGGTTGGAACCTCCCCAAGTTCACCATTGCACTTTTAAATCCATACATATTCCTTTGCTATGTTGGAAGTGACAATATACTCATCTTCTATTATCAAACCAACTATTACCTCTTGCTTAGAACTCTTCTTTCTTACAATTCTATAACTGAAGAAAAACATGAATCCTGATTGCAATTGATAGTTGTGCTTGTTGGTTTGGAAGCTTGTGTTAGCATAACACTTTACAACTAACTTTTCCTCAACCATATAATAAATGAGTATCCTTAGTTATTCTTAAATACTTAAGGATTTCCTTTACAACATCAAGAGTCCTTCATTGGGATCTAAGTGGTAGCTACTCATCATTTTCAAATCATACAAGACTTCAAAATGTGTACATGACATTACATACATGATAGATCCAATCAAAGAGACATATGGAATCTTACTCTTGTGTGTTCTCTCTTATAAATATGTGTGATAATTAGTTCTATAGAGACTTATTCGATGAGAGGTGGGTAAGTTTACTCTATTAGAACCTCACATGCTGAACTCTTCTTCACTTTCTCAATGTATGTACTTTTTCTTAGTTCAAGAGGCCTTCTAGATTTATCTTTGTAAATCTTGATTTACTAGAGTGAAAAATGCTTAGCCCCAAGTCCATCAGAGATAATATATCTTCCATAAAAGTCTTAACCAATTGTAGATTAGGCAAGTCATTCCCATAAATAGTATGTCCTCCAGATATCATACAAAGAGTTCAATTTGATCCAACTAACCTTCTTGTATACATAAGGTTTGTCTTCAATTTTGATAAAGCTAAAATTATTTAACCATTTCACTAAAATGAAGATTCCAATATGTACATGCTTCTTTAAATCCATAAATTGACCTTTGTATCTTATGAATCTTTTAGGCTTCATTTGTAGCTATAAGATGATACAATTGTGTCATGTACACATACTCAACTAAATTCCTAAAAGGATTACAGTTTTAACATCCATTTTCTATTCTCATTGCATGAAGGTACAATGGAAAGCATGACCTTCATGGTGTTAACCATAACAACATGTGAATATGTTTCATTAATGTCAACACCTTTTTCTTGTTTGAATCCTTTTGCAACCAATTATCCTTTATAGATTTGTACATTACCATCCATGCCAAACTTCTTCGTGAAGACCCATTTTCACCATATGGGTCGTGTGCACACACTAAGGTCCATACCTTGTTAGCATACATGGATTCCATCTCATATCTCATGACTTTAAGACATTTCTTAGAGCTTGGTCCCTCAATACCCTCATTGTAGGTTGATGGCTCATCATCATTTATGACCATCAAATCATCTTGTTAAGTCACAATAAATATGAATATCTCTGGCTCTAGACATGTCCTACTAGACCATTGAGTTTATTATGCTACATGAGGAATTTGAGATTTTACAACATCTTATGATTCTCCTTATTTCTCATGTACCTCCATATGTTCAATGTTGTTTAGTTGGTCTTGAACTTCTCCACATTCTATTTTCCTCCCACTAGTTCCTTTGAAAACAAATTTATTTTTAAGGAATGCAACAGTTCTAGAAACACACTTTTTTTTTTCAAATGGAATATAAAAGTAATATTTCCGAGTTTCTTTAGGCTATCAACAAAGTAACATTCATCTAATTTGGTTCCAAATTTTCAAGAAGCTCTCTCCTAACATATTCTTCATATTGTTAGACCCCTAACCTAGATTTATAGTTAAACATGCTTGATTGATCTAATTGGGTACTTAATTTCTTAATTAAACATTTAATTATGCTTTTATATCAGTTGATTAAGCTATGTTTCAATTTTGGTGCAATTTGCACTTTATTTGTTTAAGTTTTGCAATTCATGTGCTTTTGTGGACCTTTATGCAAATTTACCCTTTCCTATGGATCTATTTGTAATTTTAACACATGCATGTTGTTCTTCATAGTAATCTTCATAATGTTTGATATGTTTTCACGTTTGGAAGCTTGGATGCACCATTGGATGTTTGCTCCTTTCCCTTGTAGGTTGAGAACCAATTGATTTTGACCCAAGTGATGAGTAGATGGTTTCACCATGTATGATGAGCATCTGATGGTTTCACCAAGTGGGTGAAGGATCCAATGGTTTCTCCTTATAGTTGAGGAACCAATGATTTTCTCTTATGACCCTAGAATTGGGTGCACAATCCGATGGAGGATCAGGGTTCACAAAACGATTAAGTATACCCCACAAACTGATGGTTTCTCTGATGATGCATATTGATGATTCTCTAAGTACACAAACTGATGGATATCCTTGAAAAGCAAACTGATAGAAGTTCTAATATGCATGGAAAAGAAATATTTGGGTTTTGACACATGACAAGATAGCTTTCAACACTTGATCATCTTTCTCTCTCATTTTAGATACATATACCCCTCTCCTCTCTCCCAAACGAACCCTTTGTGCCCTTCATATTTTCCCTCACTTATTGAGGAGTCCAAACTCATTAGTTGGTGGAAGGAGAGATCCTTGAGGACAAAGCTTGGATAGATCTTGGATGCATGTTGCTTTAGGTCTTGGACCAAGAATCTCTATAGTTGTTTGGAACTTTCAAACCTAGTTTCTTGCCTTATACTTAAAAATTCTTCTCTAATCTAGTTTTCTTGTTGTTTTTCTTCTTCTCTCTTCATACATGGTTGGAACCCTAGTGTTCCTGATGGAAACTCATGCATGTGGTTGAAGAACCTCTTTTCTTCTCTCTTTTTCCCTAGATCTACCCTGGTCTTGAAGATAGGAGCTACCTTGGAGCTTGGAAGTGCAAGATAGGGTTTCACCTTCCCTTTTTTGAGATACCTTGTTGTTTGGGCGTTCATCTTCATCTTGAGGCAAGTTATATAAATCTCAACCCTTTATTGCCTACTTTTAACTTGTTCTATATAGACCTTACCCTAGTAACTTGGTATTTTGAAGAAAGATGCCCTTTTATACTCTATTTTGCATATATACATGTGATAGTTGTGTGTTTTTTAACTATCCTTAGATCATGTGAACATTTATTCTTCCATAATGGATATGGACTACCTTGGTTTCAAAGGCATGAAATGATGATTTTTTACTTAGTGTAAAGAACTGGTTTCTCCTAAGTGTAGGAACTGATGGTTTTACATAGCACTGAAATTGATGGTCTTACTTAGTGACTAAATCAAGAACTTTACTTAGTCTATGAACTGATGATTCCATGAAGTCCAAGAAATGATGGTTTTACATAGTGCCTAAACCGATGGTCTCACTTGATAAATGAATTGATGGCTCAACGTTTGAACATATGGATTCCCTTAGTGTAGAAAGTGATGGTTTTACTTAGTGTGTGAACTGATGGCTTCACTAAGTGAATGAACGAATGACTATATTATGTCAATGAATCGATGGTGTTGTTAAGTCCATGAATGAACTGATGGTTTTTGTTGTCCATCAATGAATGTATACTAAGTATATGAAATGATGTTTTTGGATAAGTCTATGAATGAACCAATGGTTTTTATATGTGTGTCAAAAGAACTGATGGTGTTACTATGTATGCTAATTTGGTGATACAATTCAAATCCACACCTTTGAACCTTTCTTGTAGTGGTTAATGGATGATTATATAATACTTATATCTTTTAATGATGTGGTAATTATGAATGGATACATTCATAATGTTATAGGAAACTCCATTATGCCACTCTTAAAAATATCATCACCCTTATGATTGATGCATACTTATGTCTATTATAGAAGTAACAAGTTCATTTATGACATGTTGAACCTTCTACAAAGTATTGAATGATAATGATGTTCCTATAGTAAGTATTATTGTATGGTCTAAATGGCCTATGGGCATGTTTAAAGCCCTAGTGAAGGTTTAGTCCTCTTCATGAATGACAATGGACTAGTACCATATGATGATGCAATAAGGAATATGTTTCACATGTTTTATATCTTCTGGAGTTTTTATGTACCACTAATTTCATAGGATCAATATAGTGGTTTGTATGTAACTTGGTTGATGTAGTATGAAAACACTCAACAAGCTTAATCAATCAAGTGAAACCCTAATCATGTAGTGACCTGAGCCACAGAACTATTCTAGTGCCAAAACTTGTTGGGTATGTGCGATTGAAGATGATTGTGGTCGTACCTTGGATTTTCTTTAGGGCTGAATATGCTAGTTTCTAATGTCATGCCCTATGTACCCAGGGTGGACTAGGATGATAGTAAAATGAGTATTCCAGAAGGGGAACTCAGAGCTATACACTGTTGAGTATGTATGAGTGCAGGGAGGGTATATGTGTGTCATCCTGATCCTAAGGTTTTGGAGAACTGTCAGGGCGATATCTTGTATATGTATATATGTGTGATTGAGGAAAAATGTGGTCGTAGTTCGGATTTTATTTAGGGTTGAATACTATAGTTTCTAGTGTCATTCCCTATGTACCCAGGGCGGACTGGGATGATTGTAGTTTGAATATTATGTCACTATGACATACTCATACTGACTGATGGGAAGAGATCTTAGGATTTCGATTTTCCTAGATTTGTACGGAGCTGATTGCAATGTCACAATGATCAACTAGTAGTATGAGAGGTACACCTCAAACTACCCATGCTTAATAGAATATGTAATTCAGTTGTAGCATATCTGTTAGGGTTATTAAGTGACTCACATTGGATGACAACCCTTTCTTTGTTTAATAATGAGGTAAGAGAAAGCAATTGTACTTCTGGTGTTAGCTCTTTCTGATCCTTTGGCAATTATATTAATATTTAAATTCCATAATATTATTCACTATATCTATTTAATTATATATTCTGTTGCAAGCATTTGACGTTTTTGAGAGTTATATCTCTCACTGGGACATGGGTCTCACCTTGTGGGTCACCACATCTTGTTAGGTGTTCATCAACAACACCATCACCATCAAACCCGTGGCAATGAAGAGGAGTAATTTGGAGATCCATAGAAGAAGAAGGTTGGCTAGATGTTTAGTCATCCAAGAGTCATCCATGTACCCTCAGGCCCAGGTGGGGAAGTTTTGTATATGATGTATATGGGCTTGAGTTATTAATAATATGTGGATGTTTGTGCATGATGTGAGTATGTGAATAATATCTTTTGTATACAGGTTGTGGATGAGGCCACAAAGTAGTTGTAAAGATACCTGGTATGGTTGTACATGCTTTATGCAAAATGTTGGACCTCTATGTAAATATTCTTGGATATGTTTAAGAAGTTTAATTTGATTTTATTTCTACACCTTTTTATTGATATGATTAATTAGTGATCCATCATGTTTTGGTTTTTAGTAATCTCATATAGCATTGCGGGTTGCCACAGTTTGGTTGGTACCAAAGCTTAGGGTTCACTGAAGCTACAGGGACACATGACTTAGGCTGTTGTGCTTGTTCTTATGTAATCCAACATATCTGACCGTAGCTATTGGTTATGCAGATATGTCTAGAGAATGTGAAGAGCATGCTGAGAGAAATTTTTTGGCACCAGGAGGTGAAAGTAGAGGACTGGTACCTGATGAAAGAGTACCTGAGATAGGGCAAAATACCAAGTTTCACATGTATATATGCAAAATAGAGTATAAAAGGTCATTTTTCTTCAAATACCAAGTTTTTAGGGTAAGGTCTATATAGAACAAGTTAAAAGTAGGCAAGAAAGGGTTGAGAGTTATATAACTCACCTCAAGATGAAGGGTTCTAATCCTTTGGCAATTATATTAATCTTTCAATTTTATAATATTATTCACTCTATCTATTTAATTATATATTCTTGTGCAAGAAATAGATGTTGTTGAGAGTTATATCTCTTACCGGGACATGGGTCTCAACTCATGGGTCACCACATCTTTTTAGGTGATCATCAACAACACCATTAGACCCGTGGCAATGAAAAGGAGTAGTTTAGAGATCCATAGAAGAAGAAGGTTGGCTAGTTATTTAGTGTGTCCTACAATCATCCATGTACTCTCAGGCCCATGTGGGGAAGTTTTGTAGATGATGTATATGGGCTCTATTTATTGATAATGTGCGGATGTTTGTGAATGATGGGAATATGTACACAATATTTTTTGTATATAGGTTGTGGACGAGGCCACGGAGCAGTTGTAAGAATACATGGTATGGTTGTACATGGTGTTATGCAAAATGTTGGACCTCTATGTAAATATTCTTGGACATGTTTAAGAAGTTTAATTTGATTTTATTTCTACACGTTTTTTTGATGTGATTAATTAGTGATACATCATGTTTTGGTTTTTAGTAATCTCATATAGCATGGAGGGTTGCCACAGTTTGGTTGGTACCGAAGCTAAGGGTTCGATGAGTCTATAGGGACACAGGACTTAGGTTGTTGTGTTTGTTCTTATGTAATCCAACATGTCTAACTGTGGCTATTGGTTATACAGATATTCCTGGAGAATGTGGAGCATGATGAGAGTAGTTTTGTGGAACCAGGAGGTGGCAGTCGAGGACCGGTACCTGACGAAAGAGTACCTGAGACAGGGCCAGAACAACCCATACCACCTCTGTTTGGACCTTCAACCATGGCTGATTTGGCTTTTCAGTCTATGTTTGGACAATTTATGGTGACTATTACACATTTGGTAGATAGGGTGCCTGCGCCTCAACCAAGGGCACCTATCTTGAATGTGGGATCTCAGGGTCCATGTAAGACCTTTGAGAGATTGAAGCACATGGGAGACTGTTACAACCCCAAATTTTTGGTTCATTTGGTGAGAAATGTAATTTCTCATATTAAAGATATTAGAACAAATAATGATATAATTTGTTTTGAATAGATGAGTTTCGTTTACAATAACCTTGTTGGTTGTTTTGTGGGCTTTATTGGCTATTGGGCCCAATAACAAGGAAAAGACAAAAGGAACTCCATTATTAATAAGAAATGGAGAAAAGAAAAATGTAGAAACCTCTAGAAGGCAAAAGAATGTAATCCAAAGGTGTATTTCGTGCCTCTTGAGTTCCTTGGGTTCCGAGGAGTCCAAAGTTGCAAAGATAATGCAAAAAAGAAAAGAAAAGATCAATTAAATATTTCTTTATTAAGAAAGAAATTGAAAATAATGATAAAATGTGGGAAATAAGTGAAAAGAGGTATAATTGAGTTACCCTTGGTGGATTTTCGTATCCAAAGGATTCCTAATGTTAAAAGTAATGCCAATGATGAAAATAAAAAGAGAGATAAAGAGAAATCCTCAAAGAGAGATATTTTAATAGGAAATAAACAAGAGAATGAGAAATAATGAATATAGATGCATCTAGAAGGATAATAAGTATCCTTAAAAATGAATTTCGAAATATTAGAGTTTCTTTGGGTCCAAGGATCCCCAATGGAGAAAAAGAAAGAGAAAATACCAATAATAGAAAATAAGAGGATAATATGATGCATAATGAATGAATTTTGTGGTATTGTTAAAGAGGTGGTATTTTCTACTAAAAGAAAACATAGTTTCATGCCAGTGGATTAAAGGGCAAGTACTAAGAGAATAAAAGAGATGATTTTCAAAATTCTAATATCTAAAGAATAATGAATATCAAAAAGATATTTAAGAGAGAAGAAAGAGAGACTTTCTTCTTAATGAAGGAATCAGATTCCTAGTGGGAAAGAACTTTGTTTCTTCATGGGCAAGCATCCTAGGGTGTTGCTACACTCCCCTATATAAGGGGTAGAACCCTTGACTGAGTCCAGAGAGATTCCATGCAGTCCCCTCTCTTCTTCTTGTTCCTTTCTGTACAAACCCTAACCAAGAGGGTGTAGTACTATCCCTAGAGAATGAAGGGTGGTTTTGTGGTCTTGATGGAGGCAAGAAGCTTCCGCGACGATCCAAGGAGGATCGGCTATCCAACCCCACCCTGGACTTTGAGCTGCCTCTGCCGTAGGTCTGCGAAACTACATCAAATCATGGCAGCAAATGCAAGAAGATCTCACTCAGGAACAGACATCTTGGCCACATTTTGGAAGTGCCTCGAGGGCGCCAGGGTGTAGCGGAGCTGGGACGGCCATGGACGGCCACCCCCGAGCCCTGGTGAGGGAAGGGCGGACCGACGACGTGCTACAGGTCGGCGCAGCTAGGGCGTCGGGAGGTAGAAGATGACCATGGGCAACATTTGACTATTTTTCCCCTCCGTGGGCTGGAGCACCAACAACTTAACCAAGGGTGAAATCGTCATTTCATTATATTTCCAAAAACCAGCAAGGTTGCATGAATAGAGGCAATGTGGCATCCTCTGATTGGTCCAAAAAGGTAATCCTTGCAAAATTCATAACTAAATAATGGTAGCTCAGATTGGTACATATGATATATGTATTTTTCTTAGAAAAATGAGAGGAATTAATTAAAATGGTTTTAGAAGCTAATTCCTCTTGAAATTAGAAAAGTAATGGAAGTTATCAACTTTAATGCTTTAATGATTAAGAAACCCTATTTTGAGATGATTAATGTGTTTAGCAGGGTTTAATGGATGATTAAAGTTGATATTAACATGTTAATGGTAAAAAGGTACATTAAGAACAAAAAGGATGAACTTGCACATAATTGGTTTAATTTATAATTTCATGTGCATAAATATGCTTTAATGGGCCTTGAAACCCTAATGATGGCAATTGTGACTCTTAATGGCTTTAATTGTTCAAATTCATGCATAAGGGTGAGATATGATGGTGCAAAGCTATTTTGAGTATAAAGGTTCCTAATTGTGGATAAATACCCTTAATATAGTAATTAGGGTTTTCTAATGGATAAAGGTGGAATTGATGATAAATGGGCATAATGAACTTGTCATGGATTAAAAGGATAAAAATGGTAGCTTTAATGAAAAAGAGGCTTAATGGACTTAATTGTGCTTTTCTGAAATTAGGATTATGTGTTGTTAAAAGATAACCTTAATATCTTTTGTGAAGAATTGATGAGATAATTAGGGTTTAAAATAGTATAATGAAGAGAAACCCTAATTGCAATGGAAACCCTAACAGTGGACTAGAAACCCTAGGAAGCGAGCTAGGTTTAATAGATCTTGATGGCATGATCAATGATAGGAAAATTGGATGCATATTTCAGGATCAACTTGGTGTGTGCTTGCTTGGTTTCTTAATTTGTTGAATTATTTCTGCAATCAAGTCAGCTTGACAGGTATGTGGTTAATTATGGTCAATCACATTAGTTTCCCGAATGGTTTCCCAGATGATACATCGCATTAAATGAAACTTATCAGTTGGATGTTCATACTTGCAAATTATAAAGTCACTATGATTATCACAATTGTAAAATAAGTGTGTATTCTTGAACCTACATGCCACCCTGATGGATGATGCCAAAAGGTCAAGCCTAGGAGGGAAGACTAATGGGCACCATGAGTGGTGACCCCAGACACCAAGGTCGGGATTGAGAAGGTGGTCTTTATGGAATGACTAACAAGCACTATGAAGGGTGACCCCAGACACCAATCTTGGGATTGGGAAGGTGGCCTTAAGTCATTGGCAAAAGAGAAACCTTAAGGTGGGTATGCTAGGGTTAGGGCAAAAGCGATGGAGAATGTCATATTGAAAAGCATAAATTGGCTTGTTAATTAACTTGATTGTGATAATTAGATTGTTAGCCATATTTTAAAAATTTTGGTTGTCCCCACATACCGACATATTTCGATATGCTAACCGACGTTTTATTTGTCGACGTTTTAGGTACAAGATTGAAAAGGACAAATAGTAAAGCGACATATGTGGAATTAAATAAGAATTAAATTACAAGGAGGATTAGTTAGAATAGACTCCATATGTGGATAGAAGTAGATATCCAAGTTTTTGAAAAAGGTATGAAAAATTTTATTTTATTACAACCTTTCAGTTTAGTTAGTAGAATTTGATAATTGTTATTGATTATTTGTTGAACCTTTGATCCTGTTAATTGGGATAATGGCTCTGACCTCTTGGTCTCCCTTAATTGGGGGTTACTGGGAGGCGGGGTCGTTACATTTGGTATCAGAGCATAGGTTCCTCATTTAATCCTTAATAATTATTAAATTTTACAAATTCCATAGAACCGAGGGAGTTATTAGAGGATTTTCTAAAAGACAGAGGTGTCTAGAAAAGGATCACGTCTAAGGGCTGGCAAGATTTTCCTCCACACCGCTAGTCAAAATGTGAGGATTCCCGAATTAGTGTGACTGCCTGGCCGATGTCTTAGGATCAGACTCAAAATAAGATACCTTTAGGACTCTCTCA
This sequence comes from Alisma plantago-aquatica, assembly GCA_963693085.1. NCBI lineage: Eukaryota > Viridiplantae > Streptophyta > Magnoliopsida > Alismatales > Alismataceae > Alisma > Alisma plantago-aquatica. The sequence continues at coordinate 684,617,637 of OY856415.1, read as the reverse complement.
TCTTGTTCATCCCTTCTCAACTCAAATGCTATTAAGGACCTTAAGGATTAGGGTTTTCTCTCTTTTCCTTACCCTCTTGAGGTATGGGTAAGGTTGATAAGGTTTAAGGAATCCTCCATCAAATTAATGAAAAGCATGTAAATAAGATGTCATGTACATAAGCTTAATAGTTAAGCACAAACTAAAGAATAGATATGACATATGATGTCATGCCCTCAGGATAGACCTGAGGCTAGACCTCCTTGTCAGGAGGATGAGTGGAGAAAGTTGGTCATGGAGGCAGAGATCTCCATTATAAGTAGAGACCTGGCACATCCTCTAAGGATGATGCTAACCCTAACCCTAAGTGGTGGTTAGAGAGAGAGAGATGGTATGATGAGTTAGATGTCATGGTAGACCAAGTGTATGGATGGACATGCCTTTGGATGCCCATATGAGCCATGAGAGGTTGGATGACCTAGTACCCTTGGTGACCCCAACCCTGGGAAGGGTCGTGCATGTTAGAGTGAAGGATAGCTCCTTCAATGATAAGGGTGAAGGACCCATGGAAACCCCATGAGCTTATATGAGCATGGCATAGTATGCACCTAGAGTATGTCAAGTTGTGCAGGCATTAGGTCAAAACCCTGGCCAGGAGAGTTTGAGGGATAGCTCATTAGATAAGCATAAAGGGTTATGGATCACCTTGAGCAAACATAAGCTTGAACATAGGTGTCACCCAGGTAGGGGTATGCTTGTGAGCTTGATCCACCTTCATGGAGAGAGGACCTTTAGTAATAAGGCTGGTTGTGGAGTAGCTCTAGAGAGAGAGAGAGCAGGACCCAGGAAAGAAGGTTGGAAGCTTAGACTCTGAGATATGAGGAACGGTGGGGAGTTGAGGATAATGCGACCCAAGTGTATGGTTGTGGTTGCCACATGCATGATCCCTGGAGGTTGGGGGATATCTTGGTTGCCATTAGAGGAACCAAACCCTAGAGAGTGGATGATGCTTCTGGTACCTATGTGCCTATGGTATAGGTGTTTACCTACTGAGATGAAACAAAGAGTGCCTTAGACCCTAAGGAGGTTTGAGTAACCAGTTGTGAGGCCTTATGCCTTGTAGGTTGTCCTTGAGGAGGACTCCTGTCTGAAGTGTTGTTCAAGTAGAAGGATGATAGGAAGTGCATGACATACCTTGGACATGCTAGGCTCGCGGTTAAAGGTTGAGCATGCAGTTGGACACCCAAAAAGTGAACCTAGGCCTAAGTGGGGAAGTGGTGTACCTGATACTCCTAATGAGATTTGAGTTTCTGTAGATCCTAGCAAGGTACTCCTCATGTTTAGAGGAAAGGAAAACCCCTTAAGTTTAAGGTATGTTTGATGAACCCCTCAAGCTAAGTTGATGACATGGGAAGGTGTGATCTTGATCCATCGTTGAGGAAAGAGAACAAGTATGGCCTAGCATGGTTTAGTAGGTGGTCTGCTTGTGCCTTAGTAGCTACTTGGTTAAGCATGCTCATGTGAATGTAAACCCTAAGGATGTTTGTGACCTTGTTGTCAAGAGTTGTAGTTTCCTCCCATCCTGGGAGCGGGACCCTTTGGTAGGGTGTATACCAGTTTTGTGGGTTTTGAGGAAACCTAAAGAGGTGCCATATGATCTTGAGAAGCTACGTGAAGAGTACGTGGTATGAGAATGAACCTGTAGACCCATAGATAACCATCTCTAAGTGCATACCATGGAGGTAATCGGTATGGGGCCTGACCAAGGTAGGCAGGTTGCCAAGACCTCTATGAAAGGATGAAAGTCAGCCCATGAATGTAGAGAGAGAGAGAGATGATGATGAAGGCTTGGGTAAGGTTCTAAGTTGGACGTGTACTATGTTAGAATCCTAAGTCTATCCTAGGGTCAGGTGGGGATAAGACTGATGGAAGTGGGAGTTTCCTAATTCCCTAGTTTCACATGACCATAGGGTCGGGAGGTAACATCTATCATTATCTGAGGGTCATGGGTTAGGAGTTTGAATACCTTCATGAACTCATGGGACCCAAAGGGAAGATGAGTAGGGCATTCTCTGGATGAATAAGGGAAGAGGGATGACCCCAAAAGTGTCGAAACCCTATAGACCTAGAGGAGATGACCAAGGGATATGTGTAAACCTTAGTAGGTTTGAGACCAGTTTTCCATGGAAGTAACTTTGATATCAAGATGATTGTGATGTAGAGACATATGTGGCACGTTTCAACTTAGAATTAAAGGTGTACTGACAAGGTGGGATGTACCATCTCTACTCTTAGAACATGAAGACCTCTGTATTTTGATTGTAGCCACATGCTTATTTCCTCTTGTTATGGGAGTGAGAGATAGGACAATACACATGTGATGTGAGATTTTATCGCACTAACAAACTCACTCGGGGTTGAAATCCCTGAGCTTTTACCAAAACCAAAGTGCAATAATACCACCCGCAAACGGACGAGTCTTATCACAGTATAGTTAAGGATCGAACCCAAAGGACAACATTTTTAAGAATCCTTGTCAGTCAAATCTAGCTCAAGTAAAACTAATATTTAGAATGATTGGTTGATTTGAGGTTAATTAAACTAATTGCAAGAAAGTAAAGGATGAATTAAAGTTGGATTTAGATCAATGATAAGGAATCACTGGGATGGTATCAGGTTTCACCACTGCTATGCAGGCAAACACATTCAATCACAAACATTCCAGACAAGATATAACTATCCAAATAGAGTTGCTGCAGAACCCCCCATACAGGCATTAGGTTCGCGTAAGCATCACCTTAGGCATCAGATGTCTCGTCACCATCCAGATCACTTACTTACGGCTCCGAAGATTGTGGACCCCCTATACAGGCGTTAGGCACACAGAAGTGTCACCGAAGGCTAGATGGCTCATCCCCTCGCGGATCATACACTTACTACCTCGAAGAAATCCCATTCTATTTCTAATTTGGGAGTCAACAACACTAATCGATAAGCAAATAGGTGATAGATCTACAAACTAACATCGACGATAAACAAGACGATACAAAATCCAACTAAGGCTGTGGTCCTCCCTGAGGGATATTTAGACCACAGAAGTGTCACCGTAGGCTAGATGTCTCGTCCCCTCTCAGATCATACACTTACGACCTCAAGGAATCCTATTAGAAGTTCTCGTCAAGGAGTCAAACTTATAAACCGCCATTCCGTCCCATATATAGAAGAGTTTTCAATATAGGAAAGAACAAGATGAAATCTAGGAGATGATCAACTACGAGCATACCAACTAACAACAAAATGGAAAGATATATACATTGCCATGGAGAGTTTAACAAAAGAACATGATTTGCATGGGCAGTGGGGCTAGTCCCCGCACCCCAATGAAAAGGTACTACTCGCTCATGATGCGAGAAATAAGAAGAATAAGAAAGAGAGAGAAATCTTCCATGAATTCGGTGCAGAAGGTAGTCGCAACTCAGTGAAGAAGATACAACCTTCTACGTCGTGTCAGAGAAGATCTGGACGTGAACAAGAGATGCCAAGACAGACCAGACAGTCTCCCTCACTCTGTCTTCCTTCTCTCCTTAGCCTCCTTGGTTGCAACACGGGCAGTAGGTGGAATGCAATTGGCACAGACTGGACTGGATTTGGATCAGACCTATGTACATGCAGCCTGTTGGCGTCCCGGAACCGATCCCCAAGTGAGGACCCTTGGGGTCCTATTTATAGGCACAGGACTGACCCCAAACGGTCTTAAGATATTTTTGCCCAAACAGTTTCACTTAATTGAGCCCAAATTGTCTGTAGAATCTGACCAAACGGTCTTGCATAACCTGGGCAAACAGTTTGTAAACTGTATAAGACCAAACGGTCTTGAGAAGCAAATAGTTTGGAAACCGCACCATACTGAACGGTCTCACAGACCGTTTGCTTTTCTCAAACGATCGTGTGCAAACGGTCTTCGGGCAGGAGTATCAAACGGTCTTGGTGTTCAGTCGGTTTGGAAATTGATAGAACTCCAAATAGTTTGCAGGTGAACTAAAAGACCAAACAGTCTCTGAGGTAGCTTCCTCCAAATGGTCTATAGACCGTTTGCTATCAAATGGTCTTGTGATTGGTACCAAACGGTTTCAACTTCTCGATTGACCAAATGATCTAGGACTGTTTGGCTGGTGACGGTGGCGTGGCAGTGTAGCAGATGGTGGCGGTGATGCTGCTGTTATGCATCAGGTTGCCATGTCGATGGTGGAGGGAAGAGGCGTTGCAGCTGCTGTGTGTGTAGAGGAAGTTAGCAAGGGCGCCTGACCTGGTTGTCGCCGGTGGACGACAGAGGGAAGAGAGGTGCTGGCGGAAATGCAGTGGCTGGTTGGTGATGGAAGGGTCAAGAAGAACATGTCTGACGACATGGACAATGTTGCCAGAGGTAGGAGATGACGCACCACGGCCGTGGTGAGGTACCCCGATCGTGGTAATGTTGCGGTCCCACGGCCGTGCCGCCTTGCACGGGCATGGTGAGTGAGTAATCGGGCTCTGATGGCATTGTGCCATGGCTGTGGCATGACACCACGGTCGTGGTGAGTGAGAGCTCAGGCGTTGGGGATGATCCACCATGGTCGTAGCGAGGAGAACACAGTCGTGGCTTCACCACACAGTCATGGTGAGGACAGTGGACCACAGCCGTGGTCGTCCAAAATGGTTGTGGCCATGGATTTGCTTCAAGGCCTTGCAATGCTCGATTCCTCATGGCTGGGTTATTCTTCCAAACGGCCTTTTTTGGTCCATCGATCTCGAGACCGAATGGGCTCAAACGGTCTTGAGACCGAATGGGCTCAAATGGTCTTGAGACCAAATGGGTGGAAAGCTTGGTTAGATTTCTTGATCAGAGGCAGAGATGAAGGTGGACCCCAACTACTTGTTCAGCTTTGTCAAAACCTGCATTAAATCAACAATATTTAGTTAAAACCTTGATAATCGAATAAACTAAGTAGTTTTGCACATTATGATTCATATTGAGTGAAATAGTATATATATAGAGTTGGATTTGTCCCAAGGTGATAATTGAATTTCATGATGAATATACATTCATCAAAATACCCCGAACTTAAACGTTGCTCGTCCTCGAGTAACACAAAATCTGAAACAGTCGCCAAATTAATACTTTCAATTCGTGTGATTGCTTCATCTTCACATCATGAATGTTTTCTTTCTGCTCAATCTGACTTAGTATCTCAACCTCCTGAGACCACTAAACACATCTTACCATATCTTCATTCCTGAGTTCGCTTTCCAATATCACTTCCTCCTTACTTTTTCTGACAATCAAGCATGTCAAAGAGTTTTGTAAGAATCCAGAGACACCCACAGAACAACAAGTATGCATTTGATCTGACACTGGTATTTTTCAGGATAGGGTAGGCATTCATTGCACCATTAGTTAGAAAACAGAGTGAATGGTGGTATGGAAGGAAGAAATAAATCTCTCCTCTATTCAAATCGAGATTTTTATTCATTTGCTTTGTAATTTCATTTATTGCATTTTTTGTGCGAATCTCTCCTCTATTCGACTCAAGATTGCATTTCTTTTTGTGTGTGCTTTGGCATCTTTTTGTTTGCAACTCTCTCCTCTATTCGACTTGAGATTGCATTTTTGGTGGTACGCCCCTGTTTATTTGTTAGGGGTATAGAAGAAGAGAATAAAGAGGGAAGTGACGTGCCGCCCCGAACTTAGGGTTTGGCATGAATTTGGCTATTTTTGTTTCTTTTTTATGAATGGAGGGGTACGAAGATGATAGAGGAAGTGTATAATAGAGTTCAGATCAGAATGCAACTTGATTTACAATTCAGTGCACCGGGTTGTTCTCTTTATCAAACTCTGCTCAAATAATGACTTGATGAGGATCTGGTGGGGAATCCATGTTATTGTTCCACAAATCAGTTAGGAAGCCTGACATATTTGATCCCTATCAATTTGTCAGACACTTATCATTTTTGCAAAAGTATCATGATGTTAGGAATCATAAGCTTCACAAGATGATTTCAAACAAAAGGCTTGTTTCAAAAAGTGGTCCTTTTGAGGATCTACTTCGAATAAGGAGAGTATAATGATTCAAAATGCATACTCGGATGATTCAAAATGCATACTCGGATAGTTAGTGAGTTTTAATGAAACTAGGAAGTGTCAAAAATTCATCAAGTATCTGTTCAATTTCTTTTGAAAAACATTAAAGAATTTAGAAAATTTTGAAGATTTTTATCAAGAATGTGATAGTGAAAACTTAAGTGTGAAAAGGATGGGTGTAGGTGGAAAGTAAGATACATACCACCCACCCTCCACCCCGAACTTAGATATTTTCTCGTCCCGAGCAAACCCTAAATCCAAGATGGAGGGGAAAGTTCGTGCCATATTTATCACCAGATGTGGTTGCGTTCCAAACAGCGTGCATCCTCTTATCTGAAAATCTCAAAGTAGAGAGTAATTAGATCTTAAAATAGCATCTTGCGATGCTAATTTTATTTAATGAAAAATTAAGTAGAAGGTAAAAACAAAATTAAAGAAACATTCTAATTTGAAAAAGTAAAAAGGATTTATTGGTCGAGTTGCCTCCCGACAAGCGCCTTTGTTTTATGTCGATGGCTCGACTGAGCCCTTTAGCTTTACGGTGGATCCTTTGGATTGGTGAGTTCCAACGTTGCTTTAGTGCCTATGTCAGTTGAGGTGAAATATCTCTTTAAGCAGTGACCATTTGTTACAAATTCACCTGACTTTTCACTCCATAATGAGAAGGCACCATGTGGGGAGATGCTCTTGACGATGTATGAACCAGACCAGCGAGAACAAAGTTTTCCTGGGAATAATTTTAGTCTTGAGTTGAATAGAAGAACTTGGTCACCCACTTGTATGCCTTTTCTTTTCAAATGACCATCATGCCAAAGTTTGGTTCGTTCTTTATAGATTCATGCATTTTCGTAAGCTGTTATCTGGAGTTCATCCAGCTCTTGAAGTTGTAGGGTCCTGGTTTGGCCTGCCTCTTTCATGTCAAAATTCAATTGCTTAATTGCCCACCATCCTTTGTGTTCCAATTCTATAGGCAGGTGGCATGACTTTCCATAGATAAGACGAAATGGTGTAGTTCCAAGAGGAGTCTTAAAAGCAGTATGGTAGGCCCACAATGCATAATTGATTTTCACTGACCAATCTTTCTGATTGCAACCTACCGTCTTTTCCAATATAGCCTTGAGTTGTCTGTTAGATACCTCTACATGTCCACTTGTTTGTGGATGGTAGGGTGAGGCTACCTTATGTGTTGCACCATATTTTCTTAGTAATGCTTCAAAGCTTCTTTCAAGAAAATGGGAACCTTCGTCAGATATCACGGTGCGTGGGATGTCAAAATGGGGAAAGATAATGTCCTTGAACAATTTGATGACTGGTTTGGAATCACTAGTGACGGTTGGTATTGCTTCAACCCATTTTGAGATGTAGTCCACTGCCACCAGGATGTATGAAAATCCATGAGAAGATGGGAATGGACCCATGTATTCCACCCCCATACATCGAATATCTCTACTTCTTGCCATAGATTCAACGACATCTCATCTCTCTTTGTTATATTGCCTGATCTTTGACATTTGTCACATGATAGGACAAAGTCATAGGAATCCTTGGATATTGTTGGCCAGAAGAATCCACATTGCAAAACCTTCAAGGCAGTCTTTTTAGAGCTCATATGTCCTCCCACTGGTCCCGAGTGACATTGTTCCAAAATGAGTTGAGCTTCTTCTTCGGTGATACATCATCTGTACAGACCATCAACACATAGTTTGAAAAGGTACAACTCATCCCAGTGGTACTGTTTCACATCATGCATAAATTTCTTTAGTGCATTCCCAGTGCATTGGGGATGGATAACCCCAGCAACAAGGTAGTTTACAAAATCTGAGTACCACGGTACAACTTCTGAGACCTTCATTAGATGATCATCTGTCACGGAATCATCGATCGGAATTTTCTCAGTATCCTGAGTGTGGATGCGACTAAGGTGGTCTGCTACAACATTCTCTATACCCTTTTTATCTCTCATATCTAAATCAAATTCTTGTAATAGGAGGATCCATCTAATCAACCTGGGTTTTGCATCTTTCTTTGCCAAAAGGTAACGAATGGCAGCGTGGTCTATGTAGACAATGACCTTCGAACCAATTAGGTAGGATCTGAACTTGTCAAAGGTATACACGACTACTAGAAGTTCTTTCGCTGTGGTTGCATAATTCCTCTGAGCTTCATCGAGAGTTTTTGATGCATAATAGATCACATAGTGTTTCTTCTCTATATATTGCCCTAAAATAGCACCCACAGCATAGGCGCTGGCGTCACACATAATTTCAAAAGGGTGGTCCCAGTCGGGAGCTCTAATTATGGGGGTGGTTGTAAGGGCCTGTTTCAGTGTGGTGAAGCTTTTGACACTTTCTTCATTGAAATTGAAATCAGTATCCTTTAGTAATAGGTTCGTCATTGGCTTCGTTATCTTGGAAAAGTCCTTTATGAATCTTCTGTAAAATCTTGCATGAACTAGGAAAGTGCAGACTTCTTTTACATTAGTTGGGATAGTCAGTTTAGAAATCACCTCAATCTTGGCTTTATCTACTTCAATTCCTCTATTGCCGACCCTATGGCCGAGGACAATGCCTTCCTTTACCATAAAGTGACACTTTTCCCAATTCAACACAAGATGTGCTTCTTCACAATGTTTGAGGATTAGGGAGAGGTGCGTTAGACATGAATCGAATGAATCTCCATAAATAGAAAAATCATCCATGAAAACCTCCATAATTGTTTCAGTAAGACCAGTGAATATGTCAGCCATGCAACGTTGGAATGTTGCAGGTGCATTACAGAGACCAAATGACATTCTTTTAAATGTGTAGGTTCCGAATGGGTAGGTAAAAGTAGTTTTCTCTTGGTCATCTGGATGTATGGGTATTTGATAGAATCCATAGTAACCGTCAAGATAACATAAATATTCTTGGTGAGCCAATCTTTCTAAGACTTGATCAAGGAAAGGCATAGGGAAATGATCTTTTCGAGTTGCCTTGTTTATTTTTCTATAATCTATGCACATCCTCCACCCTGTGACTGTTCAAGTGGGGATGCGTTCATTGTTTTCATTCCGTATAACAGTTGTTCCACCTTTCTTCGGGACAACATGCACAGGGCTCACCCATGGCGAATCTGAGATCGGATAGATTATTCTAGCTGTGAGAATTTTAATGACCTCGCGATGGACCACTTGCTTCATATTTGGATTTAATTTCCGTTGATGCTCAATAGTAGGCTTGTGATCTTCCATCATAGGGATCTTGTGCATACATTGTGCTTGACTGACCCCAGTGATGTCACTCATTTTATAACTGATGACTTTCTTTCTTTCCCTCAATTCCTTCATAAGTTTCTCTTCTTGTTTAGCTGTTAGATCGGAATTTATAATAACTGGGAAAACCTTGAGATCGTCTAAAACACATATTTCAGTCCTTCGGGAAGAGGCTTCATTTCGGGAGCCTCTGTTTTTTTGCATGTTTCTTCTCTAGTTTCCATAGCTTTGAGTTCTTCACTAGTGGCTTCAACATCTTCTTTAACAAAATCGAGGGATTCAATGCAATCCTTTACTTGTTCGTCAATCAATCCATCAATTGATGTGTTTGTCAGAGCAACTTCTAAAGGATCGTCTGATTCATGATGCTCTTGGGTCAGAAGTGACATTTGCTCAATGCAGTCAATCAGATAGACTTCTTCTTGCATACTTGGTCTTCTCATACTTTCAAAAACTTTAAATTCAAGAGTTTCTTTGCCCAATATGAGCAGTAAGGTACCAGCTTCAACATCGATCAAGGCTCTTGCAGTGGTGAGGAATAGACAACCAAAGATGAGAGGATATCTGGCGTCTTCCTTTATATCCATAATGACAAAGTCGCATGGAACATATGTGTCCTTGCCTACCTTGACCGGGACATCTTCGAGGATTCCTAACAGACTTTTATCGAATTGTCTGCAAGATGTATAGTCATGCCAGTAGGTAGAAATTCTGCAAACCCCAGTCTCTTACACAGGCTAAATGGCATAATAGAGATGCTTGCACCGAGATCGGCCAAACCTTTCTTGCATGATGAGTTGCCGATGTGGCATGAAATTCCAAATGATCCCTAGTCTTTTTGTTTCTTGGGCATCTTGCTCAAAATAATGTCAGACGTAGTTGTTGCCAGTTTTACTGTCTCATACTCTTTTGTTATATACTTCCTTGTGAGAAGTGACTTTAGGTACTTAGTCCAGGCTGGTATCTCATCCAGCGCATCCAAGAAGGGTATATCAACATGAAGTTTCTTCATAGCCTCTTTAAACTTATTGAATCGAGTATCAAGCTTGGTCTGCCTTAGACGAGTTGGGAAAGGTATAAGAGGCTTATATATAGGGATATCAGGTTTCGGAGTTTCAGTTTCTTCATCAGTAGGTTCCTCATGATTTCCCTTATCTGTCTTATCGACTTTTGATTCATACTCTTGTGTTGTTGAGTCTTGGGCAATCACAGGTTCATCCTCGTCTGTAATAACCAAAGGTGTCTTTTCAAGGGGATTTGAATAATCTTTCCCTGACCTAGTGGTGACTGCCTTCAACTGTTCAGGATGCTTAGGATTGTTCTCGGGTTGGCCAACAAAGACTCTAGCAGGTGGCTTTATGCTATCTGCGAGTTGAGCTAGTTGAGATTCAATAGCCTTCTACTGAGCTTGTTGGTTGGCTATCATAGTTTGCTGAGTTTGTAACATCTTTTCAATGGCTGATAGCTTGTCATCAGAAGATATGAGTCATGCTTGCTGTCCTTCCTATTGATTAAGATTCTGATACTGAGAGTTGTTTTGAAAATTATTATAGTTCCTATTCTGAAAATTCCCCTTGAAATTTCCTTGATTCCCAAAATTTTGTTGTTGATTATACTGGAATCCTAGTGGGCCTCTTGGTTGGTTGTTTGAACCAAATTGGTGCGAGTTTACTGCTCCAGAGGGGTTTCTGTATCGAAAATTGGGATGATTCCTATTCTGATTTGGATTGTAATAACTTTGACCCGGAATGGTGTTGATAGAATTAAGATTTTCCATCTGACCATTATCTCCTTGTCCACACACGTTGCTTAGAAAAATATCATAGAGAACATTGCATGATAAGGTGGAATGATCGATGCTCTTACATGCTTCACAGAATAGGGAAGCGGACTTGACATGTTCCAGTTGTCGAGTGGGCGAACGTCCTCTTCCAATAGCAGCAAGAGATGATTCAATATGGTCTTGTTTGGAAACTAAGAGTTTCAAGGTTTCAGCGATAGACTTGTACTCGGGAGTAACTTCGGCCATAGCTACTTTCAAAACTCCTTTACCTACATATCTACCCCAATTGGCTTGATTTTCAGCTCCCAGGGTGACAACTCTCCATGCGCTGTCATAACTTTGACGCATGAAGTTTCCTCCAGATGAGGAATCTAGGAATCTCTTAATGTCATCGTCCACACCCCTATAGAAAATCTCAATGAGTTGGTTCTTGGGAATTCCGTGGTGTGGACACTTGCGTGAAAGCTCTTTGTATCTCTCCCAAGCTTCAGCAAGGGTTTCTCCGAGAACTTGAGTGAAATTTGTTATTCAGCCTCTGATTTCATATGTGAGAGATGGGGGATAAAATTTTTCTAGAAACACATTTTGCAGTTGTTCCCAGGTGGTGATGGGTATTTCACTTTGCAACGAATTGTACCAACTTATAGCTCTATCAGCAAGGGAATACTTAAAGAGAAGGAGTCGAATGGCATCATCAGTGACTCCATTATGTTTTGTCATGGCACATAGATCAATGAATCTCAAAAGATATTCTTGGCTGTCTTCTCCTTGCTTGCCATAGAAAGGGTTATTTTGAAGCAGGGTGATCCAGTGCGCTCGTATCTCGAAATTAGTAGTGTTGATAGGAGGAGGTTGTATAGGATGATGAACATTAACAACTTTCGGGATTGAGAACTCTATAAGATCCTTTTGTAGTTCAGCTGCTTGTGCTGCTAGGATTTCCTACTGAACCACAGCCCTGGCTTCTTGCATGAGCCTCTCTCTTTGTGCATTGATGGCTTGAGCCACTCTTCGAGCTACCTCTTCTTCTTGAGCCATCCTTGCTTGATTTTCTCTAATATGACGATGAAAAGTTCTATCTATCTTAGGATCAAAGCTCGCTGCTAGTCTCGGGCTGTCTGAACAGTGCATGCACTATGCCTTGGATTGTACTTGAAAATAGAAAGGATGTTGGAAATTAGATTCACAAAATAGAGTCAAATTCAAGTAAATGATCGATTGTTTTCAAAAAGGAAAAGCAAAATCCTAAATAGTCTTAAAAGAACTAGATTTGACTAACTGATTACGTTGTCCCCAGCAACGGCGCCAAAATTTGATGTGGGATTTTATCGCACTAAAAAACTCACTCGGGGTTGAAATCCTCGAGCTTTTACCAAAACCAAAGTGCAAAAATACCACCCGCAAATGGACACGTCTTATCGTAGTATAGTTAAGGATCGAACCCAAAGGACAACATTTTTAAGAATCCTTGTCAGTCGAATCTAGCTCATGTAAAACTAATATTTAGAATGATTGGTTGATTTGAGGTTAATTAAACTAATTGCAAGAAAGTAAAGGCTGAATTAAAGTTGGATTTAGATCAATGATAAGGAATCACTGGGATGGTATCGGGTTTCACCACCGCAATGCATGCAAACACATTCAATCGCAAACGTTCTAGGCAAGATATAACTATCGAAATAGAGCTGCTACAGAACCCCCCATACGGGTGTTAGGTTCACGTAAGCATCACCTTAGGCATCAGATGTCTCGTCACCATCCAGATCACTTACTTACGGCTCCGAAGATATAGAAATCCAAAGAAGGTTGTGGACCCCCTATACATGCGTTAGGCACACATAAGCATCACCCGAAGGCTAGATGGCTCGTCCCCTCGTGGATCATACACTTACTACTTCGAAGAAATCCCATTCTATTTCTAGTTTGGGGGTCAACCACACTAATCGATAAGCAAACAAGTGATAGATCTACAAACTAACATCGACGATAAACAAGACGATAAAAAATCCAACTAAGGTTGTGGTCCTCCCTGAGGGATGTTTAGACCATAGAAGTGTCACCGTAGGCTATATGTCTTGTCCCCTCTCAGATCATACACTTACGACCTCAAGGAATCCTATCAGAAGTTCTCATTAAGGAGTCGAACTTGTAAACCGCCATTTCATCCTATATATAGAAGAGTTCACAATATAGGAAAGAACAAGATGAAAGCTAGGAGATGATCAACTACGAGCATACCAACTAAAAACAAAATGGAAATATATATACATTTCCATGGAGAGTTTAACAAAAGAACATGATTTGCATGGGCAGCGGGGCTAGTCCCCGCACCCCAGTGAAAAGGTACTACTCGCTCATGATGCGAGAAACAAGAAGAATAAGAAAGAGAGAGAAATCCACCATGAACTCGGTGCAGACGGTAGTCGCAACTCGATGAAGAAGATACGGCCTTCTACATCGTGTCGCAGCAGATCTGGACGCAAACAAGAGATGCCAAGATAGACTGGACAGTCTCCCTCGCTCCATCTTCCTTCTCTCCTCAGCCTCCTTGGTTGCAATACAGGAAGTAGGTGGAATGAAACTGGCACAGACTGGACTGGATTTGGATCAGACCTGTGTACAGGCAGCCTGTTGGCGTCCCGAAACCGATCCCCAAGTGAGGACCCTTGGGGTCCTATTTATAGGCACATGACTGACCCCAAACGGTCTTGAGATATTTTTGCCCAAACAGTTTCACTTAATTTAGCCCAAACGGTCTGTAGAATCTGACCAAACAGTCTTGCATAACCTAGGCAAACGGTCTGTAAACCGTATACAACCAAAAGGTCTTGATCAACAAACGGTTTGGAAACCGCACGAGACCAAATAGTCTCAAAGACCATTTTCTTTTCTCAAATGATCTTGTGCAAACAGTCTTCGGGTAGGAGTATCAAACGGGCTTGGTGTTCATTCGGTTTGGAAATTGATAGAACTCCAAACGGTTTGCAGGTGAACTGAAAGACCAAACGGTATGTAGACCGTTTGCTATCAAATGGTCTTGTGATTGGTACCAAATGGTTTCGGCTACTCGATTGACCGAACGATCTGGGACCGTTTGGCTGGTGACGGTGATGTGGCAGTGTAGCGGATGGTGGCGGTGATGCTGCTATCATGCATCAAGTTGTTGTGCCGATGGTGGAGGGAAGATGCGTTGCAGCTGTTGTGTGTGTAGAGGAAGGTAGCAAGGGCGCCCGACCTGGTTGTCGCCGGTGGACGGCAGAGGGAAGAGAGGTGCTGGCGGAAATGCGATGGCTGGTTGGTGATGGAAGGGTCAAGAAGAATAGGTCCGGCGGCATGGACAATGTTTCCAGAGGTAGGAGACGATGCGTCACGACCGTGGTGAGGTACCACGGTCGTGGTAATGTTGCGGTCCCATGGCCGTGCCACCTTGCACGAGCATGGTGAGTGAGTAATCGGGTTCAGATGGCATTGTGCCACGGCCGTGGCATGACACCACAGTCATGGTGAGTGAGAGCTCAGGAATTGGGGATGATCCACCACGGTCGTGGCGAGGAGAACACAGTCATGGCTTCACCACACGGTCATGGTGAGGAAAGTGGACCACGGCCGTGGTCGTCCAAAACAGTCATGGTTGTGGATTTGCTTCAAGGCGTTGTAATGCTCAATTCCTCGCGGCTGGGTTATGCTTCCAGATGGCCTTTTTGGGTCCATCTGTCTCGAGACCGAATGGGCTTGAATGGTCTTGAGACCGAATGGGCTCAAATGGTCTTGAGACCGAATGGGCTCAAACGGTCTTGAGACCAAATGGGTGGAAAGCTTGGTTAGATTTCTTGATCAGAGCCAGAGATGAAGGTGGACCCCAACTACTTGTTCAGCTTTGTCAAAACCTGCATTAAATCAACAATATTTAGTTAAAACCTTGATAATCGAATCAACTAAGTAGTTTTGCACATTATGATTCATATTGAGTGAAATAGTATATATATAGAGTTGATTAATTATCTTTTATCGTGGAGTTATTTTTCTAATGTCATATTGCATACTAACATTAAACCTTTGATATTATATTTCAAATTAATTGTATATGCATTATCCCTAACTATTAGATATATTAATCAAGCATGGGTTTACTCATCATTTTACGATCATTAACATGTAACATGAATTATGTGTATCAACATGATATTAGGATTCCATTTTACATTCAATAGTTTGTAGTTGTAGATATTCTATGAATCCTAGAATTTATTGAACACATTTGTTTTTACTACATATTATATAGGATTATGATCCCTACACTTCATCATTAAGAAAAACATATTGTAAAGCCCAAGCCCACTGCCCTAGGCTCTAGTAGATTTTCAGGAATGACGACTGGCCCCATAGACCACCACTAGCCTTAACTTCGCACTTTTTCCTCACTCACATGCAAGCCAAGATCAACTTCTCGATTGGTTACCCATCCTAGTACTACTCCAAGCCGAGCACGCTTAACTATGGAGTTCTTTAGTGATGGGCTCCCAGAAAAGGAGGTGCACCTTGGTGATATGGGTAGTCCAATCATTCCTTATAAGATCATGTTATTTGAACCCTCAAATCCTGAGATGTTATAATCTCCACCACTTAGACTCTTGACGTCCTCATCAAGGCTCAACTATATGGCCTCACAATATTTCTCCATTTTACTGTAGGCCTAGAATGACCCATGGACACCCAGCTCCCGATCAAGGAATACCATATTATATAGGATTATAATCCCTAAATTTTAACATTAAGAAAAACATATTGTAAAGCTCGAGCCCACTGCCCTAGGCTCTAGTAGAGTTTTAGGAATGACGACTGGCCCCACAGACTACCACTAGCCTTAACTGCATGCTTTTTCCTCACTCACGCGCAAGCCAAGATCAACTTCCCGACTGGTCACCCATCCTAGTACTACTCCAAGCTGAGCACACTTAACTATGAAGTTCTTTTGTGATGGGCTCCCAAAAAAGGAGATACCTTGGTGATATGGGTAGTCTAATCATTCCTTATAAGATCTATTATCTGAGGCCTCAAATCTTAGGATGTTACAATCTCCCCACTTAGACTCTTGACGTCCTTATCAAGGCTCAACTATAGGGCCTCATAATATTTCCCCATTTCAGTGCAGGACCAGAATGGCCCATGGACACCCAACTCCCGATCAAGGAATACCAGCACAAGGATGGCTATGTCAATAATGGACAACCCTTTCCAATATGCCTGGACCGCACGACTCAAGACTGGCATGCCACATGCCCATGTGGGCCCCACCTACTGGAGGGGAACTAGCTCTGATACCATTTGTAAAGTCCGAGCCCACTGCCCTAGGCTCTAGTAGAGTTTTAGGAATGACGACTGGCCCCACAGACCACCATTAGCCTTAACTACGCACTTTTTTCTCACTCACGTGCAAGCCAAGATCAGCTTCCCAATTGGTCACCCATCCTAGTACTACTCCAAGATGAGCACGCTTAACTATGGAGTTTTTTAGTGATGGGCTCCCGGAAAAGGAGATGCACCTTGGTGATATGGGTAGTCCAATCATTCTTTATAAGATCATGTTATCTAAGGACTCAAATTCTGGGATGTTACACATATTGTATTGTGTTCAAAGTTCATCATGTTAGACCTCATATAAGTGGAATATAATACTTCAAAGTTACTAATGTATTATCCAAATTTCATCTGTCATTCATTATTTAATAGAAATGAAGTGACCATTTAATATATAACATGAGATCACAAAAATTTAGATAATGAACCTCTTATTTTATGGTTCCATACATAAGTGGGAATATTTAGGAGTTCAGAGAAGTTTTGGGAGAATCATTTGGTAAATGAATTCATATTAATGTAATTTCTAACATGATATGGATTTATGAGATTTTTGGTTGAATTACCATCTTCGAAAAAAACTTAGGCTATCAAATTTTATGGAGGCCACCATGTCACCCCAGTGATGTGTGGTTCAACGAGGCACTATCCCAGGTTTGACTTGCTTTCTAGGTGAACCGACATGCATCTCACATTCACCCTTTCTCCTTAGCATGATTGATCTACTCCCTTCTCATATTCCTAGTGATGTGTGGTTCAACTAGGCACTATCCCAGGTTTGACTTGCTTGCTAGGTGAACCGACATGCATCTTGCATTCACCCTTTCTCCTTGGCATGATCGATCTACTCCCTTCTCATATTTCCTCTTCCAATGTGTGCCTTATTGTGTGATCCTCTATTCTCCACACAAGTGTCATAAAGGGGAAGATCTCCAACATGTATCTTGTGTTGGTGTGCTCCTCCTTTTCCTATACTTCTTCCACTAGCTTCAGGGTGTCTTTTTTGTAGGGTTCCAGCTTGTTCGTGACAATTAGTGGTTGATGGAATTGTGCTTATTGCCACGACCAATAAAACCCAATCCCACAAAAGGATATCTCTACGTCTGTCATCATGAGGGATAGAAAAGGGGGAAAAGATTTTTGTAGTTCCTCTACTCTAATCAAAGGTTTCTAGAGAATCAAAGAACTTTATTGAACCTAGTGGCTTGCTCATAAATGGATCAAAGTTGTGGTTAACCCCTCCTCAAACTCCAAATTATCTATGTTGAGGATGTATCTATTCATCTAGGTAGATACCACCAACACTGTGAACACAAAACCTCATCAACTTCTCTAAACTCTAGAGGTGGGTTTCCTCTAATCAGATGCTTCATTCAATCTCCTACTCTCATCTTGTGCCTAATGCTTTTTGTACACGGGGAGTGGAGAATGTGTGGTGGATTATCTTTGATTCATCAATTAATCATCAATCAATATCAGATCATATTTTTGGCTAAAAATGAAGTTCACTCCATTTGTTACACATTTCACATATTTTCTCACTTATTTCATCCACCCATTCCACCCATTTTCCATAGTTTCGGTGTTTCTATATAGTAGGGATTTTCTCTACACTTAAGTGCAATTTTTTCTAAAGTACAACTTTTTACAATTTTTTTCCATCAATTTCCTAGTTAGATTATACTAAACAAATATTCATTTTGAAATCCTACATATATTCAATTGCTATTATATCAAAAAAATCACATCCTTTTGGGTAATAAGGAAGAATAATACTAAAAAGTTATACTATGATCTTTCTTTATTTTTTATTGGGTTTTATTTCATATGTGGGTCCTACAATCCCAATCAATTTTAATCACAATATCTCCAGAGTATTCCTACAAAACCCCTAAATTCAGACAAAAAACATTCATTTTTCTTTCTCATTAATGAATACCCAGAAGATTGCAACCATCTACCAGGTGCCTCATGGTGAAACTATATGATCCTCCATATGTCTTCCTTGCAAATAGCAATGATCTACAACCAGTTCCAAAAGCTTCAACCAGGTACCCTCAGACCATAATTACTTCTTACAAATAGACCCCTATAGTTATAATATTCTGAGCCCCTTTTGACTCTCCTAAAGCCAAAGATCGAACTACCTCCCCTTTTACTTTCAGTCTTTGGAGTGACTCAAGTATCCTTCCTCTATCACCACTGTGTTATGAATGATGTTAGACAACTTAATGGTAATCTTAAGTACTCTGATCTATTCATATATTATTATCCTAACTGCTCTAGTCCATTCATATCTACTTAGTAAACTGTTCATGCATGCCACCTGAATAACTCACACCTTCTCTTATGTGATCAAATGTAACTCCTTCTTGATTTACTTAATCAAACCATATTGAATCTTTCTAATCTATAATAGTTTTTCTATCATCCTTTTGTTTTCATACACATTGATCTCAACCTCCAGGGATGGATCCCCACCATGGTAGATCCTGACATGATGAGGAACCCACAACTTAAGAAGAGGATCTTTAGGGTGATGAAAAAAATCCATGATCACTGGCAACCTCAAATATTTGTAAACTAAAAATTTGTTTTATGTTTTTTCCATTTTGATTTCATTGATCAAAGTAAATCACCATTTTAACTCGAAATTTATGAAAAAGAATAATATGGATTGTTACGCAACACGCAAGCGCTAACACCTTTCTAGGTTGTAAGAAGATCACTAAATTCCAGCTCTAGATACACTTTCTTCTTCTTATACGCCTTTGGGTGGGAGTCATCTTTGGTGTTTTTGCATTTTAGCGACTGATTTAATGCTCTATATCTATTTTTCCTCTTATTTTATGCATAAAACAGGGTGGAAAATCTGAGCTTTATGTTTCTACCTTTTTATAAGTGTTTTTAAGACCACCATACTATCTTTTCTATAATATTTTTAGTGGGCAAAATAGATTGTTGACTCTGTTAGGGATCATAAGGCAATCTGAGTTTTCCATTTTTGTTTTTTCATGTTTTCTGCTAGATCATTTTTTTGTGATTTTCATTTTATTGTTTTTTAGGATCAAAAGAGAATGGGTGAGTGGAGCCTCATGGAACAATGTGTTAAGGGGGACCATTTTGGTTAAGAATCCATGATTCTTCTAGAGTGGTAGAATCGAGGATTCTGTCAGGCTCTGTGGTTCTTGGTTTCTCCATGGTTTCATGTTTTCTGACCTGGTTTTCTCGTGATAGTTATTTATCTATTATTTTTCCCTTTTTAGGATTTGTAACTGCTTCCCTTTTTGGGGTTTTCTCACTACTTGTTTTTCTTCTACTTCCTAATTAGGTTTTGGCCACTACTTTTAGGGTGTGCCGCCACTTCCCAACTAGGGTTTTGTTTCCACTTCTGTAAAAATAAAAAAAGAGAAAATCATAAGGGAGGCATTTTGTTATGATTATAATGATTCTTTTCGAATCTCTACATGTCTTCTTGCATGCTTGATGTGTTTTGGAAGACAGATAAAGATTTATATTTTGCATGGGGGTTTCCTACTTGTTTTAATTTTCTTTCCTTATTCAATATGAGCTTGATTAAAGAAAAAAATAAAATCCATACACTTGTACTTTATGCCTACAAACTCATGTTTATAGGATAGGTGTCAACACTCACATTGTACCCCTAGATGAGGTGTAGGGGTGTTAGTAAAAGTACCAAGACAACACAATGTTGGATGTCCAAAGGACTTGAGGACACTGTGATAACCTAGATTTCCACTCTCACTTTATTAATGCACATATGGAATCATTCGACTCTCTGCTATGTTTTAAAACCTCCTTGACACAAAATTATACGTTTTGGAATCACTTTGTACTCATTTGAGGAAACAAAATTGGATAAATGTCACAATATGCTTATCTTAATAAGTTGAGTGCATAATTACACTTGAAAGTGTTTTCCCCAAATTGAGTGCTCTCAACATTATAATTCTGGACCCAAACTTCATACATAAAAAAGTAGAGGAAATTTTTGATCCAATGGTGAATGATATTCATGTAAATTGGAGCTACGGTTTGGGAGATATGATTTTTATAAGATTCCTTAAGAAACACTATTTAAAACTTTAGTTTTGATATATTAATGTGCCACCTCATCAATATGTGGGAGTACCTCTCAGCCAATCAGAATGTTTTCTTTGCTAGCCTCATATTGCCTATGTCAACGATCCTCTTTGTTTTCCCCGATCTATCATGACCCTTAGATCGAATTCCTATGGATCAAGCTGAAATCTGATGATCATGATGTCATCTTCCCTACATGCTCCCAAAGATGGGAGTAGGTGGCTAGAGAAAAATCTCCACCACATGTAAATCCCTTCCCGCAGCTATAAAATGTCTCCTTTCACTTCCATTTTCCCTCTTTCTTCTTCCCCTTTCCTTTGCACCCTTGTTTGTGCTTTTTTGTGCACCATAGCCCTAGTTCCACTTCTTCTTGTACCTCTAGACTCTGTGGCACCACCCAGCTCCGGTGAGGTCTTGTTCCCTCCATAAACCTCTCCAGAGAGATTTGAGAATAGAAGTGGCTGCATGAATCCTTCACACAACTCAACGGTGGCTTGGATGAGCACCTCAAGGCTCTGCACTCTAAGGTTGTCTTCCCCTCCACTGTCCACCTTTGTGGTACTGGAGCTGGGGGTGCAACAGTCACATGTCCAATACCTCACCACAAGGGATCACAGAGACCACAGACCGGTCATCCACAGCCACCCTCAATCGCCCACAATCGTGGGTCATAGGAGTCGGGGCGCGGGTCAGGCCATCCCAACCGCTCAGCCCAGGAAGCATAGGATGAGGCCCACGAAGCTGGAGTTCTCTCTTCCTCCTCCATTAGATCTCGATCCAATGATCCAGGATGGATCTTGTGTAGGTAAATCTTTAAAAAAAGTATCTTGGTCATGATAGCTCCAAATATAGACTTCGCATATACCATTTTAATCAGAAAAACGAGATCTTTCCATTAAAAATACTTCTAGACCCTAGTTTTACTTTTTCCTCTACTGATATCCTAAAATGCATGCTTTGAAGTTCTTTTGAGATGTTTATCCTATATTGAATGCATGAACTTGATATTTTATGTCCCAAATCCTAATGATTACCTAATATCAGTTTCTTGAGCACCTTTCAACATCATGATTTGGACCCTATTCATTCTTGCACACTAAAATAGTCTTATGTGAATGAAATGACCTATAATGGACCTATATGTAAAATATCCCTTCTTTTATGTTGTAACTTGTTCTAGTGTGATTCAAATCTCCATGATTGTACTAAATTAATAGATTTCACCCTTGAATGCTATCCTTTTATATCATGATCCTTCCTGGACACTAATGTTGATCTTGTTATTCTTAATGTGTTCTAGTATGGTCGTATGTGATGATTGTTAAACTTTATGCTTTTATTGATCCAAACCTACTCAATGATGTTTATATGGCCCTGAAATAAGTAATTTCTCATGCCTTATCAAAATTATAGTTACCAAATGAAGACGCACTGTACTCAAGGCTCTAAGATATGGAAATGAATCACTAATGGGTATACTTGAATATAGAAATGGGTACATATCTCTTATCTTCATGTTTAATATATTATTGTCTCTTATCTTATTCCTATTTGTCATTTTATTCATGCATATGTAATGTGATCCATTTTAGGGACGGACACCCAAGTCCACTCGACTTTGGTTGTGTAACCATTAAGAGTGTGGACTTAGGGTAACAAACAGTTCTGTGAGAAATGGTATTTGTGCAATCACATATCCTCTATGCATGTTTAACGACCCAATTCCACACACCTTAGACAGTCTTCTAGCATCTCATCTATTCTTTAAAGGCTACCCTCAACCACCCATTAGATGATTAGTTAGCTTCTTATCTCTTTATGTGATTCTTCTACTCATGATTATTGATTACAAGATTTCTCGATTTTGGGTAGCTTGTGTATGGGGAAAACTAAAATTTGAATGCATTGGTAAAATTTGAGTAAAATGATGATGATGCCATGATCCGACCTTGAATTGAAAACTCAATTTTGACTAATGAAAGTACTATTAAAATTAAGCACTCATGTATGACTCCTCAGATCATGTAAACTCAACCTTACCAAATCTAGACCACATGCTTTCTATGTTTGAGGTAAAATGATAATGATTTGATATGATGAGATAAGGAGGATTTGTACATTGTACCTCATTTTGACGAGGTCCCTATTTTATTGAATGCATGATGCCCTATTATTGACCAATCCTCAAACATAATTAAGTGAAATGTCTACCCTATTTGATATGAGCCATGACTACCTTGGAATGACTATGCCTTGTGACTCTTAAAATCATCATGAAAGACTTTGATACAAGAGGCATCTTCCCTATTGATTCCTATGCCTCTTGGTAACCTCTATTCGAACAATGTGATGTACATGCATCTCACTCTTGCCCTATTATGATCTAACTCTTAGACTGCTCAGTTTGACTTCTTAATTTCTAAAATATACCCTTACCTTGACCATAAAAGGAAGGGAACACGATTATGACCATGATATTGCAATCTCTTGAAATATGGTTTCCCTATTATGACCTTATATTGCAAAATATTCAAATATGAATGCCCTATTATGATCTTGATATTCTATATTATAACTCTATGAAGAATGATTTGATAATGGATACTCTTCCTATTTGGATATGCTGGATGGATCATGACTAATGTATACTGAAGTTCAATGATTAGGGTGGCAATTGACTTATAACTCCCCTAACCTAGGTCACACTCCATTATAGCGACCTCTAAATTCTCATCTTGATGATTATTTAGAGTGTGGAAAGGTAACCCCTTCCACCCAATTGTGATTTCTTAACCTAAGTCTCTAATAGGTGAGACCTATCATGATATTAATGCTCGATCTTGAATCTCGATTTGATGATGATCTTGAAATATGATGGTTTTGACTATAGCTTGTGGCTGATTTCCTAGAATGACCTAGGCTAGATCATTCATCAATCTTGAGTACCATGAAAATGAACTCAATATGGATATCTTAAAATGTTGCTCGAATAATGCTTGAAATGTCTCTTGATTGTTGCTTGATTCTTGGTTATGAATGAATGATCACCCCTAAGGTCTGAATAGGAATCTAAAACCTATCTTCAATTGGTTTGGACTTACAACTTTGATGTCCCAACCTTGACTCTCAATATTGATGTATGAAATTTTGACTCATGATTCTTTCTCTAGGTTTTGAGTTGACTCCTATGATCACCCTAATTAGATCTAGAGATCACCCTCGATATATGACTAATGACTTTCTTGTTCCCAAATCTCAAATTCAAAATTCTAACTATGTTTATTAACTCAATTTATGACTTAAGAGTGAGCTCCATGTGGATTAGGGTGAGACCTTCTAGTGATTTTGACCACAAAATTATGATGTTGAAATATGATGTTTGTCTCAAATTGTAAAAATATGAATTCTCAATCATGGATGTATAACCCCACCTAGGCAAATGTAGAATCTAGGACCCTAATTGTTGGGAGTGAAAGTCATTCTTGACTCTTGATTCAAAGAGATCTATTTGTTTGACCTAAAAATGTGATCTCTTCACATTGGTGATATTTAGGATAATCTCTCCAAAATTGTGACTCATGTGATGATACTTCCAATTCAATGATCTATGTGACTATAAGTTGACCATGAATCTCAATTGCTCGATATTGAAATGAGATGGATAGTGTAAATGGTGATGATACCTTAAGAGAAAATTATGAAAATCTTTATGTTGAATGGGAAGACTCAACCTTGATTGATGACTTGATTTAATTTTGGGGACAAATTCCTTTTAAGGTGGAGAGTATGTGATAATTGGATTTCCACTCTCACTTAATTAATGCACATCTTAAATCATTCAACTCTCTACTATGTTTCACAACCTCCCTCACACCAAATTATATGATTTGGAATCAGTTTATACTCATTCAATGAAATGGAATTGGATAAATGTCCCAATATGCTTATTTTAATAAGTTGAGTGCATAATTACACTTGAAAGTTTTTTTCCCAAATTAAGTTCCCTCAACATTATAATTCTGGACCCAAACTTTTTACATAAAAGGTAGAGGAAATTTTTGAACCAGTGGAGAAAATTTCATGTAAATTGAAACTACGGTTTGGGAGATATAATTTTATAAGATTTCTCAAGAAACGCGATTTAAAACTTTGGTTTTGATATATTAATGTCTCACCTCATCAATCCGGGGGAGCACCTCTCAGGCAATCAAAATGTTTTCTTTTCTAGCATCAGATTTCCTATGTCACCATATCATGACCCATGGATCGGATGGCCATGGATCATGTTGAAATCTAACAATCATGATGTCATCTTCCCTACCTGCTCCCATGGATGGGAGTAGGTGACTGGAACAAAAGCTCCACCACATTCACACCCCTTTCCACACCTATCAAATGTCTCCTTTCATTTCCATTCTTCCTATTGCTTCTTCCCCTTTCTTTTGCACCCTTGTTTGTGATTTTTCGTGCATGATAGACCTAGTTCCACTTCTTCTACCTCTAGCCTCCATGGTGCCACCCAGCTTCGATGAGGTCATGCACCCTCCATACACCTCCCCAACGAGAACAAAAGTGTCTTTAGGAATCCTTCATGAAGCTCAACGATGTCTTGGATGAGCACCTTGAGGCCCTACACTCTCAGGTCTTCTTCCCCTCTATTGGCTGTCATCACGATACTGGAGTGGGGCGTAGTGGTCACACGCCCAATACCTCATCACAGTGGATCGCAAAGACCACAAACCGATCGTCCACAGTCGCCCACGATCGTGAGTCACAGGAGTCAGGGTGTGGGCGGGCCATCCCAACCACTCGGTAGAGGAAGCGTAGACCGAGGCCCACAAGGCTGGAGTTCTCTCTCCCTCCTCCATCAGATTTAGATCCAACAATCCAGGATGAATCTTTTTGAGGTAAATCTTCCAAAATCATATCTTGGTCATGCTATCTCCAAATATAGACTTCCAACATACCATTTTGATTAGAAAAATGATATGTTTCCACTAAATATACTTCCATACCCTAGTTTTGCTTTTTCCTCTAATGTGTCATAAAATACATGCTTTTGAAGTTCTTTTGAGATGTTTATCCTATTTTAAATGAATGATCTTGATGTTTTATGTCCCAAATCCTAACGATCACCTAATATTAGTCTCTTCAGCACCTTTAAGCATCATTATTCTTACCTTATTCATTCTGCACAATAAAATAGTCTTATGTTAATGAAATGACCTAGAATGGACCTATATGTAAAAGATCCCTTATTTTATGTTGTAACTTGTTATAGTGTGATTCTAATCTCCATGATTGTACTAAATCAGTAGATTTCACCCTCAAATGATATACTTTTATATCATGACCCTTCTTGGACACTAATGATGATCTCGTTATTCTTAATGTGTCCTAGTATGGCCTTACATGATGAATATTAAACTTTATATTTTTATTGATCCAAAGCTACTCAATGGTGTTTATATGTCCTTGAAATTAGTAACATCTCATGCTTTATAATCCTAAATTCCTTATAGGTCTTTCAATTGACCTATTGTGCATGTTGGCTTGATATGTGATCTATTGTAATCTATTGTGCATGTTGATATCTAAATATTGGCTTCTCGTGCAAGTCTTGCTTGAAAGATCATCCATGCTATGTAATGATATGAATCAGTATGTTGGTGATGTTAATGACTCCTAATTGAAGTAGACCCTATCTATACTCTAATGATGTTCTTGCATGATTGTAACTCAATATGAATAGTTATGCCAATGTTGATGCTTATGTTGACTAAGCTTGCTCAAATCTTCTGATTTCTCTATTTAAGATCTTGGAACCCTAATAATACATCCATGATATTGTTGTGATGTGTCACTCTAAGTGCTAATGAACCCAAGATGTACTATGTTGCTTGATAATTCCTATGCATGACCTAGTTGAGATATTGAAATCAATGATGAAAGATATGATACCTAGACTTAGGTGACACATCCAACCACCATGATTATGATTAATGAGACATACTCTTGATGATATTAATCCAATTGTACACATTTATAATGTTTGGATATCTGTTATGACTCTATTTTCCAAGATCTAGTCAAGCTTTCTATATATAGTTTTCTAAATCAAGTTGTTAATCTTGTACTCTACTCGCAAGTTATACTTAATCTCTTGACCCTACTATGTTATTGACTTGTTTGTATGTATGCACATATGAACACTTGGCTAGATAATTACTTGTTTGAGCTACTTCTTCCCAATGATTAGTAAGCTTGTTTTGCTCAAAATATGTTGGACAAACCTCGAACATAATTGAATTTGTCCATTATACAAACCTAGTGTACCTGCCTATATTCTTGGGGTAAGGGAACAAGGTTGGGTGCCTTACTAGAGATGTCGAGATAAGGTAGACTGTGTCAATAAAAGGGTTGGCTAATCTCGAGCACCCTTTCAGACCCTTCCAATGGGAAGCTGGTCAATGTCCATATTATGTTGTTGAGTATAATGGAAATACGCTTAAAACACACTTTTTATAAAAGAAGGTATTTAAGTGTTTCATGCTTGTTCTACTTCTTTCTTATATGATGTTTCTAGCCAAGAAACTTTTATACTACTCTTAAACTATTTACATACCTTTTCATAGCATACTTAATGCTTTAGCATTAATATATTGTGTTTATCAAATTTTTAGTTTAGACCTGCTACACTCAAGCCGCTAATATCTAGAAACGAATCACCAATTGGTATAATTAAATATAGAAATGGGTAGATATTCCTAATCTCCATGTTTAATATCTTGTTATCTCTTATGTTGTTCTTGTTTGTGGTTTTATCCATGCATTTGTTATGTGATCCATTCTAGGGGAAGATGCCCAAGTCCACTCACCTTTGGCTATGTAGACATTAGGAGTGTGGACTTATGATAACAAACAATTCCATGACAAACACCCCTCTCTCATAGAACTCACCAGTGATTGTAGCTATTGTTGTGACGAGGTGGTGCCCGTACCTGATGAAATCATGTTACCCCCACAATGAGTGCCATAATTCCATATAGAAATTAAGGACTAACCCCTACTATACATGTCATGCTTGAGTGATGATGTAAAAAAATATAAACTCATGGTCTAAAAAGGGGAAAAGTTTAATATTCTACATATGCATCTTGAAATTGTTTATTATTTTCTATAACCTAGGATTGTGGCTTGCTTCATATTTAATATTATATTCATATTGAATATATTTTGCATGATTTATGGACATGTTCGAATGATCTCAAGTATCCTCCATCAACAATCTTCCATCAACAGTCTTCAATCAATAACCTTCAATCAACAACCTTCAATCAACAATCTTTACTCAACAAACTTCAATCAATAATCCTCAATCAGCAATATTAGAATGACAAACTTTAAATTAAAAATCTTCAATCAACGAGCTTCACTTGACAATCTTCAATCAGAATTTTTGAGCAACAATTTTCAATCAAACATCTTTTCAATTTCATCAAAGTTGAAAAATCTTTTGAATCTCAAAAAAATTGAACAAGCTTTTTAAACTCGAAGGAATATCTTCAATCTTCAACAAGTTTGGTCAATCTTTACAACCCTAAGAAACTTGAATAATCATTTTGATCTTGAGATGTATTATGGAAACTATCTTTTCATGATTTCATCCTCCTTCAACTAATTTGAAACCATTGTGAATTCAATCTTTAATTTTTTTTTGGCAATCTGACCAATTAACCTTCCAACATACCCTACACTGGTAAGTGATAACACCAATTTTTGTGATATTTTAGACTGTTTTTCTGTTATCAAAACTGCCATTTTTAGCTATTTTCCTCTCTTTTGTATGCACTTTCGCAATAATTGGCCAAGCAATGCTCTTAATCCTATATTTCCATCTTTTGCAGAGTTTTTCCTCATGTTGGTGCAATAAGGTCGTCCCGGCCCACAAAATAAGTCCAAGTCTGTTTCGGCCTTCCTGACGCCCGATACAACCTCCGCCCGAAAGGGTGGAGTGACACAATGACACACAACAAAAGGATGTCGCGCAAGAAGGAGCAGATGGACGACACGCCCTCTACCCGAAAGGGAGCCCAGCTCGCCCCGACAACCCAGCTTGTCGGGTGACACAGTCACCCACCGGCAGGCGCGCCGTCCATCAAGTGACCGATAGCTGACACTCCTGAGCCGAGCGATACCAGTATCGGCCGTCCACCGACCCGCAAATAAGGAGAACACGTGGCGCTTCAAGCACCATAACTTCCTCCAACTGTTGCCTATAAATAACAGCTACAAGAAGCCGAAAAGACGGTTTAGAGACTTCAGAATTCGGACAGTTGGGAGCTTTGAGTGACCTTCGGAGGAAACTGCGAGAGCAGGAGTATCGTGCCCCAGTGCTCGTGTCAGGCGATACTAGGTGAGCTCTTCCTCATCCCGAGAGGGAGGGGATAGTTCACTTAGAACCGTCTCGGGCGACACTGCGGGCCGATATCGGCCAACGATGATGAGCGACACAAGTGCCCGACAGTAGGACGCGTCGCTCCATGCCCGACACGATATCGAACCTGATACGCTTCACCCGTCATGCGTGCCGCCCGAGAGGGTGTATCGCCCGACTTGAGCATATCAGCCAGGTCCTTGAACGATACAGTCGGTCGTCGCGGTGTGCCGCTTGAGAGAGTGTGTCACCCGACACCGCTATATCGGGCTAGGCCCTTGTCCGGTATCGGGCGGGAGCTGTAGTCTGTCGCCCTTCTACATCAAGAAGGCGACATCTATCTTTAATTCCGTTATTTAATTCCTTTCTTACGCAATGTATTAAGACCCTTAATGTGTATGGAAATAGAAAAGCTTAATTACTTGCTGCTCTATGCTTGGTGCGATATGTTGGGTGACTGCTATGTTTGATATCTGAACTCTAGCTTGCATGTTTGGATCGCGTTTTGCTTAGCTACCGAATCGTGTTTTCCCGTCGCAACAGCTTTGAGAGTCGTGTTGTGGCTCTAGTGTTTGGTCCGATTCTGGAGTACGAGAGTGCCTGGAACGTAGTTGTTTCCGTAACATTCCATTCTAACTTAAGTCCGACAACCTCGAGAGGGGTTTCGAAGCTTAGTTAGAAGTACCCGCTATGAGAGGAGGGGTGCAGGGTGTTACTGTTGCCGCTTGTTTTGCTGTAGTCTTATCCTCCGCATCTTGCCCTAGCTCTAGTATTATCTTTCTGTTTCTGTTAAATGAAAACCCCTAAAAACTGCTAAATGACTAAAACCTTAAATCTCTCTTGTAGCTCCTGTTGGAGATAGTTTTCTTTGTTTTATTTGTGACATCTTGATGTTTCCCTTTTGGGAATTTATATCTCTTTATACCCACCGGAGTGTAGCGTGTCGATTCTGGGTTCTCAACACTACCCCCCTTGTCCCTGTGTTCGACCCTGTATATCTACTTCGACCCCATAAACAAAGTTGCGGGGGCCTAGAAGGATTCAGGCTTATAAATGTAAAAGCTCGACTACCTCAAATCCGCCTCCACTTTTGGACGCACGATTTAGGCCGGTCAACTTTTTGGCACCGTTGCCGGGGACAAGGCAAAAACGGTACTGTAGACGAATCCACTAACTACACTCTTGTGCCTCAAGCTTAGAAATGAGTTTGACAACACTCTTTTTCTTTTTCTTTTTCCTTACTATTATTCTTTGCTTAAAATTAATAATTCCATTTTCTAAACTTGATTTTTCATGATCTTTCAGGAACCCTGAAAGCTGTGACCTGTTCCACCGAGCTTTGATACCATGTCTTATTTGGAGCAGTCTCTTTCTGAGGGTGAATGTCAGGGCCGAGGCGAGAGGGTGAGCCAGCCTAACTTTGTTGGCCACCTTTCCACCTACATAAAAAGGCAGGACACCATCATCAGCAAACTGGTGCAGAGCACGCTTCCTAGCCTCGGAGCTCTGAACTCCATGCAACGCCAGATGGCAAACTTGCAGATGCGCCAGCGTGAGGTCGATCAGCGGCTGACCCAGTTGTCTGCTCTGATGAAGAATCCTGCAATAAAAGCACTCCCCTACCCGGAAACTTCCAGAATGGAAGTACTGAGGTCTGGAAGAACGCTGGAGCGCCCGGATGAAGTCAGGTCTGAGCCAGAGCCAAGGCCTGAGGGTGCAACTCCAGCAGAGGAGGAAGAAAGACAGGCATGTGTTCGAGAGTCTGCACAAGGGTTCCCTGAAGAGATACCTGGCAGAAGGAATGCTTACGCTCCTAGGATTCCGTTCCCATATAAGCTGATAAAGGCGAATCTGAAGAAGCGTCATGAAAAGTTCATGGAGTCGATCAGGAAACTGCATCTCAAAGTGCCCTTCCTCGACGCTTTGGAGGAGATGCCTACATATGCCAAGTTCCTCAAGGACCTTATCACAAAGAAAAGAAGGGGAGGAAGGATAGAGACAGTGCACCTAGCTTCTGCCTCCTCTTCCTTCGTGAAGCCCGACATGCCGAATAAGAGAAGAGACCCCAGAGCTTTCACAATCTCGTTCGACATCGGAGACAATGTCGAGCGGAGGGGTCTAGCAGACTTGGGGGAAAGCATAAGACTCATGCCCCTAAGTTTTGCGCAAAGGGTGGGCTTGACCGACATGGTTCGAACCAACATACAGATTCAAATGGCAGACCACACCTTTAAGAGACCCGTTGGCATTGTTGAAGATGTGTCGATCAGGGTTGGTGATTTATTTATCCCATGTGATATAGTCGTCATCGACACAGTTGAAGACCCCCGTTGTCCGATTATCTTTGGACGTCCTTTCTTGGCAACAGGAAGAGCGTTGATTGATGTCTCCGAGGGGATGATCACTTTGAGGGTCGGAAACGACCATATGGACTTCAAGCTGAAAGAGATCATGAGAAGCCCATCCCTGTCCGAATCAACATGTTTCACAGATAGCTACAATATATTCTGCGAGGAAATAGAGGAAGATATCTTGACAGTAGACCCCCTCTTGAGGGCTATAAACTGTCGAGATCCCGACCTCAAAGATCCTGAAGTCGTGAGGTATCTCGACCTCTTCAACCTTTCTGACGAAGAATTGCAAGAAGAGGATAAGGTGGTCGAGTCTGCGAAGTATGCCTCTCTCAAGGGGGAGCCTCAAGGGAAGGCACCCAGACCAAATCCAGAGTTAAAAGCATTGCCTGAAGGTCTGAAGTACGAGTTCTTGGATGAAGAGCAGCGGAACCCTGTCATCGTAAATGCCAGTCTTTCAAGCAATCAGCTGGACCGACTCCTTGAGGAGTTAAGGCTCCACAGGGGGGCTATAGGATACTCAGTAGATGATATCAAAGGCCTTAGACCCGCCCTGTGCATGCATCGCATCAACTTAGATGAATCTTCCAAGCCTCTAGCTCAACCCCAGAGGAAGCTGAACCAGATGCTCAAGGAGGTCGTCAAGAAAGAGGTAATAAAGCTTAGGGATACGGGGATCATTTACCCAATCAGCGATAGCAATTGGGTAAGTCTGATCCACGTAGTACCCAAAAAGGGCGGAATGACAGTGGTTAAGGGTGAAAAGGGCAACGAGGTGGCAGTTAGGACCGTCACCGGATGGCGGATGTGCATTGATTATTGAAAGCTAAATCAGGATACAAAGAAGGATCATTTTCCATTACCTTTTATTGACCAAGTTCTTGAAAGGTTAGCACATCAGGATTTCTTTTGTTTTCTTGATGGCTTTTCAGGTTTTTACCAGGTACCCATCTTGCCCGAAGATCAAGAGAAAATGACATTCACCTACCTTTACAACACTTATGCCTTCCGAAGGATGCCCTTCAGACTCTGCAACGCTCCCGCCACCTTTCAAAGATGCATGATATCGATGTTCTCAGATTTTCTAGAAGACATCGTAGAAGTTTTCATGGACGACTTTTCAGTCTATGGGAAGGACTTCAATAGCTGTCTGAAGAATTTGTCATCAGTCCTTCAGAGGTGCGAGGAGAACAGCCTGGTTTTAAACTGGGAAAAGTGCCACTTCATGGTGCGAGAGGGAATTGTTCTTGGCCATAAGATCTCAAGACGTGGGATCGAGGTGGACACCAGTAAGGTCGAAGCCATATCCAAGCTTCCTCCCCCAAAATCCATGACGGGAGTGAGGAGCTTCCTCGGGCACGCCAGATATTACCGAAGATTCATCAAGGACTTCTCAAAGATTTCCAAACCAATGTCCAATCTCCTGGTAAAAGATGCTGAATTTGTTTTCTCTAACGATTACCTCAATGCTTTTTAGGCCCTGAAAAATGCTTTAACATCACCACCCATCCTTCAAGCGCCAGAATGGGGTTTACCTTTTGAGCAGATGTGTGACGCTAGCGACTACGTGGTTGGAGTAAACCTGGGGAAAAAGAAAGACAAAAAGCACCATGTGATTTGCTACACTAGTCGCACGTTGGACGAGGCTCAAGTAAACTACACGACAACTGAGAAGGAGATGCTCGCGATCATATTCATGTTTGATAAGTTCAGGTCGTATCTCATCGGAGAAAAGGTCAAGATATACATAGATCACGGGGCAATAAAATACTTAATGCAAAAGAAAGAGGCGAAGCCCAGACTGTTGAGGTGGGCCTTATTGCTCCAAGAGTTTGACCATGAAATTATCGACAAGAAGGGAGCAAAAAATGTGGTCGCCGACCACCTATCAAGGATCGTGGCTGAGAGACAGGGAGGGCCACCAATCAATGATGACTATGCCGACGAGGCTCTGATGTTGGCAGAAGCTCAAGAAGAAAGTTTATCCTGGTTTGCAGACATCTGTAATTATCTTGCCTGCGGAGAACTGCCTCCTGAAATCATGTACAATCAGAAAAAGAAGCTATTTGCAGATGTCAAAAACTACTACTGGGATGATCCTCTCCTATTCAGAAGATGCACTGACAACTTATACAGGCAGTGCATCCCAGAGGAACAAGCTGGATCGAAGTAGAAATATTTGACGTGTGGGGGATCGACTACATGGGACCGTTTCCCCCATCTCGGGGGTATCAATACATACTCGTGGCAGTAGATTATGTATCGAAGTGGGTGGAAGCGGTAGCCACCCAAACCTGCGACGCCAAGTCAGTTATCAAGCTCTTCGAGAAGACCATCTTCCCTCGTTTCGGTGTACCGCACACTGTGATAAGCGACGGAGGGTCGTACTTTGGAGAAAGATAGTTTGAAGCACTTCTGCGCAAGTACGGAGTGAGGCACAAGATCACTACACCCTACCACCCACAGACGTCAGGGCAGGTAGAGGTTTCCAACAGGCAAATCAAGCAGATCTTGGAGAAAACTGTCAACCGAACGAGGAAAGACTGGTCCATGAAGCTTGACGACGCACTTTGGGCCTACCGTACTGCTTACAAAACACCCATTGGCACCACCCCCTACCATCTCATCTATGGAAAGTCCTGCCACCTGCCTTTGGAGTTGGAACACAAGGCCCTTTGGGCAATCAAGTTCCTAAATATGGACCTCGACAAAGCAGGAGAAAAAAGGTTTTTGCAACTTCAAGAGCTCGAAGAGCTGAGAATGAATGCCTACGAAAATGCAAAAATCTACAAACAGAGGATAAAATTGTGGCATGATACCCACCTCAGGAGAAAAGATGTAAGCGAAGAGGATAAGGTATTGTTATTCAAGTCCTCTATTCGTCTTTTCCCTGGGAAGTTACAAACGAGGTGGTCCGGACCGTTCATAGTATCGAAAATATACCCATCACGAATGATGGAGCTCTATGGTAAAGACGATCCGACCAGGGTCTTTCAAGTAAATGGGCACAGGGTGAAAAGGTTCTATGAAGATGAAGTGTTTGTCAGGAGAGCATAGATCAGTCTGCAAGATATGGGTACAGTCGAGAGCTGAACAAGATGATCCTACACTGTTCGAGCTGGCGATGCAAACTTCAGCGCTCCTCGGAAGGCAGCCCGAGTTTTTCTTTCTTTCGTAGAGTAGAATGCATTTTTCTTATTACCTATAAAAACAAAATTTATGAATTGTAATAAGGCCCGAGCCAGTGCACGCACCGAGCGCACCGACTCCTCTATTTTATGGGCCACCGCTGTCATACTTTAAATAAATAAATGCCCTTCTCCTAGCTTTGGTTTTTGGCCGCCTGTTTTAAGCCGTGTCGGGCAGCAGCTCAGCTGGTGTGCAGCCACGCTTGTATCAGGCCACAGTTTCTGGGACACCACAAGAACCAGGGCGGATGGTATTCCCGAGCAACCTCCGTATCATGCATGGAAATAAATGCCCTCGATTTAACTGACGTGACCTTCGTCTCGGGAATTGCCTGACTCGTCGGCCGACGCGTGCCCCAGAAACGCCCGTTTTACCCCCAGCTGAGCTTGCTATATATAGCAATGTGGGCTCAACGTGTCGGGCTGCCTCACTTCTCTTTTCAGCCACCTGTGACACATGCAGTGATCCACCTTTGCTCGCGTGTCAGCCAACTTGCCTTCACCCTTATATCGGGTGATGGCTCCTATGAGCAAAGGTATCGCCCGACATGCTTATCAACCGACATGCTTATCGCCCGACACGAGTTTTCATATCGCACTGCTTATCGGGTTTTACGAGCCTAGTCGATTTTTTATCGCCCAACGTAGTTAAGCATGAAAATAACACCCGATAGTGTTTGCCTGATACGCCTTATCGGGCGACACATTTTTTTGTGACGTCCTGACAGGCATTTGATCTTTGGCGACCTTATCACCTGATACATCCGTGTCGGGCAAAGTGTGTGCCTCACAGCCCTCCTTGTATCGTCTAACCCTGTATTGTCTTGAGCTTCCTTTTGATGGATGATACCCGAATTTTGAAATAAGTCTTATCGTGATTCCTGTCGTTGCCGACCTAACATTTAGATGATCGTTGGACTTGATAACAGGGACGGGTCACACAGGGCAAACCTCCAGCCGAGCAGAAGCAACAACTGTCAGGCAGAAACGTAAAAACCCCAAGGCAGCTAGCCGTCGACTACCGCAGATAGAGAGCGGGAGAATTTTTCTTGATTTGGTAGCTCCAGAGGAAGATCACTTTCTTATAATAGTCTGTCTTCTGCGATGGTTTAGGACCATCTACAGAGACAGCACGAGTCTTTTGCCGGTGGCCTCCAGATGAAATATGGGCATTCCGGTTCCATCTTCTTAAGGAGGAAGCGCCCACAAGTGTTTTCAAGAGCTCTCGAGCTTCCATCTTGAGAGCTTTGCACTTGTTCTGGTTGTTTCCAAATGAGAAAATAAGGAGGCTGTAGCAAAGAAGCATATTGCAGCTTCTCTAAGGCACAAGCGAACCTGCTAGATAACCTTCACTGGGCTAACATGAACTCACCCTATTTTCTTCGCTACTCTGGGACAGAGTGCGGAGTAAGTTTGGGGGGGTACCCATGTGCCAGTGAAGGAGGTATAAAAATTCTCTTGTGCCATTTTGTTCTCCTCCTATATCATGTATTTGTACCCTTGCTCATATAAAAATTTTGAAATTTTTTTTGCTTATTTTGTTCTCATGCATATGTACAAAGTTTATATTAGTAAAAACCTGATGCAACTGCTTACAAAGTTAGTTTTCTTTGTACTTAACGAGATACAAGTTCCGTTATATCTTTTTGATAATGCTTCTTCAAACAAACAGAAGATTACATTTTTCCACGCCAAAAATTTCAAAAAATATAATAATCTCGCAAACAACTAAGAGACGAGTATGGAGAAGGAAAAAGCTGCCCAAATAGCAGAAATCTCTTTGTTTCCCCTTTACCCAACAAAAATCCCAAAAAGAGAGAGAAGCCTTATGAGTGTGAATAAAAGCATGAGAGTTGTGCCCAATAAAAGAAAAGAAAAAAAATACATATACCCGCTTGTTTTCCAAAAGTACCCATCTTTAGGCATGGTAGATCTGGGGAAGTGGTACGTAGGATGTGAAATCACTACTCTAAATCCAACTGGCTCGGACTGCAGGGACCACTTGCCCGTTAACGGACCCTTACCTGGATGGACTGACGGAAAACAAGATAAAAAAACCCAAAAAGCCTTAGCCTACCCTTTACACAACTTTCTGCTCCAAAAATAAAGCTATTTGGTGTGGAAGCTAACTTCTAAATCATACACTAAAGTCTCGCTAAAGCTGTAGAATTTTTTTTTACTGAAATAATAAGGCAGGAAACGCAAGGTCTTTTGTTCGTAATGAGACAACATTATCTCTAAAGGCATTACTATACTTGCTTTACCTCTTGGCCTGAAAGTTGTACCAAACAAGAAGAAGCATCACAAAATAAAGTTTAAATATTGATTGAGGACAATCAAAACGCTAAGTTTGGGGGAGTTGATAACACCAATTTTTGTGATATTTTAGACTATTTTTCTATTATCAAAACTGCCATTTTTAGCTATTTTCCTCTCTTTTGTATGCACTTTCACAATAATTGGCCAAGCAATGCTCTTAATCCTATATTTCCATCTTTTGCAGAGTTTTTCCTCATTTTGGTGCAATAAGGCCGTCCCGGCCCACAGAATAAGTCCAAGTCTGTTTCGGCCTTCCTGACGCCCGATACAACCTCCGCCCGACAGGGTGGAGCGACACAATGATGCACGACAAAAGGATGTCGCGCAAGAAGGAGCAGATGGACGACACACCCTCTACCCGACAGGGAGCCCAGCTCGCCCCGACAACCCAGCTTGTCGGGCGACACAGTCACCCACCGGCAGGCGCGCCGTCCATCACGTGACCGATAGCCGACACTCCTGAGCCGAGCGATACCAGTATCGGCCGTCCACCGACCCGCAAATAAGGAGGGCACGTGGTGCTTTGAGCACCATAACTTCCTCCAACTGCTGCCAAAAAATAGCAGCTACAGGAAGCCGAAAAGATGGTTTGGAGACTTCAGAATTCAGACAGTTGGGAGCTTTGAGTGACCTTCAGAGGAAACTGCGAGAGCAGGAGTATCATGCCCCAGTTCTCGTGTCGGGCGACACTAGGTGAGCTCTTCCTCGTCCCGAGAGGGAGGGGATAGTTCACTTAGAACCGTCCCGGGCGACACTGCGGGCCGATATCGGCCAACGATGACGAGTGACACAAGTGCTCGACAGTAGGACGTGTCGCTCCATGCCCGACACGATATCGAACCCGATACGCTTCGCCCGTCGTGCGTGCCGCCCGAGAGGGTGTGTCGCCCGACTTGAGCGTATCGGCCAGGTCATTGAACGATACAGTCGGCCGTCGCGGTGTGCCGCTCGAGAGAGTGTGTCGCCTGACACTGCTATATCGGGCTAGGCCCTTGTCCGGTATCGGGTGGGAGAGCCGTTGTAGTCTGTCGCCCTTCTACATCAAGAAGGTGACATCTATCTTTAATTCCATTATTTAATTTCTTTCTTACGCAATGTATTAAGACCCTTAATGTGTATGGAAATAGAAAAGCTTAATTACTTGCTGCTCTATGCTTGGTGCGATATGTTGGATGACTGCTATGTTTGATATCTGAACTCTAGCTTGCATGTTTGGATCGCGTTTCGCTTAGCTACCGAATTGTATTTTCCCGTCGCAACAGCTTCGAGAGTCGTGTTGTGGCTCTAGTGTTTGGTCTGATTCTGGAGTACGAGAGTGCCTAGAACGGAGTTGTTTCTATAACATTCCACTCTAACTTAAGTCTGACAACCTCGAGAGGGGTGTCGAAGCTTAGTTAGAAGTACCCGCTCTGAGAGGAGGGGTGCAGGGTGTTACTACTACAGCTTGTTTTGCTGTAGTCTTATCCTCCGCATCTTGCCCTAGCTCTAGTATTATCTTTCTGTTTCTGTTGCATGAAAACCCCTAAAAACTGCTAAATGACTAAAACCTTAAATCTCTCTTGTAGCTCCTGTTGGAGATAGTTTTCTTTGTTTTATTTGTGACATCTTGATGTTTCCCTTTTGGGAATTTATATCTCTTTATACCCACCGAAGTGTAGCGTGTCGATTCTGGGTTCTCAACACTACCCCCCTTGTCCTTGTGTTCGACCCCGTATATCTACTTCGACCCCGTAAACAAAGTTGCAGGGGCCTAGAAGGATTCGGGTTTATAAATGTAAAAGCTCGACTACCTCAAATCCACCTCCACTTTTGGACGTGCGATTTAGGCCAGTCAACTTTTTGGTGCCGTTGCCGGGGACAAGGCAAAAATGGTACTGTAGACGAATCCACTAACTACACTCCTGTGCCTCAAGCTTAGAAATGAGTTTGACAACACTCTTTTTCTTTTTCTTTTTCCTTACTATTATTCTTTGCTTAAAATTAATAATTCCATTTTCTAAACTTGATTTTTCATGATCTTTCAGGAACCCTGAAAGCTGTGACCTATTCCACCGAGCTTTGATACCATGTCTCATTTGGAGCAGTCTCTTTCTGAGGGTGAATGTCAGGGCCGAGGCGAGAGGGCGAGCCAGCCTAACTTGGTTGGCCGACTTTCCGCCTACATAAAAAGGCAGGACACCATCATCAGCAAACTGGTATAGAGCACGCTTCCTAGCCCTGGAGCTCTAAACTCCATGCAACGCCAGATGGAAAACTTGCAGATGCGCCAGCGTGAGGTCGATCAGCGGCTGACCCAGCTGTCTGCTCTAATGAAGAATCCTGCAATGAAAGCACTCCCCTACCCAGAAACTGCCAGAATGGAAGTACTGAGGTCTGGAAGAACGTTTGAGCGCCCGGATGAAGTCAGGTCTGAGCCGGAGCCAAGGCCTGAGGGTGCAACTCCAGCAGAGGAGGAAGAAAG
This sequence comes from Alisma plantago-aquatica, assembly GCA_963693085.1. Taxonomy (NCBI): domain Eukaryota; kingdom Viridiplantae; phylum Streptophyta; class Magnoliopsida; order Alismatales; family Alismataceae; genus Alisma; species Alisma plantago-aquatica. Next base: position 684,578,289 of record OY856415.1, on the reverse strand, counting down.
ATAGGCATGCGTTCGAGAGTCTACACAAGGGTTCCCTAAAGAGCTACCTGGCGGAAGGAATGCTTACGCTCCTAGGATTCCGTTCCCGTATAAGCTGATAAAGGCGAATCTGAAGAAGCGTCATGAGAAGTTCATGGAGTCGATCAGGAAACTGTATCTCGAAGTGCCCTTCCTCGACGCTTTGGAGGAGATGCCTACATACGCCAAGTTCCTCAAGGACCTTATCATAAAGTAAAGAAGGGGAGGAAGGATAGAGACAGTGCACCTAGCTTCTACCTCCTCTGCCTTCGTGAAGCCCGACATGCCGAATAAGAGAAGAGACCCCGGAGCTTTCACAATCCCATTCGCCATCGGGGACAATGTCGAGTGGAGGGGTCTAGCAGACTTGGGGGCAAGCATAAGCCTCATGCCCCTAAGTTTCGCGCAAAGGGTGGGCTTGACCGACATGGTTCGAACCAACATGCAGATTCAACTGGCAGACCACACCTTTAAGAGACCCGTTGGCATTGTCGAAGATGTGCCGATCAGGGTTGGTGATTTATTTATCCCCTACGATATAGTCGTCATCGACACAGTTGAAGACTCCCGTTGTCCGATTATCTTTGGACGTCCGTTCTTGGCAACAGGAAGAGTGTTGATTGATGTCTCCGAGGGGATGATCACTTTGAGGGTCGGAAACGACCATATGGACTTCAAGCTGAAAGAGATCATGAGAAGCTCATCCCTGTCCGAATCAGCATGTTTCACAGATAGCTACAATATATCTTGCGAGGAAATAGAGGAAGATATCCTAACAGTAGACCCCCTCTAGAGGGCTATAAACTGTCGAGATCCCGACCTCGAAGATCCTGAAGTCGTCAGGTATCTTGACCTCTTCAACCTTTCTGACAAAGAATTACAAGAAGAGGATAAGGTGGTGGAGTCTGCGAAGTATGCCTCTGTCGAGGGGGAGCCTCAAGGGAAGGAACCCAGACCAAAGCCAGAGTTAAAAGTGTTGCCTGAAGGTCTGAAGTATGAGTTCTTGGATGAAGAGCAGCGGAACCCTGTCATCGTAAATGCCAGTCTTTCAAGCAATCAGTTGGACCAACTCCTTGAGGAGTTAAGGCTCCACAGGGGGGATATAGGATACTCAGTAGATGATATCAAAGGCCTTAGCCCCGCCCTGTGCATGCATCGCATCAACTTAGATGAATCTTCCAAGCCTCTAGCTCAACCCCAGAGGAAGCTGAACCAGATGCTCAAGGAGGTCGTCAAGAAAGAGGTAATAAAGCTTAGGGATACGGGGATCATTTACCCAATCAGCGATAGCAATTGGGTAAGTCTGATCCACGTAGTACCCAAAAAGGGCGGAATGACAGTGGTTAAGGGTGAAAAGGGCGACGAGGTGGTGGTTATGACCGTCACCAGATGGCGGATGTGCATTGATTATCGAAAGCTAAATCAGGCTACAAAGAAGGATCATTTTCCGTTACCTTTTATTGAACAAGTTCTTGAAAGGTTAGCGCATCACGATTTCTTTTGTTTTCTTGATGGCTTTTCAGGTTTTTATCAGGTACCCATCTTGCCCGATGATCAAGAGAAAATGACATTCACGTATCTTTACGACACTTATGCCTTCTGAAGGATGCCCTTTGGACTCTGCAACGCTCCCGCCACCTTTCAAAGATGCATGATATCGATGTTCTCAGATTTTCTAGAAGACATCGTAGAAGTTTTCATGGATGACTTTTCAGTCTATGGGAAGGACTTGGATAGCTGTCTGAAGAATTTGTCATCAGTCTTTCAGAGGTGCGAGGAGAACAACCTGGTTTTAAACTGGGAAAAGTGCCACTTCATGGTGCGAGAGGGCATTGTTCTTGGCCATAAGATCTAAAGACGTGGGATCGAGGTGGATACCATCAAGGTTGAAGCCATATCCAAACTTCCTCCCCCGAAATCTGTGACGGGAGTGAGGAGCTTCCTCGGGCACGCCAGATATTACCGAAGATTCATCAAGGACTTCTCAAAGATTTCCAAACCGGTGTCCAATCTCCTGGTAAAAGATGCTGAATTTGTTTTCTCTAACGATTACCTCAATGCTTTTCAGGCCCTGAAAAATGCTTTCACATCACCATCCATCCTTCAAGCGCCAGAATGGGGTTTACCTTTTGAGCTTATGTGTGACGCTAGCGACTACGCAGTTGGAGCAGTCCTGGGGCAAAAGAAAGACAAAAAGCACCATGTGATTTGCTACGCTAGTCGCACGTTGGACGAGGCTCAAGTAAACTACATGACAACTGAGAAGGAGATGCTCACGATCGTATTTGTGTTCGATAAGTTCAGGTCATATCTCGTCGGAGCAAAGGTCAAGGTATACACAGATCATGGGGTAATAAAATACTTAATGCAAAAGAAAGAGGCGAAGCCCAGACTGTTGAGGTGGGCCTTATTGCTCCAAGAGTTCGACCATGAAATTATCGACAAGAAGGGAGCAGAAAATGTGGTTGCCGACCACCTATCAATGATTGTGGCTGAGAGACAGGGAGGGCCACCAATCAACGACGACTATGCCGACGAGGCTCTGATGTTGGCAGAAGCTCAAGAAGAAAGTTTACCCTGGTTTGCAGACATCTGCAATTATCTTGCCTGCGGACAACTGCCTCCTGACATCACGTACAATCAGAAAAAGAAGCTATTTGCGGATGTCAAAAACTACTACTGGGATGATCCTCTCCTATTCAGAAGATGCGTTGACAACTTATACAGGTGGTGCATCCCAGAGGAAGAAACCGCAGACATCCTGAAAGAATGCCACGCCTCCCCCTACGGTGGACACCTGGGTAGCGAGAGAACAGCTGCAAAAGTGCTACAGTCAGGTTTCTACTGGCCCTCCTTGTTTAAAGACGCTGCACAATTTGTGAAGGTTTGCAAGGAGTTCCAGTTTACAGGAAACATAGGGTGGAGGAATGAAATGCCAATGGCAAGCTGGATCGAAGTAGAAATATTTGACGTGTGGGGGATCGACTACATGGGACCGTTTCCCCCATCTCAGGGGTATCAATACATACTCGTGACAATAGATTATGTATCGAAGTGGGTGGAAGCGGTAGCCACCCAAACTTGCGACGCCAAGTCGGTTATCAAGCTCTTCGAGAAAACCATATTCCCTCATTTCGGTGTACCGTGCACTGTGATAAGCGACGGAGGGTCGTACTTTAGAGAAAGATAGTTTGAAGCACTTCTGTGCAAGTACGAAGTGAGGCACAAGATCGCTACACCCTACCACCCAAAGATGTCAGGGTAGGTAGAGGTTTCCAATAGGCAAATCAAGCAGATCTTAGAGAAAACTGTCAACCGAATGAGGAAAGACTGGTCCATGAAGCTTGACGATGCACTTTGGGCCTACCGTACTGCTTACAAAACACCCATTGGAACCACCCCCTACCGTCTCATCTACGGAAAGTCCTGCCACCTGCCTTTGGAGTTGGAACACAAGGCCTTTTGGGAAATCAAGTTCCTAAATATGGACCTCGACAAAGCAGGAGAAAAAAGGTTTTTGCAACTTCACGAGCTCGAAGAGATGAGAATGAACGCCTACGAAAATGCAAAAATCTACAAACAGAGGACAAAATTATGGCATGATACCCACCTCAGGAGAAAAGATGTAAGCGAAGGGGATAAGGTCTTGTTATTCAAGTCCTCTATTCGTCTTTTCCCTGGGAAGTTACAAACGAGGTGGTCCAGACCGTTCATAGTGTCGAAAATATACCCATCAGGAATGATGGAGCTCTATGGTAAAGACGATCCGACCAGGGTCTTTCAAGTAAATGGGCACAGGGTGAAAAGGTTCTATGAAGATGAAGCATTTGTCAGGAGAGCAGAGATCAGTCTGCAAGATATGGGTACAGTCAAGAGTTGAACAAGATGATCCTACACCGTTCGAGCTGGCGATGCAAACTTCAGCGCTCCTCGGAAGGCAGCCCGAGTTTTTCTTTCTTTCGTAGAGTAGAATGCATTTTTCTTATTACCTATAAAAACAAAATTTATGAATTGTAATAAGGCCCGAGCCGGTGCACGCACCGAGCACACCGACTCCTCTATTTTATGGGCCACCGCTGTCATACTTTAAATAAATAAATGCCCTTCTCCTAGCTTTGGTTTTTGGCCGCCTATTTTAAGCCGTGTCGGGCAGCAGCTCAGCTGGTGCGCAGCCACGCTTATATCAGGCCGCAGTTTCTGGGGCACCACAAGAACCAGGGCAGATGGTATTCCCGAGCAACCGCCGTAGCGTGCATGGAAATAAATGCCCTCGATTTAACTGACGTGACCTTCGTCTCGAGAATTTCCTGACTCGTCAGCCGACGCGCGCCCCAGAAACGCCCGTTTTACCCCCAGCTGAGCTTGCTATATATAGCAATGTGGGCTCAACGTGTCGGGCTGCCTCACTTCTCTTTTCAGCCACCTGTGACACATGCAGTGATCCACCTTTGCTCGAGTGTCGGCCAGCTTGCCTTCACCCTTATATCGGGCGATGGCTCCTATGAGCAAAGGTATCACCCGACATGCTTATCGACCGACTTTCTTATCGCCCGACACGAGTTTTCATATGGCGCTGCTTATCGGGTTTTACGAGCCTAGTCGATTTTGTATCGCCCAACGCAGTTAAGCATGAAAATAACGCCCAATAGTGTTTGCCCGATACGCCTTATCGGGCGACACATTTTTTTGTGACGTCCTGACGGGCATTTGATCTTAGGCGACCTTATTGCCTGATACATCCGTATCGGGCGGAGTGTGTGCCTCACAGCCCTCCTCGTATTGTCCAACCCTGTATTGTCTTGAGCTTTCTTTTGATGGACGATACCCGAATTTTGAAATAAGTCTTATCGTGATTCCTGTCTTTGCCAACCTAACATTTAGATGATCGTTGGACTTGATAACAGGGACGGGTCACACAAGGCAAACCTCCAGCTGAGCGGAAGCAACAACTGTCAGGCAAAAACGTAAAAACCCCAAGGCAGCTAGCCGTCGACTATCGCAGATAGAGAGCGGGAGAATTTTTCTTGATTTGGTAGCTCCAGAAGAAGATCACTTTCTTATAATAGTATGTCTTCTGTGATGGTTTAAGACCATCTACAGAGACATCACGAGTCTTTTGCCGGTGGCCTCCAGATGAAATCTGGGCATTCCGGTTCCATCTTCTTAAGGAGGAAGCACCCACAAGTGTTTTCAAGAGCTCTCGAGCTTCCATCTTGAGAGATTTGCACTTGTTCTGGTTGTTTCCAAATGAGAAAATAAGGAGGCTGCAGCAAAGAAGCATATTGCAGCTTCTCCAAGGCACAAGCGAACCCACTAGATAACCTTCACTGGGCTAACATGAACTCACCCTGTTTTCTTTGCTACTCTGGGACAGAGTGCGGAGTAAGTTTGGGGGGGTACCCATGTGCTAGTGAAGGAGGTATAAAATTCTCTTGTGCCATTTCGTTCTCCTCCTATATCATGTATTTGTACCCTTGCTCATATAAAAATTTTGAAATTTGTTTTGCTTATTTTGTTCCCATGCATATGTACAAAGTCTATATTAGTAAAAACCTGATGCAACTGCTTGCAAAGTTAGTTTTCTTTGTTCTTAACGAGATACAAGTTCCGTTATATCTTTTTGATAATGCTGCTTCAAACGAACAGAAGATTACATTTTTCCACGCCAAAAATTTTGAAAAATATAATAATCTCGCAAACAGCTAAGAGACGAGTATGGAGAAGAAAAAAGCTGCCCAAATAGCAGAAATCTCTTTGTTTCCCCTTTACCCAATGAAAATCCCAAAAAGAGAGAGAAGCCTTATGAGTGTGAATAAAAGCATGAGAGTTGTGCCCAATAAAAGAAAATAAAATAAAAATACATATACCCGCTTGTTTTCCAAAAGTACCCATCTTTAGGCATGGTAGATCTGGGGCAGTGGTACGTAGGACGTGAAATCACTACTCTAAAGCCAACTGGCTTGGTCTGCAGGGACCACTTGCCCGTTAACGGACCCTTACCTGGATGGACTGACGGAAAACAAGATAAAAAAAACCCAAAAAGCCTTAGCCTACCCTTTACACAACTTTCTGCCCCGAAAATAAAGCTATTTGGTGTGGAAGCTAACTTCGGAATCATACACTAAAGTCTCGCTAAAGCTGTAGAATTTTTTTTTACTGAAATAATAAGGCAGGAAACGCAAGGTCTTTTGTTCGTAATGAGACAGCATTATCTCTAAAGGCATTACTATACTTGCTTTACCTCTTGGCCTGAAAGTTCTACCAAACAAGAAGAAGCATCACAAAATAAAGTTTAAATATTGATTGAGGACAATCAAAATGCTAAGTTTGGGGGAGTTGATAACACCAATTTTTGTGATATTTTAGACTATTTTTTTGTTATCAAAACTACCATTTTTAGCTATTTTCCTCTCTTTTTTTTTGCACTTTCACAATAATTGGCCAAGCAATGCTCTTAATCCTATATTTCCATCTTTTGCAGAGTTTTTCCTCATTTTGGTGCAATAAGGCCGTCCCGGCCCACAGAATAAGTCCAAGTCTGTTTCGGCCTTCCTGACGCCCGATACAACCTCCGCCCGACAGGGTGGAGCGACACAATGATGCACGACAAAAGCATGTCGCGCAAGAAGGAGCAGATGAATGACACACCCTCTACCCGATAGGGAGCCCTGCTCGCCCCGACAACCCAGCTTGTCGGGTGACACAGTCACCCACCGGCAGGCGCGCCGTCCATCACGTGACCGATAGCCGACACTCCTGAGCCGAGCGATACCAGTATCGGCCAGCCACCGACCCACAAATAAGGAGGACACGTGGTGCTTCGAGCACCATAACTTCCTCCAACTGCTGCCAATAAATAGCAGCTACAGGAAGCTGAAAAGACGGTTCAGAGACTTCGGAATTCAGACAGTTGGGAGCTTTGAGTGACCTTCGGAGGAAACTGCGAGAGCAGGAGTATCGTGCCCCAGTGCTCGTGTCGGGCGACACTAGGTGAGCTCTTCCTCGTCCCAAGAGGGAGGGGATAGTTCACTTAGAACCGTCCCGGGTGACATTGCGGGCCGATATCGGCCAATGATGACGAGCGACACAAGTGCCCGCCAGTAGGACGCGTCGCTCCATGCCCGACACGATATCGAACCCGATATGCTTCGCCCGTCATGCGTGCCACCCGAGAGGGTGTGCCGCCCGACTTGAGCGTATCAGCCAGGTCGTTGAACGATACAGTCGGCCGTCGCAGTGTGCCGCTCTAGAGAGTGTGTCGCCCGACACTGCTATATCGGGCTAGGCCCTTGTCCGGTATCGGGTGGGAGAGCCGTTGTAGTCTGTCGCCCTTCTACATCAAGAAGGTGACATCTATCTTTAATTCCGTTATTTAATTCCTTTCTTACGCAATGTATTAAGACCCTTAATGTGTATGGAAATAGAAAAGCTTAATTACTTACTGCTCTATGCTTGGTGCGATATGTTGGATGACTGCTATGTTTGATATCTGAACTCTAGCTTGCATGTTTGGATCACGTTTTGTTTAGCTACCGAATCATGTTTTCCCGTCGCAACAACTTCGAGAGTCGTGTTGTGGCTCTAGTGTTTAGTCCGATTCTGGAGTACGAGAGTGCCTGGAACGGAGTTGTTTCCGTAACATTCCACTCTAACTTAAGTCTGACAACCTCAAGAGGGGTGTCGAAGCTTAGTTAGAAGTACCCGCTCTGAGAGGAGGGGTGCAGGATGTTACTGCTGCCGCTTGTTTTGTTGTAGTCTTATCCTCCGCATCTTGCCCTAGCTCTAGTATTATCTTTCTGTTTCTGTTGCATGAAAACCCCTAAAAACTGCTAAATGACTAAAACCTTAAATCTCTCTTATAGCTTCTGTTGGAGATAGTTTTCTTTGTTTTATTTGTGACATCTTGATGTTTCCCTTTTGGGAATTTATATCTCTTTATACCCACCGGAGTGTAGCGTGTCGATTCTGGGTTCTCAACACTACCCCCCTTGTCCCTGTGTTCGACCCCGTATATCTACTTCGACCCCGTAAACAAAGTTGTGGGGGCCTAGAAGGATTCGGGTTTATAAATGTAAAAGCTCGACTACCTCAAATCCACCTCCATTTTGGACGCGCAATTTAGGTCGGTCAGTAAGTTGTCTAGATTCCATAAAATTACCTTACACAATCCACAAACCCACTGTTAGGTTGTTGAAGTCTTCCCTAATATATCATACTCCTTGAGTGGTTAGCTTCTATATTTCTAATAACCTACATCACACCGGAGGGCCACTAAGGCTAGACATCAAGACACTTACACTTTGGCAACCTTTTCCAAGATCTTAAAACTTAATCTATGCTGAAAGGACTCTCAATATTGGTCTCTTTTTGTGTGCAACAACTCACATTTGAACCCTTTAGTACCTTCCAAAAGGCTGCAGAAAATCATTCAAAACTTTTAATAGTCATCAAAATTAACCATTTGATCATGAATTGGTCGAAAGGCCGCCTGATTCAAGAAATCTTTCCAAGAATCCTTTCCCTTCAAAAAAAAATTCAAACCTTATGCCTTACATTGAAAGACTACCTTGTTTTTCTTATGAGTTGTGTGCTTTCACAAACAAACCACATCCAGCTTTGTACCACCCAATTCAACCCTGAGCTACTCATGATGTTATATCCTTAATTTTGGTAAAATTGTATATATAAATGAATTGATTTGTTGATTCCCTAATGGTGTTGTTAGTGGAATAATAATAACTTTGACCACCTATACGACATGGGTGCTTGTGGCACAAGTTAAATGAAAGGAATTTAGACATGAATTAATAATAATGACTTTTTGATGTGATAAATGAAATAATTGTCTAGTTTCCAAAGGGAAATAATATACATGGTGTTTTGGATAATTAATGAAATAATGTTTTAGCCAAGAGTTGCCACACAATATTTAAGGCATCAAACATGAATATTTTAATATGACTTTTTGATGAATGTGGAAATAACAAAGAAAAGAAAGAGAGTTCTAGATATTGGGAGAAAAATAATGTATGGTTTTTGTTATAAAAGAAGATTGAAAAGGAGCAAATTTTGGGTATTAAAAGAGATTCCAATAAAATATCACAATTAGATGTAAGTTGGGATGTTTGATTTGAGAAAGGGAAACAATAAACAAATTATCCAACAAAGTGCCATGTTTTCTATGTGTCTCTTGGTGGTTTTTGGGGTATCAACTAAGTGAAAATTGGATCATGGATATATGTGGTTATATAAATGGAAATATATTGGACATCTTCCTCTAATAACTTGCTTGTACGCCAAGGGAATATAATAGGAAATCATGAAGAGAGTATATAGAAAGAAGTGTATAGTCAAGTTAATGGGAATTTGAACTTTCCCATATTAGTAAAATGTGATCCACAACTATCACACCCTTAAGTGTATGAGGAAAAAGAAACTTTGATTCTCAAACTTCCCTCTCTTTTCCTTTTTCTATATGTGGGAAGATATTAGGGTTCTAGGTAATAGGTTTATATATAGGGACCAGATAGTCCTACGACCACTAGAAACTCCATGCCATGGCTACGGAAGCCTCGGTGGATCTCTATAACAAACTCTGGCCACTTGAACTCCCTAGTCCTATTCTTTTCCTCCATTGACATTTCTGCTCAGAAAAACTTGCAAACTGGCAACCAACGGTGCTCTGGTCCCTAGAGGGACACAACAACTTTAACCCTAGGGTGATACACCACCTTCCCTTTCTAGCACTGGCATCGGTGGTTGTCTACCCAATAGAGGACCCGACCGAACTACTGCTAGGGAACTCGATCACAGGGACATGTGCCGGCAGCTCCGGTTGGCCCATAAGTGTTGGGTGGATTCGATGGAGAAGTATAGCACTACCTGGATCCTTTCACGCTTGTGGTAGGGGTCCCTACCGGTGGGGAAGAGACAACCCTTTATTGGACACTAGCGAAATCTCCCTTGCGACCGTAGTGATGGCCGGTGGAGAAAGAAGACACAGGGCGCACGCGGAGACCGCTGCGGAGTGATACCTTTGGCTTGACGAGCGGAAGGGAGTCCTGTCTACGGTGCTGGAGTAGCATCGACGTCCACGCCGAAGAGGAAGGGGATGACCAATGCATGAATGAAGGTGCTGTCTACACTGGCTGATTCACGAGAAAGGAAGATCGGAGGAAGGGGAAATGAATTGGTGACTTTACCTTAATGGCCCTTAGTTTAATGCTCTGAGGTGAGGGTGTTTATGTACTTTACCCATATCTTTTAACTTTCTATGTGGGTGGATGGATTCTAGGTTGGCGGGAGCTCATTGGCTTAGGCCTGGTCCTACGAGCATACGATAATAGGATTAGATGCCGACGTGGCGATCTACTATTGGCGCATAACTGTTTTATTTGTGAATATCCTAGAAATAGCTAAGGATACCCGAATATAGCAAACCTATATATCAAAATCATCAAAAAAATTAGAACAATCCAAATAAAATACGTCTAAAGCCTGATTATGCATCCAATTCTAAAAGTAGTGCAAAGAAGGATTATAGTGATGAATAATACTTAAAAACCCTAGTTTTGAGTACTAAACTGATGGAAACAATAAAAGACATTTCTTTTGTGTTGTTATATTACATTGTGGAATAAAATTATCATTTAACATGATTATGAATATAATTATGATAATGGAAGTTGCTAATGTGGATTTATGGTTAAAGATCATGACTTGATATTTTGTTAATGCACTAAATCTTATATAAGTGTTCATAACACAATAACATGATGATGTTGATGATCATGGCTACACCTAATATAAATTAGGGTTCTTAAGTCATCAGATTAATAAACATGGGAATTGAGGGATCAAACATAACCCTAATAATGACTCAAAACTAAGGAAACCATGAACCCTAGATTAGGACTGAGTAGGGCTTAATCTAATTAACGTGATGGTGACACTTTAAGATTTACATACCTATATTTATAATATGATTTCCTGGATTCGCCTTTGTTGATTGGATTCCTTGAACATAATTGAAGTGTAATCTACATGATAATTTGCATGGCTCGACATCAAGGTACGTGGTTACACCTAAGAATAACTACATATTTTTTTTTTTTTTGTGTTTCTCAAGGATTGAAAAATTAAATGTCAGTTGTTTATTTTCTATTCAATCATAATGCCACTATGATTATCGATTAAATAAAGATCATATGAAGAAGATTCCAATTTATATTTGCAATCATTTGTGGGATTATATGATGTTAATTACTTGCATATTTTTTGGATGAACCCCATGTACCAATATGGTAACATACTGATCACATATTTGTTTCATGTGGTTTTAGGTATAAGTTGATATACATGATATAGGACATGAACAAAAAGGTGGAAATGTCATGAAGGCGTTAAAGATTTAAAAGGATGATTAGACAATCATCTCTTCTCAAATGTACAGTCCTAATGATAGAAAGTTCATGTAAGCATCTTATTTATAATCCCTTGAATTGAATGAAATTATCTACTTTTTGTATTGTCTGATTAAAAATCTGGATCTTGAGTAATTTTTGTAGGTAATAGATCTCATCATTTTGGACTTCCTTAATTGGGGGTTGCTAAAAAATGAGGCTGTTACACATGCCTAACATTTGACAAACAACTATGTTCTCAAAAGGCCACCAACTCTGCTTGATCCTTTCAAATCAATCCTTCATGATCATGCCACAAGGTTGCTCAATCCTAAATCTTAAGACTTGACTTTCAATCCATGAGTCAATTATCAAATTCATTCTCCAAGCATATTAGTCATGTCTGATTAGAAATCACTTCTGACTTGACTAAGATATCAAGTTTAATCACATGGTATGCCCATATTTTCCTACTTAGCACTATGGTCCTAGACCATGGCCTAAGGGCCACTACACACATTCACTTTCATATCTATGTGATCCTTGACCATGACCTAAAACTAAACCACACATACTTTCATTTCCATATCTATAAGGTCCTAGACAATGACCTAAAACTAGTCCATCCACCTCATGTTCACCATCACAAATATATGGTCCTAGACCATGACTAAAAATTGGACCATGCTTCCCTTTCTTTTTACAACATAGTCTCAGACCATGACCTAAAACTAGATAACAAACCCAATTTCATGATATCTCTCTAACAAAATATCAGCTGAGAAGAGAGGAATCTCTACTTTCTTTGAAATTTGTACATAGTTTGCATAGCTCATATTTGACTTTTCTTGAAAAAATTCAAAATTTTGTGTCTTGGTTGGATTTGTTGGTCGATAGAAATTACACCTAGACAAACTTGGCCAACTATGCATTTAGGCTAAAAAACAGTAGTCTGGTGTTTGCTTTTAATATTTATTAGTTTATCCATTTGGGATGAAATTTTAATTGTATCTTTAGAACTACATTTAGATAATTTGTTAAAAATTTATACTTTTTAGAGTATGTTTGTCTGATCTAGACCCCTTCATCTATCAATATCTCTACAAGGAACAATCTCGACCGATGACAAATTCTGTTGAAATAGAAAATGCCACGAAGGACTTGATTTTAATTGGTACAAGGACCTCAATTTATCCATATCACTAACCTAACACCTGTAGTAGCTCCTATAATCCATTATTTGATCCAAAGGCAAGGAATTCTGGAAAGAGAGAGAGTCAAAGAGTTTGGAAGGAGAATGAGGTTTAGATGATGGTCTAAGATTTTATCTTCCTAGAGTTGATGAAATCAAGTAAGTTGGTTTTCTTTAGATAGATTTCATGGTGTATATTCTCTCTTTTGTTTAGATTTTGTCCTCCCTCTGATCTGAACCAAAATATAGTAAATCACTGTCTTTTCTCTTTTTTTCTCTCCTATTCTCCTTTTCTAAGTTTTTTGAGTTGGAAGGAGGAATAAAAGGAGTCGATGGCTAGAACCTTGATGGATTTTTTGAAATTTGAATGACAGAAAACATTTTTAAGGTGCTTGGCACCTGAGGTGAATGTTTATCTTTCTATTAAGGTCTGAATTCTTTTGAAATCCTAATCCTATATGGCTAAAATTATCATGATCCTTACTTCTAATTATTTGTGTTTGGGTAATTAATTGGGAAGATTTTAGGGAATTGGATGGTACTGCCTTATATTCTTTTTGTTTATATGTTTATTTCTCAAGCCATTGATTTAAATTGTATGAAAAATCCTATGTGTATGAATGGCCTTGATGAACTGCCTTGTACACCCTGGTGAGATTAGTAAATAATAAGGTCCTTATGATGTTTTGAACCAAGGAGAGTCTTTAAAAACCCTAGAAAGTTAGTATGAAGTTGAGTATGAGAGATAAAGGCTAAACTTGTATATAATCTTGTAAATGTTAAGAAATTCTCAATTGTAAGCGTTATTACTTCAATCAAAGGTGATATGTTTTATGAAGATGATCTAAGACTAATGAATCCAATATGGTATAGTTTAGGGAACAATGAGTAAATCCACACACAAACACAAGTCTTCATATAATTCACATTATAGAAATTGAGTTGATGACTAGTGACTAAGGAGTAAGAAAAGTAACCCAAATATGTTTTACTTCTTAAATTAAGTGTTCTATAAGAAAGAAAAGGATTGCTTTTAATTGCCAAAATATCACTAGAAGTCAAACGTAATGGTACATGTATCTAAATTAAAGAAATAAATGGACAAGGGTAAACTAAATTGTGATGAATAATAATTAATGGAATATTAATGAAATAAGTATGAGGAAGTCTTTCATCTATTTATTTTAATATATTTGGGTTGAACAAAATTCAATGAAGAACACTAAAATTGAACTTTGATGGGTGTCAATGATAGTATGTCATTATTTTTCAAATGAATTAAGAATGATTGATTCCAATAATGCCATGAACATGAAATGAAAGAAGTTATAAGTAACATACCTAAAATGATGCTGGAATTTAATATCCACTCTGAACATGAATTGTATTTACTTATCATTTGAATAGGCATGTTTGGTAGACATGTCCTATGTGTACTTTAGCTTTAGTACTTATAGGGGTATCACAAAGATGAAGTTGTTGTTATGTCTTGATTCTAAATGTTATATCTTGATTTGTTACCCATACAACACGTTGGGACTTGACTAAATGAATGCATTTATGATTAGTGATATTATTGTCACAAAATAGAATTTTTAAATGCTAGAATTATGTGTCATACTTAGAAATATCTACAAGTTTCTTATAAGTTCAATATACTTAATCTAATATTGTTGCATGTACCTAGCATGAGTGGTAGGTATCCACTTACTGGGGATCTATATGGATCTCATGAGGTTGTTTCAAATGTTTTTGGTTATAATTCCATCCACCAGAGAGGTTCTAGAAAAGACAACATAAATAAATAATCCAGACTAGAATGTCCATGTACTCTCTATTTCCTAGGATGGGTAGTATACTGAGTTTGTTCCTTCATGTACATGTAAATGATATAAATTGAAATGTATCTGAGTAGTAATATTTTATAGTTGTTTTAGTGAAACTGAAACAATTTATGATAATTGAATTTGCCATCCTTGTTGTGACATTGAGGTATGAAGCTTTATGAAAAAGAGTAAAAAAAAATTACACATGTTTATCGTATATGTGTTAATTGCACTTGTCAAGAAATTTGTGTTTTGCTTCTTAATATGGGGTTCTCTCTAATGGTTGGAATTTATGCTAATCAAAGGGAGGTCCCAACAATGTGGTATAAAATCTTAGGTTAGATGAATTTGCAGGGACAATATGATCTGGGGATAAATGAGAATGTGGATGTCGAACATAACCTGAATGATATGCATACTGACTAAAATTAGTATTTGGTTACTGTGGTCAAGTAACCGAATGTTGGAATAAGATAATATCGAATGTTGAATACACTTCTTCTGGATTCCATGACCAAGCCCCTAGATGAAGATATCTTGGGACTATAACAAGATGCATGATATTGAAAAACATGATAAAATAGAGAAAGAGAAAGGATTATATAATTAAATATGGAACCTATGACAAGTTGTAAATTTCATATGAGAAAGAGGAATGGATCTAATAAATTATTGAAATAATTCCTAATGAATTTGAATATGAGTATGATATGACATTGTTATAAAAAATATGATAATTGATCATATTCCCATGAATATAATATTCTTTATGAAGAGACTAATGGAAATGGACAATACAAAAATTATAATCTTGATCCATGTGATAGATAAACAAATTTTATAAGAATATGAACAACAATGTGATCACGTGTTGATAGTGATATATTAACAATATTTGTGAAATAAGTGTTTGTAATACTCAAAGAGATATATGATGATGATATGGAATGGAATATCCAATCTATTTCCAGCAAATTCAAAATTTCAATAAAATAGATCTAAAAAGCAAGAAAATGATGTAATAAGGAAGAAGGATAACCTAGAAATAATTTTGAGAGAATACTGAGAGAGATGCATGATTAGATATTATGATATTATTTTTTTATTTCCTTGGATTTTAGGACAACCGTAAAAGGAGGGAATAATTTCTAATGATCTATTTTCATCTTAGTTATCTAATTATGGATTATTTAGATGATTACATGCTTAACTAGATAGAGCATTGTTTAATCTTGACCAATGATGATAGTCTAATTATGTTATTTTAATCATAATGAGAAACACTAAGCATATTTTTATTTTGAATAATTAGGGTTTGAGAAGTGTAAGCTCTTTTCAGACAAAATTAGGGTTTTAATAACATATGAATACAAAATTTGATAATTACAATGGTGTAATAAAGGATTTTTAGTATTTTTCTTATAAATCTTAGTTATTAAAATTTGAATATAGTTTGGATAAGTCATGATTAAGTGTGTTTCAAAGATACTACATTTTTCTAGTGTTCTCTAGATCTATTGTTCAGCCGAGATCCACCCAGGACAAACTCGGCCAACTATACATTTAGGTTGAAATATATCAGTATGATGTTATTTTTATTTCTCTGTTGGTTTATTCATTTGGGATAAAATTTTAACTATTATGAAAAGTTTGGTTCCTATAGCATGCAAAATTGTAATAATTTTTGGAGTATGTTTGAGTGACCGAGACCCCTTCATTGGCCAAGATCTTTACCAAGAACAATCTCAGACGATGACAACTTCTGTTTGAAATAAATATTGGAATGAAGGATTTGTTTGAAATTGTTACAAGCACCTCAATAGGTCTATATCACTAACCTAACACCCTTTTAGATCCATTTATCTATCATTCTAGATACATGGAATTCTTGAGAGAGAGGGACAATTAGGGTTTGGAAGAGAAAGAGACAGAGATGATGATCTAGGGTTTTATCTTCATAGAGTTGATGAAATCCAGTAAGTTGGTATTCTTTAGATAACTTTTAATAGTGAATCTTCTCTCTTGTGTCTAGATCATTTCCTCCCTCTAATTTGAACCAAAAATACAACAAATCACCACCTTTTGTCTTTCTTTCTCTCATATTCTCCTTTTCTAGGACTTTTGCGTTGGAAAGAGGAACAAAAGAAGTTGATGGCTAGAACCTTGATGGATTTCTAGAAATTCAAATTATAAACACTATTTTTAAGGTGCTTCTCACATGAGAGAGTGTTTATCTCTCTATTAGGATCTATAACTATGTTCAAAGCCTAATCCTATCTGATTAAGATAATCATGATCCTTGTTTTTATTATATGTGATTTGGTAATTATTTGGGAAGATTTTAGGGAATTGGATGGTACTACTTAGTTTCTTTCTTGTTGATTGGTACATGTTTATTTATTGATCCATTGATTTAAGTTGCATGAAAAATCCTATGGATAGAGAATAGCTATGTTGTTTTATATGAATACTACGCAAATCATCCTAGTAAAGAATATGCATAAAAATACTTAAAAGGTGTAAAATCATGCTTGAAGTTAATAAGATGTGTTCCTCAATTGTATTTCAGATTTTTGCTAGAATTACATATGACATTTACATAAAAGTTAGAATGAGTGTTTGTAATAACAATATTCCCTTTTAGGGTTAATGTTGAGGGATTGACTCAAACCAACTAGTTAATCGGGGCATACTTAAAATGGATGGATTAATTGTGTGGAAATGGAAACTAGGGTTTCTATGTCTATGAATAGCCTTGATGAATTGCCTTGTACACCCTAATCATACTAGTAAATAATATGATTCTTATGATGTATTGGACCAAGGAGACTCTTTAAAAACCCTACAAATTCAGTATGAAGTTGAGTATGAGAGATAAAGCTTAAACTTGTATAAAATCTTGTAAATGTTAAGAAATGCTTAATCGTTAACGTTCTTTCTTCAATTGAAGGTAATACGTCTTATTAAGGTGATATTAGCCTAATGCATCTAATGTGTTATAGTTTAGGGGATAATAGTAAATCCCTACATGAATTCAAGTCTTTATATAAGTCACATTATACAAATTGAGATGATGTCTAGTGATTAAGGAGTAAGAAAAGTAACCCTAATATGTTTTACTTCTTTGATGAAGTGTTTTATAGGGAAGAAAAGGATTTCTTTTAATTACCAAAATTTCATCATAAATAAAATGACATGATACATGTATCTAAATGCAAAAAAGAAATGAGAAGGTTGAGTGGAATTATGATGACAAGTAATGAATGAAATATTAGTGCAATGAGTATGAGGAAGTAATTCATCTATTTACTTTAAGTATATTTGTGTTGAACTAATTTGAATGAAATACACTAAATGGACTTTGATGGATGTCAATGAGAGAGCACTATACATGAAATGAACTAATAGTGACCGGTTCTAATAATGCAATGAACATGAAACAAAACAAGT
Source organism: Alisma plantago-aquatica (assembly GCA_963693085.1). Lineage (NCBI taxonomy): Eukaryota > Viridiplantae > Streptophyta > Magnoliopsida > Alismatales > Alismataceae > Alisma > Alisma plantago-aquatica. The sequence goes on along the minus strand of OY856415.1, from coordinate 684,560,401 downwards.
TAAGAGTAACAAACTTAAATGGGGAAAACTATAGTTCTCTTACTAGATCTAAGAACCTAAAATCTAGCCCTAACCCTAATATGATGAGATATGTGATAATAATGAATAATACTTCTGACCAAGTGATTAAGGAATATAGATAAGTATAATTTATTTCAATTACAAAATGAAGTTCAATGTTGTGAGTTGATTCATAAAATTAATTCTGTAGATTGTAATTTTCTGCTAGAATACTTATATTCTAAGAATGGTCTATTGAGATGGAATCAAAATGAGATCAAATATGTGTTCAATAGTAACCCTAACTAAAGAATGATAAATAGTAAAAGAGAAGCATTACGTGTGTCATGCACATTTATGCCTTGACATTTAATCACATCTGTTGAAATTGGATGGAATAAGTATGTGTCATATATCAAACCTATCATGAGCATCATGAAAGATACAAGAGGTTTATATGCTTATCTTTGTTGTGAGTCCTAATGACTCTACGAACATTTAATGAAAATTGTGTGAATATGTTCAGATTGAATTAACATGATGATTATATTTGAGAAACCCTATTATGGGTAAATGTTGGATAGCCCACTGACAATGAATGATATGAAATGACGTGGAAATGGAAACAAATGTATATGTTGAAAATTACAGATTGTTGTGATGTTTGTTTTGATCAATGTTTTTCTTATTGTCTGGCCTGATTCATGTCATTCTAGTATTGTGAGAACACATACAATAGATAAAAAATGATTTGAGTTCTTTTGAAGATGAGTAAGTGGACTAAATAACAAGTGAAATGATGACACATCTAGTTAGGTGCCCTGGACACTGTAAATATCCATTGAGGTCTATACTAGAAAAATGAAATGGATCACATTGTTATATTATGAGAATTATGAGAAGGATTTCCAGAGTTTTGATTGAGACCTTAAATGTTAGAGCACAATGAGTCATGAGTGAGTGATATGGTGTGATTCTAGCCATAAATCTTCTATTGTGAAAGTCTACATCCATGATGAATAGACTTTGATGTAATGAAAAGTGTGAAACATGAATTATATGATGACATGTGATATTCTATTAGTTGGTTCCTATCTTGTGTACCTGAGATGAGGATGTGGGCCTCTTTAGGAAACCCTATGGTGGACATGGTCTGTTGTTGATTCCTTAGGATGGCCAGCTAAACCCTAAGATAGTGTTAGTGAGTCATTGAGACAAGAATCAACCTGGTGAATTCTACTTGGCGAAGTACGGGCCAAGTAGAGAAAATGAATAAGACATGACAATCAATGTAGAATATTAATTGAATGATTGTTACATTTCTTATACAATTTGATGATAAATTTATTATTAAATATGTTTCTGGTTGTGGAAATTCATCATTCTATTATATAAATAATATGTTTGCATGTGCTTATTTGTCTAGTTTGGAATTTTATGTTAAATGTTGACAAGTGGTTCAAGCTGGAATTTTAATATCCACTCTAAATATGATTTAGATTTACTTTCCATTTGAATAGTCATGTTTGGTAGACATGTCTTATGTATACTTTGTCTTCTGTACTGTAGGTTGTGTTCTTGGTCTGGTTGGCGGGGTGCCACAAAGATGATTCTACTGCTAAATATCAATTATATATATACATATATCTTTATTTTTTACCTAGAAAAAATGTTGGGACTTGACTAAATGAATGCATTTATGATTAGTAAGATTATTGTCATAAAATAGAAATTCTAAATGCGAGAATTATTTGTTATACTTAAAATATCTACAATTTTCTTATAAATCAATATACATAAACTAATGGTGATGCATGTACCTATATTGAGTGTGAGGTATCCACCCACTGAGGCTCTATCTGAGTCTCATGAGGTTATTTCAATTGTTTTTAGGTATAATTTTGTACAACAGAAAGGTTGTGATAAAAAAGATGTAAATATAATATTCTAGATTAGAATTTTCATGTACCCTCTCTTTATCAAGATGAGTTTTGTACTGAGGTTTTTCATTCATGTACATGTAATTGATGTAAACTGAACTGTATATGAATAGCTAGATTTGATACTAGTTTTAATGGAGTTGAAAGGATTTGTGATAAGTAAATATATTGTGCTTGAAGTGCCATTAGTTAATGAGCCTTTATGAAGAAAAAAATTATAAGTGTTTATTGTATACTTTGTTAATCATGTTTGTCAAGCATTTGGTGTTTTGCTTCTTAATATGGGTTTAGATTTAGGATTTAGCTCTAATGGTTGGAATTTATGTTGATCAAAAGGAAGGTCCCCACAACATGGAATCAGAGCTTGTGTTAGATGAGTCTCTAGGTACAATAGGATCTGGGCCAAAATGATAATATGGATGTTCAACATAACCTAAATGGCATGCAACTGACCGTATATGTTGGGATAAATTAGTATGGAAGTGCTTACTTTACTTCTTTTGGCTGCCCTGGACATACACCTAGATGAAGAAATTTGGAGTATAATAAGGTGCATGATGGTACAAGATTGATAAAATGGAGATAGAGAAAGGATTATATAATTATATATGGAACCTAAGACATGTTGGAAATTTCATATGGGAAAGGTTAATGAATCTAATAGATTTTAAAGACAATTTTGATGAATTTGAATATGAGTATGAATATCAAATTGTTATAAAAAAAATAAAAGAATTGGCAATGACGCCCACAAAAATAATATTATTTGTGAAGAGAAGTGATGGATATGAAATATACATAATGAACTATAATCTTGGTCCATGTGATAAATAATCAAAATTTACATGAATATGAAAGGCAATGTGGATCACATCTTGACAGTGATGCATTAATAAGATTTGTGAAATAATTGTTTGTAATACTCAAAGAGAGATATAATGATGACATGGGGTGGAATATCTATCTGATGCCAAAAAATTTTGAATTTCAATGTAATAGATCTAAAAGGCAAGAAAATGATGTAATAAAGAAAAAAGATTGCTTAGAAATCATTCTAACATAACGTTGAGATAGATGCACGATTAGATGTTATGATCTTCTTCCATGTTCTATTGGATTTTAGGATGAAATCCTAAGAGGAGGGAAGAATTTGTTATGACCCATTTTCATCTTAGTCCTCTAATTAGGGTTTACTTGAATGATTACATGCTAAACTATATTGATTATATTTTAAGCTTGATCAATGATGATAGTCTAATTAAGATGTTTTAAACCTAATAAGAAACTATGAGCTTTCTTTATTTGAATAATTAGGGTTTGAGAAGTGTAAACCCCAGTAATAAAAAATAGGGTTTTGATAGCATATGTATACATAATTTTATAAATACAATGGTGTAGTAAGTGATTTTGGTTTTCAAATATAACTCTAATTTCTTTCAAATATGGATATAGTTTGCATAACTCATATATGAGTGTTCATTTCTAGAGTTTCTAAGTGTTGATCAGATCTATTGGTCAGTCGGGATTCCACCCAATAAAACTCGTCTGACCATCCATTTAGAATGAAATATAGAAGTTTGATGTTTGATTTTTATTTATTGATTGATTTATCATTTTAAGCTAAAAAAATTCCATGTCAAATAATGGGTAACAATTTTATACTTTTATAGTATGTTTGACTAGACATACCCCTTCATTGACTGAGATCTTTACCAGGAACAATCTCAATCGATTAAAAATTCTTTTGAAATAAAAAATGCAATGAAGGACTTGCTTGTAATTGTTACAAGAAATTCAATTGATCTATGGCACCAACCTAACACCCTAGTACTCCCATAATCAGTCATTTGATCCAGAGATACATAATTCTTGAGAGAGAGGGAGAGTCAGGGTTTTGAAGGAGAAAGAGGCAGAGATGATGATCTAGGGTTCTATATTCCTAGAGATGATGAAATCAAGTAAGTCGGTTTTCTTTAGAAAGGTTTTCATGGTGAATATTCTCTCTTGTGTATGTATTCTATCCTACCTCTAATTTGAAAAAAAACAACAGATTACCATCTTTTATCTTTCTTTCTCTCATATTATCCTTCTCTAGGGCTTTCAAGTTGTAAGAAGGAAGAAAAGGAGTTGATGGCTAGAACGTTGATGAATTTTTAGAAATTCATATTATAATTAACCATGTCAAAAGAAAATTTCTACTGGTCTAAAATAATCATGATCCTTGCTTTCAATTGTATTTGAGTGGGTAATCAATTGGGAAGATTTTAGGGAATCATATGCTACTGATTTAGATTCTTGCTCGATGACTAATTCATGTAGATGTCTATTTTCTGGGTTTTCCGTCTAAACCAGAAGAGATTATAGATGCTATAACGAAACTTCATAAGAAGATATCTCAAGAAATCCCTAAAGATAAAATGGGTATCAATAGGAAAATAGGTGTTTTACTACAAATCATAAGTTTCATGTTCGACGCAACACTCACATAGGAAATTATAATAAAAAATTGCTCTATCAATCACCATCTACTTCAGAGATATCTTATGAAAGATCTTTCAAATCAAAAATAAATTCAATACTGGTCTTAATCAATTTATTAGATTTACGGAGGAACATAGGAAACAACCTAGAGATAGGTTCTATTGTCTATGTAGGCATTGCGGTAACAACTTGAAAGTCAGCACTGGTGAAAAAATCAAAAGTCATGTCATGTGCAATAGGATTGTACAAGGCTATACAAAATGGTACTGGCATGGAGAGATTTCAATCCTAAGATAAGTAGATGTAGATAGAAGTGTCTATGTTGAAGAAGAAATTTCCGTTGATGACATATATGTGAACGAACCGATTTCGATAAACATTGTTGATGTAATGCTCGATAGTTGTGGGGTAGAGCACACCTATCCACCTTCCTTGTTTAGGAAAATTGTGTATGATTCTAAGAGACCATTATACATAGGTTGTACTAAGTTTACGAAGCTGAGTGCTCTGTTGAGATTGTATAATCTAAAGACTAACAATAGATGGAGCGACAAAAGTTTCACGTCATTATTATCTTTGTTGAAAAAAATTCTTCCTGAAGGAATCGAGCTCCCAATCTTAACATATGAGTTAAAGAAAATGTTATGTCCAATGGGAATGAAGACTAAGAAGATACATGCATGCCCGAATAATTGTGTATTATTTCAAAAGGACTATGTCCAAAATGTGGGGCGTTAAGGTATAAAATGACAACTTCCGAGAAGTTCAAAACTGGATCTCCTGTCAAGGTGATGTGGTATCTACTTATAATACCATGGTTTCAACGCTTGTTTTCCAATCCGATAGATGTGTAGAAGTTAAAGTGGCATGCAGAGGTTAAGAAATATAATGATGGGATCCTACGACATGCGTCTGATTCCCCACAGTGGAAGAAGATTGATTTTTGTACCTTGATTTTGGTGAAGAAGTCAGGAATCTAAGACTAGGGCTTTGTACTAATGGGATGAATCCATACGGCACATTGAGAAGCCAACATAGCACTTGGCTTGTTATGCTTGTTATATACAATCTTTCTCCCTGGTTGTGTATGAAAAATAAGTATGTTATGTTTTTATTGTTGATATCGGGCCCTAAACAACCTGAAAATGATTTCGAAGTTTATCTTGAACCTCTGATTAATGACTTAAAGAAACTTTAGGGTGGAGGTGTGATGACCTATGATGCTTCACATAGAAGACATTTCATTTCCATACTATGTTGTTTTGCACTATTAATGATTTTCTAACATATGGGAATTTGTCTAGATATAGTATCCAAAGCATGCCCTATATGTGAAGAGAACATTGATTCAATACGACTAAAACATGGTGGCAAGACTATATATCTTGGTCATCGAAGGTTTCTTCCAAAATTCCATTTGTATCGAAGGTTGCACAAAGTGTTCAATGGATCGAATGAGGAACGGAGTGCCCTAAACCTATAATAGGGGAGGTTGTTTATGAAAGAGTAAAAGACTTTGTTCATAAATTTGGTAAGAGATCACAATGTACCATTCCCACACAAATGGCAAATCTTTATTCAAGAAAAAGTCAATATTTTTTGATCTTCCATATTGGAGTTCTTTGGCAGTTAGGCATTGTATCGATGTCATGCATGCTAAGAATAATATTTGTGATAGCATAATTGGTTCTCTATTAAATATATCAAGTAAGACTAAAGATGGTATCAAATCCAGAATGGACCTGCGTGAACTGAGAATAAGGAAATAATTAACAAAAGTAGTGAGTAGTGATTGGAGAATATATTTACCTCCTTCTTGTTACTCATTGTCTAAAAAGTAGAAGAAAGCTTTTTGTGAGTGCTTGGTTAATGTTAAGGTACCATAGGGTTACTCTTACAACATCCGTAGATTGGTATCAATAAAATATATGAAGATGATAGATCTTAAATCTCATGATTATCACACTCTAATGCAACAAATATTATCCATGGCAATTTGATCTATACTATCGAAGTATGTAAGGTTTGCAATCACTAGAATTTATTTATTCTTCAAAGTCTATGTAGCAAAGTTATTGGTCATGAGAATCTTGATAAGTTGAAAAGAGAAGTGGTTGTTACCCTATGTCAGTTTGAGATGTATATTCCTCCTTCATTCTTTGATATCATGGTAAATCATGTTGTCCATTTGACTAGGGAAGTGAAAATGTTGGGACCAATTTTCTTACATTGGATGTATCCTTTTGAACAATACATGAGCATTTTAAAAGATGATGTTCAAAACTGTTATCGGCCTGAAGGGAGTATTATCGAGGGTTATGTGGCGAGGGAGGTTATGGATTTTTGCAATGACTTTCTAAGTGATAATGAAGCTCCTATAAATGACAAGAATGTTGAAGACTATTCTGGCAAAGAGACTTTAGGAGCACGAATGAAAGTAATCAGTTGTGAGCTGTGGGAATTAGATCACTTGTATATTTTACACAACATCGACAAAGTGAGTGTTTATATCATGAAACATGCCAACTTTATCAAGAAACAATATCTTTGAGCCAATTCAATGTGGCTTTCTAGAGAGCATAACAAGACATTTGTTAAGTGGTTTGAAGATGAAATCTTACATCTACTATCTCAAACACCAAATAATATTGCTGAAAATATCAAATTCCTCACTTTTAAACCAAAAATGAATGTTATGTATTATTAAGGGTTTGACATAAATGGGTTGTCATATTACACAAAGTATCAATATGATAAGAGCGTCATCCAAAATAGTGAGGTCATCCTTCAAGCGTCTTCATTTTCTTCTAGTATGAAGGATAAGAGTCCACGTAAAGCTAAAAGGTCATATTATGGTGTCATTGAAGACATTTGGGAGTTTGACTATGTAGATTTTAGAATTCTTCTCTTTAAGTGTAATTGGGTTGATAACACCAAAGGAGTTATAGTGGATGAATTGGGTTTCACATTAGTGAATTTTGAAAAGATTGGAGAGAAGAGTGAGCCATTCATATTGTCATCACAGGCAAAACAAGTATTTTATATCGATGATCATGCAAATGAAAAATGGTTCATTGTTCTTCATGGTAAAAGATAGTTCATTAAAGATCCTATAGATGAAGAAGAGTACTATGATAAGTATGATGACTTCAGTCCATTCTCAGTTTGCTTGCCAACACCAAATATTGAAGGTAACAATGACTTTTATGTGTGTGGAGATCACACTGAAGGAATGTTAATTGATAAAAGATCTCAATATTAGAGGCATGCTTTTTATTTTTTAAATGTTTTTTAATGTTAGATCGATGTGAATTTTACAATGTTATATTAATTCCATTAAATGTTAAATGTTAAATGTTTGATTGTTGACCATGAGTATGATGATCGTGATGATGATCACCATGAGGGTGGGGCACTGCGTCACAATGTAAGTTTTATAATATATCTAGCTATATGTCCATTTATAAGTCATATCCTATATGTGTTTTTTTTGTCATTTTTAGGTTGAGGATGCACTCCTTGAAAACCTTGTGCCACTTGATGAGTAGTATAAAAAAAATAAAAAAATCAGGGGCATCACTATGACGAATAAGTTACCATAAGAAAGGGGAAATAGACCAAAATTGGTTGTGGATTTTGATCATGCAGGAAATACAAGTTGAAAGAACCGCAACTTGTTTGTTTTATATCTTGGGGATCATACTCGTGGCCATTGTAGTGTAAATGTAGAATCTTGGCATACAATTCCTAAAAGCAAGAAAGATTTCGTATGGAAAGAACTGTGTGTGAGAAATTATCATTTACAATTAAATTTTTAAAGTTATTTACAATTCTATTATTTAGAATACTCTATTAAATAAATGAAATTTCGCAGAGTAAATATTTGAACTGGATGAAAGCCTACATCATAAAAAGGTGATACAACACTGTGGGAGGGTCCTAAGGAACTATAAGACAACTCTCAACCTACAATACATACAAGATGCTGATATGAGGAAGAAGTCAACCCTTGAGCAATGGAACTACCTAGACTTGATTGAGTGGGAGGTTTTTGTTGCCAAGAGAAATACTAATGAATTCAAGGTATTAAGTGTCACTCTCAATTTAATTAGTATACAATCTTATGAATTTAGTTATTTAAGGTTGACCTTGATTGTTACTAACTAATTCAATGTGCTTACTAACAAGGCTATCAACGATGCTCAAAGAGAAAGGTGTGTACTGAATGTCATGACCACATGATGAGTCTGGTGGATGTGCATCCCTTCGCTAAAAAATACAAGCATCTTCCATTCAATAGCCTAATCCTCCTATTGTTGAGACTTTTGAGTACTCTACTACTCCCGCACCTTTGCATTGCCATGATGTGTGGATAGATAGGAGGAAAACCAAGGAGATATAACAAACCCCACAACTATTGAGGCGGCTATAAAATTGGTAAAATTCAACTCTCAAAGAAATTAGTATTGATGGTTGTTGTGTTTACTTTCCATTTTCTATTGATGATGATTAGTGGGAGCTTCATGAGTAGAGGAAGCAAGACTCGTTCATCCTTCAAGGCATAAGGTATAAATTGACAGTTTCTCTCGGTAACCCAGAGCATCCTGGACGTGTTAGGGCTGCAGGTATTGGTGTGGGCTTAAGAGCATTCTTTGAGCCATCAAAACACAAACATGTCTAAAAAGAGGGATTTTCAAAAGCTAGGTTAACCTATTATTTTTTAAGAATGTATTTCTAAGAGAATTCAAGAATCAAAAAGTGTTTCTTTTGGCCATGTATAGGTAGATGAGTTAATTGATAAGAGAGTCGGAGAAGAAATGAGCATGTGGCAGGCATCTCAGGATGCCACTCAGACAATACCTATGTCGTGAAGCTCTTCCCCTACGATAGAGGTGGTATGGGGTAATCTTGTAGACCCACCATCTAGCACGTATGCTGTAAGTATTTTATGACATAGTAGCAAGTCTTTTCAAGATGATATATTTAAGTATATATATAACATACTCTATATAAATTTATAAGGGTTGAGGCCATGTCATATAAAATTGAAAGAATATGTCGTTGTGAGGGAGAGGCACACCCCCACTTTCCGGGGCATTTGATTCATGGAACTCCATTACCCGATGGTGTGGTTCGTGTGAGCCTGAGGCTTGTCTTCCCCACTTGGAGGCAACATCCATTGCCATATGCCCACTCAAATGCTGACATGTTTGGTAAAGTAGAAGGCGGAGTGGTCTTGTGGCCTGAACTGGGAGTCATCTATACTGATCATGTATGGTAAATTTACATTGCATTAATTTGTATATGCATATACATGACAATTGATATGAAATTATATATGCAGGATAAAGGGAAGAAATCCGCTACAACTCATCCTTCTCCACCTCCACCTCTTCCTCAAGTACCTAGTTGGCTTGCAAAGGACCTATTCAACTCTATATGTCCTCAATGCAGGGGTATGCCAATATGGATAGGCGAACATTACGAAACTTCACCTATTATTGATTCTACGGAGGAGGGGGCTATAGGCCTATCATACGATAATAATATATTTCTACAAGATATTTTGGAGTTATTTTATTATATATGGCTGAATTCATCTATGATAGACTATGGATATGGTGAGATATTATTTATATATCTATATACCTCGTTTTATATATGATGATCTGTTTTCTTATATATTAATGCATACGTAATATATGTTTTGCTGCCACTTATATAGGTTCTGTAAAGACTTTTCAATGACTCATGTGGGATTTCTAGTTCCATCCTTGATCAGTCTTGTAAACAAAGATCCTACATCAGTTACCTTATACTACTCTATCGCTTTTACATATTTTGGTGGAGTGAAAAAGAGCGTGATGATAGCTCCATATAATGTTGGGTAAGTTTACTTTTCTTATAATTTTGACTTAATAAAACTACATTTTATTGTGGATTTTGAGTTATATATATTTTATTTTCTTATCACTAGATGTAAGCATTAAGAGTTACTAGTTGTTGTCCTCGAGACGTTGATCGTTTATTATCGAGATCCTAAGGGGAACTAATTAGACCGTTCCGAACACGGTTTGAAAAGGTCATTATATGTGTGAGAATTTTTTTATATTTATATCTGTTAACATCTATTATTACATAAGTATTTACTAATACAAATCAATATGTTACATTAACATATATGTCTTTAAAAGATTTTAAAAATTCTGGAGGAAATATGGACAAGAAAAAGAAAGTGATAGTTTGGAAGAATGTGGATGTAGTTTCCGCCAATGCATATTTTATTTATGTAAACTATGCTTATTTTTATTTATTAACATTTTATATGTTGAAATTTATAGTGTGTTGTATAAAATAACAGTTGGGTATGTGGATACTAGGTGATGCGGTATATGGACATAATTGTCAAATATGCTGCACAAGACATCGAAAACATACAATAAGTGATATATAGTCTTGATCATCATAAGTATAGTCTCATTAGATAATATGAAAATATCAAACTTATTAATGTTATATATACGTCATTGTCTTTGTAGGTGTTTAAAACAAGTGACTTCAATACAGGGGAAAAGTTATTAGATGTACATATGCCCTATTCGATAGAAAAATTAGATGACATAAGAGAAAGTCTTTGAAAGGGAGGCATGTTTTTATAATAATTAGGGTACTGATGATAAAGAATGACATTTCTAAATTTTGATGTCATTATTTTTGTGTATATGTGGTGCTTATATATACATGTGTGAATGATTTTTTTTAATTGTCTTATTAAAATTTGATCTATATACATGTGTGTGAATGTAAAATGAATGAATGAATTGTGCTTCTACATGTGTGTGAATGTGAAAATAGATGAATGAATAGAATTGTATGTTTCTACATGTATGTGAATGTGAAAATGGATGAATGAATGGAATTGTAGGTTCTACATGTGTGTGAATCATGTGAATGAATTAATTGTGTTTCTACATGTGTGTCAATCACAAGATGTATATATAGTCTTGATATATAGATAGTCTTGATCATCTTGTTATTATTAGGTTGAAATCACAGGATGTTGTAAACTTATAGTTCAAAACTGAACTGTATGCCGGACAGTAGACATGCAAGCTGATATGAAAAAGAAATGACATTTAGTCATCGATTATTTAAAAGAACTGTTAGTGCATGTCTACTCGTCAGTTATTTATAGCAAACTGAGGACTATGTCCTAACCTGGGCTAATTTTTTTTATTCGGGTATGGAGATAGACGTCGGTTTTTGAAATCATAACTGACGATAATTTGTAGTTGTATTGTCGGCTTTACTTTGAACCAACGACTATGAACCAAACATGAGATCACTTTTTGTTTGAAAATGGAGTTAGTCGTCGGTTTTTACTGAAATAACCGACGACTACGGTCGTAACCCAGGCCAATTTTTTGTTTGGTTATGAAGATAGTTATCACTTTTATGTAGATAACCGATGATTATGGATCCTATCGGTATCGGTTCTTTTTTTGTTACAACTGGGGCTGGCTCTGTGTCATCGGTTTTGAAACCGTCACCGTAGGCTTCTACCTTTAGTGTCACCCACTTTAGTATTTGTTCTAGTGCCATCTCACCTTTACTTTCTATGCATCCATCATGTTTATTTCTTTTTCTATTCCACTATTATATATTTCTCTCATCCCTTTATTTCTTTTCCCAATATCTCCCAACCACATCTATTATATGAGTGTCTACGTTTAGAGTGAGTAACGTCTGTGTGGCAATTGATTCCCGTCCACTAACTACAATGATTCCAAGTGTATAAAAACAATCTTAGGAAAACAGACGACTATACACATGATTCCAAAATCACATTTAGCTTCTTACCTCCATGAAACAATAGATAATAAAATATAGAATATGTATAAAGCCGTAGCATATCTCGTTAGACATATTTTGATCAATTTTTTTAACACTATGCCTTGTAGATCAAGAATATATATATATTAAATATCATAATCATATACAGCTAGAGAAGGTCCTACATAAACTGCAACCCCCCTAAAACTACACTCAATCGTTACCTAGGACTAAGTAACGGGACAACTTATCTATAAATTAGATAGACCCCCAACTCAAGGAGGAATATCTACTTTTATAATCTCTCATAAGACTCCTTGTTGCCTCCCTGTCTCTACAACTATCCTCAAAAGGAGAAAAAGTAGCAACATGATTCTTATAATCCCTAAAGATTATCAGAAACCCCCCACTCAAGAAATAGAACACGTCAAAACTAAATATGATATCAATGTATAATAAAAGAACTAGCAATCAGATACATTAAAGATTGAAATTTGCAAACTTTAGTAAATAAAATAGAAGAAAAAAAATACAAAAGTAAATAAATCTGAGAAACATAGAGTACTTTCCAAGTTAAACTATATAATTTATATCATTTTATAATATTACTATTCATTTAGCACTATTTTTTTTAATGATATGATTTGTTCAAGTAAGCAGAATGGTTAATAAATTTTGGAGAAATAGATATAGTTATATATTATACATGAATCTTATCCCAATGAATTTATTAACAAGGGCTTAATGTGTTTGACACTAGGCATAATGGTTGGTTATGTTGTGAATTAGCGGATTTGGGGACAAAATTTATTTTAACTGAAGGAATGTTGTAAAATTTTCCAAAAATTGGTGCCTAGCTTAACACTCACTTTCTCATTATCCCTTTATGATTATATTAATATGATTCATATTTCCCTAACAGATTAAACTACGAGTATAAAGTCAAAAATATGGTGCACTAACAAATATCCTCCTACATAGAGTATCAAGATAAATTTATTAGTGAATTTTATTGTGAGGTCTAATTTAAGAATTCTCAAATTAACAAATTTTGTCTATTTTAAAATTTTAGAATCTTTATAAGACCAACTGATATATGACAATAGAGAAATATAATTTATTATATCAAATTGTTATAAAAATGAAAATAAAAGTATTAAGCACATACTTGTCACCCTCCTAGAGGAATAAAATATTAAACATTTTTGAAAATGAGAATTTGACTTCGGAATCAAATTCTCATAGACCAACAAATCTTCTAGTTAATCAAAATTTAGTTTATATGGCTCAAGTATAAATTATAATACACTCTAATAGCACTTCAATTTAATAATCTAAACTAAGGTGTTGATCTCCTAATGCGGCACATGTAGCACCTACTGTACATCTCCTTCCACGGAAATAAAAAAATGTCATTGTTGCATTAATTGATCATGTTGTTCTCTTTTCTTCTGTGAGCCCTGGCCACATCCAAATCTTTTCATCTCGAAACCACCATACTAGCGCAATCCAATGCAGCGTTTGACAAAGCGTTTGGTCAGTCATAGCTACGGTGCGGTGAGATGGATCATCGTGTGATTTTTCTTCGGTGAAAAAATGACATTCATAAACACTGTCCACCGCCAATGGCGTAGCCACATAGAGGCATAGGTGGGCACGGGGCCCACCTATGTTTGTCAAATTGTACACTGACCAAGGCGTATTTGTTATAAATTTTGGAAAAATTGCATGCAATATTATGTCTTGTGCCCTACCCTTTCACCTACATCAACAAGGTGCCCACCCTTTGGTCAAGTTTTGCCTCTGCCACTGCCCATCGCTGCATTAAATGCAAAAATAGTACAAATAATTAGCGACGGTCGACCTGACTTTTGGTAACAACGGTTGCAGACTGACCGTTCCTGCCCGACAATATTTAACCGCTGCCCGGACAACCGCCACCGCTTTGTCAAATGAAACACAAGAATCGTCTGTGACAACCCAACATATTTTCAGCTATCATCATGTCCCTCTGATTGGTTTGTCCTAACTGGTCCAGAAAACTAATGAACTTGAGTTCCTTCAATGATTTTTAATAATTGATTTAAAGTAACTATCGGAACTTGAGTTCTGTGAGTTCCGGTTAGTTACAGAGTTACGTACAAAATACAGTTCCTGATTTCCCTCTTAAAAAGAGCAGAAAACAAGTTCCGGAACAACTAACAACATTTTCTCCTATAATTATATTCTTCATTTGTCATAAATGATACATGTAAAATGTTTATGAGGAAATGTTAACGGTGTAGATATTATTTATTGTTAAAATCATAACAAAATATGAAAATATGGTATATAATATAATCACACTATGTAAACATTTTACACTCTAACCACCAATTATCAGTATTGTTTATAAAATAAAAATCATATGAACACTATAAAAGAATAATCACATTGCAAAAAAAATTATGATTTATCTAACATGCTTTTATTCTTCATATTTAAACAATGTGACGTGAAAAACAATAATTAACTATACCCGTGTGTAAAGAATATACTAAAAATAATAATGCACATTTTGTTAACTAAAATTAATTCAAAACTTATATATACAAACACATAAAAATAGATATTATTATAATATTTTGTACCTACAAATAGAAATAAAATTTTGCAATGTAATTTTAACCACAATATCTATATTAAAATAATAATTATACCATACTAAAATATTTTTTAAAGGATCAACATCAGCTCCATGACTACTTATTGTGTTTGTTATGGTTAAAAAATATCATGGTTGTTAATGGATATGATTTTGTGTATATGCATTTGTCGTCCTTATTATATATTATACAGTAAAAATCAATAAAATTTTTTTACAATTTTCATATTTATACTTACAACAACAATCACATGAACATAAATGGAACTTAAGTTTCAGAAACTGAACTAGACTTCCCATAAAATGAGTTCCACATAACTAATGACTTACACCAAACCAATATGAGCCTTAGTCATTTCCATGGTCCATAGTCAGAGCGATACCTCCCTTCGATCTATGGTACATGTGCTTTCAACAACATATTGAAACCAAGCTTCTATACAAATATCATGAATCGACATGGAGGTTTGATCATGTTTCATATACTATTGGATCTAAGAGTAAGATGATGGATGGATACTCTCTCTTGCCATTAAATCCCGATCACCTGACTATTGAAGGAGATCTTGTGACCTATAAGTCAATAACCTTTAATTTGTTTTTGGTAAAACTTGATGCAAGAAACTAGTTAACCAATAAGAGGTGAGTTAAGAATAAAGAAAAATCCAAGTCCCAAAACTAGGCATAGCAGTCGTTCAAATTTGTATGTTGGCTCCATGTAATTGATTCAGTATCCAAGATAATAATGTATGACCATTCACCCTAATGCCAATCTATTATTTTATATCTATGATAATTGCATACAGAAAATAACTATTTGAGTATAACAAGTTATATACATTACTAATAGGTTCAAAATTTCAACAATTTCTTATATTTTAGATTTTGACATATGAAATACTATAAATATTTGATGATGGAATATGAAATCAATACCTTTAGTATACATTTGTACAATTATTTCTGATTACATATATTAAAAAATTGATCCATGGTGAGGATAATAGGCCACAATCAACCCCTCAACTTAGTCCTTCTTAGAGATATGCATATTAATAATTTAATATCATTGACTAAAAATTTCTGGAGGTTTATATATATAAATGTATATATATATATATATATATATATATATATATATATATATATATATATATATATCTGTGTGTGTGTGTGTGTATGTATGTATGTTGTATATATGTATATATGTATGTATATGTTGTGAGTGTATTTGGATCAAAGTGACACCCTATCAGAGAACTTCCCTCTTTATTATATAGAGAAGAATATTTACATAATACACCCATTTGGAAAAAGGAAATAGTAAATAGATACATAAATAAGGAAATTAATTTCTAACACTCCCCCTCAAGCTAGAGCATACACATCATGTGTGCCCGACTTGGAGGTCATATGCTTGAAAGCTAAAGATGGTAGTAGCTTGGTGAAGATATCTGTCATTTCCTGACCAGTCTAGACATGAGGAGTTTGAATCTTCTTAGAGAGAACTAAATCAAGAACAAAATGGCAGTGCACTTCTATATGCTTCCTCCTTTAATGGAACACTGACTCACTAGCAATATGAATGGCTTCCTGGCTATCACACATGAGAGAAATAGGTGTCTCAACAGACACCCCCATTTCTGAGAAAATAGAGACAACCCACTATACCTCACAACAAGCATGAGCCATGGCTCGATATTCGACTTCTGTGTTGGATCATGCTACCTTATTCTGTTTCTTGCTCCTCCAAGTCATCAAGTGTGATCCAAGAGACACAATAGCCAGATGTAGGATGTCTATCTCCAACATCACCTACCCAATCAACATCAATAAACTCAATGAGTTTCAAGGGTTTATGTGTGAAATTGTGTCCTTTAGAGTAGGTAAGGCCCTTCCCTGTCAATCCTTTAATATAAAAAAGAATCCAGGTGACTCTCATACAATGTGACATCTTAAGCACACTCATGAGTGGCTAAGAACTCCCACATTATAAGAAATATCAGGACGAGTAACAGTCAAGTAAATAAATTTTCCTACAATCCTTCTATACTTTGCTAGATTTGAAAAATCATTGTTATCATAAATAGAAGTCTTGGTATGATAATCCATAGGCGTTGAGACATGTTTAATTGTGCCATGCTTATATCTATAAGGAGATCAAGGACATACTTCTGTTGTGAGAGGTTTGTGCCCTTCTTGAAGCGTAGAACTTCTATACCAAGGAAATATCTAAGATAACACAGATCCTTCATCTGAAAATGTGGTTGCAACAACTTCTTGAGTTATAGAATGCCAGTAGAGTTATCACCGGTGATGAAAATATCATCTACATACTTGGATAAAATAACAGTGCCACTTGAAGACTTAGAAACAAATAGTGAGTGATCAGTAGAAGACCAGATGAAGCCAAACTGTATAAGAAGTGCACCACTAAATTTATCAAACCATGCTTGAGGTGACTGCTTTAGACCATACAAGGATTCCTTTAACTTGCACACTTTCTAGCTCTTCCCCTAAGAAACATACCCATGAGGTTTATCCGTATAGACCTCCTCAAGTAGATCACCCTGAAGAAAAACATTATTGATGTCCAGTTGAAGAAGAGCCAAAGAAAATGAATAGCAATAGAAATCAGAATCTTTTCAGAATTGAGTTGAGCCAAAATAGAGTAAGTCTCAAATAAATCAACACCATGTGTTTAAGTGTACCCCTTTTCCACCAGATGAGCCTTCAAGCGATCAATAGAACCATATGGTTTTTGTTTCATAGTATAAATCCAGGGGTTGCAGCCTACAACATACATGCCAAGAGGAAGATCCACCAAGTCCCAACTAGAGTTCTCATGAAGTGCTTCCGTCTCATTGTCCATAGTTTGGACCCAACCTCATGTCTGGTTGCTTCTGTATAGGAATGAGGAACAACCATAGAATCAAGGTGAAGAGAAAACGTGCAAGTTGTAGGTGACAGATGAGACAAGCAACAAATATTCACCAAAGGTTGATGAATAGTACAAGACCAAACACCTCTCTGAGCTACAATTGAAAGGCATAAATCTGAAATGGAAGCATCAAGAGAACTCTCAGCAGAAACATGTACTTCAAGAGTGTTTGAATGATAAGGAGGCATTATATGAGACTAGAGACGCTACATCCTCTTGGGGATGCCCTGCTCACCTAGTGGATACTAGTGGAACTGGTTGAGGCAGCAGTGTTGGTGGTGATGATGATGGTGGTGGGGTGGTATCTATGACACTCTCATCACATGGCACATGGAGTGGTGGCTCTCTCTCACGCTCAATGATGTATTCACTCTCAGGATTTTTCTCCATCTCACTCTGAATAGAGTCACTAAAGAATGGGGTAGACTCATGAAACATGATGTCAGCTGACACAAAATGGTGAGGGGTGGACAAGCACAGTAACACATGTATCCCTTCTGTATGGAAGAATATCCCAAAAAGATGGTGTGAAATATGCGAGGGGACAACTTGTCATCTCATGGATCAAACATGTGAACAAAATCAGTGCACCCAAACACACAAAGAGTAACAAGGAAAGGTTCCTCGTCAGGTCATAAAATAGAGAAGGTGATAGCCCCTTATAGGATAAAATATGGTCGACGGTTGATCAAAAAACAGGCAGTGAGAAGAGCATTAGACAAATGTTTCTTGGGCACATACATTTGAAAAAATTAGCGTACGTGCTACATCAAGTAAGTGGAATTTTTTACGTTCAACAGCCCCATTTTGTTGGGGTATATGAGGACAGGTCCTCTGGTGAAACATGCCAACAGAATTACAAAATGTTGAAACAACCTTTTGAAGATATTCTAGAGCATTATCAATGTGAAGAATATTATTATGATCATGAAACTAAATTTTTATTGACTGATGACAAGTTTGAATAACAGACAAGACTTCATCTCGAGACTTCAGTAAGTTAACCCAAGTCACGCAGGAGAAATCATCAATGAAAGATAGAAAATATCAAAAGTCATTATAACTTGTCTCTTTAACATGACCCAGACATCACTATGAATAAGATCAAAAGGACGCTTAGAGTGTTTCACAATGTGACTGGTAAAAGAAATGTAGCAATGTTTGCCTAGTTGACATGGCTAAAATTCTAACAAATTTATGAATGCTAAGACTGGAACAAGCTTCTGAAGACTTTGTAGGAATGGATGTCCATAGCAACGATGCCATCACAAGGGAGAGTAGTTGAACACGATGGAGGTAGTGGATGGAATCTAGAAAGCTAGGCGACCACCTTCAAAGATGTAGAGATCACCTTTCTTAGATCCCTCACCAATCATCTTCCAGCTCATGGGATCATATAATACAAAGAAAGAGTTTCCAAAGATTACCAAGCATTTTAAAGAATCAACCAACTTAGCAATAAACATTAAATTAAATGAAAAGTCTGGTAAATAATGTACGGACTGTAAAGTTAAATTTGATGATGTGTGTACGGTGCCACATGCCTGGACTCGTCTGAAAGAACCATCAACCAATGTCATAGAAGAATGTGGGATATAATAGTAAGAGGAAAGAAGCATAGATTGTATACTCGGCATATGCTGGGAGGCCTCAGAATCCACCACCCACATAGAGGATAGGTGAGAGGAAACAAGTGAAGTCCCTTGGTTACCTACATCTGAAACTAAACTGGTCAAAGCGCTAAGGGAATCTTGTTGATTGGCCTGCAGGAGATGATCATACTCCTCCTTGGAGATCGTAACATCTGAGTGCATCTATTTAGAAGCTCTAGAGGCAGATGTTCTTGAGGAATTGGCAGTATAATGTGCAACAACTATTGGGGGCCGATCATGCTTAGAATAGCTTTTTTTCTACATGTCCAAGTTTCCCACAAAAAGTACATTTTGGATGATTTCCAATACCTCCTCCTCAACCAACACCCCGTCTTGTTCTTTTGGCAGTAGCAACAAGAGGCCCAATCCTCTGTATCTCCTAGAGTAGTAAAAAAAAGACTCAAAAGATGATTGTTGAATTCATACAAAGGCTTCTTCAAGGCTTGGTAGTTTGTCTATGGCCAAAATAATGCTCCAGGCTGATGGATATACATGGTTTAAGCCTATAGAAAACTTGCTACTACTAGATCGTCTCAGTCTTTCATCTGGTCATTAGTCTTTAGTGGCTGATAGAAACTTAGTCCTTGAGAAATAGACTAGATGGTGCCAAAATAATCCTCAAGGGAGCGACTATTTTGGTTTTCTAAAAATAGACAATCATAGACATTATAAAGACGGAGAACATTCTTCTTGTGGGAAAAATACTTCTTTGCATCTTCCTAGATTTGTTTAGTTGTAGTGTAGAACATAAATCTAGAAGAAATCTTAGGCTCCATACTATTCCATATCCATGATTTCACCAACCTATTATTTTTCTGCCAATTGGGATAGTCTTTGCTACCTTCATCAGGAGGATCTGACTCAATATTGTCCACCTTCTCGTGATATTTAAACACAATGTAGATAACATTCATCCAATAAAGATAATTTGTGAGTTAAGCTTCTCTGAAGTGATATGAGATTGGTTGTTTAAACAAGTGTAGAAAAAGTAGCAGACTTGGCGTCTCCCATATTGAGATTTTAAGAAAAAAATTAGTAGATAGAGTGAAGAACACATCATCTTAGCGGAAGGAGACGTACACTTTGATGGGAATTGGCTCTATAAAAGGATGAAAATGGACTCTAGAAGATGTACCAGAGAGAAGATAGCATCAAGAAGATGTGTCAAGAAGGGATGATGAGAATTAGTGTCATCACTTGTCAATTGATGATGTGAATTTGACACAACAACAACCCTGAAAGATGTCGACACTCATCCACATAGGGGGACTACATAGAAAGGAAAGAGGATGAGAAGAAATGTATTTCTCCTTCTCTCTTTGGGATAGAATGAGGGGTTACCCTCCTCTCTTCAAGAAGCCACCGTTCTTTGATGGGTTGGAGAATGAGGACCAATTGTTTGGTGAACACTACCACCGACAGTTTTCCTGCTGTGGCAGCGACAGAGGATGCAACCAGAGAAGAAAGAGGGAAGAATAAGAAGAACGGGCATAGGGGAGGAAGGGGTGGCAGCTAGGGTTGTAGCAGTTGGATATACTCTGATACCATGTGAGTGTATTTTGGTCAAAGTGACACCCAAATCAAGTGGGTTTGCCTTTACTATATAGAGAAAAACATTTACATAATAGACCCAACTGTGATGACATAGTTCCAAACCATGTGTAACATAAGATGATAATCATAGTCTTCGATAACATCAACAATAAGGAAAATAGTGTTTTTTCCTCGGAAAACATAAGAATTAAGAACAAAACATTATTGTCCACATGAGGGACTACATCAAAATGCTAAGAAAGATAAAAGTGATATGCCACACAAAGGACACCTTGCCATGCTCCTAGCTTTACCTCAGTACTCCACTTTGGAATACTCTAGATGAGCAGGTCCTTTTGTCCATGCAATATACTAGAGGGATAGTAAACCATGACATTGACCAAAAGATAGAATGGGTCAGCAAAAGCTGGTACTATATCCATATTATTGAACTATATGTGAAATGGGATTTATTTGCATGATAAAAATAGGAAAGAACTTTTTGGTGGACTATAGGCTAACAAGTAGGAATTTAAATATCAATTTCAATATGGAAAGTCTTTCACAAGATCATTACTAAGTAAGATTTAAAATTGCAAGTAAACAAATTCATTCAATCCATTCACAAAGTATATCAAGATATTAATTTGACAAGTTTTTGGCACCTTTCTATCATGTCTTTTATAGGGCCAAGTACCTTGTATTCTCACACTCTAGAAGAGAACGGTACTAGTTCCTTATTAGATATTCTAGTTAACTAGGGGACAACTAATCCCTATACACTATGCAGGGTTGTGGGATACTTGGCCCACTCAAGTGAGCCAAAGCTCTATAGGGCCAAAGACCAAGGGACCAAAGTCCACAGGGAGTCAAAACTCCAATTAGGTCAAGTCTAGTGTCAAAATAATTATCAATAATAATTTATCAATTACAAAATGAGAGTGGTGAACTTTTAAGAACAAGTAGAGGTTTCAAAACTATATGGAATTCACCACAATTCAAGAAATATGTGTGTGTCTATCAAAAGGGAAAATAGTTCAACAATTTAAATAGAAGATCGGGTACCTTGTATTCCAAGCAAAGTTCAACAATTTCCACGACTAGGGTTTGACTGCTTTGGGGTTTCAAATCCTAGAAAAAAAGGGAAATATCCCATGTCATTAGACAATCCCTTGCTTTGAAATTATCTCCTAGATTCTCATTAGGTGAAATTAGCATTTTAACCCTCATTATGTTTGATGGTTATATAGTATTATCATGAGGTCATTAAGTCCCTTCTAGTCATAGTGGTCATATCTTTATGCTCATGTATTAGAGTATTCATTACTCCTATTTATAGCATATAAATTTATATTTCACATAATACTACTTATGTCTACATTCCTACATATAGTTTAATAACAAAATAGTTGATATGATTGGTAGAAAACTTAGGGTAATCTGAGTTAGGGTTTTAATCATTTCATTTCTCCATATATATACTTCTTATCATCCTTATCATTATACCTTTTCTTCTATGCTGGGTTGATATCCATATTGTGCGATAAGGATAATTTTTATAATGCAATCCATGATAATTTCATTAATCTTCTATACTTCCTCATACTTGGTCATAATATGTATACCTAACTATAGTTTGTATTATACCTATTGTAGGGATATGCATATATGGATTAAGTAAGACAAATATATACAAGGAGGTCATCATATGTTTATATAATTGCAATTTGCATTGTACCCATAATGGGGTCATGTATGTATGTGTTTATCTTTTACTTCATTTCATTCACAACTAGTCATTTATATTACCTAGGACATATATACTTAGTAAGGATAATATACATAGAGATCATAATGTGCCTTCATGACTATGGTTTATATTACATTAATCATTGAATCATGCATATGTATATATATACCTTACTTTATTTCACTAGCATCTCAGGAAATCAGATACCATGCATTCTTACCCTAATCCTTTTTCATATTAACTTATTAGTTTATCAATTATGATCAGCTAGTAAGAGATCAGAACAGGTACCTCCTAAGGTGTCGGTGTCCTCCTCTATGTTCTTGCTTGACGGGATGACCTCGTCATGGTCTTGGCTGCTGTCACCGGTGGCCACAAGGTCGACACCCTGTTGCGGTAGCACAATCAGGAATGATGTGTCAGATGAGGTAGAGGTAGGGGGCATCGACTTGGAGAAATTGGTTACTACTTGTCTCTGTCGGCAATGCAACTCGACACTGGGAGGAGAAGGAGGCAGGGATGATTTTGTGAGATGGTGGCCACTCCGACTTCCTGACATCCACCGTACTTGCAGTTGTGGTTCTGATGGTGTCGTAGTGTTGTGGTACGTAGATGAAGGCTTCCAGGGTTGCGGCAGAAGGTGGCATGGCTGGTGGCACCTAGGTATTTGGGGAATCTGGGGATTAGGAGGAGGAATGGTGAAGTCATGGCAAAGGTCTAATGGTTGGAAGGGAGAGCTCATGAGTGAGGGCATGTAGCGGCTGTGGAGGAGTTGGTCTTTCGCATGGTGGGGGAGGCATTTTATAGTCCCCGGTTAGGGTTTGTGTCCTTGAGTTAAGGTTGTGTTCATGCTAGCCTGAGGCAACGCCCTGTAATGCCTGGGTTGATCGGCCTTTTCCTTCCACTCTCTCTCTCTCTCTGGTCTTTAATGGCCAACGATATTTCTTTTGTTCTTCGTTGGGGAGTCAGTGGTAGAGGGCCACACAGTTGTGGCTAGGATAGTCAGAATGGGTTGTATAGTCGTCGTGGAGGTGAGGGTGTCGTTGTATTCATCGCTACGATGGTAACTGGATGCAGGGGAGTTAGATGCAGGGGAAGGGGAGACTGCAATCTGTGAGGAAAGGAAAGAAGCATGACATGTGGTTAAGGGGTCGGGTCAATCCTAATTAAAGTGGAAAATAACTCCCTTATTATGTGTATTGCTTTAGTAGTTTGTAGTTCTATATCCCCCCATCCACATGTTTGTTTCTTTTGCAATTTTTGATATAATTCCAATGGTTATTGCTCCATAGGGTCAAATCCCTTATTGGTGATTCCAAGGTGGTCCAACATGATTAATGTCATGATTAACTCAAGCATTAAACTTAGTAATGACAATTTCAAAGCCAAGAATTCTAATAAGGTTTCAATTATCCAATTAGGTTTCAAATGAAATGACTAGACCCAACAAGGCAATCTGCATTTCTATAGTAGGATTTCAAGGTATTTCAAATGGGGCGCATGGAGAATGCAAATTAGAACAAGAACTTTCAATTTTTGGAGAATTAGAAATCATAGGTTAATATTTAAATTTGGCATCAAAACTGAGTATGTTACAACTCACCTCTCGTTGAGATGGATTTCATCCCGAAATCCATGACTAATAAAAAAGTTGAGGGTAAGCCTTCATCATTTCATATTGCAGTTCCCAGGTTGCTTCATCGATTCCATGGTGCTTCCAAAGCACCTTCACTAATTGGATATCTTTATTCTTCAATTGCTTGACCCTCGTGTCAAGGATCTTCACTGGGTACTCTTCGTAGGTCATATCATCCCAGATTTCCAGAGGTTCGATGGTCAAAACATGAGATGGGTTCTTGACATATTTCTTTAGAATAGAGACATGAAACACATCATGCATTTTCTCATAAGATGGAGGCAAGGCTAGCCGATATGCACTTTCCCCAACTCATTGAAGGATCTCAAAAGGCCCTACATATCTAGGGCTCTACTTTCCCTTGATCTTTGATCTAGCAATGGACTTCAAGGGTTTTACTTTTAGAAAGACTGATTCTCCCACCAAAAAAACTTTTATCGATTCTATGTTGGTCAGCATACATTTTGTTTATCTTGAGATTCCTTCATTCTTTCCTTAACTAGGTCAACTTTCTCCACATAGAACTATAGTTCTTTAGATGTTAGCAAAGACCTTTCACCCACATCATCCCAATGTAAGGGTGATCTACATGGCTTACCATATAAGGCTTCATATGGAGGCATCCCAATGCTAGCCTGATAGCTATTATTGTATGCAAATTCATCCAAGGGAAGGTACTTATCCCAAGAGCCACTCCAATTCATGACACAAGAACGAAGTAAGTCCTCCAAGATTTGTACTGTACGCTCAGACTGTCTGTCAGTCTGAGGATGATAGGCAGTGCTAAAGGCCAATCGAGTACCCAATTCATCATGAATTTGCTTCCAAAGTCTAGAAGTGAATTTTGGATCCCGATCAGAAACAATCATATTTGGAGTCCCATACAAGTGGACTATCTCTCGAATATATAGCTCATCCATGGCAGATACATTCATTGTAGTCTTGAATGGTAAGAAATGAGCTAACTTTATGAGTTGGTCAATGATGACCCACACTGCATCATAGCCTTGTTTTGTCTTGGGAAATCCAGTGACGAAGTCCATCATGATCTTATCCCACTTCCATTCAAGAATTTCAAGGGGTTGTAGAAGACCTCCAGGTCTTTGATGCTCTATTTTTACTTGTTGGCACGTCAAACATCTAGACACAAATTCAGCTATGTCATTTTTCATGTTCTTCCACCAAAATGAGTGTTGAAGGTTCTTATGCATCTTTGTCGTTCCAGGGTGAATGGTATATTTGGAATAGTGAGTTTCTTTTAGAACCTTCTCTCTTAAGTTAGCAACATTGGGAACCCAAAGTCATTGACGGAAATGAATAACTTCATCTAAGCTAATCTGTATCTCTATCTGGGGCTTCTCTACAAGTTTCATGACCTCTTCTAATTCATGACTAGTCTTTTGGGCTTCTATGATTTTAGAAATCCAACTAGGAGTGATTGAGAGGGTGGCCCTTTTAACTTGTAATTCAGAGATCCTCTCGGGTTTCCATTCTACAAGTGTGTTTAGATTTTTCCACTCAATCAGCCTCATGGCCGCACAAGTTGCAGCTTTCTTCCTACTTAAGGCATTTGTGACTACGTTGGCCTTTCTAGGGTGATAAGAGATTGTAAAGTCGTAGTCAGTCATGTACTCTACCCATCTATGTTGTCAAACATTTAATTCTTTTTGTGTGAGTAAGTACTTGAGGCTCTTGTGATCAGAGAAAATTATAAATTGTTCTCAATAGAGACAGTGCCTCCTTATTTTTAAAGCATAGACAATAGTTGTGAGTTCAAGGTCATGGGTGGGGTAATTCACCTCGTTTGGCTTCAGTTGACGTGAACCATATGCTATCACATTTTTATCTTGCATGAGGACACAACCCAGACCATGTCATGAGGCATCAGTGAAGACTTCAAAACTCTTGCCTTCAATGGGTAAGGTCAAGACTGGAGTGGAGGTGAGACATTGCTTTAGGTTTTAAAAACTTGCTTCACACTCTGGTGTCCTTATAAATTTTACATATTTTCTAGTCAGCTTGGTCATGGGGAGGGAAATTATGGAGAAGTTCAAAATGGATCTTCAATAATAGCTTGCCGGACCTAGGAAGCTCTGAATCTCAAAAGGATTGCTAGGTGCTTGCCACTTTTGAATAGATTCAACTTTTGCATGGTCCACAACTATATGACCCGTAGAAATAGTGTGCCCCAAAAACATTACTTCAGAGAGGTAGAATTCATACTTAGAGAATTTTGCATATAGTTGATGTTCCCTAAGTGTGTTCAATAAGATCCTCATATGTTCCCAGTATTGTTCGAATGTCTCAGAGTATATGAGGACATCATCGATGAAAACCACAACAAAATAATCTAAGTGAGGTTTGACGACCCTATTCATAAGTCCCATAAAAGCAACAGGGGCATTAGTCATCCCAAAAGGCATAACAAGATACTCATAGTGCCCATACTGAGTGCGGAATGCAGTTTTTGGGATGTCTGACTCCTTGACCTTCATTTGATGGTAGCCGCTGTGGAGATCAATTTTTGAAAAGATGGTGGTTGACTTTAATTGATCGAAAAAGGTCATCGATCCTCAGTAGGGGGTACCGATTCTTGACTGTGACCTGGTTCAACATGCGATAGTCGATGCACATTTGCACGGATCCATCTTTCTTCTTGACGAATAGAACAGGTTCACCCCAAGGTGACACACTGGGTCTAATAAAACCCAAATCTAGTAGTTCTTGTAATTGCTTCTTTAGTTCTTCCAGTTTCATCGGCGTCGTGCGATATGGGTATTTTGAGATGGGGGTTGTTCTAGGCAGAAGATTAATGCTAAACTCCACTTCTCTTTTTGGAGGGATCCCAGGAAGTTTGTCGGGAAAGACGTCAGGGTATTCTCTTACAATATCTATATCTTCAATGTGTAAGGGTTCCTTCTTGGTTGCTACTACCGTGAGGAATGCTCTGCATCCAGAGTCCATTAGTTTCTGGGCCTTCATTGCCGAGATAAGAATATTATTGTATTTTTTATGGCGGTGAGTACTAATGGTTCACCATTAGGGTGGACAAGAACAACTTGCTTCTTCCTACATAAAATTTGAGCTTGATGAATGGACAACCAGTCCATTCCCAAGATGATGTCAAAATTGACCATGTCAAGTAAGAAAAGGTTAACGGGAAAATCTTTCCCAACAATAGAGATGTCTATTGGGAGAATTTTATGACATGTGGTTTTTACGCGTCCACTAGGGGTGTTGATATTCAGAATATAGTCCATATAAGTTGTCTCTAATTTCAAAACTTTCACTAGTGATATAGAGATGAAGGAATCAGTGGATCCTGAATCAAAACGAGCCTTCACAGGTTGGCCCATAATAGAAACCATACCTTCAATGACATCATTGTTGTTTGCAGCTTCTTCAGTAGTCATGGCAGATAATCTCCTGCTACGCTGCTCAGTTGGCTTTGGCTTGTTGCTTTGATAGTTGTTCCTCAGAGCTGAGTTGTTAGGAGGATTACCCTTATAGGGATGAGCATTGGTTGACCTTTGAGATTCAGGGAACTACACATTGCGATGTCCCGGCTTGTAGCAGTTGAAGTAGAGAGGAGTCGAGTGATAACATTCCCCAGGATGCTTTTTCCCATAGTTGCGGAAGAAAGGGTAGGTCCCTTGAGTAGGATGAGGTGCATATTGAGGAGGCCTATTACGGTTGTTGTTACCATTGTTTTGGCAATGATGATTATTTTTGTGGCGGTGTTGATGGCCTCCATGGTTATGGTTGTTGTATTCTTCAAGGGTGCATGGGTAGAAAACTTCACGTCTTGATGACGCATCTTAGTGAATTGTGCTTTGGCAACTAATTGTTGGAAGGTAAGTGGAAATTGTGGAGCCAAACTATCACTGAGATATTTATTAAGACCTTGCATGAATACCTGTATCTTCCTCTGCTCACTGACACCAGTAGCATATCTCTCCAGGAGGGTGAAGTGACACATGAATTCGGCTACTGAGTCTCCACCTTGACGCACCGAGTTGAACTCCATCTCCTTCTTAATTAATATCGACTGTGGAATGTATTGTTGATGGAACAACTTCAGAAATTCCTCCCATGACATTGAGGATGTCATCTTAGGTTGGATATGTGTCATGTTTTTCCACCATACCTTTGTGTAACCCTTCAAGACAAAGGTTTCATACTTCACCCATAGATGCTTGGGACAACCCAAGCCCTCCAAAATGTCTTGGGTGGCTAGGATCTAGTTCTCATCCTTCTCGACCATTTCCTTTTCACTCTCACCAATAAAATTAGATGGCTTCAACTTGATGAAGTCGGCGATGGAGGGTTCCCTGGGGCTAGTATTCTTGTCAATAAGGCCCATCATGGTTGTCCTCAAGATGGACTGAAGTTGGGCTAGTTGGTTGGCAGGATCACCTTTGGGAGTAGGAGGCCTTTCAGGATGTTCAGGGGAAGGGGTCTTGTACTTCTTACTGTGGGATGACGATCCTTTGTTCCTCTTAGGTCTCTCGTATTCACCCTTGGAAGTGAATAATCGATGTTTCCTATAGGGTAGTAAAGAGAGAGAGAGATGTCAATATAGGGCCCTAAGTGTAATTCTAGAGTGGAGCAAAGAAGATGTCAATTGTTGAGTGGCTCTGATACCATTTCAAGTGACGACATAGTTCCAAACCATGTGAAACATAAGATAATAATCAAAGTCTTTGATAAAATCAACAATAAGGAACATAGTGTTTGTTTCCTCAACAAACATATGAATTAAGAACATAACATTATTGCCCACATGGGGGACTACATAAAAATGCTAAGAAAGATAAAAGTGATATGCCACACAAAGGACACCTTTCCATGCTCCTAGCTTTAACTCAATACTCCACTATGGAAAAGTCCAGATGAGCAGGTCCTTCTGTCCATGCAATATCCCAGAGGGATAGTAAACCACGACATGGACCAAAAGATAGAATGGGTTAGCAAAAGTCGGTACTATATACATATTATTGAACTATATGCGAAATGGGATTTAGTTGCATGATAAAAATAGGAAAGAACTGTTTGGTGGACTATAGGCTAACAAGTAGGAATTCAAATATCAATTTCAATATGGAAAGTCTTTCACAAGATCATTACTAAGTAAGATTCAACATTGCAAGTAAACAAATTTATTCAAGCCATTCACAAAGTATATCAAGATATTAATTTGATAAGTTTTTGGAACCTTTCTATCATGTCTTTTCTAGGGCTAAGTACCTTGTGTTCTCACACTCTAGGAGAGAACGACACTAGTGCCTTATTAGATATTCCAGTTAACTGGGGGACAACTAATCCCTATCCACTACATAGGGTTATGGGGTACTTGGCCCACTCAAGTGAGCCAAAGCTCTATAGGGACAAAGACCAAGGGACCAAAGTCTACAGGGAGTCAAAACTCTAATTAGATCAAGTCTAGTGCCAAAATAATTATCAACAATAATTTATCAATTACAAAATGAGAGTGGTGAACTTTTAAGAACAAGTAGAGGTTTCAAAACTATATGGAATTCACCAAAATTCAAGATATATGTGTGTATATCAAAAGGGAATATCGTTCAACAATTGAAATAGAAGATCTAGTACCTTGTATTCCAAGCAAAGTTCAACAATTTTCACTACTAGTGTTTACTGCTTTGGGGTTTCAGATCCTAGAAAAAAGGGGAAATATCCCATGTCATTAGGAAATCTCTGGCTTTTAAATTATCTCCTAGATTCTCATTAGATGAAATTATTGTTTTACCCCTCATTATGTTTGATGGTTATATAATATTATCATGAGTTCATTAAGTCCCTTCCGGTCATATTGGTCATTTCTTTGTGATCATGTATTAGAGTATTCATTACTCCTATTTATAGTGTTATAATACTACTTATGTCTACATTCCTACATATAGATTGAGAACAAAATAGTTGATATGATTGGTAGAAAATTTAGGGTAATCCGAGTTAAGGTTTTTCTCATTTGATTTCTCCATATATATATATATATATATATATATATATATATATATATATATATATATATATATATATATATATATATATATATATATATATATATATATACACCCACTTCTTACCATCCTTATCATTATACCTTTTCTTCTATGCTAGGCTGAAATCAATATTGTGTGATAAGGATAATTTTTATAATGCAATCCATGGGAATTTTATTAATCTTATATATTTCCTCATACTTGGTCATATTATGTATACCTAACTATAGTTTGTATTATACCAATTGTAAGGACATGCATATATCGATTAAGTAAGACAAATATATACATGGAGGTCATCATGTGTTTATATAATTGTGATTTGCATTGTACCCGTAATGGGGTCATGTATGTATGTGTTTATCTTTTACTTCATATCGTTCACAACTAGTCATTTATATTACCTAGAACATATGCACTTAGTAAGGATAATATACATAGAGATCATAATGTGACTTCATGACTATGGTTTATATTACATTAATCATCGAATCATGCATATGTATATATATACCTTACCTTATTTCACTAGAAGGTCAGGAGATCAAATCCCATGCATTCTTACCCTAATCCTTTCTCATATTAACTTATTAGTTCATCAATTACGATCAGCTAGTAAGAGATCAGAACAACTACCTCCTAGGGTATCAGTGTCCTTTGTTGTGTTCTTGCTTGAGGGGTTGATCTCATTGTGGTCTTGGCTGCTGTCGCACGTGGCCACAAGGTCGACATCCTATTGCGGCAGCACAATCAGGCACGGTGTGTCAGATGAGGTAGAGGAAAGGGGCCTGTTAGCTTGTAGCAGTTGGTTACTGCTTGTCTCTGTCGGCGATGCAAATCGACACCGGGAGGAGGAGGTAGGGATGACTTCACAAGATGGTGGCCAGTTCAACTTCCTGACAACCGCCATACTTGCAGTTGTGGTTCCGATGGTGTCATGGTGCTATGGCACACAGATGAAGGCCACTAAGGTTGCGGCTGGAGGTGGTGCGGATGGTTGCGCCTGGGTATTCGGGGAGTCTGGGGATTAGGAGGAGGAACAATGAAGTCAAGGTGAAGGTTTGATGACTAGAAGGGAGAGATCGAGAGCGAGGGTCTGCAGCGGCTGTGGAGGTTCCTGATAACATCTAATTTTATACACTTTTTGCACTTATTTTATACCTCTCCAAACATATCTTTTATATATGTTTCCACTTCTTTTAGCACTTTTATGATGAGAATCTCAATTACACACTTTTTCCATCCTTGTAGGGTCACATCAAGCCACGACCGCAGTCAGCACCTCGACCGTGACTCATCGACCAAATAGGATCCTCATACAACGATCGATACCATCAATCACACTGATGACACTGCAACTACAGTGCAGCACGTCCCTTTTGGTCGCGGCCTACAACCCATCCACCTCAACCTCAATTGACCTTGACCGAGGTAGCACCATGACTGAGGTGATGGAGGACTGCGACTGAGGTAGGACCACGACCGAGGTGGTGCAATACCTCGACTGAGGTACTGACTCGACCAACTACTGTGGTGACCTCGACCGAGGAGAGGCCTCGATTGACCACAATCAAGCCTTGACTGATACCATGCCTTGATTGCGGTGTGGGTGGTTAAGTCGGTGGGAAACACTTATAAATAGGCCACCCACCTCGACTTGTCACATGATCAGATCATCAAGGACTATGAAGTGCTGCCAAATTCCATACCCACTCTCATCCATCCAACCAGTCTTAGATCTTCGAAGGCAGAAGCTGAGGAGAGAGAAGATTGAAGGCCCTTCTCCCTCAAAAGAAGGAGAGCTTCCACACCGCCCATTCCAGATCTAGATTCGAAGGAGTACTTTGGTGTATCACCATCTTCTCTCTCTCTCTCTCTCTTCTAGATCTGTCATCTCCATTACATTGTACCCCTTTCCTCTTCATTGTTATGATGTATCTATCATTTTGTAATGTCATTATGCTTCCCGTTAACATGTGTGGCTAAACACTTAACTCAGTTGGGAGTAGCCACTAAGGCTCTCCCAACATGTATATTCTTGCTTATATATATATATATATATATATATATATATATATATATATATATATATATATATATATGCTCATATCAAGATTATCTCCAAACGCTTGTTATTAATGCTTCACTTGTATGCTTAGCTACCATCTTGTGATGTTTGATCGTTGGTACCTCGAAAGAGTAGTATCTTCTTTATATGGTGTTATGGAGTAGTATGAATGCATGAAAATGTTGGATTGCTAAGGCTTATGGTCAGATTTCTTGCATTGTGGTTGTATGGTTGCTATCTCGAGAGGGAGGCCACCTTAGATCCTAGATCTATCTTTATCTCGAGAGAGGAGGGAATAGACACTTCTATGATTGCTTGTAATCTTGATAAGAGTATACAAGGGGGAGTGAGTTTTGCATGTTGGTGAGGGACCTTAGTAGGTGAAACCCGATCCGAGTTCCCTTACATACCTTTGTTTCTTACCGTTTGTCCTTGTTTTCTCTTATTGTTATTTTCTTTCTTTATCTTAACTTTCTTTGTTTTGGTTTGAGCACCATCATTCTTTAGGGAACAACATTTTTAATCATCTATTTATTTGGAGTATATGAGTGTGAGACCCTACATACTTAACACCTACTAACCTTATCCCTGTGGTTCGACCCCAATTACTACGTCAGACCACTTATAATAGTTATTGGGGCTTGAGTTTCGGGTTACTATCTTAAGAGTCTGACTACTCTAGATCTGCTCCATTTTGGGCGTACAATTTAGGCCGGTCAGTGTTGGTCTGTCACATGGTGGGGGATGAATTTTATAGAGTTCCCAGTTAGAGTTTGCGTCCTTGAGCAAAGGATGCGTTCATGGTATCCTGAGGTGGCGCCCTACAATGGTTGGGTTGATCGGTTGTTCCTTCCGCACTCTCTCTCTCTCTCTCTCTCTCTCTGGTCTTTAATGGCTAGCGATGTTTCTTTTGTTCTTCATTGGGGAGTTAGTGGTGGAGGGCCACACAGTTGTAGCTAGGACACTCAGAACGAGTTGTGTAGTCTTCGTGGGGGCAAGGGTGTCGTTGTATTCATCGTTGTGATGGTAACCGACAACAGGGGAGTTAGACGCGGGGGGAAGGGGAGACCGCAGTCTACGGCGAAAGGAAAGAGACATGACCTACGGTTAAGGGGTCGGGTCAATCAAGGCCCACTTGCCTAATTAAAGTGGAAAATAACTCCCTTATTATATGTATTGCTTTAGTAGTTTTTAGTTCTATATCCCCCATCCACATGTTTGTTTCTTTTGCAATTTTTGATATAATTCTAATGGTTATTCCTTCATAGGGTCAAATCTCTTATTGGTGATTCCAAGGTGGTCCAATGTGATTAATGTCATGATTAACTCAAGCATTAAGCTTAATATTGGCAATTTCAAAGCCAAGAATTCTAATAAGGTTTCAATTATCCAATTAGGTTTCAAATGAGATGACTAGACCCAACAAGGCAATATGCATTTCTATAATAGGATTTCAAGGTATTTCAAATGGGACGCATGAAGAATGCAAATTAGAAAAAGAACTTTAAATTTTTGGAGAATTAGAAATCATAGGTCAATATTTAAATTTGGCATCAAAATAGAGTATGTTACACAACATGAAAAAGTAAATAGTAAAGTGATACATAAATAAGGAAACTAATCTCTAACATATATATATCTTTAAAAAAAATTATGATACCCTTGAAATGAACTTATAATACTAATTATATTTATTGTCATAGGTTGTAAGAGCTTTTCTTAGGCTAATAAAAAACATTTGTTCCACAAATTTATATCAAACTTGTTCCTTATGTTTAAAGTAGTTCCTACTTTTCTCTATTCAAAAGAAAATTTTCCTTTTTGCTGAAATTTGTACTCATCTCCATGTTTTTTTTTCAAATTTTACGCCCAATTCCAGAGTTACCCCTTCACGAAGGTTTTCTCACACACCTACATATTTAACAGAGAAAAGGGAACTTTCAAATAGTGTGTGACTTTAAAAGATTCTAGGAGACAAAAATGAGTGTGATACACTAAATTATACATTTATCATGGTCCATTATTGTATTGTTTAATTTGTGGATTGTAGACATATTGATATACATAGATAAATTGATTAGGAATTATTGATCAACAAAGGTAGAGACTTAGGCACTTGTCAAATGATTCAATTGGTAAGCCTAATCAGTTTGTTAGCCACGTTGTTGTTTCAATGCCCAATTGGAACACTT
This sequence comes from Alisma plantago-aquatica, assembly GCA_963693085.1. NCBI lineage: Eukaryota > Viridiplantae > Streptophyta > Magnoliopsida > Alismatales > Alismataceae > Alisma > Alisma plantago-aquatica. The sequence goes on along the minus strand of OY856415.1, from coordinate 684,525,705 downwards.
GGATAAAAGGTTTATAGGAACAACTAAAGACTCTCTTTCAAGATTGTAGTAGAGTTGGATTTCTCCTTCTCACACTGAAATAAATTATCTGAATAAGGAAAAATTTAGGATAAATGAAATAATATAAAGGGATAGTATGGAATCTAAAACCAATCATGTCAGTGACATAAAGATTATATATACATGTATTATCATTGACTTGAATTTGACACATATTTTGTAGGCAATTGTTTGTGGAGCACTCTTGCAATGTGGATTTCGCTTCAGGACCCATTGTGTTACTACCTCTTTTATTATGTGTGGGGTGTCTAAAATGGTGTTTGCTATCGAATGACACTCCTAGATTCTATCATATCTATCTTAGATGATTTTAGTTGTGGGTTTTATCAAATTTTAGCACAAATTATGATTGTATGGTTTGAGATGTGATGATTTTTAATGGCACTCGGCCACACTTCTATGCATCTGAGTGGGGTTGGCATTAAGTATTCTCATGATGGTTTAGGGCTATGTCTCCTCTCACAGTCACACCTAGGAAATCCAAGATCATTCTATATGATGTCAGTTTTGTGCCTCAGTTAACCTTCTTGACCACTACCCATTATTGTCATTTATGATCTCTTTCATATTTGTTGGTCCAATATTCACATACACATTTTGCCTTCCTAGACACATTGTTGTTTGTTTTGCAACACGTTTGCTAACCGTAGCATTTGAAACCATGACAGAATTACGGGCAACATCCAATGCACCAAAGTGAAATACTGGTGGGCGATCCAACTATTTTATTGTATAAATTTCCTATGACAACAATGAGCCAACGCTCATTTCCCACTGTAATGATTTGTTGTGGTGACTGGACAGTGTTGCGTGGTGAGATTTTTACTCCCATCGTGTTGCCAAACAACACATATATATTGGCAAACACTTACTATCACCGGAGAATCTAAGAGAAGTATATCGAGGGGGCATCATGAATGACAATAGTATCAATGATATTCTTAAGTAGGAAACAAATGTATGATTTTGAGTATATTTGACCCTTCTACTAATCAAAAATTTAATTTTCAAAATAGATTCAACTATGAGTCCTCCTTACTAAGTATGTGTCATTGCAACTGCTGGTGACAAAATTAGAATCTTGCAACTCTATGTAGGTGAGGTATCCCCATAACACCATTTCATATTACTTCTCTACAAGTCTAGAATGTACACAAATCCCTATAGGTGTTTCAAACAATGGGATCACATTATCTATGCCTTATCCTTTAGTAAGGACTCATGATCCCCTTAAATACTCAATGATGAATGTTTCCTTCTCTACAATGTTGGACTATGTTGATTATTTAATCATGATGTTATGCATAGTGTCTATGACCTGGATGCAAATTACGATGGCATTCTAGATTTTGTCTTTCATGTTTATTGTTGTCTTGGGATAAAGGTCTTAGAGGAATCCTATGTTGTTCTCCTTGGCACAAGGCCTCATGACCTTCGCTCCCAATGGCTTACTAATTTTATTGTATTTGATTGGATCAATAATAGACACACCTACTTGGACCTCATTGGTATTTATCATGAGACAAACGTTATGACTAACATTGAAGCAAGCCATGCATGCTCAAAAAATGATGCAAAAAGTTTCCACAAGCACATAGTTGGTTTGTGAGCAAGATAATCATCATTTTGTCCTTCCAAATTTGACACCTTTATGATTCTTGTACATAATATATATCAAGGCCTTCAAAATATAGAAAATGGAAGCAATATGATATCATTGTCTACATAGAATAATTTCTATTTACATCCATAGGCTTCACCATCCATACAAAATTGGCAGCTAAATTTGTTGCAAGCACTTTGGTGAATGCCTTTTTTTATAATTTTTCTACAGTAAAAAAGTTAGAAAAATAATTAAATAGTTTTACCCATAAAATAGAAATATACATAGAGGAGAGAGAAAATAGAGATGTAATGGAGGACAGCGGGAACTTGAGGAGAGATACAAACGGATAATATTGACATTATACTAAATTTACAATTAATACACATGAGTTTGTGTGTGTATATATATATGTGTGTGTATATATATATATATATATATATATATATATATATATATATATATATATCAACAAAAATATTATTAATGAGTCGGATAACATTCAAATGTACAACTTTCAATTATTTTAAATATTTTATGTGTCACATATAAATTTTAAAATAATATATGTAAATCAGAACTATATTTGATACCAAGATAATACTCATTAGTTATAAACTTATATACATACAAAAACTTAAAAAATATATATCATAATGTAAAAAATATAATTAGATATTAAAAATAACACATATAAATAAATATCATAATACAAATTAGTACAAAACACGATAATACATCATATAATATATGATACTTGTTTCGTTGAGAACATATTCTATATTCATCCTAAATCATGTCCATGCGCACACAAAATTACATATAATTGGTTTCTGATAGGCATCATAATATCATGATATACACTTTAATTTTATATGTACTCATAATATTATCACTTACAAGAATATATTTGTTATTGTAAATATTGATTATTTAAAGATATTATCTGATATCGTTTCTCATTCTTCTATCCCTTTTTTCCATTACGTTCGTACCATATATAGTAACCATTAATGTAATATTTACTAATTAGTATCTCTCTTTCAATATAATTATGTTCATAAAAAGTATTTACTAATTCGTATCTCTCTTTGTTTTGTAATAAACTCTCTTTCTCTCTATGTTATGTTTCCTTTCTCTCTTTTTTTCAATGTCTATCACCTTCTCTTTCTATGTATCTCTTCATCATTATTTCTTTTTCTCTTACAATATACCTCTCACATCCCTTTATTTCTTTTCCAAATATCTGCCACCCATAGCATCACATGTACAACCATGTGTAGGTAACGGCGGTGTGGTTGATGATTCCCATACTATTGTTCTGTTTAGAAAAGAAGCAAACATTATTCAGGAGATGATTATGATGATTAAATATATTGGGCAGGAGCGGTCAATTTCAATCATAGTTACCAAATACGAGATTGACCACCTCTGGCTATTTATGTTATTTTTTCATGTAATACAGCCATGGACATCATTTATAGATGTCGTCTTTTACATGAGAAAAATCTCACAGTATAACTAGAATGATTCTACTTGTCATGTCCATGGAACTGATCCTTTTTCACATCTGATAAAACACAATATTCGGTAAATAATTAACACTAGGCATGATTTCAAAGCCACATTTAATTTCTTCCCTATATGAAGGCAAAAATAATAAAATATGAAATATGTATAGAGCCGTCACATATCACATTAGTACATATTCTGATTAGTTTTGTGAACAATATGCCTTAAGATCAAGAATGTATATACATTAAGCGTTAGAATTATATACTACAACATTAAGTCATAGACACACATAGAGAACCTCAATATCTACATTCAGTCTTCACCTAGGATTAGGTAACAGAGACAATATCACTGAACTGTTCGTTACCCAAATTTTAACTCCAAAAGACTATAAAGTCAAAATCTAGACATTTGTCCCTAGCATGGTATTATCAAAGTACTAATGTGTAAGCATAAATCTTAGCATACATGAACAAATAACAAGATAAAAGTACCAATTATAATCTCAACTTTCAACAAGTATATTAAGAAACATCCTTTTATTATAAGATTTGGTACATATTCAAGAGTATAATTTTACAAGTCTGCTTATGTATACTAGGGATCATACAACAAGTACACCTGACATAGATCGCCATGCCCATCAACTTCTAGCCATCTTTGAATCTATAAAATATATGAAATAAGGCGAGTCAAGCACATGAAGTACTGAGTACAAGGCTGAAAGATACATATACATAAGCTTTTCATAATTTTGAAAAGATTTCCATAATTAAACAAGCAAGAATAATCAACTTAGCCGGGGAGGAGTGGTTCATGTGGTTCGGCATGATGTCCCCTCATGAAGGGACTCAGGTTTGAAATCCAACGGCCGCCTCCGAAATGGTACACGTCGTGTAGGCCGGCCAACTGTGCCCTTTAACTGGTTTCTGGGTGTGCGGGACACTCGGGACCCGAGAGTATTATGCCTTCTACAAGGGCGATTCTCTCGATAAAAAAAAAGAATAATCAAGTTAAATTCTTAGCAACGAGAGATCACATATTTTATGCCATTTTTTTCTAATTATACCATCAATATCATGTATCATAAGGCATTTGATCAACTTCTCATTGGAAGGATATGTAAGGGTGCTCAAGATTAGCTAACCCTTTTATACGTGAGGGACCCAATAACCAAAGTCATTGAGCAGAGCCCTATTTCAACATTGTATAATGGAGTTTCCATATTATATTTACAAGTTATAAAACAACGATACAAGACAAACATCGAGTACATACTAGAATACGACATGGTAATATTTGAGCAAGTAAACAAACATACATATGTATGACATTTCAAGAAAGAAATCCATAGAAATATAACTACTTAAAGCCCATACCATATTTCAGAGATTCTTAACTTAACTCATCCTTGACCATCTAGCCATAAACATCAATAGATTAAGAACAAGATTACATGCACGCATTAAATTCTCATCATTAACCCTAATTGGTTTTATTTTAGGGTTTTGTCGAAGTTAGGTTCCAAGTGGCTTATTTCCATATTTTTATGATCCTTTACTTAGTTAGAGGTCAAAGAGTCATAATAGGTCAATCAAGATTCATCATCAGCAAGGCAAGGGATCCAATCAAGAGAGTATAGATCAGGAAATTTGGGACATAAGAAGCATATTCAAATATAGGTGGATGTCCCCTAGGTCAAAGCATCAAAGTCTGACATAGGTATCAACATGTCCACATACATGCAATCATCAACACAGCTCATATATGCCATCAAGATACAACAGGAGACTAAAGTGGGACATCCACATCCAAGTGATAATGAGGGTTAGATGATTTCCTTATTTGATAGGGGAGGACAAGAGAAGAGGATCACATTAACATTAAGGTACAAGAAACAAGATTTGAGTCACATAGGTCACATTAGGCAAACTAGGATTTCAAACACCATAATCGAGAAAGGGGGTGGATCATAGGCATTAAAGTCACTAAGAATCACGATATTACTTATGTGAAGGATCTAATATAGTTTATTGCCACAAAGGGTCCAATATCGTCATTTGAATCAAGTATAACCATTCATTCACATACATAGGCCACATTCATGCAATAAGTGTCATATGAAATAAACATAGCACAAGAGGATTATGGAAAAGTTATTTGGGACATAGATAGCAGGAGTTACTGATTTCAAGGACATATAAGTATTTAGATGTCATTAGGAAGAAAGACTAGTCATCATAAGGGCAAGGTATTTCATTATAGTCCAATCTAGTCACATATGTACAAAAGAAGTCATTCATGAGAAATAGGGGTGCTTATAGCTATCATTTAGTTCAAGGATACATAAAATGTACTAATTTCATGATTGGTTATATAAATGTTCTAAGCCCATTTTATGTATCCTTTTAACTAAATGAGAGTTCTAAGAACCCCTATTGCTCATGAATGACTTCTTTCATACATATGTGACTATATAGGACTATAATGAAATACCTTACCCTTATGATGACTAATATTGCTTCCTAATGACATCTAAATACTTATATGTCTTGGAAATCAGTAACTCCTTCTATCCATGTCCCAAATAACTTTTCCCTAATCCCCTTGTTCTATGTTTATTTCATATGACACTTATTGCATGAAAGTGACCTATGTATCTGAATGAATGTACTTGATTCAACTGGTGATCTTGGCTCACTTTGTGGCAATAAACTATATTAGATCCTTAAAATCAGTAATTTCATGATTCTTGGTGACTTTAATGCCTATGATCCACCCCCTTTCTCTATTATGGAATTTGAAATCCTAGTTTTCCTAATGTGACCTATGTGACTTGAATCTTGTTTCTTGTACCTTAATGCTTATGGAGATCCTCTTCTCTTGTCCTCCCCTATCAAATGAGGAAATCATCATTATACCTTGTATGTGGATGTCCCACTTTAGTCTCGTGTTGTCTTTTGATGGCATATATGAGCTATGTTGATGATTCAATGTATGTGGATATGTTGATACCAATGTCATACTTTGATGCTTTGACCTAGGGGACATTCATATATATATTTAAATATGCTTTTTATGTCCCTAATTTCCTGATCTATACTCTCTCTTGCTTGGATCCCTTGACTTGATGATGGTAAACTTTAATTGACCTATTATGACTCTTTGACCTCTAAATAAGTAAAGGATCATAAAAAATGTGCTAATAAGTGACTTGGACCTAACTTGATCAAAACCTTAAAATAAAACTAGTTAGGGTTAGTTATGAGAATCTAATAAGTGCATGTAATCTTATTCTTAATCAGCTGATGTTTATGGCTAGATGGTCAAGGATGAGTTAAGTTAAGAATCTCTAAAATGAGGTATGGGCTTTAAATAGTTATATGACTATGGTTTTCTTTCTTGACATGTGATACATATGTATGCTTGTTTACTTGCTCAAATATTTCCATGTAGCATTCTAGTATATACTCGATGTTGAAAGGAGTAGCTCTGCTGCACCTTTGGGAAAGAAAATGGAGAAGAAATGAGGTAGAATAGAGGTTTTCTTGCAAGAAACCACCTTGTTCCACCCCAAAATCATCTTCCTCAGCTATGTAACTTCTCTTAGTTGAAAGGAGTAGCTCTCCTGCACCTTTGGGAAAGAAAATGGAGAAGAAATGAGGTAGGATAGAGGTTCTCTTGCAAGAAACCACCTTCTTCCACCCCCAAACCATCTTCCTCAGCTCTGGAACTTCTCTTGGGTGTAAGACACTTCAAAATGACCGAGAATAACCGCCTATTGGGTTGCAATCCTCTTTTAAAATGAGAGGTGGTCATTTTCAATTTTTGCAGAAACTGATAATGACATGGAGTGTATATTGGAGGACACGTTGTGTCTCGTCGTTTGATCTCGCTGAGTATTTCCGTTGCAGTGAGGCACACGGCGTGTTGAAAAGGGACATGCCATGTGATGGCTTCTTGGAGTCGAATCAAGTTAAAGGCACACGACATCTTTGAATAAATACACGTTGTGTGCGTTGGTAGAAAGATGTAGTTGACCTTCATGTACTAGGAACACGCCGTGTTCACGGGGGAACACGTCGTGTCGCCATTTCTTCCTTCTGGGCTAGGAGCCACTGGAAACACACATGTCATGTGTGTAATAACACACGACATGCTCTTTGTCTCGTGAGGCTTCCTGTGAAGGGACACGTCATGTCTTTTAGGGAACACGCCGTGTCTGATGTTGTTTCTTCAGGAAATGGCTCTAAATCAGCTGCAAAACATGGAGAAGTCCCATTGAGGTCGGATTTGAGTTGGGATATCTCTAATTTGACCTTTTCAATACATGTCTTCTATCAACATCATGTCATAAGAAAAATAACTAAAAATTGTGACAAAATAAATATGAATAGAGGCTAAATGGAGACAAAATGAGCTGAATTTGTGTGTGAGAATGTGCAAAAAGTCGATATGAGATATACACAACAAATCCCCCAAAGCTTGAACTGTTGCTTGTCCTCAAGCAAAAAGAACATAGAAACACACTTTTCAAGCTCATGCATAGATTAACTGAAAGAAAGATGTGCATAACGCTCGACCAACCATGATCAATAGGTTTATACTCATAATTATAAACTCAACTTAAAAATCAATGAAAGAGAATGAAAGAGGTTTTTTTAGTTCAGCGAGGGTGGTCTCAATTTAATGAATCAATTAACTTGACAACACTAAATAGAATTTGGATTGCCAATCCAAACAACTAATGGATGCATAACGTGATTTCTCACCTATTAAGGATACAAACGATGAAATCTTAGTTAACATTAACAATCTTAGTTGTACTCTCCTTCATTCCTAAAAATGATATGACAATGAATTATGTGTTCCGACACTCGGTTGCTAATGTAGGCTTATGCACACATGGAGTGTCGGTTGGGGTGTTTTACCCTCTTTTAAGACATACCACCTAACCATCATGGCCAGATCGGGCTTACACTAGGCTAGCATGATATGTGGGTGGTATAGCCATCTTTTATGGGGTAAGAGGGTGAAATAAGATAAAATAAATTTTAAAAAAATTCCACAACATAGGAGAGTCAACTAAATAGAAACATTAGCTAGATTTCATTCATTTGTTTTGAAATTTTTTCACTGAAAGAGTGGTTGAAAATGCACTAAGAGTTTGTCAAGGGTATCCTGTATTCCAAATGATGTTGCAAAGTTGATTTACTCAGAAAAATTGAAACCATTACATGTTTTAAGCAGTCAAGGATGTGAAAGGTGAGTGTTCAAGCTACAAGTATAAACCAGAATTAAGTGCATGTTGGAGGCCAAAGGGTTTCAATTAATCTATGCATGCTCTTTACAGTTCCTTCAAATGACTAATTAAGGTGTGAGAGGACAAGATGGTTCAAACTTGGCAGGAAAATAGTACATTACATCAAGATAGCCTCACATCATATTAGATTTGCCACAAAAGAAAGAAAAGCAAATAACAAACATGACAAACAACATGAAAAACAATGAAAAGTAAACTACATTACCGACCAGTTGAGTCCACCCTAAGCTTGAAATTTGTAGTGTCCTCACTGCATCAATCAAACCTATGGAGAAAGAAGTCGGGTACTTGTCATGGTGTGCATCAGTGGGAGGGGCGAGGGCCCATATGATCAGAAGGGAAGAATTGGATGACGAGATCATCATCATTTGGAATATCAACCCGCATGGGATGTGAAACAAACTTAGGCTATAGAGGAAGTGTAGGTTGGTGCTGTTGTGGCATGGAATAAATAGTAGCCTTGAGAAATGTGCCAAGTATCCATGTGGTGAACCACATCATTCATAGCAGAGAATTGTTGACCCATCAGGTCCAGGCGACCGTCCATGTGGTCAAACTACTGTTGCACATATCTGTAACAAAACAACATTAGGCATGGCCTAGGAGTACTCCATCTATGTGCCTGTGGAGGGAGATGGTGGAGTAGTAGGGGGTGCCTCAACAGCATCAGGACCTCTAGTGGAATCTAATTCCTCTGGGGTATTCAGAATGACCTTCCAGTTGTCTTTATTTTCCAAGGTAATGTGTTCCAAATTTGGAATGTCAATGTACTGATCTTTATCAAAGAATTGCCTAAACTTAGTGTCACTGTTGGCAAACCATGAGATCAAGCCTACAGAAAGAAGATACTAAATATCCACCAGGTTTCTGCCTGATGCAGCTTCTAGACCTATTAGGTCGATGTCCAACTTGTTGGTAATAAGGGTGATCAAGCCCCCACACATTATGTCCCCAGATTCTCTCTTCTTCATTTTCTTGATATTTGGGAACCTAGTAAGAATATAATAGCCTACATTGATCTTATGCCCATATACCATTCCCCACAGAAAAAATACATCTTATTTGCCACAGACACCTTGGGTCTCTTACTTTGCAAAAACCCATGTACTAAGAAGGCGGTGCACATATCGGAAAATAGGGTTGTGAATAGAAGATGCCCTAGTCTTGGCGTCATGACGTTCTTCATAAGAGATATCAAACCAGAATTCATCACTATCAAAAGTCGGTGGATATCCTAGTGCCCCCTTGTAGTGGAAATCCAAGACCTCACAGAAATGTATGAAAGTAAGCTTGAAACTTCTGCCCAAAATACAGAAAGAAATGATATCATAGGGTTCCAATTTCTTTTGGGGGACTTTCCCAATAGTGAGAGTCATCAAAAACTCATAAACGAGGTGGGAGTAAGTATTTGTTACCACACAACAGATGTAACGTAGGTCAAGATCTTTCAAGAAGGAGAGGACTTCATCCTTGAACCTGAGGGTGGTGAGGGTTTGATCACAAGCGAATCGATTGGGGAGCACCCTCCTTGTGATGAGGAACTGGTAGGTAGGGTCTTCCTCTAGAGTGATCCGGAACTGGGTTGTAGAGATATAAGCCAAGGCTGAGGATGAGCTTGCTCCATGCTTGCAGTTGGATGTTTGTTGACAGGTGCCATTGTTGAAGGTTGATTGAACATGACGTGTTGATTTCGAGACACGTCGTGTTCCTTGGTAGCAAAATTGGCTGAACTGGCAAAAGACACGGTGTGTTTTCTCCGAGACACATCGTGTACCTAGGCGGAGGAGTGTCCGGAAAGGTAGAACACAACCTTTTTGGAGGATCTCACTCTGTGTATTTTGAGAAGGGAAAAGAGAAAAGGATGGAGGAGACAACGTAGGCATAGATGGAGCTTCTCTATTAGAGCTTCACATCGCATTGGGGCAAGGCGGCGAATTAGCTTTTGAGCTTCAACCTCTAGCAGCTTGAGAGAGGAAAAAGGGGGAAATCTAGGCAGCAGAGAAGAAGCTTCTCAGCCTTGCGAGTCGAGGATGTAGTCGATGATGGCTCGGAGATGGAGCTTCTTGTAGTTACAGGTTGCACACGGCTGGATTGAGGTAGCTGGCGGCAGCAGAGGCTTGCACATGACTGCTAACACGACTTGAACAAAATGTGGGAGTGAAGGAGGCAGTGTGATGTTTAGGGTTAAAAACCCCTTTCCCATCAAAAGGCATGACGTGTTATCTGGAAGACACGACATGTCTGTTTCCAGATCTTCCCCGTGATCTTATAAGTAAATATGTGCAGTGTAAGACATGCCGTGTGAATTTAGGCACACGCCATGTTCAAATCCAGAAGCTCAATTTGTAACTCGTTCACTGATAATGACACGCCGTGTACAAATAAAGACATGGCGTGTTCGATTCCAGATAGTTCCTGCTCCATGTTGTCTCTGAAGTACACATTGTGTCTTGATTAGGACATGCCGTGTTCATTTCTAGATAGATTTTTCACATGGTCTTCCTGATAGTAACATGGCGTGTCTTTTTAAGACACGTCGTGTCTTTTTGAGTTGCTGCTTGCGATGTGCTATCTGTAAGAGATGACACGCCATGTTAAATAAAGACATGTTGTGTCTCATGAAATTTCTGTAGAACTCAGCTTCTTACCAGCACCTGCAAAAGTAATGAGATGCAAGTATAAGTGTTTAAATTATTACATAAACCCATGACAAGCTTATTTCAAAAAATTAAATATTGTTCTTGACTCAAACTATAAAAAAATCTATTTTAATGTGGGGTCAACTCCCACGAGTTCCTCCCTCCATTTAAAGTGTGGAGTAGGACTCTTCAATCTGTTGGTCAAGCATCCTCGAGGGAGCAAGTGGCTCCCTTGTCAACTTTGTCCCCTGTGATGTATAGCTTGTAGAATTTTCCATTGACCTTGAAGGAGGATTGTTTCCCTTGCAGCTCCACGGTCCCATAGGGAAAAACACATAGGACCAAGAATGGTCCAGACCACTTGGATATCAATTTCCCTGGAAACAATTTGATTTTGGAGTTCTCCTTCTTTGAAGTAATCAGAAGATCCCTCTTAGGTTAAAAAGTAAGTTTTATAGAACATCTATACGGCTGGCCATGCTCTACGGGAGTGAATGTTGAGTGGTGAAGAAACAATGTCTCAACAAGATTAATGTGGCTGAAATGTGTATGCTGAGATGGATGTGTGGAAAGATAAGAAAAGACAGCTTGAGAAATGACTATATCAGGAATTAGGTGGGGTGGCGAGCATTGAGGACAAGTTGCACGAGGTCTGACTCAGATGGTATAGACATGTGCAACGCAGACCGACTAATGTGCCTATATGAAATTATGGTATTGAGTCAAGAACAATAAATAGAAGAAGAGGAAGGCCTAAATTAACATGGGATGAGCTTATAAAGAGAGATTTTGAATCTCTACATCTTAACCAGAATATGACCCATGATAGAGCTTAATGGAAATGAAGGATCCATGTAGCCGATCCCAATATAGTTGGGACTTAGATGATGATGATGATGAATAATTATTTAAAATGACTAGACATTCCTCATAGCTATTTGATAATGGTTTTTTACCAATAGTATAGAGATGTATATTTTAAGCATAATATTACATGACATGGAATAGCATAAGTGATTGTCTAACAAGTTTTTGTTGAACTTATACATAGTAACAATGGTGTAGATAAAAGAAACTCATTTGTCGATTAGTGTCCGATTGCTTTATCATAATGATTAGGGAAAATAATTTCATCATGCCAATAGAGGGAAAGAACTCTCGGTACACAATTTAGAAGAACAGAAAATCTATTTTCATATTGGAAAATCTTGCTTTGAAAATTCTAACTCGTGTATTTGTAAAATCAATGTACAATAAGAATTAAGGATATAAGTATACCTAATGGAAATAGGTGTTTCTTCCCATTTGTTTTAGCATGATTTTTATGCCAAGTTTGTGCTCTAAAGCTCCAATAAAAAACCAAGGACAATGAGTTGAGGTTACAACCATATAACTTTTTACTTTAAGCAGTTGCAGAACTTTCATAAATAACTTGAACTTGGCCACATATAAGTTGGATATTACTGAATGTGGCAAGGCTCAAATGAAACAACACAATCATTTTTCTATATTATAAAGTTGAAGCTCGTGAGAGAATTAATGCTAAACACGTATCAGTTTTGTAGCTGTATAATTTATAGGATAGCATTAGATGCCAAAGAAAAAGGACAACATAAATCCTTTATTTATTAGTCCAAATAATGACTGTTGTGTTATAGAGAGATATTGGCAAGTAAATATTGTTGCCTTGTAGAGAGAAATTGTTCAACTTATGAAAAGATTGGATGGATTGGAAGCACTTTGAAGCCGTTTATGAAGAAAATGGAATTAGTGTTGGACATTTGTAATTATATAGATGTTTGATAGCAGTAGGCACATATCAGAAAGTTGTTACAATGATGTAGAAACTTAGGGTGGGCACCATACTGGTTTTACAGAAAATTTTCAATTTGATTGTTAAGATAATGCATGCTTTTTTGGGAATAGATAGGGCTTGTGCCTACCCGTGCCTCAATGTGGCTCTGCCACTGACCTTATATCCCCTTCCATCCACCATCCATTACACTTACACTTGGTCAACCAAAAAAACCATTAGCCACACAGCCACCTAGAAGCCCTCATCATGGCTCTACAAAATAGGAACCCTTGACATCTTCAGAAAGCCTAACACAAAAACCAAACACAAGCGACACATAATCAACCATAATCTTCCCAACCAATACTTATGGTGTTGTTTGGTTCGGGATATGATCCGGATTAGCACATGTCTTTCTGTGCCACATCAGCGTTAATGCCAACTAACCTAGTCCAGTTCCAGTCTTATTTTGTCTGGAAGAAATCAGACTGACAGGGTGGGGTCTGTTTCAGATTCCTTAATCCACTAATCCAGACCAAGTCAGTACTTCTTGAGCGGGATTTCATATCCCAGTCCATATTTGACTCTGTCTTTTGTGATATTTTATTTTATTTTCCATACTGAAAAATACAAGTTACGAGGCCAATCCAACTAATGAGTGATTGCCATGGGATTGAGTTACCAAATAGAAACATGATCAAATCCTAATAAACTAATCCAGATCTATCAACTAACCCAGTTCGGATTTCATACTCTGGATCTTGAACCAAACATGGGCTATAGGTATATCAAAATCGGCACAAATTAATAATAAAAAATCACTAGTTTGGGTCTGCAACGATGATCCTTGGACCAAAGCTCCTGTTGAACCAAAAAAAGACCTTTCTTTTTTGCCCCAAAAATCAAACTACCCCAAAGGTTTTCTCAAACCTTTTCACCACCTGCTGTTGTGAAGGTGCTTGCTCAATCACCATCACCTTCCCATCTGAATATACAAAAAGCCATCAAAGATCACACAGCCAACTCTACCAACTTCTTTGAGATTCTTTCAATGGTTGTCTCTACCAATGTTGATACACTATGTTAAATAGTGTCTTATTTAGTTCTCTATAATCACTTGTTATTTTCCTATTTTATGTGGACCTATATAATTGTTTTTTTTATTATAAATATACGGGGTATACACATTGTGTACCCTAACCCTTACATCAAATTCAAGATGGTACCCGAGTAGGATTAGTCATTGCCCACCGCGTGCGCCGCCACCCACCTCTCCCTCCTCTTTCTCTCTCTTCCTACCACCCACCTCTCCCTCCTTCTCTTTCTCTCTCTTCCCACCTCCCTACATTTTTATGGGTCTAATATTACTAACTATTTTTCATCCTCCAAAGGCTCCTGGTCAGAACTTTAGAATCTCCACCCTTTTCTACTGACTTAGCCACTATGCAACAACAACAAGAAGAACTTCATGTTGTTCAGTTCTTATACAGACTTCCTGACTCATACACTGGAGTGGTTGATCAGATCCTTGCTAGTGATCCACTGCTGACATTAGAGAGTGCATTTCAATGTCTTCAACGCCTACTGTCTTCTTCATCTAACCTGACTTCTAACACTGGTGACACTATTTCTCTTGCTTTCATGGATGGCCAAGGTCGTGGTAGGGATTGAGGTCGACCTCAGGACAACCATCCTCCTAGTTTAGGTTGAGGACGTGGGTCCTATGGCCGAGGTTCATCTGCTGATGTCTCTAGAGGTACCGTGGTACTGTGACTTTTGTGGTCGAACCAACCACATTGAAGATAGGTGTTGGAAGAAACTTGACACACATGTGTGGGCCAATGTTGCATCTCAAGGTGATTCTCAAACTCCTATTGTTTCTTCACCGAGTTCATCCACTACTGAGTTCATACACTCAGAAGTGGAACGCCTCCTGCTAGAGAAAACCAGTGCTTCATCTTCTTCTGCTACTGAATCTGGAGCTCATGCTGCAACTTACACAGGTTGTGATTCTGCCTTTCTGAATGCTCCCTCTTCTAGTACTAGTAATACCAAATGGGTGATTGACTCTAGAGCTTCTTCACATATCTGTAGCGATCGTTCTCTTTTTTCTAAATTATCTAAACCCTATCCTGAATCTGTTGTTATGCTTGCTGACGGATCCAAATCTGATGTGTCTGGGATTGGTGATATTTATGCTCAAGTTCTTCTGAGATCTGCTCTATATGTGCCCAATTTTCTATTAAATCTATTATTTGTCAGTAAAATTATACGTAACCTAAACTACAGTCTGACTTTTGTACTGGGTACTTGTGTTTTTCAGGACCTTCGCACAAGAATGAAGATTGGTGGGGGGCATGAAGGACATGACGTACTCTACTATCTGGATGATTTGAAACGGATTGACACTACAACTCTAGCTTCAACATTGTCTTCTTTTGTTTCTACATTTCAGTGGAACTATAGACTTGGACATCTGTCGGCTGATAAAATAAAACATGTTATTTCTAGTGTAGGAACTCATAGTTCACAATGCGAGTCGTGTCAGTTAGGCAAACAGTCCAGAATTGTCTTTTCCCAAAAAATCTTAGATTTGTAGTAAAAATATTTTTGATTTAGTTCATGTTGATGTATGGGGTCCTTGTCATGTTACAAGTTTGTCAGGCAATAAATACTTTATTCTGTTCATTGACGATTAGTTGCATGCTACTTGGTTGTTTTTTATTAAAGACAAGTCGCAAGTCTTGCCTACTATTAGGTTCTTCTTTGCTGAAATTAAAACTCAGTTTTATATGCCCATTAAAATTATGCACTCTGATAATGCCTTGGAATTTGTTCAAAAATGTTGAATTATTTTGTCGTTTCATGGGTACCACTCATCAGACATCTTGTGCTTACACACTTCAACAGAACTGAGTTGTTGAAAGGAAAAATAAGCATTTACTTGAAGTTACTAGAACTATCATGTTGCACTCTAATGTCCCAAAACATCTTTGTTCATAAGTGGTTCTCACTGCCTATTTTCTGATTAATCGCATGCCCTCGTATGTTATTGGAAATAAAATCCATGTCCAAGTGCTACAACCTCACCTTCCTCTTTTTTTCTTCTATTCCTCCAAGGATTTTTGGGAAGCTTGTTTTGTTCATTTGCTTGGACTGACTCAGGACAAGTTATCTCCTAGAGTTGAAAAATGTATTTTTCTGAGATATTCACATACTCAGAAAGGATATGGTTGCTATAATCCTGTTACTAAGAAATGGCTCATGAGAAATGATGTGGTTTTCTTTGAGGACACTCTGTAATACTCTACTAAAGGAAACACCTTGAATTCAGATATTATTTCAGCACCTTTGTCTGTTATCAACAATTCCCTTTCAGCTTTACAGCCTGCTGAGACTACGTCTCCTCCTCTTATTGTTTACCAATGCAGGAATTGACCGCCGCAGTCTACTCTTGCCTAAGACCCCCCCTCCATAGAAAACCAAATTTCTCCTTCATAAGGTCCTACACTTGCCCAGGTAACCTCTAATCTAGATTTACCTATTGCTCTCAGGAAGGGAACTCGCCCATGTACTTCTCATAGTATTGCTAACTATGTTTCTACTGTACACCTTAGTGTCCATGTTAGTAATTTTGTTGTTGTACTTTCTGTTGTTTCAATTTCCAAAAATGTTCATGATGCTTTGCAAAGTATGACATGGATACATGTCATGACTGAGGAGATGACTACTCTTATTGACGGAGGTACCTAGGATTTGGTTGATCTTCCATCTGATTGCAAGCCTATTGGATGCCGTTGGGAGTACACTATAAAGTATCACCCCGATGGGACTGTTGAATGCCTGAAAGCCCGCCTAGTGGCCAAAGGGTACACTCAAACCTATGGTATTAAATAATTGGAAACTTTTTCTCAAGTTGCCAGGTTAAATTCTATGTGGGTTCTTCTCCTTGTATCAATCAATCTAGATTGGCCCCTTATACAACTAGATGTCAAGAATGTCTTTCTTTATGGTGATCTCTAAGAGAAAGTCTTTATGGAGAAACCACCTAGGTTTTGTTGCTCAGGCAGTCACACAAAGTCTGTCGCCTCAAAAAGTATATTTACATACTCAAGCAAAGATGTGCCTAGTTTGATAAACTGAGCAAGATCTTTTCTACCTATGGCTTTCTCAGATCTCATATTAATTACTTTGTCTTTATTAAGAAGACTTCCTATGGTATTGTGATTCTAATTGTGTATGTTGATGATATTATTTTATCTGGCAGTGATCTATCTAAAATTTATGCTACTAAAGCCTACTTATGCAAACACTTTGTCACTAAAGATTTGGGAAAGATGAGATACTTTCTGGGAATTGAAGTTTCCAGGACTGCTAATGCTCTTATTTTATCTCAATGGAAGTATGTTCTAGATCTTCTACGGGAGACTGGGATGTTGGGGGTTCAGACCACTGATACACCCCTAGATCCTAATGTAAATTGGGATGATGATGAATCTCCCATGTATCCTGATAGTAAAAGATATAGGAGACTGGTTGGCAAACTAATCTATTTGATTGTAACTAGAGTTGATATTTCAAATGTTGTTGGTCTTGTTAGCAGGTATCTTGACAAGCCTAGACAGTGTCACTGGAAAGCACCATGTCATATCCTGAGGTATTTGAAGAAATCCCATGGTAAAGGTCTTTTCTATAGAAAACATGGTCATTGCTCTCTTGAAAGCTACTCTGATTCTGACTATGCTAGAAGTAAGAAAGATAGAAAATCTACTTCTGGTTACTATACATTTGTTGGTGGAAATCATGTCACCTGGAGGAGAAAAAAGCAAAATATTATTTCTAGATATAGTGGTGAGGTTGAGTACCAGGCCATGTCTCATACAACTTGTGAACTTTTGTGGGTACAGTCTCTTCTAAAAGAATTTGGCGTGGGGTCTTCTGCTCCTATTCCCATGCATTGTGATAATAAAGTAGCTATCTTTATTGCAAATAATCCTATTTTTCATGAGTGGACCAAACACATTGAAGTTGACTACCACTTTATCAGAGAAGCTATTCTTACTGGTCATATCTGCACTCATTTCACTCGCTTAGAGGATCAAGTTGTTGACATATTCACAAAGCTTGTGGCCAAGAAACATTTTAGCTCTCTTGTGGACAAGTTGGGCATGATTGATATCTATGCTCCAACTTGAGGGGGAGTTCTAAATAGTGTCTTATTTAGTTCTCTATATTCATTTGTTATTTTCCTATTTTATGTGGACCTATTTGTAATTTTTCCCTTTATAAATATACGAGGAACACACATTGTGTACCCTAACCTTTACATCAAATTCAAGACACTATAAACACAAGATACCTCCTTGGATGGCATCGTCCCGCCATCCCCAATTCTAGGTTTACCCCGCTATCACATGCCCTAATGCTATGGTGATGCGCGTCGTTGTACATGCAACAATCACTAGGAAAAGTCCTAGAGTTTAACCTTCTAACCCGGTTGCCAACTTGTTACGAACAACTAGTCAACTTAGTATAGATAGGTATCGATCCAAGGGATGGCGGAAAAGAAAATTCGAAATCCAAATCCGATTGCAAGTACAAGAATTAAATTCCGATTGGAGAGAGTTGGTAAAACTAAGAACAAAAATAAAAGTGCTGAAATAAAATTTAACTAATCAAGAAATTAAGATCTGGGGTCCGGAAGATCACCACCAAAACCACGTTGCTATTCAACTAATCAAATTCTAAACTCCAAAGATCAAATTAGGACCTTGTGGTTACATGTCCTTACGGACAAACTCACAAGGGTCAGACTTCCCGTGAACCCGTTGGTCCCGGCATTCACGGATCATTGCCCAACCGTCCAACATGCCATTATCCACGGTCATATCAAAAAGTATGAGAATTCAAACCGGCATTCAAACCCAAGGCTCAGGTGGTCGCGTCACCAAGGATTATAATAAAAATAAGATTAAATAGATGAAAAGATGATAATCGCAATTAAGGGACTATTGTTTCATTCTTACAGAGATCCACGGTCATATCACTCGATAAGAATATATCAGATCATCCAAATAACCACAAAGAAACAGAGAGAAGACATTTGTTCGATGGAGAAATATAATTGATTATATTGAATAGAACTGGGCTAAGGGGCTACTTCCATTCCCCAGAGAGATTTACTCAGACATAACAAGAACAAAAGAAATACAAACTAAAAATCCGATGAAATGGAATGAAGAATGGAATGCTTTTACAAGTGAAAAGTCTCTCCTTTTATAGGAGGAGGAGGGGGTAGGCTGCCCTCAAAAAAGAGGGAAAAAAGATAGGGAGACCAATTTTCGAATTTTCTGGATCTGGTCAAATTGAAAGTTTGTTGTCTTTAATTATCTTGACCATGTAACTCCCTTTAATACAGATTCTCGCAGCAGCGACTTCGAACGTATTTATCTCCCGTTAAAAGCACAGAAACGGTCCAAATAATAGGACTTTATTTTAGGAAATTAAATTCCCTTTCCAATGAATACCTGTACACTCAATTTGGAGTTTTAATGTAAGAGTTATGTCACTTTTGGTGGAGGGTATATACGAATTTCTGGACTTCTGCAAATTGTGTGATTTTCCTACAAAACCCAAGAAAATAGAATTAAAACTCCAATTAAAGAGAAAAATATAAAATAACAAAACTAATTATGAAATTAAGATAATAAATGACAAAACAATCCTAAACAAATATAAAAAATATACAAATAAAAGGGATAAATATACATTTATCAAAATACCCCGGACTTGAATCTTTGTTTGTCCTCAAACAAATAAAATCACAAATTATTCCAATTTATACTAACAACATGTCTATCCTCACCCTTGTAACATCACTTTATTTCTTACCTCCAAATTTGGCCAAGCAACCCAATCTCCTAAAACCACAAAACACAAAATTCTATATTCTCTATTAAAAACAAATATCATATCTTGTTTCTAAATCAAGATTTTGTCGAAAAACATGCTTCATCTTACTTCTGCTTTGACACTCTTATTTTTATTATTGTATTTTTTTTATGTGAGTTGTTGCACAAGAACAAGATGAAATTTGGGGGTGTGAAAACAAGGAAGGAAGTGATGAATTTTTTTTATCCCTCCTCTATTCGACTTGGGATTTAAATTTGTGGAGTTGTGGCTACATTGGTCACAATTTTTTTTCATGTACACTTTTGGCATCTTTTGATGGTATGCCCCTTTGTGGGGTATGGAATTTTTTATATGGGAAGCATGCCACCCCAGACTTGATTTTTGTCTGGTGGTGATTCTTTGTTTCTCTTTTTTAGAAAGAAAATAAGGGGGAAACAAAATGTGTCCTTGTGCTTATAACTTCACACATTTTTTTTAAAAGTGTCATTACATCAGAAAGAACATTCATGTCAATCACATTATACAAGATTTATATCAAGTTAATCAACAGTTTAAAAATAGAGAAAATTTGTGTTTGGTTTTGATTGATTCCATACGGCTTGCCAACTTTTCCAAGGAGTGATGTTATTTTGGGGTCCTAGGTGACATGGTGGTTTCAGACATGGCAATTTGTAACAATTTTTGCAAAACATTTACTAAATTCAAAGGGGTACAATGATAAACATCTATTCATATTGGCCGACTAGATAAAGGCCATTTTACAACAAAAGAAATAAAAACATGACCAGATAGATAATGGCCATGCAATAAGCAACTAAAAACAAAAAAGTAGAAATAATGCAGAAATAAAAAAAAGATAAGGGGGTGGAATAGAAACATACCACCCACCTCCACCCCGGACTTGGATTTTTGCTCGTCCCGAGCAAAACTCAAACCCGATATGGAGGGAAGAAATTTGTTGGGTTCACCAGGAGGTCCTGGTAGCTCAAAATATGTCCATCTGAAGGGAATGTCGATGAGGGCTGGGACCTTTATCTGAGGAGCCTCATAGTGTACCCTATGATAGGGTAATTGTAGAAGCTCAGTGGGATGCTCGTATTTTCTTTCACCTCGCATTCCCTCCAATAGGATCCAAAGATCTTCCATCAATAGAAGGGGAAGTGTTGAAGATGGATGTGGATTTGGGGAGGTTGGTGGGTACCCGGCTAGTGATTCTAGTAGAGCATGATGAAATGAGTTGGGTGGAGGATTTGGTTCAGGTTTTCCACCATCATGATGACATGTATATGGGAGAATTGATGTTGATGAAAAAGATTTCAAATTATTTACAAAATTGTTTTGCTTCTCCTCAAAAATAATGTCATCAACATTGGGTTTGGTAAGTTTCATTGTTGATATAACATATGGATCTAATTCTCTTGTACAAGGGGTCCCCAAGGATTCAGGAGGGATGAGGATGACTTCCTTATAAACAATAGAATGGGGTGTGTGATCTTCTTCCAACGGTGGTATCTCCCCTTCTAGATCAGCCATGTGTGGGATGGAAATTGGTTGTGATGGCTCGGGAAGAATCATAAAGGGGGTAAGATTCTCATTATCCAAAATAGACTCAAAAGAAGGGTATTGGTCTATGGTATCATTCAGATTTATGTTCTGGATGGGAGGAGTTGTTGGATCTTCATAATGACTCTCCTTCTTTGACATTTCATATTCAAGTAAAAGAGTCTCTAAAGGAAAGATAGGGATACCAACGTCCTCATCACACACAAAATATGGCTCCATGGTTTGTTCTATTTCTTCAGGATCTGACATATATGACACAAAATAAAGATCATCATTGTCATCGTTAGGAAGAACCATCTTGGGTTGCTCAAGCTCTATAGGGGGAGTTTGTGATTGATCCTCTAGAAAGGTAGCTAACATTCCTTGACTGGATTCAAGTTTTTCTTGTGCTTCTGCTACCATCTTTTCTAGGGCCTTAAGTCTCTCTTCCAGATCAAGATTAATTTGCATTTCACCATAGGATTTATACACCCCAAAATTTTAGTCACCCTCGCCACACTCCCCATAGTGTCCTTGTCCAAAGTACTCCTCATATTGTTTTGGGTGGCATTGCTCCTCATAATAATCTCCAGAAGATGGTGGATTGTAATTTTCATTGCGTCCATCTTGGTAGGAAGATTCAATATTATAAGGTGTCATCAAATCATGAGGAAACATATTTGAACAATGTATATTTTGAGTTTGGGCTTCTAGCAGGGTAGTTAAGAAGGCTCGGCTGGCTTTTAGTTTTTTTTCAACTTCTAATGCTATCTTCTCTAGGGCCCTAAGTCTCTCTTCTTGTTGAGGATTACATTGAGTTTCATAAACATGTTCATAACCCCTAAGGTTTTGTTGGTTACACCCCACAAAATTTTGTTGATCATATCCCCCATTAGAATATGGATAGCAAGGTTCCTCATAATGGTTCTCAGAAAAATGTGGATTCACATTATACCCACCAGGATGAAAGGGCTCGCAATTAAAAGGGGTGCTATTATAAGCATGGGGTAGAGTTGGACAGGCAAGAGATGCATGGTGGTAGAGACCACAATAATAACATTGTGGGGGATATTGGGATGCCCACTCCATTTGAAAAAAAATTCCTGAAAGATATGTGAATCAATGAATGAGAGAAGAAAGATTGTGAGATAAAAGGTTAGTAAAAAATTACAAAGAGAGCTAAAAATTATAAATCTAAAAAAATTATAAAATAAACTAAAATTACAAAAAAAATAACTAGAAAGCAGTACTGCTGGAATGGAAACTCAGCAGAAAGAGGAGATACACTTCCGGAATTTTGCTCGGAAGGTAAAAAAAATTACAAAAATCTAAAAGAAATTATAAAAAAGACCAGAGTTATGAAAGTTAGAGAATATGAACAAGGAATATACAAGATATACAAGCAACCAGATCTGAAAAACAACTGTGCCGTCCCCGGCAACGGCGCCAAATTGATGCGCGTCGTTGTACACGCAACAATCACTAGGAAAAGTCCTAGAGTTTAACCTTCTAACCCGGTTGTCAACTTGTTACGAACAACTAGTCAACTTAGTATAGATAGGTATCGATCCAAGGGACGGCGGAAAAGAAAATTCGAAATCCAAATCCGATTGCAAGTACAAGAATTAAATTCCGATTGGAGAGAGTTGGTAAAACTAAGAACAAAAATAAAAGTGCTGAAATAAAATTTAACTAATCAAGAAATTAAGATCTGGGGTCCGGAAGATCACCACCAAAACCACGTTGCTATTCAACTAATCAAATTCTAAACTCCAAAGATCAAATTAGGACCTTGTGGTTACATGTCCTTACGGACAAACTCACAAGGGTCAGACTTCCCGTGAACCCGTTGGTCCCGGCATTCACGGATCATTGCCCAACCGTCCAACATGCCATTATCCACGGTCATATCAAAAATCATGTGAATTCAAACCAGCATTCAAACCCAAGGCTCAGGTGGTCGCGTCACCAAGGATTATAACAAAAATAAGATTAAATAGATGAAAAGATGATAATCGCAATTAAGGGACTATTGTTTCATTCTTACAGAGATCCACGGTCATATCACTCGATAAGAATATATCAGATCATCCAAATAACCACAAAGAAACAGAGAGAAGACATTTGTTCGATGGAGAAATATAATTGATTATATTGAATAGAACCGGGCTAAGGGGCTACTTTCATTCCCCAGAGAGATTTACTCAGACATAACAAGAACAAAAGAAATACAAACTAAAAATCCGATGAAATGGAATGAAGAATGGAATGCTTTTACAAGTGAAAAGTCTCTCCTTTTATAGGAGGAGGAGGGGGTAGGCTGCCCTCAAAAAAGAGGGAAAAAAGAGAGGGAGACCAATTTTCGAATTTTCTGGATCTGGTCAAATTGAAAGTTTGTTGTCTTTAATTATCTTGACCATGTAACTCCCTTTAATGCAGATTCTCGCAGCAGCGACTTCGAACGTATTTCTCTCCCGTTAAAAGCACAGAAACGGTCCAAATAATAGGATTTTATTTTAGGAAATTAAATTTCCTTTCCAATGAATACCTGTACACTCAATTTGGAGTTTGAATGTAAGAGTTATGTCACTTTTGGTGGAGGGTATATACGAATTTCTAGACTGCTGCAAATTGTGTGATTTTCCTACAAAACCCAAGAAAATAGAATTAAAACTCCAATTAAAGAGAAAAATATAAAATAACAAAACTAATTATGAAATTAAGAGAATAAATGACAAAACAATCCTAAACAAATATAAAAAATATACAAATAAAAGGGATAAATATACATTTATCATATGGGCACTAATTATACAACATATAGAGACCTATAATCCTACATACCTATCATTCTGAGTTCTAGCTATCCTTTGACAATGCCTCTAATACCTAATATCTTGACTCGGAGTTGGGGGATGGGGTGGGGGTTGACACTCCTTAAAACTACCTTAGTTGTGATAACATGGATGACCTCATCTCTTGTGAAAAAATGTTATTCTAGATTCTAACAAACATGAATTTTATTCCCATATGACATCAAAATCTTCTCGAATAATAAGTACTAGGTCAACACTGAAAGCCTGTTTTCTTCATTGAAGTTATAATTTCTCCTTTCCTTCAAATATCAATAATTTTTTAATGTTAATTTTCTCTTAGAATATTCTCGGTTTGGTTGAATCTAACAGAAAATGGAACCTTTGATACCTAATGTGAAAACAATAATTAGATATTATAATCATCAAAGAAACTAAATTCAACCTTAACCAAAACAATCTCAGCACTATTGGAGGTTCCAAACTCAACTCTAGGTTACAAATCTCAGGTTATGGCATTAGTGGTGACCTCCTAATTGGTTGGAAAAAATATATTCTTGTAAGGAATGGGTAACAGAGGGGATCTACTCCCTACTAAAATTTAAAGAATAAAACATCCATTCCAAAAACACTCAAAAGGTATACTGGAGTGGGTGCAAAATTTTCAAATCTTATTTAATGGTAATCAAAACAACTAAAGTGTAGCAGCGACATATAAAACATGACTATATTCAATTCTTTACAAAAGTACATCATCATCTCTCATATAGGGTTTACATAGAAGGTACAACATAAGGATCTAGTAGAGGGATATCTAAACCATATCAAGATCGTCTCCGAGCTTCAACTCCTTAAGCTAAGTCCATGTTAACTGCCATGTTCTCCTTGACCTACAGCTAGGGTTGGAAGCATATCCCAACAAGAGGAGAAAAATAGATGACATCAGCAAAAAGCTGGTATGTGCATACTAATATGAAATTGAGCAATATAATGAAATAAAGGATGTCAAATAAAAGGTTTCACATAGAAAAAGTAAAGTACAACCAAGAGGGAATAAAAGAAATGGATCACAATAAAAGAGATAAAGAAGAGCAAAGTAAAAGTCATCCATGTGTTTCAGCTGTGACAATACTAGACAATATAAACATGTAGGTAAGAAATAACACATCTACCAAAAATAATGTGGGGTGAGCGGGAACTGTATACACCCACTCTAAATATGGACTGGGCATATGTTGGACCACACGAACTTCACATCCTTCTGGGTTAGATTGGTGAGCGGTAAAGTAGTCTTTGAGAAATCACTGATGAAGCATTGATAGTATATGGCCAACCCCAGGAAGTTGCGGATCTCCAAGGGGTTCTTTGGTGTAGGCCAATCTTGAACGGTCGACACTTTAGTTGGATCCACGAAAATTGTTCCTCCAGATATGATGTGTCTAAGGAACATGACACAGTACTATCCAAAACTCACACTTCAAGAATTTCCCATAGAATTTTTGCTTCCTTAGGATATCAAGGACTCTACCCAGATGGTCACGATATTGATCTAGGTCATCAAAATACACCAGGATGTCATCTATGAACACTATGAGAAAGGAGTCAAGGAAGGGTTGGAACATACTGTTCATGAGGTTCAAAAAGACATTGGGTGTGTTGGACAATCCAAATGGCATAACCACAAACTCATAGTAGCCATAACAGGTTCGGAAAGTCGTCTTAGGTATGTACTCACTCCTGACTCTCACCTGGTGGTAGTCAGACCTCAAATCGATCTTGGAAAAGACTCATGCAGATTTGAGCTGGCCAAAAAGGTCATCTATATTGGGTAAGGGATACTTCTTCTTAATGGTATCCTGATTTATCATCCGGTAGTCGCTACACATCCTGGCGATCCATCCTTCTTCTTATTCACAAAAAGGATCGGTGCTCCCCATGGCGATGTTCTAGGTCTAATGAAACCTTTATCTAGTAGTTCCTATATTTGTTTCTTCAACTCGAGCAACTCAGCAGGGGCCATCCTATAAGGTGCCTTAGATATAGTTTGTCTTGGGATCGAGCTCTATCGAAAAGTCCACCTCTCTATCAGGGGGAATCACAGGCAGATAATCTGGAAAAACATCTGCATACTCCCTGACTACCTCTATTTCCTCAAGAGGTTGCAACTTAGGCTCTGGCTCGATGACTACTGCTAGGAAAGCTTGACAGCCTTTGGATATCATCTACTCAGCCTTCAAAGTCGACACATATAGGCTGGTGGTCACATCTCTCCTTTCGTGAATGGTAAAGTGTGGGTGACCAGGTTTCCTAATAAGGATCTTCTTTTCCCTATAGTCAATATGTGCTCTATAGGTGTAAAGCCAATCCACACCAATGATCACATCAAAATCAGTCATATTGAGGAGGATGAAGTCAGTAGGAAGCTCATGACTCGGTACTTAACTGGAAAGATGGGTTTTTTTTAAATCGATGTACATAACCGACCACTTGGGGTTGTTCCATCCGAAACATAACCTAAATCCTTGATGTCCAAACAAAGCATAGTGGCCATATTTCTCAAAATGAAAGTATTAGTTGAACCAGAATCAAAAAGAGCTTTTACATTTTGTCCCACAACTTTAAGCATGCCTACATAAGTTCATAAGATATCAAACTACTACTACTACTACTACTACATGATCATACTAAGATGAAAAGAAAACTCTACAAGTTATTACCCTCTATCAACCGATTAGCATTCGTTTGGGCCTCTTCATTATCGATGGCGAACACTCTTGCTTGTTTCCTCTCTATAATAGGTGGACCTCCATCTTGTGCTCTGCCTCCTGCTGGGGGTGCTGCTACCACTGGTTGTGCTGCCACATGACCTGGACCTCTCAGATCAGGTAGAGAAAAGTTGGCGATGAAGTGTCCCTCCTGCTGGAAAAGAAAGCACACCTTCTTCTCAAAATGACACTTCCCAGGGTGTAATCGTCCATAGGTATGACACTTATGAAAGTGGCTCTCACCACATGGCTTTCCTTTGCCTCCATGCTTGCCCTTGGCATTGTTATGCCCTGGTCCTTTCTTGTGGTCATTTTTCGGTCCAACAGTTCCTTCAGCGTAGCCCATGTACCCCTTAGATGGGTTGGCCACAGGCAACACAATATTCTGCATGCTCAGGTCAGTGTTGTAGGCCTCGACAAAGGTCGTTGACTTACTCTCCATAACATGAGGCTTGATGGCAGGGTGTAGACACTCTACAAAGTGATCCACCCTCCTCTCCTTTATCATCATGTACCCAAAATGCTCCAGTAGACGAAACTTATGAGAATAGTCTACAACAGAGAGGTTGCCTTGCATGAGGAAGGTGAACTCCTTTTCTTT
The DNA here is from genome assembly GCA_963693085.1 of Alisma plantago-aquatica. Lineage (NCBI taxonomy): Eukaryota > Viridiplantae > Streptophyta > Magnoliopsida > Alismatales > Alismataceae > Alisma > Alisma plantago-aquatica. The sequence goes on along the minus strand of OY856415.1, from coordinate 684,498,137 downwards.
ATCCTTCTTGGATGAGATGGGCACAAACCTGATAGAGAAGATGGTTCTGAAATTTGTCCAGGCCATCGAATCTTCATTTAGGTCTCAGTCTATGATGTGGTTCTCCCACCATATCTTATCTACTTCTTCTATAAGATGGGTAGCAAACAAGAACTTCTTGCTTGGTTGAACCTCTAACATGTAGAATCCATTCTCAGCCACAAGCAACCAAGCATCAGCCTGGTCAACTACATCCGTCTTGTCCTCTCCCCATAACTTCTTTATGTTCAGCTTCACAAAGTCTTGAATAGTGGCTCTGAGTCGGGGGCAAACTAGTAGAGGCTCTCCATCTATACCTCTGGCTATGTCCTTGAGGGCCAAAGCACTGATGGCCTCGGTCAGCTTCTTCAGCTGCTCCATCCAGAGGGTGTAGAGTGTATGTATCACCATAGTTGGCCCAGGGTTTGTGGTGGTATCGGTCTTGGTCTCGTCTTCTCCCACTGATTCCCACTTCCAGTCGTCACCCTCGTCCATGTGGTTGAAAGGAACGGGCTTAGGATCTGAACCTTCCTCTAAAGCTTCCTTAGGTCTCTTCCTCTTCTTCGAGGACTCTTCGCCACAGTCTCTCCTCCTCTTCTTGAAAGTTCTCCTCCTCTTTCGGGGAGGCCTACCCCCGGAAGGGTTCTCATTGGCCTCAAAGGGAATAGCTACGGTCTTGAAACGGGTCATGTGGAGGCACACAAGTTAAAATCATTTAACCACATATTTATAACTTAGAAGTATATATACACACTTTGAACTTATATTCGGGTCATCGTATTTACATGCATTTTTCTGTTTGGTGGAGGATTCCCTAATTCTTAAAACTTATATTCCCAACATATGAGGGGGTGCAGAGAGAAAATCCTAAGCACTTAAAAAAAATTCTAGAGAAAAGAGATAAAGAAGCGATGAAATGAGATTAGAAGACCTGGAGGTATCTTATTTCAAGTCAAATCCTCTGATTTTGGGAAGGTAGTCACACATAATTTGAGAATCCTCATAAACTGACTAGCGGGGCGGAGGATAATATTGCCATCCCCTGGCTCGTGATCCTTTTCTAGACACCTCATCATCAGAAAATCCTCTAATAACTCCCTTGGGTTCTAAAGAGTTTGTAAATTTTAATAATTATTAGAGATTAAATGGTAAACCGTGCTCTGATAAAAATTAAGGAAGACCAGAGAGCCAGAGCCTCTATCCCAAAATAGGATCAATGGTTATGTAAATAATAAAAAATAATTATTAAATTCTACCAAAGATTAAGCTTAAAAACATGATAAAAAAGTCTTTCACATACCTTTCAAAAATAGGAATCTGGGACTTCTACCCATGGTAGAGTTCTATCTAACTAAATCATCCTTTAATATTAACTTTACTCTTCACAAGTTCCACTTTACAATTTTTCCAATTTCAAATATTCCTAAAACGTCGACAAATTTTACGTCGGTCAGTATAAATGAATATACTGGTATGCGGTGACAACTAAAATATTGCACATATATTCTAACAACCTAATCACATCAAATAGTTGTTAACAATGCAAGATTATGTTTTTCAATATGACTTCCCAACTGCTTTTACTCATACTCTGGGATACCCACTCTTAGGGTTTAGTCCTTGCAAGGGACTTAAGGCTACCTTCTCCATCTTGAGCTTGTTACTTGGGGTTACCTCTCTGGGTGCCTAGTAGTCTTCCTTCTGGGGTTTGACCACCTTTGACCTTCCCTTTAGGGCTTGGTCTCTCATCTTACATCCAGGGATGGTATGTAGGTTTGGGCAAGCCATACATATACTTAAATTGTGATAATCATATTCACTTTAAAGATTGCAGAAATAAAATCATCCAAGCAGTTTATTTCCATGCAATTGATAAAACATCAAAAAATGTCGAGAAACTAAAGTGAGTACTCATAATCCTCATTAGGAGATTTCATAAGAAATAAGCACAGTCCAATCCAATCAGGAAATCCAACCAAGCAAGCAAGCCAATCACACAAAAGAACAAAATCCTGAAAAGCATGTACAACCTATTTACTATACACTCATCAAGAACCTACTTAATTGACTTGGAATCACTTTCTAGGGTTTCTAATCTGAATAAGGGTTTCATTAAGGTTCCTTTAGATCTATTTACAACTTTCCTCTTTTTTTATATCCACAAAACCCTAAAATAGCAGTTCTAGGTTCAAAACCCTAATTATTCAATCTTAATCACATTAACACCTTCTTATCATCTATTAGGCTTAGGATCAACCTAGTATCACATTTACACAATGAAACTTGAAATATATATCACTAGAAACCATTAACACCTAGATCAGGGTTTCTAAGCCCATTAATGCATATTAACATATCAAACCCTAAATTAGGCTATTAAGCACATGGATCATCTACTTAGACATCAAAACATCTTTTATTAACAATAGGTTTATATGATCATAAAACATCCACATTAATCTTCTCAATTTCATAGAACATCAAATTAGGGTTTTTCTCTGTTATAAAGCATTAAGAATTACAACTTTAGATACTTTTTGAACTATGATCAAATTCAGACTCTAAAATTATTTTTATTGCAGTCTATAGAATTTTCTTATCAAACTTCATATATTACATGTCCCCATCCAATTTTCCAATAATTAGTTACGATTTTTACTAATTAATCTTTTTCTTGCCAATGGTAGTCTGCCACCTCAGTTGGGTTGGCCAATCGGGCTTCACCATCTCAGCACGGCTCGCCAGCGAAAACACACGCTCATGCTAAACCAAATATAGAACGAAAAGACAAGCATTCCCTTACCTGAACAACATCAACTCGAGGGCAGGAGGGTAAAAGCCCACTCGATCATCTTATACCTTGGCCCTACTCCACGCAACGAGAGGATGGTCAACTCCTTCATTGACTTCAAGCTCCAAAGCCTCTATGTGCGAACCAAAGGCACCGGCAGCGTCGCCTTGGCTTGCTGAACTTGAAGGACTCATCAATTCTGCACTTGCCTCATGCAGTCGTCAGGACGACACTGCTCCAGACCTCACTGGAGTTGCTCTGCTATGACAACAAAGGTCAAGATGAATTCTTTAATTGGCGATAGCAAACAATTGTAGAATCCTTCTGAACTCATGAAGGTAGTTTTTTTATGTGTTGGTACCATAGAGTACCCCCCCTCTTATATAGGGTAAGGTCTTGGCTTCCCTGAGATTGGGGACTCCTAGGTTTCATCACAAAACCCCAAGAATCCTAGGATGGATGGGTTTGAGAAGGTCTCCTAGAGACAGTGGGACTAATCCTAGCTCTACTCGTCTCCTCTCTAGTGCTCAAATCAGAAACACAAATCATCCAACCTATTCTCTGGTTTAGGTCTTCTATCGCGACCAAGATTGTGATAGAGTCATTGGATCTCAGATCCAACGGTCCGTGTCACGCGGGTTCTTGGAAAATAGAAATCCAATTCTATTACCAGTGTGACATTTAATACGATTAATGGATTATCCATTCACTTTGAGAAAACTTGCAAAAACCATTTCTCTATCCTCATTTATCCTTTTTCATCCAAATTTTAGGGAAAGTCTTGTATTAGTATTATCTACTCATAATCCAAGTTTGAGTCCTCAAAAGGAAAGAGGTGTTTTCTTCACATGCAAGTTATTATACATTAAAGCATAGTTTATTCATATTTTCTCTCTCTTTCACTTTTATCTTTTGTATTTGGATTCATTATATCACAAGAAACCATGTGAACTTGAAATCCACCCTAATATGAACAAACACTTAGCCTTCTAGAGAATTACACACTATTCTTAACATTATCACAATTTCTCTTAGAAATATATTTCTTTTCATCTTTATTCTCTTTTAACCACATTGGGCTTATTATTCAACAAGGCTCACGAAGACATACATGCAAAAGACATTTAGCAAAGAATTCCACACAAAGAACTTAAATCACACAATTTTCATAATCATATATCTTTAATGGAGAAATTACACTTCAACCCAAACCTATGAAAATTGAGGTTATAACATCCTCCCCTCCTTATAAGAATTTTGCCCACAAAATTCAGCAATCAAACAAACAAGTCATAATATGCTTTTTTCGTGTTCGTCTTCAGCTCCCATGTGGCTTCATCCTCTTCATAGTGCTTCCAAAGAACCTTTACCATATCTATATTCTTATATCTGAGTTCCTTCACCTAGGTATCTAGAATCCTCACAGGTGACTCAGGATATGTCAGCTTCCCTTGAAGCTCAATAGGTTCAATGCTTAGCACATGGCTCGGATCTTGCACATATCGCTTCATATTGGACACATGGAAAATATCGTGCATCATACTATACTGAGGGGGTCACGCCAAATGGTATGCCACTTCACCAATCCATTCTAACACTTCAAACAAACCCACGTATCGGGGACTCAGCTTCCCCCTATTCTTAGCTATAGATCAGAGCAGTCGGATTTTCAAAAACACATGCTCTCCCATGGTGAACTGCACGTCAGTCCACTTCACATCAGCATACAACTTCTATCGATCATGGGCTCTCTTCAGCCTCTACTTGATCAAAGCGACTTTTTCTGCATACACCTGGAGCTCATCTGACCTCAACATGCTCCTCTCACTGACATCATCCCAATGAAGCAATGATCGACATAGTCTCCCATATAGAGCTTCATACAGAGGCATCCCGATACTGGATTAGTAGTTGTTGTTGTAGGCAAACTCGGCTAAAGTTAAGTACTGCTCCCACGATCCACCTAAACCGAGCACACAAGCTCTCAATAGGTCCTCTAATATCTGAATCGTCCTCTCTGACTGTCCATCAGTCTGGGGGTGATAAGTTGTACTAAACTTCAACCTTGTACCTTCTTCCACAACTTGGAAGTGAACTTTGGGCAAAAATGATCGAACTTGGTAGACCATGCAACCATACTACCTCTCTGATATATAGCTCAACTAGGTCTAACACCTTGGCAGTGGTCTTTAAGGCAAGGAAGTGTGCTGACTTAGTAAGGCAATCTACTACAACTCATATCGCATCATGACCTCTCTTGGTCCGGGGTAGACCCACTACAAAATCTATGGTGATATGTTCCCATTTCCACTTTAGAATCTCTATCAATTGTAAAAGTTTGTCGGGTCATTGGTGTTCATCCTTCACCATCTGGCATGTAAGAAAGCTGGCCACATATGTTGCAATGTCTTTCTTCATCCCTGGCTACCAGAAGTACCTCTGAATATCATTAAACATATTTGTAGTGCTCGGGTGTACTGCGTACTTGGAACCATGAGCCTCTTGCAAGATGTGCTCCTTCAAAGGTGAATCATCAGGAACCCAGATATAATTCTCATAGCAGATACCGCCATCTACTCCCATGGAGAGATGGGTCTGCAATTTCTCTAACAAGCCCTTCATCTTTCCAAGTTTTTAACTGGTCAACTAAGTAGCCACTAACTTGCTCAACAAATCTGATTTGATCTAGATGTTGTCCAGATATACTCGATCCTCTAACGGTTGTGGAGTCCACTCCACAAGCTCCTCTAGCTTCCTCCAGTGGTTGGACAAAATAGCTACCCACCTGAGTTGTTTCTGACTAACAGTGTTAACTATGACATTAGCTTTCCTATGGTGATAGGCGATGGTGAAGTCATCATCCTTCATGTACTCCATCCACCATCCTTGTCGTAGATTCAGATCCCTCTATGTTAGGAGATACCTCAAACTATTATGGTCAGTGAAGATATCGAAGGTAGCTCTGTACAGATAGAACCACTAGATATTCAAAGCATGAATGATAGCAGCCAACTCTAAGTCATGTGTTGGGTAGTTCACCTCATTGGGCTAGAGCTTTCGGGAGGCATATTCAACCACATCCTGATTATGTTCCAACACATAGACAAGTCCCATTTTCGATGCATCAGTGAAGATCATGAAACCCTCATTGATGGAAGGTAGAGTCAACACTGGAGTTGTGGTCAACTTCTCCTTTAGCTCCCAAAAGCGAGCTTCACATATGTTGGACCACACGAACTTCTCATCCTTCCGGGTCAGCTTGGTGAGTGGCAAAGTAGTCTTTGAGAAATCCTTGATGAAGCATTGATAGTATCCGGCCAACCCCAAGAGGCTCTCTGAGGGGTTCTTTGGTGTAGGCCAATCTTGAAGGGGTGACACTTCAGTTGGATCCAAGGTGATCATTCTTCCAGATACGATGTGTCCAAGGAACATGACACGGTCTATCCAAAACTCACACTTCGAGAATTTCCCATAGAACTTCTACTTCCTCAAGATATCAAGGACTCTACCCAGATGGTCACAGTGTTGATCTAGGTCATCAGAATACACCAGGATATCATATATGAACACTATGATAAAGGATTCAAGGAAAGGTTGGAACACACTATTCATGAGGTTCGTAAAGACACTGGGTGCGTTGGACAAACAGCATAACCACAAACTCATAGTGGCCATAATGGGTTTAGAAAGCCATCTTAGGTTTGTACTCACTCCTGACTCTCACCTGGTGGTAGCCAGACCTCAAATCAATCTTGGAAAAGACTCGTGTAGATTTGAGCTGGACAAAAACATCATCTATCCTGGGTAAGGGATACTTGTTCTTAATGGTAGCCTAATTGATCATTCGATAGTCAGTACACATCCTGAGCGATCCATCCTTCTTCTTCACAAAAAGGACTGGTGCTCCCCATAGCGATGTACTAGGTCTAATGAAACCTTTATCTAGAAGTTCTTGTGGTTGTTTCTTCAACTTGAGCAACTCAACAGGGGCATCCTGTAGGGTGCCTTAGATATAGGGTTTGTCCCGAGAGCTATCTCTATCGAAAAGTCCACCTCTCTCTCAGGGGGAATTCCAGGTAGATAATCTGGAAAAACATCTGCATACTCCTTGTATACCTCTATTTCCTCAAGAGGCCACACCTTAGGCTCCGGCTCGGTGACTACTGCTAGGAAAGCTTGACAGCCTTTGGATGTCATCTGCTTGGCCTTCAGAGCCGACACACATAGGTTGGTGGTCGCATCTCTCCTTCTGTAGATGGTAAAGTGTGGGTGACCAGGTTTCCTAATAAGGATCTTATTTTCCCTATAGTCAATCTGTGCTCTATAGGTGTAAAGCCAATCCACCACAATGATCACATCAAAATCAGTCATATTAAGTAGGATGAAGTTAGCAGGAAGCTCATTACTCATGTACTTAACTAGAAAGATGGGGTTTTTTAAAAGAGACGTATGTATCTGACCACTCGGGGTTGTGACATCCAAAACATGACCTAAATCCTTGGATGTCCAAACAAAGCATAGTGGACAGATTTCTCGAAATGAAAGTATTAGTAGAACCAGAATCAAAAAGATCTTTTATGTTTTGTCCCATGACTTCAAGCATGCCTACATAAGTTCATAACGTATCAAACTACTATTACTACCACATGATCATACTAAGTTGAAAAGAAAACTCTACAGGTTATTACCCTCTATCAATTGATTAGAATTCACCTGGGCCTCTTAATTGTAGATGGTGAACACTCTTATTTGTCTCTGCTCACCAATAGGTGGACCTCCAACTGGATCTCTACCTCCTATTGGGGGTGTTGTTGCCACCGGTTGTGCTGCCACATGACCTGGACCTCTCATATCAGGCAGAGGATAGTTGGTGATGAAGTGTCCCTCTCGCTGGCAATGAAAACACACCTTCTTCTTAAAATGACACTTCCCAGGGTGTGATCGTCCACAGGTACAACACTTCTGAAAGTGGCTCTCACCATGTGACTTTCCTTTGCCTCCATGTGTTCCCTTGGCGTTGTTACGCCCTTGTCCTTCCTTGTGGTCGTTCTTCGGTCCAGCAGTTCCTTCAGCGTATCCCAAGTACCCCTTAGATGGGTTGGCCGCAGGCATCGCAGTCTTCTCCATGCTTAGGGTGGTGTTTTAGGCCTTGGCGAAGGTCGTCAACTTACTCACCATAACATGAGGCTTGATGGCAGGGTGTAGATGCTCCAGAAAGTGATGCACCCACCTCTCCTCCATCATCATGTACTCAAAACGCTCCAGCAGATGAAACTTGTGAGTGTAGTCTGCAATGGAGATATTTCCTTGCATGAGGAAGGTGAACTCCTTCTCTTTCTCATTCTTGGATGAGGTGGGCATGAACCTGACTGAGAAGATGAATCTGAAATCTATTCAGGCCATCAGATCTTCATTTAGGTCTTGAACTCTGATGTGGTTCTCCCACCATATCTGTGATGTAGTTCTCCCACCATATCTTAGCTACTCCTTCCAGAAGATGGGTAGCAAACAAGACCTTCTTGCTCGGTTGAACCTCCAGTATGCAGAATCCATTCTCAATCGCAAGTAGCCAAGCATCAGCCCGGTCGACGACTTTCGTCTTGTCCTCTCCCCAGAACTTCTCTATGTTCAGCTTCACAAAGTCCCGAATAGTAACTCTGAGTCGAGGACGAACTGGTAGAGGCCCTCCATCTTCACTTATGGTTGTGTCCTTGAGGGCCAAAGCACTGATGGCCTCGGCCAACTTCTTCTACTGCTCCATCCAGAGGGCGTCGAGTGTATGGACCACCACAATTGGCCTAGGGTTTGTGGTGGTGTCGGTCTTGGTCTTGTCTTCTCCCGCTGATTCCCACTTCCGGTCGTCACCCTCATCCATGTGGACGAAATGAATGAGCTTAGGATCCAAACCTTTCTCTGAAGCTTCCTCAGTTCTCTTCCTCTTCTTCGAGGACTCTTCACCACGATCTCTCCTCCTCTTCTTAGACGATCACATCATCTTACGGGGAGGCCTACCCCCAGAAGGGTTCTCATTGGCCTCAAAGGGAACAACTACGGTATTGAAACAGACCATGTTGAGGCACACAAGTTAAAATCATTTAACCACATATTTATGACTTGGAAATATTTATGCATGCTTTAAACTTATATATGTGTCATCTTATTTACATGCATTTTTCTATTTAGTGTAGGATTCCTTTATTCTTAACATTTAAATTCCCAACATAGGAGGGGATGGAGAGAGACAAAATCCTAAACACTTAATTTTTTTCCAGATAAAAGAAATAAAGAAGGAATGAAATCATATTAGAAGACTTAGAGGTATCTTATTTCAAGTCAAATCCTCTTATTTCAATCAGGCAGTAACACAGAATCTGGGAGTCATCATAGACCGACTAGTGGGGTGGAGGAAAATATTGTCAGCCCTCAGATCGTGATATTTTTCTCGACACCTCGTCATCAAAAAAATCCTCTAATAAATCCCTTAGTTTCAAAAGAGTTTGTAAAATTTAATAATAATTAGAGATTAAATGAAAAACCATGATCTGATACCAATTATAACAAGCCCCCTCCCCAGTAACCCCAATTAAGGAAGACCAGAGAGCCCGAGTCGCTATCCCAAAACATGATCAATGGTTTTGTAAATAATCAAAAATAATTATTAAATTCTACCAAAGACTAAGCTTAAAAACATGATAAAAAATTCTTTTCACATACCTTTCAAAAATAGGAATCTGGGACTTCTACCCACGGTAGAGTTCTATCTAACTAAATCCTCCTTTAATATTAACTTTATTCTTCACAAGTTCCACTTTATTGTTTGTCTAATTTTAGAAATTCCTAAAACGCCGACAAACAAAATGTCGGTCAGTATAAATGAATATACTGGTATGTGGTGACAACCAAAATATTACACATATATTCTAACAACCTAATCACATCAAATAGTCATTAACAATGCAAGATTACATTTTTCAATATGACTTCCCAACCGCTTTTACTCATACTCTGGGATACCCTTTCTTAGGGTTTAGTCCTTACAAGGGAGTTAAGGCTACCTTCTCCATCATGAGCTTGGTACCCAGGGTCACCTCTCTGGGTGCCCTGTAATCTTGCCTCTGGGGCTTGACCACCTCTCCCTCCGAGGCTTGGTCTCTCATCTTACATCCATAGATGGTATGTAGGTTTGGTCAAACCATGCATATACTTAAATTGTGATAACCATATTCACTTTAAAAATTGTAGAAATAAAAGCATCCAAGCAGTTTATTTCCATGCAATCGATAAAACATCAAAAAATGCCGAAAAACTAAAGTGAGTACTCATAATTAACCACATACCTGATTAGGAGACTTCATAAGAAATAAGCACAGTCCAACCCAATCAGGCAATCCAACCAAGCAAGCCAATCACACAAAAGAACATAATCCTGAAAAGCATGTACAACCTGTTTACTAAACACTCATCAAGAACCTACTTAATTGATTTGGAATCACTTTCTAGGGTTTCTAATCCAAATTAGAATTTCATTAAGGTTCCTTAAGTTCTATTTACAACTTTCTTCTTTAATATCCACAAAATCCTAAAACAACAATTCTAGGTTCAAAACCCTAATTATTCAATCTTAATCACATTAACACCTTCTTATCATCTATTAGGCTTAGGATCAACCTAGTATCACTTTTACACAATGAATCTTGAAATATATATCATTAGAAACCATTAATACCTAGATTAGGGTTTCTAATCCCATTAATGCATATTAACATATCAAACCCTAAATTAGGCTATTAAGCACATGGATCATCTACTTAGACATCAAAATGTCTTTTATTAACAACAGGTTAATATGCTCATAGAACATCCACATTAATCTTCTTAATTTCATAGAACATCAAATTAGCACTTTTTCTTTGTTATAAAGCATTAAGAATAGCCACTTTAGATACTTTTTGAACTATGATTAGATTCAAGCTCCAAAACTATTTTTATTGCAATCTACATAATTTTCTGATCAAATTTCATATATTACATGTCCCCATCCAATTTATGAATAATTAGTTTTGATTTTTACTAATTAATCTTTTTTTGGCCAATGAGAGCCGGCCACCTCAGTTGGGCCAGCCAATCGGGCCTCTCCAACTCAGCGCGGCTCGCCAGTGAAAATGTGCGCTCATGCTAAACCAAAAATAGAATGAAAAGACAAGCGTGCTAAACCAAAAATAGAACAAAAAGACAAGTGTGCCCTTACCTGAACAATGTCGAATCGAGGGAAGGAGGGTAAAAGCCTACTCGATCATCTTCTACCTCGGCCCGACTCCACACAGTGAGAGGATGGTCAACTCCTTTGTTGACTTTGAGCTTGAAAGCGTCTACGCGCAAACCAAAGGCGCCAACAATGTCGCCTTGGTTTGCCAAACTCAAAGGATTCGTCAATTCTGCACTTGCCTCACGCCTCCGTCAGGACGACACCACTCCAGACCTTGCCAGAGTTGCTCGGAGATGATAGTAAAGGTCGATATAGATACTTCAATTTGTGACAACAAAATGATCATGGAATCCTTCCGAACTTGCGAGGGAAGTTTTTAGATGTGATGGTACCGCGGAGTACCCTCCCCCTCTCATGTAGGGTAAGGTCTCATCTTCCCTGAGATTGGGGACTCCTAGGTTTCATCATAAAACCCCACGAATCCCAAGATGGATGGGTTCGGGAAGGTCTCCCAGAGACGTTGGGACTAATCGCAGCTCTGCTCGTCTCCTCTCTCACGATCAAATCACAAATGAAAATCATCCAACATGTTATCTGGTTCAAGTCTTCTATTGTGACCAGGATTGTGACAGAGCCGTTGGATCTTAGATCCAACGGTCCATGTCACGTGGGTTCTTGGAAAATAGAAATCCAATTCTATTACCAATGTGTCATTTAATATGATTACTGGATTATCCATTCACTTTGGGAAAATTTGCAAAAACCATATCTCTCTCCCTATTTATCCTTTTTCATACAAATTTTAGGGAAAGTCTTGTATTAGCATTATCTACTCATACCGCAAGTTTGAGTCTAAAACTCAAAAGGAAAGAGGTGTTTTCTTCACATGCAAGTTATTATACATTAAAGCATAGTTTATTCACATTTTCTCTCACTTTCACTTTTATCTTCTTTATTTGGATTCCTTGTATCACAAGAAACCATGTGAACTCGAAATCCACCCTAATATGAGCAAACACTTAGCCTTCTAGAGAATTCCATAATATTCTTAACATTATCACAATTTCTCTTATTAACGGATTTCTTTTCATCTGTATTCTTTTTAACCACATTGGGCTTATTATTCAACAAGGTCGATGAAGACATACATGAAAAATACATTTAGCAAAGAAATCCACAGAAAGAACTTAAATCACACAATTTTATAATCATATATCTTTAATGGATAAATTACATTTCAACCCAAACCTATGAAAATTGAGGTTATAACAATATATGTCAACATTAACCTATATGGTGGGGTAAGATCACCTAAAACCTCATCACATTAGGGTTTACTAATCACGATTCTACTGTGAAATGTATATCAACCTTTCATCACCTTAAGAATAGCATAGATCAATTCTAGGGTGAACATCTCACCTAGAGGGAAACTATGGAAGGTAAGGGTTCTAATTAGGGAGACAAAATAGAAATAGTTAGATTTCGACTTCCATGGGATCTGATACCATGATGTAAGGAGTGGGACCCAGAGGGGATCCACTCCCTGCTAAAACTTGAAGAATAAAACATTTATTCCAAAAACACTCAAAAGGTATGCTGGAGTGGGTATAAAAATTTCAAATCTTAATTAATGTTAATCAAAACAACCAAAGTGTAGTAGCGGAATATAAAACATGACTATATTCAATTCTTTAGAGAAGTACATCATCATCTCCTATAAAGAGGCGAGATCACCTCCTTGCTAAAATTTAAAGGAAATACAAAAAATCCACTTTTGCTCAAGAAAAATAGACATTGTGGAATGAATTTATAATAATCCAAGTAAATAAGCATGTTTTAGATACATATAAAATGTCAATAGCAGCGGAAAGAAACTAAGTTATTACATTACTTTTTTGAACTATTGTTCACTACATGAGTTTCTTTGAAAAGGAAAAACTGAAAAGAAACTATAGGATCTAGCAATATGATACCTAGTCATCTTTTATTGCAAAACTTGAATCTACTACTCTTGAACTTGGTCACCTTATCCTTGTTCAACACCTTAATCTAGCCCTGGTTGGTTGGGAAAGCACCTAGGAAAAGGGAAAGAAAGCAAGGTATGTGTCAGAGAAAATGAAAACAGACAAATGATAAGAAAACTAAATGGAAATAAAGGCTAAGATTTCATCATAAGGTGAAGATGGTCGAAAGTATGAGGTATAAGAAAAATAGATGCTTACCATAATAAAAGTAGTAAAAAGATTTGCATGCATGGTTAATATTGACTACGTAAACTATGTAGAGTTGAGGCACCTACCTAACCTCAACCAATAGGTGAGGGAGAGTAACACATTCCAATCACCTACAAATATTCTATATTAGGGAGAGTAACACATTCCCCTAGGCAAATTTACACATGACATGTTTATGGGTGGTTGTACAAAAGTACCATTACACTAGTTAAATAGTCTAATAAAATCAACATGCTAAGAAATATGACAAGTAAGCATCAAGTAAATATAAACATGTAAGTGGGGTACAAGACCCAAGAAATAAATAATGAAACTAATTTTGAGGCAAATATAGCAACAAAATTATCAAAAGAGAAATTAGGGTTTCATAGAAGCCTCATTAGGGAAATTAGGTTAAGGTTTGCAATTATTCCCAACATAGGTGTAACGAAAGCACTTAGCTTTCTTTATGAGATCCAATTACTTCTCCTTTACTACTTTAATCGACTCTAAAGCCCACTTTCCTATTTCTAATGTATAACCATGAATTAGGGTTTACACATGTATAAAGGTAAGGAACCCTAACTTTTGGACTTTTCGAACAAAACCTCAAATTTGAATCTAAAATTATCACCATTGATCTTATTAGGTTCTCCAGATTAAGAAAACATATATTTTTGTCTATTTTGGAGTTTTGAGGTTTAAAGTGAATTTTTGGTGATTTTTATAAATACCTTTCGATAAAACTCAAAACCAAGCCCTGAAAACTTTTTTATTAGAAAGCTTACATGATTCTAAATCCAAAACATATTTTCTTTCAATTTTTGGTCAAAGGAATAAAAAGATATAATTTTTTGAATACTGACCAATGAGAGGGTGACACCTCAGCAAAACAAGGCGAGAGATAGGAAGAGAGTGTGGGTGGGCCGTGTTGAGTTGACCCAATAGCCATTGGCCAGCTAACCTGGTCTCATGGCACGTCACAATACAACTAAAACAAAATAAAAGGCGCTAATGCCCTTGCGCGAGAACAGAGAGAATTAAAGGGAAAAATGGGGGAATAGGGCCTTTAGACCCAGGAGATTGTCTCCCTTAGTAGCTCACGCCATTTCTGGTGCTCGAGCTTGCTGTGAGACCCACGATTTTGGGCAAAACTGAGATAGGCAATTTCTCGATAATGCGAGAACATGAAAATGAAGAACTGAAGTTGGCGAACTCACCTGCCAACTGGATTGAACACCGGCACCGCAATGTGCCCGTGAGAGGTGCCGCAAGGTCTGGAGTCCAACTCAATCGTCGGTAGCAAAACACACGAGTTTGCGAGCAATTGAGCGAAGTAGATGATTGTAAAGATGCCAGGGATGGTCGGAGTATGGATATTTATAGGTGAATATGAGAGAAACAGAGGGAAGGGTGGTCGTTGTGATGGCTTGGAGCACAAGTTTTGGGGGTTTTGTGAATATTTTTCAAATCAAATCAAATAAAGGATCACACTGGGTGGAATCCTATTTGGAAACTAATGGTGAAGAAATCACACGATTTCGTTGAGAAACGATCGAGAAAACCCCAAAAAATTGGGCCATATGGCCGGGTACTGTTCCGTGTGAACGCAAGGTAGGAGATGATCGAGAACCGTCTGATCGAGAATCTGATGGCTAGTATTGCATGCGCATCTGATACATGTGTGACATTTAATGTCATTCCAAATCTTATTCGGAATAAAGTGATTTATTTTGATTATTTAACTTTTTCTCTCTCCTCTTTTGAAGGTGCAAACAAATCTCAAATTAAGTGAAATTTGACACCCATCCTATTTTTGATATGAGGAATCCAAATATGCAATTAGATTTCCCATTTGAGAACATTTGACATGTTAAATAAATCAAAACTTATTTTCTCTTTTCTCCTTTATTAATGGTTATAAGATTCTCCAAATTTACTGAAACTTCACCCACAAGTCACATTAAGTGCCTTGGATATGAATTTGCCATCAATTTTATAAGTTGTAGTTATTTTCTCATTTATTTAATATTTTGAAGGTTCTACACACTTTCTCTCTCCTAATTTTATCTTTTAATCAAATATTCTCCAAATTGAGTGAAAATTCACCCAAAGGTATATTTTAATGTGTAGATCATGAATTTAGCATCAATGTTACTTTTGTGCTCATTAAAGATTTTATTTTGCATTTTTAAGTTACCTCCTATTTTCCCTTTTAATTAATATAATTATAATTACCAATTTTCCAAAAGTGGTGAAACTTATCACCCTAGCAAACTTGTACTCAAAGGAAATGAATTTGGATTTAGAATTATATTTTGAGTTCTACTTTTATGATTATTAGGCAATTTACTTTTATAATCACTTAATGGGAAAATTAATTCATTTAATGTCACATTATCTTAATTTTAGGATTTTCTATTCTTTTTCCCTCACAAAAATCATAAAATCTTCTAGATCAATTTTTATCTTATCCTTATCCCTCTTAAGTGGACATGTTGCAAATTTAGGCCATTAGTAAACTTTCACTGAGGTATTTGTGTTTGACTCCTTACAAAGTAAAATATTGGGAACAAATGTACAACAAACCTTTATAATTTCCACTAATTCAACATTAAGGACATAAAGGAAACAAAAGCTTAGAAAAAGGCTTAAACTAGATTATACATGGATTTCAGTTCGTTACATCTCCCATATAGGCTTACATAGAAGGTACAACATAAGGATCTAGTAGAGGGAAATCTAAACCATATCAAGATTGTCTCTAAGATTCAAATCCTTAAGCTAAGTCCATGTTGACTATCATGTTCTCCTTGACCTACACCTGGGGTTGGGATCATACCCTAATAAGAGGAGAAAAATAGATGACATCACTAAAAAGTCGGTATATGCATACTAAAATAAAATTGAGCAATATAATGAAATAAATAATGTCAAATAAAAGGCTTCCCATATAACAAGTAAAGTACTACCCAAGAGGGCATAAAAGAAATGAATCACAATAAAAAAGATAAAGAAAAGCAAAGTACAAGACATCCATGTGTTTCACCCATGGCAATACTAGACAATATAAACATGTAGGTAGAAAATAACACATCTACCAAAAATAATGTGGTGTGAGCGGGAACTGTATACATCCGCTCTAAATATGGACTGGGCAGGAACTGTATACATCTGTCCTGAGTAGGAAATACACATCTACTCAAAATATTTTCATATGCATAAATGTTTAACATCTGCATTCATATGTGGGAATGTTCACATCCACATAAAATAACATGTAACATTATACTAGCACTCACCACATGATATATAAAAGAATAAACAAGTATAAAATAGAATAAGAGATATGAGAACATTCAACAAAATAAAGTGGGATCAGAGGATCCATGTCATCACATAATGTGCCACATGAACATCCACTACAAAGGTGGGAAAAGAAGCACATATCACCAAAGAATGTTCCACCATGAGAAATGTATAAGGAAGAGTCCAAAATGATATGATAATATGATCATAGGGTATCGATGGATACGAAGTTAAATTTTTAATCTAATACAACTCATTTTGTGAAGTTTCATTGAGAAACAAGGAAGTTATGTCCAAAATACTGGACCTTGGTCCACGAATACTGTTCATTCAAGTTGTGATGAATGTCATTTAATACAACTTTCCAACTGTGTTCTTTTAATGCATTTAATGTACAAAACTTTCTATAATTATCTGAGGGTGCAAACAAAGTCCAAATAAATCCAAATTTGGTAGGTTAGCTAAGTTTGGGATGAGAAATCTGATTTTGATATTATTTTATTTTATTTTATTTTTGAAGACTTTAATATTTTATTCAATATTTTTAAATATTATCACTTATTTTATCCCTTTAATGAGTTAGAGGGTTCTAGAAATTTTTAAAAAATATGAAACTTGTCCTATAAGCAATGATAAATGTGAGGAACATGATTTTTATATTAATTAACTTTTTCAACATATTATTAAATATTTTTGTTCTTTAAATTGTATTCTCTCTCCTAAATTAACTAAAATATTTATGATTGTCCAAATTAGTTGAAAATTTACCTATAGGCTAATTTTAACATGTGGATTTATAATTTGAGAATTATTTTCTCTTTTGGAGTCATTTAATAATTTATTTAATATATTTGACTCTTATTCTTATTTTCTTTTCCAGTTAAAATAAAAATAGTTAATATTATGCAAATAATGTGAAACTTCACCTTCAGGCAAAATAAAACATATGAAACAAGAATTGGCCATTAATTTTATATCTTGGTATTATTTAATACATTATTTAATATTTTGGACTTTTACATACTCTCTCTCTCTCCTAATCTACACATGTATATTAAAGATTATCCAATTAACTGAAAATTCACCCAAAGGCTATTTTTAATGTGTAGATTATAAATCTAAGATTATTTTACACTTTTTGAGTCACTAATTTATTTATCTCATATTTTGAATAAAAAAAATCACCTTTTTCTAAATAAAGTTGATATAATTATTATTATCCCAAATTTGTGAAACGTGGCCTCCAAGCCATATCATATCCAAAGAAAATATATCTTACGTTATTCTTATCCAATTTGTCTTCATTTTATAAATTTTAGCCCATTATTCATTATTAACACTATTTATCGTATTAAATAATTTAATATCACATTATCTTATTTAGGGAGTCATTATTTATTTCTTTTTTTTCAAAAAATCATGGAAAATTCTAGATCAATATTATTTTTTATTATTATCATCATTCTTCTAATTGTGTCCCATATCTACACATTACAACCAAAAGGATTATATATTATATTTAATATTTATCTCATGTGACATATTTGATGTATCCATTATTGGTCTTATGATTAATATGAGAATATTATGTAATATTTTTTCATGCATATATGTTAGGGTGATTTATTCACGCATTGCATATTATGGTTACTATTAACTACCATTAGGTATATCCTCAAACGTTGTTTGACTAAGTCTAAAGAACTAAGGTCTCTAACCTCTTAACCTTGAAATAGGATTCGGTTCTCGATTTCAGTATGTTACAATTCTCCTACACCAATCTCACATAAACCACAACTTCTCAATCGCCATAACTTTCACAGACACCTTTGTCAATCATATCTGGAATCTTTCAATGCTCCATGGAGAACCTTCATTATAAATCTTCCTTCTTCCAGGAACGCAACATGCTTTGCGAATATAACCTCCATAATCCTTAGATTGTCAGTGGGGATTTCAACACTATCAAATGTATGCATGAAAAACTCATACCAAATAACCATTACAACAACAACACGACCACCTTTAGTGACCTTATAAAAATCAGAACCTCCTAGACCTAGGTGAATCTAGCTATAACTTTACTTGATTCGACATTAGGCCTCCCCCCTTGCTTTGACAAACTTGAGAGATTCCTATGTAATTATAAATGGTTTGACATCCCCCCCAGCTCACTCATTCAAGTTAGTGAATCATCAAACCTCATCTCAGACCACAATCCTATAATTGTTTATACTAAACCTATTTTATCAACCCCCATAACCATGCAGCTTTCATCAAAGGCTGAAAATACATTATACCTTCCTCTCTGCCAATGAAATCATCCATCATCACCACTACACTGCTACACCTATATCTATCTTCAGGTAGGATTTTGAAAAAGCCTTTGACCACATTAAATATCAATTTCTTTGGAAAGTCCTATCCGGTCACGGTTTGCCTAACATATGGATTAGATGGATTAAGGCATGTGTTACTACAACTTCCTTCATTCTTCTCAATGGCTCCCAGTACAACTTCTCAAAAGATCCAATGGTCTCTACAAAGTTGATCACATGTCTCCCTTCTCTTCATCATAGCCACAAAGTACCTTAGCATGCTACTCCAGTTAGCCCTCCCAAAAAAAAATCATTGGTATGATCATAGTTTAAGACTTAGCCATTGACCCAAGCCTATAATTTGTAGACTACACTCTTAATTTCATCAAACCCACTCCATAGAACCATTATCAACATCAAACAAATTCTCATAATCTTTCAGAACATCTCTGGCCTCAAATCAACTAGTGCAAATCTTCATTACTCAGTTGCCACATTCATCCTAACTATATAAATCTTTGTTCACATATCCTCCAAAGCAACACAACATAACCCTTCAAAATATCTGGGCTTACCCCTAGCACTGCAATATCTATCATCTTTATCTTGGAACCCTATTATGGGCTCTCTTAAAAGAGAACTTAATGGTTAGAGCAGCTCATCACTATCACAAGGTGGATGTTTGGTTCTTGTCAATGTGGTTTTCTCGCACCTCTCCTACTTCCTGAGCTGCATACCCCTACGAAGCAAAGTAAAAAATCACATAGATAAATTTCAAAGATATTTCCTATGGAGCTATACAAAATCCACCCAATCTGTTGGGATATCTTTTCCTCCTCAACTATAAGGTGGTTGGGCCATACACAATCTAGTTACCTAATATAGCCTGCTATGCAATCCAAAACATTTATCTCTTACTAATAAACCCTTAAACCTATGGTGTAAGATAATTAACACAAATTAATTAAAAAAATCCCTTGTTGGAACCTTGTACCACAATACAAATTATCTTTCATCTAGTAGAATATTTTCAAACACATCCGCACTTGCAAGGTGGTAACTAGAATTCTGATTGCCAATTGCTCGCCTTCTCTCCTTTTGGTTTGATCCATGTGCTCTTTGATACAGCCTGGCTTCACACCTTAACCTTAACAGTTTGCCACTTCCACACATCTCTCTTGCTAGAGCTACTAGACTGCCTCACAACTCAAGAGACGACAACTTCACAAGACTTATATCTCAACTCTTTCAAATCCACATAATCAATCCTATACACCAACTTTTCCACAACCTAACCCTAAAATTTCTTGGTTATGGGTGATGACTTCTACATAGCTAAATCATATAAGCTCCTCTCATTTAGAGGCTCAAGTACACCCTTCCGAAATAAATTTCGGAAATCAAAGCTTGGACCAAATATTACCTTATTCATCTGGCGCCTATGTACTAACAAACTACTGATCGGTCCAAATCTGCGTAAAAGAAATATTCGCTAACCCTTTCCATGTGACTTTGTTGGAACAATGATGAATATTTACACTACATTTACTTTGATTGTGAATTTGCCCATTCAATTTGGGCTGCGTACAGCTTTAGATTCCCACACCTTGACGCTGATTGTACTCACCACAAACTTTTATCTTTTCTTCTAAAGAAAGACACTACACTAGTATTCTAATATGCCATTGCCTCTGGTTCATCTGACTTGAACAAAATCAAAGATTATTTGTTAACACAAACATTACGACTCCGGTATTATCAATCTTATTAATTCTAACTTGTTATTCCTTCTGCCATGCCACATGTTTCCTTCACAGGTTCTTCATCCAGGAGTTCATTCTCGTTTGGCCCCTGTTTCATCCAGGCCTTTGCTTCCCATGCAAGACATCTCTCCGCTTGGGCCGAACGGCTAAGATCAGATCAATCCAAGCTCCACAGATGTTGCGCAATGCACCCCATTACCTGATGAACCGTAGATCCTGTGGTTTGGGGTTTGTTTTAAGGAGTACCACCCCCCCCCCCCACCCACACCAAAAAAAAAAACTCTGGTCACTTATTTGGGAATTATCTTTAGGGAGTTCCCCCTCCCGCTTAAAACTAAACAGCTGGTCTAATTAGTATAGTGCTTGCCCATGGTAAGCTAAAGTTCTAATCTGTAGGCAATTACCCGCTGTCCTATCTACCTATCCTACTACCAACCTACCCTTTGAGGGCACTTCACGACCAGGTGATGTACCCTTCTTTTATTATAGAAAAAATTAATTTTTATAATAAGACTTTGTTTAGTTTTTGAGTCCCTTTTTGTAACATATAATTGCCAAGTAGTTTACATAAATATCTTAATAGCAGCCATGTAAATAGCATGGGCTAAGCCTTATGTAGTGCAGCTAGTACATGTGAGAAAATTAGTTTTGTCTCTAGTACAAATGACAAAGAAGTTTTATCTCATATTGCTCACTCCTAAAACTTTTGTAGTCCTTATATGTAGGATCACATGGTGCACTAATGTCCAAGGGGTCCTAGGAGGAGGGTATGCTCACTTCCTTGGTGGGTGGGGTGACCACAACACACACACGCACACCACGCCACACCTAGCCGGGTCGGGTCGGGCACGGGCTCGGGCTCGGGCTTGTGAATTGTGGAGAATGTCTTCTGTCTTATTTTTGCTCTAGGATACAACTACGTAATTAATTACTCGTCTAATTAATTATTTTTTTCTTATTCGGATTTATTAATCCTAACTGGAAAGCGTCTCTTTTGCGGAATTTTTTGCAATATGTACAAAGAGCAACCGAGTGGTCGCGTCTTAACGGGAATAGGAATAGTGGGGCATGTAAGGCTATAAATAGACCTCCGATCATTAGGGCTAAACACATCTTTTTCGAACACAGTCGTCAACCGTTCGTGCGAGTGTTTAGCAAGCCCTAATCCCGAAGTCCGCCGTCGTCGCTCCTGCTTGTCGCTTGGAGATCTCTCTCCTGAAAGCGATAAAATCGTTCATCCTCTTCCTTCGAGACGCAACTTGTTAGGCGGTGGTTCCTGCGGTTGCTGGATTGCACTGGGGGTAGTGCAAACGTGACACTTCTCTTCAGGTTCGTGACCGGGTGCACTGGGAGAATGGCGCATGTCCTGGAGGACTGCACATCGCTAATTTCTTTAAGTAAAATGTGATCATTTTTCAACGAATGATCTGGTCAGGTTCCTAACTCAATTTATTTTCTCATGTACTGTTTATTATTCTGCTTCTTATCTAGATCTGGCCTGTAATCGTTAATTCATTGCACATGTCGTTGTTGTATGTAACGACGTAAAATCCTAAATTTAATTCAACAGTCTTAAAGAAATCATTTTCTGTCGTTAATTAACAATGGCCGGTCAGGGTGGGTCTGGAAATAAAATTGATACCAGCAGTATGCTTGAAAAATTTACTGGTACTAACTTTATCCGTTGGTAGAGTCGGATGCAAATTTGGCTGAATATTGTGGGTTTTGATCAGTACTTAGAAGAGAGTGAATCTAAATCTGATGATACTATTCCTGATAATGCAAATATAATTGCTAATAGGAAGAAGGGAGACAAAACGTGATGTGATTTGATTCTATTTAGTTTAAATAACAAGTTGTATGACTCTTACTCAAAGCCGCATGTCACTAAGTCTAAAATTTTGTGGGAATCGTTAATTAAGAATTTTAGTACTGAAAACCAAGGTGTTGAAAAGTATTGCGTGTCTAAATTTCTTAAGTTTCAGATGGTAGAAGATAAGTTTGTTTCTGATCAAACACACGATCTTCAACTCCTAATTCATGAACTCTCAGATGTCAAGACGGTATTGCCTGAGAAGTTCGTTGTTATGTCTATCATATAAAAGTTCCCTAAGTCATGGGAATCGTTTGGTATGTCTCTGAAGCACCATAAAAGGACACATACAGTGGAAGAACTAATGATGGATATAAACATACAAGAAGAACACTTAAAGGAGAAGACGGTCAAAGTGCCTATTGATGCAAACCCTTTTATTAATTTTACTTCTGCTAAAACCACCAAAGATAAGAAAACTAAGAATGCATATAAACCTAAGGCCAAGATCCAGAAGAAACCAAAGAACAAACCTTGTTGGACATGTGGACAGGTCGACTACTGGAATAAGGATTGTCCTTCTAAGAAGGCAAAGAAAGTTGTTACATCTGCAACTGAGGAGGTTGTGGTCAACATAATGACTACATCCTTGAACCTCAATGATGGGTACGTGTCTATTAAACCTAAATCATTTCTATTTTTGAACCACTTTATTGGATAATTGACATTGGGGCTAATGTACATGTGTGTGCTGATAAATCCTTGTTTGTATCTTACCAGGCCTCTCGAGGTCGGTTTGTGACTTTGGGCGATTCCATCTCTACAGAAGTCAAAGGCGAAGGACGGGTGGACTTGAAGTTCCTTTCGGGGAAGGTGTTGACTCTTCACATGGTCAAACATGTTCCAACCATTCGATGCAATATCCTTAGTGGTGTAATTTTAGTTAGGGAAGGTTATAGAGTAGACTGCAAATGTAATAAGACTATTATTACACGCCTTCGTGATTCTTTATTTTTTGGCAACGGGTATTTATGTGATGTGGAGAACTTATTTTAGATTCATGTTGAACCTGTTTCAAATTTCATTTTAAATTTGAATGATTATATTTTTGTATGCATGAATCTTGTATCATTCGACGTTTGGCATTCACGTTTGGGACATGTTAATGTTGCCTCAATGAAGCGTATGATGAATCAAAATTTAATCCCTAAGTATGAAATTAGTAATAATAAATGTGAAATCTATGTACAAGCTAAACTGCCTGGGAAGCCTTTTCATTCTGTGAATAGGAATTCAGAAACTTTGGATTTAGTGCATACGGATATCTGTGAATTTAATGGAATTGCTACTAGGGATCAAAAATGTTATTTTATAACTTTTATTGACGATGCGAGTAGATAATGGTATGTATTTTTACTTAGAACTAAAGATGAGGCATTGGATAAATTTAAAATCTATAAGAAAGAAGCTGAAACTCAAACCGGAAAAATACTTAAACAATTAAGGTCTGATAGGGGAGGAGAATACACCTCGAACTTGTTTTTGAAATTTTGCCAATCACATGGTATAGTTCATGAGGTTACCGCTCCTTATTCACCACAATCTAATCGGATAGTTGGACGTAAAAACCGAACCCTAATATATATGGTTAATTTTTTAATCCAGACCTCAGGTCTACCCAACTTCATGTGGAGGGGAGCTTTGAATTGCCATATTCTGAATAGTGTTCCTCATAAACATGTAGAGAGTAGTCTGTTTGAGTTATGGAGAGGAAGAAAATCGAGTCTCAAATATCTTTGAGTGTGGGGGTGCCTTGCTAAGGTACTTGTACCTGAACACAAAAGGAAGAAATTGGGACAGAAAACGGTTGATGCCATATTCTTGGGGTATGTAGAGACAAGTTATTCCTATAGATTTTTTATAGTAAAATCAGATATCTCGGGCATTGAGGTCAATACGATTGTGAAATTATGTGATGCTACATTCTTTGAGGATGTCTTTCCCGTAAAAACGGATGTGCCTAATGAAGTATCTCAAGAAGAATCATTCACCACAGGTTTCATTCCTGAGCACGTAGAAAGGATGACAAATGTAGGGGGCAACTCAGAACAAGTTATTTCTGAATCTGATGATTCTGAAGAAATAGTTGAACCAAGGAGAAGTAAACGGCCTAGGACATCCAAAGACTTTGGAAGTGAGTTTCTCACCTACAATATTGAGGATGATCATGTATCTTTCAAACAAGCTATGGATTCTCTAGAAGCTAAGTTTTGGAAAGAAGTTGTTAATGATGAAATCCAATCAATTCTCTCGAATGAAACTTGGGAATTGGTGTATTTGCCTCCTGGTTGTTCTGTAGTTGGTTGCAAATGGATATTTAAGAAGAAACTTAATGCAGACGAGACAATTAATAAGTATAAGGCTAGGTTAGTTACTAAGGGTTACACACAAAGGGAAAGAATAGATTATTTTGATACATATTCACATGTTTCCCCTATGACCACAATCTGAGTGCTTATAGCATTGGCTTCTATTTATAATCTCTATATCCATCCGATGGATGTGAAGACCGCGTTCTTACACGGTGATCTTCAGGAAGAGATATATATGAAACAACCTGAGGGATTTGTGGGTTGTAGGAATGAGTCCAAAGTGTGTAAACTTGTTAAGTCGTTATATGGCTTGAAACAAGCCCCTAAGCAATGGCATGAGAAGTTTGATTATGTGATATCATCGTTCGACTTTGTTTCTAATGAATTTGATAAGTGACTCTACTGCAAAATTGTCAATGATGGATTCATTTTGTTATGCTTATACGTCGATGATATCCTGCTTTTTTGTTCTGATATGATAGTAAATGAGACAAAGTCATTCTTGTGTAGCAAGTTTGAGATGAAGGATATGGGTGTCGCTGATGTGATTTTAGGGCTTAAAAGCATTAGGTCTATTGATGGTATAACTCTCTCTCAGTCTCATTATGTTGAGAAGATACTAGAGAGGTTTGAATACACATCACGTAAACATGTTAAGATCCCATATGATTCATCCAAGGCCTTTTTCAAGAATGAGATTGGGGTTCCAGTGTCTCAATTACGATACTCTCAGATTATCAGAAGTTTGATGTATCTTATGAACTGCACACGTCCAGACATTGCATTTGTCGTAAGAAAGTTAAGTAGATACACCAGTTGTCCCGACAAGACCTATTAGGAAGCTCTTGACAGAGTTCTGAGGTATATGAAGGGAACTTGTTCCTTTGGGCTGCATTATGGTAAACATCCTTCTGTAGTCGAAGGATATAATGATGCAAACTGGATTGCCGTGAATTCTGGGAGTAATGGTGTCTCAGGATATGTATTCATGTTGGGAGGAGGAGTTGTTTCCTAGAGGTCTAAGAAATAAACCATATTGTCTCGATCCACCTTTGAAGCAGAGTTGTGTGCTTTAGATGAAACTGGATTGGAAGTTGAATGGCTACATGGACTTATGTCCAGTTTACCTATGGTAATGAAGTCGCTTCCTGCAATTTCAGTTCAGTGGGATAGCACTATAACTATTGCTAAGATAAAGAGTTCCAAGTACAATCAAAAACAAGGTAGACATATCCAAGTCAGATTGAAATCTGTAAGGGAGTTAGTGTCTAATGGGGTCGTGGCTATGGACTACGTCGGTACCAAAGATAATACAGCTGGTCCTTTCACTAAAGGACTTACCTTGGCTTTAGTGGAAAAATCTAGGTTGGGGATGGGACTGAAACCCATATAGATTTGCAGGCAGTAGCAACCCAACCCAAAAGAGTAGAGATCCCACAAATTGGGTTAAATGTGGTAATAACAAGTTGTCGAGTGAATCAGATGACACTATCTAGGTTGGGGATGGGACTGAAACCCCTATAGATTTGCAGGCAGTAGTGTTGGATCCTAGATGGGTGACTTAGGTGCTCTAGAGGGGGGGTGAATAGAGCTGAAAGCACTTAAACAAAATTCATTAAACCTTCAAAATATATGACAAGATTAGGTTGCTAAATAGGCAATTTGAGTGCAACTAAAACATGCATAGCAAGGATAAGAGAGATTGAACATGCACCAATTAGACAAGCTATTTAGAGTGGTTCCACACTTCAAACTAGAAGTGTGTCAGTCCACTTGCCTAGAGAGGTCAACCTCTAGGACTTCAACCAATTGCACTCTTATATTCATTAATAAGACATACAATACATGACCAACAAAGGACTTACCTATCCAATACAAAGAGTCTTCAACCTTACCAAGGACTTACCCACTTTGCAAGAGTCTTCGGCCTTCTCCAAGGACTTACCCACTCTTGCACAAGTCTTCGGCCTTGTAGGAATTACCCACTCTTCTTGGATCTTCCGCCTTTTACTTCACCTTCACTCGGAGAAGCTTTCCACCAAGGTCTTACCCACTTGAGCTTGAGTCTTCTGCCTTCTCCAAGGACTTACCCACTCTAGCTCCAAGTCTTCTGCCTTGATCTTCACCAAGGGACTCCTTCCCTTGTTCTTCTTCACCTCTCTTGGACAAGAGAGAGAACCTTCATCTTCAAGATAGGAATGATAGAAGGGAGGTGGTGGAAGTGAGAGCCTCACAAGATATACATATATGACTAGCTCTCTTACAGATTTCCTACTCACTCTAATGGATGTAGCAAGTGATTAAGCTTAGAGAGAGAGAGGAGGTTGTAGGATCACTCAACTATAGAATAGGAACCTTCATAGTGAATGCTCAACCTTGGAATGAAGCCCAAGGGGTCCTATTTATAGCTGGGGATGCCTCTTAGCCTTTGGGAACACTTGTGAACGAAAATTAGCCGTTTTACAAGTTGCAACGGATCTATTTTGGGTCCCAACAAAGTCTCCAACGGTTGGAAATGCTTTTTCTGCATTCCAGTACAGTCTGATCGGCCGAGTTTCTATAAAGGCAATTCGGCCGAACCACTAAAGGACAAGGCTGAAAGCTAGACTGTCGGCCGAGTTCCTTTGGAGAAACTCGGCCGATCGGTCGACTTTCATCTTGGACCGATCAGTGGATCGGCCGAGTTTCCTAGCTAGAAACTCGACCGAACGGGAATCGGCTGAGTTTGTAACTCGGTCGATTGCAACAAAAATTCCAGAATATATGGATCGGCCGAGTTTGGAATTCGGCCGACAAAATCCCTGTTATGGGTATTTTGGAATTTTCATTTGACTATACAAATGATGGATTTTTGTGTCCCAATAATTTTTCTAAGGTTAATTACAAGTCATACAATCATTACAAGTGATTACAAAGCAATTCTAAGGTCATTTACATAGAGATCCCAAATTGCACACTTGTAGCTATTTTGACTTGTCTTTTCTCCAATTTGATATGCGCAAGTTAGGGCATTTGGAGTGTGTCTAAACCTAATCTGAAATCACTCAATGTAGAAGCATTAGACACCAATATGTGGAATGGTTAGTCATCATCAAAACAAGGGTTTAGTCAATTTAGACGTGAGTCAACATTGACCTAATTGACCTTGAGTCAACAAGTAGCAACCCAACCCAAAAGAGTGGAGATCACAAATTGGGTTCAATGTGGTAATAAGAAGTTGTCGAGTGAATCAGATGACACTATGTAATTTACTTTGATGCTTCATGCATCTGTGTGTCTATTCCCTGGGAAACATGTTAGTGGCATGACTGCAAGTTAGTAAGAGATTAGTCTCTGAATGGTGTCAAGTCTTAGGATAGGATGTTAATAGTACATCCTTGGAGACTCCAAATAAATGATTGATATTGTGTAGGCCGTAACAGGAGAATTGAGTTGTTCTCTGTTATCAATCATGACATAAAATTGTGTATGCATGGCCTTAATGCATTGTTTTTCTTTTTCTACCATATTTTTATTGTGTTGTTACCAACCTATACTCTTGTACCCGAGGTTCAGGTTCAAGACTTTTGTTCACCTAGTTCCTACGAGAGTCAAAGTTGGATAACTTAGGTAGATTTAAACCGAAAGGTATCTACTGAAAGTACAGTATGAAGGACTGAATGGTAGAACACACTACACATTGGACTTTGTGGGGGATTGTTAGATATATGGTTGTAGCACCCATGTAAATAGCATGAGTTAAGCCCAATATGTAGTACAGTTGGTACATGTGAGAAAAGTAGTTTTGTCTCTAGTGCAAATGGCAAAGAAGTTTTATCTCATATTGCTCAATCATAAAACTTTTTTGGTCCTTATATGTAGGATCACATGGGGCACTAGTGTCCAAGGGGTCCTAGGAGGAGGGTATGATCACCTCCTTGGTGGGTGGGGTGACCACAATACACACGCACGCGCTCGCGTGCCACGCCACGCCTCGCCTGGCCTGGCCTAGCAAGGGCTCGGGCTTGTGGTTTGTGGATTGTGGATTGTGGAGAATGTCTTCCGTCTTCTGTCTTCTTTTTGTACTAGGATACAACTACGTAATTAATTACTCGTCTAATTAATTATTTCTTTCCTGTTCGGATTTATTAATCCTAACTGGAAAGTGTCTCTTTTACGGAATTTTCTGCAATATGTACAAAGAGCAATCGAGTGGTTGCGTCTTAACGGGAATAAGATTAGTGGGGCGTGTAAGGCTATAAATAGACCTCCGGTCATTAGAGTTAAACACATCTTTTTCGAACATAGCTGTCAACCGTTCGTGCGAGTGTTTAGCAAGCCCTAATCACGAAGTTTGTCGTTGTCGCTCCTGCTTGTCGCTTGGAGATCTTTCTCCTGAAAGCGACAAAGTCGTTCATCCTCTTCCTTCAAGACGCAACCTGTCAGGCGGTGGTTCATGCGGTTGTTGGGCTGCACTGATGACAGTGCAAACGTGACGCTTCTCTTCATGTTCGTGACCGGGTACATTGGGAGAACGGCGTCTGTCCTGGAGGACTACACGACGCTGATTTCTTTAAGTAAAATGGAACGATCTGGTCAGGTTCCTAACTCAATTTATTTTCTCCTGCACTGTTTATTCTTCTGCTTGTTAACTGGATCTGGTTTGTAATCGTTAATTCATTGCACCTGTCGATGTTGCATGTAACGACGTAAAATTCTAAATTTAATTTAACAAGAAGCTTGGATAAATGGTGTTATATCTATATATATAGATGAATGTAACTATTATCTGCAATTAATTTCTCAAATTATCTGTCAGGTAGTTGAAATGTTTGATTACTAACATCATGGAATTTTTATCATCGATTTAGTTAACTATTATCTGCAAAAAAAAATTATTGCAAAATTTCAGCTTTGGTACATTGCCTAACCACTATCACCCTTGCTCCTTTGTATCCAGTAAAGCTCCTTAAATCTTGTTGCATGTAGAGTCAGATTATTGTGCTTGTGTTCAACTTTTAAAATAGAGTTGCAGGGATTGGGAAGCGAACTGACAATACACACACTACATGATATCAACGATAGTGATGGATTCACCACTGTTTGCATACTAATTTAACTATAGAATATATTAATTCCGAAAACAATATATAGATCATAGTAAATCTTGTGAAACTTCTTTTACTGCTCAAGAGAATCAGGTCTTGCCGTGTTGGCATAAGAATACAGTCTTGCAAGCAGTTGCAGGGTCAATTGCAAGAATCAGTTAGCAGTTTGCTGCGTCAACTGACCTCCACAATTTACACCAATAGGTCTAGATTTTGACGTCTTTGACTTAGCGGTTTAAGGTGTTTGATTTTTCTTACTGCAGTGCTACATTAGTTATCAGTGCATCTGTTTTATTAAGTAGTAGATTATCACAGTATCAGAAACTGATATCCGTTTCTAGGCGTTTGCAAATATATCAATGCTTTTCAAACTTTTATATCTCTTTCAGATATTAAAAGGTACACTGGCTCAGTGGCTCTGTCAGCACCATTCATACCTCTGCTGGATAATCCACAATAGCAGCCTCTCCAAGCATAGACACAAGGGAGGCGTATAGTTGCAATGCTAGGATTTTTTATTGCATCATAGTGTTGGCTTTGATTAAATTTTTGTTTTTCAGGAACAGTTTCTGATGGCACGTTATTGCCCAATAACATACATAAATATTTTAACTAGATCAGAAGCGTGGATAATTAATGTTGTATCATATAGCTGAATGTAATTAAAATGTGTAAGATTTATGTTTCTGACATTAACTGTCAGGTAGTTGAAACGTTTGATTGCTCAAGTCATGGAATTTTGTGGAATTTATAAACATACCATTTGAGTAAAATACATCTATGATTAAAGTTTCGTTGTGGGACTTCAGCTTCAGAGTACATTGCCTTACTATATCACCCTTGCGGCCATCAAAAGTTCCTTGATTTTCACTCAATCAGAGTTGAAGGTCTCCGGATGCCTTTTTACCATACACACATGATTTAATATTAACTACAGTAATGAATTCACAGCCATTTACAACCAAGTTTAATTTGGACTAAGTTTTATTGCGAGATCGATCCACAAATCATAGTTAATCCAGTGAATTTTATTTGTTTAATGCATAAGAATATACAATTGACCTCCACAGTTTACATCAGAAGGTCAACGAGTCAGTGAATCTAATTTACAAGCAGCTTTTCAGTTCGCAGAGCCATTTTTCCATCTCCACACTTGTAAGTCGCCCGCTCTATTCCCAATGAAGAAGAACCCATCTCGCCCTGTCACAATGTGTGTTACTTCCACTCTGGAGAAGGTCCGACCCCTTTCAGCAAAGGATGGCAAGTCGTAGAGGTAGGCAGTGTCGTCACAGGAGCACATCAGGACATGTCTGGTTTTGGTGGCATCTACGATCCCGCCGAGCGCCACCACCCTTGCGTCGTGGTTGTGAGTGTGGATCACTTCCAGTTGCAAGGTATCCCTGTTGAGATCCCAAACCTTCACTGTCCCCTCCAAAGAGCCTGACAGTAGATACCTGTCCCAGCAAATGATGGAGGTGATAGCGTTGTTATCGTCCGTCAGGGTCTGAAGGCACTTCAGGGTCGGGAGATACCAGGCTTTCATGGTGTTGTGTTGTCCATGGACTAAGAGTACAAACACTCCCTCCCGATGACCAGGGTCAGGATGGCTAGACTGTGTGCGCCGGCCAAAGCAGATGTAGCCGCAATGTCTGGTTCGAATGTGTTTCTCAAGGGTTTCCATCTCCAAGCCATTATGTTCCCATCCGACAAACTGACGAAAAGGACATCATCGCCGTTAATGTTGCCGATCACCAGGGCGTTGACTTGACGATCACCAAGGTAGTTGATGGAGAGTTCAACTTTGGTCTCGGAATTCCAAGCCTTGATCGAACCAGGGAGACAAAGGAAAACCCAGCGCTCGTCGCCGACCAAGCAGCTGATTTTACATCCTGGGTTGATATCCGAAACACGTTGAGCAGAAGGGCAGTCCCAGATAGTCACCGTCTCGCTGCTGCTGGTGTACAGACTGCTCGAATCGGGAGGCAGAGCTATTCCGGTGATGGGTTTTCCATATCGCTCCAGTGCCGCCACGAGAAAGAAGTCCTCAGCTCCGCTCGACCAAGAATGAAGTTTCCTGCATGTATTCCCAAATTCGCAATTAGAACCTTTCAGAAAGAAAGAACAAGGTCTTACCTTTTTCAGCAGCTTGTTATCCCGAGAATAGAGTTCTTGCGTTGCTGCGGCACCCTTCAGGTCCCCAAAGACGACATCCTGCAAAAGGCGATCGGCGTTGATCTCATACAAAAACGTCGAAGAAGGGGGTTCCTGCTCCACTACAGTATCCCCGACTAGAGAAAAGGCTTCGCGCTCAAAGGAACTCGAGTCAGCCTTCGTCTCGGCCGCTGGAGCAGAGGGTTCCCGCACAACCGAATCAGCGTCAACCCGAGTTGAGATTGCGCTAAGACACTAGCAATTATCACGGAAGAGGCTTCCCGCTTCAAAGAATTAGCATCGAGCGCATTGGCGACCACAGGATCATATGCTTCCTCCGCCACCGAAGCAGCGCCGGACGAAGTAGTAACCACATGAGCGGATTCAACTGCCGGAAAGGACGAATGCTGCAGAAAGGAACTCGAATTGACACCCGTCCCAGCAGTAGGTGCTTTCTCGTTTTTGTCGCTACCCTTCTTGGAAGCTCCTCCAGTGCCGTGGAGGTTAGGGTTTCTCCATACCATTCCCTTGTAAGAGTATCCAAGATAGATTGTAAAGTATCAAATGAGATACTCAAAAATTGTCATATCTCCTCTTCTCCCGTAATATTATCCTTATAAATGACAACATGTCATGACTCTCCCACTACCCTATGCACATGTATATCCTATAAATATCCACTATTAAGACAATAGAAAGTAGGCAGCCTAAGGCTCCATTTGTATCCCATATCCTAAATCTAACATGGTATCAGAGCCAAATAAGCCTTAACCGGCTTTCTCCTCACCATACCCGCCTCCTACCTCAATCACGATCCTCCCCCTTTCCGTTACCGACAACACTATCCCTAGCCGCCCGCTGCTGCCCTAACGGCGTTCTAGCAGTCTCTACTGGACCTGCTTGGCGCGTTGTCCAGTTGGGACCCCGCGTCTCCATCAGCACCATGCCCTGGTGCAGAATCCTCTACGCCTCCTCCGCCCAGCAAGTCCCTACAGTCGCCGTCCTCCATCTCCTATGGCTCCACCTCGCTTGCTTTTACCAACCGTGCCGCTCCTAGCTCTCTCAAACCTCCGCAAGTTATCTCTTCGGTCCAACCTCCTCATCACCATGCCCGCCTTCTTTTTCACCCCGTGTGGCATTCGGTGGCCCAAGACTCCCTCGACTCGGCATGGAATTCCCAATCTTGCTACCACTCTTTCACCTCATATCACTCTCTCCCACTACTACTTGCTATTGCCAATTAAAAAAAAAACATTTAGACCATGGCAACGGCCGTCCACTTCTAACTTCCCTTGCTACCGCTCTCACCATCATTCCCACAATTACTGCCACGCACGCATCCGACGGACTCCTCACGGTCGTAAACAACAACCTCCTCATCCGCTTTCCCAACCCCAACACCAACTGCGTCTCCGGCTTCTCCTGCGCCACGGGCGTCGGGGCACCAGCCGCGTCGTGTGTTCCGGCTCCGGTGTCCTAAAGATCTCCGGACTCTTTAACAGGTACACCCCAGCCGCCAGCAACCAAATCAAAATGGCTGTCGTTGCCCTTCTTCTCGGGAACAACGGATAGCCACCCTCCTTCACTTCCAAAACCTCATCTCATCGTCTTCTCGCTTCCGCCACAACCGCGCTCCTCGCCTCCAGTCATCAGGTCCGCCGCCGAGGCCAGCTACATCCGTCAGCGCCGACTCCTCTACTCCGCGTCCTCGTACGCGCTGCCGGTTCTGTGCAGCCCCGCAGTTCTACAACTTCAAGCACCACCCGCCGCCGCAATGCTATCTACCGGTCACAATGTGCTGTGCACAAACCAATGTGTCGCCATCAATCAATATGAGAATCATCCCATCTTCTTCTACCTGCCCACTTCTTTTCCCACGAAAACAAAAATCTCAACAAGCAAAGTATCTAAAATGTCTCCCAAACATAAAACGGAACCCCACAAACTCCTACCCCAGTTAAAATCCTTCACCAAGCTCTACAATACCAACCAAAACTCATCTCTTGCGCCCCCATCCCTTCTTCCCGGACAAACATGTCTTCTTTAAGCAATGAGTCTCTACGTTCAACCCACTAATGCAGAAACTATGAATTCGTAAAAAATCAATCCCTCTTCCTCTAACACATCAAGTTGCTCTTTCTTTAAAACAACACATGCACAAGCCTCGACTTCCCTCATCTCCTATCTCATGCTGCCCCAAGAATTAATTTTCCTCTCCAACAAATCAAATTATATTGTTCTTTCCAAATATCCAAAACCTATGTCATGTTCAAGCAATCTATTGGTGGCACCAGGCGCACCACCTACAATGAAAGAATGCTACGAAGATCAAAAAAAGGAACAACAAAAGATCAGTTTGAAGACTATTCAAAGCAACGGACAACTTGCTCAAAAGACTCTTCACAAAACTTCCTCCCGGCGGCGACGTTCTTTTCTCAAGTTGGGCCTTCGATTCTCTTCGGCTCAACTTGCGGGGGGCTGTAAGAGTATCCAAGATAGATTGTAAAGTATCCAAATGAGATACTCAAAGATTGTCATATCTCCTCGTCTCCCGTAATATTATCCTTGTAAATGACAACATGTTATGACTCTCCCACTACCCTATGCACATGTATGTCCTATAAATATCCACTATTAAGGCAATGGAAAGTAGGCAGCCTAAGGCTCCATTTGTATCCCATATCCTAAATCTAACATCCCTTGTCGGCGGCAGGAACAGGGGCTCGCTGCTCATTCGTTGCCGGATGAAGAAACCGGCAAGGATTGCGATTGCATCTTCCCTGCAGAAAAAAGCGGCAAACTTCTCCACGGCTGTATGGATGGCGCGGATGAACGGAAGCGCGGGCGCCACCATGAATCGCCATCGAGTGGCAGGGGAGAAGGACTGGCTGCCGACTATCTGGAAGAAAGAGAGCTGTTATTGTCCCGACCGTTAGCCGGCTACCGGGAAAAAGGGCTCGCTTCGCGTTAACGCGTCCTACGGCTCCCGCCGTATGGAAAAAAAACACATTTATCACACTTTTATAAAAATATTTAACAATGTAGCACATTTTGTAAAATATTTTTCAAAATAGCACATTTTGTGTGTAACCCGCCACTTTTAGTGGCGTTTTTTATATGCGAGCTTGAAAAGTGCCGCAATAATTGACTTGTCTACTTTTAAATATAAAAATTTGAAAAAAAAATTGAAAAACGCCACATGAAGTGGCGCTTTTAATTTGCACTCAATATTGAGTGTAAGTTGAAAGCGCTGCTTCATGTGGCTTTTTTAAATTTTTTTGTTTTTTTCAAATTTTTTATTTAAAAATAGACACGTCAATTATTATGGCGTTTTTCAGTCCTTGTTACAAAAAAACTCCACACAAAGTGGTGTTTTCATACCAAAGTGTGCTACTTTGGAAAATATTTCGCAAAGTGTGCTATGTTGGTAAATATTTTTGCAAAAGTGTGTTAAATTGATTTTTTTTTCCGCCCATTATTTGTTTTACCTTAGCCGTATTTGTTTTACCTTAGCCGGAAACCTTTATTTGTTTACCTTTCCCGGGAACGTCATTTGTAACTATTTGCTATATTTATTATTACTTCACTAGTTGCGTGTAAGTCTATTAAACTGCTGATTGGTTGTTTAATGTTCTATATTTGAAATATCGTGTTTATGTTTAATCGGGATGTTTGTTTAGAGCTTGGCAAGGCAAGATCATGTTTCAGCCAAATTAATTTTTTTTGTTCATCAACCAAACTAGGGTATTCAACCCGATACGAGTATTTTGAATGTGAATTCGTGTAATTATGATGTGAACTAATTTTTGAGATCTTGATATTTCGTTAAGGTTAAACCGAAGCCTAAAGGGAAGTTAGAAACCTAAGATTACGGCTCAAAGTGGAGTTCAGTGTTGTTTCGGACTAGTTTTTGTGGTCGATTCTTGACCATAAGTCGACAAACTTGGTCAAGAGGTAGACCGCTTTGTTAGTAGTGTTGAATCTTGGATGGGTTCTAGAATGGGGGGAGGTGAATAGAGCTAAATGTACTTAAATAAAATTCATCAGACCTTCAAGATTTCTAATTTAATATGACAAATATGAACTTTGACTGCAACTAAACATCATAGTAAGAATGAGAGAGATTGAACAAGCACAAGAACGCAAGCTATGTAGAGTGGTTCTAATCTCTAAACTAGAAGAAAGTCAAACTACTACCTAGAAAGGTCAAACTCTAGAATTTTGCAACCATTGTATATTTATATTCTATTATAAGACGTAGAATATATGACCTTTCTTTTTCGGGCCAAGGATACCCAGCCTTCCCTTTAAGGAAAAGGGAGCCAACAACCTATCAAAGGACTTACCTATCCACGACCAAGATTCTTCGACCTCAATAAAGATTCACCCACTTTGCCACGAGTCTTCTTCCTTCTTCAACGACTTACCCATTCTTGCACAAGTCTTCCACCTTGAAGGAATTACCCACTCTTCATGTATCTTCCTCCTTTGACTTCATCGTCACTAAGGAGAAACTTTCACCAAATGACTCATTTCCTTCTTCTTCACCTCTCTTAGCCAAAAGAGAGAATCTTCATCTTCATGGTAGAAAGAGAGATTGGAAGGTGGAGGAAGTGAGAGTCTCACAAGATATATATGTAGGACAAACTCTCTTACAAATCTCCTACTCACTCTAATGGATGTAGCAAATGATTAAGCTTAGAAAGTGGAAGGAGGTTCTTGGAGGCACTCAACTATAATATAGGGACCTTCATAGTGTTTGACTAACCATGGGATGAAGCCCAAGGAGTCATACTTATACTTGGGGATGCCTACTAGCCAGCGGGAACACTTACAGATGAATTCTAGTTGTTTGAGGTGTTGCAACAGATTTATTTTTTATGTTTAAAACACTCTGACGACTAGAAACACTTTTTCTGCACACTCCATATAGTGCATTCAGTCAAGTTTCAATAAAGATAACTCGACCAATTGCACTATGCAACAAAGCAAATTTGAATCATCGGTCGAGTTTATCCTGGATGAAACTCGAGCAATTGCTTAAATCTATTTTAACAGTGCAGGGTGTTAGTCGAGTTTGACTTGGGGTAAACTCGGCTCAACCTAGACATTTTCCAAGATCCATCCTAGGTATCAGTCGAGTTTCTAGGAAGGAAATTTGGTTGATCAAATAGCATGTGATCAATTTTAAAAAATGTCATTAAAGTGCTTAAATATTCGATTTAAGTGCTCTTAATTTTTTCTAAGCTTAATTACAAGTCATACAATCATTACAAGTAATTTACAATACGATTCTAATAGAGATGCATCATATTCCATAAAAGTGTACTTGCATTGATTTTAACTTATCTTTTCTTTAAGTTAGGATGCACACGTTAAGACATTTAGAGTGTGTCTATACCTAATCTGAAATCACTCAATTAGAAGCATTAGACACAAATAAGTGGAATGGTTAGTCATCACTAAAACAAGAATTTAGTTGATTTTAGACCTTGAGTCAACATTATCCCCCTTTTTGAAGATGACAAACCATTCTATAAATGTATTGAAAGCATTAGGTAAAATCATACCTTTGGAGAAACCTAGGAATTTCAATAGAATTGAGTTCATATGCTCCCCCTTAACTGAGCTCATGGAGTTTTTATACTACCCTCAGTTGATGCTATTTCTCATGCATAGTTAGCTTTCATAACATTTATAGAAACTATGTATTATCCTATTAACATAAGACATACTTTCTCCTCACACACGCCTTCTCCCTATCTAACATAAGAAATATCTTATCCCCCTTTGTCATTTCAAAAAGTAGGGGTTTGAAGAGATAAAATGAAACATGTTAGAAAAAGGAGATACCAAAAGTTAAAAAGGAGAGTAGAAGAGCAACACTAGGGGGTTGTCCAAGCATAGTATGTAAAGCAAATCAAGACATGTATTTGAACAACCCTAGATATAATTCTAACAGGTATCAAGGGAAAATTATGCAAGCAGAAAGGTTTATTCTGGATCATCAAGATGACAGTTGGTTTTAACTCAAAGTTTGTTGCATTGAAGTGTGGGATGACGATCGGGCATCTAGATTCATTGGCCCTAGTTGCTGCCAGTTCCCTAAGAGTCTTCCCCTCTTCATCATCCTCGCTATCACTATCCCAACCATCGCGCTCACGTTCATTGTCACAGTGGTTGTGATGGTGCCTTCTTCGGCGTCAGTAGCGTTGTTCTTTTTTACGTTGATCTTCTTCGTGACGATCTTCCTCCTGACATTCTTCCTCACGTTGACGACCGTCTGAGTAACGGCCATCTCTATCTTCGTTCGTCCCTGGAGGTGGTGGGGGGTTATGTTGAATCCTCGCAATGCACTCGTCCCCTGTGAGAGTACCATCCACGCGAGGTGGCATGGTGACTCAAGGTTAAGGAGCAAAGTTGAACGAGTTTGCTTCCCTTCGGGTTCCCTGAATAGACCGCACAGTCAAGTTAGTAAACTGGACGTGCTAAATGAAATATTCGACGCAAACGCAGTGTAGCAGATTTAAGGTTTTTGTGCAATCAAGCTTATTACTAAGCTTGAGGCATGGGAGTATAGTGAGTGGAATCAAGTTCTTAACGGTGCCATTTTTCCTTGTCCCCGGCAATGGCGCCAAAATGTTGACCGGCCTAAATCGCACGTGTAACGTCCCCAGATTTTCACCTTCTCAAAACCCCATGGAGATGAGAAGACGAAATCCGAACACGTTAGAAAATTGTTTCAGAGAGCGATGCGGAAGCATAATACGCATACATGAACATTCCACCATAGACATACACCATAACATTCGCAACATTCAACATGTACATTATTACAACATGAATTACAATTGTATATTGAAAGAGAAATTTTACAAGTCTATGAACATGTATGCTAGAAGGATCTTAGACAATAGGTACAACTTGTACAACTTGCTCAAATCCTAATCCTTTATCCCATTCTAGCTCTGGACCTAGAAAATATGAGAAACAAAAATATCAACAAAAGTTGGTACGTGGAATTAAAGAGCTATACTATGCTGGCATATTGAAAATACTTGAAAAAGAAGAAAGAGAGAAAGAAACATTATTTAATGGCAGAAAATTAGGTAAACCCAAGTTATTAATCATATTTCAATAGACATGTATTACTATGGTGGACTTAGCACAAACATATATTATTGGGCCCTATCCATGTGTACCTTGTACCATTAGGGATCTCCCTGCGTACCTTGTACCATTAGGAAGGTGCTAGTCAACATTAATACTTTCCCTCTCTAATAGGGAGATTAATGAACCATCAGTAACTACATTCCATTTTCTTTCCTTAGTGATCTTAGTGTTCAAGGCAGAAACAACAATACATATAGATGTACATCCAACAAGATATTCAAATACATGTAAGAAATTACTCATAATTATCATCCAGCAAAAACTAGTCATATACTTATATCCACGTACCTGAGTTCAGATATTCCTCACATATCCATGATCATCTCGATAATCTGGTCATCACCTGATTAATAACAATTAATTTTCATTAATACAATGTTCACCATGTTTAAGGGTATTTAGGTCCATATTAGGGTTTAGGCCAAACCTAGATTCAAACTGATGTTAGGATGGTGTCTAATATTTTTAGTCTGATCTATATGTCATTATTAAGGTCTGGTACGAATTTCATATTTTTCTGATGCTTTGTATATTTTCTAGAACTAAAATGAGGTTAAAAGCATTAATTTACTCATTAATAATGAAAGACATAACATTTTGGCATTATAATCATATTAGAGTCCACTTCTGGTTTCTAAGTGATTTTGAGGTTCAAAAATATTTTTCTCAAATTTAATCTCAACCATTTTCTAATTATACCATTTAAATGAAGTATTCTCATCTAAATTAAATTTCTTTAACTTAAGTATCTCAAAAGTCTGATATAGGAGTTTTATAAGAAACATAGCATTTTTTGAGTAGGGATGTTTTTTGGGAATTTATAGGACACTGGAGCTATTTTTAATGATATTTCCAAACTCTGGTCTAATTCTGATAAATTAAAAGGATTTTTCCTTGAGGGGTCCCACAGCCTGAGGTGTCAGTCTCTAGTTGGTCCTCGTTGGCCGACCACCTCCTCAAGTCATGCCCGGTTCAGCCCATCAGCTAACCCAAGTGTGACAGGTCTAATAGCAGTGGAGCCGGCTCAACGGAAGTCCGGCCTCGTGAGTCTAACCCTGGTCCCTGTTCCTTCCCCTTCGTCTTCTCTCACGTCGTCGCCTCTGCGATTGACTCCGGTGAGCACTAGAAGGCTCCATTTCCTCACATAGTCTGGAATCGAGGAAGACATCTTCTTCCATCTGATCGTCATCTTACCTGGACAGGGAGTCAGTTCCATCATCGCCGCCGCTCACCAAGGTGACTGTTGCATCTACTCTGATCTGGGCGAGAAGACGTCGCCGCCCTGAGCCTTCTCCCCGGTGAGCAATGAGTCAGGGTCAGGGCCTCTTCCTCTCCTCTTTCTTCCTCTTCGCTTTCTCATTTTCTCGCCAAGACTCTGCTCGCAGCCTCCTCTGCGAGATTGGCTTCCTACACGATAGGGGTGTAAACGGTGCGGGTACGGTGCGGGTCTGGCCATACCCATACCCATATCCATCTAATTTAGCGGGTCTGGTTCTGGTTCTAGACCCGCATAATACAAAACCTGGACCCGCACCATACCCGTACCCACAATAATAGCGGGTATGCAGTGCGGGTATGCGGGTAAGCGGTTCTATAAGACATCATATTGTTTATGTAAGAGAAATGACTATGTTATATATATTTAACACAACAAGATATTGTTATCATATAGTATATTAACATGTAATAGTTATATTAGACAATGCTATATTCTATACAATAAAATTAATTGAGTAATTGTTTACATATTTGTAGTCATGATCATAACATTTAATTTCTGTAGAAAGTAATGTAGATTAGTAGACATTTTGATTTTAAGTTTACATATGATGTTTGTTATTGTAACTAGAATAGTTAATTCTTAGTTATATGACTAGTCTCAACCTTAGAGTAGGATATAATCACAATAATTATATTAATTAGATTAGTAAAGTATGATATATATAACATATTATTTTAGTAGTTACTTATGTATAGCGGGTACACGGGTCTGGGTCCAAGCATACCCATTATTGGACCCACTTATATTCGGGTCCAAGGGTATACGGATCCAAGGGTATGCGGGTATAAAAAATTAGACCCGTAACGGGTTTTTAAGGGTCCGGATTTGCGGATCCGCAGGTCTACCCGTACCCATTTACAGCCCTACTACACGACGAACTGACGAGGACAGACTCACATAGGGTATCCTCTCTATCTCACAACACTTGCAGAGGGATCACGCGACTTCCATGACTCGGAGGTAGTAGGGATTCCTATTGATCTTTCCCTGGGGTTGGCAACTCTGTTCGTTGATGGTGAGCTCTGCCGATGGTGGCCTTCACAACCCGCACGCTGCAAAGGATGAAGGTGGAGTTGTCAG
This sequence comes from Alisma plantago-aquatica, assembly GCA_963693085.1. Classification (NCBI taxonomy): domain Eukaryota; kingdom Viridiplantae; phylum Streptophyta; class Magnoliopsida; order Alismatales; family Alismataceae; genus Alisma; species Alisma plantago-aquatica. The sequence goes on along the minus strand of OY856415.1, from coordinate 684,456,558 downwards.
CCATGCTAGGTGGATGAGGATTTGGCCCCCGCTCTTCCTCGCCCACTCGAGATTCACAGCAAGGTTGAGGGTCCAGGGCTATTGACCTTGCCACCCATGGCCGCCGGAGAAGGAAGAAAGCCCAGCGAGGATTCCTCGTGACGTCACAGAACCTCTGTGGTTTAATTACGGAGGATCCCACCGCTAACTCCATCCGTCGACATGGGGTCTTCGCCACCTCCAGACGAGCCGTGAGGTCTCATCGAGCTTCAGGTCCGTTGAATATGCTCACACCGCCATAGGGGATGATGGACTTGTGAGAGACGATGGAGAAAAAGAGATAAAAGTCTCTCAGTACCAGCTTCAAGTAAACAGAAATGGGTTCCGATTGTTGTGTAGATCCTTAGTTTGCGGGTGAAATATCCAGCAATTATCCCCCTTTCATCAGATCCAAACTACACTTCCACCTTGATTTGTTCCTCCATTTTCGGAGGTGAGCAATGACCTGAAAGTTATTCAAACTTCATATATCAGCTCCTGGAAAGGTTCCACATAGCCCACTAACACAATGGTAGCGTGACATTGTTGTGATGCAGTGGCCACTCGACTTTATTCCAATATTATTGAAACCTTGCTCCCTTAACCAAAATAATCAATATTTTCACTTGCATAGGCTTGAGAAGAAATATTTGCACTTCAGACATATGTTTATAATATCCTAAAATATACCCTACCAAAATTTGGAGGCTCATAATCAAATGTTTGTCTATTAATTGATTCCTCCAATAACATCAATATAGGGGTAGATGGTCAAATAAAATGATCAATTATATTTAAGTTGTAACCAAACAACTTCAATACACTTACGGTGATCATGATACAACCTAGAGTTCCTAATGAACTATTCATATTCATGTATATCGTGAAAGGTTATATAAGAACATAATTACCCAATTTGATTAACTAAATATATTCCTCATCATTGACATAAATTATGTGTCATGATCATAAATTAGAATTTTATTGTGAAACGAATCAACAATTGAATAACTAATCACTCAATTTGGGTTCAACCATCTACACTATATTCATAGTCCTTGAACACCATATTGGGTATTAAGACCCTAAAATCAGGGTCATCACATTCACCATACCAGGTACAAAAACATCCCCAATTCCAGGTACAAAAACATCCTTTCCTTAGCTTTAACCCTTACTTTGATATTTACATCATGGGAACCTTTCTTCGTACTTTGTATTGAATTAGGTGACTTTTGACCCTCGAACCCTAGTTTGACTCTAGTTGTGTTCCATAGAGTTGAAGACAGGAAGAATTGCTATCTTAATACCTCAATTAGCTAGCTTATAAGCAATAATGATGATCTAGATCACTTTACCCTAGATTTGTGAACTAGGATAGACCTGGGTATCATATAGGTCAATAATCGAGTTTAAGTGGAAGGTTTGACCATATTTGACATTTAGATTTAGTTCATTTCATTAATTGAAGGACTAATGTGCACAGGTTAAATTATAGATGTAGTAACTTCAAAATACAAATCTAAGCTCATAATTGAGTTCCTCACACCTTAATTAGTTAACCCACAAATTTTGGAGTCTTTTCGACATCTTTTGCACCCTTAATTAGACCCTAATAGATTTTATAAGCTTTTACCCTAATTTTTGGTCGATTAATTGGTTTATTTTGGTCACGGCCGGACCAAGTCACTGGGTTGGGTTTATTTCCGGTTCCCTTGCCCTGGGTAGCGGGACCTGATCATCCCCTACCTTTCGCTTCTCGCTCGCGTGAGATGTGCAACGATAGGGCATTTTCGAAGGCTGCTCTCGCATGTTGGAATGATCCTTTCAACGCGGTTTCATCGCCAACAAACTCCACACGTGCTCGTGAGCCAGCCGATCCCTTACTCAACCCCCATCGAACCCTAAGGCGAAGCATCCGCCGCTGCCATTTTTCTCACTCACCTTCTCCCCACCCGAAGCCACCACCTTCTTCTCTATCACTCCAGTCTTGATCCTCGACATCCCCACATCGGTCCTCTTCAATCAATTACACCCGACGTGCTCTGGAGCTGCCACCGGCGCAAGTTTTCTTCTCCGGCGAAGACGGCGAGCAGTTGCTAGCTTTCCCCACCTCAATTCGATTCCTCACGAGGTAACAATCTACGGACCCCCCTCTTTCTTTCAATGTAAATAGTGTGACCCAAATCACCATATATGTCTTGGTCGACAAACTCACCGATCATCCCCTATTTTTGGCCGTCGCTGGTGAGAGTTCCATGGACATTGTCCTCATTTTTGGGCTATGGGACTCACTGCGAGCTCACCTCGGATGGGATGAGCATGCTTGAGGCCTCGCGAGGGTCTCCGAGACCTCCCACATATCCGACATCCACCTTGCCTGGTGCTTTGTGAACCTCTCTTTGAGGTGGTTCCCTGCCGATTCATAGCCCGCAAGCTAATGGTCGTGAGTTTTCCCTTACCTTGTCTTCGTTGAACCATCTGTGGTCACCCTTGCGGTGGGCTACACATTCTGGCGTGTCCGTCGGGTCCTGTAGAAGGCCATCCATGCCTTCGTACCCCCTTCAGACCTTGTCGGGATGATTTCAACCTCTGGCTTTCCCTAGGTTCCTGTTTTCGGGTCCGGGTATACTTCTTCACCTCGTCCCCAACCTGCACACGAGCAGTGCTCACGGAGCTCATCCCAGCCTCGCTATGGCTTCTATTTTAGACTTCAGGTGTGAGGACTTCTTGCTGGAGGCCAGACCAATGCTAATCGCTTGAGTCGAGCTCCACTGTAGTGCCATGGTGCGAGAGACAGGGAAGCCAATCCCTGGGGTGAAAACACAGCCTCAGCCATGGGTGCACTTGTTTTGGTCACGCCCAGTTAGGGCATTTATGTAACCTCGCATTCCATTGATTGGTTGACCCCGTGACATGGAAACTATTTCTCGGCTATAGTTTGTGATGCATCGCGCACTGTATTCTCATGATTCCAGTCGAGGGTATTAATGTCTTTTCACAAATCGATTTTATTTTTAGAGTAACTTGTAAAATTAATTATAAATCGTTCCTGTATCCAAATCCCACATATAGGTATGTTTTTGAAATGAGAAAAATCCAACGGATTTAATGGGATAGGTTTGGAGACCTGATTCGAAACCTACTGATAGGCCATTTTAATTATTAAGGATTTAAGGAATTCTTTATTGATGTAGCACACACTTATTATGTTTAGGTGATAAAAGACTTGAATCTGAGCCTAAAGAACATTATTGAGTGTTAGGATCTGACTTTAAGGTATGTACACTCTCTATTTTTATTTTGGGCATTAAATGACTGAAATCTATATATCTTTTAATGAGGCATCTCTTGAATTGTAAATCCCTTTTAAAATCCAAATACTTGGACATTTATTGCTCCTGATATGAATTCCTTTTGTTTCTGTGATATTTATATTGATATGCTCATTTGGGTCATTGCACACCTCCTGTCATGTTGCCTTTATTGAAAATGACTAAAATTGTTACGACCCGCGCCGAGCTTATCCCGTAAGTAAGCTGTTCAGCATGTGTTTAGCTAATGTGTTAAGTTATAAGCCTGTTTTTGTTAATAATGCTTAAAATGGTTATGATATGTGCTTAGTGTGTTTTCTAGCTTCTAAAGCGTGTAGGATCTTACGCTTGAAGCGTTGCCAGAGATATCGTTCGAATCCGACCTTCGAGTTAAAAGTTGCATGTTTATGGGCTTATAGGGACCTGTTCGTAATTTTTGAAAGTTTTGAACTTTGCGATTTGGCCCCTAAGTTTCTTCCTTATCCTTTCTCTCTTCCTTATCTCGTTTCACTTTCACAGAAATGAGAGAACGCTTCTGCGTTCTCCTCCCTTGCGTGAGAAAGAGAGAAAGAGAGAGAGAGAGAGAGAGAGAGAGAGAGAGAGAGAGAGAGGGAGCTGAGAGGGGAGAAGCACTGGAGCTTCGTTTTGCTCCGATCAGCTGCTGCAGTTCGTCCTTTCCCTCCGTGGATCTCCTTCTCTGTCAATTCGAATCAGTTTCGTAGCTGAAGCTACGTTTGCAGGGAAAACGGCTAGAAGATTGTGGTGCACGGTGCAGCCCTAACTCGTTTCCTTCTTCCCTTCAGGTGCGGTTTAGTCATATGCATCGATTGTGATCGTTTCGCGGTGTTTGTTCGAGATTTGCCCGTCGATTCGAGAGAAATCGATTTTTGCAGGCCGTTTTTATGTTCTGCCTGTGCGCGGTTCGGCCGAGTTTCAATTCGGTCGGCCGAGTTCCTTTTTAAGGCAATTGTACAGCGTTTTTGGATCGGCCGAGTTTGAGTCTTTGGTCGGCCGAGTTTCCTAATTAGATAAGCGAACAGCGTTTTTGTCGGCCGAGTTTGGGTTCTGATCGGCCGAGTTTCCTTGTAGGTATTTCAAGCGGTGAGTTGGTCGGCCGAGTTCCCCAGGGGATCGGCCGAGTTTCCAGTTGGTCGGCCGAGATTGTTCGGCCAAGTTTCAGAATCTGGGAAGCGTTCGGCCGAGTTCCATAGTGTTCGGCCGAGTTTCAAGTGGTGAGTGGCAGTTCATTTAGAAATCATTATTTAACTCATTTTAAAGGTCTAATTGCTTCAGTAATAGTATGATAAGTTAATTGGAACTTGAAATGCGTGATAAGAATGATGAGAAAGAGGAAACTCTGTGTTTACAGTTATAATGCGTTACTTCAGTTAAATTGTTTATCTGTTAATTATTTAATAGACCTAGATGCCCTAACACCGTAGAACCCCTTAGATGGGTCTGCAACTTTGGGGTGAAACTCATGTTGCAACATCATCCGTGCTTGTGTCGCGAACAAACGAGGAAAGAGAGAGGCAGTGTCTAACAACAATCGTGCTTGTGTCACGATGGCACTGCGATAACAAAAGAAAACACGGTTATCTAACACCATTCGTGCTTGTGTCGCGAAGGTAACCCTGTGACTCTCCGCCGGTGTACTCAGGTTTAAGGAGGAGTCGAGAGCACACGTGGTTGTGCATCACACGTGGATGTGCGATGAGGCCGTAGAGCCTATGTCCTGTGCAGACCAGGATGAGTAGTCAGACTTAGCACTTCCCGGGTGTGTCGCTAAGTCTTGTACAGTGGGACCGTAGCATGAATTTGCTGCGGATCCTTATATGCAGAGTACACTGCATATATTTAGGGCATAACAATAAAATGAATAAGTAATCATTTAGGATCACAGTAAATTTATATAACTGTTTATTTACCTGAAATACCTGATGATGCATAGAAATGTGAGTATTATCTGTACATCTGCTATGTCAATTGAACTGCTCTGCTTGAACTGTATATCTGTTTATTTTCAGTTAATAAACCTGACGAGTTGTTTATTGATAGCTAAGTGAAATGTTATTCACTGAGCGAGTAGGCTCACCCCTCTACTCAAACTTTTTCAGGTCAACATCAGCATCCGGAGTCAGAAGGATCATATCATCCTAACGCTTAGTTGATAGAAGGTTTGTAGTTAGTCTAGTTAGAGGTCTCTTAGTCCATTCCCCTCGATCTTCGGGACAAGGTGTGAGCGAGAGAGAGAATGTGTACAAAGATGTAAATTAACTGTTATGCTTTATCTTATGTTGAACAATGTAAATTGTTGTTGACTCTGTTTATATTTCTTGTCAGTTAATAGAAATGCTTCCGCAGCTTGTTTAGTTTCATTTACAGTATAAATCAGTTTTTCCTATTAATGTTGTTAATTGTTTTAAAAAGTGATGAATGGTTGGCTTATATGTGAAATCCCACCTGCCGAGTCCTAATCTCGTGGTTTGCGGTTAATGTGAGATTGGGGCGCGACAATTTTTGGTATCAGAGCTTAGGTTTGAGTACTTAGTTACTCAAGGTCAGGGGACAATAAGAGACCAATAGGATTAAGGTTTAAGTGTCTTTCTTCTATCTGTAGTTTTCTAATAGGAAATATTCTATTATATCATTGCAGATAGCAGGAAGAGGCCTTGATCGTGATGATCAGGCTGAGAGCCATGTTGGCCCTGAACTTCGGTACTTAGGTCCAGGTGGTGGTGACCACGTAGATGAAGCATCCAGGATGTACAGAATGTTTCTGGAGACCAAAGAAAGGTACAAGGCTGATAGGCGAGATTCTTCTTCTACCAGCAGCAAAGATCTGATGCGATCTTATGAGCTTGTGAAGAAGCTTGGTGGCACAGAGTTTAGTGGCACCACAGATCCCGCAGAAGCTGATGAGTGGTTTAGACAGATAGAAAAGGTCTTTCGTCTGATGGAGCTTCCAGAAGACAAGAAGATCAATCATGCGGTCTACCTTTTAACTGGTGATGCGGAGTTGTGGTGGCGTGGTGTGGAAGAAAAGAGGAGAGGAACAGAGCTTTCCTGGCAGGATTTCTCTGAGGAGTTTCATCTCAAATTCTATCCACCCACTTTTCTTAATGAGAAAATCAGGCAGTTGCAGAATATTAAGCAGGGGAACATGACAGTTACAGAATATGAAGCACTTTTCACACGATTAGCTAATTTCTGTCTGCAGCTTGTTCCAAATAATATAGAGAGATGCAGAAGGTTTCAGGAAGGGCTAAGGCCAGAAATCCGGCATACAGTTTCTGCTACTAGCAAGAGGAACAGAGAGAATTTTGGTGAGTTTGTTGAGGCTGCCAGACAGGTTGAAGAATCTGTGAATGCTGATAGGGTGCCCGAGTCTAAGAAGAGATCTGCAGAGTTCAGTGGAGGACAGTCCAGTGGTGGATATAGAGGTGGAGGTAGAGGTTTCTTTTCTAAGCTTGGGCGTGGCTTTGGTTGTTTTGGCAGGCAGAGATCTGAGGATGTCACTACTTCTAGAGGTAGAGGAGGATACAACCCAGGAAGATGGAGCAGTGTCACTAGTGGACAGTCTTCAGGGTCGTCAATGTCAGTGTCAGGTCCCCAGAGACAAGAGTTACCGCCATGTGACAAATGTGGAAGGCCACATTCTGGGCCGTGTTGGAGTTCAGGTTGTTATGCCTGTGGACAGACTGGACATATCAAAAGGGATTGTCCTCAACTTCGACAAGCAGCATCACAAGCTTTCCAACCTCAATACCATGATGTTCCGAGTTCCTCTGTAGCTTCTGGTTCTAGAGGTGGTGGAGTGTCTAGTGGCAGGAGTGGTCAGAGAGGACAGCGTGGCAGAGGAAGAGCTTCAGCACGTTTCTTTTCTTTGACACCTCAGGAAGGTATAATCTCTTCACAAGTTGTTACAGGAGAGATGCTTTTGTTTAATAGTATATCAGTTTCAGTTTTGATAGATCTGGGAGCTACTCATTCTTTTATACGACGTTCTTTAGTTGGTGAACTTAATCTGTTAACTCAAGAGTTGGCAGATGAGTTAGTGTTGAGGGTTCCACTAGGTGGACCAACAGTTTTATCCGAGTTTTGTCCCGGATGTTTGTTATCTTTTGGGGGCTTTACCTTTGCTGCAAATCTCATACCCTTGGATGTAAATACTTTCCAAGTCATCTTGGGTATGGATTGTCTTGAGACATATCGAGTGCAACTCGATTGTTGGAAGAAGGAAGCTACCTTTCAACTACGGGAATTTTCTTGTGTCTTTACTGGAGACAGGAAAGTTCTGCCTACGTGCATAATATCAACTGCTGTGGCTGATAAGATGTTACAGAAAGGATGTGAAGCGTTCCTTGCTCATGTGGTCGACACCAGAGCAGAGAAGAGCACCGTCAGTGTTTATAATGTGCCTGTGGTTCGTGAGTTCTCTGACATTTTTCCAGAAGAGTTACAAGGCTTACCTCTTGTCAGAGACATTGATTTTGAAATTCAGATATATCCAGGTAGTCATCCAGTAGCACTGCCAGCCTACAGAATGGCACCTGCAGAGTTGAAAGAACTCAAGGTGCAGTTGTAGGAGTTGCTAGATAAGGGTTTCATTAGACCCAGTTCTTCACCGTGGGGTGCTCCAGTCCTGTTTGTTAAGAAAAAGGATGGTACCATGCGTCTCTGTATAGATTACAGGCAACTGAACAAGATCACTATAAAGAATAAGTATCCTTTGCCGAGAATAGATGATATGTTTGATCAGTTGCGTGGAGAGACGATCTTCTCTAAAATAGATTTGAGATCTGGATATCATCAGCTTAGGATAAAGGCTTTTGATATTCCCAAAACAGCTTTCAGAACCAGGTATGGGCATTATGAGTTTTTGGTCATGTCATTTGGGCTGACCAATGCCCCAGCAGCCTTTATGGATATGATGAATCGGATTTTCAAACCATTTCTAGATCAGTTTATTGTAGTTTTTATAGATGATATTCTGATCTATTCCAGAGATGATGAACAGCATGAGCAACACTTGAGAGTAGTGTTGCAGTTGTTGAGACAACACCAGCTGTTTGCTAAATTTAGCAAGTGCGAGTTCTGGTTGGCTGAGGTAGCATTTCTTGGACATGTTATCTCGAGAAATGGAGTTAGTGTGGATCCTAAGAAAGTTGAATCTGTGCTTCAGTGGGAACAGCCTACGACTCCTACTGAGATCAGAAGTTTCTTGGGTTTGGCAGGTTATTATAGAAGGTTTATAAAGGACTTCAGTGCGATAGCATCACCATTGACACGCTTGACGAGGAAGGATGTACCGTTTGTTTGGTCTGAAAAATGTGAGAAAAGTTTTCAGATTTTGAAGAAAAAGTTGACTTCAGCACCAGTGTTGGTTTTTCCTGAAGCAGAAAAAGGCTATACAGTGTTCTGTGATGCTTCCAGGAGAGGTGTGGGTTGTGTACTGATGCAAGAAGGCAAAGTTGTGGCTTACGCATCTAGACAACTTAAGAAGAATGAAGAGAATTACCCTGTTCATGATCTGGAGTTAGCTGCTATAGTTCATGCTCTTAAGACATGGCGTCACTACCTGTATGGTGAGACATGTCAGGTGTTTACAGACCATAAGAGTCTGAAATATATCTTCACTCAGAAAGACTTGAATTTGAGACAGCGCAGATGGCTTGAGCTGATCAAAGATTATGATGTGACAATCGATTACCATCCTGGTAAGGCAAATGTTGTAGCTAATGCCTTGAGTAGAAAGTCAAGTTCAACAGCCAATGCATTTTCTATGGCATGTTTCAAGAGAGACTTGCTTGTAGATATGTGAAGGTTGAACTTGGACTTGGAGGTGACAGGACAGAGTGGGTTGATTTCCCAGATGCAAGTCAGACCTACTTTTTATAATCAGATTAAGGAATTACAGCAGAGTGATGATGAGTTGTGGCAAATCATGCAGGAAATGTCAGAAGGTAAGAGGACAGAATTCAGGTTTTCTGATGAAGGCATGTTGTATCTTCATAACAGGTTGTGTGTACCTGGAAACAGTGAGTTAAAGGAGCAGATTCTTGAAGAAGCGCATACTTCTATGTATGCTATGCATCCAGGTAACACAAAGATGTACAGGAACCTCAAAGAGCTGTACTGGTGGTCTGGCATGAAAAAGGATGTGGCTGAATACGTAGCTAGGTGTGGGGTGTGTCAGCAGGTTAAGGCTGAGCATCAGAAACCTGCTGGTATTTTGCAGTCGCTTCCTATACCAGAATGGAAATGGGAACATATCACGATGGACTTTGTGGTAGGTTTACCCAGGACGCCTAAGGGTTCGGACTCGATATGGGTGATTGTGGATAGACTAACTAAGTCTGCTCATTTTCTTCCAGTCAAGTCAACCTTTGACGTTTAAAAGCTGGCTAAAGTTTATGTGGATGAGGTAATCAGGTTACATGGGATTCCAGTTTCCATTATTTCTGACAGAGATCCAAAGTTTACATCTAGATTCTGGAATCAGTTACATCGTGCGTTGGGCATAAGGCTGAAGTTCAGTACAGCGTTTCACCCACAGACAGATGGTCAATCTGAGAGGACCATCCAGACCCTAGAAGACATGCTGAGAGCATGCGTGCTACAGTTTAGAGGTAACTGGGAAGAACACTTAAGCCTAATGGAGTTTGCATATAATAATAGCTACCATTCAAGTCTTGGAATGGCCCCATATGAAGCTCTTTATGGCAGGAAGTGTAGATCGCCAGTTTGTTGGTACGAGGTGGGTGAGAAGGAAATTCTTGGACCTGAGTTAGTTGATGTAACTACAGAAAAAATATCTGTGATCAGGGATCAGTTAAAAGCTGCTCAGGACAGACAGAAAAGTTATGCAGAAAGACGACGTCGACCTCTTGAGTTTGAGGTTGGTGACGAGGTTTACTTGAAGGTTTCACCGTGGAAGGGAGTGCTGAGGTTTGGCAAGAGGGGTAAGTTGGCCCCTAGGTATATGGGTCCATATCCTATTGTTGAGAGGATTGGACCTGTAGCTTACAGGTTGGATTTGCCGTCTGAGTTGGAAAATCTTCATGATGTCTTCCACGTGTCTATGCTGAAAAAGTGTTATCCCGGTACAGAAAAGATTCTAGATTCAGAACCGATGCAGCTTAGGACAGATGTGTCCTATGTTGAAGGACCAGTGCAAATAGTTGATCACCGGATCAAAAAGCTTAAGAACCGCGAGATTCCTTTAGTAAAGGTTTTGTGGAGAAACCATAATCTTGAAGAAGCTACGTGGGAGCTAGAGTCTGAGATGCGTAGCAAGTTTCCTTTTCTCTTCTAGGAATTTTGAGGATGAAATTCTTATAAGGGAAAGAGGAATTGTTATGACCCGCGCCGAGCTTATCCCGTAAGTAAGCTGTTCAGCATGTGTTTAGCTAATGTGTTAAGTTATAAGCCTATTTTTGTTAATAATGCTTAAAATGGTTATGATATGTGCTTAGTGTGTTTTCTAGCTTCTAAAGTGTGTAGGATCTTACGCTTGAAGCGTTGCCAGAGAAATCGTTCGAATCCGACCTTCGAGTTAAAAGTTGCATGTTTATGGGCTTATAGGGACCTGTTTGTAATTTTTGAAAGTTTTGAACTTTGCGATTTGGCCCCTAAGTTTCTGCCTTATCCTTTCTCTCTTCCTTATCTCGTTTCACTTTCACATAAACGAGAGAACGCTTCTGCGTTCTCCTCCCTTGCGTGAGAAAGAGAGAGAGAGAGAGAGAGAGAGAGAGAGAGAGAGAGGGAGCTGAGAGGGGAGAAGCGCTGGAGCTTCGTTTTGCTCCGATCAGCTGCTGCAGTTCGTCCTTTCCCTCCGTGGATCTTCTTCTCCGTCAATTCGAATCGGTTTCGCAACTGAAGCTACGTTTGCAGGGAAAACGGCTAGAAGATTGGGGTGCACGGTGCAGCCCTAACTCGTTTCCTTCTTCCCTTCAGGTGCGGTTTAGTCATATGTATCGATTGTGATCGTTTCGCGGTGTTTGTTTGAGATTTGCCCGTCGATTCGAGAGAAATCGACTTTTGCAGGCCGTTTTTATGTTCTGCCTGTGCGCGGTTCGGCCGAGTTTCAATTCAGTCGGCCGAGTTCCTTTTTAGGGCAATTGTACAGCGTTTTTGGATCGGCCGAGTTTGAGTCTTTGGTCGGCCGAGTTTCCTAATTAGATAAGCGAACAGCGTTTTTGTCGGCCGAGTTTGGGTTCTGATCGGCCGAGTTTCCTTGTAGGTATTTCAAGCGGTGAGTTGGTCGGACGAGTTCCCCAGGGGATCGGACGAGTTTCCAGTTGGTCGGCCGAGATTGTTCGGCCGAGTTTCAGAATCTGGGAAGCGTTCGGCCGAGTTCCATAGTGTTCGGACGAGTTTCAAGTGGTGAGTGGCAGTTCATTTAGAAATCATTATTTAACTCATTTTAAAGGTCTAATTGCTTTAGTAATAGTATGATAAGTTCATTGGAACTTGAAATGCGTGATAAGAATGATGAGAAAGAGGAAATTCTGTGTTTACAGTTATAATGCGTTACTTCAGTTAAATTGTTTATCTGTTAATTATTTAATAGACCTAGATGCCCTAACACCGTAGAACCCCTTAGACGGGTCTGCAACTTTGGGGTGAAACTCGTGTTGCAACATCATCCGTGCTTGTGTCGCGAACAAATGAGGAAAGAGAGAGGCAGTGTCTAACAACAATCGTGCTTGTGTCACGATGGCACTGCGATAACAAAAGAAAACACGGTTATCTAACACCATTCGTGCTTGTGTCGCGAAGGTAACCCTGTGACTCTCCGCCGGTGTACTCAGGTTTAAGGAGGAGTCGAGAGCACACGTGGTTGTGCAGCACACGTGGATGTGCGATGAGGCCGTAGAGCCTGTGTCCTGTGCAGAACAGGACGAGTAGTCAGACTTAGCACTTCCCGGGTGTGTCGCTAAGTCTTGTACGGTGGGACCGTAGCATGAATTTGTTGCGGATCCTTATATGCAGAGTACACTGCATATATTTAGGGCATAACAATAAAATGAATAAGTAATCATTTAGGATCACAGTAAATTTATATAACTGTTTATTTACCTGAAATACCTGATGATGCATAGAAATGTGAGTATTATCTGTACATCTGCTATGTCAATTGAACTGCTCTGCTTGAACTGTATATCTGTTTATTTTCAGTTAATAAACCTGACGAGTTGTTTATTGATAGCTAAGTGAAATGTTATTCACTGAGCGAGTAGGCTCACCCCTCTACTCAAACTTTTTCAGGTCAGCACCAGCATCCGGAGTCAGAAGGATCATATCATCCTAACGCTTAGTTGATAGAAGGTTTGTAGTTAGTCTAGTTAGAGGTCTCTTAGTCCATTCCCCTCGATCTTCGGGACAAGGTGTGAGCGAGAGAGAGAATGTGTACAAAGATGTAAATTAACTGTTATGCTTTATCTTATGTTGAACAATGTAAATTGTTGTTGACTCTGTTTATATTTCTTGTCAGTTAATAGAAATGCTTCCGCAGCTTGTTTAGTTTCATTTACAGTATAAATCAGTTTTTCCTATTAATGTTGTTAATTGTTTTAAAAAGTGATGAATGGTTGGCTTATATGTGAAATCCCACCTGCCGAGTCCTAATCTCGTGGTTTGCGGTTAATGTGAGATTGGGGTGCGACAAAAATAATAAGTCTTGCCACTCTATTATAGCATGCTGCTTATATGACTAGAATATCTAGAATAGAGGTACTTATGTACAACCATATTTATTTAGGGCGTGCGTATTCCGCCCGGGGTGTGCGTTTCCACCCTTGTTTATTTTTAGGCCATGATCCTATGGTGTTATGGCCCTATTTTAGGTATATTTAGTCTACATTGTTATGCATGCAAATATTCTTGTTTTAAAAAGAATATGTAGATGAATGTTATGGAAAGACACTCTTTTATTATCATGCTTGTAATCTGAATTTAATATGCCTCATTTCTTTTGCTTCATTTCTTTTGTTACTTTTCTCTTGAACATACCTAATTGCAAATAGCCCCCTTTTCTTGTGGGAATATCTCTTTTGTACTTGTAACCCTATAAAATGCCCAGAATGTTTTATATATGTACATACTCAGCCTTTGCTAACCTCCTTGTTGTTTCCTTATTCTGGGTGATGTTCCATTCCACCCAGGTGAAGAGGAGCCCGTGGTGACCTTTGGGGAGGAGCCTGCACTTGCGGACCCAGTGTTCGAGGAACCTGTCTAGCAGTAGTTCGTGAAATTTCTGAGATGCCTAGGTTGCCCTCTGCAATCGATCCATTAGTTTAGTTTCTTTGGTGTTTTCTTTTATATCCATGTGGACAAGTTCTTAGAAATAAATGGATTATGTAATAACTTAAACTCTTTACTTTCCGCTATTTTTGCTTTATGTTCATTTTGCCATGTTATTTTGAGAACAATATAGCTACCCTTCTATCTATTTATCGTGTTTCAATATATGGGTTTTGCTATGGCGGTCTCAAGATATTGTTGATAGGGAGTGGTCCCCCTAGTGGGTCCCACTCCTTACAAAATGGTATCAGAGCAATAGCAGTCGGCAATCAAGTATCTCAAAATTTTTCTTTAGGATTCTTATCCCTATCTACCTTTTCAGGAGATCTGATCTATTTGGGGACAAGCATGGTGAGTCCTCCCAGTCCCGTGAGAGACAAGGAGATGGGTACACTACACCGCTGAACCCACAGTTCGGGATGCCACTTATCGAGCTGTCGTTGATGACACCGGATGCACATGCCACTTTTGGGGGCGACCAGGTCGTCACCGTGCCTCATCCTTTTTTAGAGCCTCCTCCTACACCTCTGCTTACTGTCGAGCAAGAATTAGCGGTTCTGCACCAGTTTTTGGCCAATTCTATGATGGGGCGAGTCAACGCCATTCCTCTTCCTGAGAAACCCAAAGAGTACTCCGTCACGGAGTTTATCAAGATACAGCTGCCCTACTTTAAGGGCGAAGGAGAGATCGAGATGGTGGACAAGGCTGATGACTGGGTCTTGGCCATTGAGCGTACCTTCGAGGGCATGGCGTGCCCTCCTCACCAGAAGGTCCGCTTCGCCACCTACGTGTTGGACGGGCCAGCACACGTTTGGTGGAACGGGGTCGCCCGCACTCGCGACGCCTCTGACATGACATGGGAACAATTCCTGGTTCTTTTCCGCCAGAAGTACGTCTGCACCGCCGCCTTAAAGAAGAAGGAGGTGGTATTCTACAGCCTGAAGTAGGAAACCATGACTGTCTCTACCTATGTTCAGAAGTTCCTGCTTTTGGAGCGCTATGCTATAGGTCTTGGAGAGGATCACCGAGCTACACTCTTTCTACAGGGACTGAGCTACCAGTTTGGGTGAGCTCTTGTTCCACAGCTCCCTCTTACCTTCCAGCAGATGGTGGATAAGGCCCTCGCTGTGGAGGCTTATCCAGGCTTTCAACCTTCGACTCAGAGTCCCAGCAAGCGAAAGAACTTCAGTGATGATTGTCGTGACAAGTGCAACCGCTGCCATCGTCATCACCCTCCTGGAAGGTGCCCTACAGCGCAACCTACAGCTCAACCAGATGTGAGGCACTTGACGTGCCATGAGTGTGGCCAGGCGGGTCACATCAGGCCACAGTGTCCCAAGCTCTAGAGAGCTGCTGCACCAGCTCAGCCACGAGCACCCCAACAGCCGCAACAGCAACCTCGTCCGCAACAACCACTGAGGAACAATAATCAGCAAGGACGTCGCCCACCTGTTGAGAAACGTGCAGGACGTGTCTTTTCCATGGACGTCATGGAATCCACTAATGATAACGGAGTTATTGAAGGTACTGTGCACTTATTTCAGCAGTTGATAAAAGCATTATTTGATTTTGGAGCTTCAAACACTTTCATATCTTCTAAGCTTGGGGCCTTTTTAGAGTTAGAAACAATGTACATGGACTATATCCTAGAGGTTGACACTCCTGCAGGTAAAATGTCTTCTACTTTCCTAAGAATCCCTACTGTTGACCTTTGTATTTCTGGCAAGATGTTTGAGACAAACTTCATCATCCTCAATATGACGGCCTTTGACGTAATCTTGGGAATGGATTGGCTCAAGAAGTTCAAAGTTGCTCTTTTCTGTGAAGATAAAAAGGTTAGTCTGCTACACCCCGATGGCGAGCGTTTCTGCATCAAAGGAAGAAAGCAAGGACATCGACAGTTCATCATTTCTGCACTCAAGGCGGAGAAGCTCATTGCCAAGGGCTCTAGGGCCTACTTGGCATCGGTCGTCCTCAATTCCACACCACCAGACATAGAGGACATTGATGTGGTTCGGGATTTTCCTGATGTCTTTCATGACGAGCTACCTAGACTTCCCCCATCACGAGAAGTCAAGTTTTCTATCGACCTCGTACCAGGAACGAAACCTATCTCCAAGCCACCCTATCGTATGGCACCTGCTGAGCTGGCTGAGCTCAAGAAGCAGCTGTAAGAGCTCCTAGACATGGGGTTTGTACGCCCTAGTATCTCTCCCTAGGGAGCACCGGTGCTATTTGTGAAGAAGAAAGATGGGTCCTTGCGGATGTGCATGGATTACCGTATGCTAAATCAAGTGATGATTAAGAATCATTATCCTCTGCCACGCATCGATGATTTGTTCGACCAGCTGAAGTCTGCTACTGTATACTTGAAGATGGATTTGCGTAGTGGCTACTATCAGATGCGGGTGAAAGATGATGATGTACCGAAGACGGCTTTCCACACACGCTACGGGCATTATGAGTTCCTAGTCATGCCATTCGGTCTGACCAATGCCCCTGTCGCCTTCATGGACATGATGAATCGGGTCTTCTGCCCCTACCTCGACAGCTTCGTAGTGGTGTTCATCGACGACGTGCTTATCTACTCTGAGTCTATGGATCAGCACCGCGAGCATCTGTGGATCGTTCTTCAGGCATTAAGAGAACATCAGCTCTATGCAAAGTTCTCCAAGTGTGAGTTCTGGCTTAGCGAAGTGATGTTCCTTGGCCATGTTATTTCTGCGGGACATATTGTTGTGGATCCTGTCAAGATTGAAGCTGTGAAAAAGTGGCAATCACCGAAGAACCCCTCAGAGATATGCAGTTTTCTGGGCTTGGCAGGTTACTATCGGAGGTTTGTATAGAATTTCTCCAAGTTGGCACTTCCTATGACAAAGCTGACATGCAAGGATGCAAAGTTTATCTGGACCCCTGAGTGTGAGAAGAGTTTCTTTGCACTAAAGAAGTGTTTGATGTCTGCCCCTGTGCTTGCTTTACCTGTTGAGGGTAAACCCTATGTTATCTTCACCGATGATTCTAAACTAGGGTTGGGTTGCATCCTTATGCAAGAAGGATGAGTGATTGCTTATGCCTCACGCCAATTGAAACCTAATGAGGGTAATTGGTCTACTCATGATCTGGAGTTGGCTGCCATAGTTCATGCACTAAAGATATGGCGACATTACTTGTATGGGGTACAGTTTGAAGTCTTCTGCGACCACAAGAGCCTACACTACCTGATGACTCATAAGGACTTGAATCTGCGCCAGAGACGATGGATGGAATACCTCAAGGACTATGACTTTACCATCACTTATCATCTTGGTAAAGCCAATGTTGTTGTTGATGCTCTTAGTATGAAGAAGGATGCAGCTTGTGCTTCCATCAGTTGCTTCTTATGGAGAGGCTTGGAATGGGTTTTGAGTTGGAGACCCGAGCTACCAGATGATGGTGACAACTTTTTTGTGGAGAAGGTGAGAGTGCAGATGGCTAGTTTGGCTGTCACTCCCACCTGGATTTCTAAGGTTATTACTGCACAGTTAGATAGCCCTGAGCTAGCCGAGATGAAGCTGATAATAGAGAAACCATAGTTCGAGTTTTCCGTGGGAGTGGATGGTGCTATCTGTTTTCGTCATAGACTGTGGATACCCGATGTTGCTGATCTGAGACAGAGAGTTCTGGGAGAAGCCCATGGGTTTAAGTACACGATTCATCCTGGTACCACAAAGATGTACAAGGACTTACAACGGGGTTTCTGGTGGAAAAACATGAAGAAGGATATTGCTACTTATGTTGCAAAGTTCTTGATGTGCCAACAGGTGAAGATCGAACATCAGCGTCCTGCTGGTCTTCTTCTTCCACTTGAGATACCATAGTGGAAATGGGAGAAAATCACTATGGATTTTGTCACTGGGTTTCCGAAGTCTAAATGTGGGTACGATGTGGTTTGGGTTGTTATTGATCGCCTGACCAAGTCGGCTCATTTTCTTCCATTCAAGAGCACCTACAAGGTCCCTGATATGGCACAATTGTATGTGGATTGGGTTGTTCACCTGCATGGAGTTCTAAAGGTGATAGTTTTTGATCGAGACCCAAAGTTCACTTCTCATTTGTGGAAGAAGATACAAGAGGAGATGGGTTCTGACCTACGTTTCAGCACAGTGTACCATCTTCAGACAGATGGCCAGTCTAAGCGGACAGTACAGATTCTGGAGGACTTGTTACGTGCTTGTGTGATGGATTGGGGAGGTGTTTGGGACAAATACCTTCCGTTGGCTGAATTTTCTTATAATAACAGTTACCAAGCCAGCATTGGTATGCCGCCTTTTGAAGCACTTTATGGTCGACCTTGTCGTTCACCACTACACTGGGATGATGTGGGTGAACGAGCATTGATGAAGAGTGATGACATGCAGATGATGACTGATAAGATTTGCTTGATCAAGAAAAGGATGAAGGCTTCCCAAGATCGACAGAAAGTGTATGCTGATAAGAAGAGATCTGATGTGAGCTTCTTGGTTGGTGATTATGTGTTCCTCAAGATAAAGCCAATTTTCTCTATTGCAAGGTATAAATTCAAGGGCAAATTGAGTCCTCGTTATATGGGACCATTTGAAATCTTGGATAGAGTCGGGAAGTGTGCCTACCGTCTAGCTCTACCTCCCACTTATGACAAGATTCAAAATGTGTTCCATGTATTTGTCCTAAAGAAGTATGTGAAGGATCCTACTCATGTGCTGACTATTGAACCTATTGAGTTACGAGAAGATCTATCCTATAAAGAGTTTCCAGTGAAGGTCCTAGATTCCAGAACAAGGCAATTGAAGCACAAGGAGATTGAACTTGTGAAGATTCTCTGGAAGTACCATGGTCTTGAGGAAACTACTTGGGAGTTGAAAGAAGAGATGTTGCGTACCTACCCCTCCCTCTTTGCTTGAGATTTTGGGACGAAATCTTTTTAAGGGGTGGTGTGTTGTAACATCCCCAGTTCCAAGTACAAAAACATCCTTTCCTTAGCTTTAACCCTTACTTTGATATTTACATCATGGGAACCTTTCTTCGTACTTTGTATTAAATTAGGTGACTTTTGACCCTCGAACCCTAGTCTGACTCTAGTTGTGTTCCATAGAGTTGAAGACAGGAAGAATTGCTATCTTAATACCTCAATTAGCTAGCTTAAAAGCAATAATGATGATCTAGATCACTTTACCCTAGATTTGTGAACTAGGATAGACCTGGGTATCATATAGGTCAATAATCAAGTTTAAGTGGAAGGTTTAACCATCTTTGACATTTAGATTTAGTTCATTTCATTAATTGAATGACTAATGTGCACAGGTTAAATTATAGATGTAGTAACTTCAAAATACAAAGCTAAGCTAATAATTGAGTTCCTCACACCTTAATTAGTTAACCCACAAATTTTGGAGTCTTTTGGACATCTTTTGGAACCTGAATTAGACCCTAATAGATTTTATAAGCTTTTACCCTAATTTTTGGTCGATTAATTGGTTTATTTTGGTCACGGCCGGACCAAGTCACTAGGTCGGGTTTATTTCCGGTTCCCTTGCCCTGGGTAGCAGGACCTGGTCGTCCCCTACCTTATACTTCTCACTCGCGTGAGATGTGCAATGACAGGGCATTTTCGACGGCTTCTCTCACATGTTGGAATGATCCTTTCAACGTGGTTTCATCGCCAACAAACTCCACGCGTTCTCGCAAGCCAGTCGATCCCTTACTCGACCCCCATCGAACCCTAAGGCGAAAATGCCTATTTCTACCCTTTGAGCAGTCGTCGCTGCCATTTTTCTCACTCACCTTCTCCCCACTCGAAGCCACCACCTTCTTCTCTATCGCTCCAGTCTTGATCCGCAGCATCCTCACATCGGTCCTCTTCAATCAATTACACCCGGCGTGCTCTGGAGCTGCCGCCGACGCAAGTTTTCTTCTCCGGCGAAGATGGCGAGCAGCTGCTAGCTTTCCCCGCCTCGATTCGATTCCTCGTGAGGTAACCATCTACGGACCCCCCCTCTTTCTTTCAATGTAATTAGTGTGCCCCAAATCTCCCTATATGTATTGGTCGATGAACTCACCGATCATCCCCTATTTTTGGCCACCGCTGGTGAGAGTTCCATGGACACTATCCTCATTTTTGGGCTATGGGACTCACTGCGAGCTCACCTCAGATGGGATGAGCATGCTTGAGGCCTCGCGAGGGTCTCCGAGACCTCCCACACATCCAACCTCCACCTTGTCTGCTGCTTTGCGAACCTCTCTTTGAGGTGATTCCCTGCCGATTCATAGCTCGCAGGCTAATGGTTGTGAGTTTTCCCTTACCTTGTCTTCGCTGAACCATCTGTGGTCACCCTTGCGGTGGGCTACACATTCTGGCATGTCCGTCGGGTCCTGTAGAAGGCCATCCATGCCTTCGTACCCCCTTCAGACCTTGTCGGGACGATTTCAACCTCTGGCTTTCCCTAGGTTCCTACTTTCGGGTCCGGGTATACTTCTTCACCTCGTCCCCAACCTGCACACGAGCAGTGCTCACGGAGCTCATCCCAGCCTCGCTATGGCTTCTGTTTTAGACTTCGGGTGTGAGGACTTCTTGCCGGAGTCCAGACCAATGCTAATCGCTTGAGTCGAGCTCCACTGCAGTGCCATGGTGCGAGAGACAGGGAAGCCAATCCCTGGGGTGAAAACCCAGTCTCGGCCATGGGTGCACTTGTTTTGGTCACGCCCAGTGAGGGCATTTATGTAACCTCACATTCCATTGATTGGTTGACCCCGTGACATGGAAACTATTTCTCGGCTATAGTTTTCGATGCATCGCGCACTGTATTCTCATGATTCCAGTTGAGGGTATTACCGTCTTTTCACAAATCGGTTTTATTTTTGGAGCAACTTGTAAAATTCATTATAAATCGTTCCTGTATCCAAATCCCACATATAGGTATGTTTTTGAAATGAGAAAAATCCAACGGATTTAATGGGATAGATTTGGAGACCTGATTCAAAACCTACTGATAGGCCATTTTAATTATTAAGGATTTAAGGAATTCTTTATTGATGTAGCACACACTTATTATGTTTAGGTGATAAAAGACTTGAATCTGAGCCTAAAGAACATTATTGAGTGTTAGGATCTGACTTTAAGGTATGTACACTCTCTATTTTTATTTTGGGCATTAAATGAGTGAAATCCATATATCTTTTAATGAGGCATCTCTTGAATTGTAAATCCCTTTTAAAATCCAAATACTTGGACATTTATTGCTCCTGATATGAATTCCTTTTGTTTCTGTGATATTTATATTTCTATGCTCATTTGGGTCATTGGACCCCTCCTGCCATGTTGCCTTTATTGAAAATGACTAAAATAATAAGTCTTGCCACTCTATTATAGCATGATGCTTGTATGACTAGAATATCTAGAATAGCGGTACTTATGTACAACCATATTTATTTAGGGCGTGCGTATTCTACCCGGGGTGTGCGTTTCCACCCTTGTTTATTTTTAGGCCATGATCCTATGGTGTTATGGCCATGTTTTAGGTATATTTAGTCTAAATTGTTATGCATGCAAATATTCTTGTTTTAAAAAGAATCTGTGGATGAATGTTATGGCAAGACACTCTTTTATTATCATGCTTGTAATCTGAATTTAATATGCCTCATTTCTTTTGTTACTTTTCTCTTGAACATACCTAACTGCAAATAGCCCCCTTTTCTTGTGGGAATATCTCTTTTGTACTTGTAACCCTATAAAATGCTCAGAATGTTTTATATATGTACATACTCAGCCTTGGCTGACCTCCTTGTTGTTTCCTCGTTTTGGGTGATGTTTCCTTCCACCCAGGTGAAGAGGAGCCCGTGGTGACCTTAGGGGAGGAGACTGCACTTGTGGACCCAGTGTTCGAGGAACCTGTCCAGCAGTAGTTCATGAAATTTCTGAGATGCCTAGGTTGCCCTCTGCAATCGATCCATTAGTTTAGTTTCTTTGGTGTTTTCTTTTATGTCCATGTGGACAAGTTCTTAGAAATAAATGGATTATGTAATAACTTAAACTCTTTACTTTCCGCTGTTTTTGCTTTATGCTCATTTTGCCATGTTATTTTGAGAACAATATAGCTACCCTTCTATCTATTTATCATGTTTCAATATATGGGTTTTGCTATGGCGGTCTCAAGATATTGTTGATAGGGAGTGGTCCCCCTAGTGGGTCCCACTCCTTACACTTATATTTTCTAAAATTGAACTCATCTCAGATGCAACTTAAATCTTTATAAGGAAACTTATACCATCAGAGATCAAACTTATATAAGATTGCACATGCTTATTTCACTTATCATTCTATCATCTACTCTATGTATCACCTATCTTGATAAGGCTCTAGACATCTAATCTAGACTATTCTCTCTTCTAGACTGATGTCACTCCCTTTCACTTAGGTTGCATGAACACTAACTACTCTACAGTGTGAGGGACACATTTTTATATGTACATATATATATAATAAAATATTATATAGTTTTTCTTCGAGAAAGAAGACGTCAGAGAAAACTATCGAGGCTCGAGCCGATTGGAAAACAAAACCAAATCAGCAAAACTGAGTGTCCCACACACAGTAGATAGTCCAGTGTCATGTCACCTAGTAAAATGGTGAGAACAACGTGTATACTAGTGTAGCTACCCGATACATATGAGTTCTATATGGAAAGGGTTTCAAACACTTGTCTAAACCTAGTTCTCAAACATCTAGGTTCTAACTTAGAGGCTAAGTCAAACCTTATCCCTATAGACAACTTACTAAGTTTCTAGGGTTTAAAGTAAAAGGTGAAATTTAGTTTTATGTTTCATGGTGAGCAATCGTCAGGTGTAGCTATTGTTCATGCTCTGATACCAACTGTAACATCCCCGAATTTTCACCTTCTCAAAACCCCATGGAGATGAGAAGATAAAATCTGAACACGTTAGGCAATTGTTTCAGAGAGCGATGTGGAAGCATAATATGCATACATGAACATTCAACCATAGACATACACCATAACATTCACAACATTCAACATGTACATTATTACAACATGAATTACAATTGTATATTGAAAGAGAAATTTTACAAGTCTATGAACATGTATGCTAGCATGATCTTAGACAGTAGGTAAAACATGTACAACTTGCTCACATCCTAATCCTTTATCCCATTCTAGCTCTGGACCTAGAAAATATGAGAAACAAAAACATCAACAAAAGTTGGTATGTGGAATTAAAGAGATATACTATGCTGGAATATTGAAAATACTTGAAAAAGAAGAAAGTGAGAAAGAAACATTATTTAATGGCAGAAAATTAGGTAAACCCAAGTTATTAATCATATTTCAATGGACATGTATTACTATGGTGGACTTAGCACAAACATATATTATTGGGTCCTATCCCCACGTACCGTGTACCATTAGGGATCTCCCTGCGTACCTTGTACCATTAGGGAGGTGCTAGTCAACATTAATACTTTCCCTCTCTAATAGGTATATTAATGAACCATCAGTAACTACATTCCATTTTCTTTCCTTAGTGATCTTAGTGTTCAAGGCAGAAACAACAATACATATCGATGTACATCCAACAAGATATTCAAATACATGTAAGCAATTACTCATAATTATCATCCAGCAAAAACTAGTCATATACTTATATCCACGTACCTGAGTTCAGATATTCCTCACATATCCATGATCATCTAGATAATCTGGTCATCACCTGATTAATAACAATTAGTTTTCATTAATACAATGTTCATCATGATTAAGGGTATTTAGGTCCATATTAGGGTTTAGGCCAAACCTAGATTCAAACTGATGTTAGGATGGTGTCTAATATTTTTAGTCTGATCTATATGTCATTATTAAGGTCTGGTATGAATTTCATATTTTTCTTATGCTTTGTATATTTTCTAGAACTAAAATGAGGTTAAAAGCATTAATTTACTCATTAATAAGGAAAGACATAACATTTTGGCATTATAATCATATTAGAGTCCACGTCTGGTTTCTAAGTGATTTTGAGGTTCAAAAATATTTTTCTCAAATTTAATCTCAACCATTTTCTAATTATACCATTTAAATGAAGTATTCTCATCTAAATTAAATTTCTTTAACTTAAGTATCTCAAAAGTCTGATATATAAGTTTTATAAGAAACATAGCATTTTTTTAGTCTAGGGATATTTTTTGGGAATTTATAGGACACTGGAGCTATTTTTAATGATATTTCCAAACTCTGGTCTAATTCTGAGAAATTAAAAGGATTTTACCTTGAGGGGTCCCACAGCCTGAGGTGTCAGCCTCTAGTTGGTCCACGTTGGCTGGACACCTCCTCAAGTCATGCCCAGTTCATCCCATCAGCTAACCCAAGTGTGACCGGTCTAATAGCAGTGGAGTCGGCTCAATGGAAGTCTGGCCTCGCGAGTCTAACCCTGGTCCCCGTTCCTTCCCCTTCGTCTTCTCTCACGTCGTTGCCTCTGTGATGGACTCTGGTGAGAACTGGAAGGCTCCATTTCCTTACATAGTCTAGAATCGAGGAAGGGATCTTCTTCCATCTGATCATCATCTTGCCTGGACAGGGAGTCAGTTCCATCATCGCCGCCGCTCACCAAGGTGACTGTTGCGTCTGCTCTGATCTGGGTGAGAAGACGTCGCCGCCCTGAGCCTTCTCCCCAGTGAGCAATGAGTCAGGTTCAGGGCATCTTCCTCTCCTCTTTCTCCCTCTTCGCTTTCTCATTTTCTCACCAAGACTCTACTCGCAGCCTCCTCTGCGAGATTGGCTTCCTACACGACGAACTGACGAGGACGGACCTCACACAGGGTATCCTCTCTATCTCACAGCACTTGTAGAGGGATCACACGACTGCCATGACTCATAGGTAGTAGGGATTCCTGTTGATCTTTCCCTGGGGTTGGCAACACTGGTCGTTGATGGTGAGCTCTTCCAGTGGTGGCCTTCACAACCTGCATGCTACAAAGGATGAAGGTGGAGTTGTCAGCCAGGCTGGGTGGATGAGGATCTGGCCCCCGCTCTTCCTCGCCCACTTGAGATTCACAGCAAGGTTGAGGGTCCAAGGCTATTGACCTCACCGCCCATGGCCACCGGAGAAGGAAGAAAGCCCGGCGAGGATTCCTCGTGATGGAACAGAACCTCTGTGGTTTGATCACGTAGGATCCCACCGCTACCTCCGTCCGTCGACATGGGGTCTTCGCCACCTTCAGACGAGTCGTGAGGTCTCATCGAGCTTCAGGTCCATTGAATATGCTCACACCGCCGCAGGGGATGATGGACTTATGAGAGACGATGGAGAAAAAGAGATAAAAGTCTCGGGGTGATGGACTTATTCAGACTTCGTATATCAGCTTCAGGTTCCATCACGAGGAATCCTCGCTATCACTATCCCAACCATCGCGCTCACGTTCATTGTCACAGTGGTTGTGATGGTGCCTTCTTCGGCGTCAGTAGCGTTGTTCTTTTTTACATTGATCTTCTTCGTGACGATCTTCCTCCTGACATTCTTCCTCACGTTGACGACCGTCTGAGTAACGGCCATCTCTATCTTCGTTCGTCCCTGGAGGTGGTGGGGGGTTATGTTGAATCCTCGCAATGCACTCGTCCCCTGTGAGAGTACCATCCACGCGAGGCGGCATGGTGACTCAAGGTTAAGGAGCAAAGTTGAACGAGTTTGCTTCCCTTCGGGTTCCCTGAATAGACCGCACAGTCAAGTTAGTAAACTGGACGTGCTAAATGAATTATTCTACGCAAACGCAGTGTAGCAGATTTAAGGTTTCTGTGCAATCAAGCTTATTACTAAGCTTGAGGCACGGGAGTATAGTGAGTGGAATCAAGTTCTTAACGGTGCCATTTTTCCTTGTCCCCGGCAATGGCGCCAAAATGTTGACCGACCTAAATCGCATGTGTAACGTCCCCAGATTTTCACCTTCTCAAAACCCCATGGAGATGAGAAGATGAAATCCAAACACGTTAGAAAATTGTTTCATAGAGCGATGTGGAAGCATAATACGCATACATGAACATTCCACCATAGACATACACCATAACATTCGCAACATTCAACATGTACATTATTACAACATGAATTACAATTGTATATTGAAAGAGAAGTTTACAAGTCTATGAACATGTATGCTAGAAGGATCTTAGACAATAGGTACAACATGTACAACTTGCTCACATCCTAATCCTTTATCCCATTCTAGCTCTGGACCTAGAAAATATGAGAAACAAAAACATCAACAAAAGTTGGTACGTGGAATTAAAGAGCTATACTATGCTGGCATATTGAAAATACTTGAAAAAGAAGAAAGAGAGAAAGAAACATTATTTAATGGTAGAAAATTAGGTAAACCCAAGTTATTAATCATATTTCAATAGACATGTATTACTATGGTGGACTTAGCACAAACATATATTATTGGGCCCTATCCATGTGTACCTTGTACCATTAGGGATCTCCCTGCGTACCTTGTACCATTAGGGAGGTGCTAGTCAACATTAATACTTTCCCTCTCTAATAGGGAGATTAATGAACCATCAGTAACTACATTCCATTTTCTTTCCTTAGTGATCTTAGTGTTCAAGGCAGAAACAACAATACATATAGATGTACATCCAACAAGATATTCAAATACATGCAAGAAATTACTCATAATTATCATCCAGCAAAAACTAGTCATATACTTATATCCACGTACCTGAGTTCAGATATTCCTCACATATCCATGATCATCTAGATAATCTGGTCATCACCCGATTAATAACAATTAATTTTCATTAATACAATGTTCACCATGTTTAAGGGTATTTAGGTATATATTAGGGTTTAGGCCAAACCTAGATTCGAACTGATGTTACGATGGTGTCTAATATTTTTAGTCTGATCTATATGTCATTATTAAGGTCTGGTACGAATTTCATATTTTTCTGATGCTTTGTATATTTTCTAGAACTAAAATGAGGTTAAAAGCATTAATTTACTCATTAATAATGAAAGACATAACATTTTGGCATTATAATCATATTAGAGTCCACTTCTGGTATCTAAGTGATTTCGAGGTTCAAAAATATTTTTCTCAAATTTAATCTCAACCATTTTCTAATTATACCATTTAAATGAAGTATTCTCATCTAAATTAAATTTCTTTAACTTAAGTATCTCAAAAGTCTGATATAGGAGTTTTATAAGAAACATAGCATTTTTTGAGTAGGGATGTTTTTTGGGAATTTATAGGACACTGGAGCTATTTTTAATGATATTTCCAAACTCTGGTCTAATTCTGATAAATTAAAAGGATTTTACCTTGAGGGGTCCCACAGCCTGAGGTGTCAGTCTCTAGTTGGTCCTCGTTGGCCGACCACCTCCTCAAGTCACGCCCGGTTCAGCCCATCAGCTAACCCAAGTGTGACAGGTCTAATAGCAGTGGAGCGGGCTCAACGGAAGTTCGGCCTCGTGAGTCTAACCCTGGTCCATGTTCCTTCCCCTTCGTCTTCTCTCACGTCGTCGCCTCTGCGATTGACTCCGGTGAGCACTAGAAGGCTCCATTTCCTCACATAGTCTGGAATCGAGGAAGAGATCTTCTTCCATCCGATCGTCATCTTGCCTGGACAGGGAGTCAGTTCCATCATCGCCGCCGCTCACCAAGGTGACTGTTGCATCTACTCTGATCTGGGCGAGAAGACGTCGCCGCCCTGAGCCTTCTCCCCGGTGAGCAATGAGTCAGGGTCAGGGCCTCTTCCTCTCCTCTTTCTTCCTCTTCGCTTTCTCATTTTCTCGCCAAGACTCTGCTCGCAGCCTCCTCTGCGAGATTGGCTTCCTACACGATAGGGGTGTAAACGGTGCGGGTACGGTGCGGGTCTGGCCATACCCATACCCATATCCATCTAATTTAGCGGGTCTGGTTCCGGTTCTAGACCCGCATAATACAAAACCTGGACCCGCACCATACACGTACCCGCAATAATAGCGGGTATGCAGTGCGGGTATGCGGGTAAGCGGTTCTATAAGACATCATATTGTTTATGTAAGAGAAATGACTATGTTATATATATTTAACACAACAAGATATTGTTATCATATAGTATATTAACATGTAATAGTTATATTAGACAATGCTATATTCTATACAATAAAATTAATTGAGTAATTGTTTACATATTTTTAGTCATGATCATAACATTTAATTTACGTAGAAAGTAATGTAGATTAGTAGACATTTTGATTTTAAGTTTACATATGATGTTTGTTATTGTAACTAGAATAGTTAATTCTTAGTTATACGACTAGTCTCAACCTTAGAGTAGGATATAATCACAATAATTATATTAATTAGATTAGTAAAGTATGATATATATATAACATATTATTTTAGTAGTTACTTATATATAGCGGGTACACGGGTCTAACGGGTCTGGGTCCAAGCATACCCATTATTGGACCCACTTATATGCGGGTCCAAGGGTATACGGGTCCAAGGGTATGCAGGTATAAAAAATTAGACCCGTAACGGGTTTTTTAAGGGTCCGGATTTGCGGATCCGCGGGTCTACCCGTACCCATTTACAGCCCTACTACACGACGAACTGACGAGGACGGACTCACATAGGGTATCCTCTCTATCTCACAACACTTGCAGAGGGATCACGCGACTTCCATGACTCGGAGGTAGTAGGGATTCCTATTGATCTTTCCCTGGGGTTGGCAACTCTGGTCGTTGATGGTGAGCTCTGCCGATGGTGGCCTTCACAACCCGCACGCTGCAAAGGATGAAGGTGGAGTTGTCAGCCATGCTAGGTGGATGAGGATTTGGCCCCCGCTCTTCCTCGCCCACTCGAGATTCACAGCAAGGTTGAGGGTCCAGGGCTATTGACCTTGCCACCCATGGCCGCCGGAGAAGGAAGAAAGCCCAGCGAGGATTCCTCGTGACGTCACAGAACCTCTGTGGTTTAATTACGGAGGATCCCACCGCTACCTCCATCCGTCGACATGGGGTTTTCGCCACCTCCAGACGAGCCGTGAGGTCTCATCGAGCTTCAGGTCCGTTGAATATGCTCACACCGCCATAGGGGATGATGGACTTGTGAGAGACGATGGAGAAAAAGAGATAAAAGTCTCTCAGTACCAGCTTCAAGTAAACAGAAATGGGTTCCGATTGTTGTGTAGATCCTTAGTTTGCGAGTGAAATATCCAGCGATTATCCCCCTTTCATCAGATCCAAACTACACTTCCACCTTGATTTGTTCCTCCATTTTCGGAGGTGAGCAACGACCTGAAAGTTATTCAAACTTCATATATCAGCTCCTGGCAAGGTTCCACATAGCCCACTAACACAATGGTAGCGTGACATTGTTGTGTTGCAGTGGCCACTCGACTTTATTCCAATATTATTGAAACCTTGCTCCCTTAACCAAAATAATCAATATTTTCACTTGCATAGGCTTGAGAAGAAATATTTGCACTTCAGACATATGTTTATAATATCCTAAAATATACCCTACCAAAATTTGGAGGCTCATAATCAAATGTTTGTCTATTAATTGATTCCTCCAATAACATCAATATAGGGGTAGATGGTCAAATAAAATGATCAATTATATTTAAGTTGTAACCAAACAACTTCAATACACTTACGGTGATCATGATACAACCTAGAGTTCCTAATGAACTATTCATATTCATGTATATCGTGAATGGTTATATAAGAACATAATTACCCAATTTGATTAACTAAATATATTCCTCATCATTGACATAAATTATGTGTCATGATCATAAATTGGAATTTTATTGTGACAAGAATCAACAATTGAATAACTAATCATTCAATTTGGGTTCAACCATCTACACAATATTCATAGTCCTTGAACACCATATTGGGTATTAAGACCCTAAAATCAGGGTCATCACAGCACGTCCAAAAAGGAGCAGATCCGGAGTAGTCGGACTCCTAAGATAGTAACCCGACACTTAAGCCCCCACAACTATTATATGGGGTATGATGTACGAATCAGGGTTGAACCACATGGACAAGGTTAGCATATGTTAAGCACTAAGGGTCTCACACTCATACACTCTGGATAACATATGGTTTAAAAGGGTGTTCCCAAAAGAACAATAGTGCTCAAACCAAAGTAAAAGAAATAAACCAAAGATAAGAAAAACAAAGTGTAACAAAATAAGATGGAAACAAAGATATGGGAGGGAAACTTGGATTGGTTTTCGCCTACTAAGACCTCTCACCAACATTCAAACTTTATCTCTCCCTCTCATATACTCCTATCAAGACAACAAGCAATCTGATAAGTGCCCATTCATTTCTCTCTAAATATAAGGATAGATCTAAGTCCAAGGGCAGTCTCTATCTCGAGATGACTATCCAAAAACTACAAAGTAGAACATATGACCATAAGCTTTAGCATTCCAACATTTTCATGCATTCATACTACTACATAACACAAGATATTAGTAATGCTACTCTTTCGAGGTACCAACGATCAAACATCACAAGATGGTAGCTAAGCATACAAGTGAAGCATTAAAATCGGTGCATGGAGATAATCTTGACAAGAGTATATATATATTCAAAAGGGAGAGACAATATACATGTTGGGAGAGACTTAGTGGCTACTCCCAACCCAAGTTAAGTGTTTAGCCACACACATTTACGGGAAGCATAACGTCATCACAAAATGATAGATACATCGAGTTCTATGAATAGAGGAGGGAAGTACAGTGAGATAGAAGTGATAGATCTAGATAGAGAGGGAAGAACGTGATACAACACAGTACTTCTCCATATCTAGATCCAGGAGGTCGATGGTGTGGACGTTGTCCTTCTCTTGAAGAAAATGGTGCCTTCAGTCTTCTCTCTCCTCAGCTTCTGCCTTTAGAGATCCAAGACTGGATGGATGGGAATGAGTCTGTAAAATGACAGCACTTCGTGGTCCTTCGAGATCTGATGATTTGACAAGACGGGTAGGTGGTCTATTTATAGGCGTGCTCCACCAACTTAACTCTTAGACCACGGTTGAGGCTTGGCTTTAGATGAAGCTTGATCGCGGTTGAGGCTATATCACCATCCTCTCCTTAATCGAGGTTGGTTAAGTCACCCCCTCAGTCGCGGTCTAGATGATGCGTCCTTTGGTCAGACCATGGTCTAAATAACAGTTGCAGGCTTCACACCGCAGGTGTGTAGACCGTGGGTGTGAGGAGTATGAGGCACCGCAGTTGTGAGGGGCCGTGGGTGTGAGGCATTGAGGTGCTCGTGGAGACCTCGACCACGGTGGGATGGTCTCTGATGGTCAGATGGGCCGTGGTCGAGGTGTTGATCGTGACATTGGCTTGATGTGACCTTGCAACCATGGAAAAAGTGTGTAAGTGAGATACTTGGTATAAAGTGTTAAAATAAGTGGAGAAAATCTATAAAAGGTATGCTCGGGGGGTATAAAATATATGCAATATGTGCATAAAATAAGGTGCTATCACAACCCACACTCTAGTCTTATGTGTTACTGGTGTCTATCTACCTTCTACAATAACAACCGACTAGGGACATAATAAGAATGTACATACTCTTAGCATTCGTATGATCTCATTCTCCAAGTCATGTACTTGCAGACATACGTCATTAAGTATTGTTACTTTTTAGACATTTATAATGTTTCATCATTATCTCATAACTGAATTAAATAGAATGAATTAGAAGGTTGCCTTTATGTGTATTAATCAAATCCTTTATAGTATGTGTCATGTCAATCATCACATGATTGGCTCTATGGGCATACCTTACCAACAAACTCCCACTTGCACTTAGACCCAATCACCCACAAATCTCATTCTTAGTGATCTAAACATGTTCACCATGTTTTTGTTGAGCAAGTGCTAATCTAACGGGTTAGCAATACTTTTACTATTAATTGATATATTGCATGTTTTGTATCTCCTTATTGTGAGATGAAACTACTGTAATATGGTATCTGAAATTCCTTGCCTAACAAGTAGCTCCATTGTTGTCACAGTATCACTACTGAGTCATCAATGGTAGGAACATCTATAAGTTCATCATATGAACTTCTAGATCCATCTAGTATCACTTTGTGTTTGTAGCACAAGTATACTCAGCTTCTATTGTAGAATAGAATTAATGGATATTAGTTCGGAACCCTTTCAACGAACAACATTTCTCCTTTAAAACATATTTTATTGCAATCACTTTTGTCATTATGGAAGCTTGCATCGATGTAATATTTACATCAAACTCTTCCTTTTATTGTTATTTTAATTATTAACAATCTATCCTTAGTACTTCTCAAGTACTAATGGATATCTTTCATGACTTTATGATAACCCTTATTGGAATCATCTTGTCATGTCCAACACATACAACATTATATGGGATAAGTACATCTTTAGCATTCATGATAGATCCATTGTTACAACCTATGGCATCTTATCATGTCATTTCCATTCTTTACAAGAATTGGAACATATGGTTCATGAGACTAATCTGTATTCTCTCTCATTGAATCCTTCTGTATTGAACTCCTTCAACACATTGTTATTGTATGTGCTCAAACTTTCCTTGTGAACATTCAAGAACTATCTTTATAGGTCTTGATCCTTACCTCATAAGATGTTTCACCTAACCCTTCATTTTTTAAGGTGTTTTCCATGCCATCTCTCAATATTCACAATATTGAGATGTTATTCCTCAATATGTGAAATATTCATATATGTTCCCATTAAATCTTGTGTAATCACAGATTTCATATTTTATCCTGATTCAAGTCAAACTCTTTGACTATCTTCTCAAGTCAAAAGATCACTCCTCTGAGATGCTTGTTTCAATCCCATATTGAACTTTGTAGTTTATAGACTTTATTTGCATTTTTGAAGTTATAAAAACCTTAGGTTGTATCACATACACATCCTCCGAGGATGTGTATGCTAAATCGCTTAGTCTATTTTAACTACAACAACAAGCTTGATAATTGGTAAAGGAATTTCTATCATCTTTAACAACTTGAACTGATTTGAAAAATTAGTCAACCAGTCTGTCCTTTTATGTTATCCATGTAGGTCTTTGACATAAGACCCTATTGCACCCTTTAGGTATCACCCCTTTAGGTGGCACTCCCAAGGTCCTACCTTGTTAGTTTACATGGACTCCATAATGGATTTAAGTTGTTACTCAGATTATGGTACTCTATAGCTTCTAGTCGATTAGTTGGCTCATCTTGTCATGACCAACCTATCTTAGTTGTTGGATTTACAATCCTCAATCTCATACATGTTCTACTAGAAGTATTTTATTATGTGTTACATGATGAACTTGTGATTTCCACAACAACTTGTGATTTTCTTAGTTCTTATTATGCATCTTTGTTGTGCTGGCACATTTTGAGTTCTACTTTTACTCCCACTAATTCTTTAGGAACTCAGTTATCCTGATAAAAAAAACACTTTTTTCATTAGATTGGGATTAATAGTAATACTCAACAGTCATGGTTTATGGATAAACGTTCTTTAAGAAACTACTTTCTCAATGTAGGTTTCAATCCTTTAAACATATTGGGACATTCCAATATCATATCATATATGATGTCTTATAAACCATTCAGATGGTACATGATTTAATGATAGGTATATCTTTATGAGGATACAAGAAGATTAGATTAATTGATAATGATATCATGACTCATCGTGGTATAACTCATTCATTCTGACATATCATCATGTTCATATGGATTTAACTTGTGATACATTATCATGGTTCTTTCCTAAAGGTTCTCAAGGTATTGATGTAAAGTATTTCAAGATTTGATCTCATCAAAGTCTATTAATACTTTTGTCAAAATTATATTTCATTTATAATCTGTTGGAACACTTCAAGAGATCTATGTTACTATATACTGAGTGCATATCATCATATTACCAGTAAATTAAATGAAGTATAAGTCACTATCTGTAGCATTCATTCCATTAGATCTTCATGCATCATATGTATGAGGTCTGATGGAAGGCTATCCTCCCACTACATCTAGTGAAGGATATCATGTCACATTGTGCATAAATAAGGCTTTGAATGTTACCTTAGGTTCGGTAACCAAGGGAATCTTGTAATTTGTATTCTAGATATGCATTTCTTATATATACATCCAAGGTGACTATTGCTAATGATAGGCTTGATTTATCAATTACAATCCTTCGGTACTAACTTCATAAAACTTATCCAAGATTCTTTCAAAGTAAAGATCATTAGATATTTGGGCATTACCATGCAAGATCATATCTTTTAAAATAGAAACATAAATATCTTACTATATCGATTCATCAATCTTGTCATACAAGATGCTTAAAGTAAATGTTTCTATTTTCTTGGCATAATGGAATAGAAATTCAACTAACTCTATTACATTCCCATAGGGCTAAGATAAATTTCAATGAGACTAAATCTTCTGCAACTCTTGCTCTGCCTTGTCCATCTTTGTCCTTCCATGAAACTTTTACTTTTTGGCAGATCACATAAAGTATGTCATATCTCTATTTTGTATCACATACCAAGATGAAGTAATCAAATTTATCTTATAGTGTGTATACCTGAAGTGGAGACCTCAGTGCCTTCATTCTTTTTCTTTAGTTCCTCTAACCAGAGTGGGTAATTTCTTTTCTAATGTCTAGGATGGTGACAATGGTGACATTTGCTTCTTTTCTTCACTCTCCATTTTCTTTGAGATCTGAAGATTTGGGCTTCTGGCCAACTTTAGAATTCGTCTTAGTTTTCCCTTTGCCTTTAGACTTCTCATTTGTCTTGCTAATCACCATCACAGACTTGGGATTGTCTTTCTTCATGTGTCCCTCAATTGTTCTCAACATGCCCAACAACTCTGTAAATGATTTGTCAAAGTCATTCATGTTGTAGTTCATGACAAACTGATTGTATGATTCTATCAGAGATTGTAGAATGACATCAGTGGCAAACTCTTGACCCAAGGGGAATCCAAATCTAGCTAACTTCTCTACATACCCAATAAACTTGAGCACATGAGGACCTACTGGATCTCCCTCTACCATGTTGCATTTGAAAAGTGTTTTAGAGAAATTGTATCTCTCTTATCTTGCCTAATCTTAGAACATGTTCTTGAGATGTGTGACCATCTCAATCACATCCATGTTCTCATGCTTCCTCTGCAACTCATAGTTCATGGATCATAGCATCAGACACTTGACATCCATGGCATCTTTAGTATGCTTCTTATAAGCATCCATGTCAGACCTAGGTGCAGTTGGAAGGGGTTCTTCAAGTTTTGGCATCTCCAGGACAGAGCTTGCATTCCTATGTGACAACAATTCTCGCGTCCAAAAATAAATTGTGAAAATTGTTCCCATTTAGCTTGTCTTTCTCAAGGACTGATTGCAAAGAAAAATGATTGTTGTTTGTTGTCATTTGATTCTACAAAAGAGTTTGCAATTTTTTCAAAACTCATTTGATTTGATTTTATTAAGATATTAGCAACATTTATTAGGTCAAAAATTAACTATCATTCTCATTATTTTGTTCAAATTGGTAACCCTCAAGTATCAATTTGGAAAATTGCAGTGAATCAATTTCCTAATGAGTAAGATCCAAAATTATTCAATTATCACCCGACCAACACTGTAATAAATAATCAACCATTAAGGTAGACTATATTCTAATTGCATCAGATATAATTCTTGATAGACGATATGTGCAACTCATTGCCATACTCATTTGTATGATTTTGGGCTTAGATGCTCTAAGAATCACCAGTTAAGTCTGACTCAATAGCCAACATAATAGTAATGCACCCCACAAAGGCAGAACCTACATTACTAACATCACACTTCTACAAGGTAGATGGCACACCAAGTGAGGGCATAACTTGCACTTGGTTGAACAAGCTTTACATGTGTGTTGCTAATGCAAAGCATATTAGACTTAATATATTTGATTTAGGGGTTTATATTATATTATATTATATTATATATATATACATATAATGTATCCAATCACCACATATATAGTATGTATCATATACATGTTATATCCCACAACGTAAACATGCAATATAAAGCAAAAGGCGATGGTTATGGCCATATCTACTATAATTCCTTTGATTCATAAGGAATTCCTACCGCCTAGGTCAATCATCACATCACATGTATGAACATGTTGCTGGTGTAGATCTATGCTTGCCAATATGGGTAGATTAATTTAACTCTTGAACCATTTTGTCTTGCCTCTTAGCCAATTAGTTGGTACTTGGGACGGTCGTCTAGCCTCCTTGTCCAACCAATGTCTGGACTCCTTCCAGATGGTCGGTTGGGTCGACCGGGAAGTCGTTTGGCTCCTTTGTTCTGTCCTCCAAGTTCTTCGGACGGTCGGCTCATCTCATGAACTAGTCGTCTCATCTGGCTATGATCATCTTCTTTGTCTTTGTAAGAAATAAAACTATCATATTGCTATTTTATTACATTGATTATAAAGAAACCTCGAGTTACACTCGAGGGGAGCAAAGGTAGGAAAGAATTAACTTTACATTGGAAATAAGGAGGTGGAGGTTCGGTACATAGACCAAGATAAACAGGAATAAAACCAAACCACCCAAGAAACACAATTAAATTGGGTTTAGGCCATAACCATGCTACACATCCACCATCAAAATTGCTTTTAGGGTGATGCATGTAAATTGCATACATACATATATATATATATATATATATATATATATATATATATATATATATATATATATATATATATATGTATGTATATATATAGATAGAGAGAGAGAGTCAGGCTAGTGTACAGTCGAGTGTACCAGAGGCACCGTACACCTCAGTCATTTTTTAAGATGCAATAAATTTTTGAAAAATCTAAACCATTGATCTTCTTAATTATCATAAGAACATACTATATAATAAATTTTAGCTCATTTGGACACTTATAGGTCATGCATCTAAAGGAGGCAAAAATCATGTATTTCAACATAATATATAATAAATTTTAGCTCATTTGGACACTTATAGGTCGTGCATCTAAAGGAGGCAAAAATCATGTATTTCAAATCAGTTTTGTGCGTCGATTTTGTTGTCCTTGGATGAGTGATTTACACTCATCCAAATGAGTTCAAATTTTGTATGTGACCTATTATTATTGTAACCATGAAGATCAATGGATTAGATTTCAGAAAAAAAAATGGTCTAGATAGGCAAACCCCATTGGGGTGTACGGCATGATGTGTACACTCGAGTGTATTCTAGCCTGACTCTCTCTCTCTATATATATATATATATATATATATATATATTAGTTTGTGATTATGTGGTCTTTGATCGGATACGCATATGAGACAGTTTAAATATTCACATCATATGCAATTAATAAACAAGGAATCCAAAAATCGAATCATATCAATTATCCTAAAATATAATACATTGATGTGACTTTGATACCACTATTGGAAAATATGGGCACAGAGTAAGGTAGCAGAAATAAAAAATTTATCTATCAAGTATTCCCCATAATAGCAAGATCACATGAACTGTTATGAAATAGGAAGGATGGTTTAGTGAGTTTATATTTGGTCCTGGAGCAAGTCCAGTGAAAAAAAACTCATTACAATGCAATTGTCTGCTAGTTGTTCTTGCACGGTGGTTGTGCAGCTCCTGGTCTTCACCACAGACCGTAGTCTCACCACAGATTGTAGACTGGCTTTTTCCTCCTAGCAGTATCCAAAGGACTCCTACCTCTAGAGTAGTCCACACGGACCAACTAGAACTCTTGTCGTTCAACTTGAACGGACAAGAAGGAGTTGTCCCTCCCATTGTGTATTAGTCACCAACTTGTTCTCCCACAACAATGATCTTCAATTGTTCTCTCCCATCGCTATCCCTCCCTAGTTGGGTAGGACTTTCTCGGGCTCTCTTAGTTACCACAACTAGAGAGGATAGTAATTGTCAGAGCAACTAATTCTCAATTGTCTATGTTGTAGTGTGCACTAGGAAGCCCCCACTACCCCTCTATTTATAGGCGGGGTTAGGGACAGGGTTCCCAATCTATTCATGATCTGTATGGGAGTGGAAGGGACCAAAAGATCTTGATTTTTTACAATCTGCAACATCTGAAATGGTCGTCTGGTAGACTAAACAGTCGTCTGGCTAATGAGATGGTCGTTTCTGTCTGTGAGATGATTGTCTGGTAGCTTCCCAATTGTATATGAATTTGACAATTTGAATCCAAGTAATGCACATTATGATGTCAGCAATAATTCCTTATTACAATCGGATTTCACCATGAACTGAGCGATCTCGCACATGCGAGACAGTCGTCTCACTCACCCAGACGGTCATCTGGTGAGTCGAGCCAAACTGGTCAATTCACACCTCAGTTTGGTCAGAACTTAGCCATTTCAAATTCTGATTAGCCTGACAACCCAAACGGCCATCTCAACTTTTGAGCTGACCGTTTGGCACTCTAAATGGTCATCTCAACATGTGATACGATCGGTTGGGGTGCAGTCAGCAGATCCATTATGTGAATTGAGTACCTAAACACTTTAATAATCAATCCAATCATCATTCAAGATTAAACTCCTCTTGTGGATGAGTTCCTATGTGTGTGACCCTATAGGTTCCACATCACGTTGGCAGTGAGAATTCATAACTGACTTATGTCATCACAAGAAGAGAGTGGTATCTAGACGCACATTAGTGCTACCCAAGTGAATGTAAAGTTGGAGAACAACTTCAACCTACAATTTGTGTAAGGTGTTATGGTTATTGTGCAATTTTTTGTCTATGATATCCAAAATGAACTTGAGGCATGGAATCATCATCCTCTCAACGTTCGATCCATGTTCTTTGAACCAAGAGCAAACTGTCTGGGATAATGTGAACTCAATATCATATATTAATTCACATGTGCATGCACATGCGTTTCTCAGTCTAGCTTATCAAGTGACCAAGATATCATATTCCAATAGGAGGGATGAATTCCATCTCTATCACTCAAAGTCTATCCCCATGTGTCAAATCTACCTAACTATTACCTTTATGGCAATTCTTCATTCAGGATTATGTTTGATGATGTCAAAGTATACCCAACGACATGTTATGAGTGCAGTGATTTTAGGTTTAAGAACCACAATCACCACCATCACTCTGAGAAATGCTATGACTACCAACGATGGTTTCCATGTGTCATTCTCAAGGTGGTTCTATCTAATGCACTATTCCCCCACATGTCTATGTGTGTTGGGTTTGATATGCCATATCATGACTAATGAGATTCAGTCATCAACCAACCCACACTTCAGGCTTATGTGTTACTGGTGTCTATCTACCATCCACAATAACAACTGACTAGGGACATAACAAGAATGTATATACTCTTAGCATTCATATGATCTCATTCTCCAAGTCACGTACTTGAAGACATACATCATTGGGAATTGTCATCTTTTAGACATTCATAATGTTTCCTCATTATCTCATAACTGAATGAAACATAATGAATTGGAAGCTTGCCTTTATGAGTATTAATGAAATCATGTATGGTATGTGCCATGTCAATCATCACATGATTGGCTCTATGGGCATACCTTACCAACATAAAGCACAGACAAGCATATACTAAAAAGCATGATTAAGGAATCCATGTATTCCATACCAAGGATATGAGAACTGAAACCTCAGTACCAAAAAAATGTAATGGAACGTGAGGACTAAAACCTCAGTGCATTGGCAAGAGGACTAAAACCTATGTGCATTGGCATGAGGACTTAAAACCTTAGTTCCTAAATTAATATATTGCAAGAGGACTATAACATCAGTGCACTTGTAGGAGGATTATGACCTCAATGCCTCAAACAACATGATGTCACTACTTCTAGCTATGACTAGTCAACTCACTCACAGATAGGACAGGCAAGAACAAGGTATAGTTATTTTCATGCAAAGGATGAGAATATCGACTTGTCATCAAATGGGGTCAGAGAACCCAAATCATTAATAATACTAGGTCAGGAGACCATCAATGTGGTATTCACATATCAATGTTAACAAATCAGGGAGATACTCACAAGGAAGAGTACTATCATAAGATTATATGAATGTTCACAATTTAATCAATGCCTCATATGAGAAAAGGTTATTTGGTCATGATATTATGCCCAATTTAAATATAGAAGATGCACATACCTTGACTAGAGTGTTAAATCAGATATCAATTTCTACCCTTCCTAGTCTAAAGTCACCTCAAATCTTCATACGGTATTTTTTGCATCAATTAGGGTTCAATTTATGCTAAATAAGATTAAATTAACCCTAGACATCCAAATCTTATGGAGAAACTCTAGGTTGAACCTTGACATTAACCTAATTTAGGGTCTAGGTCTACTAATTAATATCCTGACTCAAAGTCTCAACTTTGTTAATTATAATGGTTCCCTTAATTATTAATATGAGTTTAAGAGGATAGAAACCCTAAATGTCCAGTCCATAAAATTTTGAAAATCAGGCTATGAAAACCATGCCAAAAGATAGAGAAAATACCATGATTTTAAAACATGTTTTACGTAATTTTTTTAGCTTCCAATACAAATATATGACTTCTACAAGTTTTAGGGTATTTACTAACAAGTTGTTAAAATGTTTTGCAAATGAACAAAATGACCTTGCATTATCTTCTCAAAACATTAGGGCATGACAGTTCAATGTTATCTCATGTCATTCATTTAAGCATGCGACAAAATGGAATGTAACGTGGTGATTTATAGAAATACCCATGTGGGAAATCAATATCAGAAAGAAAAAAAGGGGGTCAGGTAGGTAACTTCTACCTAGGTCACCCTCCCCCTACCTCTTGCA
Source organism: Alisma plantago-aquatica (assembly GCA_963693085.1). Lineage (NCBI taxonomy): Eukaryota > Viridiplantae > Streptophyta > Magnoliopsida > Alismatales > Alismataceae > Alisma > Alisma plantago-aquatica. The sequence goes on along the minus strand of OY856415.1, from coordinate 684,415,991 downwards.
TGCCATGGTTTTGTGCATTGCAAAAATAATGATGAGTAATAATTGGGGAAAAGCCCATTCATGACTTTCTCGAGAAATCAACGATCCAATCATGAAAGTCATCATCCAAGGTATCTTACTCAAGGTTCTATTATGATCCAAAGTAGTGATCTGTCAAGAATAGGTGCCACAAACTCAACCCAAGAAGCACCTTCAGTGGCAGGTGAAATGTTGGTGAGTTACAAAATTGAGTCTAGAGGAGAAGGGCTCATTATGATGTGAAACTTGGGATGGGGTAGGTATATATAGGGTTAGATATTAGGGTTTGTATAAGGTGGTTGCGAGAGCCTTGGAACCCAAGATTTGGGAAAATCTTGAATTCTCTAGATTAGGGTTTGAGAAGGGGATCAAAGGGTGTGGGTTTTGTTAAGGAATCAGTTGGAGAAAGAATTGTGAGCAATGAAGAACCAGTTCAAGAGAAATCTCAATTTTAGTTTTACTTAAATCTCACGACATGTTTCCAAATAGGCGCAAGGTTGGTGAAGACCTCCCTATTGTCAGATTTTGATCCTACAGAGAGAGAAATCACATACATCAACCTAATGAATCAAATACATGTGACATTAATGCCTTTCCAAAATATATTTGACTAAATTGATCTATTTTAATTTATTTTTCTTTCCCAATCAAATTGGATGAGTAAACCAAGTTCAAATAAAGTGAAAATTTTCAAGTAGACTAATAGCAGCCCAAAGAATCCAAAACTAAAGTCTATTTTTCCTTTTGGAAGAAAAAAACTTAAAACCCACCATTTAAGGGAAAGTCAATTTTCAACATATTAATATATTTGTTTTTCATTTATTCACCAATTTTTGTGTGTGGTTCCTTATTACCCATACCTACCCATAGGAAAAGTCTAGAATAATAATTTTTAACTTAAATAATTCAATTTGATAAGTTGCACTATTAGGACCAAATTTAGTGCACACTCCTATTCCTTGTATTAAACCATCAAATAGTTATGTTATTGGATAAAACCTTATAATTTAAGATTATTAACATCTTAGTTCAAATCAAATTAAGAAGAGGGTTTCAAAATAAAAGATTATTAAATAAAGGGGGGAAAGTAGTATTTACCTAAATTTGGTTATGTTAGAATAGCTTAAATCTTTTACAAATTGAAAAATGAATGCATACTATTGCATTCACATTGACATTTGACATTTCTCCCTTTAGAATATCTCTTGTTGAAAGGATCATATAAGTTTGTAGTTGTATGTTCGCTGTTGATGTAGCCCTATTTTAGGGTTTCATCTTATGTCTTTTTGCATTTCAATCACATCTAAACATGTTAGATTGCATGACATTCCCCTTGATATGTGTATTACTATCAAACACACTTATGGATGTTCTTTGCATGCTTTTCGAGTATGTGCGGATTGACAGGAGAGAAGGAGGGTTATCTTAGGGTTCCTTCATCATAGGAGTCTAAGGAGGGTCCAAGAGCTTCCCTAATCTACCCCTAGTTGCCAAGAGTCAAGTCAAGAAATCCATGAAAATCTAAAGCTAAAGAGAAAAGTGCCTTAGAAGACCCCAGCATGATCGTGGTGCCAAAGAATGGTCGTACTATCAAAGTTAAAATCATAGTAGATTGAAATAGTTAAAGCATTGAAGAAAATCTCAAAATCAAGGCAGTGCTGGACTGTACGATCATGCCAAGTAGGACCATGCCCGGGCATGATGACCAACACGGTAGGGGTACCAAAAACCCAGCATGCTCGTGGTGAGTAGAATGGCCAGTACTCCCTCCTCCCTGAACCTAGTGTGTGGCCTCGCACGACTGTGGAAGCACCTTCCCACCACTTTCGTGGTGATTGCTACAGTCTTTCCACTGAGATCCAAAACTTCAAACATGACCTGACATTTTTCCATCATTCACACCACGACCTGTCCACCCCAGCACAACCATTCTGCACCTTATCCAGCACGACCATGGTGTCCAGAATGGTCGTGATGGCCTAAAAACCTAGAACATTTTGCATTGTATTTTCCATTATACCCCCACTTGACCTAGTACTTCCCTACCACCTATATATACTTGGGTGGTGGTTGGAGCACTAGGTTATCTACCTCTCAGTCCCTGTTAGCACCCTCTTAACCATTCATTCCACCCACCACTCCATTCCACTTGCATTTCATCACCTTGCACCCTAAAACCCTTCTCTTTAGGGTTTTGGCCATTTTCCACCCCATTTCCATGTCATCCTACCTAGGAGGAGGGAGGTTCTTGAGCTTATACTACTAATAGGTGGAGAAGGAGGAGTCTCCATTGAGCTACCATGGCTTTCCACTCCTCTACTTATTCTTCTTTCTCCATTTTTTTACTTTCCTTTGTTATGAGTAGTTAGGCCCCCAAAGTGGGTTGTTTGGGGTTAAAATGTTACTTTGATACCATGTTGAGGGAAATGGATATGTAAACATTGTAATTTTGTTTACTAATGATTATTTTCTACTTTCTTTTCATTTCTCATAAATTGGTTGTTGGTTTGTGTTTGAAACCACCTAGGATTCTAGGGAAATTGCTTACATGTAGCTATTTTGGGAATTGCTCCTAGGTCCAATTAGTGGATCGCAAGATAGCTACACATCTTCCTACATTCTAATCAATTCTTCAACACCTATGTGAGATATCTAAGTAGCTAGTTATAAGCATTTAGTGTAATTAACTTGGAGCTTCCTAAAGGCTAGATGGTAGGTGATGTGAGGTGTGAAACCCTCAATTCCACTCTCCGTTGTTGCCTTCGACCTCCAATTGTCCTAAGATCTTATATCCTAGAAACCTAGACTTGACTAGATCCTAATAGAACTCCACCTAAAATATAATCCAATTGAGCCTTGTAAGGTTGGATAGGGGTGTTAGGGGTTAGTTCCCCTATACAACCCTATTCCACCCATGACCAATTAGCAGCTTAGGGAAATACATTCATGTCAATCATGTTGTTGGTTTGGTAATCTAAATGAAAGACTAGTTTACATGTTATCACCACGAATTCAATTAACAAGTACATTCCTTCAAACAACACTTCCCATTCTTTCTTTAAAACCCTAATTTGCCTTCTTTCTTAGTTCATGTTATCTTAGCTAGTCTATATACATTCCTAGTTAATTATGCTTGCTTTTGCCTTGTTCTTGATAGTTTAGGATTTAATTGCCTTTTAGTCCTAATTTCTAGTTTAGTGTGGTGCTAGTATTGCATTTCTTTCCTTAGTGTAATTTGGTCCCTTTTACTACTAAGCTTCCTTTCTTGCTCATTAGCATTAAATTGTCTAGGGTTAGCTTAGGTTTTGATTCTTGCTCTTGCTTTATTTCATTGCTTGTTCATTATTATTTAAACAAACAAAACCAACTTCAACCCTAGACTACATAGTAGGAACCTAGCCTAAACTAACTAATCTCTAATGCCCCTCTCTCATTTAGGTTTGACCCCTAACTTGCCTTTTGCTATACGATCACGTGCTCTTATGGGGTAGAATTTATTTTGTGTATTTGAGTGTGTCCATCTTAGGGTCTTATAAATTTGTAAGCCTGAGTGTGCGTGTCTCGCGCGTGCACCAAGCTTTCTGGTGATGTTTCCACGGAGAAAGGCGCTCAAACTAGCCATTTAGTTTTTCCTTGATCTTTTCCTATTGTCTCACAATTGTTATTGTTTATTCTTTGTGTTATTTTGGCATTTTGGTTTGCTAAATTGTCCTCTTTTGTTTGGTTGTGTCTTGTGCATAAGACAAGAAACTCATAGAAGACAAGATGGAAGGCCAAAATGCACCACACAAGCCACTTCATAAATAATTCATGCCTAGCAGCTACAAATTGCCAATTGCAAATACAGTTGATAAAATGACAAGGGAGAAATTCTTCATTCCTCTTGGTATTCTTGGGATTCTACCCACATTCTACAACTCAGAGAGTGAGAACCCCTACAAGCACTTGGATTCTTTTCTTGAAGTATACTCTACCTTCAGGATGGCGACAGTGAGCGATGACTCCATCATGCTCATTTTGTTCCCAATTTCACTCAAAGACAAGGCCAAAGATTGGTATGACTCGAATAGATATCATGAGTTGGAAAGACATAAAGAATGTCTTTTTGAAGAAATTATATTCCATTGCAAGGTTGACACAAATGTGGCATTCCATACTGAGTTTTAGCCAAATAGGTAATGAGCGGTTCCATGAAACTTGGGAAAGATTTCAGAAGATCTTGAGCGAGTGCCCACACCATGAAATTCCTTTATGGCATCTTGTTCAATACTTGTACTCTGGTCTATCTCAAGTGGGTCAAGCTACACTGGATTCTTCTTGTGAAGGAGCTTTTATGGCTAAACCACCCAAAGAGTCATGGCCAATGTTTGAGCACTTAGCGGAAAATTCAAGGAATCGAGCTTCTAGCATGGTAAATGATGGTGATCGATCCTTTGGTGTGACATCTCCAACTCCTAATGATTCAAGCCCACAAATGATGAATATTCTTTTTGAAATGATGAATCTCATGAATAATGAAGTGGGAGGTGTTCCTTGTCACTCAGTTAACTCTATTGACTCCTTTATGGAGAATTGAAGGTACTTCATTCTCATAGCAACCTAGAACAACAAAGTCCAAGATATAGATCAAGGTTTGAGGATGAAGTTCTCTCTAGGTTGAAAATTTTTGATGATGTGGGAAATAATGTGACAAATCTTGAGAAAAAAGTGGCAAACTCTCTTCAATACTTGATCTTCAAGAGGAATTAAAACTTTCCTCCCAACCCATAATGAACTTTAATGAAACACGAGGACCAATGGGTGTTTCTCATGTTTTCTACAATCTACCTCTTATGCAAGTTCATCCCATATATCATTTTCAAGGTCATCATAAGCTTTATACTCCTCCACCACCTCCATCATCACAACCATCCCACCACTTCACTTACCACCCTAATTATTCTTATCCACCTCAATTCCAATACCAAGAGCCACCTCCACCTCTTCCATAGTCACATGATGTTCCCCCTCTCCACCATGAGCGAGGTAGAGTTGTGATAGTTATAAGGAGTGGAAAAGTCATTGAGCAGTCAATAAGTCAGATAGGCACATTTATGAAACAAGGCCGAAGAAACCAAATGGTGATACAATGATTGAAATTGTTGAAGATGTACTGGTGACACCTCATGTTGAGAATGTGATACCTTGTGTTCCACCTTTTACTTTGTTTGCAGGTTCTACAGTTCCTAGTGCTCCACCCATGGTTCCAAGGGTACCTCATGATATACCATAAAAAATCATGTTGATGAAAGTAAGTCAAGTGCAAGTGAGTCACTATTCCCCGAGGCATGGATGATCTCCTGTCATCAAAGAGGAGAAAACACACAATGTTGAAATTTTAGAGAGTTTTTGGCAAGTGAAGGTGAATATCCCTTTGTTGGATTCTATCAAGCAGATTCCAACTTATGATAAGTTTCTCAAGGATATGTACACTGTAACATACTGAATCACGGGTTTATTTGTAATTTACCCAGTTTTAAGATTTTTTATTTCCTCCATGTCCTTTTGGACCTTTTTCCCAAAATTTCCTATCTTCTGTATCCTTTTTGGCCTCAATGTTGAATTTGAGCATTATTTGATGATGTGATCTATATTTATGCACATTCATGTCAATGAATGGATTTTTGCACAAATGTCTCAAGTAATGTGTTAATTGGAGTCTAATGGTGCAAAATGGCCATTAATGAGATATAATTAGTAGAAAATGTTAATTTAGAGTTTTTATATCTTGATGGGATAAGAAATGAGAAGTAATATGTAATTGACTTAATTATGAGAGTAATTAACCTCTTTTCTTTCTCTCTCCTCCAATATGACAATAATGCATGAAAAGATAATAATATGGTGAGATATGAGTCTTAATATTAATAGATGTTATCAATCTCAAATAATCACTCAAGATTTCATTAAAAGAGCCTCTTCATTTTATTTCACCCTTTTAATGCATTAATATACACATTATTAGCCAATGTGGTAATTAAGGTCCAAAACATATGTGAAATGAGAAACTAGTTACATAGCATTGATCTAGACTTTATTTCTAGTCTACGGTTCAAATTGGGAGTCATTTGGATAATGTTTTACCACTCATTGATTTTATAAGTTTTGAATAAAGTGTAACTATAGTAGTTGAATCGATTTCATTAATTTCATTTGTAACGCCTAAGTCTGCTCATTTTCTCTATCACGCTGCTCGGTTCCATCATGGGTCACCATCCAACGGCTATGGGCTGATCTCTTTCCGATCCAACGGTTGGGGAATCATCCCCTTCCTCCAGTTGCTCGTGGGTTAGGGAACAGTCATGACCCCTTGCTTCCTCAGTTCCATTCTCTCTCCCTCCTCCATTATTTCATTTAATTTTTATTTTGTTGGCTTTGTCTCACCCTGACGGTTCAAATGAACCTTAGCTTACCCCATCTCTCGCCTTGAGCATGAAATTCCCAACTGGGGACTTCTCCTCTTCTCCGTCGCAAATGCACAGAGGGGACTAAAGCCCTTTCTGAGCCTATAGAAATCTGGGTAGAGCTTCCTCTTACCACAAGCAATCCTCCTCCTCGCCCAATTAGTCCCATGCTTCCCCACAACACCTCGACGTATTCATTTTCTTCTCCCATAAAATCCGTCGTAGCACTACCCTCTCATCCACCTTAGGTTCAATGACGATCTCGGTGAGCACCCTGGACACTCCTTCGTCGCTCTCCTTTCTTTGTTTGGCCTTGGTTTGCCTCGAAACACCATGTCCTATAAAACAATTCTGGACCCCATCGGCGCTTAGGCCCTGTTTGGTAGGGTGTTGCTGTAAAAAATACTGTTGGAATGTAATGATTTTTGTTTTACATTTCATTTGGTATGATGCGTTGGGGTGCAGTTCCATGATTTTATGATACACCCGACTACTCACTTGGTCTGAAAAACACAGAATATGTACCGTTCCCAAAGAGGACGTGGACGGGTGCAGTTGGCTACTATGAAACTACTGCTTTACTTCAGATGTGACCCCACCGTACACATTAACAGATTGCTTTCCAGAAAACAGCTGTCACGAGCACTGCCTATAATATTTTGCTCTATTCTCGCTCATACCATCACAACATGTATGATTTGAACAACTTTTTCCTGAATAGCTCGGACATCATGTAGCTTCTGGCTTCAGTAACAGATCACCCTACCAAATAAAAGAGAACAAAAGTAATGAATTTAATGGCCTGTAACCAAACGAAATACTTGCAGTCTGATAGACACACTTTCTTCTTCAATGGTTTTAAAAACATGCTTTGCGCTCCTAATACATCCTACCAAACATGGCCTTAGTGCTTTTCCCATTTCAGTGCTCCTCCACTGTGGAAACTCCGACATTCGCCTCGCCTCACATCCGTGAGTGATTAATTACTGAACCCTAGCTTCCCGTGCTCTGGCTCTAGTACTCAGTTTTGACCTCAGTTTTGGTCCCCTACTTCTCGAGGTTTTCCAGTGTGTTTGGCAGCTCTGAGGGGTCTTTGTCCTGTAGCCAATGCACCCCTGACCTTGCCATACCCCAGCAATCTCGATCACATCTCCCGTTTGCTGAGATAAGGCCTGGTGGTGCGATGCTAGGCTAGAGTCAAAGCTCCAGTAGCCTGCTCGCCATGGCTATGGTTGGTAGATGCTTGGTCAGGTAATGACCAAGGCACCCATGCCTCCTTGATTAGCCAATTAATCCACCTAGGGTAAAAGTGGCATTCTGCTTCAATTTCTTGTTGTGGCTATGTGATATGAATGAAATACATTACTGTCCTCGAGACTTTAATTGATTTGATTAACTAGCATGGGTATTATGGTAAAAGCACCTTCCGCTCAAGTCATGTTTGACCGAGACCAAGTGAGTGTGGACCAGCGACTAGGCCACACCTGATTGGCCCAAGTCAGCATGGGTCCAGCCACTGTGGCACTTGTTTTCGCAAGTCTCAATGCCTATGTGGCATTTTTCTATTTCCTGATTGGCTGATATGGTTTAATTCATAGTAAATCGTATGTTTATCAGAAAAATACAAATAAATAGTCATTGGAAAGAATTTTTCAAGTAGAATTTGATTTTATGGTTTTTAAGTAATGATTCTCATTTATTTTTGAAGTTTATCGTAACACCATCTTAATCATATAAAATGTTCTAGAAAAGATAACTAATTCATTTTAACTCCAAATGGAGAAATTAAATATGTTTTCTTAATTAGTGAAGTCCAAGTAATCTATTGGTCTATGTTTTGAGCCATAAATCAAAGGTTTTCTAATAAGGTCTAAAATTGGTATTTTTATGCTTTATGCCTCATAAATCCTAATGCATGTGAAATATTTGTAACTAGGATAAAGTGGATTTGGATACAATCTAATTGGTGAAAGTGATTATTATGAACCAACATTAAGGTATGTGAACCCTATGTATGTATGTGAAAGCCTATGTATGTATGAATGTGCAACCCTATTCATGTATATGCAATCTTGTACACTTATCTTTCAGTTGGGTATTTATCCTATCCTAAATTCCCAATGAGGCATGTGCTAGCCTTGGAATCTTCTATTTCCATTATTGACTCATTTATTTGAATTACTTGAATATTCTATTGCCATTATTGGCTCGTTCATTTGAATTACTTCTTGGGTTTTGAAACCCCAATGCTATGATGCTATCTTGTTTATATTTTCATTCTATCAAATGAATTATTCAGCATGATGAATTATTGACCAAATAACAAAGTTTTGTACATGAGTATAAAACACCCATAGAGGGCATGTGTAAGTTTGCCTTAGGGGAATGTGACCACTCTCCCCAGAGGAATTTGACCACTCTCCTCATATTATATATATTTGTAGGTGTTTGGGAATGTGACCTCTCCCTCACCTATTGGTTGAGGTCTAGTAGGTGCCTCACGCTGCATTTGTTTATTTTTTGTCATAATATCATTCATGCAATGCAAATTTTTATTGTAGTTGATCATGGCAGAATTCTTATTTCTTATTTATATACTTGCCTCATACTTTTGACCCTCTTAGCATAGAGAATCTTTATTATGCAATGTAGTAGTTTATAATTGTCCTTATTCTCTTGCTTGACACATACTTTTATCTTCTCTTTCTGGGTGATCCTAACCACCTAGGTATAGGATCAGAGTGCGCATTAGGAGCATGGTGAACCAGCCTAAGGCTAGGAGAAAGGAGTTCATCTATCTAGCATGGACTTGCCTAATAAGTTGTTTTGTTGGAGACATGTTGGTGTAGTTTTTGTCTTCCTCTACCTAGATCCTTTGTTTGTATAAAGATTGTACACCCTTATTTGGAAAATTTTGATGTACTCTTTATATAAATTGATTAAAGTCAAGATTTTAACTTCCGTTGCTATCCAAATTGGTTTTCGTTTACCATTATTATTACTAGAGAGGTGGATTGATTTCAATTCTTTACAACGTGGTATCAGAGTCAATGGTAGTCGGAGTCTTGACTATTTCAAATTATCTCCTTAGTCAGAAAACCCTTACCTCATATAGTTTTCCATCTAGTTCACCTTGGACTTAACCTATGATGAAAGGTTGATCTAAAACTATAATAGTTTCATATTAGATACATATTTAATCAAATTTTAGGTGATTAGCCTATTAGGTAGCTACTAGGGCACGAAGTCAAAAGTGATGGTGTCTAGAAAGGGTCAGAACTTGGGGGCTGGCAATATTTTCCTCTGTGCCACTAGCTTGGTTTACGGGGACTTCCGAGTTCATATGACACCGGCATAGCCTGATCTGATACAGAATGCTCTAAATAGCATACCTTTAGGCAAATAACCTCAATGTTGAGTGTCCTTAGAAACAAAATAAAATCACCTTATATTCCTCAAGTTCCTTATGAGTCTTAGATTTCCATGTTTAGGGTTAGTGTACCCTATACTAGACTTGAAGTTTGGTAATAGTGATTCGTAAGACAATTAAGTGTTGGGTCTTATACATGTTTAGACTCACTCTTTTACCTCTAGTTTAGTTTGGCATGGTAGGTCAACCCTTTTAATTGGGTGGAGTAGTGGTACCTTGAAAGATTTTGCATTTGTAGATCTCGAGGATGATATCCCTTTTTAGGGGGATGGAATCCTATACATAGAAAAATCTAGCCACTTTGGAATTAGAAACCCTAACTCCATAGACCATAGATTAGTGAGATTATATGATTAGTATTTACCAAACAAATTGTAATTATAATTTAACTTGTTTTTTTATATACTAATGAATATATAATAAGTCATCTAAGGAATAGTTCATATGCTTGAACCCTAACACATACATGATGCACATAAAAGTGAGTTACTCATCACTAATTGTGAATACACATAATGTTGACCATGTCACCCTAATGCTATGGTAAATGGAACTAATGCATGCTAATAATGCATAACATATAATGGTCATGTTGACATAAACCCTAAGATGTAATCATCTAACCTTTACATATATACATATATACATGTATGCCTTCATAATACATAAGTGACATTAGGTGTCATAACCTAATAATATACTTGATACAATAAGGGGTATATAATCACCCCATCATAGTTAAATCAAGTTGTAAATATATGAAAAGAATATCACCTTGTTCTCTAAATACACATCTCATTAATCACCTTATCATAATTTGGTATATGAATCAATTCATTTATATTTAATGTGTCCCATCTTATTTACTAAAATACATATAATGACTTAAATGTGAAAAGGGGTACTTGGATTCACATAACCATGCATAAATGCCTAATGTGATGTTAAATATATAATTTATAATATGAAGTGTAAAAAGGAAAAAAATGGTTAAGAATGACATTAATGTGATCATGATAGTTGATATGACAATGTGTAATATAGGTGTAAGAAATTAATGTGAAATTATTTCGACTTAATAACTTGTTGGATAATATTATCTATTTCTTACAAAATAAGTTGTGATAATCCTATATGATGGTAATATGAGGATAGTGGAGAATGAATTCAAGATATTAAGATTTGTGACCTAATATATATTAATAAATATTGAGATTATTTAGTAAACCCTAATTGTGCTTAAAATTCATAATTAGTAATGAGAAATACATGTGGTTTGTACATAATATAATTCTTTTTACAACAATGTGGAAACAATATGACACAATTAATATCATAATAAGGATGATGTAATTTCATAATGGAGATAATGCTAATAAGCCAAAATATTTATTTTGACAAAAGGTGATCTGAATGGTGGGAACCTTAGTAAAACATGGCTCGTGAGTAGAGCATGTGAAGTACCATAGAGATAACCACCTAGTTGCCTAATGTTGGGATGATACGTACTCACCCTTCCCTCTTGTTGAGATTTTGGGGACGAAATCCTCTTTAAAGGGTGGAGTGTCGTAACATACTGAATCTTGGGTTTATTTGCAATTTACCCATTTTCAAAAAAATTATTTCCTTCATGTCTTTTTAGACCTTTTTCCAAAAAAATTCTATCTTTTATATCCTTTTTTGCCTCAATGTTGAATTTGAGCATTAGTTGATGATGTGATCTATATTTACCCGCATTCATGTCAATGAATGGGTTTTTGCACAACTGTCTCAACTAATGTGTTAATTGGAGTCTAATGATGCAAAATGGCTTTTCATGAGAGATCATTAGTAGATAATGTTAATTTAGAGTTTTTATATCTTGATGGGATAAGAAATGAGAAGTAATATGTAATTGACTTAATTATGAGAGTAATTAACCTCTTTTCTTTCTCTCTCCTCCAATATGACAATAATGCATGAAAAGATAATAATATGGTACTATATGACTCTTAATATTAATAGGTGTTATCAATCTTGAATAATCACTTAAGATTCCATTAAAAGAGCCTCTTCATTTTATTTCACCCTTTTAATGCATTAATATACACATTATTAGCCAATATGGCAATTAAGGTCCAAAACATATGTGAAACAATAAATCAATTACATAGAATTGATCTAGACTTTATTTCTAGTCTATGGTTCAAATTTGGAGTCATTTGGATAATGGTTGACCACTCAATTTGATTTTATAAGCTTTGAATAAAGTGCCAAAGTCGGCTCATTTTCTCTGTCACGTTGCCTGGTTCCATCATGGGCCACCATCCAACAGCTATGGGTTGATCTCTTTCAGATTCAACAGTTGGGGAATCATCCCTTTCCTCCAGATTCTCACAGGTCTAGGAATAGTCCAGACCCCTTGCTTCCTCAATTTAGTTCTCTGTTCCTCCTCCATCATTTCATTTTAGTTTTCTTTCGTTGGCTTCGTCTCACCCCGACGGTTCAAATGAACCTTAGCTCACACCATCTCTTGCCTTGAGCATGAAATGCCCAACTGGGGGCTTCTCCTATTCCCTGTCGTGAATGCACAGAGGGGACTAAAGCCCTTCCCGAGCCTATATAAAGCCGGGTAGAGCTTCCTTCGACCATAAGCAATCCTCCTCCTCCCTCGATTAGTCCCCTGCTACCCTGCAACACCCTGATGTATTCATTTTCTTCTCTAACAAACTCCAATGTGGAGCTACCCTCTCCCCCACCTCAGATTCAATTACGAGCTCGGTGAGCACCCTCGACACCCCTTCGTTGCTCTCCTTTCTTTGTTTGGCCTCGGTTCGCCTTGAAATGACATGTCCTGTAAAACAGTTCTGGACCCCGTTGGTACTTAGTTCTTTTCCTATTTCAGTGCTCCTCCACCATGGAAACTCAAGCATTTGCCTCGCCTCACATCCGTGAGTGATTTCCAATCCCTAGCTTCTCATGCTCTGGCTCCAGTACTCAATTTTGACCTCGGTTTTGCTCCCCTTCTTCTTGGGGTTTTTTGATGTGTTTGGAAGTTGTGGGGGGTCTTTGCCCTGTGGCCAATGCACCCTTGACCTTGCCAGACCCCAGCAATCTCGCTCACATCTCCCGTTTGCTGAGATAAGGCCTGGTGGTGCGATGCTAGGCTGGAGATGAAGCTCCAGTAGCCTGCTCGCCATGACTATGGTTGGTAGATGCTTGGTTAAGTAATGGCCAAGGCACCCATGCCTCCTTGATTAACCGATAATCCACCTAGGGTAAAAGTGGCATTCTTCTTTGATTTCTCATTGTGTCTATGTGATATGAATGAAAGACATTATTGTCCTCGAGACTTTAATTGATTTGATTAACTAGCATGGGTATTATGGTAAAGGCACCTTCCGCTCAACTCACGTTTGACCAAGACCAAGTGAGTGCAGACTAATGATTGGGCCACACTTGATTGGCCCAAGTCAGCATGGGTCTGGTCACTGTGGCACTTGTTTTGGTAAGTCGCAATGCCTATGTGGCATTTTCCTATTTCCTGATTGGCTGATATGGTTTAATTCATAGTAAATCATAGGTTTATCAGAAAAATACAAATAAATAGTCATTGGAAAGAATTTTCAAGTAGAATCCAATTTTATGGTTTTTAAGTACTGATTCTAGTTTCTTTTTTTAATTTTATCATGAAAGCCATCTTAATCATATAAAATGTTCTAGAAAAGATAACTAATTAATTTTAACTCCAAATGGAGAAATTAAATGTGTTTTCTTAATCAGTGAGGTCCAAGTAATCTATTGGTCTATGTTTTGAGCCCAAATCAAAGGTTTTCTAATAAGGTCTAAAATTGGTATTTTTATACTTTATGCTTTATAAATCCTAATGCATGTGAAATATTTGTAACTAGGATAAAGTGGATTTGGATACAATCTAATTGGTGAAAGTGATGATTATGAATCAACATTAAGGTATGTGAACCCTATGTATGTATGTGATAGCCTATGTGTGTATGAATGTGCAACATTATTCATGTATATGCAATCTTGTACACTTATCCTTCAGTTGGGTATTTATCCTATCCTAAATTCCTAATGAGGCATGTGCTATCCTTGTAATCTTCTATTTCCATTATTGACTCATTTATTTGAATTCCTTGAATCTTCTATTGTCATTATTGGCTCATTCATTTGAATTATTTCTTGGGTTTTGAAACCCCAATTCTATGATGCTATATTGTTTATATTTTCACTCTACCAAATGAATTATTCAGCATGATGAATTGTTGACTAGATAACAATGTAGTATACACGAGTATAAAACACTCATAGAGGGCATGTGTAATTTTACCCTAGGGGAATGTGACCACTCTCCCCAGAGGAATGTGACCACTCTCCTCATATTATATATATTTGTAGGTGTTTGGGAATGTGACCACTCTCCCTCACCTATTGGTTGAGGTCTGGTAGATGCCTCACCCTGCATTTGTTTATTTTGTGTCATAATATTATTCATGAAATGCAAATTATTATTGTAGTTGATCATGGCAGAATTCTTAGTTTTTATTTATATACTTGCCTCATACTTTTGACCCTCTTAGCATAGAGAATATTTATTATGCAATGTAGTAGTTTATAATTATCTTTATTCTCTTGCTTGACACATACTTTTATCTTCTGTTTCTGGGTGATCCCAACCACCCAGGTATAGGATTAGAGTGCGCATCATGAGCATGGTGAACCGGCCTAATGCTAGGAGAAAGGAGTTCATTTATCTATCATGGACTTACCTAATATTTTTTTTGTTGGAGACATGTTGATGTAGTTTTAGTATTCCTCTACCTAGATCCTTTGTTTGTATAAAGAATGTACACCCTTATTGGGAAAAAATTTACATACTCTTTATATAAATTGATCAAATCCAAGATTTTAACTGCCACTGCTATCCAAATTGGATTTTGTTTACCATTGTTATTAGTAGAGAGGTGGATTGATTTCACTTCTTTACATACATATCAAAAGTAAGTCAACGGGGAGGATGCCCAAGAAATACCAAGTTGACATAACATGTGAGGTATATCATTCAACATGTACTTCCCATGAAGAGAAAATACCCTGGAGCCTCACTCATACCTAGATACATAGGGGGACACCGCATAGACCAATCCCTCTTTTATTTAAGATCTAGATTGAATTTGATGTCATATAGTGTCTATGTTGTTCAGGGGTTAGGCAAGTTGAAACTAGTTAATTGTAGTCTTTAATTGGTAGATCGTTTCATCAAAGTGCCTAGAGGAAGAGTGGATGATGTCCTAGTGATGATAGATAGAGAAAGGGTTGTGTTCCCAACTAATTTTATTCTTGACATGGATCTAAAGGATAAGAAGATGTCCATCATCTTGGGAAGACCATTCTTATATATGGCTGATGTCGAAATACATGTGCATAGTGGTACAATGACGGACTCCTTAGAGGAAGTTCAAATAAAAATCTCTATGTTCAAGACCCCAGCCCCAGTGAGACTAAGATGAGGATGTTAAGCATTGTCACTTGAAGAGTCTAGTTGAATGGAACACTTCTTGGAGATTTGTATGATAAATGGAGATCTGAATGGAACACTTCTTGGAGACTTGTATGATAAATGGGATAGGGAATGACTTCTAAATGCAAATGAGGGATGTATCTACTTCAAGAGTGGATACAAAAGGATTCCAAATGGTTGATGGATTGAAATAACTATAAGAAGCCTAAGTGAAGGCATGAAACTTAGCACTAGTGGGAGGCAATCCAACTAAGTTTGGGGAATCGTTCACCCAACCTTAATTTTTTATACTTTTTGGTTATTTTTACACTCTTTCAAGAAAACATGCACACTTATTTTTAATTGTTCTTGTTTAGTTTTTAGATGCACAGGTGAAAATAGTGTTCAAATGGGGCAAATCAGCTGAAATGTAGAAGGGGACTGATAAAAAAATCTTTTGGTTCAAAAATTTGATACTTTGAGGATTTTGAAAGTGGAATGACCTGCTGCAATATCCACCACGACTGTGGTTAGATGATCATTTCGTCAAAGAAATTGAAGAAAGCACAAAATCAACAATATGGATGTGGTAAACAAAAATGGTCATGTGGCCAGCGAGTTACCATGACTGTTTGGTGCAGAAGGGTCATGGTTCTAGCAAGACAACACTGTCATGGGTCCAGCAAGACAACACGGCTGTGCCAACCACAGGCATGCCCACCTAAGTAACCCGACACAAAAAAAATTCATGTGAGTCACTTCTTTTCATGGGCTCAGAATGGTCGTGCAAACAACTATGCAATGTGAGTGGTCGTGCAGCAACCCTCCAAGACATTATGATCCCCAATTCTTCCTCCACCACCTCCAATCAACCCCCAAATCACTCCACAAATCCTTCCCCTACCTCAAGCTACCATTTCCATATTGTTTCTACCACCAAATCCACCCATATTTATCCATTTTGTGCACCTACCAATAATACAAAAACCTAGTTTCCCCATGTGTCTGGATGAAATCCACTCAAAATGAAAGCATTTGGGAAGAAAATCAAGGAGGGGTCTAAGAGCATCATCTCCTACGACCATCTCCCCAAAAAGGGCTCTTCTACAACCCTGTCTATGTCTCTTGCTCCTCCATCACCACAGCTAAATCCAGTCTCTCATGGAGAAACAACATGTTTGTTGGTGACTGATTTAGATGCATTTATAGATACCATCATGGAGGAGGCCTCTACTCAGACACGATGAGAAGGAGTTGCAGCAACCTTGTCTTCTTTGAGGGAAGCACCACCACCTACATCAGTCTAGCCTTCAACTTCCTCTGTCGTGCCACAGCCGAAACTACAGCCCAAAGTCCAAAGGTGGTGGTTAATACTTGTTGATGAGAATGAAGAAATGGAGGATGAACAACATGAGGAGGTACAAGATGAGAAACATGAGGATTCCCAAACAGGACAGAAAACCAACTGATAAATCCAAGGTATCCAGAGTGTTTGACACGTCGAGTGATTGCTACACGCTACAACTGTCCGGATACAATGGAGGCATTAGGTATCTTCTGTTATTTCTAAGAATTCATGAAACCCTTGGATTTGTTTGATGTGATGATGACTATCCAAGAGACTTATTTGGAGCTTACACGCCATTTCTTTGTCACCCCTGAGAAGGTCACTTATAAAGGGGAAGGTCTCTGTTTTAGATTAGGGAATGATAGTTGCCTCCTCACTGCCAAAATGCTCAACAAAATCTTTGCTCCCATCCCCGAGGTAGAAACTCCTCTAGAGGATGTGAGAACAGAGAAGGATTCAAATGTCAATTTTTCATACGTGTGGAATATGTTCATTAGACACATAAATTTTGTAGTGGGGAAATAAAAAATTAGCTTAATCTATATACCCTACTTTCAATATGTTTAGAAGATTTTAGTGAGTACCATATTCGTTCGGTACGAGAACCAAGGGAGATATACAAATAAAGATCTATTTATGTTGCGATGGATGGAAAAAGGCAAGCATGTCAATCTGGGGGCATTTCTTATTGATTATATGAACATAATTATATCCTAGAGAAAGAATCCTTTTGTAATGGAAGGGATTGTGACTTCAATTGCCCTAGTCCTAGATCATGACTTGACTGGATACACAAAGGCAAAGGGGGAAAGCTAGTAGACCTACAATACCTTATTCTTTCATATATTATTTTAATGTTTGATAGAAAGATCTATGCAAGCCCAACCCCCTTTACACATGAGTTTCACTACCTTACATGCTACACCTCTCCTAGAGGTGTATGACCCATCTCAAAGTTTCCTAGACACTTTGAGGATATGGGAAGAGGAGGATCCTAGGGACACATGGCAACAACACCCCCACATAGTTGCATGAGGGCTTGGTAGAGTCACATGTTGAGGTCCATAGGATATCGGTAGAGGTAGGAGAGGCTCATAGAGTAAGGACACAAGAGGCACAAATAGCACAGTAACAACCCACATGAACACCTATAATATGTCTACTACACAGGCACATTTAGAGGGCATTTAGAGAGTGCAGGAGGGATTCAGAGGAGATAGGATGTCATGTGGTTGGACCAACAAAAAAATCATCATCAAATAAGCCACATGTATTTATTTAAGCATGTGCAGGTGTAGAGGAACCCCTAATGGGGGGGAGATTGGTGGGTGTACTTTTTGGGTACCAAGAGACATGCATGCCTCCACATGCTGACTATTGGGGTAGTTACTATCAGTATCTTCCACCACAAGGAGGAGCACCCCCCCATCCACTACATCAGTAGTGACTTTCTACCCTTTTACTCCTAGGCTTTAATGTCATATTGAGGACATCATGATTCAAAATTTTAGGGCGGTAGGGCGGTACGCCCTCATTTTAGTCTTGATCTCATTTCATCTCGCCATTTAATTTTGTTTTCATACTTTTTATATCTAGATTAGATTTTTGTTTGCTTTGCATACATGCATGTCATGTACTTCATTTTCTTGCATTTCTGCATAATTTTCAATTTTTTGCTCTTTTGCCATGCATTGCATCTCATGTAGATTTTTTGCATGTTTGTAGCTAGAATTGGCTTGTTTCTTGCTCATTTTTCTATAATGTAGGCTTAGATGTGATTGAAGGAAAATTGGAAACATTTTGGCCAATTTTGCCCCAAATTAGAATTTCTTGCCTAAAAGCATGTTTTGACCCTATCTCTACTTATTGAAATGAAAATGTTGACCTTTAATAAATGTATGCTACATCCTCACTTACTATTCTAAATGGCCTCAATTGTTGACCTTTTTACATGTGAATCACGTATTTTATGCTTGTGAAATGCTTGGTTGACTAGTGATCTGAGCAAGTCACAAACGCTTAGGGTGTGTCAAATCTCATGATAAAAATGTTGTTTTCATATTTCTTGTTCATGTGGTGTGTCTTTATTGGATGAAATTGTTAGAGTAATTTTCATGCATGGGTCTCATGTTGAATCCCACATTAGCAACCCCTCTTTGACTCACTTCTCTTTCACCATTTCTTACCTCTTCACCTGATGAAAATATGCCAAAGATCACATATCAGTCTTGGCCACCATCTAAAAGTTTGGGCTGGCCATATCTATATCCCTCCACTTCACTCCCACCACCATGTTCCCTACCTACACTAAGGACAAAGACAAAAAGAAAATGCAAGAAAAATAAAATAAAATATGCTCCTACGTAATAGTATCTAAATAAAGAAAAGATGAGTGCTCCTATGTATAGCACTCCAACCTCTTACCACAACCCCTTTCTTCTATTTGCATGCCCATAGAGCTAGGAAACATCAAACCTAGCTCATTTCACCTTTTTTGCAGTCATGTGGGTTACTTAGTGTGGTTTGACATATGAGATTGAATGCATGAAGTTAAAATAACAACTCTAGACATTTTTATTATCACCACCATGAAATGTTTGCCTAGAGTTTTATGAAAGTCATACAGATTGAGTGTGCATTATATGTCGTATGTTTGAAGTTTGTATGCTCAATGGTTTAATCTTGATTGGTTTGTGAAAGAGGAGAGAAGAGAGGTGAAATACATGTACTCAGTCATAATTGAGCTCATTTAGCCAATATACACATGTTGTGATGCATTTATCATTTATTGTTTGTTGAAATGTTGAAGGGAGATTGAGTTGAAGCATACTTAAGGAAAAGTATGTTTTAAGCTTGGGGTAGTGATGCAACCCTATTTAAGGGCTTCATCTTGTGTCTTTTAGCACTTCAATCACATCTAAACCTATTAGATTTCATGTCATTCCCCTTAATATGTGTATTACTATCAAATGCATTTATGTATGTTCCTCCACTATTTTTCAGGTATTGGACCATGCTTGGATGGTCGGGACAAAGGGTGATCCTAGGATTCCTTCATCATTGGAGGAGTCTAAGGAGGGTCTAAGAGCTTCCTCAACCTATCCCTAGTGGATAAGACTCAAGTCAAGCAAAGAAGTCTATGAAAATCCAAAGTTGAAGAGCAAAGTGCCTCAGAAGACCCCAACACGGTTGTGGTTCCATGGAATGACTATGTTATCAATGCTAAAATCACAATAGATAAATATAGTGTAAGCATTGAAGAAAATTAAGCAACAAGGTCATGTTTGACTGCACAGTTGTGCCAAGGAGGACCCATCAGGGTTGTGTGGCCAAATATGGATGTGGTGCCAAAGACCCAACACACCCATAGTGAGCAGAAAGTCAAGTACTCCCTCCTCCCATAACGGCCATGTGGCCTCGCACGGTCATGGCATCACCTTCCCACTACGGATGTGGTGATCATCACAATCGTGCCACCAAGAGCCAAAACCCCAAACACAACTTGACATTTGTTAGTAATTCACACCATTGCCATTCCACCCCATCATGGCCATTATGCACCTTAGCCAACACGTCTATGGTGTCCAAATGACCATGGCGTCTAAACCTAACACAGTTTTGCACTATATTTCTCATTATACCCCCACTTGATCTAGTGCTTCCCTACCCCCTATATATACTTGAGTGGTGGCTGCAGCACGAGGTTAGCTACCTCTTAGCCCCTCTTAGCACCCGCTTATCCATTCATTCCACCCACCACTCCGTTCCACTTCCATTTCATCACCTTCCACCCCAAAACTCTTCTTTTTAGGGTTTTGTCCATTTTCACCCCATTTTCGTGTCATCCTACCATAGAGGAGGGAGTTTCTCAAGTTGATGCTGCTAGAAGATGGAGAAGGAGGAGTTTCCATTGAGATACTATGGCTTTCACTCATATACTGATTCTTCTTTCTCCATTTTTGTATTTTCCTTTGTTATGAGTGGTTAGGCCCCCTATGTGGGATATTTGTGGTTAAAAAGCATTCCTTTGATACCATGTTGGGGGGAATTAATATGTAAACATAGTAATTTCATTAGCTAATGATTATGTTCTACTTTCGTTTCATTTCCCATAAATTTCTTATTGGTTAGTGCCTGAAATCACCTAGGCTTCTAGGGAAATTGCTTACATGTAGCTATTTTGGGAATTGCTCCTTGGTTCAATTAGTGGATCCCTAAATAGTTACACATTTTCCTACATGCTCGTCAATTATCCTACACCTAGGTGAGAGATCTAAGTAGCTATTTTATAAGCATTTAGTGTAATTGGCTTGAAGCTTCCTAAAGGCTAGATGTAGGTGATATGAGGTGTGAAACCCTCACTTCCACCCTCCATTACCACCCTCAACCCCAATTGTTCTAAGAGCTTCTATCCTAGAAAACTATACTTGATTAGATCCTAATAGAGTTCCACCTAAACCCTAATCCAAGTGAGCCTCATAAAGTTGGATAAGGGGTGCTATACACACCCTACTCCATCCATGACCAATTAGCATTTTCGGGCAATTGATTAGCATCTATCTTGTTTTTTGGTTTGGTAATCAAAACGAAACAATAGTTTTTACATGTTATCACTGCAAATCAAATGACAAGTACATTCCCCCAAACATTGAACACTTCCAGTTACTACATTAAAACCCTAATTCGCCTTCTTGCTTAGTTCAAAGTCTCTATACCTTCATAGTTAATTGTGCTTGTTTTTGCCTTGTTCTTGATAGTTTAAGTCTGTATTTGCCTTTTTCTTGCTTAGTTTAAAGTCTCTATACCTTTTAGTGTATTTGAGTGTGTTTAGGATCTTATAAAATTATGAGCCCAAGTGTGTGTCTCACGTGCCCACCATCTCTAACTTTTTCTTCCATATTTCTCAACTATGGTAACAAAATATTGTGTAATCTTTCATAATAACCATCATTCGAGATTTTTGGGAACCGGACGTATTTCAAAGTGCAACTATGGTAATTGGTTTATTTAAACCAAATATGTGATGAAGTTCTCATGTGATGACTTCATTGTCTACCTCTATGACTTTCTATCCTTTTCTGAGAGGGGGTGGATCTTCTCCATGACCATGAGTCAACACACATAGTGTCAGCACTAGATGAATTCTTCTTTATTGGCAACTCGCAAGTGTGGAGATTGGATGGTGGCTCTACAAACAAAGAAGAACTACTTTCTCAACAATTGCTTGTAAATTAGATTTATTGACTCTTTGACCTACTAGTGTAAAATGTGGAGGTCAATTCACCCTAAAAATTGCTAGGGTTCTTGCAATAGACCATGCACGCCTTATTCTTATGCAAGCACAGAAACACCTTGATTCTCTTGATTAGTAAGAAAAATTTCACCCGATTTACTATGATTTGTGTATTTGTGTCAGAATTAATATATTGTTCAATTAAACTTGGTTGTAAATAGTAGTGAATCCATCATGATTGTTAATAGCATGATGTTTGTGTACTGTAAAAAAGGGATGCCAAGCCCTGTAACTCTCATTTAGCTATAATCAAGGAACTTTAATGGTGCAAGAGTTATAGTAAGGCAATGTACTCTAAAACTTCAATATTTGGTGTATATTAGTCAAATGACATGTCCAAAATTCCATGATGTGGGATATCTAACAAGTTAACCACCTGATAGTAAATGTCAATAACATAAATGGTGTACATTTTAATTACATTCATCTATAGAGATATAATATTGGTTATCCAAGATTCTAATATAGTTGAGATATTTATGCATATTTGTGCGCAATAATATTCCATCAGAAAGAGTCATAAAAATTGAACATAAATTATTGCCAACACCATGCAATCAAAAACTGGCAGCATTGCAAGTTGCAACTACATGTTTCTTGTGTCTGCCTGATGAGGTTGCTATTGTAAAATATCCAATTGAGGTATGGAGGAATGGTGCTGACAAAACCAATATACCAAAAAAAAATATTTGAAAGGTAAAAAAATCTGAAAAGCATTGATATATTCGAATTTTGACAAACACATGGAAAGGGATATCCAATTATGTTATTCTGATAAATCTATTACTGAACATTATATGATGCATTGATAACTAATGTAGCACTAAAACAAACACACTCAAACCTCCTAAATTGTAAAATCAAAAACACCCTTCAAATCTAGAGCTACCCTAACATTGTATTACCCGAGAAATAAGACATTATTTAGATGAACACTTCATAATTCTACCAATAGACTATGATTATGACCATAGTTGACTAACATATAGATAGAATTACACTATAGGATGAAAAACAACTACACTGCAGTAGGGTCAAGTTGATTGGTGCTAACAGCTATCAATTGGTTGAGTAGAGGTAGAGGAAGAGTAACATAATTGAGTGATATAGGTTATAGGCAAACTAAAACAATGGGGTTGCCATGAAGTTCTGTACAATTGAGAATAGTATGTGTTGAACACTTTGATTTTATTTTGATCATGAAAAGGGATGTATTTGGTGGTCAATGAGAGTTAACCAACATAAAAAAAGTAGATGTGAGGAGGAAGTTCATGATTGAAACAATTTTATTTTACCGTGAAAGAGTCAAACTCACTCATTTGAGATGTATGAAAATGAAAATTTGGATTGTTAGGGACTCAGGAAAACCACAAAAAAAAGTCTTGGTTTAACCATGAAGGATTGAATCTTCTACAAACTTAAAAATGAGCCCATACCATAAATGTTCACATTGATATTCAAGTCTTTATTCAACCTTTTCTTCCTAAATTTTGATCAAAGAGGTTTACACATATATGTTACCTTCCAACTTTTTCTTCTATATAACTCAACTATGGTAACAAATGGTTGTTTGATATTTCATTATTATCATCATTTGAGATTTATCTCAATTGAGTTTTTCCATGGGGACTAAAACTCAGTCTGCAAATGGTTTCATTTTATTTTATTGATTAGCAAATGATCTTCCATCACCATGTTCTTTCCATCACTTGAGTATACCATGTAAAATGAGTAGTATATATACCCACTAGATAGGCCTTAGACCTTGCTTCGAAGTGGAAATTTTTTGATTCATGTAGTCATACTTAACATTTCTGGCCACTCTCGAACATGGAATTGTCAACTAAAAATAACTTATGATCAAGGGTTTGCAAAAAATTAAGTACAATAGGTAGAAATGTTTTAGTTGATCTAATGTCTATGAACCCAATTGCTATGCAATCTTTAATACCATCTCACATGCATTGGAGTAAAACTATGAGAAAATTTTAAGATTTTGAAGAGGTCTTTTTCATCATTTTAACCCTAATTTAGAGGAATTCAAAGGAAAATTGTTAAAGTTGCTCATTCTGGAATTTTTTTCATAATGGTCTCAAATTACTATCTAATCATCATGAACCCATAATAAGTTCTTTAGTAAATATCCATTCATAATTATGAAGTGTGTAGAGGCTTGTTGTTAAATTGGACCACAAAGTGAAGGAGTTTGAGGGGAAATAGGCTGAAAATGGCTATGGACATGTTTGCAATTCACATGCTACCTAAGGTTCCAATTGGTGTGTAGTCTTCATGACCACCTTATATGTTCCAAATTACTATTTATTCTACATTTCTAAATTTTTAATAGACTTTTTGCCTTATTTAGATCTCGATTTGAAGAGCTCCAATGAAAAATAGATTGGAAACATACATTTTTTACATGTTTCTCCACTTCTCATGTTGTACGTGGTACTAATTCTTACAAAGCATATACTAACAACTCAAATTATCAGTTTTGAAACTTTTTTGGGAATGCAATGAGCTCTTTATTAATTTTAACTCTAGTTTGACGAAAGTAGAACAAAAAAGTCATTCTAACTATTTTTTAATTAATAGGTTGTTAGGAGTCCTAATTGGTGTTTGATATTCATGAATACCTCAAATGTTCTATCGTGAAGATCTTTATAAGTTCGGGAGTTGTAGAGGATTTTCTCCATTTCAAATTCATTTTGATTAAATGCATAAGAAAGAGGTCAAAATGACATTTTTATTAGTGCTTCTAATCCAATATGATATTTTCACAACCACCTATGTGGTCTAATGTGAAGCTCTGTGATAACTTTAGGAGTTTCAAGTTTAAATATTATTTTTGTATTTAGACCATAGCTTGGAGAAATTTATGGGAAAAGTAGGTAGAAAATGCCCATCATTACCATATTTATAAATAATCTATAATTTGGGTTTACAATAAGTATGAATTCATTAATTATGTCATATGTTTTGAAGCAAAGCTCGGTCCATGCAGATTCCATTTTAAAAAATTCAAAGAAAAATGTAGTTAAATGCCAATTCTAGGCCTTTTGCAATTCAACTACTAGTTGGGGAACACTTTTCCATGGAAATTTTTGTAAAACCAAGGTGTGCTTATTTAGATCTTTATACCAAATTTTGGAATTTGTGAAGTCTTTGCTAAATTATACCTTATTTTGATAAATTCTTGGAAATAGTTTGAAGATGCCCTTTATGATATGTCGTCAATAAAATCATTGAAATTTCTATGGAAAAACTTCACGAATTCCAAAATTGTGTGTATGAAGATATAATTAATAAACATGCTTAATGTAATATATTGTGATGTGAGAAGCATCCCTGATGAAATATGATATACTTATGATATACTTATAAGTTGGATATTGGATATTGTATCATGTTCATTGAATGTGATTCATATATATTGAGCCATATTTAATTTATATGAGCTTTTATGTTTATGCTTCCACTGCAACTTGTTGATCTCATCAAGATTTTATTGTGTTAGAATTGGTTGGTTCCTCTTTTTAGCCTCTTTGTAAGGGTTAATTAGATTAACATCATCAATGAGTACTACAGGTTGGTATAAAAATTTTGGTTTAGGGAGTCTCCAAGGACAATAATTTTGGAGTTCTATTGTTTGAAGAAGGGATTTTGATATATAGATTGTTGTGCTTGGTAGAGTTAGCTGGTTTGAGTTGTTTTTGGATTGTTGCTAGTCTTAATTGTCACTTCTTATAGTTAAATGACCCTTTCTCATTTTAGATGTGTATGATATGAGGGAAACTCATAAAGAATGGAATTAAGATGGCCCTTTTTAGGATGATATGAAAGCAACATAGCATAACACATCCCAAGGATAGTTAATGCATTCATATAACTACACAATTATGATTCTTAAGTAGTTAGGGGATTCCTAGTCTACAGAGCTAGCTGCCAAGTTGCCTTAGTTAGTGGAGCACAAGGATGTTGGAAGACATGTGAGTGTCCATGATGGTTGGGAGCCACAAATTTTATAGTAAGTGCAAATCTAGTAGAAGTAGGCCTATAGATTAAGGAGTAGGAGAAATTTTTGCGTATATTGAAGATTCCTGAGGAAGAACAGATTCTCCATATTTTTTATCTTTTATAAGGGAAATATGAGTCATTGGTGGTCTATGAAGAGGCCAACATACCAAGTTAGATTTTGGCATAAAATAATATCAAGAGTGAGTTGATCTCACTTCTTTCCTAACTCATATATAAGATAATATATTATATATTGTTTACTAATCTAAATTATGGTGACATGATGATGTATAAGTACTAAGATTTGCTTTCTTATTTATTGATGTTTTCCTCAATCGGTATATTAAACTAACGATGAGATTAGATGTTTTAAGGATGGTGTAGAAGTCAATATGCAAAGAGATAATGGTTTTGTAACCTCGTGAGAAATGTACAACTTTTATGGAAATGACCAGAAGGATAAAGAGAGCCTTGATGACTGTAAGTGGATAAGAAGATACTAAGAAAGTGAATCTTGAATTTCATGCACTCTGTGGTGATGATATTTTAGGCAAGGCAAAGATGGTTGAGGATGTTGTACTAGAGAATGTATAGGAAAGTTTAGGTAGAGAGAGTGGTGGTAGATCAAGGATTACTCCTTCAACTATTAGTAGCTCAATCATTGCAGCTCAAGTAGTTAGACCCTAGTGTACCACTTGTAAATGTCATCATGGTGAACAGTGTTGGGGAGATGGTTTTTCAAGGTAATTATTCTACAACAATTTCAATAATATAAGGAAGGATTTCCCTAAGAAGTTCTTTTCTAAACTGATATTGATTCATGGAAGTGTATGTAACCCCTCCACCACTCACTAAATTTTGGGGATGAAACTTGGACATGTGTCCATGTTTACCTTCTAAACATGCTTGTTCTTGAGTCCCTCATCTAATATTCTTACACAATACTAATTTTATTTCTAACTTATTTATTCTTGACAATTTGAATGAATAATGGTCAAATGAGATGTATAAGAGAAATAAGCTCTAATCAAATTTGGAAAGTGTAATATGCCGTCTCAATAAACTGTAAGTTGGGTTAGGTTTTGGGAAAATAAGAGTGGTTAACCCTAATGTGAGAAATATTCAATATGTTTGGGCTCTTGTTATTAATATATATATACATACATACACACACGTGCATATATATATATATATATATATATATATATATATATATATAGAGAGAGAGAGAGAGAGAGAGGACACGATCCAGTAAGAAACATATCTTGGTGAGAGTATGAGTGGCATTTGAATAACTCTTTATGTGACTAGTTTTTGTGATCCAAATGTATGCATTAAAAGTATAACCTACCCACAGAGTTTCATCATCATCGAATTTGTATATCATGCACAAAAATAGAATAGTTTTCAATGTTCTATTGAGTTTTAAGATGACTGTTGGATACAAAAAGTGTATATTGTACATATTGATATGTAAAAAACATCCAATTGCAATGAATTTTTGTGTGAAGGTGTGTCAATTGATGTTATTTCCTCAATGTTATATTTGAAAAAATAACATTATTCTTGTTCAAATATTTCTCATTCCCTCATTGTAGCATGTTTGTCTCCATAGATCATGTATATATATGTATACATATTTATACAAAAGAATGATCCATGAAAACCCTAAGATGTTGAGAGCATTAGATCCCTTTGAATAATTCCTCGAGATCATCCATTTTTTCTAATCCATCTGTATGGACTGAAAATGTATCATTGCATTTATCTACCCAAAAAGTTTCATATTCATGAAATTTATAGATTGCATGTGGTAATAGAAATGTTTTCAACAATCCATGTCGAATTATAAGATTATTATTAGTTGTAATATTTGTAAATTATATAACATTCTTAAAGATGTTACGAATGTTATGGATTGGTGATGTCATATTTTTATGTTTGCAAGCTTAAGCTTTTATCTATTGGAGAAGACAAGTTGCCCGACCTACAAGCAAGTCGGGTGAACTTTTTGTGCTTTTACGGGCTGGTAGAGTTGAACCATGGATATAGATTGTTGCTATCTAGAAGTTAGTGAAGATTTAGTAAGTCAGTCCAAATTATGAGGTTTAAAGGGCAGTTAATGTAGGGAGGAGGTTATTTCAAGGTTGATTGGTTAGAAGTCGACTGGCCTTCTGGCTAGTCATGCTCAAAATCAACTCCATAGTCAACTGAATTGGGGATCACTCATCCAATTACTCGAAAGTCACCTTGTAGTAAGTTGATTGTCTTTTGAGGTCAACGTCGCATTCTTTTTGGTAAGGGTGTTTGTGCATTTTGTTAGTTTTACAGCTTTTTTTACTGTAGATTTATTTTACTATTGTTAATGTGTTGGAGAAAGAGGAGGTAGTTTTGAAGGTGATTTAGGGTGTTGTCTTCTCTTGGCTTGGTGGAGCATGTTATAGTAGTGCTTGAGGTAGAATAATGTGGTTGATGTTAGTTCTACCCATCTTCTTAGTCATCCTCTCTCTTTCTCTCATCTTTAGTACCATGGATGGCCTAGAGAGGGTCTGGTCCATATGTAGTCATTTTTTCTTCTTCTGGCTCCCTTTCTTACTCACATGGCTAGGGATGAGTCAGGGGAAGGAGCTCTTGGAGTTTATAGTGGACCATTTGAGGTGCATTGTCATAGGAAACACATTCTTATTCCTCCTAGAACTGACATTCTTGGTGATTGTTTGTGCTTTTTTCTATGGAGTTCTTCATGTATGCTTCTATTTTGGAATCTACAACAAGAAATCAATATATTAATTGATGAAAAGTTTCCTCCTTTGTGTCCTAGTGACTAAATAAGGGCAACATTTTCCACTACCAAGTAATGATACGAATTCTACACTAATTTCATGGTTTGGCATGTAAGGTTAAATTATATCCTCACCCTTCCCATTCGTGTTAAGTCAATCTAAGGTAATTCTATTAATATTGGATTCTCCTAGAGAAAAAAAATATCATGAATAGCTAATTTGATTAGTATCCCTCAATGTAGTGATGTTTTATACACTAATGACAATAAATTTCTTGCATTGCAAATAATGACAAATATTGTATCTTGATTTAGAAAACCTTAATGTGGATTTTGATCCATATGGACTGAGATTTGAACGAAACTAACTTTACATGTATCTATAATATTTAATATTCCATTCATTCCTTACTTCAATAGTTGCAATATATTATATCGGTGATGTGTATATATGAATAATATCATCCTAGAGGATCAAGATATGCATTAGTTTCATGAAGATTTGAATGACATGCAAAGATCATAAGCTATGATATAATGATTAATGATTAGTAATGCTCTAATAACATATAAGAAGATATACCCAAAATGGTAATCAAATACATGAAATCTTAACCTAAATATAGACACTTGATTAATGAGATGTGTAGTAAACATGTTTAACTAGGACAATTTGTACCTTGTTGGGATGTAATATGAACATGGGATGTGGGATAGTTTCTAAGTTGATGATGAGAAAGCAGTGAATTAGTTACATGAGATTAATAAGAATTCATGATATGGGTTTGAACCCTATATGGGCGCTCTGACTTGGTTTTGTGTGATGTTTCATGGATATGATTTGTTCTTTAGAGAGAGTAGTAAATCTATGTCATAAGTATCTATATCCCTTAGGTGGAAGTTATCTTGGGACCTTGCCACACATTTCACTCTTTTTTCGGTGTTGTACAATTTCCATATCCCATTGAGTAGTTGGTCCCTTCAGCCATTACTTACATGATGCTAGTTGTATCCAAATAGACAGGTTGTGTGGTACCACACACTAACATGAGATGGCTTGGGATGAGGTATAAGAGATGAAAAAGTGATGCATAATAAATATGATTAAAAGGTGACATGTTATAGGGATAAGTGAGACATGATGTCTATGATGAACTCTTCTGATGTTTATTCATATTCCTTCTCAATAAAACATTTTTCATTATTATGTTCTTATGTTCAAAAATAAATGCCATGAATAACATCCCATGGTTATGTTTATCTGTTAAGTGGGGAGTATCTACTCACTCAAAGCGCCAAACTACACAAAACATATTGCCAATGTTTTAAGGCATCATATTTGCATGACATATGTGTGGTTCCTTGATGTGGTTGTATCATAGTTTTTGTGTCTAGTTAGAGCCCGTGTACAATCATCTCCTGGTGGGATAGATCATGTTGTATGATTTTATAGCATGTTCTACTTTGAGAATATTGTGAACATTATTTAAGTAATGAGATCATGATATATTAATGAAATAATGATTAATGTAATGTCTCCTGATATGAGAAACATGCACATGAAATATTGCATATTAATAAGTTGGAGATCAACTCTTATATCTTGATAATTAATGTAATTCATATATTTTGATCCAATATGATTTATACAATCTTTATATTTATGCTTCCTTCTTAGGTTGTTGATCTTGTCGAGTTATATCATGTTTTATTGGTGAAAGTTGGCTAGTTCTTTTTCCCACCTCACAATTAGGATTAATTAGGTAGTGCTGGTGGTGGGTGCACACGGTCCCTTCCCATAACACATGCAAAACTCACATAATGAGATCATGGACCAATTTTGGACAATAACCTCAAAGGTACCCTAGTAATGTTGAAGTAATACATAAGATAGTGCATGAGAAGTAGTTGTAAAGGAGAAATCAAAGAGAATCTTTACATACCAAGAAATTTCAAAGAGATATTAGGTTCTACACTTATAAGGCATATAAAAATTTAATTTGTAGAAAATGTTCATGTGAGCATCTTCAGTTCTCTAGAATAAGGAGAAATAACATATATATGGGTTCGTAAAATATTTGTTGATTGTGCAACTAAGTTCAATCCTATTATGAAAATATCATCATAGGTTGTTCAATGATGATTCCTAGTAAAGGTTGTTTCTTGAGATGGTTTGAGTTAAATCATGAAAAGTGCAAATACTTACGATGATCTTCCTGGTTATTACATGAGGATAAGAGTAAATGTGACTTTAACCCACTAACTAAGGTTTAATCCCACCAAGGTGGGCTTAATCTAATTGTTCCTTTTTATACCTAATGGGATTGGTTTCAATATTTTTCTTTTTCAAACTATACAATTTAATGATCGTACATATGAAGTTTAATCCTATAAACAATTGTACTTAACTATCATGCTTGGGAAATAGTAAATATATTCTAGAGTTTAACTTAGATCACGTACATGAATATGAATTTATGTCTTCCTCTCTCTCACATGACAGGCCATAGGATGAACAATTAATTATATATTATCTACCTAATCCTCTCCAAATACCTATGTTGATCTACTCTTATTGATGACTTGCATTTGGTTCTTCTTGTGTGTAGATACATGTATCTGAAAAATTGCTTAGATAGAGTGTGAGCTATTTCCTTTGTGTATGGAAATTCAGTAACTAGAGAATATAATCTAGATATAGCTTATTAGTTAATTTCTATACAAGAATATACAACCATGGAAATTGCATACTACAAGTCATACAACATGATAGGTTTTTGAAGGTAAGTGCAAGTAATCAAAATACAATTTATTAATTTATTATTCATTTTATTCTTCCCTAGACCCACATGAAGTGTAAGGATACCATGATGTGTATAAGTAACATAATAGTGCACGATCTCACCATACAAGACTTAGAGTAGACACAAGACTCTAGGTCTACTAAACTAGATCCATGTGCTACAGTGGGGCTCATCATGTCTAGCCTTGATAACTATATATATTGTATGGATAAACTAGACTACTCCTAAAAAACTTAGGTACATAGAAAGAGAGTGAAGCACTTGGTTTGACTACCTACTTCAATGGTTCTACAAGAGATAACTCGTCGAGCGGTAACCAAATTAATTATATAGTCCATAAATTGGACACCACCATAAGTGTCGATTATTGCTTGGCACCTCATTATAACAAGGAGACTAACCTTGTAGGGATTAATCCCTACTAACCCACTGATATTATTTGGCTACATGCTTTCCAACTATGCTAATTGGTAACTGATAAGTCTTATTTAAGGGCTTCATCTTGTGTCTTATTGCACTTCAATCACATCTACAACTGTTAGATTACATGTTATTTCCCTCAATATGTGTATTACTATAAAATGCACTTATAGATGTTTATTGCGTGATTTTCAGGTACTTTAATTATGATCTGAATTAAAGAGAGAGAATGAGGAGAATCTAAGGGCTTCTTTACCCTGAAGGAGTCTAAAGAGAGACCAAGATATTCCCCAACCTATTCCAAGTGGTCAAGGATCAACCCAAAGCAAGGAGCATCAAATATGAGCAAGTTCAAGGTCAAAGTGCAAAGAAGAAGTCCCAACATGGTTGTGATACATGGCCATGACCGCGGCACAAATGATCCATGTCATAGTTAAAGTGCAAGTTTGAAGTTGCTAGCCATCAACCCAGTGGTGACCCACTGACCCCGTGGTGACCAAGACCCACCACCCCCATGGTGAAACCCCCATGGTGACCAAGACCCACCATCCCCGTGGTGACCCAAGTCCACCACGCCCATGGTGACCACCACAACTGTGATACTACCCCTCTAGAATTGTGAATATATCTAAATTTTTCATACAATTTTCACCTCGCCCATGCCACTCCACCACGGATAGGGGTAAGCATTGGTCCAGAACCGGACCGAACAAGATCAGACCGAGGAATGTATTTGTGCAAATGTATGGACCACAGACCATGCCGTTTTGAAGTAGGACCAGACTGGGACTGGATCATTTCAAAGTAAGACCAGATTGGGACCGGACCGTTTTAAATTAAGACCAGATCGGGACCGGACCGTTTGGATCATAATCAGAACTTTTTAGCATTCTATAACTCGTTTGCTAGTAAAACTTTGATAATTTTAATTACTTCTAACTATTGTTTAGCATTACTATCAAACATTTACACTACTGTTGTTGTAATGTGTGGTTTACTTATACTTTTGACATAATAAAACATCATATTTAAAGGCATTCTACATACAAAATGGACCACGATTCGGACCACTGACTGACTAGTTTTGGACTAGACCAGACCGCAGGACGAATTTCCAGACTGCAGACTAGACCAAACTCAAAATGGGCTAGGACCGGATCAAACTGACTGGTCCAATCCTATTTTGTGGTCTAAACCATCATTTGCTCACCCCTAACCACGGCCATGTTCACCCTACTCTACCACGATCGTGGTGGTTAGCAATCCCAACATGATTTTTCCACTAATTTTCCCATATGGCCCTCACTTAACCTAATGCTTTCCCACCACTTATATATACCTAGGTGGTGGTTGTATCATGAGGTTAGATACTCCTACATCCTCTCTAGCCTACCCTATATCCTTCCACTCCATTCCACCTATATTCCATCATTTTTCCACCACCAAACCCCTAGTTTCTTAGGGTTTTGACCACTTTCCACCATCTTTCCATGACACTTCACCTTGTAGGAGGGAGGAGGATGCAATTTCAGCAATTGTAGAGGAGGATTCCTTTATCTATACCGATCTCCATGGCTACTTCTACCTCTTTCTTCTTCATTTTTGTATTTTCTTATTCTATGAGTAGCTAGGCCCCTTAGGTGGGATGTTTGGGGTCAAAAATGTTACTTTGATATCATGTTGGGGGAAGTGATGTATAACACTGTAAACTCATTTACTAATGATTATGTTCTACTTCCATCTCATTTACCGTAAATTACTTTGTGGTTTGTGCTTGAAATCGCCTAGATTCTAGGAAAATTGCTTATATGTGTCTCTTTTTGTGAATTGCTCTTAAGTTCAATTAATAGATCCCTAGTTAGATATTCACCTTCCTACATGTTAATCAATTCTCCTACACCTACATGAGATATCTATGTATCTAGTATAGGAGAATTTAGTGCAATTATCTTGGAGCCTTCTCAAGGCTAGAATGTAGGTGATGTGAGGTCTAAAACCTCACTTCCACCTTACATTACTACCCTTGGCTCCTAATTGCCCTATGTGTTCCTATCCTAGAAACCTAGGATTGATTATATCCTAATTGAATTATACCTAAACCCTAATCCAAGTTATCCTCGTGAGGGTGGGTAGGAGGTGTTAGGGACTAGTTCCCATATACACACCTACCTTATCCATGGCCAATTAGTAGTTTAGGGCAATTCAATAGCATTTAACTTGTTGTTTAGTTTGGTAATCTAAATGGAAGAGTAATGCTAGCATGTTATCAACCCCAACACAATTGACAAGTGTGTTCCCCCAAACATCCCACACTTCTCTTCATTGCTTTAAATCCCTAATTTCCTTCTTGTTTAGATGGTGTTAGCCTAGTTAGCTATTTACCTGATTAATTAGTTCATTGTCTGGTTCTTGGTTTTTTCTTGCTAGTTTAAGTCTCTAATTTATCTTTAGCCTAGTTTTCTAGCCTATTGTAGTGTAGATCTCCTCTTGCTTGCCTTAGTGTAATTTTCTCCTTTCTTGCTCCTTTCATTGCTTGTATTACCATTTCTTGCCCAGTAGAACTAATTGTCGAGGATAATTTAGGTTTTGATTCTTGTTTGTTCTCCTTTAGTTGCTTTTTCATCATTAATGTAATCAAAAAACCAACTTTAAACCCTTAAACCCTAGACTCCACAATAGGAACCTAGCCAAAAGTAACCTATCTATAGTGCCCCCTTTTCTCTCTTAGGTTCGACCCCTAACTTGCCACCCTCCTATACAATAACACGACCTCATGTGCTTGTAAGTAAGTGTGTTAGCCTATGTAAGTGTGTCCAAACCTTAGGGCTTTATAAATTCAAAATATACCTAGTGTGTCCTATCCCTTGAGGTGTGCGCATCTAGTCAAGATTCAATTGATTTAGGCATGTATACCTCGGGGTAAGGAAAAACACACCAAGCTTTCTGGCATTGTTGCCGGATGAGAAAGGTGCCCGGCCTAAATAGTTAGTTTTGGTTTGATATTTTCCTATTGCCCTCGTCATTGCTATTCTTTATTATTTGTATTCTTTGAGCATATTGGTTTGCTAACTTGATTTCTTTTGTTTGGTTGTGTCGTGTGCATGTGACAAGCACTCGAGGACGATAAGATGGAAGGCTAAAATGCACTCACAAGCCAATCCAAGAGTAATGCATGCCTAGTAACTACAAATCTGCAATCTGCAATTGCTAATAGAGTTGATCAAATGATAGGGGAGAAATTCTCCATCTCTCTAGGTCTTCTTGGGGTCCTACCCACCTTCTACGGCTTGGAGAGTGAGAATCCCCACAAGCACTTGGACTCCTTTCTCGAAGTATGCTCTACCTTCAGGACGCCGACAACCAGTGATGACCCAATCAAGTTGACAATGTTCTCATTCTCCATCAAACAAAAAACCAAAGGTTGTTATGATTCAAGAAGGGACATCATGAGTTGGGAAGAGATGAAGAATGCCTTCTTGAGGAAATTCTACTCCATTACAAGGTTGACACAAATACAACATGGCATAGTGAGTTTCAATCCAGTGGGTAATGAGTGGTTTCATGATTCTTAGGAGAAATTTCAAAAGATTTTGAGAGATTACCCACACCATGAGATTCCTTTGTGGTAGCTACTTTAGTCTTTTTACTCCAGACAATCTCTGATGGGTCAAGCTATAGTGGATTCTTCTTATGCAGGAGCTTTTATTGATAAACCACCAGAGGAGATATGGCCCTTGTTTGAGTAGTTGGCAGAAAGTTCAAGGATTTGAGCTTCAAGCATGATGAATGATTGTGACTACCCCATTGGTGTGACATCTCCAGCTCATAGTGATTCAAACCCACAAATGGTGAAGATCCTTGGAGAAATGGTGAGCTTTATGAAGAACAGAGTGAAAAGTGTTCCTTATCACTTGGTCAATTTTGTTGAATCCTTTGATGAAGAAGTGAAGGCACATCACTCCTATAGCTATTCAAAACAACAAAGTACAAGATATAGCTCAAGGTTTGAGGAGGAGGTTCTCTCTAGGTTGAAAAGCTTTGATGATGTACAACAGAATGTTACAAGGCTTGAGGAAAGAATAGAGCAACTACCTTCCATACTAGCTCTCTAAGAGGAAAAATTGTCTTCAAAGCCCATAATGAGTTTCAATGAAGCAAATGGACCGACGCATTCCTCTCAAATATGGTCCATCTCCAATGCAAATGTAGTCCATTTATCATTTCCAAGGCCATCCCAAGCCTTATACACCTCCTCCCCCTCCATCACCACAACCATCCCACCACTCCACCTACCAACCTCAATTCTCTTCTCCACCTCAATTTCAATACCAAGTGCCACCTCCACCTCCTCCAAAACCACAACATGCTCCCCCTCTCCACCGTGAGCAAAGTAGTGTTGTGATAGAATGGAAAATCTCTTGAGCAGCCTACAAGTCAAAGAAATGTTGACTAAGCAAAGCAAAGGAAACCAGTGGTGATACTATGATTGAGATTGGTGAAGATGATTCTAGGACACCTCATGTTAAGCATGTGATATCGTGTGATATGCCTCAAACTCCTTTTGTAGATTATGTCCCTAGTGTTCCACCTCATGGCATGCCACAAGAAAATCATTTTGACGCAAGTAAGGCAAAAACAAGTGAGCCACCATTCCTCGAAGCATTGGATGAGCCCCCAAACAAGTGAGCCACCATTCCATGAAGCATTGGATGAGCCCCCGTCAGTCAAAAGGAGGTAAAAGTACAATGTTGACATTCTTAAGATTTTTCGGCAAGTGAAGGTGGACATTCTATTATTGGATGCTATCAAGAAAATCCCATCTTATGCCAAATTTCTCAAGAACATGTGTACTATCAAGAGGAAGTCAACATGGACAATACCAAAGAATATCAAGTTGAGAGAACAAGTGAGTTAAATCATAAAACATTCACTTTAGGTGAAGAGGAAAGATCCATGAGCCCCATTCATATATAGCTACGTAGAGGGGCATCACATAGATCAATCCTTACTTGATTTGGTATCTAGTGTAAATTTGATGTCATATAGTGTCTATGTGGGGTTGGGGTTAGGCAAGTTGAAACCGGCTCACTCCACTCTCCAATTGGTAGATCGCTCCATCAAAGTTCCTAGAGGAAGAGTGGACACTATTATATAAGGGGGATATAGCATTGGTTATTTTTGTCTTTCCATGTTGGTTGCGAACTGATTACCAAATGGTTGATGGTAAACTCAAACATTTTTCATCAATTGAGTGAACTGATGAAATAAGGTTTATGTCAGTGGTTCTTTGTTAGGAAAGAACTGATGATGTAACTCGCAGTGGGTGATGGTATTGTGATCCGCTCTGACCTTTCTCATTTGTTATTAGGAAAATAACCGACGTCATTAACATTTCCTCATCGGCGATATGGTGACAAATAACTGACATCAAATTGCCTGATGTCGGTTATCAGTGAATGAATAGTGAAATTTTGGGTGTATACCTTTGGTTGTTTATAAATAACTGATGGATAATATATATATATATATATATATATAATCAGTTATTCCCAAATAAGCGACAATAAATGTGTATGTTTTTATATAACAAGCATGCAGACCTAGTGTCCAGCCTGCTAGCCTGTCTGGAACCTTGTTCTTCAGAATTGAAAGTGCTGAAGAACAATAGGCTCTCTGCAAGAATCGTGGCTTCACAACAGGTCGACAAACCTGTAAGAAAAAGATAAAATTATACAAGCCACATTGTATCATTTTTTTCAATTCAAATTGTACACAAATCCATGAACTCACAGCTCAATTGTTTCCATCTCAACCACACTTCAAATTCATACATATATGCACGAACAAACACCATTCTTTTCCTCATATATCACATTCGAATTCACACACACAAATGCACTTAACATTCAATTCACACTCACAAAATACATATCAACAGCAGTTGCCATCTCATATTTTAAGTCACAATGTTACATATCAACATTCAATTCACACTCAAAAAATACATATAAAAATCTGACATCAAAGTTTGAACTACCAAAAAATATCAATCTGCCCTCAAATGTTTTGGTCAAATCACTATTCTGATGAAGCAGGTTGCCCACTGTTCACGTAGGTCATTCAGTTGCTCTAATGTATAGGGGTCAGTCTTCTAAAAAAACTACAAAGAGAATGAGACTTTTAATTAGATTTGATTGTTTATAATGAGACTAAAATATGATCAAAGACAACTAACTTACATTCTCTATACATTTGATGTGTTCCGTGTGATTGACAATCACCTTCATATACAACATCACATTATATGTGCATGCCGAACCATTGTCTTGTATATGGGCATGTAGATTTACAATTACATTAATAAATGTAATCAAGTAAAGTTGGTCATATATTATGCAATTGGGGTGAGAAGACTATACATCAACACTCATCCTAGAAACTGATTTCTTTTTCTTATCTACCTTCCTTCTGCCATCACAGAATGCTTTAACACCCCTATAAGTTGAAATTAACATATATGTTGTATTATTAAACTGTCATTAGTGATACAAACATTAACAAAGACAATGGAAAGCGAGAAACTATATTAGCGCATGAATCACCAATTTCATTGGGTGTCCCGCATTTGGTGACAATTTTTCACCTGAAGGATCAAAGACATACACCCGTCAAGTCTTGGGAACAATCGCTAAAAATTGTCAGTGCATACCTTTGAGTAAATAGAAGGCAAATAAAATAAAAAGTTAAATCTCACAACAAAATTGCATTCATAGATATACAAACAACCAAATCAAAAACTTACTTAACGTTGAAGGGATCTAAGATCATGTTCTTGGAAGTACCAAAATACTGCATCGCATTACTCACATATTCTTTGACTCCACTCAGATCTCTCTACATCGCTAATCAATGATGTCAATAGAAATCTCACATTTTCTGTTCTGAAGTTGCGGGCCACGTAACACAAATGACTGAAATATATTATATAACCAATATTGAGTTTATATGTTGGAAATAATTAAACAATTTTCACATATGACGTGGTATTCTCATTGTATCCAAAGTTCTATCACTAATGTGTTTAGCCAATCATACTTGCATACCTAAGAAACATTTGTCAACACTATAATAGTATCCCACTATACACCTACCATATCCTCTCCAAGGTTGATCACAATGGAATCTATTTGTTCTATAGTGTTTAACCATCATGTCAACATCTGGAAGTGAGGGCCTAAAAAGAAGAACAACTCATGTGGAATAAAATGAGGGGGCATAGGCTTCAGAACTTTAGGGGGCTTCTTAGCTATTGGCTGCATGCATGTATTCCAATATTAGCTATCAATAATTTTATGTAAGTTTCAGTATACATTTGTCATACTTGAAGAAATATAATGAGTTGTTTGGGAACACAGTAAAGCCACCTTCTACCTCCCTGACTGTGGTGGCATCTGGGTGCTCGTATGGGAGAGGTATCTCACTCATTCCTGGAAAGACATGTATGACTCTCACATGATAGTGATTAGACGGAAGAAGAATACCATGAACCACATCAACTTTATCAGCCTTGGCATCTGCCACAACATTTCCTACTAGAACATCGATGGCAAGACGACATCTTATGGCCTTCTACATTTTATGAAACACAAAATTTAATTTGACAAACATAAATATTGACTTGAAGGATTATTTTATCAGAAGGTAATATAATTGACTTGAATTAAATCGTACCCCGGTTGTGCCCTATGGGTCTGAAGGACTACTCCAAATTCACTCTGTGGGTGAGTGATGAATTGGTTTTGTGACTATTGGAGAATATGGTTTCTGCGTTGCCTGAGAAGTTATATATTTCTTCAAGGCTGCATCTACAATTCTCTGTACGTACTCTGCATCCACTCCCCCTTTCTTGGCTTGTTTACACTTATGTTGGGATCTGCCAAAAAAGATTTTATCCCATACCCAACTCCAGTGTCCTAACATGTCCAGGATGTTCTTATGTCCTTAGAACAACCATAAATTCATCGTGTATGCCCTGAGGGGTGAACTTTTCCTCCTTTGCTTGGGAAGCCAACTCCAACTAATTATCATCATGGACTAATCATTTAACAATCTAGTGAAAAAAGAAGATGGTAAAAATTATTGTGAAAGTAAGAAATTTATCATTTTATTTGTTGCCTCATGTGTTGCTTCGACGGGAATTTCTCTAACTTTATTTCTCCTTGCATCTATCCACTCAATATAGCGAGACACCCATCTAGAGGCATTATAAGACTCGATAGTAGAAGGAGTAGAAGTAGTAGTCCCTTGTTGTTTCCCTTGCTCTTATCCTTGTTCTTGCTCTTACTCTTTCTCTCCATCTTCCCCTTGCTCTTGTTATCATTGTAGCTCTTGCTCTCATTATAGCAACTCTCTCAACATGTGGCGTTTCCAATAACCACATGAACCCAACCGATCATTGTGCACAAAGTGTAACAAGCATGTGGTAGATATGTGCATCGACCTTTGGTAACTTCTTTTATTTATTCTTTCCTTATACCCATTACACGTAGGTCCAATTTGGATTTGATGTCATCTTTAGTATTACTGAGTATATTCAACAGAGTACCAATAATGCTATCATAAGCATTTTTCTCAACATACATGACATCAACACAATGTCGAGCTGTCAAAGAACTCCAATAAGGAATATTCCAGAATATCGACCTCTTTTTGAAAAAAGACTTTTTTCCTATGGGGGTAGTACACTATCTCTTACCAAAATGATTTATAGTGTTGTTTACTCTTGCATGAACATCATCCCTTAACATAGGTTTAGGGGCACTTTGTTTCTCAATTGAGTTGTTGAATGTTTTGTGCAACTTTCGGTAAGGATGCACCTTTAGAAGAAACCTTTGATGACCAAGATATACAAACTTACCACCATATTTCAGTCTGATAGAATATGTATTTTCCTCACATATAGGACATGCCTTAGATCCTTTAATGTTGTAGCTAGACAAGTTCCCATAAGCAAGAAAGTCATTAATAATGCAAAATAACATAGCATGTAAGTTAAACATCTCTCGATGCAAAGCATCATAAGTCATCACACCTTCTCCCCATAGTTTCTTTAAGTCATCAATCAGAGGTTCAAGGTAAACATCAATATCATTTCCAAGTTGTTTGGGGCCCAATATCAGCAATGACAACATGACATACTTATTCTTCATACACACCCAAAGAGGAAGATTGTATTACAACAAGCATGACATGCCAAGTACTATGTTGGCTGCTTAATGTTCCATATGAATTCATCCCATCAGTACAAATCCAAGTCTTAAATTTACGGCTTCTTCACCAAATTCAAGATACAATAAATCAATCTTGTTCCATTGTGGGGAATCAGACGCATGTTGTAGTATACCATTGTTGTTGTTATTTACCTCTTTGTGCCAAGATAAATTTTATGCATCTACAACATTAGTAAACAAGCATTGAAACTAGGGTATTGTAGGCAGATACCACATCACCTTGGCAATGTCGTCCTTTTGTACCTAGATGCCCCACATTTTGGACATTCTTTCATATCAATATAGTCATTTTGAAACATCATATAGTCATTCGAGCATGCATGTATCTTCTTAGCCTCCATTCCCATTAGGCACAACATCCTTTTCGTTGTTTATGTTGAAATTGGAAGCTCATTGCCTTCAAGGAGAATATCTTTCAACAAAGACAACATAGAAGTGAAGCTATTGTCGCTCCATCTATTGTTAGCCTTCAGAGTATACAATCTCAAAACAATGCTCAACTTCATATACTTAGTACAATCTAAGTATAACGGTTTCTCAACATCATGCACAATATTTCTAAATAAGGGAAGTGGTTCTGTAACATTTACCCCACAAATGTCAAGCATCGCATCAACCATGTCTGTCGGAATTGGTTCGTTCTCATCAACATCATCAGCCATTTCTTCTTGGACACAACTACCACTACCAACATCTGCCGATCTCATACTAGGAATGTCTCCATGCCAGTACCATTATGTATAGCTCTGTACAATCCCATTACACATGCCATGATCTTTGATCGTGTCAATAGTGTCAACTTTCAGGTTGTTGCTACAATTCCTACACTAGAAAAAGAACCTATCTCCATGTTGTTTTCTGTGTTCCTCTGTAAATATTATAAACTCATCGAGACCATTAATAAACTCTAGAGTGTAGTGGTTTGGTATCAACATCCATGATCGATCCAGTTATATACGATCAGATGGGAGACGAGTAGCTCATTAGGTCCTAGCTAGTAAGTTAATTTTAGGGAAAATATGTTTGAATAATTGAGCCCTAATCATCTAGTAGCATTCATATTCATGAATGTGTACCACCTATCCCATTCTTGAGCACTTCATCTCACTAGTAAGTGTATAATGCGTGTTCAATTTCAATAAATTTTGGAAACAATTCGCCGCAGTTCTCCAAATACACTGATGTAGATGGGCAAATACCCGCCTACATATGTACCCAAAGAACAAAGGGGAAATGTTGTCGAAATTTATTGAAATCGAACACACATTATACACTTACATCCTAATTGATATGAAGTGCTCAATAATATTCCCAAATCGAGGACTATCTAAGGTTTACTCCTAATGAGTAAATCTCGTATGGGTTTCTAGGCCAAATTAGGGTTTATTCACAAATTTAGAGTTAATTTTAGGGGGAAAATATTCTTGAATAATTGAGCCCAATCATCTAGTAGTATTCATATTCATGAATGTGTACCACCTATCCCATTCTTGAGAACTTCATCTCACTAGTAAGGTATAAAGGGTGTTTGATTTCAATAAATTTCGGCAGCATTTCCCCGCAGTTCTCCAAGTACATCAATGTAGATGGGAAAATACCCACCTACATATGTACCCAAAGAGAAAAGGGAAAATGCTGTAAAAATTTATTGAAATCAAACATACATTATACACTTACATCCTATGTGAAATGAAGTGCTCAAGAATAGTCCCATATCGGGGACTATCCAAGGTACACTCCTAATAAGTAAATCGCGGATGGGTTTTTAGGCCAAAGACACAGTCTAAGGTTTATAGACTAGACTTTATAGATTAAGAATTCACAAATTAAGGTTTACTCACATACTACATTTTACATCATACAACATGAATTCTAAACTAGGTCATGCATGCTATTAGCCTATAAGATTACTAGAGAAAGCCAACTCAAACTAGGTCAACTTGATCGTTTTAAATGTACAAATGAGTACACGACACAAGTTGAGTTACTGATTTCAAAGTTTGATCATTTCATGTTGATAAATTAGGTCTAAAACTCGCATATGATTGGATTGCAACACTTATAGTCATGATGGCACATAAGAAAACCATCTTCAAGTCATGATAGGTTAAAGATGCATATAAGTGGTCCAAGTCATCAATCATAGTGTAGTTTACTGATTTAGGGATAAAAAATATCATTTCTAATATGAACAAAAATGATTGGTGGAGGAGGAAGAGGAGAAGAACAAACTTGAGGAGTAGAGAAAACATTAGGGGAGGAGGAAGAGGAGGAAGGGTGGCAACCGATGGCGGCAGCGATCGACATTAGAGTAGAGGAGGAAGGCGGCGGTGACGATTAGCAATAGAGCAGCAGAAAAGTGACGAGCTTTGGCGATCAGCAAAGTAGATCAAAAGCAAGCTTTGGTGGCAATGAGCAGCTATAATGATAGCAGAGAGGAGAAATTGCAATAAAAATCATCGGAACAACAATATCACAGGAAACGCGGGTAGGACATAGAGGAGAAAGGGTTTGTTGGGAGAATTAAGTAAGACATATACTATCGGTTATAAGTGAAATCGAAGACGAAGGGTATTTCTGGTCGGTTGTATACTAAAAACCACCGACAAATCAAGTTCATTTGTCATCACTTTCCAGTCAAAGACCAACGACAAATCTCACAACCTAGTGGATTCTTAACACAACTTTTATCAACATTTATGGTTAGTGTAACCGATGATAAAGCTCAATTTGGGGTGGGAAAAAATTGTGGGCACATGGCACAAATATATTTCTAGTTGGTCTCTTAGGAAAGAATCGAAGATAAAGGTTGTTTCATTCCCACAGGCCAGATGGCACGTACAGATCTTTGTTCCCTCAGTTTTTAAGAAAAAAAAACTGACAATTTAGGTTTTTTGGAGGCAAATGAAATGCTCTCAAAATTTGTGCGCAAATTTTCATTTTCACAGGTGATATATAGCGTCAGTTTCATTAAGAATAGAACAAAGGTAAAAATAAAGTGTGACCTGCATTTTCTCAAGTGCACAAACTATAGCAGTTGCTGACCTTGAACCAACGGGGAAAATAATATAGTTGGTTTCTCTTATAACAAATATAATCGACATTGTA
Organism: Alisma plantago-aquatica; assembly: GCA_963693085.1. Classification (NCBI taxonomy): domain Eukaryota; kingdom Viridiplantae; phylum Streptophyta; class Magnoliopsida; order Alismatales; family Alismataceae; genus Alisma; species Alisma plantago-aquatica. Next base: position 684,371,538 of record OY856415.1, on the reverse strand, counting down.
TCCCCATTTTGTAGTAGTGGGATGACATTTTGGTGATGATAGACAAGGAAAGGTCAACAATGTTCTTGGTAAAAAAAAATTTCTTGGCATTGACCCAGGGGATAGGAAGATTCCCATCATCTTGGAAGGCCATTATTATCTACAGCTAATGTCGAGATACATGTGCGTAGGGGCACAATGACAGTCTCTTTCATGGACATGTAGATAAAGATCAACATGTACAAGACCCCAACCCGATGAGACTGAGATGAGGATATTGAACATGGTCACTTGAAGAGTTTGAATGATCATTTGAAAGAAGGATATCCTGATGAAAGAGTTGATGATAGCTTTTGTGGTCAATGGGACAAGGAACACATGTTGAATGCAAATGAGAAGTGTGGCTATTGCAAGAGTGGACACAAGATGATGCCAAATGGTTGAGTGATTGAAGAATCTATATAAGGCCTGACTGAAGGCATAAAATTTAGCTCTAGTGGGAGGCAACCCACCTAGGTTTGGGGAATTTTTCACCCAACATTCCATCTTTTATACTTTTTTGTTATTTTTACACTTTTCCAAGAGAACACGCACACTTTGTACTTGATGGTTTTTGTTGTTTGTGAATCATATTAGGACATGCGCATTGGAAGGAGGATAATGCATGGATGATATCGCTAAGGAGAAGACCAAAATTGAAGAGAATGGAAAATATGTAGAAAAGCTACAAGGAGATCAGCACAGTCGTGCCACATAACATAGGTGTGGTGCATGCAATACAAAATGTCCATGGTGGCTATTCCCATCTCAATGGACACCTTGAGATCTCTCTCCACTATTGGCATTTGTCTACCACAACTCCATGCCCTCTACCCTATCATCCTAGACTTCTATTTCATGTTGAGTACAACATGGTTTAAAAGTTTGGGGTGTCAGGGCGGTAAGCCCTTTCTTTACCCCCACTTTCCTCTATGTTCCTTGCTCCAAATTTTTGCTCAATATGAATAAATAGTATAACCATCTCCTTTACTTGTGTATCCATACTTTGTGTGCTTGTATTACATACACACATATCATATAGGTCAATTTCATGCATTTTTGCGTAATTTTCAAAAAAAAAACTCTTTTTGCCATGCATTGCATATCATGTAGCTTTTTTTGTAATTTTTGCATGTCTGTAGTTAGGATTTGCTTGTTTCTTGCTTTTTGTTTCATAATAAAGTTTTAGATGTGATTGAAGGTGATTTAACACTGTTTTGGTCAAATTTTGCCCAAATTAGAACTTCTTGCTTAAAAGTGTCTTTTGACCCAATCTCTACTTATTGTATTGAAAATGTTGACCTTTCATAAATGCATGATACATTATCATGATCTATTGCTAAAGGCCTCAGTCTTGACTTTTCACATGTGAATCACCTCTCTCATGTTTGCAAATTATATGGTTGAATTGTGATTTAATCAAGTCGCAAACGCTTAGGGTTTTGCAGAATCTCATGATAAAAGTGTGGATTCAATATTTCTCATTCATGTGGTGTGTCATTACTTGATGAAATTATTGGAGAAGATTTCATGTAGGAGTTCTCATGTTGAAATCCATACTAGTAACCCTCTTTGAGTCACTTTTCTTTTATCATCTTCTTACCTCTCTGCCTCATGAAAGGATGCCAAAGTGCACATATTCAGCCTTGGCCTCCTCCAAAAGTTTGGGGTGTCCATATCTATATCCCCCCTGCTTCATTCTCACCACCATATTCCCTAGCTACACCAAGGGCAAATAAAAAGAAAAAATGTAAAAAAAATTAAAATATTCTCCTATGTAATAGCATCTAAATAAAGAAAAGACGAATGCTCCTACGTAATAGAAATCCAACCCCTTATGGCAACCCTTTCTTCTATTTGAATGTCCATTGAGCAAGATAAGATGGAAGGCTAAAATGCACTCACAAGCCAATCCAAGAGTAATTCATGCCTAGTAACTACAAATATGCAATTGCTAATAGAGTTGATCAAATGATAGGGGAGCAATTCTCCATCTCTCTAGGTCTTCTTGGGGTCTTGTCCACCTTCTACGGCTTGGAGAGTGAGAATCCCCACAAGAACTTGGACTCCTTTCTCGAAGTATGCTCTACCTTCAGGACGCCGACAACCAGTGATGACCCAATCAAGTTGACAATGTTCTCATTCTCCATCAAACAAAAAACCAAAGGTTGTTATGATTCAAGAAGGGACATCATGAGTTGGGAAGAGATGAAGAATGCCTTCTTGAGGAAATTCTACTCCATGACAAGGTTGACACAAATACAACATGGCATAGTGAGTTTCAATCAAGTGGGTAATGAGTGGTTTCATGATTCTTAGGAGAAATTTCAAAAGATTTTGAGAGATTACCCACACCATGAGATTCCTTTGTGGTAGCTACTTTAGTCTTTTTACTCTAGACAATCTCCGATGGGTCAAGCTATAGTGGATTCTTCTTATGCAGGAGCTTTTATGGATAAGCCACCTGAGGAGATATGGCCCTTGTTTGAGTAGTTGGCAGAAAGTTCAAGGATTTGAGCTTCAAGCATGATGAATGATTGTGACTACCCCTTTGGTGTGACATCTCCAGCTCATAGTGATTCAAACCCACAAATGGTGAAGATCCTTGGAGAAATGGTGAGCTTTATGAAGAACAGAGTGAAAAGTGTTCCTTATCACTCAGTCAATTTTGTTGAATCCTTTGATGAAGAAGTGAAGGCACATCACTCCTATAGCTACTCAAAACAACAAAGTACAAGATATAGCTCAAGGTTTGAGGAGGAGGTTCTCTCTAGGTTGAAAAGCTTTGATGATGTACAAAAGAATGTTACAAGGCTTGAGGAAAGAATAGAGCAACTACCTTCCATACTAACTCTCTAAGAGGAAAAATTGTCTTCAAAGCCCATAATGAGTTTCAATGAAGCAAATGGACTGACGCATTCCTCTCAAATATGGTCCATCTCCAATGCAAATGTAGTCCATTTATCATTTCCAAGGCCATCCCAAGCCTTATACACCTCCTCCCCCTCCATCCCCAGAACCATCCCACCACTTCACCTACCAACCTCAATTCTCTTCTCCACCTCAATTTCAATACCAAGTGCCACCTCCACCTCCTCCAAAACCACAACATGCTCCCCCTCTCTACAGTGAGCAAAGTAGTGTTGTGATAGAATGGAAAATCTCTTGAGCAGCCTACAAGTCAAAGAAATGTTGACTAAGCAAAGCAAAGGAAACCAAGTGGTGATACTATGATTGAGATTGGTGAAGATGATTCTAGGACACCTCATGTTAAGCATGTGATATCGTGTGATATGCCTCAAACTCCTTTTGTAGATTATGTCCCTAGTGTTCCACCTCATGGCATGCCACAAGAAAATCATTTTGATGCAAGTAAGGCAAAAACAAGTGAGCCACCATTCCTCGAAGCATTGGATGAGCCCCCGTCAGTCAAAAGGAGGTAAAAGTACAATGTTGACATTCTTAAGATTTTTCGGCAAGTGAAGGTGAACATTCTATTATTGGATGCTATCAAGAAAATCCCATCTTATGCCAAATTTCTCAAGAACATGTGTACTATCAAGAGGAAGTCAACATGGACAATACCAAAGAATATCAAGTTGAGAGAACAAGTGAGTTCAATCATAAAACATTCACTTCAGGTGAAGAGGAAAGATCCATGAGCCCCATTCATATATAGCTACGTATAGGGGCATCACATAGATCAATCCCTACTTGATTTGGTATCTAGTGTAAATTTGATGCCATATAGTGTCTATGTGGGGTTGGGGTTAGGCAAGTTGAAACTGGCTCACTCCACTCTCCAATTGGTAGATGGCTCCATCAAAGTTTCTAGAGGAAGAGTGGATACTATTATATAAGGGGGATATAGCATTGGTTATTTTTGTCCTTCCATGTTGGTTGTGAATCGATGACCAAATGGTTGATGGTAAACTCAAACATTTTTCATCAATTGAGTGAACTGATGAAATAAGGTTTATGTCAGTGGTTCTTTGTTAGGAAAGAACTGACGATGTAACTCGCAGTGGGTGATGATATTGTGATCTGCTCTGACCTTTCTCATTGGTTATTAGGAAAACAACCGACGTCATTAACATTTCCTCATCGGCGATATGGTGACAAATAACTGACATCAAATTTCCTGATGCCGGTTATCAGTGAATGAATAGTGAAATTTTGGGTGTATACCTTCGGTTGTTTATAAATAACTGATGGAGAATATATATATATATATATATATATATATATATATATATATATATATATATATATATATAGTCAGTTATTCCCAAATAAGCGACAATAAATGTGTATGTTTTTATATAACAAGCATGCAGACCTAGTGTCCAGCCTGCTAGCCTGTCTGGAACCTTGTTCTTTAGAATTGAAAGTTCTGAAGAACAATAGGCTCTCTGCAAGCATCGTGGCTTCACAACAGGTTGACAAACCTGTAAGAAAAAGATAAAATTATACAAGCCACATTGTATCATTTTTTTCAATTCAAATTGTACACAAATCCATGAACTCACAGCTCAATTGTTTCCATCTCAACCACACTTCAAATTCATACATATATGCACGAACAAACACCATTCTTTTCCTCATATATCACATTCAAATTCACACACACATATGCACTTAACATTCAATTCACACTCACAAAATACATATCAACAGCAGTTGCCATCTCATATTTTAAGTCACAATGTTACATATCAACATTCAATTCACACTCAAAAAATACATATAAAAAATTTGACATCAAAGTTTGAACTACCAAAAAATATCAATCTACCCTCAAATTTTTTGGTCAAATCACTATTCTGATGAAGTAGGTTGCCCACTGTTCACGTAGGTCATTCAGTTGCTCTAATGTATAGGGGTCAGTCTTCTAAAAAACTTACAAAGAGAATGAGACTTTTAATTAGATTTGATTGTTTATAATGAGACTAAAATATGATCAAAGACTACTAACTTACATTCTCTATACATTTGATGTGTTCCGTGTGATTGACAATCACCTTCATATACAACATCACATTATATGTGCATGCCGAACCATTGTCTTGTATATGGGCATCTAGATTTACAATTACATTAATAAATGTAATCAAGTAAAGTTGGTCATATATTATGTAATTGGGGTGAGAAGACTATACATCAACACTCATCCTAGAAACTGATTTCTTTTTCTTATCTACCTTCCTTCTGCCATCACAGAATGCTTTAACACACCTATAAGTTAAATTAACATATATGTTGTATTATTAAACTATCATTAGTGATACAAAGATTAATAAAGACAATGGAAAGCGAGAAACTATATTAGCGCATGAATCACCAATTTCATTGGGTGTCCCGCATTTGGTGACAATTTTTCACCTGAAGGATCAAAGACATACACCCTTCAAGTCTTGGGAACAATCACTAAAAATTGTCAGTGCATACCTTTGAGTAAATAGAAGGCAAATAAAATAAAAAGTTAAATCTCACAACAAAATTGCATTCATAGATATACAAACAACCAAATCAAAAACTTGCTTAATGTTGAAGGGATCTAAGATCATGTTCTTGGAAGTACCAAAATACTGCATCGCAGTACTCACATATTCTTTGATGCCACTGAGATCTCTCTCTACATCGCTAATCAATGATGGCATTAGAAATCTCACATTTTCTATTCTGAAGTTGCGGGCCACGTAACACAAATGACTGAAATATATTATATAACCAATACTGAGTTTATATGAAGGAAATAATTAAACAATTTTCACATATGACGCGGTATTCTCATTGTATCCAAAGTTCTATTACTGATATGTTTAGCCAATCATACTTGCATACCTCAGAAACATTTGTCAACACTATAATAGTATCCCACTATACACCTACCATATCCTCTCCAAGGTTGGTCACAATGGAATCTATTTGGTCTATAGTGTTTAACCATCGTGTCAACATTTGGAAGTGAGGGCCTAAAAAGTCGAACAACTCATATGGAATAAAATGAGGGGGCATAGGCTTCAGAACTTTAGGGGGCTTCTTAGCTATTGTAGGCTTCATGCATGTATTCCAATATTAGCTATCAATAATTTTATGTAAGTTTCAGTATACATTTGTCATACCTGAAGAAATATAATGAGTTGTTTGGGAACACAGTAAAGCTACCTCCCTGACTGTGGTGGCATCTGGGTGCTCGTATGGGAGAGGTATCTCGCTCATTCCTGGAAAGACATGTATGACTCTCACATGATAGTGATTAGCGAGAAGAAGAATACCATGAACCACATCAACTTTATCAGCCTTGGCATCTGCCACAACGTTTCCTACTAGAACATCGATGGCAAGATGACATCTTATGGCCTTCTACATTTTATGAAACACAAAATTTAATTTGACAAACATAAATATTGACTTGAAGGATTATTTTATCAGAAGGTAATATAATTGACTTGAATTAAATCGTACCCCGGTCGTGCCCTATGGGTCCGAAGGACTACTCCAAATTCACTCTGTGGGCGAGTGATGAATTGGTTTTGTGACTATTGGAGAATATGGTTTCTGTGTTGCCTGAGAAGCGATATATTTCTCCAAGGCTGCATCTACAATTCTCTGTACGTACTCTGCATCCACTCCCCCTTTCTTGGCTTGTTTACACTTATGTTGGGATCTGCCAAGAAAAGATTTTATCCCATACCCAACTCCAGTGTCCTGACATGTCCAGGATGTTCTTATGTCCTTAGAACAACCATTAATTCATCGTGTATGCCCTGAGGGGTGAACTTTTCCTCCTTTGCTTGGGAAGCCAACTCCAACTAATTATCATAAAAAATGGACTAATCATTTAACAATCTAGTGAAAAAAGAAAATGGTCAAAATTATTGTGAAAGCAAGAAATTTATCATTTTATTTGTTGCCTCATGTGTTGCTTCGACGGGAATTTCTCTAACTTTATTTCTCCTTGCATCTATCCACTCAATATAGAGAGACACCCGTCTAGAGGCATTATAAGACTCGATAGTAGAAGGAGTAGAAGTAGAAGTCCCTTGTTGTTGCCCTTGCTCTTATCCTTGTTCTTGCTCTTACTCTTTCTCTCCATCTTCCCCTTGCTCTTGTTATCATTGTAGCTCTTGCTCTCATTATAGCAACTCTCTCAACATGTGGCGTTTCCAATAACCACATGAACCCAACCGATCATTGTGCACAAAGTGTAACAAGCATGTGGTAGATATGTGCATCGACCTTTGGTAACTTCTTTTATTTATTCTTTCCTTATACCCATTACACGTCGGTCCAATTTGGATTTGATGTCATCTTTAGTATTACTGAGTATATTCAACAGAGTACCAATAATGCTATCATAAGCATTTTTCTCAACATACATGACATCAACACAATGTCGAGCTGTCAAAGAACTCCAATAAGGAATATTCCAGAATATCGACCTCTTTTTGAAAAGACTTTTTTCCTGTGGGGGTATTACACTATCTCTTACCAAAATGATTTATAGTGTTGTTTACTCTTGCATGAACATCATCCCTTAACATAGGTTTAGGGGCACTCTGTTTCTCAGTTGAGTTGTTGAATGTTTTGTGCAACTTTCGGTAAGGATGCACCTTTGGAAGAAACCTTTGATGACCAAGATATACAAACTTACCACCATATTTCAGTCTGATAGAATATGTATTTTCCTCACATATAGGACATGCCTTAGATCCTTTAATGTTGTAGCTAGACAAGTTCCCATAAGCAGGAAAGTCATTAATAATGCAAAATAACATAGCATGTAAGTTAAACATCTCTCGATGCAAAGCATCATAAGTCATCACACCTTCTCCCCATAGTTTCTTTAAGTCATCAATCATAGGTTCAAGGTAAACATCAATATCATTTCTAAGTTGTTTGGGGCCCAATATCAGAAATGACAACATGACATACTTATTCTTCATACACACCCAAAGAGGAAGATTGTATACAACAAGCATGACATGCCAAGTACTATGTTGGTTGCTTAATGTTCCATATGGATTCATCCCATCAGTACAAATCCAAGTCTTAAATTTATGGCTTCTTCACCAAATTCAGGATACAATAAATCAATCTTGTTCTATTGTGGGGAATCAGACGCATGTTGTAGTATACCATCGTTTTTGTTATTTACCTCTTCGTGCCAAGATAAATTTTGTGCATCTACAACATTAGTAAACAAGCGTTGAAACTAGGGTATTGTAGACAGATACCACATCACCTTGGTAGGAGACTCAGTGTTGGTCTTAACCAATGTCATCCTTTTGTACCTAGATACCCCACATTTTGGACATTCTTTCATATCAATATAGTCATTTTGAAACATCATATAGTCATTCGAGCATGCATGTATCTTCTTAGCCTCCATTCCCATTAGGCACAACATCCTTTTCGTTGTTTATGTTGAAATTGGAAGCTCATTGCCTTCAAGGAGAATATCTTTCAACAAAGACAACATAGAAGTGAAACTATTGTCGCTCCATCTATTGTTAGCCTTCAGAGTATACAATCTCAACACAATGCTGAACTTCATAAACTTAGTACAACCTAAGTATAACGGTTTCTCAGCATCGTGCACAATATTTCTAAATAAGGGAAGTGGGTCTGTAACATTTACCCCACAAATGTCAAGCATCGCATCAACCATGTCTGTCGGAATTGGTTCGTTCTCATCAACATCATCAGCCATTTCTTCTTGGACACAACTACCACTACCAACATCTGCCGATCTCATACTAGGAATGTCTCCATGCCAGTACCATTATGTATAGCTCTGTACAATCCCATTACACATGTCATGATCTTTGATCGTGTCAATAGTGTCAACTTTCAGGTTGTTGCTACAATTCCTACACTAGCAAGAGAACCTATCTCCATGTTGTTTTCTGTGTTCCTCTGTAAATATTATAAACTCATCGAGACCGTTAATAAACTCTAGAGTGTAGTGGTTTGGTATCAACATCCATGATCGATCCAGTAATATATGATCAGATGGGAGACGAGTAGCTCATTAGGTCCTAGCTAGTAAGTTAATTTTAGGGAAAATATGTTTGAATAATTGAGCCCTAATCATCTAGTAGCATTCATATTTATGAATGTGTACCACCTATCCCATTCTTGAGCACTTCATCTCACTAGTAAGTGTATAATGCGTGTTCAATTTCAATAAATTTTGGCAACAATTCGCCGCAGTTCTCCAAATACACTGATGTAGATGGGCAAATACCCGCCTACATATGTACCCAGAGAACAAAGGGGAAATGTTGTCTAAATTTATTGAAATCGAACACACATTATACACTTACATCCTAATTGATATTAAGTTCTCAATAATATTCCCAAACTGAGGACTATCTAAGGTTTACTCCTAATGAGTAAATCTCGTATGGGTTTCTAGGCCAAATTAGGGTTTATTCACAAATTTAGAGTTAATTTTAGGGGGGGAATATTCTTGAATAATTGAGCCCAATCATCTAGTAGTATTCATATTCATGAATGTGTACCACCTATCCCATTCTTGAGAACTTCATCTCACTAGTAAGGTATAAAGGGTGTTTGATTTCAATAAATTTCGACAGCATTTCCCCACAGTTCTCCAAGTACATCAATGTAGATGGGAAAATACCCACCTACATATGTACCCAAAGAGCAAAGGGAAAATGCTGTCAAAATTTATTGAAATCAAACATACATTATACACTTACATCCTATGTGAAATGAAGTTCTCAAGAATAGTCCCATATCAGGGACTATCCAAGGTACACTCCTAATAAGTAAATCGCGGATGGATTTTTAGGCCAAAGACACAGTCTAAGATTTATAGACTAGACTTTATAGATTAAGAATTCACAAATTAAGGTTTACTCACATACTACATTTTACATCATACAACATGAATTCTAAACTAGGTCATGCATGCTAATTAGCCTATAAGATTGCTAGAGAAAGCCAACTCAAACTAGGTCAACTTGATCATTTTAAATGCACAAACTATGTACAAATGAGTACACGACACAAGTTGAGTTACTGATTTCAAAGTTCGATCATTTCATGCTGATAAATTAGGTCTAAAACTCGCATATGATTGGATTGCAACACTTATAGTCATGATGGCACATAAGAAAACCATCTTCAAGTCATGATAGGTTAAAGATGCATATAAGTGGTCCAAGGCATCAATCATAGTGTAGTTTACTGATTTAGGGATAAAAAATATCATTTCCAATATGAAAAAAAATGATTGGTGGAGGAGGAAGAGGAGAAGAACAAACTTGAGGAGCAGAGAAAACATTAGGGGAGGAGGAAGAGGAGGAAGGGTGGCAACCGATGGCGGCAACGATCGACATTAGAGTAGAGGAGGAAGGCAGCGGTGACGATTAGCAATAGAGCAGTAGAAAAGTGACGAGCTTTGGCGATAAGCAAAGTAGATCAAAAGTGAGCTTTGGTGGCAATGAGAAGCTATAATGATAGCAGAGAGGAGAAATTGCAATAAAAATTCGTCGGAACAACAATATCACAGGAAACGCGGGTAGGACAGAGAGGAGAAAGGGTTTGTTGGGAGAATTAAGTAAGATATATACTATCGGTTATAAGTGAAATCGAAGACGAAGGGTGTTTCTGGTCAGTTGTATACTAAAAACCACCGACAAATCAAGTTCATTTGTCATCACTTTCCAGTGAAAGACCAACGACAAATCTCACAACCTAGTGGATTCTTAACACAACTTTTATCAACATTTATGGTTAGTGTAACCGATGATAAAGCTCAATTTGGAGTGGGAAAAAATTGTGGGCACATGGCACAAATATATTTCTAGTTGGTCTCTTAGGAAAGAATCGAAGATAAAGGTTGTTTCATTCCCACAGGCCAGATGGCACGTACAGATCTTTGTCCCCTCAATTTTTAAGAAAAAAAATTAACAATTTAGGTTTTTTGGAGGCAAATGAAATGCTCTCAAAATTTGTGCACAAATTTTCATTTTCACAGGTGATATATAGCGTCAGTTTCATTAAGAATAGAACAAGGGTAAAAATAAAGTGCGACCTACATTTTCTCAAGTGCGCAAACTATAGCAGTTGCTGACCTTGAACCAACGGGGAAAATAATATAGTTGGTTTCTCTTATAACAAATATAATCAACATTGTATCCCCATTTTGTAGTAGTGGGATGACATTTTGGGGATGATAGACAAGGAAAGGGCAACAATGTTCTTGGTAAATTTTTTTGTTCTTGACATGGACCCAGGGGATAGGAAGATTCCCATCATCTTGGAAGGCCATTATTATCTACAGCTAATGTCGAGATACATGTGCGTAGGGGCACAATGACAGTCTCTTTCATGGACATGTAGATAAAGATCAACATGTACAAGACCCCAACCCGATGAGACCGAGATGAGGATATTGAACATGGTCACTTGAAGAGTTTGACTGATCATTTGAAAGAAGGATATCCTGATGAAAGAGTTGATGATAGCTTTTGTGGTCAATGGGACAAGGAACACATGTTGAATGCAAATGAGAAGTGTGGCTATTGCAAGAGTGGATACAAGATGATGCCAAATGGTTGAGTGATTCATCATGGATGGCAACAGTATTGACATGGGCCATACTGTAACACATAGACCACTATGTTAACAACAGTTTCATAACCTAGGGTTATCAAGGCATAAACTTATATCCAATGTAACTTGATTACATGCATTTTATTGTTTGGTGGAGGATACATTAACCCTTATCATCCATAACCCCAGTACTTAGATGAGGTGTAGAGAGAGAAAAACTTTAGGTACTTAGGGTTTGTTAAGTGAAAGGGTATAGAGAAGGGATGAAAGTAGATGAGAAATCCTAGAGGTATCTTATTTTGAGTCAAATCCTCAGATTTTTTCCAGGCAATCACACAGATTCTAGGATTCCTAGTAAACCAACTAGCGGGGCATAGGAAAATCCAACCCCCAGATCATGATCCCTTTCTAGACACCTCCATGTTTGGAAAATTCTCTAATAACTCCCTTTGGGCTCTAAAGAATTTGCAAATTTTAATATTTATTAGAGATTATATGGAAAACCAAGCTCTAATACCAAATGTGACGACCCCATTCCCCGACAACCCCCAATTAAGGAAGGCCAAGAAACTAGAGTGTTATCCCAAAAATAGGATCAAGTGGTTTTGCACATAATAAAAAATAATTAATTAATTCTACTAAACTAACTAAGTTTGATACATGATAAAAAAATTCACCAATGTTTACAAAATATGGGTTCTAAGATTTTACTAAGAAATAAAACATCTATCTATATCCTCTAGGCCTTATTTCATTTGTTTGCTTTCAATGTCTTCTTTTCTTGAATGTCCAATTTCTAGCAACATTATCCTAAAAACATTGACCGACAAACAAAACTTCACAACTAATGGTAACAATATAATTCAACAATTATTATATAACAAAACAAATTTAGCCTTTTCATTATGATTACCCAATCTAGGTGTCTCCACCCTCTGTCATAACCCCTCAGGGCATCATATTGCATTATTCATTGTCTTCCCCTATTCAAGTGGATGATTTCATCATGTCTCCCCCTATTCAGGCAGGTGATTTATCATGTACCCCCTATTCAGGCTGGTACCAAAATGTGCCTTCCCCTATTCAGGCGGATGGCCTTTCCATAGATCCAAAGGTGGCCTAGAAATGGGCCGGTCATGTCCTATATAATGTGGTAGTCATAGTCACTTTAAAGTTTGCATGGAATGAAATAAAAAAGCAAGCATATATTTTCAAACCATGCGAAGAAATCTCTAAGAAACCACATGAAACTACAATGATTATTCTTAGGCATAGCCACATACATGTCTAAGGAGTATTTACAATATAAAAAGGAACAATTAAGATTAATTACACAATCAACCAAGCAAGCCAATCTAAAATTCAAGGCATAACATCCATGTGTCACTATATTATCCCAAAACCTATCAAAGGACAGACTTGGTTCTCAAGTTAGGTTTTTAAGTCCACTTTCTTATGTCATTATCCATAACACTCCATTAGTCCATTTATTGCTATTTTTCACTTTCTTAGTCCACCAACCCTACTTTTAGGTTTCATACAAAAGATTGTGCTATAAAAGGCGTATTTTATGAAAAATTCTCAATCTTTATCCTTTTTAAGTCAAATTAGGGATAGAGAGATAGAAAGATGGATATTTCACACTTTTATGTTTATTGGGTTGATAAACCTTAATTCTATCATTAGAGGTACTTTTATGCATAAGGAAACCCTAATCTTTCAAATCTTGGATTATGATGTTCATATTAGTCCAAGGTATTCCTTTTATTCATAACAGATCAATCTTTGATTAAAAAAATCAACTAGATCTATTTGATTCATTAACACTCACAAATTAGGGTTTTGATCCATTTAATCACTTTAAAGATGGAAACTTTGACCACTTTTCGAATTGAAGCAAATATAGGCCATGATCATATTTTTATTGTGTAGCTTGCATTTTTTGATCAAGATACATATATTATTCGCTAGTTTTGGTTAATCCTACGATTTACTATGATTTTAGCAATTTTAACCTTTTCTGACCAATCTCAGGCCTCCACGTAGGCAGCCCGCTCGCGTGACAAACTAAATAAGCGGATGAGAAAGTAGGGGTGTAAGGACCAGACTAACCTTTCCTCTAAAAAGCATGCACGGGGGCAAAGTGGTCTTTTGCCCACAACCCTTCTTCAACCTCAGGTTGTCTTCTTCACAAGCCAGGTAGTCAACTCATAGGTTGACTCTGGGATTTCCGCCCTCTGAGCTTCAAGTGAAGGTGCCTATACCTTTGCCTAAGCACCACAGACTCGAGGGATGTGGTCAATTGCTCTGGAGATAGTTGGAGCTGCTAGAAAGGGGGGCTAGATCTCTGGCGGGTTGGCCGCAAGGTAATAAGGCGAAGAACATGGTTTTCGAGGGAAATTAGAAGTGGAGTCAAGACTGGGAAGTCATGTACATCCTTGCGAGGGTATCGGTGCACATGCAGTGTGTCTCTAGTCCTCCCTTTTATAGGTGGGATTCCTCAAGTAGTTATGGCTCCATGGAAATTTAGGGAAAATCTTTTAGGGACTTCAAAACCCTAGCAAAGTTAAGATGAGTCAGTGTGGTTTCTTGCTACAAATTCATTGAGTAAGTTTCCAATCTCACACATTGACTAGATATGGAGAAATTCAGATTAGAACTTAAATGCTCCCTATCCATGTTTCCTCATATGACTGAAGGTAGGAGATAAACACCCACCATTGGATCTTGGATCCAACAGTCCATGAATCACGCGCCCGATATATGTATTTCTGATTTGATCCAAAAATTTTGACATTTAATGCTTTCCCAAATTATTTCCAAACTTTGTGGATTTCTATAAAATCCATACCTTCTAACTCATTAAGATTTTTAATCCCAAGTTTCGACGAAAAGTTCTTGACGACTTAATCTACTTATGGACACAATTTGAGATCAAAGCTAAAAAACAATAGCCCTTTTTCTTCATATGCAAGTCATACACTAAAAAGTCTTGTATTATTCATTAAAACTCATATTTTCTCTTTCTTTCTTTTCTATTATCTTAATTTCAACTTTTCTAGATATTAGAAGGCAAGTGGTATTAAAATCACCCTATTGTGGCCTCTTATGCCACCTTCTAGAGAATTCCATGTTTTTCTTAATTAAAATATATGTTATTTATTTTCTTCTTGCCTTTTCTCTTATCATGGGTTTTTCTCTTGTCCTTTATCCTTTTACACTTCCATTGGCTTATTGAAACATGGAAAAGCACGGAATTCATTGTTCAAGACAATTTTGTAAAGAAACCCAGGTTATAAAATAATGCACACAAATTGTCAAGCAAGTCTTTTTCTTATGAAATATTTGCATAAAATACAATCAAAATTGGGGTTATAACAAGTAGCTAACCTCATTCTAAAACCACCACCTAGGTATGTATATGTGGTGGGGAAGCACTAGCTTAAGTGGGGGCAGTATGGGAAAATCAATGGAAAGATTGTGTTGGGGTTGTTGACCACCGCTACTACTTTGGTCACCACAGCTGTGGCGGAATGAGGTGAACATGGATCTGGTGGTGGCATGGGTGAGGTGAAAAATGGATGAAAAAGTCAAATATATTCACAATTCTAGAGGGGCTGTACCATGGTCGTGGTTGTCACCACGAGCATGGTGGACTTTGGTCACCACGGGGTGGGTGGTCACCATGAGGTTGGTGGGTCTTGGTCACCAGGGGGTGGTGGGTCTTGGCCACCATGGTGGTGGTGGGCCACCACTAGGGTGGTGGCTAGAAGCTTCAAGCTTACACTTTAGCTATGACATGGAGAATTTTTACCATGACCGTCGCCATGTACCACGACCAAGTTGGGGCTTTTTCCTTGCACTTTGACCTTCAACTTTCTCATCTTTGATCTTGCTTTGAGTTTATCCTTGACCACTTGGAATAGGTTGGAGAATATCTTGAGCTCTGTTTAGGCTCCTTTGGGGTAAAGAAACCCTTAGATTCTCCTCCTTCTCTCTCTTCCATTCAAATCATTACCAAAGTACCTAAAAACATGCAAAGAACATCTATAAGTGCATTTTATAGCAATATGCATATTGAGGGAAATAGCATGTAATCTAACAGTTGTAGATGTGATTGAAGTGCAATAAGACACAAGATGAAGCCCAAAAATAGGGTTGCATCACCACACCAGACTTAAGACATACTTATCCTCAAGTATTCTCTAACTCAGCCTCTCCTCAATTTTTCAACAAACGAGAAATGACAAATGCAATCCAATAGATGTATATTGACTACATGGGATCAATGATGACTAAGTACATGTATTCCACCTATCACCTCTCCTCTTTCACAAACCAATCATGATTAAAGCAATGAGCATAAAAACTTCACATATAGAGCATATAATACACAATCAATCCATATGATTGTCATATTACTCTGGGAAAACCGTTTCATGGTGGTGAAGATAAAAATGACTAATGTTGTCATTTGACATTCATGCATTCAATCTCATATATCAATCCACACTAAGTGACCCATGTGGGCGCAAAAAAGGGGAAAATGAACTAGGTTTGATGGTTCCTTGCTCAATGGACATTCAAATAGAAGAAAGGGTTGCCATAAGGGGTTGGATTTCTATTACGTAGGAGCATTCATCTTTTCTTTATTTAGATGCTCATCTTTTCTTTATTTAGATACCTAATGAAACCCTCAACAAGATGATGCCAAATAGATCATGGGAACAGTACTTGCCTTTAGCTGAGTTTGTGCATAATAATAGCTATCAATCCAGTATCGAGATGCCTCCGTACAAAGCGCTATATGGGAGGTTGTATCGGTCACCACTTCACTGGGATGAGGTTGGTGAGAGGACCTTGTTGAGGTTAGAGGAACTTTAGATTTATGTTGATAAAGTTGCTTTGATCAGACAGAGGCTAAAGAGAGCCCATGATCGACAGAAGTAGTATGTAGATGCTGGTCGGATGTACATGATTGGCCAATGTCGAAGAATCCTTCTGAAATTCTCTGCTTCCTGGGATTAGCCGGATATGACCGGTGGTTCATCTAAGACTTCTCAAAGACCACCATGTCCCTTACTAAGTTCACTCATAAGGATGAAAAGTTTGTATGGTCTGGAGTTGTGTGAAACCTGCTTCTAAAGTTGAAGGAGAAATTGACCACAACACTTGTGTTGACTCTACCGTTTGGAAACAAAGGTTTCATGATCTTCACTGATGCATCCAAAATGGGGCTTGGATGTGTACTAGAACAGAATAAGCATGTTGTCTCTTATGCCTCCCAAGAGCTCAAGCCAAATGAAGTGAACTATCTGACACATGACCTAGAATTGGCTGTGATCATACATGTCCTGAGAATCTGGCGACACTACTTGTATGGTGTGACCTTTGAAATTCTCACTGATCACAAAAGATTGAAGTATATCCTAAATCACAAGGACCCCAACCTAATATAGAGACGATGAATGGAATATATAAAGGACTATGATTTCACCATCGCATACCACCCAGGAAAGGCCAATGTAGTGATAGATGCTCTTAGTTAGAAACAACTTAGATGTGCAATTGTGTTATCTACCCAGTGGAGGGAACTGGAAGAGTATGCCTGATCGTCCACACAACTATTAGAAGACCAAATTTATTTGGATAACATTCAGATAAAGCCTAACTTGTTGACTGAGTTAGTAGTTGCCCAACTGGCAAGCCAGAGTTTGAAAGATGGAAGATTTGTTGGAGAAACCTCAGACACACATGTCCTTGGGTGTGGATGGAGGGATTCAATACAAGAATCATATTTGGGTTCCTGAGGAGTCACCTTTGAAGAATCATATCCTATAGGAAGACCATGGCTCTAAGTATACCGTACACCCTGGCACTACCAAGATGTTTAAAGACTTGCATCGGTATTTCTGGTGGCTTGGAATGAAGAAAGAGATAGCGACATATGTGGCCAATTGTCTCACGTGCCAAATGGTGAAGGTTGAACACCAACGACTCAGAGGATTACTAAAATCATTGAAATTCCTGAGTAGAAATGGGACCAGATCACCATGGACTTTGTGGTGGGTCTTCCCAAGACTAAGAAAGGTCATGGTGCTATATGAGTTGTGGTGGACCGTTTAACCAAGTCGACACACTTCCTTTCATTGAAGATTACTGCCAAAAAGTCAGACTTAGATGAGTTGTTTATCTAAGAGATAGTCTATCTGCATGGTATTCTGAGCTTGATTAATTCTGATCGGGACCCCAAGTTCACCTCGAAGTTATGGAAGCATGTGCATGAAGAACTTGAGAGAAGGCTGAAATTTAGTATTGCCTACTATCCCCAAGTTGATGGACAGTCAGAGAGAACAATTCAGACTTTAGACAACCTGTTGAGAGCATGTGTGCTTGATTGGGGTGGATCATGGGAACAGTACTTGCCTTTAGCTATCAATCCAGTATCGAGATGCCTCCGTATAAAGCGCTATATGGGAGGTTGTATCGGTCACCACTTCACTGGGATGAGGTTGGTGAGAGGACCTTGTTGAGGTCAGAGGAACTTTAGATTTATGTTGATAAAGTTGCTTTGATCAGGCAGAGGCTGAAGAGAGCCCATGATCGACAGAAGTAGTATGTAGATGTTGGCCGAATGTACATGATTGGCCAATGCCGAAGAATCCTTATGAAATTCTCTACTTGCTGGGATTGGCCGGATATGACCGGTGGTTCATTTAAGACTTCTCAAAGACCACCATGTCCCTTACTATGTTCACTCATAAGGATGAAAATTTTGTATGGTCTGGAGTTGTGTGAAACCTGCTTCTAAAAGTTAAAGGAGAAATTGACCACAACACTTGTGTTGACTCTACCGTTTGGAAACAAAGGTTTCATGATCTTCACTGATGCATCCAAAATGGGGCTTGGATGTGTGCTAGAACAGAATAAGCATGTTGTCTCTTATGCCTCCCAAGATCTCAAGCCAAATGAAGTGAATTATCTGACACATGACATAGACTTGGCTGCGATCATACATGTCTAGAGAATCTGGCGACACTACTTGTATGGTGTGACCTTTGAAATCCTCACTGATCATAAAAGATTGAAGTATATCCTGACTCAGAAGGACCCCAACCTAAGATAGAGATGATGGATGGAATATATAAAGGACTATGATTTCACCATCCCATACCACCCAGGAAAGGCCAATGTAGTGACAGATGCTCTTAGTTAGAAACAACTTAGATGTGCAGTTGTCTTATCTACCCAGTGGAGGGAACTGGAAGAGTACGCCTGATCGTCGACGCAACTATTAGAAGACCGAATTTGTTTGGATAACATTCAGATAAAGCCTAACTTGCTGACTGAGTTAGTAGCTGCCCAGTTGGCAAGCCAGAGCTTGAAAGATGGAAGATTTGCTGGAGAAACCTCAGACACACCTGTCCTTGGGTGTGGATGGAGGGATTCAATACAAGAATCATATTTGGGTTCCTAAGGAGTCACCTTTGAAGACTCATATCCTACAGGAAGACCATGGCTCTAAGTATATCGTACACCCTAGCACTACCAAGATGTTTAAAGACTTGCAGCGGTATTTTTGGTGGCTTGGAATGAAGAAAGAGATAGCGACATATGTGGCCAGTTGTCTCACATGCCAAATGGTGAAGGTTGAACACCAATGACTCAGAGGATTACTGAAATTGTTGAAATTCCTGAGTAGAAATGGGACCAGATCACCATGGACTTTGTGATGGGTCTTCCCAAGACCAAGAAAGGTCATGGTGCTATATGGGTTGTGGTGGACCGTTTAACCAAGTCGGCACACTTCTTTTCATTGAAGATTACCGCCAAAAAGTCAGACTTAGATGAGTTGTTTATCCAAGAGATAGTCTGTCTGCATGGTATTCTGAGCTTGATTAATTCTGATCGGGACCCCAAGTTCACCTCAAAGTTATGGAAGCAGGTGCATGAAGAACTTGAGAGAAGGCTGAAATTTAGTATTGCCTACTATCCCCAGGTTGATGGACAGTCAGAGAGAACAATTCAGACTGTAGACAACCTATTGAGAGCATGTGTGCTTGATTGGGGTGGATCATGGGAACAATACTTGACTTTACCTGAGTTTGTGCATAATAATAGCTATCAATCCAGTATCGAAATGCCTCCATACAAAGCGTTATATGGGAGGTTGTATCGGTCACCACTTCACTGGGATGAGGTTGGTGAGATGACCTTGTTGAGGTCAGATGAACTTTAGATTTATTTTGATAAATTTTCTTTGATCAGGCAGAGGCTAAAGAGAGCCCATGATCGACAGAAGTAGTATGTAGATGCTAAGTGGACGGATATACATTTCAATGTGGGTGAACATCTATTTCTGAAGATCCGAACCCCCTGAGCTATAGCTAAGAACAGAGGAAAGTTGAGTCCCCGATACATAGGTATGTTTGAAGTTCTACAATGGATTGGTGAAGCAACCTACCATGTATCCCTACCCCCACGGTATAGCATGATGCATGACGTGTTCCATGTATCCAATCTGAAGCGATATGTGAAAGATCCAACGTTATAGAATGATGCATGACGTGTTCCATGTATCTAATCTGAAGTGATATGTGAAAGATCCAACACATGTGTTGAGCATTGGACCTACTGAGCTCCAAGGGAGCCTGACATATCATGAGTCACCTATGAGAGTAATGGATACTAAGGTGAAAGAACTAAGAAACAAACAGATAGAGATGGTAAAGGTTCTTTGGAAGCACCACGGAGAGGATGAAGCCACATGGGAGCTGAAGACGGAAGTGGAAAGTTCTTACCCTAAATTATTTATATGATTGGATGAATTTTGGGTACAAAATTATTATAAGTGGGAAATGATGTAATAACCCCAATTTTGATTATATTTTATGCAAATATTTCATAAGAAAAGGACTTGCTTGACAATTAGTGTGCATTATTTTACAACTTGGTTTCTTTGCAAAATTGTCTTGAACAATGAATTTCATGCTTTTCCTTGTTTTAATAAGCCAATGTAGTGTAAAAGGATAAAGGACAAGAGAAAAACTCATGATAAGAGAAAAGGCAAGAAGAAAATAAATAGCATATGTTTTAATTAAGAAAAACATGGAATTCTCTAAAAGGTGGCATAAGAGGTCACAACTGGGTGGTTTTAGTACCACTTGCCTTCTAATGTCTATAAAAGTCTAAATTAAGAGAATAGAAAAGAAAGAAAGAGAAAATATGAGTTTTAATGCACAATATATGCCTTTTTAGTGTATGACTTGCATATGAAGAAAAAGGCTTATTGTTTTTTAGGTTTGATCTCAAATTATGTCCATAAGTAGGTTAAGTCGTCAATAACTTTCACTCAAAATTTGGGATAAAAAAGCTTAATGGATTAGGAGATATGGATTTTACAAAAATCCATACAATTTGGAAATAATTTGGGAAAGTATTACATGTCACGATTTTCAGATCAAATTGGAAATACATAAACTAGGTGTGTGATTCATGGACCATTGGACCATTGGATCCAAGATCCAATGGTGGATGTCTATCTCCTACCTTCATCCGTATGAGGAAATAGGAATAGGGAACATGTCACTTCTGATCTAATTTTCTCCACACCTAGTCAATGTGTGAGATTGGAAACTTGCTCAATGGATTCATAGCAAGAAACCACACTGACTCATCCTAGGGTTTTGAAGGCCCTAGAAGATTCACCCTAAACCTCCATGGAGGCATAACTACCTGAGGAATCCCACATATAAAAGGGAGGACTAGAGACCCTCTGTGTGTGCACTGATACCCTCACAAGGACGTACGTGACTCCTCGGTCTTGACTCTACTTCCAGTTTCCCTCGAAAATCCTATTTGTCACCCTGTTACCCTGCCACCAACCCGCTAGAGATCCACCTCCCCTTTCCAGCAGCTCCGACCGTCTCTAGAGAAATTGGGACACCTCTCGAGTCTGTGGTGCTTAGGTGGAGGTATATGTTGAGTATTAGGGGAGGCAAAGATGGCAGCGGAAACAAAAATTTTCTCCCCCAAACCCGGAACAAGGAAACGTGTCAACATCTATATAATAGGAAAGGGATGGTTTGTGGAATCATACCTTGTCCCGAGGCTTTCTCGGAGACAATACCTCGCGCCTTGCACGGTCTTCACCTCCGGTCTTGGACGGTGTCTGTACAGCTCCTGGTCGCACTGGGACTGACGACTCCTGGTCTCACCGGGACTGTCGGGATTGACAGTAATCCTCCTGAGCGGTAGAAACCTCCCGCCTCTAAAGTAGTCCACACGGACCACCTGGAAATCCAATCTCCTTGTCCCACAAGGAATTGGAAGGAGTCGCACCCTCCTGTTGACGTACTAGTCGCCAACACACTCTCCTGTCTCCAGTTGCAACTGCAGTTGTCTTTCCCTTGCTGCGCCTCCCTTTGCGGGTAGCGCTTGCTCGGGCTCTCTCGGTTACCAAAACCAGAGAGAATGACAACTTTGCAGAGCAACTGGTTGCACTGAGTTGTACTTTGAGAAGCCCCCAATACCCCTATATATATAGGAGGGTCATGGGACAGGGTTCTCTGTCCCGGGAAATATGGGACTAAAGCAGAAGTAGAAGGGTTCGAGATTTTCCACCAAAAACAACCAACTCGCAACCTGAACTGATCGTTTCATTTCTAAAACGGTCGGTTGGGGACCTGAGCCGGTCGGTTGACATTAACCGATCGGTTGGGATCCATGAGCTGGTCGGTTCACTTTCTAAACCAGTCGGTTCGTGGTCCTGACCAGTTCCCGATTGACTTTCCAACTTTTGTTTCTAATTGGTATCAAATACCAATCCTTGTTCCAATCAAATTGGGCAAGTGAAACGAAAGGAAAATTCTCACCAATCCTACTTTCCCAACTTGCCCGGTTGCAACAGTTGAACCGGTCGTTTCAACACTTGAAGCAATCGTTCACCCTGTCCTTGAGCCGACCTGTTCACCAAGCTCATCCGATCGGTTCATCACATGAGCCGATCGGTTGGGAGTGCAGATTGTGCAGAATCAGTCAATTGCGATTTCAATCAATCCGATACTCTAATCAATCTGTCCAACACCTTGAACACTATGATTTTGAGCTATCAATCGAGTGTTTAATTGAACTACTAAACTCCTTTAGTAATCAATCTAAACATTATTTATGGACAAAACTCCTCTTCCAGGTTAAATCCTATGTGTGTGACCCTGCAGGTCCATTTCACGTTGGCAGTGAAAGTCCATAACACTTATGACTTCACAAGCAAAGAGCGGTGCCTAGTCACACATCAGTGCTACCCAAGTGAAAGTAGAAAGTTGGAGAACAACTTTCAATCCTACAATCTGTGAATGGTGTTACAGCGAATGTATAATTCCTTTGTCACTGATATCACGAATGAACTCGAGGCATGGAACAGTCATCCTGTCAACATTCATTCACTTTCTTGATCTCAGAGTTGATTGGAAGAGATATGTATGACATCAATATCACATACTGATTCACACATGCGTGCGCACGCCTATTTCAATCCTACTCATCAAGTGGCCTTGGATATCAAACTCCCTCAGGAGGGACAAATCCCATATCTATCACTCACCCCTCAAAAGCCCCATGTGTCAAAGCCACCCAATCATCACCTTTATAACAACCCATGTTTCAGGACTGCGTTTGATGATGTCAAAGTGTGCCCAACGACATGTGTTGAGTGTAGTGATTTCAGGTCAAAGAATCACACTCACCACCATCATTGTGAGTACTGACTGTGACTAACATGTCATGGTTCCATGTGTCAAACTCACGGCGGGTTTGTCCGGTACACTTGTTCTCTAACAAGTACCTATGTGTTTGGTTTGATATCTCTATATCATGACTAATGAGATTCTGTCATCCACCAACACCACAATCTAGTCTTGTGTGTCATTGTTGTCTATCTACCTTCCACAATGACATCCGACTGGGGACATAACAAGAATGTACAAACTCTTAGCATCTGTATGATCTCATCGTTCAGGTCCTTAACCTGAAGGCATACGTCATTGAGTACTGTCATTCTCTAGACATTCAATCTGTTCTATCACTATCTCATATGACTGAACCAGAAAGAATTGGAAGCTTGCCTTTGATGTTTATCAAATCAATCTTAATGTATCCCACCAATCATCCCATGATTGGCTCTCAGGGCATACATACCAACAGTCTCCCACTTGCACTGCGAGCCAATAACCCTTGAATCATATTCATAGTGATCTTCAAACATGTCCCACATGTTATCGTGCTCTAGTGCGAACATAGTGAGTTATGGCAACACCTTGCCAAAGTCAGTATAAAATGCATGTCTCTCATCTCTTCATTGTAAGTCACACGTATGAGATGGAGTTGTCGTAATATGTGATCTAGTATTCCTTTGCTAACCTTTAGCCACATTGCATGATCAAGGATTCCATACTTGCCATCAATGACCAGAATATCTATAAGTTCATCTCATGAACTTTCAGATCCATATAGTATCCATTGTTGTTCTCTAACACATGAATACTCGGCATTTCCTTTTAAATGGTTTCATTGGAACATTTCCAATTATCAACAAACTTTCACTTTTCTATATCCTATATATATTTTGCGATTAATTCTCTGTCCTTTTAGAAGTTCGCATCAATGTAACTCTTTACATTGAACTCTTCCTTATCTCCATAGAACTAGTACTTCACAAGTTCTCATGGTATTCCAGTAACCCTTACTGGAAGTAGACATACATCCACTCGTCATGTCTCACATACGAGTTATCAGGATAAACACATCATATTTCCATGTCATACATACAAGATGATGAATGCATTTTGTTCTTGCCATGCTAGATAATGGGATGATTACATACATGATAGATCCATATCTATTCTTAGTGTTCCCATTCTTCATAAGAATTGGACACTTGGCCTTGGGATACTAACTCCATGTATCATGGGAAGTTTTATCCCACTGAATCTGTGCATACTGAACCCTTCAGTACAGATTGCCAATGTATGCTTTCCTTTTTCAGTTCAAGAGGTTTTCGAGAAATATCTCTATAGATCTATATTCCTATCACATAGGAAACATCTCTATCTTCCTTAAAGATAATTTCCACTTTTGGATTTCCATTCTAGAACATTTCCATTTCACATCAACATGTGGAATGTGAATACGCTCCCACTAAATCACAGATCCCTTTCTTTATCTTTGACATATCAGTCAAACCCTTTGACTATATCATCAAAGTAAAGATCCAATTCTGAGTTGCTTGTACTCAATCAATCACATTGATTAGTCCATTGTAACTTATAGACTTCATTTGCATTAGTGGATTCATAAACCTTATAGGTTGTGTCATGTACACATCCTTGTTTTATTCCTCATAGGAATGCGGTTTTAGTATCCATATGCTAAATGTCTTAGTCATTAAGTTGCAATCAACAAGCATCATCCTTCTCAAAATGTTATCCATGTGTCTTAACACTTAAGACTTATTTGCACTTATGGATTTCCATCCAATGGGTGCTACCATCAAGGTCATACCTTATGGTTCATATGGAAGTCATTTAGGATGTAATGGTCATAAACCATAACTCAAAATTCGGTTCCTCATATTCATCTGGATAGTTGACTCATTACATGAACAACTCATCACATAGATAATTGAGGTGTATCTGTCAAGGATATAAGAACTCACAACTCCTTGTGATTCTTAATGTCCTTTATTAGTGTGGGGTATTCTTTATTTAAGAAGAATTCAGTTATTTGATAATCATTCTCTAACTCCTTAGAGTATGACTCCCTTTTGATTTAGACATCACTATGCCTTAATCATGAGTTCACTATGATACACTATCATAATCACTCATAAGGATCTCAAACATTTTGTCCAAGCATTTCATTCATTGATCTCATCAAGAATTAACACTTTACCAAATTTGCACTTCATCTATGATAATCTTGAACACTTCAAGACATTCATATTGGTATTTCTCTAAACACCATTTTTGAAGTATTAGCATTTACTCCAATAGGTATGTAAATACATCACATGTATTATACCTAATTGGATAATCATTCTCCCACTACCATTAGTGAAGATTGATTAATCATGTACAAGAGATTCATGTCTCTTACTGGTTCTCTAACCAAAAGAGTCTAGATTTATCCATCACATGGAAACTAGAAAAGAATTTCTCATGATTTATACTAATTTGATTGTTTGAGTTATCTATAACTTTTAGGTATCATTTTATCTTATGCATACCATGTACCACAAGATAAATAAGGCATTGCCACAAAGATCATATCTCTTAGATTGAAACATCAACTTTATTAATTGCCATCATTGTCATACAATATGCAAAAATAAAGTGTTTCTATCTATTGGAAATATGTGAAATAACAGTTCTCAACTCTATTTCGTGCTCTTTAGGCTGAAATAAATTGAAAGATACTCCTATCTATGGCAGCAACACTTGCTCC
This sequence comes from Alisma plantago-aquatica, assembly GCA_963693085.1. Lineage (NCBI taxonomy): Eukaryota > Viridiplantae > Streptophyta > Magnoliopsida > Alismatales > Alismataceae > Alisma > Alisma plantago-aquatica. The sequence goes on along the minus strand of OY856415.1, from coordinate 684,345,429 downwards.
AATGATGGGTACTCCTTTCTTGGTCCTTTTCACAAAGGCCACCACTTCTTTGCGGATCTTGCATATCATATATGATAGATCCATATCTTGGTATCATATACCTCATATAAAGAAGTGGTTCATTTCATGATACCTTAGGTGGAGATCTCCATCCCCTCCTTCATCTTCTTTTGTTCTTCCAGATATAGAGGGAAATTCCCTCATACACCCTTTCCCATGTACCTTGAGGCTGAAGACGGCTTGGATTGCTGGCTAGCATCAGAACACTTCTTTGCTTTGCCCTTGTCCTTGCCCTTAAGAATTACCCTTTCTTTGATCACATCAAAGATTATGGTTTGTCTTTCTTCATCTTTACCTCTACTATCCTCAACATGTCCAACAACTCTATCAACGCTTGTCAAAGTTGTTCATGTTGTAGCTTACCATGAATTGTATGATTCTCGCAACATTTGCAGTATCATACCAATAGCCAACTCTTGGCTCAGAGGGAATCCATCTTAGTCAGGTTTTCCACATATACCCAATCACATTGAGTGTGTGAATACCTTATTGGATCTCCTTCTATCATGACATACTAGGACAGTGTCTTGGAGACATCATATGTCTCATGTTGTCTCTGCAACTCATAGTTTAGAGAACACAACATCAAGCACTCCTCATCAATGTCTTCCTCGGTATGCTTCCATAAGCATACTTTTAGCCATTTATATGGTGGGACCGAGTTCATCTGGTTCTGGTATAACTAGGACTTAGAGCTTTCACTCTTTGATTGAGAACACTTTTCATCATCCTAACCAGTCGTGGAATTATTCCCATTTAATTTGTTGGTCTCAAAGACCAGTCACAAATAAAGTGATTATTGTTGATTAACCTTTATTTTAACAAAAGGAAATATATGCAATTTAGTCCAAAACTCTTTTTTGACTTGTTTGATTGATTCAAAAAGTTGACGATAAAATTAGGCCTTTAATTAATTATCGCTCCCACTATTTTACTTCAAATTGATAGCCCTCACCATCAATTCGGAAGATTACAACGTACAACCTTCTAGTGGGCAAGATCCATATTTCATCAAGTCATGAGTCAGCTTTGGCTGATCGCCCACAATCTTGACTATTTAGGTAGGCCATCATGCCAATTGCATCATATGCAACTCTTGATGAATGAACATGCGCAACACCTTGCCATGAACATTCCTTGCCTCTGGGCTTAGATGCTCTAAGAACCACCAGTTAAGTCTAACCCAACAGCCGACACGGTAAACATGCACCCTGCTTTGGCAGAACCTACATGTCTACCCTTCACACTTCCACAAGATAGATGACGCACCATGCTTTGGCGTAACCTACGCTTGGTCGATCAAGTTTTCATGTGTGCCGCTAATGGAAGGCATATAAGACTTAATATTTAATGAGGGATTTGGTTTTTATATATATACATATCCAATCACCACAATACATAGTATGTATCATATACATGCTATATCCCACATAAAACATGCAAAACGATAAAAGTGATGATTATGGCCATCCTAATGTGATTCCTCGAGCTAAGAGGAATCACGATCATCTAGGTCTACATCACATGCAACCTGTATAAGATAAACTCTGTGCTTTGTCTTCTGAGTAGATCAACTCATCTCATGAATGACTTTCTCATTCTGGCCCGATCGTCTGGGTACCACCAGCTGATCGGTTGGCTCCTCCAACCGATCGGTTCGTCTGGTCATCGTGCATCTCATCATGGACGTCACCCGCTCGTCTCGCTCCTCGAACCGGTCATCAACCGATCGACTCACTCCTTGAACCGATCGTCTGGAACGTCAACCGATCGGTTCACGCCTTGAACAGATCGTCTCAGCTTTCGTCAGATGTCCTCCGTTCTTTGACATAACAGGAAATAAAATTCTATCCTATTTTACATTGTAAAAAAAGAAACCCTGAGTTACATTCGGGGGGAGCAAAGGTAGGAAAGAATCTCGAGTTATTTCGAGTTACATTAGGAATAGGAGAGGGAAGATCGGTGCGCAGACCGAGATGCAAGCAACCATATACAGATAGGGTTTATTGGCCATAACCACACTATACATCCACCACAAAACACGTTTAAGGGCGACGCGTATCGAGTGCATTAATAATACATATCATATATGTAATTGGGATTTGTGGATTTAGGATTGGACATGCATAAAGCCAATTTTATTCGCATCGTATGCAATAAATAAAGGTGACAAACCAAAATCAATCATATCGATATTCCTAAAATATAGAGCAGTTGACGTGGCTCTGATACCACTTTTGGGTTTTAGGGGAGGCAGAGATGGCAGCGGAAATAAAAAAATTTTCCCCCAAACTCGGAACAAGGAAACACGTCAACGTCTATATAATAGGAAACGGATGGTTTGTGGAATCATACCTTGTCCCGAGGCTTGCTCGGCGACAATACCTCGCGCCTTGCATGATCTTCACCTCCGGTCTTGGACGGTGTTTGTGCAGCTCCTGGTCGCACCGGGACTGACGACTCCTAGTCTCACCGGGACTGTCGGGATTGACAGTTGTCCTCCTGAGCGGCAGAAACCTCCTGCCTCTGAAGTAGTCTACACGGACCACCTGGAACTCCAATCTCCTTGTCCCACAAGGAATTGGAAGGAGTCGCACCCTCCTATTGACGTACTAGTCTCCAACATACTCTCCTGCCTCCAGTTGCAACTGCAGTTGTCTTTCCCTTGCTGCGCCTCCCTTTGCGGGTAGCACTTGCTCGGGCTCTCTCGATTACCAAAACCAGAGAGAACGACAACTTTGTAGAGCAACTGGTTGCACTGAGTTGTACTTTGAGAAGCCCCCAATACCCCTATATATAGGAGGGTCATGGGACAGGGTTCTCTATCCCGGGCAATATGGGACTAAAGCAGGAGTAGAAGGGTTTGAGATTTTCCACCAAAAACAACCAACTCGCAACCTGAACCGATCGTTTCATTTTTAAAATGGTCGGTTGGGGACCTGAGCCGGTCGGTTGACACTCAACTGATCGGTTAGGATCCATGAGCCGGTCGATTCACTTTCTAAACTGGTCGGTTCGTGGTCCTGACCAATTCCCGATTGACTTTCCAACTTTTGTTTCTAATTGGTATCAAATACCAATCCTTGTTCCAATCAAATTGGGCAAGTGAAACGAAATGAAAATTCTCACCAATCCTACTTTCCCAACTTGCTCAGTTGCAACAGTTGAACTGATCGTTTCAACACCTGAAGCAATCGTTCACCCTGTCCTTGAGCCGATCGGCTCAACACTTGAGCTGATCGGTTCATCACATGAGCCGATCGGTTGGGAGTGCAGATTGTGCAGAATCAGTCAATTGCGATTTCAATCAATCTGATACTCTAATCAATCTGTCCAACACCTTGAACACTATGATTTTGAGCTATCAATCAATTGAGTGTTTAATTGAACTAATAAACTCCTTTAGTAATCAATCTAAACATTGTTTGTGGACAAAACTCCTCTTCCAGGTTAAATCCTATGTGTGTGACCCTGCAGGTCCATTTCACGTTGGCAGTGAAAGTCCATAACACTTATGACTTCACAAGCAAAGAACGGTGCCTAGTCACACATCAGTGCTACCCAAGTGAAAGTAGAAAGTTGGAGAACAACTTTCAATCCTACAATCCGTGAATGGTGTTACAACGAATGTATAATTCCTTTGTCAATGATATCCCGAATGAACTCGAGGCATGGAATAGTCATCCTGTCAATGTTCATTCACTTTCTTGATCTCAGAGTAGATTGGAAGAGATATGTATGACATCAATATCACATACTGATTCACACATGCGTGCGCACGCCTATTTCAATCCTACTCATCAAGTGGCCTTGGATATCAAACTCCCTCAGGAGGGACAAATCCCATATCTATCACTCACCCCTCAAAAGCCCCATGTGTCAAAGCCACCCAATCATCACCTTTATAACAACCCATGTTTCAAGACTGCATTTGATGATGTCAAAGTGTGCCCAACGACATGTGTTGAGTGTAGTGATTTCAGGTCAAAGAATCACACTCACCACCATCACTGTGAGTACTGACTGTGACTACCATGTCATGGCATCACTGTGAGTACTGACTATGACTACCATGTCATGGTTCCATGTGTCAAACTCACGGCGGGTCTGTCTGGTACACTTGTTCTCTAACAAGTACCTATGTGTTTGGTTTGATATCTCTATATCATGACTAATGAGATTCTGTCATCAACCAACACCACAATCTAGTCTTGTGTGTCATTGTTGTCTATCTACCTTCCACAATGACATCTGACTAGGGACATAACAAGAATGTACAAACTCTTAGCATCCGTATGATCTCATCGTTCAGGTCCTTAACCTGAACGCATACGTCATTGAGTACTGTCATTCTCTAGACATTCAATTTGTTCTATCACTATCTCATATGACTGAACCAGAAAGAATTGGAAGCTTGCCTTTGATGTTTATCAAATCAATCTTAATGTATCCCACCAATCATCCCATGATTGGCTCGGAGGGCATACATACCAACAGTATAGGCACCTTCACTTGAAGCTCGAAGAACAAAAATCCCAGAGTCAATCCACGGGTTGAGTGCTTAGCTCGTGAAGAGGACAACCCAAGGTTGAAGAAGGGTTATGGACAAAATACCACTTTGCCCCCATGTATGATTTTTAGAGGAAAGGTTAGTCTGGTCCTTACACCCCTCTTTTCTCGTCTGCTTATTTAGTTTGCCACGCGAGCAGGCTACCAACGTGGCAGCCTGTGATTGGTCTGAAAAAGTTAAAATTGCTAAAATACTAGTAAATCGTAGGATTAACCAAAAGTAGCAAATAATATATGTATCTTGATCAGAAAAATGCAAGATATACAATTAAAATATGATCTTGGCCTATACCTACTTCCAATATGACAAGTGGTCAAATTTTCTATCTTTAAAGTCATTTTTTTATTGTGGAGGGAAACCCACCCCTAGGAGGAGATAGCAGGGATGGTAAATCGGGGAGACCCGTGCGCCCACACACTAGTATCTCTTTAGCACATCCGTCTTTTTGATGTCTTTGTGACACTTCATTTCTACTAGACATCTACTTCCAGTGCATCATTGGTGTATCTTTTTCCCAATGACACTCTGCTTCTTTATGTTTGTGAGACAATATGCATGTAGGTTGTCTATATATGCTTCTTTATCTCAGTTATCTACCACTTTCATGCATTGAAGGATCTTAGCTACAACATTAACACCAAATTTTTGCATTCATACCACATTATATATGTCTTGACAAAGCTTGTTGTGCTTATTCCAACCTCTTGTTCCCTCTGGTGTTCATGATGTTTTAGTTGGTCATTCTTGCTATATTTTCATGAGAATATGGTTGCTTCTTCACATCAGACTTCTTAGAAGCTCATCAATCTCTAGACCACAAATTATGCATCTACAACGTTGATGTTTCATCGAGATTCTGTATTCACAAAGCTACTTGAGTTGTGACTTTTCCAAGTTGCATCGGACATGACTCATAATTGTCTTGGACCATTGGGAATAAATTTTCTTCCCTTGTACTTGTCTCCTTTCCTATATATAGGAGAGGAAGCTACCTTCTATCAATAAGAAAATATCATATTAGTTTTCTGTCTTATTTTCACATGATGATAGTGTTGACGAGCATGTGACAATGTGCAAATTTAAAAAAGAATAAAACATGTTCCATCACGCCAATCAAGGTGACGTTGGATCTGATGAGAGGCTATGAGAAGAGATAGACACTTAACTCTGGGAAACAACATGATTCACAAACCACTATATTGAGTTTTATGCTTTTATTCTATCTATCAACAATAATCATTATTATTGTAAGCTATCAATTGTATGGAATGTATGATTTGGGCATGTTGTTACTGTAACATAATGAAATCTACCTAATATCACTTTAGAAATCATAATTCCATGAATAGGAGGTTAATGTTCTCAGATCATTAGAATTGACAAAACAACCTAGAGTTATACCCTGACATGCTTGTTCGTACCTTGATGCATTATTAACGGCTAAGCCTAATCTGATGAGAATTCATGACACATTAAATGAGATTAGGTTAGGTAATCACATCACATAGCATGCACTAATATCTATCTAATAACTTAACCATGACCTAATATGTGAATGAGTATATAAAATATATGTAATATTGTTCACTAATACACATATAATAACCTAAATATGATTAATGTGGATTGCATGTGTATAAACGTGCATAAATGTTTGGGATTGTATGTAATGTTCTAAATAGTGTAATGGGATAAGGATTAGACTTTTCAAGTAAATATAAATGATTAATATGTCATTACTTGTTAACGTGACAATAATGGATTTAATGAGAAATTTAATTAAATAACCTATTTTGTGTGAGATAATCTAGTATAACCCTGATTGTGATAATAAGAGGGCATTAGAACTCAAAATCCTAAGAATAGAGAATGATGGTAATATATAATAATAAATAATGATTCTATTGACTTAAACCCTAATTGTACTAAAACTCATACTAAATAATCCCAAAACATAAATCAAATCCCAAAATTGGACAACTTTCATATCGATTAGTGACCAATAAGCTACCCCAATTCATCAAAAGAAGGTAAAGGGTTGTAATCCACTCAGCTTCATGTTTGTGTTTGGACTCTATAGTCAGTTGATCACCAAATTCTCCCCCATCGTTCTCCTTTTTTTCTCTCATGCTTCTCCCCTCCTTGACCTGGACTCTCCTTCTCCTCACATCGCTCATGTCATATCGGCTAAGTGATCCCCATTGTCACTAGGGTTGGTTCCCTTAGAATGCCAATCACACCCGACTTCATGACCCCCCTATTTCCCATCAGCTTTCAATTTCCCATCCCTCTCAGACCTTTGTGCCTATATAAAACCATACCACTACCACTAGGATACCCATATCAGATGCTCTCAAGCTTTGGTTCTATGAAGAATCATCTCAGATGTGGTTCTCCATCTCTGCCAAAACTACTGCTTCCACCACAAGGTCGACATCACCCTCCCAATCCACAGACCAGTACTTAGATAGCCAAATCGATTCCACAAACCTTAAAGGAGCTTTTGGTGGCACTGATTTTTTCAATATAGGTGCGCTTGGTTTCTCTCCCTTTCTTTGTTTTAGCCTTGCAGTGTGGATTTCAGGTGTCGTCGCATGATTTTGGTGTTCAATATGTTGTGGTTTCACTCAGTTTGAATTTTCCAAATTGTCACATGTGCTTCTCATTCCTTAGTTGGATCCTTTGTTTCCTTTTTTGTCATTTCTCAAGATATTACTTCTTTCCATTAATGGTGGGAGTTGGACTTCTCACCACTTAAAGAATCACATCCTTTATTTTGGCTCACAAAGTTTGTTAAGAGTTGAGGATCACAATGACTACATGCCATCTGAGTTGGTTTGATGAATTTCCAGTTTCATTACTGGTTGGAGCTAGGTGCAACTCTGTGTTTTCCACTTCTCACGTGGATGAGTGGATGTTGAACATGGATTCATTTGGTCTCTCATTTTTTGCCCTAGTTTGCTTATCATGTATGTCAAGCTCATATGGACAATATAGTCCTTTTGATTTGATTTCATTTTATATTGTCGCAGTTTGATTTGTCAACAAGTTACCCATGTGCCCTATAATTCCCTCCCTACTTTGGATATTGATACGAGGGTATATCGGTCCTTTGATTTTTTTTTATTTCTCATGAATTTTAGTAAATTGTTTTACCTTAGATAATTCATAAAGAATTCTTTAATTACCAAAAAATTATGTAAAAATATGTTTTAGAATCAAAAAAATAAAATCTATCTGATGGTATATGTTTCACAATCTAAATCCAATGTAATAAGAAGCTGATATTTCTAAGGATTGTAATATAATCATTAATTAATGATGTACATCTAATTTGATATTAGGTGAAAGCGCATAATCTGGATCTAGGGATCATACCCTGACCTTATACAAGCATCATTGAGGTATGTTGCATCCCTCTGAGTCTATGTTGAGAAATGGTTCTATTTCCTCTCTTGAATGATACATGTAAAAACTCTCCTATGAGATCTATTTAAATTCTTTTGTTTCTGATATTGAGATTAGTTATATTTTGACAATGCTCAGTAGATATTGTACTTTGGCATCTATGATTTGTAATCTTGTTCATGCTATATCTATATTGAACGCTAATTGGTGGATCTGATATACATTGTGTTATTTGTACATTGAAATCCTAACACGCACATGATGGATTTTTAGGGTCTGATGTTCCACATCTAGTTGACAATCTTATTTAATACCATGACTAAACTTTTTGCCTCTACATTGCATGCTTGTTGATTTAGTAGTACTATAATATGCTTTAATTTTTGGATTTTATAATATGCTTTGGTTTTTGGGTTATGTACCTTTTATGTTTTGGGATGGAGGTCATGTGACCCATACCTAGGTTTTGTGCCCATTATTATAAATTTGAGAGTTTGGTCATGTTCCGTGCTCTATCAAGTTTAGGGTTATGTGCACTAGCCACCATGGCTTTGTTATAGTTTAATGTTACTATGCTTATCTTGCATGCATGTTGTTTATTCATTATTATTGCTAAGTCATGTACCCTAAACTGCTCTGTGTATATCCTTGAGGTAAACTTTATATTAATTCATGGCAAGTACATCTATTTTTTTCATCTTATTGGAAAGTTTTCTTTTGATATCTACTTAGATGGTACATTCCTCTTTGTTTGGGAAGCCTTGCTATATTTCATGTCTTTTTTCTCATATAATGCTCAATCACTATTTATATGCACATACCTACTGACAACATCCACTTTGTCTTTTCTTGTGGTGTATGCTTCCAACCTCTTAGGTAGAGAGCAAAGAGGAGTTGACCAATGCTGACCAAGAGTTAACCAAGAGTAGATTATCTTTTCTTAAGAGGTAGATTGAAGTAGTTGATTCACCCTTTACGACTTATTTCCTATAGTTTTCTTTTATGTGCACCCTGCATGGTGAAGAGCAATGATAGACATAAATATTGTAATAGCTTGATTTTTATCTTCTACTGCTACACTTTATGGTGAATGATACATTTGTTGGTATCTATTCCCAGAGAGCCAATCATATGATGATTCATTCATCCCATCGCATGGGTTCAAACTCATGACCTCTTGGTCTTACATCATCACTTTTACCACTGGGGTGCCACTTCATTGGCAATCATATGATGATTGTAATGACATCACTTTATAAATGATTTGATTAATAATAAAGGCGACGCTCCAATTTATTCTATTTTATTCAGTTATGAGATAATGAAATTAATAACATAATAAGTGTCTAGAGAATGATATTACTTAATGACGTATGTCTTTGGGTTGATGACTTGAACAATGAGATCATACGAATGTTAAGAGTATATACATTCTTGTTATGTCCCTCACCAAATGTTACTGTGGAAGGCTGATAGACAACAATAACACATAAGACTAGAGTGTGTGTTGGTTGATGACAAAATCTTATCAGTCATGATATGTGATATCAAACCAAACACATAGATACTTGTTAGATAATAATATATCTGACAGACCCACCATAAGAGTGATGCATGAAAATCATAATTGGTAGTCAAAATAATCTCTTATAGTGTTGGTGGTGATTGTGGTCCTTAGACCTAAAGTCACTACACTCATCACATGTTGTTCGACGCACTTTGACATCATCCACCATGATTCTAAATAAGGGTTTCCATAAAGGTGATGATCAGATACACTGTGACACATGGGGATGATTGCGAGTGATATAGATGGGATTTGTCCCTCCTACGGGAGTATGATATCCTGACCACTTGATAAGCGAGATTGAGAAATCCATGTTCATGCTCATGTGAGTCAATATGTGATACTGAGCTTACATATATCTCAGACAATCTGCTCTAGTTCAAGAAACATGGATCAAATGATTCAAAAGGATGACGATTCCATGCCACGAGTTAAATTTGGATCATCGATGAATAAACTATACAAACCCTATAATATGAATCATAGATTGTAGGTTGAAGTTATTCTCCAACTTTCCATTTTCTTGGGTAGCAATGATTTGTTATTAGACGCCGCTCTTTACTTGTGATGTCATAAAATGGTTATGGACACTCACTGTCAACGTAATATGGAACCTATAGGGTCACACACAAAGGATTCACTTGGAATAGGAGTTTATTCATGAATGATAACCAAATTGATTACTAAAGTGTTATGTATTCAATTTAAACACAATTGACTGACTAGCCTTTGAATCGACCGATTGGAGTATCAAGTTGGTTGAAGATTGCATTGGCTGGATTCTAAATGAAACAGGGCATGAACCGCGACCGGTTCACTTAGTGAACCGGTTGGCTCAAGGTAGCCAGATGATTGGTTCATGAGATGAACCACCCAATTTATGGATCAATTCGATTGCATCAAGGATCATCTATGACATTATGTTGTGCATTAATTGGATTAGAATTGCCAATACAGTTGTGATTGAGAAACTTGAGGAAACGATCAGTTTATTGGATGAAGCGATCGTCTCACATGACAACCGATCGGCTCACCTGCGAATCGATCATTTCGCCTCTCGCATGTTGTAAAAATTCATAAATTTCAGTCCCTTCCACTCCCACACAGACCGGGAACCCTGACCCTAATCCTCTTATAAATAGAGGGGTGCTAGGGGATTTCTAGAGACACAAATCAATTACTTATGATAATTATTTGTCTTCTTTGGTTGTGGTAATTGAGAGAACCCAAGCAACTCCTACCCGATAAAGGAAGGGATAGCAAGGGAGAACAATTGTGAGAGAGTAAGTTGGTGACTAGTACATCGATGTGAAGAGACAACTCCTTCTTGTCCGTTCTTCTTGAATGATAAGAGTCTCCGGTGGTCCATGTGGACTACTCTAGAGGCGTGAAACTTTTCTCGCTAGGAGGACAACGCCAAACTTCTATCTACGGTGATCATCTAGAAGCTGCTGTAGACGTTCGAGTGCGACTTGAAGAAAGGGCGCGCACTGCGAACAAGAGATTGTCATAGACTTGCTCTAGGACTAGATATATCCTTCAAGCAATCATTCCCATTACATAATTATTGACATGATCTATTGGCTTAAGGGGAATATGACTGCTAAATTTTTATTTTCGCTGCCTGTTCTATCGCCATATTTCCCTACAACATTACATACTTTTATTTTAGTCTTCTATCCTTTATGAGAAAGTATTCTCAAATTTGGTATTAAATGATTTTCTATTATTTCACGTTAAGTGAGTGGCTTTCTTATTGGGCCCCCACTCCTTACAGTTACACAGTTTAGCATCTCTGGATTTTTGTTCTTTCATTCACAGTCGATATAAAAAATAGCTTTCAAGCAATGGACAATGGGACACATGCATGCCAATATGGATGCTCGTAAAACTCGGGCCAATGCCTAAGGCTTTGGTAGAGTTTCAAGAATGACAACTGACTCCACAAACCACCACTAGCCTTAACTACTCACTTTGTCCTTACTCATGTACAAGCCAGGATAAACTTCACGACTGGTCACCCATCCTAGTACTAGTCTGGATTGAGCACGCTTAACCATAGTGTTACTTAGTGATTGTCTCCCTAAAAAGAAGGTGAACCTTGTTGATACATGTACTCTAATCATTCCTTTTAAGATCATTTTATCTGATGCATCAAATCCAAAGATGTTACAATATCCATGATGCTAGTAATGAATCATTTGAAGACAAAAACTCAGATCAAACATATTACTTGTTCAAAACACTTAGTAACGTTCCACCACTTACAACAAAGATTTAGCATGTTGACTGTACCGAAGAACACAATGATAAAGCAACTCAATTATACAAAGAATTATACAAAGAGAGAATGCATATATTGATTTACTTATTGTGATTATGTTTCATTTTTGGAAGTAGACACACGTAGTAGAAATCAGTAAGCTTAGGAGAAGAGACGACTATGTACGTGAATGACTTCACCTGTCCACAAACAGTTGCAGCTCCACATAAGAGGATGAATGAAATGGTAATTAGGCGTGGGCTTATGTATATTTTCAGATACTGTCGCTACTATTCTTTGAGCAAAACCCACTTGTATTTTAAGATAGCTTAAGCATAAAACTTTTAATACTTAAATTAACAAATAAGGTATGTTACGTAGTGTATCTCATTGAAATGTGTCCTCTTTATGGCCGTCATTGCATGTGTGGTAAATTAGCCGCATCAGGGGTGAGCATGGATGATGCAAAGTATAAATGACTTAATTTTCTTTGAGAGAATGATCAGGAGAATATCACATCTGTTCAGTAACATATGCAGATGATACAAGAGTCACATAATGTGTTACGCATTTGTTTGTAACTTATAAGACTTAAATTGCCAATCGATCTAGCCATCTATTCGAGAGTCAGCATGGAGCCAAACACTAATGAACTTAGAAAGACTTCACTGAAATGCATCGCAACACGCAAGATGTTCACTAAATCTAAAATCACATATGTTCACTAACTATTAAGTTGTAGTTATCTGATAAAAGTTATCACATGGTAATTCTCAAATCAACTGCGTGCAGAAGCGATTACTAAATCTAGGTTGTGAAAGTGTTGTTGACATGACACTTCATTAACAAAAATGAGATACAGTAATAATTATTATGATATTAGATTCTTCTGTATTATTATAACTGAGTACTACGATTAATAATTTGATTTAAGCACAGTAGAAGTTATATCAACTCAATATTGTTTATGCATAGTTTATACAAAATCTTAACAAATGCAGCTGAACCCCTATTATAACCAATCTCGATATGGCAGTCCATCCGTCTATATAGCCTTGTGACGAACGGATACTGCACTTCCCCATGTCTAAGCAACCACATGCTTCTGACCCATTCTTCTTACGGCTCTAGCAAATAGAAACTATCTGACCCCGGCCTCTAGCGAATGAAAACGACCGAGATTGAGATCTGGTCTATTGTTTGCGTATGAACTTGTCTCGCGTCTAGCTATTGGGCATTTTTTTTTTGGGCATTGGTTAACGCTCGGAGCTCGTAGATGTTATCTTACACCATAAACAAACGCAAATATCGTTTAGAAAAGCCAATTTAATCACGTAACCAATCAATCCCCATTACGAGGAAGCGATCTAAGTATTTAGTTGGAATTCGATAATAGATAAGAAAACAATAAAGTAATCAATCTAAGTAGTTCGTTGGAATTAGATAATAGACAAGAAAACAATAAATTCTGACTCATAATTAGGTATTTTTTTTTTGCATTCTCCTCGTGGGACTATAATTCGGGATTACAAAATGAAAGAGAACAGAGAAAAAACCCACTTTGCAAGATCCGGAAGTTGATTGATTGAAAACAAAAAAACCCGGAGGTGAGGCCGTTCCTCGATTAGTCGATTGTGAACCCGGGGACGCGGCGACTTATTTTTTTTCTTCTTTTCCTTCCCTTCTACGCAGCGTCTAGCGTCTTTCTCGCCGGTCGAGGCACTTCCGCAGCGGCTGCTTTGTTCAGTGGGGCGTCGGCAAACAGCAGCTACTCCGCTTCGCAACAGCCAAGGCCAGGTAAACACCCCCACCCACTCCCCCATCTCCTTCCGCTGCTACTGCTGATTTGTTTGCATCTCCTCCTCCTTCCCCTCCTCGTTTGATCCTCGTTCCTCTCTGCTCCCTGTTGTCCGTCTCCCTCCTCCCTTAGATCTCCTCATGGTCCTCCAGCCCGTCTCCGTCTTCCTTTTCTCTGTGATATCCTCTTTTGGGTCTCTGCCCTCCATAAGTGCCAATGGGTTCCCTGAAGCGTTCGGAAATGCGGGATGGTCCATGGTAAGCGGGATGGTCCATGGTAGCGGAGTAGGTAACTGGGTCGGAGACTCGGAGCTAGCATCACCTGGTCGTCCTTCATGACGAAATGACGATTTTTTTGAGCTGAGCTAATGCGGCATCTAGACCTTGCAGCATATCGTCCAGTGCTACATAAGAGGTGAGAGACTGCTGGCTTGTGGCCGCAGATAACCTGGAATGGAGTTGTGATGGGTGCCGAGTGCCAACTGGTACCAATGGAAGGCAATGCAACCATTCTTTTGGCCCCGCGCTAGAGCAGTAACAGCGGAGGTAGATTTCAAGAGAGCTGATTCCTGACTTTCCTTTAGCCATCGAACTGCAGATGGTAGGCTTAGCTAGGTAATGTCATCTGTAGCTGTAGCAATGGTGGCGTTGACGGTGCCCATCCAGTGAATTGTGGAGGCCATATGCAATGGGTTGTAAGGATGATACACAGTAGTGGGTTACCACCAACTTTGTGTGAGCTCATAGCACAACTGGTGAGTGCCAACTGTTACTATACCAGAACTCTGCCTAAGAAAGGCAACACAAACATTCTTTTGTCTTGCTAGAGGAGTAGCAGCGGATGTGGATGGTCGAGAGAGCAATTTGTAACCTCCCATCCTGTTGGAGATGGTAGGCGAGCTGTAGTATCCATCTCATGGAAAAGCTCTTTCGGAAAGCTGATTTGGAGCACTCAATCTCAGTTGCTAAAGATGGTAGGCTGAGCTGTAGTATCCATCTCATAAAGAGAATTAATTTATGGAGGTTAGGCCCTGAAGATATCGTTCATCATCACCTGAAATGTTGAGGGTGTATTGCACGGGCGGAAGGGATTACATGGAGCTCATAATGTCCCTACTTGTGTGTGGAAGGCCATTTTCCTTGTGTCAGGCTTGTGGCTCGGATCTGAAGGTTGTCGTCTAGGAGTAGATCTTGGCGCCATCAAGCTCATCTAGTAGCCCATTGATGAGAGGAAGCAATCATAAGCTATTTGCTTGTTGAGGGCCTTGTAATCTATACTGAGGGACCAAAAAAACTCATTCTAACTCCAGATCTAAATATTATTAGTCCTAACAATACAAACTTGAATGATATAAAACAAAAATTATGGAAAAATCAGTGGCCAATATTTTAAAAAAGAAGTTGCCACTTAGCTGGCTTGTATTGTAATAAGCAAGAGAGGAGGAGGGCTTGGTGTTATGTCGTTTATTGTCTTGTTGGAGGAGAGCTACACTTAGCGTCACAGATTCTCCTTTTGGAATCACACGTCCTATAGGGTGGTGCAAAGACCCCTTTGGATTTACCCATGAGCAAAATGTGGCGGTCTTACGGCCTTGACGAGGACATTGTAAAATGGCTTAGTGAAGCCAACTTCAAACTTGCAGCGGAGAGCTGCACAAAAGATGTTTTTGTAGAAATGTTTGCAGGTGCCTCTACTATGATGAACAACTGTCATGCGAAAGGGCTCGTCGAGAACATGGTTGTTGTATCCTCCAAGCGTGGTGCTTTGCCACAATGTCATGAAGAGCGGATGGTCGTTGTTTGATCAAGAAAGTTCCATGTTAAGGGTTCTTGATTTTTAAGCCACCGATCACTAGGCCGATATCGTACAAGCCTACTAGCTATGAAACACCGATACTCCAAAATAGGTGCTATACCTATACCGGATACATATTCGACACCAATACTTCATGGATACTCCAGGATACACACCGGATACTTGTAAGCTGTATCCATGCCATATGTGGGCCGTATCCAACTAATGAAAAATGAAAAAAGCACCCAAGGCAACTAGTCTCTCAACCCTCTCTACGAAGTAGCAACCAGCAACAAGGTCGTTGTAGTTGCTACCCTGAAGTCAATACAACCACTATTTCCCTTACTAAATGCCATTTCCCTTTTTCTCTTCATTGTTTCTACCACTATTTTTTTGGGATTTCTCTTTCAAACGAATTTCCCTGCCTAATCATGGATTTTTACTAGTTCTTTATTGTAAGCCTTCATTCACCATTACATGGTACTTGTGGATGCTTTCCTCTACTGACTTACTCATTTTATGTGCATTGATGTCCTCCACATTCTCTGAAAGGCTTCAGTTCGGTACTGTTGGCTTACATACCTCTTGTTCGAATGATTACTTCCTTTGTGGTTTATTGTGGATTTCTACCTTGACAATATCTATTTCATTTCTTTTAGAGGTAAGTGTTGCGTCCTTAGCCTTTTGTCTCATCCTTGTCTTTTCATCATCATCATCATCATCATCATCATCATCATCATCATCATCATCATCATCACCATCATCACCATCATCATCATCATCATCATCATCAACAACTAAGCCTCAATCCCAACTATGTTGCGTTCGGCGACATGGATCCTTCTTTTCCATTCAGCTCTATCATCCTTGTCTTTTACACCATCAATTTTTCTAATTCTATCAACGTGTTCTACTCTCTTGACGTTTGCATACACTTGTATATAGATTATGAAATACTTCTAGTGAATTGTTTTTGATATAGTGTCCACTTTCAAATGTACAATAGAGTATGACTCCTAAACATAATCTCAAGCTATATCTAAAATTCTTGATCATTTGGGATGCTAATAAAATGCTACGATGCAGTGTTTTAAAAAGCGGTATGCGTTGTGCGTTCGAAGAGGTCACCTTGTAGAGTATATGCGGTATGCGGGAGTATATGCGGAAGTATATGCGGTTTTGGATTTTTTTAATTAATTATATATATATATATATATTAATCATGATTTACATATTTAATTTGTGCAATTGTGTATCTAAATAGTACAATTACAAGAATAATGGATGCAATTATGCAAATATGCAATCATCACAACTTAAATAAATACAAACATGCACTATAATCTAAATTTAAACAAACATAGATGAATGTAAATGTATAAAAGGAGAAATCAGAATATCTCTAACTAAAAATCGGGGTTTAATCGGCCTTGTATGCGGCCATACAACCGATTATGCGGCTTGGTCCGCTTTTTGGAGGGATTTCCATTATGCGTTTTTTTGGAGGTCCGCACCTTGTATGCGGTCGCTTATGCGGCCGCATATACCGATTTTTAAAACACTGCTACGATGTACATATAAACTCAATTTGACTTCTAATAAACCCTTTGATCGCTTTTCTTTATGTTTATGTGAATGATATTGGATTGTTTTCTTTTTCATTTTCATGAAAAATATACATATTTTTTTAAATTTTTAAACAAATATTAAAAGATTATCGTGTCCACATCGTACTTGTATCATATATCTTTCAAATTGTTGTATCCCGGTACGTGCACTCATACCCATATCTGTATCCGTGCTTCGTAGCCCACTAGGCGTGATGAATACATCAACAAAGTCACTGTGACTCTGCAAACAAAGTTGGAATGACTGATATATGTGTCGTTAGGGATACGACTCCAGATTGGTGTGTGTTATCATCGTTATGCTTGGGCTCATTGGTTGGATGAAAGGCCTTGAAACCCTTTGCATAAATGATGATAGATATTGCGTGGTTGGGTGTTTGTATGATGCTCTACTTTGGTTTCACTATTATAGGTCCAATCGAGAAAGAGATTGGATGCACTTGTTTGGACGGTGTTTAGCATCAAAGTCAGTGGTTGCATCTTGGAAACAATCTCAAATGGCAGACATGAAGCATGTCATGTGCAACTTGCCGCAGGTGGCATGCGGATTAGCATGAACCCAAAATCTACCAAGTTTGTTACACATCTCCTACAAAATGAATCACAGGCTATAGTTGTCATCTTGCTTTGCGGCTCAGTCATCAATTTCAATTACCATGACCTATTGTACTTAACATTGCATACTATGGCTGTGAATTGTGGTATTAAAAATTCGAGTGCGGCGTCGTATTGACTCAGATCTAGCTCAAGCTGGAACATACACAAGGTTGAAGGAGGCCGCTGATTCATGAACACAGTAGTGGATTGCGGTGATATTTCCTATTTGCCCTACTACTTGCGGTGCTAGTCCCGCCTGACTTTGCTCGTAGCGACAACAATAGATAGAAGGGAGAGGCCTGCCTTGGGGTTGCGACCAGGTGGGTGATGCAAGGGGTGACACGAATGGCTCATGCAACTGCTAGGGATGGCTGTTGCTATGCGTGAGGTAGTGCTTGGCCTTGTTGCTAAGCCGTTGGGGCTATCGTTTGATTCATGTGGGGCGATGGTCAACCTTGTTGGCAAAGCCAACAAGACATGCTTTGGGCAATGATTGGTCCCTACCAAGGAATGAGGTATCGTCGATATTGGCGGTATTTCAACCGAAATACCGATACCGATGGGTACCGACATAGATACATGCGCGCGTACTGATAGGATTGCAAATATCAATAATACCGACATGTATATCGCCAATACCGCCATGTTTCGATGGTTTCGGTGCAAAATGCACTACTAACTTCACTGTACCGACCGAAACCGGCGGCATACCGACTGGTATACCTTTTTTGCGAGAATGACTGTTGTTACTTCTTGGGAGGAGAAAAGAAGGTGCATTTGGAGTTTTGTTTTTGGTGATTGGAGCTAATACCAACCCAAATCAAGGTAATTCTAACTAATCTCTTTGATTTTCTACCATTAGCAACCTCTCCATCTCTTTTTCCTACTTTTCTCTCCCTCTTTCACCTAAAGAAAGGTTTTTTTACCGCCAAAGCCTAGTACTACTCCAATTTTTATATGTTTATGCGAACTATACATACATCTATAAGTATATTATGTAGATCTACAATATTATCACTAGATCTACCTAATTACAACACTATTAATTACTATTATCATGCAATTTATCTAAGCATATTACAATCAGTATTGATATAATTAGTTACTTATTTATGTTTAGTAGAAGATGTTTTACTAAAGAGTAATGTGAATATAATACAAATGAGTATTATACACTAATACAGTATTGCACATGAATGAGCAACACGAAACTTCATACAACCAACCTTACATAATGTACATGTCAAGGGAGCAATATGTCAACCATATCAACTCAATACTGTATGGAAAATCAATGTGTAACTCGACATACAACTGATATGAGTTAGTAAGTTATTATGCTATTACTGTGTTGTAAAATGGATATTATATTATTGTATAAGTGTGTGTATTTATATTTATGGATTGTGCTAGTAAAATTCCAAATCTTAATTCCTACCTTTTGTCATCGAAATCCCTAGAAAACAAGACATGTTCCCTACCTCCCACATGATGGACACCCCACCCCCACATACCCATAATAAAATTTTATTGCATAAAACGATGCATGTAGGTGTAGATATTACACCTGTAAAATTTTATGATTTAATTCATTCATTTTATCATCGAAACGGCCATGATTGCATATGTCGATATTTCTGTTGGTATACCGGTAAATACCTATTTCCAGGATGTCGAAACGACATTGGTATCAGATACCTCGTTCCTTGGTCCCTACATCACACTAGCCTATGAAGCACGAATACGGATACGGGTACGGGTACGGTACGGGGATACAACAACTGTTGAAAATATAGGATACAGGTACAATGTGGATACGTCAAATTTTTAATATTTATTTAAAATGTGCAACAAAAAAATACTAATTTATCTTAAAAAATAGAATAAGACAATCCCATTTTGGTCTCAAATCACAATATATTAGGGGGAGTCTAGAGTTGGGGAGTGACATAGATTTGGGTTTTTGAGGGATCACGTGAGTGGGGTGTTGCTCCCTTGACTGCTAAACGGGCTGGCGGTATCCGAGATGTATTGAGGTTGCATCCTGCTAATAAAAAACGGGATATGGATTAAGAAGTATCCGATACGTATTAGAGTATCGGTATCGGATATGTATTCACTACTGGTAGGACACCTATTTTGGAGTATCGGTGCTTCATAGGGGGAGACAGAAGGCTGGGGATGCAATGTTTATCTATAAAGGAGATGAAATATATATTGTCTAAATAGAAATCTAGAATAAACCACATTGGGTTTGGTCACCAAAACAAGTAGCACGTTAACCAACAATACGAAACTAAAGCCTTTTAGAGAATGTGGAGGACATCACACATAAAACTTGCACCTCAGCTAGGAAAAGCATTCAGAATTACCATGTAAAGGTGAATGAACTGGTTTGCAATAAGGAACAAGTAAAAATCCATGACTCGACGTGGAAATTCGTTTAAAAGAACTGACATCAAGGGAACAACTGTGACAACTTTCCTGCTAGATGCTACTTATCAGAGAGGGTTGAGACGTGAACTAGTGTCAGGTGATAATTGAGGTAGGCCATTCCCAAAATTTTCTTCTAGTTTTTACTAGTTAGATACGACCCAGATACGACATAGATACGGATTAAGAGTATTTGATACGTATCCATGAGTATCCACGGAGTATTGGTATAGGATACATATCGGATACGAGTACGACACCTGTTTTGGAGTATCCGTGCTTCATAGACACTAGCTATAGCGGTGAGCTAGTGATTGATGGAGGTGGGCAACTGCATAACATGGGGAGAGAGTGAGGAGGAAGGTGAGAAGATAATCTTCTGTTTGTGTAGGGATGAGTCCAACCTAAGGTTTTGACTTGTTGCCTCAACAGTGGGGTCTTGAATCTAGAACTAGGGTTTGATGTTGCGTTGTTACCGACTGATGTATAACAAAATCCCGACCTAATTACATCTATAATCAATCTCTCTGCCCGAACAGCTACCTGGTTTCGAATCCCAGCTGCCGCCTTGGTTTACCGCCCTCCCGGGCGTTCGGCCTCCTCCACGAGCATGGGAGGGGGGGGGAGAATGCCTCTCTTAATCCCATAATCAATCTTTCTGCCCTGACAGCTACCCCAGGGTCGATATTTATAAAGAGACATATTGCAGTCCTAATGACTCAGGAAATTGCAAAGAATTACCAAAGGGATAACCAAAATCAAATGACAAACTCAATTATGACGTTAAATTAAAATTTGCAGCCATGTCCCTAGAATTAGAATAAATACTTACATAGCTAAATACTAATCGGGTTCTGGAGCTTCTATCCCGCATCAACTCTCCTGTTTACAGACCAGACTCCTCGCCACAAAATCAATATCTTTCTTCCTTTCCTTTCTCCAAAAGCTCCTCTGTAAATCGTTAAACTTCTTGGTGCTTCCAGGATGGAAGGAATATTTTTGTTTATAAGCCGCCTCGATGGCTTCAATCTTTATTGCTTTGTCATCTAGATGCAGTTCTCAAACCATAGACTTCCATTGTGATTCCTAGATGCAGTCCCCAAATCCTGTACTTCCATTGTGAGCTAAGTGAAGTTCATAGTCTGCCTTTTCAGCTGCTTCATCTTCTGCCAACTGGGACCTTATTGGGCTTGATCATCTCACAATCTCTGACTGAAGAGTAGGTTCGCTAGAAAGTTTCTTTGCCTATTCAGAATAGTTTTCTATTCAGTGATACGATCAAGCATCTTCCATAGACCTACTCTCATGGTGGCTAGATGACCTTCCTATTTTCTGCTCAGAGTATTGGCAATCACCGCTTAGTGTATAAAACTCATTCTGCAAAAAAATATAGTCTAAGACTTTTCTGTTAAGTAGAAACTTCAAAAGGGGAGGTTTCAGGCTTGACCCTGGCTGTGTTGTACAGGCGGGCACCCAGGTGGCGCCTAGGCGGCCCAAGCCCCGCCTCAACCTGGGCGCCCAGAAGTAATACATGTATCAAAGTTTTTTATATTACTGATTTCTATCAACTGATTAGTATTTACTTATCTATTGATTTGTATTTACATATCTACTGATTTGTATTTACTTATCTACTGATTTGTATTTACTTATCTGCTGATTTGTATTTAGGTATCTACTGATTTGTATTTACTTATCTACTGATTTGTATTTACTTATCTACTGATTTGAATTTACTTATCTACTGATTTGTATTTACTTATCTACTGATTCGTATTTACTTATCTACTGATTTGTATTTACTTATCTACTGATTTGTTTTACTTATCTACTGATTTGTTTTACTTATCTACTGATTATATTTACTTATCTACTGATTTGTATTTACTTATCTACTGATTTGTTCATCTAATGATTTTTGATTCATCACATTATTTAAATTTAAGGCTTTGTATTTGTTGATCTACTTTTTAAAATTATTTAATCATATACTGATTTATAATTGTTTATCAACTGAGTTGTACTTTTTTTATCTAATCCTTTGTATTTGTTTATCTACTGATTAGTATTTATTTATCTAATGCTTTGAGTTTACTTATCTAACGTTTTGAATTTTTTTATCTACTGATTTGATCTAATGCTTTGAGTTTACTTATCTAACCTTTGATTTTTTTTAATCTACTGATTTGTTTTTACTTACCTAATGCTTTTTATTTATTTATGTACTGATTTGTATTTATTTATCTAATGTTTTGAAATTTTTTATCTACCAATTTGTATTTATTTATCTATTGGTTTGTATTTATTTATCTACTGATTAGTATTTACTTATCTACTGATTTGTATTTATTATCTACTGTTTTTTATTAATTTATCTACTGATTAGTATTAATGTACTGTTTTAACTTGTCTACTATTTGACTTTATTAATCTACTATTTTGTTTTTTAAATGTACCACCTCATGAATAGAAATACAAATATAATTAACATTTCTGATTTCTAATGTATGAGTAATCAATTTTGTGATTAACTCGAATTGGCTTTACAAAAGCCCAATAAATGAAAATGGCAAATATCTCCTCAAAAGTACTACAAATTCAGATTTTTTAATGTACAATTTCTACTATATAAGCAATTTAGATATATCTACTAATATATATATATATATATATATATATACACACACACACACACACACACACACACAGATATATATATATATATATATGTGTGTGTGTATATATATATATATATATACATATATATATGTATATATATATATATATATACACACACACATATATATATATATATATATGTGTGTGTGTGTGTGTGTGTGTGTGTGTGTGTGTGTGTATTAAAACAAGATATATATAAAAACGCCTGGGCCTCCGCCTGGGTGCCTAGGCTGCCTGGGAGTCCATATGGAACGCCTGGCTGCCTATACAACCATGGACCCTGGGGGAATCTCTCTGCATACACCATGGAGGGCGAATTTTCTTAATAGCTAATAAATAGGGCTCCCATGGCTTCATGGTAGGGTTGTTTTTTTTCCAACTTGCTTACCTGGGGGTTTGGGCCTCTTAATACCTGTGAAAATCCCTGATCTTAAGCTTCTTTGCAGCTGGTCTGTGGCTGTATGGATTGTGGGTAGGTCAGTCCAGTTTGACTGGTCCCATGACATATCAATAGCTGGGAAGGTCACGTCCCCCATCAAATGATAAACTACAATAATCAGATGTAAACTGGTTATAAATTTTATGGAAATCAACTAATTTGACCTAAAATCAGTTTATAGAAATACCCAAACACGACATTTAAATAATCAATAATTGTAACCAAAGAGTAGTCCTTAACTGCCTTGTTCCTCCTTTGAACCAGCACAGCAATGCAAGCAGGAGCAGAGGCAAGACAAGCAGGAGCATAGGCAATACAAGCAGGAGCAAAGGCAAGACAAGCAGGAGCATAGGCAATACAAGCAGGAGCAGAGGACCGGAGTTAAGTGGAACCAGCAGCAAGAAGCAGCAGTAGCAGCCAGGAGAGAGCAGCATCAGGTGACAAGCAGCAACAACACATGCAGTCAATTACTTGAAGAGATTCACAGGCTTGCAGTATGTCGATGCTGCCCAACTGCATAAGCAGAAAACGGGAATATGTGGTGTGCCCTTTCAGCTACTTTAGCATGATTGGGTGCATATGCGGCCTGGCTGCATAGAGGAACAGTGTGATGTCTTGTTTCCTGTTGTGAAGTAAGAATAATTTTCTCTATTTTGAAGCATTCACTGTCTTTCCATTTACTTTCAGGCACACTATACTAGGATATGACTGGCAGATGATGCAAAGTTCATGAGATATAATGAAGCGCTTCGTCTATATCAACGAGGATGAATCATCAGACCGATTATACTGTGATAACCGAATATCAAACAGGAAATATACACTACTAAATTTTCTCCCAAAAAATCTATGGGAGCAATTCAGGTATTTTTCTGATGCAATATGGGGCACTTTTATTTCTTACATTTAATGTTTGAGCCTTTGGTTGCTCGTTTTATTCTTGTAATGAGAACTATGGTACTGATCGTGGACCTCTTATATATCCTAATTAATTATGATTATGTGCTATCCTAAGTTAACGTATTTATGAAACCTTTCAAGTTCAACCTTTTGTCTCCAATATTTTAGTTATGTCCTATTATTCTTGACTTCCAGCAAGCTTGATTTGATAATTACCTTTTAGGAAAACGTGAAGTGTTTCTTAGATAAGATGTTTCTAGTCATAACTTAAAAGTTCAGAATGTCGAAAAAGTTGCTTAAACAAAGATGCAAAAACAATATGATTCGATCATTTTTGGGTTGCGATTTTGGCTAAGAATACTTGCCTCTCACTAGACTCTAAATCTTCTATGGCCTTGAACTTATGTTTGTTATTAGTCTTATATGTTGAGGATGACTATGCTTGCTTACTAGGATCTATATCATAATGAAACCATTTTGGGAGCTATGGAAGGTTATGTTTTCCTGAAGTCGACGAGACTATGTGGCTTTAATACTAGTGCTGAAGTATCTGGTGTACATCAATTAGATTCCTCTTGCTGATGCAAATTGAGTACCATGTTTGTTAGAAGTAAAAGGACATATTAAGTCATGTAATTGGGTTTGCGACATAAGCTCATATAAGTCAGAATCCAATAAATCAGTCGGCCCAATAGAATTTCGTCAGGTCTAGGATAGTGTCCAACACTTCTATACATAGGAGGGGGTCTCTCTAGTACCAAACACATAGGGAATATGTTGTCAATATATCATCTATTCATTATTTCAACATGATATCAGGGCAATCTTTCCTGGGACCCTAACCCTAGAAAGAAAGCAACGTCGTCTCCGCCTGTGGGCAGTCACCACTGTCATGGGTGGCTACCCGCAGACCCATCTCTACCTCAGTCATCTTTAAGTCTAAACCTGACCATCATCGTATCCGTCATTGTCATCGTCTATTGTTATTAGTCTCCTTAGAAGTCACCGTCCTCCCCTTATCATCGTCGTCCTTCTTTATCATTCTCTGCTCATGGTTTCCGCCGTCAACCTTATCATTGCCTTGTTCGGATCAACCGTCGTCGCCAATTAAGGTTTAGACCTTAGCATCCGGCGTTGCCAATTAAGGCTCATGTCGTAGTAGACACCATCCTCCCTAGGATCATCTTGGCCCACTACAAGTCCAACCATGATAATGCCGTCAACGACATGACAGCTTCAAGCCAATCTCAAGTTCAAATATGCTTTATGCCTCATCTTCAGCAGTTTGTCCCGCCACAACATCCCAGACAAGTCGACAAATCAATGCTAACGATCCCTCTCCGCTTCTTGATTTAAAAAAATGTCATTTTCATCACCATCTTGCTCTAGTTGGCTGGCACATGGTGTGTACCAAAATCACATCTCGTGTCGTCGCCACCATCTTCGTTCAGTGCCTTCCTCGATTATCAATAATTAGGACATGTACCCATTTCAAATGCTATGCCATTTCAACACACAGAGTGTAGTCCGAAGTACATGGCGCATGTTATTCGCTTCTAATCGCTGTCAACAACATTTGACGAAATGTGTGGTTTCAAGTACACACTGTCATCACAAGCAACAACAAACATCATCCTCGACTATTCACTCGACTTGTCGTCCAAGTACACGATGTGTGCGTTCACATGCCTTGCCATTTCTACACACGACGTGCCATTTTATGGTCAGATTCTTCAACAATTTCCAATTGTCTTTCGACACGATGTGTACATTATCAAGAGATTCAAGACATAAGTTTTCTTAGTCCACATGACGTGTGTTCTTCCTATTGCTGTCTTTCAACTTGGCATGTAGCGATTCTATGCTCAGTTCCACCGCCTTGATTATACATGCACCGCTACAACTATTCATGGTCAATATGTTTTTTTCTTCTTCTCGAGACTGTCACCCCCGATCCCCAAAGCAAGGGGACACTCGTTATAGATTAGGGGGCATGAATAAACTTCCAGACGCCTCTCTTTATGTAAAGTCAAGCTCTGTCATGCACAAGGTTGATCTCACTCAAGTGCGAGGTTCAAGTACGATGTCCATCACGACTCACGAGGTTCAATTTTCTCTAGCTGTTCAGTAGTTGAGAAATCAAACACAACTTCTCCAATCATTTGAAACAACTCTTTCAAATCTAACTCATGTTCCCCCAACCGCAAATCCCCTATGTTCATCAAATTCTTGTCACGGGAGAGTTTATTTTCTTTGTCCACCCAATCACTTCCATTGTCTCGTCATGGTTAGTGTGTGTGGGAGATATAAAGGAGATGAGAAAAGAATGAGCATGAGGAGAAGAGATGATAAAAAGTTAAAAACTCAATAGAGAAGAGGAAGAGGTGAAAGAAAGAGTCAAATAGATAGAGAACTACACTTTCTCTCTATCTAATATTGTTTTCTCATAGGGTAGTTTATCTTTTTCTTTGTCCACCAACCACTTTCATTGTGTCTTCATGGTTGGTGTGCATGGGAGGTATAGAGGAGATGAGAAAAGAATAAGCATGAGGAGAAGAGATGAAACAGCGTTAAAACTCACTAGAGAAGAGGAAGAGATGAAAGTAAGAGTCAATCGATAGAGAAGTACACTTTCTCTCTACTGTTGTTATTTCATGTTGTCATGCATGTTGTCTACTATCTTAGAGCTTCAATTTCTTTTTGCGTCATCAAGATTTTAAATTTCAAGGCCGATGTCAAGTCTCACCGTCTAGTTATTGAGCTGCCATCCATAAGTCTTCTCTAACCATCGTCAAGGCAAAAGGATGAACTCACATGTGTGTTGTCTTCCGCTTCTTCAAATTGCTAAATTAGGTGTATTCGTCACCCTTAGTTATGTCCTGGTCATCCCAATCAAGCAACACATCAATCATCAAGCGTTCGAAGCATGTTGCAGTTTTGCATAGTTGGCTGTGTGTCAATCCTACACACCTGTCCTTTGCAGATGATCTTTCACCGTGCTTTGACAGCGAAGTTTCTAGCTTTGACAACGAAGTTTCTAGCTTGTCTGTTCTTGCCCGATCAATCACATTAACCATCTGCTGCAACCTCATCTTCTTGCAATACAAATCTTGTCTAGACTACATTCGGGTAGTACTCTTCATCTGGAAACTGCTTTAGCTACTATATTACCTAGCTGGTGACTCAGAAACTTAGATCATTCTGCATGTTTCTTCCATACATCCTGAATTGAAAACACAAGCTTCAACATGGTTCAAGCTCCAACTTTCTCAAGTCGACTTGCAGATTCAGTAATTATCGTTTTCAAAGAAGTGGGAAAGATCTCAAGAATGTCAAAGTCTGAGGAAATGAAATTCAGGGGGACTGCACATTTCATGCAAAGTATATCTTCATTCTTGTCTATGGGTCATGTTTATGTCCACTTTTATTTTCCATTTCTTAATTCAGCCTGTCTTGTTTGTCTAAGCTGGTCATGGGATTCTCCCATACTCCCAACTTGCGGGGGAGTGTTAGAAGTAAAAGGAGATATGGCATGTAATATGGGGTTGTCTCCATAAGCACAGATAAGTCAAAGTCCAATAAGTAGTCATTGGAGTCACGTCGAGGAGAGTGTCCACCACTCCTATGTATACGAGATGGTCTCTTGTATCAGACACATCATGAATACATTGTCAATATTCCATCTATCCATTGTTTCCAACAATGTTGAAGCTTTTGACCCCCAAGTTAATTAATCTAATAAGATACCTTTATCGAACGGATTGTTGCACACTTACACAAAACATATATTTCTTGAATTGTAAAATTTTAATCAAGAAAATAAGGATATTGTTGGCAGGTGTGTGGGGCACTGTAATTGTTGTTGTATATTGATATGTACACCCATGTCCCTATATGTATAGGAGAGGAGGCAATTACAAGGAAGCGGACAAAACCCTAATGGGCCAGGGCAAACAGGCCCATGTGCATACTTGGAATAATTAACCTATTTACTAAATAGGCTAATACTTTCTAACAGATATGTTTCTAAATATACTACATGGACATGTCATTTGATGAGGATTTTTTTTAATATACATATATGTATGTATTTTTGAAAATTGTATAGATTTATGTATATATGCATGTATAATTGTATATGAATATCATATGCGTGTGTAGTAGTAACAACATGAAAACAACGGAACATTTTGCACTTTTCAGTAGATTATTGAAATAAATAGAGGAGTTCATATCACTCAAACTATCAATTTATTAGACAAAAATGTGATTCATGAGACCAAATTTATCTTAGGCTTCGCATATTGATTCTTTTTAAGAGTTTGTTTGCAAATTTGATTAGATGTCAGCTTTGTGTTACAGTTTTTAGTGGCACGACATACTTCAACAGTACAGTAGGGTGCATTTGGCTCAGGATATCAGTTGGATCAGACTAAATTAGTGGCTGTCTTTTTGCGCCATGTATGCATGGCGTAGGAGTAGATTCATATATTAAATTTTGGTTTTATCCAATGACGTTTGGTAAAACCTGGACTAACGGGGTCTGTTTGGGTTTTGTAATCCTGAAATTGAGATCAACTTAGTCCAGCTCGCTGTAGGATTTTGGAATCCCAATCCTGATTAACCCTTCTCGTATATAATATATTGTCTTATTTGCCCAACTGACAAACAGACCAGATCAGACTGGTTTCCAAATAGAGGATTGGTTGCCAAACAAAATTTGACTGAAATCAGATTAGACTAGTTCCATTATCTGGACTAACCCTGACTAACCCAGTCAAGATTTCAAAATCTCAATCCCAAGAAGAAAGGCTAGAGCCTAGATGTATATTCAGAATTTTGCACTCTGAAATAGCCTATTGCAACAACAACCGCTACATTGATGTGTCTATGGAGTGTTTAGGCCGTCTTCAGGCGTGTCTGGGTTGCAAAAAAGGGCCAAAATGAATAGGCCACATTGTGATCGTGAAGTGTCTGTGTCTGACACAGAGACGGGGTTGTATAGAAGTGTATGTGCTTCCTAGGTCGTAATATATCAGTGAATTTGAAAATTTCCACATAATACTACTATACTGTACATCAAGCAGTTATTTTAAACAATGGCTTCTTTTTAGTTCATAAAATTTTCTCTCTATATGTATTTTTTTAATAGAAAGGTTATTCTTGGGTTTTGGTGTATCTAATTTTGAATGTCTTTTGCCTTTTTAGTCGGTTCATGAATCAATACTTCTTGCTGATTGCCTGCCTTCAGCTATGGTCACTTATAACCCCAGTGAATCCTGCTAGTACTTGGGGTCCCCTAATATTTATCTTTGCTGTGTCGGCATCAAAGGAAGCTTGGGATGATTACAATAGATATCTTTCAGATAAGAAAGCAAATGAGAAACAAGTATGGGTTGTGAAAAAGGGCATCAGAAAACATGTAAGTGCTTCCTCAGTGCATTGACAAAAATGTATTTATTTGTCTATTAACTTTTAACTTGCCTCTTAAAATTTCAGTTTTCTTTTTTGACGTTTCTCTCCTTTTAATCATTCTTTGTTTGTATCTGCTACATCTAAATTATATGTATTCTGTTTACCAAATAGCTTGTACTTTAGCGAACAATATTCTTTTAAGATGTTAATCATGTGATTGCAATGCCAGTGGTAATGCTGAACTTAGTGACACATTTAGGGTTCAACAATTTTTTCTGCTTGCTTGAAAAAATTGTCATCTGAGAACAATCGGCAAAATTCAGGAAAAGATTGTAAAGATTTGGTCAAGTGAAAATTGGGAATAAGTCAACTATGTATATTGTACAGACATATAGCATTGATGATGTATATGTGATACATGTATTGTTTAATGAGATAGACACACATATAATATATATGTATTGACGTTTATACATTTAGATGTAAATGTGTATGAACATCACATGGATACGATAGAGACTATTGTGTTGCAAGACGGAAAGAGGTAACCTTTATATTTGTAACATGGGAGAGGGAGAGAGGGGATGTGTGATGTTGGGTTCAGCTAGGACACGTTATAAGAGCCACAAAGCTTGTTAAAAAGGCATAATTTGGGAGTTTGTTCTATAAACATTAAACATTTAAAAATTGTGAAAGTAATGGCAAATCATGGAAATTCGTAAAAATTGTGAAAAGTTGGGAAAATTCGCCGACTTTTGTTATTATGATGTTGAAGCTCACTGATGGTAATCCTTATACTAAACTAAGCAAACGAAAATGAAGGAAATAACTTGTATTTCGAATTCAATCATTGCAATTGCCCTCGTAATAGGTGTACAAAGTCTGTATGCATTCAAAATGTGGCTCAGATCACCAATGACTTAACAAAAGCTAAAAATGGAGAATTAAAAAGAACATAAAACAAGCATTAAACAATTCCTATTAAAAAATCTCAAGGATATAAATCATTGGATATGGTCACTTCCGCAGGTATCTAGCAACTATGCACATCTTGCATCAATTTTCCGAACTTTAAAAGGCTCGACTTGGCTAACTCGACACTACAATACTCCTCCAGAAGGTTGGCCTCAAGGAGGAGAAACATATTCTTAGTGATCCACGTAAAATTTGAGGAAAATCATGCTAACAAACAAGGAAGTCTGAATAAAACCCTACCCAGTGAACACAACTTAGTTCTTGTGGACAACCTCAATGTGGTTGGGAGGCAGTTGAGAAAGTCGATGAAGAAGGGGCGAGTGGTTGGTTGAAAAAGCTTTGAGACCATCCATAAGATCATGCTAATCATTGAGGAGTCTCAGATTTACCACGGTATGGATAAATATTCCCCACATTGAATCTTAGCATAATCATATTTATGATTGGAAAATGTCTTAACATTATTGAAACGATGATCATTAGAAGGTGACATGACTAGGTCAACGAGCTTGTGTGTCTAATAGCTGACTCATGTATATTCTCAAATGGGTTCTTTCCTATGGACCTATTAACATAATGATTTTTAAGAGAATTTAGAATCTAGTAAGTGTAGATCCCAATTTCACATACAATCATGAAGTAGACATCTTGAGTTTTTCTAGACTTAGATTACCACAGTTCAACCATCAGTTTGGGGATGAAAATGAAAGAGAATTTCAGCTAAGTGGCTAAAGAGCTTTGATAGTATCTTGTTAATCCGGGCCAGTTCTTGGTTTAGAAGTTGATGTTTTAATTGAAACCATATTGGTTCTAGGTTGACAAATTCAGACAATCCGGGTCCATATAGGGGTGTAATTCAATACTTATTACAAGATTGAATATTTTAGCACAAATTTCACATAACCTATTGCCTTTGGAAATTTGGAATAATGATTGTTGGAGTATATTAATATTTAGTGTATTGGAGCTATTTGTAATATGGGCCCAAGTGTGACTTAGCCCTTTAGGTTTTGTCTACGTATGTATGCTTCCTATATGTAGGAAAGGGTTCTTCCCACCTAACAACAACATACATGGGATTTTTACCGTACTCTCGTTATTATATGGTATTAGAGCAATGATCCAACCTAAACCCTAAAAGAAAAAGAAACCTACATGCTGCAGCCATCGACCCTTCGTGGCTTGGTTGCCGCCGGGTCGGGTGTGCCCGGACACCGTTATGACATATGTGCCAACGGTGCACACCACTGCTGTTGGTCTTACAATTGTGATGTCGCTCGTCTCTCGCTCCTAACCCCTACACAACCCACCACTGCATATTCCGTCCTTGCCCAACCTGCTACCCTCCGCCCATGGGTCCTTTGCTGCACAAGCTATTGTCTTCCAGTGCACCCGTATCCATACATGCCCAGGTCTAGCACGAGCGACCATCTCCCTTCCAACCGACAATTTTCCTTCTCCCCCTTATTTAGGGAAGTAACAAAATGATATTATTTTATGAAGTAAGAAAATACAAATATTCATGTGCTTATTGTATTTATCTAGATTTTATTTGAAGAAACATAACAAATTATAAAGGGTTCATTTTGGGTTAGACATCACAAAAAATGATTTTGTTTTGGCATTTCACACTCCGCCAAAAATCAAAGTATGGTTCCGGTCCATGTTGGGTAGTTTTGCATCTACCTGTAGCTCGAAACTGACCTAAAATTGCATTTTTTGACACCCCTACCATATGAGGCTTGCAAAGTGTATATAGAGGCATAAAAACTATATAACTTGATAGACATTTTGGGACTAAAGTCCCAAGACTTAATAAAAGCCCAAAGATAAGAAATCCCAAAATAGAAATCAAGCTTGTACATGGCTAAAAAAATAAAACATTTCTAAAAGTCTTCCAAACTCCGTCTCTTTGAATGTAAGTACGTAGTGGTAGTATAGAGAAACTGGGAATTGCTTATTGAATAAATAAACCAGTGTACAATACTGTCTCTTATATAATAGAAGGGAATAGAGAATAAAGCAGAGATGAGCAATATGGGACTAAACTACAGAAGTGAAAGCATAAGTGAGGCACATGCTTTGCACATGACACTCAACAAAACACAACGTAACACAACATATCTCTATAATCCCCCTCAAGCTGGAGCGTAGATGTCGAACATGCCCAACTTGTCAACTAGAGTATGAAAACGAGCTTTAGGAAGTATCTTGGTGAAGATGTCCGCAACTTGCTTTTCAGTGCTGAGATATGGAGTATAAATCCGGCCAGAAAGGACTGTCTTTCGAACAAAGTGACAATCGAACTCAATATGTTTCGTCCTCTCATGAAAAGTGGGGTTGCTCGCAATAAAAATGGAGGCCTTGTTGTCACAAAACATCGGTATAGGGCTGGTATAGGATATATCAAACTCATGGAGGAGATTCTGGACCCACAGAAGTTCACATGCAGTATGAGCCATGGCTCGGTATTCCGCCTTTGCACTGGATCTGGCTAACAACAGTCTGCTTTTTGCTGCGCCAGGTAATAAGATTTCCGCCAACAAATGTACAATATCCTGATGTTGACTTACGATCAGAACGACTTCCTGCATTGTCAGAATCTGAGAAGCCAGATAGATTGCAGTGGCCATGCTTCTTATACATCAAGCCTTTTCCTGGAAAGCTTTTAAGATACCACAAAATATGACATATAGCATCCCAATGACATTGCCGGGTTTATCAAGATACTGGCAGATGAATCCGACAGCGGCAGTGAGGTCAGCTCTCATGACGGTCAGATAGATAAGCTTGCCTACCAGCCTTCTGAACTGATGATGATCAGCATAGGGAGGAGAATTTTCATCATCCCAGTCCATATTTGGGTCAAGTGGAGTGTAGGCTGGTTTGCAGCCAAGCATACCAGTTTCCTGCAAAAGATCAAGTACATATTTCCTTTGAGAGAGACACAGCCCTACAGATGATCTGGAAACCTCAATGCTTAAGAAATACCTCAGCTTTCTGAGATCTTTAGTGATAAAATGTTTTTCTAAGTAGGTTTTAGTTGCCTGTATACCCACAATATCACTGCCAGATAAGATAATATCATCAACATAAACAATAAGAATGACAAGTCCAACCACTATTTTTCGGATAAATACTGAATGATAAGAGTGAGAGCGACGAAAGCCAAAAGTGACTAAGATCTGACTGAGCTTGTCAAACCAAGCACGTGGGCTCTGTTTGAGATCATAGATGGCCTTTTTTGAGCTTACAGACTTTTAGGGCAGACTCCCCTTGAGCAACAAACCCGGGTGACTGCTCCATGTATACTTCCTCCTGTAGATCTCCATAAAGAAATGCATTTTTAACATCTAACTGAAAGAGAGACCAATCTTTATTAACAACAACATAAATCAGAATTCTAACAGAGTTTAATCGTGCAACGTGAGAGAAGGTCTCAAAATAATCAACACCATATGTCTGTGTGTAGCCTTTTGCAACAAGGCGAGCTTTCAGGCGTTCAATAGTCCCATCAGGTTGATATTTAATGGTAAAGACCCAGCGGCAGCCAACAGTAGGGCAAGAAGAAGGGCGATCCATAAGTTCCCATGTCTTGCGATCACAGAGTGCCTGCATTTCTTGATCCATTGCCTGTTTTGATGCAGGAATAACAAGAGCCTCTACAGTAGTCTTTGGAATGATGATAGCAGAAATTGCAGAAGTAAAGTAGGCAAAGCTGTTATGCAGATTGGTAGAAGTGCAATAATTATGATAGGATATTTAGTACATGAGCGAACACCTTTGCGCAAACTGATAGGAAGGTGCAAGTCAGAAGTTACCTCTTTATTTGATCATCCGCAGACAGAGGAATTGGTTGGGGAGGGGCCATGGAAGGAGTGCTTGTCTTCGGCCGACGTTTGTATACTTGCAACGGATGATCTTTAGGCTGGTTAGAAGAAGGCAAGTCTTCAACAATATCTGGTAGAGGTGTAGCTGCCAACATATCATTGGATAGTGTTGCTCCATCATTAGAAAAATAGGGCATATGCTAAAAAAAGATCACATCCGTACTGACAAACCATTGTTTGAATACCGAATCAAAGCAGCGATAGCCTTTTTGGGTTCTAGAATAACCCAAAAAAATGCATTTAGTGGATCGAGGATCAAGTTTCGTCATTCGTGGGCGTAAATTTTTAACAAAGCAAGTACACCCAAAAATGCGAGGAGGAACAGAGAACAGAGGTGCATCAGGAAACAAAATGGAGTATGGTATTTGATTTTGTAAAACAGAAGATGGCATACGGTTGATAAGATAGCATGCCGTAGTGACTGCCTCAAGCCAAAAATGGTGAGGAACTTTATAATGAATAAGAAGGGTGCGAGCGACCTCTAATAAGTGGCAATTTTTCTGTTCAGCAACACCATTTTGCTGTGGAGTATAAGGACAAGTGGTTTGATGGATAGTGCCACGATTAGAACAAAAAGACGTGACAGACTTTTGCATAAATTCCAGGGCATTATCGGTACGGAAAATTTTAATGGATTTATTGAACTGGATCTGTATTTTAGAAAAGAAAATACGGATATTGTACAAAACAGTGCCACGATCTTTGAGCAAAAACAACTTGGTAGTACGGGAATAATCATCAATAAAAGTCAGAAAATATTTAACACCAGTTTGACTCGGAACAGAGCATGGACCCCAGATGCCCGCATGAACAATATCAAAAATTGCTTTAGAACCAAGTTCCTTCTTAGTAGGAAAGACAAACCTCGTTTGTTTTCCCAAAACACAAGATGCACAAGAAAAATTGTTTTCAGATAATGCAGGAAATAAATGCTTCAACTTTGCAGCAGACGGATGACCCAGTCGGAAGTGCCACTGAAGTCCTGTGACTGATGTAGATAGAAGGGCAGAAGCTGCAGGCGGTCCATCCAAATGGTATAGTCCATCCAGTCCTTCATGGCCCGAACCAATCCTCGTCTTTGTGCGGAGATCCTTCAAAACACAACCAGAGGGATCCAATTTAATGGAGCACTGAAGCTGTTTTACAGACAAATAATAAATTAACAGGAAATTGTGGTATGTATAAAACAAATTGAAGATTCATCTTGCGAGATAGAGGAATGGTGCCAATCCCATGAACATGAGTCTTAGAGCCATTTGCAACAGTGACAGATGGAATATTAGAGGTTTTAGACAGAGCAGAAAATAATTGGATGTCGCTTGCCATATGGACAGACGCATCAGAATCAATGCACCACTTATTGTTACCAGCAGAAGGAGAAGCAAGCATGGTAGAAGAACCAACAGCAGATGTCTAAGGTAGCTGGGTCATACGCTCCTGGAAAAACTTCTCGAATTCAGAGCGAAGCCATTCAGTAGTCGGGAGGGGCAGCTGGTGGGTCGGAAGCAACATCGGTAGCAGTTTCTGTAGAGGCCTGGTTTGCCCAGGCTGGCTTGCCGTGCTTGATCCAACACCTATCTTCAGTGTGATTATCACGACCACACCGGTTGCAGTAGTGAGGACCAGTAGCTTGACCTCGTCCAGGAGCAGTAGAAGAGCCTCGTCCGCCAGTTGGAGGCATACATCCACCACGACCACGTCCTCGACTGCGGCCACGTCCAGAATCAACAATGCGAGCAACTAGAACAGGATGCTCAATAACAGGAGTGGAGGTCACAGATGGTAGCCGTTGAACTCTCTTGAGGACGTCACGAAGAGTAGGCAGGTGGTCACTTGACAGAATTTGATCGACCACGCCGGAAAAGGAAGCAGGTAGGGTAGCCAAAAATTGAACCAATTGTAGTTCATTGCGCTGCTTCTGGGCTTCTTTGATATCAACAGTCAACGAATGGTAGATTTCATACTCATTCCAGAGAGTAGAGCACTGGTTGTAGAAGTCCTCGATGGAAGCATCAGAAGAAAACTCCTTGGCCAGGTTTTTGAAAATTTCAAAAACTCGTTTAGGATTTTGCTGATGGGAGTAGACATGAGAAAGTTGGTCCCACATTGCTTTAGCATCATGAAGACATAACATGGACTGACTGATCCGCGGCTCGGTGCTGTTAAGAAGCCATGACATAACACCAGAGTCATCTTTGGACCATCGGGCATAAGCTTGTTTGCTTTTCTCATCAGCAGTAGCAGCATGGGCAGCAGGAGGATCAATGATAAGATGTGAGTACCAGCCTTGGGCCTTGATATAGAGAACAAAGGACGCCGACCACAGATGATAGTTCGAACCATCGAGCTTGACAGTGGTAACACACAGAGAGTGAGGAGGCTCAACCGAGGCCATGATGGGCAGAGGCAGGCAGTATTGAAGTGGCGGCGCAACAACAACAGTCAGTGAATAAATAACCCACTATGGGGCAGTAGAAGCAGTAGGGATATGACGCATCTAAGGTTTTAAAAAGCGCAAAGCGGGAAGCGTGCGGACGGGACCTTGTAGCCGTTTAATCGCCAGGTGGGCGATTAAGCGGGCGCTTTTTAGAAAAGTGGATTTCCAATTCCTATAAACTTTTATGCAAAATTACATACATATGTATATCAATACTTATATTTTTGATTTTTTTATACATATATAAACATTGTACAAGACAATACAAAACGCCCAAATAGTTTATAACACAACTATACAACAATGATTGTATCTATATAATATAGTAAACAACACAAGTGTATATACAAGATGCGACAACAATTTTGTATCACATGTTTACATAGCTAAACAGTAAACAATAAACAATAAGCCTATCATAGCTAGCTTACAAACGTATTATTACATTTACGCATCATTAAATATTCATACATTACTGCAGTACATTTAATCAAAGTATGCATTCTAAATTAGATAATAGTTACCTATAATATACTTGGATACACCACAAAGGTACCATATCATTACAACTTACATACAAAGTATGCATTCTAAATTAGAACTAGGTATATCATAGAACATTTAATGTATGCTAGTTTAATATATTATAGTTAATACTAATCGGGGCATATAATGTACTTAATGTTATATGCTTACATCAGTTTTTTTAAAAAAGCGGGAAAAAACGGGAAAAAAGCAAGAAAAAAGCGGGTTAAGCGGGAAAAAGCGATTGCTTTTCTCAAATCCACTTAAGCGGCGCTTATGGCACATTTTAATCGGCCATCACCTTGTGGCGATTAAGCGGCCACCTAGGACGCTTTTTAGAACATTGGACACATCAGATCAGAAGAAACCAGTGTCGGGCAGATAGACTGATAAATGAACCTATGCTGTCATGAGGAAGATCAGTATCCCATCATGAGGCGCAGGCAGAAATATACTGGAGAGTTAGGAGACTCTCAACGTGGGATGGCTATGGCTGTCGGGAAGGTTGTACGCGCGAAAAAGGAGGAGGAAAGCCGAGAGGAGGGCAGCAGTGGGGTGGTGGAGGGATGGCGGCTAGTGTAGAGAGGAGGGGCGACAATTTTGGTGGAGTAAGGAGGAGGGGAGGGGCAACGCCGGGTGGAGAAGGAGGAGCGGCGGCGGGGGGAGAAGGGTGGAGGGGAGGCGGCGGGTGGTGGAAGAGGAAGGGGGTGGCGGTGGGTGGGGGGGAAGGCAGAGCCGGCGGCGGCGGGTGGAGGGGCTGCAGACGGAGGGGGGGGGTTTAGGCGGCAGCCTGGGGGGGTGGGCGGCGACGGCGGCGGGGGGGGGGGCTGAAGTCTTAGGGCATAGGGGCAGGGTGGGAAAGAAAAATTTGGAGAACCGGACCTGCTCTTGATACCATATAGAGAAACTGGGAATTGCTTATTGAATAAATAAACCAGTGTACAATACAATCTCTTATATAACATAAGGGAATAGAGACTAAAGCAGAGATGAGCAATATGGGTCTAAACTACAGAAGTGAAAGCATAAGTGAGGCACATGCTATGCACATGACACTCAACAAAATACAACATAACACAACATATCTCTATAGGTAGCATACGTCCTACATCACCTAATTTTATAATTGCCTAAGCCATTGTTCCATCTATATCAAGCATTCAAAATTATCAATCCTATTGTCAACCATCTTTGTTTGCTAAAATTTGAAGTCACAACTTGAAGCCCTAAAGTGAACATCACAATTTTATCCTTAGCAATACCTTCAACACAACCACAACACCAATGCGACATGACATTACGTGATTGACACGATTTAACCAGAGGTAGGTTTAACAAGGGTACTTGTAGTTGTAGCTTAGGGTTATAAAAGTGAGTTGAGTAGAATGTTCATCACCTAATTACACCCTGTTTATAGGGTATCGAGCTGGTAAGGGAGCAAGACTCTTAGGATGTGCCTTGGTATCCTCCATTATCTTGCTTCATACTAGCTTAACCCTTTAGGTACATGTATATTCATGCTCGCCATGGTATTGGGGTTCCTGTAACAGGAAAGAAGGCTTCCAATATATGCGATATTGTCTTACACATTGTAATTAAAGCTCTAATAAGGATACTACAGTTTTTGACATAGAACACTAGAGTCATTTTGATCATTGGTGCCCATAACAAAGGTACTTGAGCCCACAATAAGGTGTATAGGCCCCATATATGTCAATATTGTCTAAGCTAGATGCACAAGACCCAATACATGGCATTAAGATCTCTAAGAAGGCGAAGTAATGGACAAAACACGATGCAAATGTTACTACACACAAGGCATCAATTTTATAAATAACAAACATTACTAAACATTGCATTTATCTCAACCAATGGCCCTTTGAAATAGCAAAGACGAGTTGGTTCCTCAGCTACACCCTTAAACTGAAATTCATGTTGATTTTTCTTATATGCAGATCGAAGCACAAGAAATTCATGTTGGCAATATCGTGTGGCTTAGAGAAAATGATGAAGTACCTTGTGATCTTGTTTTAATTGGCACATCCGACCCTCAAGGAATCTGCTTTGTGGAGGTGAGCCGTGACTCCTACAATTTTGTTCGTGGTTTTTTTTTTTTTGAAAGCTTGTGCTTGATTTTCAATTACTTTCAATATTTGTTCATATTAGCATACCTTTTATGTAGTATCTACTAATAACAGTAGGGAAAGGCCTTATCTTTCACGCCATAGTTCATTGTGTTTATTAATGTTTCCAATTTTATTGAGTAGGTTTTAATTTTTCTCTTTCCTATCTAATTTCTCTTTCCTTTGTGATTTTTTGCCAGTAACTTTAGAAGGGTGCCATGCACGATACCTATGGTTCCCAAGTGTGTATATATATCCATCTAATAAATTCTATAATTATCTAGACACAAAAGTATTATCAATATTTAAACATATACATACATTCATAACAAAAAATAATAACATACGTTCAGTGAATTAAAAATCGGCCCAGGCGGCCGCTTAAGCGGCCAAGACCCCCAGCCGCCTAATTTAGCCCCTAATTGCCCGCTTAATCTTTTTGAACAAAATCGCCCGCTTTTAGCCCGCTTTTTTCCCGCTTTTAGCCCGCTTTTTTCCCGCTTTTGTTTAAAAATCCTAATGTAAGCATGTAACGTTAATTAATTACATAGTCCAAGTAGTGTTGACTATAATATATGAAACTTGTATACATTAAATGTTCTATGATATAGCTAGTCCTAATTTAGAATGCATACTTTGTGTGTAAGCTGTAATAATTGGGTACTGCTGTAATGCATCTAGGTAAATATCATATTGCTCTATTATACTTTAATGCATGATTAGTTTTACGGATTTCCTTGCTGCTTTCAGTGATTAATGATTGGTACTATTGGTTAGTATTACTTTAGTGTTTACTTTAATTCAATAATTCATAGTTTGTTATTTACAATTACTGATCTGCTTGCTGATTTTAGTGATTAGAGATACTGATTAGTAGTAAAGTATTGATGAATACTTAGGTAATTACTGATTTGCTGATTAGATATGTATAAAAGTTCCTTAGAAATATACTTTTTATATACACATACATGCAATTTTGTATAAAAATATATAAAATTTAAGCACCCGCTTTTTCAAAAATCGCCCGCTTAATCGCCCGCCTACTGCTTAATCGGTTACAGGGTGCTGTCCGCACGCCTCCCGCTTCTCGCTTGCTAATACATTGCATACGTTAATGCAAAACGATGCTGCATTCGAAGATGAAATCTCCATGTATAAGCTAAATAGGAAAAGTACTCAACAATCACATGCTCATATATAACAATGCATAAGTAGAAAAGTAATTATGCTGCATGGTTGTCAAGGCGACTAGATGGTGGCACGGTTGGGCGTCCATGTTGCCTAGGCATAGGGTGACCTATACATACATTACTCACACACACATTTTTTATAGTATATTCACATATATTAACATATAATGCTCCAAATTTGCAAAATAATATCCAAAACTGCCCAAATGTGTTGCAATATGCGAAATAAATATTATTTTAGATGAATCATCATCTTCATCATCTAAGCATCATTCCCAATGTTTGCCTTGGCTCGATCCTGCCTTTCGCTATGTTATCGGTTAATATTCTCATTACGATGTAAGTATTCTCTTAAGACTTTTTTGGAATTGTGAAACAGAAAGCAGTTTGGGAAGCGTAGGGTTGCACAATGTGTGCACCCTCATATATATAACATTGAAACAATTACAGAGAGGTCCACATATAATATGGAAATAACACAACAATTAACAGAATATATAAAACAGGAATATATTGTAACACTCCCCCTCAAGTTGGAGCATAGATATCAATCATGCCCAACTTGTCCATCAGAATGCAGAATTGCTTCTTCGCCAGCAGCTTGGTGAAGATGTCAGCAACTTGGTCTTCAGAACGAGTGAAGGGAGTGCAGATCTTGCCAGTCAGAATAGATTCCCGAATAAAATGACAATCTACTTCAATATGTTTAGTGCGCTCATGATAGACTGGATTATTTGCAATGAAGATAGCAGCTTTATTATCACAGTGCATAGGTATAGCAGAAGAAGAAGAGTCAACCCCGAACTCTTTTAACAGAGAGCGCACCCACAACAATTCACAGGCAGTATGGGCCATGGCCCTATATTCGGCTTCAGCACTGGACCTGGCCACAACATTTTGTTTTTTACTTCGCCAGGTAACAAGATTTCCTCCAACATATGTACAATATCCAGAAGTAGATTTTCTGTCAACTCTGCTACCTGCATAATCAGAATCAGAGTACCCCGTAAGAGAACAGTGTCCATGCTTCCTGTAGTGAAGTCCCTTGCCAGGAGACTTCTTCAAATATCGTAGAATCTGACAAAGAGCATCCCAGTGACACTGTCTGGGCTTATCAAGGTATCTGCTAAGAAGACCCACTGCAGTAGAAATGTCAGCTCTGGTGACAGTCAAATAAATGAGTTTACCAATCAGCCTCCTGTACTTTTTATGATCAACAAACAGAGGAGAAGAATCATCATCCCAATTTACATTAGGATCTAGAGGAATATCAGCAGGTCTCGCCCCCAACATACCAGTCTCCTGCAGAATGTCTAGGACATATTTTCTCTGAGACAACACAAGAGCATTAGAATTTCTAGAAACTTCTATGCCCAGAAAATATCTAAGTTTGCCCAAATCTTTAGTAGCAAAATGTTTGCCCAGATGAGATTTAGTAGCCTGAATACCAAGAGAATCACTGCCAGATATGATAATATCATCAACATAGACAATCAGAATAATAATACCAGCTGAAGTCTTCTTGGTAAAAACAGAATGATCCACCTGAGACCGCAGAAACCC
The DNA here is from genome assembly GCA_963693085.1 of Alisma plantago-aquatica. Taxonomy (NCBI): domain Eukaryota; kingdom Viridiplantae; phylum Streptophyta; class Magnoliopsida; order Alismatales; family Alismataceae; genus Alisma; species Alisma plantago-aquatica. The sequence continues at coordinate 684,303,175 of OY856415.1, read as the reverse complement.
AAAATCAATCATAATTTTGCTCAATTTATCAAACCAAGCCCGGGGACTCTGCTTAAGCCCATAAATAGACTTCTTTAATCTGCAAACTTTGTGAGACTCCCCCTGAGCAACAAACCCAGGAGGTTGCTCCATATAGACCTCTTCTTGTAAATCACCATACAAGAAGGCATTTTTGACATCAAGTTGCAACAAAGGCCAGTCAAGATTAACAGCAACAGACAGAAGAATTCTAACAGAATTAAGGCGAGCAACAGGAGAGAATGTCTCAAAATAGTCAATACCATACGTCTGGGTGTAGCCTTTAGCAACTAAGCGTGCCTTGAGCCTTTCAACAGTGCCATCATGTTGATATTTCACAGCATACACCCATCTGCAACCGACAGGTTTGCACTGAGGAGGAGGATCCACCAACTCCCAAGTATCACGTTCAGCAAGAGCTAACATCTCCTCCTTCATAGCAGACACCCAACCAGTACTCTGTAGAGCATCCTGGATATTCTTTGGAACAGCAACAGCAGATAAGGCATATACAAAATTGCTAGAATGGACATTCAGATGGTTAGTAGAAACAAACTGAGCAATACTGTGTGATGTGCAGGAACGAGTACCCTTTCTAAGAGCAATGGGTAAGTGAAGATCAGAAGGTACCTCAGGTGTAGCAGAACCTTCTGGAGGTGAAGATTGGTTTTCATGGGGGGTTTCTTGAGTAGAAGGCACTCTGTTCCTGCGTTGATAAACTATAAGAGGAGGCTTATCAGCCTGAGTAGTGACTTTGTCAGTAGTGTCAGGCACACATTCAGAAATAACAGGGAGAGGTGAAGCAATAAGATCAGACTGTAAACTGTCACCACGAGCCGAATAGTAAGGAGTATCTTCAAAGAAAACCACATCACTGCTAGTAAACCATTTTCTTGCAGTAGGACTATAGCACCGATATCCCTTCTGGGTACGGGAGTACCCCAAAAAAATTCACTTCTCTGCACGAGGAGACAATTTATCAGAAGTAGGTCCAACTAACCGTACAAAACAGGTACATCCAAAAATCCTAGGAGGCACAGTAAATAGCGGAATATCGGGTTGGAGCACCTGAATAGGTATTTGGTTTCCAATCACAGATGATGGCATTCGATTTATCAGAAAACAAGCAGTCAATATAGCTTCAGGCCAAAACGAGCGAGGAACATGTGCATGCATCATAATAGTTCTAGCAACCTCTAACACATGTCTATTTTTACGCTCAGCCACACCATTTTGCTGGGGTGTATAAGCACAGGAGGTCTGATGTATTGTACCCACAGATTTACAAAAAACATCCACATCTTTTTTAACAAATTCCAGTGCATTATCAGTACGAAAAATTTTAACAGGCATGCCATATTGAGTTTTTATTTCAGCAAAGAAGAACTTGATGACAGACAAGACTTCGGACCTACTTTTCATCATAAATAACCAAGTAGTCCGTGAGAAGTCATCAATAAACAGAATAAAATACTTATAACTCAATGCTAAAGAAGTGTGACACTGATCTTCTCAATGCTGCTGTTGAGAATCCAGGTCATCACAGTGGAGTCATCACGAACCCAGTCGTCATACGCCTTCACATCTTTAGCATCAGCGTCCTCGGCGGGTGCGTCGGGACCCGCACGGATAAGGTGTGAGTACTTGCCCTGGGATCTAGCATAGATCGTCATGGAGCAGACCCAGTGTGGGTAGTTGCGCCCATCAAGCTTCACAGTAGTAACTTGACGGCGGAAGTCATCATGCGAAGACGCCATGGTAGCAGGAGGCACAGCAGGAACAGGCACGATCAGGCAGGAGACGGTCTGCGCCGTTAGACAGGCACAACAGGCACAACAAACACGGAGAAGACCTCTCACATACGATCTACGTCTAAGCGCAAATCAAAGCCCGGTGACACAAAGGTCTACACGGGCAGGCAGGCACGGAACCGGAAAAAAAACGTCTACGTCAGTTCAAGCCACCGGATCTTCACGTAGCCAACTGCCCGGTGGCAACGGGCCGCGGAGGCGTATTAGGCCCCGGCGGCGGAGAAGAGGACCGGCCCTTGGGGGCTGGCCCGCGCCTACTGCCCGCCCGGCGGCGGCGGCTGGCCTGCCCGGCCGGCTGCTGCTGCTGCGGGGCCGGCGGCGGCCCGACTGCGGTGCCGCGCGCGGGGGGGGGGGGGGGAGGGGGCGGCGCCCGGAGAGAGAGAGAGAGGGAAGGGAAGGGAGGGTGACGGCCGCCTGGATCTACTGCTCTGGTACCATGTGAAACAGAAAGCAGTTTGGGAAGCGTAGGGTTGCACAATGTGTGCACCCTCATATATATAACATTGAAACAATTACAGAGAGGTCCACATATAATATGGAAATAACACAACAATTAACAGAATATATAAAACAGGAATATATTGTAACAGGAATGTTTATTTAGATGACTCTAAGATAAAAACCAAGGTAACAAATAATTCAAAAAGAATATTTGGAAAGATGAAGATAACACACCAATGTACCATGTATTCAGTAATTGAACCAGTGAAGCGTTGAACTTTAGTCACTGAAATCAGAGCTATTAAATTAATATAATTGATAATACTATTTTTAGGTATTATACTCCAAATTCCAATATAAAAGTTGTAAAAGAGCAAATAGATGGCTGCAAGACGATTTCCGTAGAGAAACCCTACTCCTATATAAAGGAGAATGGACACAATTACTAACTTAGACCCAACCCTAATGGGCCCAAAACACTAAGGCCTATATACGAACTAGATAATTAACCCATGAACAGATTTACTCTCTAACACTTCCCTCAAGCTGGAGCACGGTAGAATTCCATGTCCAGCTTGCCAAGACAGAAACATGGCACACAAATTAAATTAAACATGGGTACAAAATTGATAATGCTCAGGTTATACAGAAGATCACTCCCCCTGAATCTCACTACTAAACGCTCAAGCACTCCCCTTCAAAAATATACTATTAGCATCAACAAATAGCAGGTAACAAGGAAGCTTCAAGCAGATAATAACAACATCTGGAGCAGCAATGGACAAGAACCGGTAGGCACAAGTTTTCATCTCAGCTCCAGAGGGTGCAGGTTCACAGGTAGACAGTATTCAACGTGCAGACAAAGCACAAACATGCTAGAGAGTCTTCAAACACAATATTCCAAAGAGTGTTGGATCACAGGTAGCTGATCCCAGAGACGCTGGAACACAGTAGCAAGGAGTCAGCATGCAAAAGAGAGAACAAACAAATAGCAAAAAGTGAACATGCCTATAGAACAAACATAAGGTAGTGAGACAACGTAGCCGGATGACGCCACTTCAACTAAAATAAGCGTGCAAAATGTGCACATTTGAAGGCGAATAATATATCTTCAGAAGCCCGCCCAAATAACAAAGTAGAAACTCCATGATCAAACAGATGAATCATGCATATTCTTCACTCAGCTCTTCCTATATTCTTTTTATCCTCACTTCATCTCTTCCTCTCTTCTCTTTTCTACTTCTCCCCCTCACACCAACAACGAACGAGATCAACGGTTGGGCTGCACAAACACACATTGCATTGGATACAAGGACACATACAAAAGAAGTCCGAAGTCGAATGTAAAAAACTCATGACTAATCAATGAGTAGAACAACCAGACGCGAGGAGGGATCAGGGATGAAAAACAACAAATCTATGATATATAGATCAAAGAAAGAAATTCATGTTGAAGCTGGGGCACGTTACTGTTTTGAAAGATCTGGGTAACTTGGGATCTCAGGGATTACATAAAGAAATTAGGACTAAAATATATACTTATATAGAAGCACACATGTTTTTCAGCAGCAGGGGTAGAGAGTTGCAATGGCTCCTATAAGAGGGGAAATATAATTAATCACAGCAATCATGTCAAGGGAGTAGCAAGGTAATAAAAAAAATGATATGCAGGCTGGTTGCTTGAGAGAAATAATATCTATTTTGAGGGGAGGGGCCAATGAAATTTGAGAGAGGAAGGAGCTGCTTAGGCAACAAGTTTGGTCTGGAGCTGAACGTTACTGTGCTATCATACCACGACTTTAGATGTCTTGAATGGGTTGCTAGATCTGTTTCCCCTTCCACATTACTGTTAAGGACAGTACTAGGGGAGGAATGGGAGATGTACGAAGGTCCTTGGAAGAGGGTCTCGTAGGGTGAACCTCTATATCCATGCAGCAACTTTCAAATCAGAGCACTATTAGAACATGCCACCTGTGGAGGACAAAGAATGTGCCTTAACACCCTCTACAAAGCACAGGGCAGAGACTCTTCCTCTCCTAAAGGCTGCTAGGGGCTTAAGGAAGAGAAAAGCCGGCTGCTGGAGGCAGCTAGAAACCATGAAGGAAAGAGCAGGAAGCTTCAGAAATCCCGCTGTGCTACAGTATCATATTGTAGCAATACACAGCGATACTATTAGACGTGAAGAGAAGGTCGCTCGGTGTAGCAGCAAACACAAGCAAAGATCTAGAGAAAACTTGACGCAATGATCTCTAGGCAAGAAACCACAAAAAGAGGAGGAAGCATCAACGCAGCAAAAGGGAGAGGAAGTAGCAGCACAAGCCATGGAACAACCTGTGGACAGCCAAGAAGGAAGAAGAGGTGGCCGCCCACAAGCAAGTCTCTCCTTTCTTTTTCTTTTCTTCTGTAGGTTTAGGGTTTGCTAGGACACTTTTCTGATACCATGTAAAAGAGCAAATAAATGGCTACAAGATGATTTCATTAGAGAAATCCTACTCCTCTACGTAGGAGAGGGGGCATAATTACAGACTTAGACCCAACCCTAATGGGCCTAAAACACTTAGGACCATTTACTAACTAGATAATTAACCCATGAACTAATTAACTCTCAATAAAAGTCTAAGAAATATCAGTGTGGAATTTCATGCCATATTATCATGTATTCTGTATAAAATATAGTAAAGTTCAAAACTCCAAAATGGTAGATTTTAGGCTTTATACAAAAATGAAAGTGTTAAGTGTTAGGCTGATGCATATGCACCAAACATCTAAAACTCATATGGCTCTGCATTATCCCTTGTCTCCTATTCATCACCTTCATTTACCCATCATTAATATCTTCAATCTCCATTGGGTCGTCTTCCATGTCATCAATATCATCATCATTTGCCTCCTGCCATCTAGTCCCAGCAACGATACTAGTTCTCTTCCCATGCAATTCAGTTGAATAAGCAAACAAGGTCTCCGTATGACCCAACATACTTTGAATAGTCAGGAAAGACATAGCAAACTACAGACCAAAACAAAAGTAGCGACAAGCTGTCACCTTAGATAGCATCAACTCTGTATTTCTTCTAACTCTTCTTGACAAATGCATAATGTAGTTGACTGTGCTGGTACATATATCTAGTCATATTCATTGCCTTTGTGATGATAATGATAGGGGAAAATATAGACAACTTCCCTATGTCCTCGAACACAATACCATGTGGAACACACGGGTTGAAACTAGTGATTGCTTTTGTGGATCAGCTTCTCCCCATACTTACATAGTGCACTAGTCTTTTCAAACTTGGCTTAGGCGGTGCGCCCAAGGCTCCCAGCTGCTAGATCTACCATAGATTTACACCATTTTTTATGTGGTTTGTTTATTGTCATAAACTTTATACATGGAAGAACTCTGTAGTCCGGAAACGACTATATGTAATCGTGTATTTTTCTACATATGTAAACCTATATGGATGGCTATATGTAAAACATATATTGTGTTTTTTAGCTAGATTTGATGAAATCTATCGATTTTCATCACAAAATGACTATTTTTAGCTTAATTTTTGTTGAAGTTGCGTCGAAGTTTTGTTGTAAAAATCCTCGAAGTTTCCTCGACATTTTCACAAACTTCCATGTTCACACTTGTCGAAGTCGTCTCGAGGTCGAAGTCCTATTCCATGCTTACAGTACTGTTTACTTAGTATTTATGTTTCCAATTCACGTTTATGTTTTAACTATTTATTATATTTTCATAAAATAAACTGCTGTAAGTCATATAATTACTGTTAAATACAATATACTTACTATTATTTAAAAACATACTTAATGTTTACATTTTCAATATACTGATACAATTAATAGTTGATATTATTAGTCATTAGTTTATATATAATTATCTTGTATGGTTACAATACAATGTTGTATATTCTATTAATACGAGTAAATTATTTAATTATGAAGAATGGGGGAGGCATATATTGCATGCAGTTCATAGTTAATCAATTTATGTAAGAAATTATATATAAATATATCATAAATTTTAAAATAACTAAAAGTACATTATATATGTATATATGTATGTACATACTCGCTTTCTAGAAAAGCGCCCGCGTGGCACTTAAGCTGTCACAAGGTCCCGTTTGCACACCTCCCGCTTCACATTTTACCAAACATTTTAGCGCACTATTTGCAATGACTTGCAAGACATTCTCTTCCCCAATCCTTTAGCCCCTGTTTGGTTCGAGATCGAGATTACGAAGTCTGAACCAGGTTAGTCGATATATCCAGATTAGTTTATCTGGATTCGATCCTATTTTTGTTTGACAACCCAATCCCATTGCAAGCACTCACTAAACTGGATTGGCTTCGTAACTTATGTTTTTCAGTCTGGCATATAAAACAAAATAACACAAAAGACATAGCTAAATCTGGACTGGGATTTTGAAATCCAGCTGCCAGCAGGACTGACTTGGTCTGGATTAGAGGATTACGAAACCCAAAACGGACACTGTCAGTCCAGTTTTTGCCAAACAAAACAAGACTACATCCTGACTGGGTTAGTCAGGATTAGCGCCTATGAGGCACAAAAAGACAACGCCCTATCTGGGTTGAATCCCAAACCAAACATGGGCTTAATAACTGCATCGAGCACAAAGAACATGCCAATGTTCAAAATTTCGACGAAATTGTCAAAATGTTTTGTGAAATTTCTATTTCTGTGGCAATCAGACATCAAAATTGACTGACGAAACTCTTGAAATAGGCAGATCATCGATTTTTTTTGTTACTTTTTATATACTATGTACTCGCTAGAGTGATTTTTTTGCACAGTTTTGTGTCTTTAAGTCTATATATTGTGTTTGCAAACTATAATGACTTAGTTCATTGATTTTGCCGTTGAAAATTGACATCAAAAATCCCCATCGAAACAATTCAAGGTCATTCACTAAAAAATGACGAGACCCCACCCCCACATATCCAATATGTAATATTATTACATATTTGAGTAGATCTACACTAGTAGATCATTCTAGTAAAATTTCATAAATTAATTCATTTATTTTGCCGTCGAAACGCCAAGAACACATTTATCGAAATTTCTGTCGAAATTTCTCTTTCTGTGGCCACCGAAATGACATCGAAATTGGATATTTTCTTCCTTGGAACATGCAATCAGAATTGTGCGTTGTAGAAGAAGCATCAAAGGAGTAAAGACAGAAATATACTTTAAAAGTATCTACCAATACCTTTATTAAACTTCTCTGCTTTCTATTAGAACAACCATTAGAAATCAGAGTACAACCATGTAAATCCGATGCTTCTCATATTCCGCTCTGATTCCTTGTAATTGCGTACAATCCTCTCCAAGAGTGGCAACCTCATCCGATGGTATGAGAGGGGTAGGCTTCTCTGTCGAATCACCCAATATCATCTCAAATCACCTCAAAAGATGTGTGATTGGCTGCATTTAAAGGTATGCTTGCATCACAGAAGAAGTTTGATATACTATCATAAGCAATCTACAAAGTCTTATTCTTGTAGGTGAAATCAATAGTCTTCAACAATTACCCTATCTTCCTCTGGGCTAAAGCCTCTACAAAGGTTCACAGAAACATCAAGAAAGCCCCTCAACTCTATCATTTAGAACCTGGCGTAGGAGTACTAGATGACACAAGAACAACTTTCATCACATGAGGGAAATGGGATTCTCACCACCGTCATCATCATCATCACCAACATCATATAAATGAACCACATTCGTTGTATCGTCATCTAGATCAAAATCTATCTCAACTATCAACCTTGTGCTTCCTACATTGTTATAAGTATATCCTCAATTTATCTTGTATGGCTTGTATATGAAATCCCCTCCAATTAGGTGTTTGTTTAGTCTATTTATTCCCCCTCGCTTCCTTGACCACATAACCACATTGCATTGTGTTCTTATATTTTAGATAGGCCAAAAACCCTACTCCCATGCTAGGCCATTGGTTTTTGTTTTATACGTGAGACCCAAAAACCTCGGGAGAATTGCCCCAACCAAAGTCGCAACTTCATCTCCTTCCATATCTCCATATTAACATGTATACCAATAAACTATCTACAAAAGGATACGTCCAAGGAACTAAATGACCGATACCGATGCCATTTTGATAGCTTGGATATAGATATTTACCGGTATACCGACGAAAATATTGACAGATGCAATCCTGGCCATATCGACGCCAAAATGAACGAATCAAATCATGAATTTTTATAGGTGTAATCTCTACACCTAAATGCATCGTTTTATGCAATAAAATTCTATAAGGGGTATGTGGGGGGGTTTTCCATCAAGTGGGAGGTAGGGAATCTGTCCAGTTTTTTGCAGATTTGGATGAATGATTTTGGTGACAAAATATTGGAATTAAGATTTGGAATTTTACTAGCACAATCCATAAACATAAAAATACACACTTATGCAATAATATCCAATTTACAACACATGAACAACACAGTAACTTACTAATCCATATCAGTTGTATGTCGAGTTACACACTGATTCTCCATACAATATTTGAGTTGATATGGTTGACATATTGCTCCTGTGACATGTACATTATGTAAGGTTGGTGGTATGAAGTTACGTGTAGCTCATACACGTCATGTACAATACTGTATAAGTGTATAATACTTGTTCATATTTTGTAATTAAGCACGATATGTTTTAGAATTTTATAGTACTATGTCTCCAAATGCATCCTATCAGATTCTAAAAGATAATATACACCAACGCTTTCTATTGCTCTTCTTCAATGTGTGACTTTGACAATTAACTTCATGACTGTCAAGGAAGTTAGGCACCATCACTATTGTGACACCTTTTCTCCGCCGTTGTTTGTTGCACATGATCTTGATATGCGGTAGTGAATTTCTCCATAGATATGCACAATAGTGGGATAAGTATAAAAGCCATTATTACCATGCCCACTATATGCATGTCGTGGGGATGCGTTATTATAAAAGTGGTAGTTACCATGTCAACCATGTCCATGTTGTGGGATATATGTAGCAAGTGCCATATATAAACAAATATAAGACTAGAAAATTACAAAATCTATACTTTTTTACAATATGTGTTTGTTGTGTTACGAAGTAGTACATTTTCTTCCTTTGTATGATAAAAATACTAGTAAGAAGAACATATGTATACTAATTAGCTTACTAATAAAAATGATAGCCAATTATACTTATATTTCGTGGATTATTTAGGTATATTACTATGATTATAGATTATGCGAAAGTGTTGTAGATCTAAGAACACATCAATTGGGAAGACATAAAAAAGCAGATGGTGGGATCTTTGCCAATTTAAGGCATTTTGGGATGAATTTACATTTTAATTGAGATAGATGAAGTGTAAATGAGAGAAATGGTAGAAAACATAAAGGCATACCTGAAATTAGACTTATCTGAGCCTTAGTTGTTGAGCTCCTTTTGCTTCGCCATTTCCTCCTCTCAAACAACAAAAACAGACTCAAGCATGCAAAAAATCGATATTTCTGTCGGTAACAACAACAGAAACAGACTCAAGCACGCAAAAAATCGGTATTTCTGTCGGCATACCAGTAAATTTCGTCGATATTTGGCTGTATTTGTCGATATTTGGCGATATTTGGCAGTATACCATTGGTTTACCAATTTTTGCAATCCTAACGACACGTTTGTGTGAACCGATGACCGATGTTGTCGATATCGGTATACCGGCCGGTATACCGACGGTATCATCGATATCTCTTTCATTGGATATGTCAAAAAAATAAAAATAAATATTTTTGAATAATTAATAAAAAAGCATGTAAGGATGCTTAGGCCCCGTTTGGTTTGCAAGACAATTAATAGGATAGAATTATAATCCCATTCATAACTGAAATACCATATGTTTGTTTGCGTCTAAATCATAATAGGATAGGATTCCAACTGCATAAGAAACCCAACCCATTGGGACTTGGAAGTTGTGGACTACCCTTAGGTATTTGCACATGATAATTTTTTGTAACACCCCGACCCCGTCTCCCGACGCCCAACACCTGACTCCCTCCCCTCAACTTGCCCTGCTACCGCTCCCTCTTCACCTCGACTCCCTCCTCTCTTCTTGCCTTGCTACCGCTCCCCCTTCACCTACCGTCATCGGCCTCTTCTCATCTTCCAGGTTGATTTTCTTTTCAAGGTGTCCTTGTTCTTCTCTTTTTCCGCACCTCTGGCCGGCCGCTGCTCGTCATCCAGGTTAATTTTCTTCTCACGGTGTCCGTGCACTTCTTCGTTTCTGCATCACCAGCCTACACTCACTCATGGAGTCAGTCTTTTCTTTTTCTAATGGCAGTTCTTTCTCCGTCTACACTCCGTCTCCACTCTTCCTCGACTTATGTTCTCTCCGTCAATAATTTATCTCCATCCTCTTTTCTTTTTTGTTGTTCTTTTTTCTGCAATGTACTCCTTCAAACTCCCTTTCTTTCTGTTTTCCAGATTTTGTTCTTTTTCATACAATTCCATCTTCATAATCTTAAATTTTTTCCAAGCACATTTCTTTCTTCCGCCTCTGTCACCACATTATTTCTCCCATCAAATTTTGTTCTTTCTCCAATTATCACGTTATGCTACCTTCTACTATGTTGCATTACAGTAAAATTGCTCTTTATTAGTAATCCTATCCTTGGATGCTTCCAAACATATGATGGGAAAACATATATCCTAACCCATGCATATACCTTCATAACCTTTCCTTTTCACATCCCATGCCGATCTTTTCCTGCAAACCAAACGGGGCCTTACTGTTGTTGTTGCAGGGAGGCCACCACTCTTGCAGGGCTATAGGTTGCAATAGAGATGGGCTCAAGGAGGTTGGTGGAGAGGGAGAAGGAGAAGAGGTGGGGATAGAGCTGCCAAAGATGGTGCACTGCTGGAAAGAATGATATGTGAGAAACCCTGCTTAACAACAGGGTAGGACAGCAGCAGAAGGTGAAGAAGAGGCCGTGGTAGATGGAAGATCAAACGAACAATCACAGCAATGATCCTCTCCTACTATTGCGTGTATGCTATATGTTATCGACAGGGAGAATGGGAGGGCATGGATAGGGGGAGAAACAAAATAGATAGATGATCCAATGGTGTGGCCCACCTTGCTTGTCATTATCCAGCCAAGATGAAGGCTGGCAACAGTGCAGGTGGTCAAGGTAGATACCAAGTTGGGCCCAAAATCTTGGCGTCCAACTAGCCACCCCTATCACCTGGTTAACTTGGCACTACCTAGGCAACTACTTTAATGGTATAGTGTTTCTGGCTCACAAAGATACTATGTTAGTATGTTTAGGGTCATTCGAGTATATAACTAGCAATTCACTACTTAAAATCACTACTTAAATCATTTACATGTTCAAGTAGTAATAGGGGGATGTGATGCTGGTGTGCTAGGAAGAATTTACACTTACACCCTCATGTGGGCTTCATATGATCACACAATTTGGCTGAATCGGAATACATAAATTTACAATATCTGTCAAGTGATCACTTGGCAGAGGTTATAGGGTATGCTAATGGAAAGGGAGATGGGATAGAGAAGGAAAAAATGATCAACATAATGTCCGCATAGTGGTAAGTAGGGATAAAACTCTTTAGTTAGCAATTTTTGGTATAGACAACAAACTATTTAGAAAGGACTAGAGGAGATGTTGCAATTACAAGACCCTGGAATATATTCTGTAGCAGTGCTTACCACACACTGCTGCAATAAATTGTGTCTATAGGGAGAGGAAGGGAGGATCACTGCTCCCTCATTGTGATCCTTATGCCCTTGATCTTCAGTGGTGATGTAGTGGGGGCAGGGTTACCTTCCTACATGCCAGATTTGAGGGAGGAAAACAGCCCCCAACCCCGTCGTGGAAGTCACACTTCTGTGTTCGGCCTGAGATCAAGGCTTTTGAGTAGCCTAAAGGAAGGGAAATTTGGGGCAGCATATAAGAGGCATAGTAGCAGACAGCCAGCACCGTGGGGAAGCTAGGAGCAAAGGAAGTAGGACCAAAGTATTTGCAGAATCAGGAAGTCCATGATTAGAGCTTTAGATGTCAGCTGCTTGATCTTGAGTCGTCAGAATGGGTGTAGAAATCTTCTTGAAATTCACACCTCTCAGAAAATGACAGTTGACCTAAATTTGTTTCATGGAAAATTGATATCCTGAAGTGCAAGTGGCAGCCTGATTATCACAGTTATAGGGATAGTCACAACGTTATGCCATTCACTCCTTTAGATAACAAGACTTCCAACAGGAGTGCAATATCCAGAAAACGGTGTCCTACTTGAGAGACTACGTGCATACTCAACATCTAGAAATCCAACTGGATTCACATGGCCATTGTTCTTATAGTTGAGAGTTTAGTAGTCTATTAGCTTATCGCGTGTATGTAATAAATGGGCCTAAGTGTACGGGCCCATTAGGGTTTGGGTTCATGTTTGTAATATGTCCCCTCTAATATATATATATAGTAGGGTTTCACTAATGCGAAACATCTGTTAGATATCTATTTTGCTATTTTGCTATCTAACATGGTATTAGATCAAATCAATCCCTAAATCTAGCTATCATCTATCAGCAATAGGAGGGAATGTAAGCCGGTGGAGGCCTGCCCCTCCTCCCTTCTTGAACGTCCGCAGGCCCTGCTGTTGGCGTCAATTATCATCTCCTCCTACCATTGGCTCTCTATTCACGTGTGTTGTCCTCATGGATGCGGACTGCAACACCTATGTTGCTTCCTGCCTTGTCCTTGCCCTAGACAGTAGGCGGCCCTTGCGGCTGCCATCTTTTATGCTCTTCCCTGCTGCTTTGAAGAGGCCACACTGCTCCCAACCGTCACTGTGTCGTGTGATGAACGCTGTTGTCCTCACTGCTTCTGTGTCGTGGTGATAAATGCTGTTGTTCTGACTGCTGTTACGTCAACAGAGGTTAGCAGGCCATCGTGGTGCAACAATATAGAGGGAATAAAAAGAGGCAAAAGGGAAGCAGGTTTGCAGGTCATCTACTCATTGTCTACTGTTTGAATAAAGAAAAGGTCCCCTTTTTGAAATCTTGAATGGAGTTCATCTGTAGATGACCATCTGTTCTTATTTTTATTTCTTTAGCCAACCATATCGTGCTGCTGTTCAGAGTTTTTATAATTAGCTCATGGTCGGTGAAGTACATTGATTAAATTCCAGCCTATCTCGTGTTCATTTTGGTTCTTATCGACCGAGTGCTTCTTTTCTAAATCATTTAGAGAAACTGCTGATACTTTCTTCTCTCCTTTTTGGTTCCAAGTTTTGTCAGTCCAAATTTCTTTATCTTATCCCTGTGATCCCAACTTGCCCAATTCTGTTACACAACATACCACTGCTCTAAGAGGAATTTCTTTCTTTGATCTGAAACTTATTGTAAATTTATTGCTTTTTCGTTACTACTCACTTCTAGCTATCTATTCTTGATATTGATTTCGTATAAAATTTTCATACTCCATTTTTCACCTCTTTCTAATTCCCTCTATCCGATGGAATCTGTGTCTATCCACCCGAAGCATTGCCCTAGTTGGTGTGAGGGGGAGAGATAGAGTATGAGAAGAGGGAGAGATAAAGTGACAAGATGGGAAAATAATATATACTGCAACATGTTTATTTATTTGTGGAGCTTCTACTTTTTGCATCTTGGGGTAATGTTGTGTTTGTTAGCTTATTTAAGCAACTTTGTATCATCTGGCTACATCATCTTTACAACTGTAGTCTATGACTCCATGTTGTGTTGTGCATGTTGACTGTCTGTTATTGTGATCCAACACTTGTCGACTTTGTTACTTGTGTACCAACACTGTCTGGAATCTACTACCTGTGAACTAGCACCCTTATGAGCTACTCAATGACGCTAGTGACTAAGATCAACGCGCTTGTGCCTTCCTGTGTTGTCTATTTCTACTCTAGATGCAACTTTTATCCAATTAAAGCTCTCTTGCTACTTGCTATTTGTTGATTCCTTATGTTGATTATCATCAGCTTGAGGGAGAATGCTGGAGTGTTTTTGAGATTCATGGGGAGTGATCTTTTGTATGGGCAGAGCATTAACTATTTTGTTCTTTCTTTGAGTATGCATTATATGTGTGTGTGTCACTGTCTTGGCAAGCTTTACATGGTATTTTGTCATGGTCCAGCTTGAGGGGAGTGTTGGTAGTTAGGTAGTTAATTGGCTTATTGTGTCTATTTCGTGCAAATGCGAAAAGAGCACGGACAACAGATAGTGCAAATGCAAACAACAACTAAAATGTGCGAAGCATAGCACAAGTAGCAAGAATGATGTTACCGGATAGAAAAGTAATCAACAAATAACATCAGTGAAGTAGACAACTCCATAATAGTAGTCAAGATGATGATGAAAAATATTATTCTCAAGCTCTTCATAAGGCAAACAAATCAACAATAGATGAATCCATATAGCAGCAAACATAACACCATAAAGCAACAGTAAATATAGCATGAAGATCCATAGAATAGCAGAACAAAAGTCTTCTTCTCTTCTCCTTTTCTTCCCTCTACTCATCATCCTCTTTTCTCCCCCTCACGCCAACCACGAAAAGAGTCAAGAGAGTTGTTGTGGGTGGAAAGTCAAAAACAACGGTAGAGGCAAAGACTATGTAAGCAAGTATGTGGAGAATGTAACCGACAACTCGAGTCAATGTGCAACATGACCCCAATATGTAGATTAAAAAAAATTAGTGCTTTATAAAATAGCACAGGGTCCTTTAGTTTGCCAAATAAAAAAAAATCAAGTTTTTATCAGTCAAAGGCTGGTACAAGTCTTTGTCGATTTCTTTCCTTTGGCAACCATAATGTTAGGAAGTGTTTTATTAGGGAGTGCTTTTACTAGGCTGGTTAAAGAAGGATCAAAGGCTGGTCAAAGTTTTCATAGCAGAAAGAACAAAGCCAATAATAATCTTGGTGGTCGTTACCAACCACGAGGCTCTTCTGTTATTTTTTTTATTATTATCTGCCACTATGGAAAGAAAAAGGCAATAAAAGGATCCTGTAGAAAAGGCTGGTTAAAGAAGGATCAAAGGCTGGTCAAAATTTTCATAGCAGAAAGAACAAAGTCACTAATAATCTTGGTGGTCGTTACCAACCACGAGGTTCTTCTGCTATTTTTTTTATTATCTGCCACATTTGAAACGACAACCTCCCAGCTAAAACGGAAACATAATTATTGATTTAGAGAAATCCGCTAGTTATGAATAAACATCTCTTCTTTTCTCGCTTAACTTGTTAATCAAATCCAGTGAAATGAAAAACGGGCTGAGCGCCCGATTAAACGGCCGTTTAATCGGCCCAATGGCCCAGCCGTTCGATTTTTGGCAAAATCGCCGTTTAGCATTTTTGTAATTAATCGGCCGTTTTTTCCCGTTTTTCACCCGTTTTTTCCGTTTTTTGCCATTTTTTTCCCGCTTTTTGGCCGTTTTTTGTCCGTTTTTTTAAATTTTGCTGTACACCTGTAACTTTATATAAACTATATGGTCCCAAGTATTACTGACTATAATATATTAAACTTAAATATCCTATGATAAGCCTAGTCTAATAGAATGCATACTTGTATGCAAGTTGGGATAATAGGGTACTGTTGTAAAGTGTAATTTATACAAGTAAAATATATGTAATGTATTATCTAATTTTAGAATGCATACTTTAGTTAATTGTACTGCTGTAATGTATGACTAATTGATGATATGCACATATAACAATAAGTTAGAAATGTATCCAATAATGAGTCTATTGTTTACTGTATGCAAGTTGGGATAATAGGGTACTGTTGTTAAGTGTAATTTATACAAGTAAAATATATGTAACTATTATCTAATTTTAGAATGCATACTTTAGTTAATTGTACTGCTGTAATGTATGACTAATTGATGATATGCACATATAACAATAAGTTAGAAAGGTATCCAATAATGAGTCTATTGTTTACTGCTTAACAATGTAAACATGTGATGCAAAAATATTTCTGAATCATGTATGTGGGGTATTTTATCTATGACAAATCTATTATTTATTATATTATGGCTATAATTATTGTCTTATAGCTATCTTATAAACTAATTGGGTGTTTTTACTGTTGGGTAGAGTGTTTAGAATCTTTAGATATATATAAAAGTTTCAAAGAGTATTAGTATTTATATACATATATATGTAATTTTGTATAAGATTATATAGGAAATTAAAACCCGTTTTTTAAAAAATCGGCCGCTTACCGCTTAACCAGTTACAAGGTGCTGTCCGCACGGTTACCGCTTAACGTTTTTTAAAACATTGATCAAATCACAATGGTGAGTGCCTTGACCTTGGCAGTCCTTTTAGACCATGTGATTGATAAGAATTTGATATGGAACTTGATTGCCAAGAACAGAAGATGGCATGCGATTGATAAGATAGCATGCAGTAGAAATAGCTTCGGGCCAAAAACAGTGGGGAACATGGTAGTGATGCAGGAGAGTGCGAGCAACTTCAAGAAGATGTCGATTTTTGCGTTCGGAAACTCCATTCTGTTGCGGAGTATAAGCGCTTGAGGTTTGGTGAATAGTACCCAGTTTGCGACAAAAAAGATTGACTGAGGCTTGCATGAATTCAAGGGCATTGTCAGTGCGAAAGATTTTTATAGGTTTACTAAACTGGGTACGTATTTCAGAAAAAAAAGCAGTAATGGTATCAAGAATGTTAGACCAATTTTTAACAGGAATATCCAGGTGGTTCTAGAGAAATCATCAATAAAACTCATAAAATACCGGAAACCAGAGACACTGGGAACAGAACATGGACCCCAAATATCAGCATGCACTGTATCAAAAAGCTGTTTTGAATCAATACACATTTTTTTTGAAAAAATAGACCTAGTCTGTTTGCCTAACTGGCAAGTTTTACAATGAAAAATAGAATCAGAATTAGTAGGTAGTATGTGCTTCAATTTGGCGCTGACGGATGTCCCAACCGATAGTGCCATTGGATGCCCGTCACAGAAGAAGTCAGAAGCGCAGCAGTCCTCGGTACATCTAGGTAGTATAAGCCATCTGGTCCCTCATGGCCCGAACCAATCTTCGTCCTCGTACGCAGATCCTGAAAGATAACACCATCCGGGTCAAATGTTATAGAACAACGCAGGCTCTTAACCGTCCGACTGACAGATAATAAGTTAATTGGAAATTTAGGAACATATAATGCAGAGCGCAGAGGTAGGTGGCCAGAAGTACATATATTTCCAAAACCAGATACATGCGTTTGTGAACCATCAGCTAGAGTAACAGGAGGAATAGCAGTAGTTTTATGCAAAGTAGAAAACAAGGTAGGATTGCTAGTAATGTGGGAGGTCGCACCAGAGTCGATCACCCAAGTGTTTTTACCAATATGGGTTAGGAGAGCAGTATTGCCATTAGTGGAAGTCTCCGTAGATGAGGCCAAACGCGCTTGAAGTAGTTTCTCAAATTCCGATCTGATCCAATCGACAGACGGTGGAGCAGAAGAGGAGGCAGTAGTGTCAGGCTGTTCATATGTGACTTGATTTTCCCATGCAAGTTTCCCATGTTTGATCCAGCAACGGTCTTCATTATGATTAGTTCGTTTGCAGAAGGTGCAATAACGTTGTTCAGTAGTGTCAGCAGTAGAGGACCCCCGTCCTGGACCAATAGAAGATCGTCCACGACCGTGTCCTCGATCGCGACCACGTCCACGGAAGGAGTCGCCTGTCCTAACAGCAAGGGCTGTCCCGTCAGAAGTATCTAGAAGTGCTTGAGAGACAGAGGGAAGGCGCTGCACACGCTTCAGAACATCGCGCAGGGTAGGAAGAGGATCACTAGAAAGGATCTGATTGACTACCCCCGTAAAGGATGACAACATACCAACAAGAAACTGGACTAACTGTAACTCATTGTGCTGACGCTGGATCTCAGTAATATCTGATGATAGGGGGTGATAGACCTCGAACTCATCCCAGAGCGCAGAGCATTGATTATAGTAGCCCTCCACAAAATCAATAGTCGAGTACTCTAGTTTGGCCAAGTTTTTGAAGATCTCGAACACCTTCTTTGGATTCTGCTGGTGAGAGTACACGTGGGAAAGCTGATCCCACATTTCCTTGGCCGTCTTCAGGCGGAGCAAAGACTGGCTGATTTTGGGCTCTGCACTATTGACCAGCCAGGTCATGACGCCATAATCTTCTTTAGACCAAAGATCATTGGCCTGTTTCGTCTTGTCATCATCATCTGTAGCAGGAGTCGCTGGACCTTTGGTAGACAGATGCGAGAAGTGTCCTTGAACCTTGACGTAGAGTTCAAAGGAGGCTGCCCATATGTGATAATTGGAGCCATCCAGTTTGACAGTGGTGACGCACAAGTTGCAGGGAACGTCTGAGGTCGCCATGACGAAAGTAGGCAGTGTGAACCAAGGGCGCAGGCAGCAATAGCAAACAGAAGGTTGACGTAGCAGTCAACAGAAGCAAACAACAGCAGAAGTCCAATACATGGGCAGATCTAGAGGCACCAAGGCTGGGCACACAAGATAGGAGATCCAAGCATCGGATCTCAGGAACCCATGTAGGGGCAACAAGGAATATAAACGAACCTACGCCAACATGGAGGAAAAATTACTCCACCATGAGCATGGAAAGAGATATCGACGATACCGTCGGTATACCGATCGGTATATCGATATCGACGACATCGGTCATCGGTTCACACAAACCTGTCGTTGGGATTGCAAATATCGGTAAACCGATGATATACCACCAAATATCGCCAAATATCGCCAAATACCGCCAAATAGCGCCAAATATCGACGAAATTTACTGGTATACCTACAGATATACCGATTTTTGCGTGCTTAAGTCTGTTTCTGTTGTTTGAGAGGAGGAAATGGTGGAGCAAAGGGATCTCGACAACTAGGGCTTAGATAAGTCTAATCTAAGGCGTTCCTTTATGTTTTCTACCATTTCTCTCATTTGCACGTCATCTATCTCAATTAAAATGTAAATTCGTCCCAAAATGCCTTAAATTGGCAAAGATCTCGCCATCTGCTTTTTTATGTCTTCCTAATTGTATGTGTTTGTAGATCTACAACACTTTCTCATAATCTACATAATAATCATAGTAATATACCTAAATAATCCGCGAAATATAAGTATAATTTGCTATCATTTTTAGTAGTAAGCTAATAAGTATACATATGTTCTTCTAACTAGTATTTTTATCATACAAAGGAAGAAAATATACTAGTTCGCAACACAACAAACAAATATTGTAAAAAAAACATAGATTTTGTAACTTTCTAGTCTTATATTTGATTATACATGGCACTTGCTACATATATCCCACAAGATGGACATGGTTGACATGGTAACTAGACTTTTAAATTATCGCATCTCCACGACATGCATATGGTGGGCATGGTAATAATGGCTTTTATACTTAACCCGCTATTGTGCATAATCCATGGAGAAACTCACTACTGCATATCAAGATCCTGTGCTACAAACAACAACAGAGAAAATGTGTCACAATAGTGATGGTGCCTAACTTCCTTGACAGTCATGAAGTTAATTGTCAAAGTCACACATTGAAGAAGAGCAATAGAAAGCCCTGGTGTATATTTTCTTTTAGAATCTGATATGATGCATATGGAGACATAGTACTGTAAAATTCTAAAACATATCGTGTTTAATTACATAATACGAACAAGTATTATACACTTATATAGTATTGTACATGACGTGTATGAGCAACACGTAACTTGATACCACCAACCTTACATAATGTACATGTCATGGGAGCAATATGTCAACCATATCAACTCAATATTGTATGGAGAATCAGTGTGTAACTCGACATACAACTGATATGAGTTAGTAAGTTACTATGCTATTTATGTGTTGTAAATTGGATATTATTGCATAAGTGTGTGTATTTATGTTTATGGAGGTGCTAGTAAAATTTCAAATCTTAATTCCAATATTTTGTCATCGAAATCCTTCATCGAAATCTGCAGAAAACAGGATAGGTTCCCTACCTCCCACATGATGGCACACTTGTCTAGGCGGCTAGGCGGTCCTTCCCACCTAGGGGAAGCCTAGGAGGCCTAGGCGCCTAGGCAGAAGCCTAGGCGTTCTTCATATTTGTTTATATTTTACATATATATAAATGATTTTGTGTATACATTTAATTATAGTGAAATATGTACATCATTATGTACATTTGTATTGCTTATCCCTAAGCTTAATCAATCCTAATTTCACCTACATCACACCTGTTACGACCTAAGATAGACCTATTCGGCCTTAATTTGACCTATCACGATCTAAATTGGACCTAATTTAACTCAGTCTTTCCTAATTTAGCCAAAGCCAGACCGATTTTGGCATAACATGACCTAATCAGAGGTAACTTCCTCTAGTCTGTCCTACATTGATCTAAATGAGCCCTAATTTAGCGAAATCAGATTCTAATTCCCCCAAACTAAGACATTTTTCCCAAATCAGACCTATTTCCCCCAAATCAGACCTAATTTGCCCAAATTAGATCTGATTTGGCCTACATTAGATCTATTTCTTCCCCAAAATAACTAAACATGATCTAATTTGACCAAATTTAGACCTAATCTACGCTAATTTGTCTTCAAGTGTCTTAGTTTGGGCCTAAAAGGCCTTAGGCAGCCACTTTAGCTATCTAAAAGCCTAGGCGCCCAGTTTAAGGCAGACCACCTAGAGCCTAGGTGGCCTAGGCGAGCCTAGGCGGGAGCCTGGATAAATTGATGGACCCCCCCAACATACCCAATATAGAATTTTATTGCATAAAACGTTGCATCTAGGTGTTCATACCATGCCTGTAAAATTTCATGATTTAATTCGTTCATTTAGGCATCGATAAGTCCAGGATTGCTTCTGTCGATATTTCCGGCGGTATACCTGTAAATATCTATTTCCACGTCGTCGATAAGGCGTCGGTATCAACATTTAATTCCTTGATCATGAGGCGTAGACAGGCAGAGAGCAGAACTGAGTTTACGTCTTCAACGTGCCATAACTGAAAATTGTCCGAAGCTATTCGGAGACCAACGGGAAGAGGATGGGTGGATGGTGCGGTCAATGGGATGGATTAGGGATAAGGGATGAAGGTGGTGATGACGGAGATCTAGGAAGGTGGTGGCGGGCTGTGGAGAAGAGAGGGTGGAGGCGGCAGGTGGAGAGATGGGTGGCGGCGGCGGAAAGGGGCACGAGGAGAGGCAGCGGGCTGGTGGAGCGGGTGGAGATGGTGGCGGCGGTATTTGGGGTGGAGAAGAGAGAGCGGGGAGAAAGGGCTGGTGGGGTGGAGGGGCTGAGGAGGTGAGGGCGGCGACGACAGGTGCTGAGGAGGCTAGCGGCGGCAGCATCAGGGGAGGGGGGGCGGCGGCAACAACAAAGAAAAAAAGAAAAGGGGGGGTGGCGGCTAGGGTTATGTGGGCATGGTGTTAGGGTTTAGGAGGGAGGGGTTCAGGGAGGATTGGGAGGCTCTGATACCATCTAAAATACTAAAGGCTATTTCTTATTGAGTGAATAAAACAAGTACATGGCTCTCTCTTTTATAAGACGAGAGAGTGAGACATAGAGTAGAGCTAGGCAATATGGGATAAAAGTACAAGAGGCTACAAAAATAAAAGCCAAAATACACTAAGAAACAACACAGCACAGTAAAATATATATACTAATAGGTCTGATTTAGGGAAACATGTCTTATTTGAGGAATTAGGTCTGATTTTGCCAAATTAGGGCCCATTTAGGTCAATGTAGGACAAACTAGGAGAAGTTACATCTGATTAGGTGATGTTGTGCCAACTTAGGTCTGTCTTAGGCCAAATTAGGACCACTTTTGATTATGTTAGGTCAAATTAAGGCAAAATCGGTCTAGCTTCGCTCATGACAAGTGCGATGTAGGTGAAGTTATGATTGATTAAGCTTATGGATAGCCAATAAACTGTACATTGTGATGTATGCATTTGAATATAATTAACTCTATATGCAAAATCCTTTATATATATGTAAATAATAAATATAAACAAATATGAAGAACGCCTAGCCGCCCGCCTAGGCACCTAGGTCCTCTAGGCTTCTATTGGTCCGGAAGGACCGCCTAGCCGCCTGGATAATTATGTTGAGGAGTAATTTGTACAAAGAAAAATTCATCAGATCATGCATACAAGCTAAAATATTAATAACTGTAAAAAAATAGAAATATTAATATATTGCGAAACATTACCTATATAAACAACACCTAAAAGAGGAATACACCATCTATTTTTCTAAATAAAGGAAAGATTATTATGAACTTTTGAAATGACTGTCAATTTAAGCATCCAAAGCCATTTAAAGAAGTTACATTTAGATATATACTAAACAAAAGTTTATATTTGATACTGAGAGGGCCTTGTAGTGCTTCCACCAAGTGATGCAGAAGCTTCAATTGACCCACACTCTCTTTAAAAGAGGCCACTTTAAAAAATAATTATGTTGTTAAATATAATAACTATATTTTCTTATACCTTTTTTTAGTGATTTTATGATTTGCTGCTATTTAGTAATTTGTCCACAAGATTGATGTACTAGAGTTTCATACTTAAATGTTTAACATTTCATTTATATAAAAAGAAGTATATTTTTGAGTATATAAAGAGAGACCAAGATTTTTATTGTTTGGTGCAGACTGCTGCTTTAGATGGTGAGACTGATCTAAAGACTAGAGTCACGACAGCTGCCTGTATAGGGCTTGCTCCTGAGTTGCTCTACAAAATTAAGGTATGAGTTGTTCTAGGTTTTTGTTAATGCACTACTCATTCACGAATAGTATGCTTATTCTCATTGATTGTTCTATGCTTCAATCCACAGGGTGTTATTGAATGCCCTAGTCCTGATAAAGACATTAGAAGATTCGATGCTAACCTAAGGTTGTTCCCTCCCTTTATTGATAATGACCTTTGCCCATTGACTATCAATAATACTCTCTTGCAATCATGTTACCTTCGGAACACTGAATGGGCGTGTGGAGTAGCTGTATACACGGGTAAGTCTGATGTTGGTATGAGAAATAACATATGCAATTTGTTTTCATGAGTTATTCTTTAATATGCTATATTTGTTTATGTTGAAATCCCATACTAGGCGCGGACCACCTACCGAACCGCATATTGAAATCCCCCCCCAAAAGCAGACCAGGCCGCATAATCGGTCACACGGTCGCATACAAGGCCGATTAATCCCCGATTTTCAGATAGACACATTTTTATTTCTTTTTTTTACATTTACATTCATCTATGTTTGTTTAGATTTAGATCATAGTGCATGTTTGTATGTAATTAAGTTGTGATGATGGGATATTTGTATGATTGCATCCATTATTCTTGTAATTGTACTATTTAGATACACAATTGTACTAACTAAATATGTAATTCATGATTAACATATATATATATATGTAGATATAAAAAAAAATCAAAACCGCATATACTTCCGCATAAACTCCCACATACCGTATATACTCTACAAGGTGACCTCTCCGAACGCATAATGCATACCGCTTTTTAAAACACTGGCTGTAACCCTAGCCACCGACCTCTCTCTTCTCTCTCTCTCCGTTAGCATCGCCCGTCACCGGCGCTGGACACAGTCGCCGCCGTTGGTCTTGGTTCTCCCTAGGATGGTCTTGCTTCGTCTCCACTAGAGTGCGGTGGTTGCTTGAAGGAGAGGAGAAAACTCTCATTCTATTTCGTAGAGAGAAGGAACAACTCCCTTCTCGTCTTCTTTCCTTTCCACGTAGTCCCCGTACATGGATGAATACCTAAGTCATTTAGGGGCCGTTGATGTGTCAGATTCACATCATTATTTGACAAGTGACAATGCTAATTCACATCACCCCAATGTGTCTTCCCACGGTTATCTTCCTCCCTAGCGCGTCTCACGGGTCCTTTATCTCTTTGATGGAGCCCATTCCCGTTAAAATCTACGTCAGTCGCCGACAACACATGTTATCTAAGCAACACGTCTTGTAGCAGCCTAGAGTTCGTTCTGATGGCGCAGATCTCCACTTTGATCGCAAGTTATACGACATGTTCTCGCGTGACATGGCATGTTACAACTATTGGAGGTTACACCTTCGACGGAGTACACGTGTCCCATCCATGACACGACGTGTTGACGACTACATGAGTTTACGCCTTCGACGAAGTATACAACATGTTTCTTGCTTACACGACGTGCAGAAGATTAAGAAATTTTGTCTTCTGTCATCACCAACTGACATGACATGTCTAGAATTCAACATGGAGTGTCGAACATAGTCAGAAAGTCTGTCTTCTGTCTTGGCCAACTGACACAACGTGTCAAGTGTTCAACACGACGTGTTGTTGCCATACATGTGTCAAGTCTTCTACATGGCATGTAACTTGTCACGCCTGCTGCTGTTATCTTGATCCAATCTAAATATGGGAGACGAAAAGGCAGCTGCTTCCGCTACAATCGTCTACAACAATTAAATCTTAGATAACTTCTTTGAAGCTTAACTCACATAATTATCTCATCTGGATGAATGATATTTACAATGTTCTTGAACTTTAAGAGGTGGATATCATTCAATCAGTACCTCTTGATAAAAGTAGCAAAGACTACCCTCCTTGGCGGAAAAACAACAGGCTGGTGAAATCCTAGTTATGGAATAGCATGGAGCCCCATATTGATTCCAAATTTATGTTCTACTCTACATCCAAACAAATATGGGAAGTTGCGAAGAAACACTTCTCTTACGAGAAGAATGCTGTCCGCCTTTATACTGTTTATGACCGTCTCTTTGCAGAAAGACAAAACAGTCACTCTCTAGAGTATTATTTTGGTACTATACAATCCATTTCTCAGGAATTTCATTTCTACCAGCTGCTGAAGATTGATGATCAGATGAAAGATAGAGATGATCTAGTAATAATGAGGTTTCTATCCGCTTAAATCATGTCTATGCTTCAACCAGGAGTGTTATTCTTGCCACAAACAAACTACCAAGCCTTGAAGAAGCCTTTATGAGAATTCAACATTCTTCATTTGAGTCTGTTTCTGTGTCTTTAGGAGAACAACACTTTGAGAATCATGCCTCTCTTGCTGCTCTTGCCAAAGGTATTAGACGAGGTGCTAGATGAGGTGCTGGTTGGGATGAGGTAATCGTCCTAGAGATAAATGCAGATCCTGTGGGAAACTTGGACATATAGAAGAAATGTACTACTCTTAAGCATGGTCGACCCCCTGTTGGTGCTGCACTTATATGACTACTTCGTTGGGAGCATCTGCATCTGGAGCCTCTAAACAAGTGCAATTAGATGTTACAATCTCCAAGGAGGAGTATGACCGTCTTCAGGCTACCCAACAAGCTTCCCTTGGCTCCTCTGTCAATCTGATTTTAGATACAGGTAACCGTGGGACTTCCTTGTGCCTCTCGGCCATCTTCTACATGGGTGGTGGATTCCGGGGCCTCCCAGCATATGATGGGTATACGATGTATGCTTCTCTCTTCTGACTCGTATATCCCCCATTTTTCTATGACACTTGCTGATGGTTCTATCAGGCGAGTCCAGGCGTATGGCACTATACAAGCATCATCTGATTTGACTATACAGTCTGTACATTATGTACCAGACTTTCCATTTAACTTAATTCTGTTGCTAAGCTGGTTGATTCTTTGAAATCATCGTCATCATCATCAACTAAGCCTCAATCCCAACTATGTTGCGGTCGGCTACATGGATCCTTCTTTTCCGTTCAGCTCTATCATGGGTCATATTCTGATTGAGATGTAGAGATTCAAACTCTCTCTTTATAAGCTCTTCCCATGTTAATTTAGGCCTTCCTCTTCTTCTATTAATTGTGCTTGCCTCAATAGTATTCCTTTGTACAGGCGCATTAGTCGGTCTGCGTTGCACATGTCCATACCATCTGAGTCGGCCCTCACGCAACTTGTCCCCAATGCTCACCTCCCCCACTTTATTCCTAATTTAGTCATTTCTCAAGCGATCTTTTCTTGTCTTCCCACACATCCATCTCAACATACGCATTTCGGCCATGTTCATCTTGTTGAGTCCTTGTTTCTTCACCGCCCAACATTCACTCCCATAGAGCATGGCTGGTCGTATAGCAGTTTTATAAAACTTGCTTTTTAGTCAGAGAGGGATCTTCCGATCACATAATATTGTAAGTTGCACTCCTCCATTTCAACCATCCTATAGTGATCCTATGACAAACGTCATTTTGGACATCCCCGTCTGTTTGAATGATAGAGCCCAAGTAACAAAATTTATCACATTTTGGTATATCTACTCTGTCCAACTTGGCTCCACTATTCACACTGCGAGATTGGCTGAAATTGCAATGCATATACTCAGTTTTGCTCCTGCTAATCATCAATCCATTTGATTCCAATGCCTTTCTCCAAAGTTCAACTTCATCATTCAAGCCATCTTTAGTTTCATTAATCAATACAATATCATCAGCAAATAACATACACCAAGGAACATCATCCTGAACATTCTTTGTCAACTCATCCATAACAAGAACGAACATATATGGACTGAGTGTGGATCCTTGGTGTACCCCAACTGTGATGGGAAACGTTGGTGTCTCTCCTCCAAGAGTCTTCACACTTGTAGTAGAGCTACCATACATGTCTTTAATCAAGTCAATGTATTGGATTGGCATACCCTTTTTCCTCAAAACCATCCACAACACTTCTCTGGGTACTCGATCATAAGCCTTTTCCAAATCGATAAAAACCATGTGAAGATCTCTTTTTCTTTCCCTATACTTCTCCATAAGCCTCCTTATAAAAAAAATAGCATCTGTTGTTGATCTACCAGGCATGAATCCAAATTGGTTGTTTGATATTTGCGTTATAGATCTTAGAATGCTTGGTAATATTTAGAGAATTTTTATGTGTTACAGGATCCCAGAGATGGAAGATGATTGATGGGGGATCTAGGAAAGGTGATCTCTACTTCTTTAAAGTGCTTGCCCAGCTCACTAGATTCCATCTACCGCATCTACCGTTTTTAGCTGCTCTCCCTTACAATGGCATTGTCGCTATGGGCATCAGTCCTTGTAGAGTCTTCAAAAGCTTGTTCTAAACTTAGTATTAGTAAAGTTGTTAGAGTGTCAGTCATGTCAACTAGGCGAGCATCATTGTATTTCTTTTCAGAGTTACATTGTGAAACACTCTAAGCGTCTTTTTGATCTTATCTATAGTGATGTTTGGGGTCCTGTTAAAGAGCCAAGTTGTAATGACTTTTGATATATTAAGTCTTTTATTGATGATTTCTCCCGCATGACTTGGGTATACTTAAGTCTCGGGATGAAGTTGTCTGTCATTCAAATTTTATTAGTTAATAAAAATTCAGTTTGATGCTCATAAAGATTCTTCGTATTGATAATGCCCTAGAATATGTTTAAAGGATTGTTTCCACTTTTTGTAATTCCGTTGGCATGATTCACCAGACGACTTGTCCCATACACCTCAACAAAATGGGTTCGCTGAATGCAAAAGCTGTCAATTACATGTACGCTACTTTTTCAAGTGTCGGTGCCAAAGAAATATTCGTCTAATGCTCTTCTCACTGTATGTTTTTTGATTAACCGTCAGTCATCTTCTGTCTTACATGGGGCTACCCCTTATCTGTTTTCTGACCTGATGAGAAACCTGTTCCTATTCCTCTTCGTGTGTTTGGTTGCACCTCGTTTGTTCATGTGTCTGATCCACGTGCTGACAAGTTGTCTCCTCGCACGGTTTACACCGTCTTTTTGGTATACTCTCTCACACAGAAGGGATATGGATGTTATTGTCCTCGTCTTCGTCGCCTATTTGTGTCGGCTGACGTTACTTTTCATGAGTCTACTCCGTTCTCTAGTGACTTTGTTCAGCATGAGGGGGGGGAACAATTCTGAGAGTGACTACATATTTGAGTAGGAGAGCCACCACTTGTGCCGTGTGATGAGAGTGTTCTAGATGCCACCCACACTTTACCATCACCATCACCTACATCTCCACCGATTTAATCTTTTCCATTGGTTTACACCAGGCGAGCAGGGCATCACCACGTGGATGTAGCGTCACCAGTCCAACAGATTGCCTCCTCATCATCAAACACTCCTGAGGTAACTATTCTTACTTAGAGTTCTCTTGATGCTTATGTTTACACCTTTCAATTGCAGCTTGTAAAGGTGTTCACTCTTGCACTATACACCATCCACTGTCGAGTATTTGCGGCTTGTCTCATCTGTCACCCGCAGCCTGCACGTTTGCTCTTCAGCTTGATTCTACGGACATTCCTCGTTCCTATACAGAAGCAACCCCACATGATGGATGGTACCAAGCTATAGACAGTGAGATGGCTGCTCTTCATGAGAACACCACCTGGGACTTGGTGGATCTTCCTCCTGGCAAGTTCGTTGTGGGCTGCCGTTGTGTTCATACTGTGAAACAAAAACCAGATGGTTCTATTGATCGCATGAAGTCTTGTTTGGTAGCAAAAGGGCACACTCAGACACATGGCGCAGACTTCTTTGAGACTTTCCCCTCAATTGTTCATTCGTTGATTAACTAATATCTATCTGAGCTAATATGCGTAAGAGTAAGCAAATACGATTTCATCCTCTTTCCTCAAGTTAGGGGAGTTACAAATTCAAGTTAAACTTGAGTATGCAAGAGATATAAGGCTAACGATTTTCTTGGTAGGAAAGGAATATCACATAAGAATATATGAATATCATTAGTAGGAAGCTTGGTTATCAAAGCGCCCTAGGCGCTAGGCAAGGCGCCTCAAACTAGGCGCTTAGCTTATAAATGCATGAAGTGGTCGTAGAAGGCTTTTTAGGCCCAAATTAAGCCATTTAAAGGCAAAATTAGCATGAATTGAGTCTAGAATGGTCAAATTAGATCATCCTGAGTCATTTTATGGTTGAAATTAGTCTGATTTAGGCCAAATCAGGTCAGATTTTGCAAATTAGGTCTGATATGGGGAAAACGGGTATGATTTTGGGATATTAGGTCTGACTTGGGCCAAATCGAGTGCTCATAGTGCTGTTATAAAAAAATTCTACTTCCTCATATTATTGTTGTTCTTGCTTTTTTTTTAATCCTTTCTCCTGCATTTCATTCGTAAGTCCTACTACTGTTTTTTTTCGTGAGTTGTTCCTCCTATATCCCCTCCTACTACTATGTGAGAATGTGCATATTTTTTATTTCATATTTGTTCTAGATCTCCTGCTCCCAAATCTACTACTACTACTTGCATATATTTGTTTTCTTTTCTGATTATTTTCCTCCTAAATCTCCTCTCACAGCTACTGTTGTTTGCATGTTTCTGTTTATTTTTACTGACCTATTCTTCCTTCCTCTATATTTTCTATTTCAGCACCTGCTATTGCTGTTTCTTATTTTGGTTTTGTTGAATTCTTCCTCCTCTTTCAATCTCCTTTTACTGGCCTTGTGTTTATCTTATTCTGACTTCTTCCTGCACAACTACCATTTGCATGTTTCTTTTTATCCCATTTTCTCTCTCCAATTCCTACTTATCTTCTTCTTACTGTTGTTTCTTTTTCTTGCTGTTAATTCTTGTAAGAAGAAATGAAGGAGGAAGAAGACGGAAACACCGATCACATGTCGGCTGCAAGATGCAGCAAATGTGAGTAGGGCTTGAGCCTACACACTTGTATATATGTATTAGGGTAAGTACATGAGGTACAAAGAGAGAAAAACAATAAAAAATAAATTCCATAAGTAAAATAGATCTGCCGCTGGTTTGCCGTTCCGCCGCTGTGCCGGTGTCGATACCATCGACTTAAGTGTCGATGGTATCGACGGAATATTGTCTTGCGCCTGAACCAATCTCGATACTATCGACATGTGTGTCGATAGTATCGACCGGGATGCAGCTTGCCTCAACTTGAACCTGAACTGATCTCGATACTATCGACAGAATGTCGATAGTATCTGTTGAGAGCTATTTAATTAGTGTTTTATTATTAGTTTGTAATATGGGCCTAAGTGTCTTGGCCCATTAGGGTTGTCTTATGTCCTGTACGCTTCCCTGTTCTCCTATATATAGGAGCAGGGTTTCTCCTATCTAATACAACAACTAGACGTCTTTTACTTTCTGACATGGTATCAGAGCAGCCGTCCTAGGGACCAAAAAAAAAACCTACGTGAGAGAGAGCAAAAAGAGGAGCGCCCCCCCTTGCGGGCGGCCGCCGCCCTTGGCGGAGATTGGCTGCCCGCAGGGCTGTTCCATGTCCGTAGCTCTTCTTTCTCCAATCTTCTGTTTCTACTACTCCTATCTATTCCTACTCTACATTGCGCCACTATGACGTACGCCCTGCGCCCAACCTGCACCCGCCGTACTGTTCAAGGCCCACCGTTGTTGCTTGTGCGCCGCTGGCTGTGTAAAGCATAACCGTCGGCATTCCTTCCCGGTTCTATGCGCCACCACTACTGATGCACTCGTGTGCCTCATGCCCCGCCATTGTGTCACTGCCGCTCTATGCTACCCTGCCGGCCGCCCTACTTGATGCTATCCTTGCGCCACCGCCTGCCCCTCCGCTGCTCCTGCTCCATACGCTCCCCACCACTACTGCCCGCTGTAAATTTCTTGGACTGACTAGAGCAAATTTTGATGGATTTTATCCGTAATATTATGAAGATTTGTGCGTTATTTTTCTTCAAAAATCTTTGTAGACCCCTAATTGGGGGGCCGCGCCCCCCAAACCCCCCGTCCGTGCTACGGCCTATATTTCTTTCTGGGGTGTTCCTTTATCATTATCTACCCCAACCACTCTTGATTCTCTCCGTGGTT
Organism: Alisma plantago-aquatica; assembly: GCA_963693085.1. Taxonomy (NCBI): domain Eukaryota; kingdom Viridiplantae; phylum Streptophyta; class Magnoliopsida; order Alismatales; family Alismataceae; genus Alisma; species Alisma plantago-aquatica. The sequence goes on along the minus strand of OY856415.1, from coordinate 684,271,991 downwards.
GGTGTGAGGGGGAGAAATAGAGAAAAGATGAGATGAAGAAGAAGAATTTCATTTTGATGTTCAATGGATCTTCATGCTACATTTACTGTTGATATATGGAGTCTTCTGCTGCTATTAGCACTCTCTGGACCTTGACGTCTGCTACTGTGATGGATACTTTATAAAGAGGGAAGATGATGAAGACATTTGTTACTGACTTTACATGGAGCTTCGTCTACTGGAGTTATTTAATTGCTTGCTATTGTGCCTACTGGTCTTCTATCTGCCTACGTCGTCGACTCTCTACTACTATGCGCCAGCACTCTCTGGCATGTCCGTGTTTTTGACACGTCGACTCTCTGCTTGTCCGTGCCTTGCTTGCACGTCGACTTTCTGCTACTGTGTGCTAACACTCTCTGGGCTATGCTGCTCTGCCACTGTGACCCAACACTCTCTGGCTACTACAACGACGACTTTGATGAAGACCTTGGTGCCTATCAGCTATTTTATCTTTTGCTCCAGATGATCGAGAAGCTTCTGTGACCTGCTTGCCTGCATGCTTGAAGTATCTACTTGAGGGGGAGTGTAGGAGTTTTTGAGTGTTTGAGTGCTTTAATGTAATATTGAGGGGGAGAAAAATTTTGCATGGGCTTGGTTTATCTTTTTTGTTTTATTTCTTTATTTTCTAGTTTGACTCTCTGTTTGCAAGCTGATTTGGGATTCTCCCAACTTCACCTTGAGGGGGAGTGTTGAGAGCTATTTAATTAGTGTTTTATTATTAGTTTGTAATATGGGCCTAAGTGTCTTGGCCCATTTGTTACTTTCTTTTATTTGGGATGCAGCTTGCCTCAACTTGAACCTGAACTGATCTCGATACTATCGACAGAATGTCGATAGTATCGACCGGGATGCAGGTTGCTTCACACTCCCCCTCAAGCTGGAGAGTACACATCGTGTATGCCCAGCTTGCCGCAAAGTCACTAAAAGATTGCTGAACCCAAAGGCTTCGTCAGAATATCTGCTAGTTGATCTTCAGATCTGACATATGGAGTCACAATAGTGCCGTCTTTTATTTGATCATGAATAAAATGGCAATCAACCTCTATGTGTTTTGTACGCTCATGAAAGATAGGATTTCTGGCAATGTGCATAGCAGATTGATTGTCACACTTGAGCTCCATAGAAGGTAGAAGAGAAATTTGCAATTCAGATAAAATAGATTTGACCCATTTCAATTCACAGCATGAATGAGCCATAGCACGGTATTCAACCTCAGTGCTAGATCTAGCAACCACATGTTGCTTCTTACTTTTCCATGTGATAAGATGATCACCTAGAAAGGTACAATAACCTGATGTAGATCTCCTATCAGTATGATCACCAGCCCAGTCAGCATCTGAATATCCTGTGAGAGACAGTGTAGATAGAGGTGCCTTTGGTCTAGAATATGTGATACCTTTACCGGGAGCATTTTTCAGATACCTCAGAATTCTGCAGACCGCTGTCCAGTGTGATTGTCGCGGAGAATGCATATATTGGCTGACCACCCCCACAACAAATGAAATATCAGGTCGGGTGACTGTTAGATATATTAACTTGCCCACTATTCTCCTGTAATATTCTGGATCTTTATACTCAACATCATCAACCACCTCTTTGATGTGATAATCCATTGGTGTAGATATTGGTTTAGATTCAGCCATGCCAGTCTCCTGTAACAAATCAAGCACATATTTTCTCTGAGATAAATTGACACCTGCATGAGATCTAAGCACTTCAATGCCTAGAAAGTATCTTAGTTTGCCCAGATCCTTTGTATGGAAGTGTTTTTGCAAACCCTCTTTGACACGAGATATTCCCATGGTGTCACTGCCAGTAATTACTATGTCATCAACATAGACAAGAAGGATAATGGATCCACGAGAAGAGCTGGAGTAAAATAAGGAATGATCAGTCATGGTGCGAGAAAAACCCATCTGAATAATAACTTCACTGAACTTGTCAAACCAAGCTCTAGGTGACTGTTTCAGCCCATAAATAGCCTTTTTTAATTTGCATACTTTCTGACACTCCCCCTGAGCAACAAACCCAGGAGGTTGCTCCATATAAACTTCTTCCTATAGATCACCATGGAGAAAAGCATTCTTTACATCCAGCTGAAATAGTGGCCAATTAAAGGTAGTAGCAAGAGAAATAATGATCCGCACAGAATTCAGGCGAGCAACAGGAGAAAATGTTTCAAAGTAATCAACACCATAGGTTTGGGTGTAGCTCTTTGCAACCAATCGGGCTTTCAACCTTTCAACAGATCCATCCGGATTGTGTTTAATAGTGAAAACCCATCTACAACCTACTACTTTCTTTCCTGCAGGAAGATCAACCAAATCCCAAGTACCATTATTTAAGAGAGCTGACATTTCACATTGCATAGCCTGTGTCCAACCACTGTTCTTCATAGCATCATAATGATTTCTTGGTATAGTCACAAAATCAATCCCAATAGCGAATGCACGAGCCTGCTTAGACAGATGAGACAGGCAACATACATTTGTAATAGGATGTTTAATAGTACATGACCTAGTACCTTTCCGAACAGCTATAGGAAGGTTGAGATCTGATGTCTCTGTAGGATTCTCTTGAGCAGAAGGCGATGGTGAGGGCTCAGGGACTGGTGCCGCTACTTCTTCTGGATCTTGCCTGCCTCGCCTATGGTATACATGTGTATAATGCTCAATGGCGGGTCTATCTCCTGCTTGTTCATCCGGAATAGAAGTGAAATCCGGAATGATAGGTGACACTCCCTCACTCGGCACAGATGGTGCCAGTCTCTCATTTTGTATTTTTGGTGGCTCTCCCTCTCTCAACTGCTCCCCCTTGCTCATAGCATTGGAGAAATATGGATGGTCTCATGGAAAGTGACATCCCTAGACACAAACATGCGGCGAAGACTAGGACAGTAACACTTGTATCCTTTGCTCGTAGTAGAGTAACCCAGGAACAATGTTTTAATGGACCTAGGAGACAGCTTGTCGGTCTTAGGGTCGAAGTTATGGACAAAGGAAGTGCAACCAAAAACTCTAAGAAGAATAGGATAGGGAGAGTCCTTGGGACGGAATACAGAAAAAGGAGTCTGTCCGTGAAGAACAGAGGAAGGTTGCCTATTAATCAAGAAACAAGCAGTTAAAATAGCTTCAGACCAAAACTTCTTGGGCACATTAGATTGAAACATAATAGATCGAGCAATATCAAGAAGATGGCGATTCTTCCTCTCTGCCACCCCATTTTGCTGAGGGGTGTGAGGACAAGATGTGCGGTGAATCATACCAACCAAGCTACAAAAATCAGACATAGCCTTTTGAACATACTCCAAAGCATTATCAGACTGAAGAATTTTTATATTACAATCAAACTGGACTTTAATTTCAGTATGAAAATGTTTCACAATAGACAACACAGACTCTCTACTTTTAAGAAGGTGGATCCATGTCATGCGTGAGAAATCATCGACAAAGGAGATAAAATAACAAAAACCATTATAACTCTGGTCTTTTACAGGACCCCACACATCACTATGCACTAACTCAAAGGGACAAGAAGCCCGCTTATTGACTCGACTGGGATAGGATAACCTATGGTGCTTTCCCAGTTGACATGACTGACACTCTAAGGAAGATAATTGAGACAATTCTGGTTCCAACTTCCGCAAGTTCTCCAAAGAAGGATGTCCATATCTGCAATACCATAGTAAGGGGGAACCACTCAACAGGATAGATGGAGCAGGAGCAGGCATTTGGCGAGGTAGACTGTCACCGTTGAAAAGGTAGAGATCACCTTTCCTAGGCCCCCCACCAATCGTCTTCATACTCTTGAGATCCTGTAAAATAAAACAAGAAGGTCCAAATGTTACCCAACATTTTAGAGTGTCAATCAGTTTTGCAACAGAAAGAAGATTAAAAGGAAATTCAGGCACAAAGTGAACTGATTTAAGATCAATCTTGGGTGTTAGGGAGACAGATCCACTAGCTAAAACTCTTTTCACTGAACCATCTGCCAGTGTAACAGATTGGTGAGGAATAGACGAGTCAATAGTGTGGAGCAATCTCCTCGTACCAGTCATATGCTGAGAGGCGCCAGAATCAACCACCCAAGATGAGGATGAGCCAGATGCTATGAGAGATGTTGCCTGATTACCAGCTGTAGATGCCAGATTTGCCGATGAAGAAGATGATGATGACCCCATACTCATGTGCTGTGTCGCCTGAATGAACCGATCATATTCTTCTTGAGTGAGAGTGATGCCGGTGCCAGAGGTAGTACCCACAGTTGTAGAGGATGAGGATCCTATAGTGGTGGCACAATGTGCTGCCCCCACAGGTGGTGCAGCAGGTCTTCCATGTTTCTTCCAACACTTCTCCACTGTATGTCCCGGTTTGTCACAAAAGGTACATTTCGGACGTGTCCCACGCCCTCTACCCATACCGGGGCGTCCTCGTACCACAGCAGCAACGGACGCATGAGATTCTCCAGAAGGTATATCAGGAACAAAGGAAACAGATTCAAACAGAGATTGCTGGATCCTTGAATAAGCCTCCACAAGGCTGGGTAGTTTATCAGTAGCCAAGACAACGCTCCGAGCGGAGCTACAAGTTGAGTTAAGCCCAGATAAGAATTTGGCTGTAACTAGATCATCTCTATCCTTTATCTGTTCTGCAACAGTCACAGGATGATAATAACTTAGCTAGTGAGCAAGAGCCTGAATCGCCCCAAAATATTCCTCAAGAGATCGGTCACCCTGTTTTTCAGCAAATAAACGGTCATAGATCATAAACTGACGGAGAGCATTCTTCTCTTGAGAGTAATGTTGCTTCACTGCGTCCCATATTTCCTTGGCCGTAGAGTAGAACATGAACCGTGCGGCGATTGCGGATTCCATACTATCCACAGCCAAGTCTTCACAAGACTGTCATGTCGCTTCCATTCAGTATACCCTTCGTCAGTAGATGCCTTGAGACCCGAGTCAACATGCCTTACTCTGTCACGAGCCTCCAAGACGGTGTGGATGGCGTTCATCCATAGAAGATAATTTTTCCTGTTGAGTTTGATAGAGGCGATAGGTGACACCTCGTTGTAGATCATAGGTGTCTTGATATCCTCCATTGTAGAACGGAATATATGACGGATTGATACACGTCAAGGAAGATGTGGTGACGGAGAGATACACGTCACACACAGAAGAAAACAAAGAGAAATGCGTTACTGACGCATTCACAACCTCCAAATGATATTCCTAATCACACATGGAGGAGGTGTGACTAGGATGATGATTGAGACTGTAAGCGAAACAGACAGATGGAGCGTTGTTGCACACTGGCAACGTAAGAGACCCAATAGGGTTCTCCTCTCTATTTATAGTAAAAGGGAAAATTACATGTAGGTACAGCAGTAATATGAATTATGAAATAAACACAAAGTAAAGATATTTTAACACTCCCCCTCAAGCTGGAGTGTACACATTGTGGATGCCCAGCTTGCCGCATAAATTCTGGAACACTGCTGGACCTAATGGCTTTGTCAAGATATCAGCTAGTTGATCTTCAGACTTGACATATGGCGTCACCACATTGCCATTCTTTATCTGATCTCTGATGAAATGACAGTCAACCTCTATATGCTTTGTGCGCTCATGAAAGACAGGATTCCTGGCAATATGTATAGCAGATTGATTGTCACACTTAAGAATCATGGGAGTTTGAATCAAAATCTTCAACTCAGATAAGACAGATTTGATCCATTGCAGTTCACAGCATGCATGTGCCATAGCACGGTACTCAGCCTCAGTACTAGACCGTGCTACCACTTGTTGTTTCTTGCTCTTCCAAGTAATCAGATGATCACCAAGAAAGGTGCAGTAGCCAGATGTGGATCTTCTATCAACTTGATTACCAGCCCAATCTGCATCTGCATAACCTGTGAGAGTCAAAGAAGATAGAGGACTCTTGGGTTTATAATAAGTGATCCCCTTCCCAGGAGCACTTTTCAGATATCTCAGAATCCTGCATACAGCTGTCCAATGTGACTGTCGTGGTGTGCACATGTGTTGACTTACTACTCCAACAGCAAAAGAAATATCAGGTCTTGTGACAGTTAGGTAAATCAACTTCCCAACTATTCTCCTGTAATGACCTGGATCTGAATATGCAGTATCATCTTCCACCTCCTTGATGTGATAATCCATAGGAGTGGATACGGGCTTAGAATCAGTCATACCCGTTTCCTGTAGCAAGTCAAGCACATACTTTCTCTGGGAGAGATTTATACCTGCATGGGATCTAAGAACCTCAATCCCTAGAAAGTATCTCAGCTTCCCCAGGTCCTTTGTGTGAAAGTGTTGTTGTAGTCCTTCCTTCACACGTGATATGCCTGTAGAATCGCTGTCAGTAATCACAATATCATCAACATAGACAGCAATAATTATGGACCCACCAGAAGAATTTGAATAAAATAGAGAGTGATCAGTCATGGAACGAGAGAAGCCCATCTGTAAAACAACAGCACTGAACTTGTCAAACCAAGCTCGAGGAGATTGCTTTAACCCATAGATAGCCTTCTTCAATTTGCAGACTTTCTGACACTCCCCCTGAGCAACAAAACCTGGTGGTTGCTCCATATACACCTCTTCTTGAAGGTCTCCATGAAGAAAGGCGTTCTTGACATCCAGCTGGAAAAGAGGCCAATCAAAAGTAGTAGCTAGAGATATAAGGATCCGCACAGAATTGAGACGAGCAACTGGAGAAAAAGTCTCAAAGAAGTCCACTCCATATGTCTGTGTGTAGCCTTTTGCTACCAATCTGGCCTTCAACCGCTCAATCGATCCATCAGGGTTGTGTTTGACTGTAAAGACCCATCTACAACCCACAACTTTCTTGCCCGCAGGTAAAGTAACAAGATCCCATGTGCCATTGTCAATCAGAGCAGAGATTTCCACCTGCATTGCCTGCTGCCAGCCACTGTCCTGCAGAGCCTCTAAGTGGTTTCTTGGTATCTTAATGGAGTCCATCCCAACAGCAAATGCACGAGCCTGTGTAGATAAGTGCGACAAACAACATACATTTGATATGGGATGTCGAATAGTACATGAACGTATACCTTTCCGGACAACAATAGGAAGATCAAGGTCAGAAGCCTCTGCAGGAATCTCTTGAGTAGAAGATGGCGAAGGAGGCTCATGGACTTGCGCCGCTACCTCATCTGGATCCTGTCTACCTCGCCTGTGATAAACCTGGGTATAGGGTTGAATGGTAGGTGGATCATGCGGTATGTCCTCAACAATGATAGGTGGCACTCCCTCACTTTGAATTGCGGGTGGCACTCCCTCACTCAATTGCTCCCCCTTGCTCATAGCATGTGCAAAATATGGACTGGTTTCATGAAAGGTGACATCCTTAGAAACAAACATACGACGCAAACTCGGGCAATAACACTTGTAACCTTTACTCGTACCAGAGTAACCAAGAAATAAGGTTTTCAAGGACCTAGGAGAGAGTTTGTCTTGTTTGGGATCAAAGTTATGAACGAAGGATGTACAACCAAAAACCCAAAGCGGAACATGAAACGGTGTATCCATAGGGCGTAAAACAGAGAAGGGAGTGCGGCCATGCAAAACAGAAGATGGCTGCCGATTAATCAAAAAACAGGCAGTGAGAAGAGCTTCAGACCAGAAACGTTTAGGCACATTGGATTCAAACATGATAGACCTAGTGATATCCAAAAGATGGCGATTCTTTCGCTCAGCAACACCATTCTGCATAGGAGTGTGAGGGCAAGAGGTGTGATGAATCATACCAACCGAACTGCAAAACTCATTCATCGCTTTCTGAACATACTCAAGGGCATTATCAGATTGAAAATTTTTGATATTGCAGTTAAATTGAACCTGAATTTGTTTATGAAAATGTTTGATAATGGAAAGCACAGATTCACGACTTTTTAAAAGATAAATCCATGTTATGCGAGAGTAATCATCCACAAAAGAAATGAAATAGCTAAAACCATTATAACTCTGGTTTTTAACAGGACCCCATACATCACTATGGACTAACTCAAACGGACTAGAAGCCCGATTATTGACACGAACAGGATAGGACAACCGATGATGTTTGCCCAACTGACAGGACTGACACTCTAAAGAGGACACATGAGCTAGATCAGGTTCCAACTTCTTCAAGCTTTCTAAGGAAGGATGGCCATATCTGCAATGCCACAGCAAGGGGGAACCACTCAGCATGGCGGAGGAAACTGGAGCAGGAGGTGGATGGCGAGGTAGATAATCACCAGGAAAGAGGTAGAGATCACCTTTCCTAGGCCCCCCACCAATCATCTTCAAACTCTTGAGATCCTGTAAAACAAAGCAAGAAGGCCCGAATGTTACTGTGCAGTTTACAGTGTCAATCAACTTGGCAACAGAAAGCAAATTGAATGGAAATTCAGGTACAAAATGAACAGATTTCAAATCAATATCTGGTGTAAGGGACACAGAACCACTAGCTACCACCTTCCTTACAGAACCATCTGCCAAGGTAATAGATGGGTGAGGAATATATGAGTCAAATGTGCGGAGCAATCGCCTCATACCAGTCATGTTCTGGGAGGCACCAGAGTCAACCACCCAGGGAGTTGCGGATCCAGAAGCCATAAAAAATGTAGCCTGATTACCCGTTGTAGAGGCAAGATTTGCTGTAGAAGCAGATGAGGCGCCCATACTCCAATGTTGAGTTGCCTGAATAAACCAATCATACTCCTCCTGAGTAAGTGTGATGCCAGAGGAACTCGAGCTCGCAGTAGTAGAGTCTGAAGTAGCACAGTTGGCAGCTCCAACAGGTGGGGCGGCAGGTCGCCCATGTTTCTTCCAGCATTTCTCAACAGTGTGTCCCGGTCTGTCACAGAAAGTGCATTGAGGACGAGTCCCACGTCCTCTGCCCAAGCCAGGTCTGTCAGCTGGTGTAGGTGCAGGTCGTCCTCCGCGAACTGCTGCAGCAATGGAGGCATGAGAATCTCCAGAAGGAACAACAGGAGTAGGATCAACTGACTCAAAGGTGGACTGTTGAATCCTAGAGAAAGCTTCTGCAAGGCTCGGTAATTTGTCAGATGCAAGTATCACACTTCTTGCTGAACCAAATGAGGAGCTAAGGCCAGATAGAAATTTAGCAGTGACAAGATCATCTCTATCTTTAATCTGCTCAGCAACTTTCACTGGATGATAGTAGCTCAACTCCTGGGAGATAGCTTGAATCACACCGAAATACTCTTCAAGGGATCTATCACCTTGTTTCTCTGCAAACAGACGATCATAGATCATAAACTGGCGAAGAGCATTCTTCTCCTGAGCATAGTGCTGCTTAACGGCATCCCAAATCTCCTTAGCAGTGGAGTAGAACATGAACCTAGAAGCAATAGAAGGTTCCATGCTACCCCATAGCCAAGTCTTCACTAGGCTGTCAAGACGTTTCCACTCGGCATAGTCTTTGTCAGTGCTAGTGAGAGGTGCAGAATCAACAAACTTTGCCCGATCGCGCGATTCCAAGACAGTATGAACCGCATTCATCCATAGCAAAAAGTTCTTCCCATTGAGCTTGATAGGAATAGGCGAGACCTCATAATAGGTCTTGTTCTCCATGATGCAACTGGGATATGGGTGACGGAGTGATACACGTCACACAGAAGGCTGAGTGGACAGACAGATACGCGTCCCGTGACGGAGAGATACACGTCACAACAGAAACTGAAAAGAGGATGCGTTACTGACGCATCGACAACCTTCAAACGAGAGGTTCCTAATCACACATGAAGGAGATGTGATTAGGAAGGCACTGTGGAAGAGACGAGACCTCCGGGTAGGGCTTTAGAAGGCCGTTGGATCAACCGGAGATCCCCAAGCACCAGGGTCGGCGCCCGAAAAAGGAACCGAAAAGGCTGAAAAAGTGCCCGGAGACGTAGACGGAGCCTTTAGATCTTTGCGGCTGGACCTACGGCAGCATGAGATGGACTACCGAAGTCCAGCGGCGATGGACGGGGGTGGGAACCCTCCCTTAGGCGGCTAGCAGCAGCGCCGCAGGGAGGCTCCGCGCTCCTGCCGCGCGCCGGCGGTGAGGAGCAGCAGCCGCTGCTGCTGGCGGCGGCGGCTGGCGGCTGGAAAGGGACCGGCGGCGGCCGGCGGAAAGGGAGAAGGGAGAGGCGGGAGGGAGGGGCGGTGCCGAAGAGGAACGGGCGGGAGGGAGGCTGCGGCGCTGGAGCGCTAACCTGCTCTTGATACCATGTAAGCGAAAGAGACGGATGGAGCGTTGTTGCACACTGGCAACGTAAGAGACCCAATAGGGTTCTCCTCTCTATTTATAGTAAAAGGGAAAATTACATGTAGGTACAACAGTAATATGAATTATGAAATAAACACAAAGTAAAGATATATTAACAGAGACGAAGCTAGTCCTCCGGTGGTGTTTTTAGATAATCGTTGGATCACCTGGAGATCCTCAACTGCTTTGTGATAGCGGCTACGGTAGAATTAGATATCTACCGCAGACCCAGATTAGCTAACGGTGGTTCTCCTCAGCCGGAGGATTATGCCAAGCCGACTGGTGGGAAGCAGCCGGCCGTCAAGGAGAGAGAGACCTGGAGAGATAAGGAAGAAGCCCTAGATCGATCTCCGCTCTGATACCATGTAAGAAGAAATGAAGGAGGAAGAAGACGGAAACACCGATCACATGTCGGCTGCAAGATGCAGCAAACGTGAGTAGGGCTTGAGCCTACACACTTGTATATATGTATTAGGGTAAGTACATGAGGTACAAAGAGAGAAAAACAATAAAAAATAAATTCCATAAGTAAAATAGATCTGCCGCTGGTTTGCCGTTCCGCCGCTCTGCCGGTGTCGATACCATCGACTTAAGTGTCGATGGTATCGACGGAATATTGTCTTGCGCCTGAACCAATCTCGATACTATCGACATGTGTGTCGATAGTATCGACCGGGATGCAGCTTGCCTCAACTTGAACCTGAACTGATCTCGATACTATCGACCGGGATGCAGGTTGCTTCACAATTCTCTTACCCCTGATACTCTATAGTTATCAATTCAAATTAGGCTTATAATACCATTTAATGAATAAGCAATTACATTATCACATAGAGTATCATGTGTACAAACATTTGAATATGTAAATGAAAAAAGTAAAAAAAAGGCCCCGAAAAGCCTATGCGCCCCTTGGCTTTAACCCTCCGCCTATGACGCCTTGACAAGTATGATAGGAATTAACTATATAATTTCATACCAAGGAATGCGTGATTATTACTTTAGCATTACCATACTATAACAAGAAGCATACGTCCAAGCTAAGAACATCATTAACAAACAATAAACAACACAATCGGCCTGTCCACTTCTATACACTTGCCCTAAAACTACTTGACTTGTACCCAGCCAAGTAGAAGTCGTCACAGTATGCCCCCACGTGCACCATGCCTCAGGGTTTAGCCGACCACCCTAAGACAGCTAACACAACCTAAGTCTGCCACGTGACTAGGTAGGAACTTGTAGCTTCTCTACCTATCATTCCCACGCCTTGGGATAAGGTTGGGGCATTCCACATCATATATCCCATTTCTTATCTCGTATCACAATTCACATCAATCAAATTGCATAACATGGATTCGGGTGTCTATCCTCTAATCCTCAATCTCAACATAGCAAGGAGAGTTGGGGTCTCACTCCCATCTCTGTGGGAATTTCCCTAACATTTTGTAGACTCTAGTTCTTCATATGGATTTCATCTAATGCAAGACAGACACATTTCACCACCCTATACATACATTTGGGAAGGTTCACGATGTTCAAGGCACCTAACTATATGAATTATGGCTTCTCTTTATTTAGAAGTAGCTTAATCGTCTTGAGGATCTCAAACATAGAGATTATACTTGTGTTAATGTGAAACACCATAATAACAAAGTGCTTCTACACAACCTTATAGTGAAGCAAGTCAAAAAGCTAAAACATTATAATTTATCAACTAAAGCCTTCACAATGATCAAATATGCTATATATTGCCTCCAACGACATAGGTATCATCACATCCTTCTCTAACAAGTCTTCAATAATGGCTTTGCAGCCTTTTCGATGAAGCTCTAAGGCATACTACTTACTACACATGACTGAAATAATACAAATTTAGCATTTTCACATTGTTCCAGGGCTTAATATTTAGTAAACATGACTGGAATCATTCAAATTCAGCCTTTGCTCAATTAAATGCTCATTATCATGGCCAATTTCAGCCAATTTCAGCCATTTCTCTTAGGCTTGGGCATTGTTCCTCATATACAATGACATACTATTAAAGAGGATATGAAATCCCGATTTCATCTCATTTGCATAGTATAGGCAAGCAAGAACATCAAGATTACAGATTTGATTATAATGAGAAAGAGACTAATTCCAGCTTTTTAGCATCATTCTAAGGCATTTCCATCATACAAATGCGTAAACAATGTAGTGAAATATGAATTTAAAGGCTTCCCTTACGTTTTCATGGCAATAGTATACATAAACAGTTTGTCCCAGATCTGATTTCTCAAGCAAAAGGGTAAATGCTAGCCTTTTAATCAGTTAGGATGCTTGCAATTTGATTAGGAAGCCTAGAAAACAAAATGGTATTCTCTTATCTCAACATGCACATCTAGGAAATCCACAACATTTGCAAAGCAATGGTGTAGCTCGATGCAGATCAGCCTCGAAGCAACCTCGAATCAGGCTTAAAACTTCGTTCTTTCATCAAAGACGAACTGGAGGGAGAGGTGGTGAGAAAGAACAAGATGAAATTTTTAAAAAACATCAACATGGTGATGACGACGATCAAACTTAATCGTAACTATAGAAGAATAAGTTGAATTCTATTAAGTGAATAAAACTGAGTACAATGCCTTCTCTTTTATAGGACAAGAGAATAAAACAACGAACACAACTAAGCAATATGGAATAAATAACACAAGTAAGGTGTAGAAAAGAGCACAAGTAAATAGTAAAAAGAAGCATATCTCTTACTCCCCCTCAAGCTAGAGCATAGATGTCAAACACGCCCAACTTGCCCACTGGAGTCTTGAATTGAGCTTTAGGTAGAATCTTGGTGAAGATGTCTGCCACTTGTTTTTCAGTACTGAGATGTGGGGTACAGATGCGGCCAGAAAGAATAGATTCCCGAACAAAGTGACAATCTACCTCGGTATGCTTTGTACGCTCATGAAAGGTAGTGTTGCTAACTTGCTCGCGATAAAAATAGAGGCTTTGTTGTCACAGAACATCGAAATAGGACTAGTATCAGATATATCAAATTCTTTGAGAAGGCTTTAAACCCACAGAAGTTCACATGCAGTATGAGCCGTAGCTCTATATTCTGCATCTGCACTTGATCTAGCTACTACCGTTTGCTTTTTGCTACGCCAAGTAACTAGGTTGCCTCCAACAAAGGTGCAATATTCAGATGTCGATTTTCGATCACATCCACTCCTTGCATAATCAGAGTCTGAGAAACCAGAAAGATTGCAATGGCCATGTTTCTTGTACAATAGACCTTTACCTTGAGAGCTTTTGAGATATCCTAGAATGTGACAGACAACATCCCAGTGACATTGTCCGGGTTTATCAAGGTACCGACTTACAAACCCTACAACAATGGTAATACCAACTCTCGTGACAGTAAGGTAAATGAGTTTTCTAACCAATCGCTTGAATAGGGAATTGGTGGTTATCCGCATAAGGTGGAGAAGATTCATCGTCCCAATCAGTGTTTGGATCTAGAGCGGTGCTGGCTGGCTTGCAACCAAGCATACCTGTTTGCCGCAAGAGATCTAGAACATATTTGTGTTCGGAGAGACATATACTCACAGATGATCTGGATACTTCAATGCTTAAGAAATATCGTAGTTTACCAAGATCCTTGGTGACAAAGTGCTGTTCTAGATACGATTTTGTAGCTTGAATGCTTGAGGTGTCACTGCCAGATAATATAATGTCATCTACATAGACAATAAGAATGACCAGGCCAATCGCAGTTTTTCTGATAAACACAGAGTGATCTGAATGAGAACGACGAAAGTCAAATTTTATGATAATCTGACCGAGCTTGTCAAACCAGACGTGAGGACTTTGTTTTAGGCCATAGATAGCTTTCCTCAATCTGCAGAGTCGCGAAGAATACTCCCCCTGAGCAACAAAGCCAGACAGTTTCTCCATGCAAACTTCTTCCTACAAGTCTCCATAAAGAAATGTGCTTTTGCATCCAACTGAAATAAAGGTCAATCTTTGTTCACAACGACAAATTTGAGGACACGAACGGAATTGAGTCGAGCTGTTGGAGAAAAGGTCTCAAAATAGTCCACACCATATGTTTGAGTATATCCTTTTGCCACTAGGCGTGCTTTCTAACGCTCAATCGTGCCATCAGGCTGATATTTAATACTGAAGATTCATCGACATCCAACTGTAGGACAGGCAGAAGGGCAATCCACAAGATCCCATGTCTTGCGGTCAGAGAGAGTTTGCATTTCAACTTCCATCACTTGTCTCTATGCAAGAATTTGAAGTGCCTCTGTAGCATTTTTCGGAATAGACACAACATAGATTGCAGCAGTAAAGCAAGCAAAGCTAGCACCCAGATCAGTAGAGGAACAAAAATGATTAATCAGATGTTGAGTCCAGGAGTGGACACCTTTCCGTAGGCTAATAGGAAGGTGTAAGTCAAATAGTACCTGGGTTGTGCTGTGATCTTCCGCCCAAGGAGTTGGTTGTTGAGGGGCCATGGATGGGATGGTCGGCTTTGGTCTTCTCTTGTAGACTTGCAACGGTCGTTCTTTAGGTGCCAACTTAGAGGGTGGATCAATATCCATCACTCTACTTGGATCCACAAGATCCCATGTCTTGCGGTCAGAGAGAGTCTGCATTTCAACTTCCATCACTTGTCGCCATGCAGGGATTTGAAGTGTCTCTGTAGCATTTTTCGGAATAGACACAACAGAGATTGCAGCAGGAAAGCAAGCAAAGCTAGCACCCAGATTAGTAGAGGAACAAAAATGACTAATCAGATGTTGAGTACAGGAGTGGTCACCTTTCCGTAGGCTAATACGAAGGTGTAAGGCAAATAGTACCTGAGTTGTGCTGTGATCTTCCACCCGAGGAGTTGGTTGTTGAGGGGCCATGGATGGGATGGTCGGCTTTGGTCTTCTCTTGTAGTAGACTTGCAAAGGTCGTTCTTTAGGTGCCAACTTAGAGGGTGGATCAATATCCACAATGTCAGGTAATGGAGTGGGTGTCGTCGTGCTTGGTTTCAGAAAAATGTTAGCTAGAATTAAAAAAAACAAGCTACTAACGCTCAAAGAAGAGTTTAAAAGGTGATTTAGGGCATTTGTTAGTCTAGAGACTTGACATATGGCTTTTGAAAAATCAAAGAAAAAAACAGATTTCAAAAAAACTTCAAATTTGGAGGATGAGCTCACCTACGGGTGGTAATTGCCAATCAGGTCTGAGTGGTCGGGTTTAATTTCCTGTCATTTTGAGTCAGCCTGAAAATACCGAACCCAAACGTGACCCAAAACTAATTATGGGTCCAACCTTCTAGACCCAAACCCAAAATTGCTATTTACAGGTTGAACCCAAAAACCTAAAAAAATTGTTTTACTCCTAATCCGATAGAACCGAAAATAAAAATACAGTGCTCGAAATTCCACAATCCTGAATATTAAGCAGAGGTCGTAATTTCAATAACCACGAATTAGTTATGAATATGATAACAGATATCTATATATTAACTAATTAAACAATAGTTCTTTATCTGTTTGAAAATGTAAACGGTCAAAATCAAACGGGTCTAAATCCATAGACAACCAATTCACTGGGCCTAAATGCCTCTATGCATATGAAAATACATATAGTGTGTATCAAAATGGCTAGGAACAGAATTGAAAACATTCATCATCATTATCTAAGCCTCAATCCCAACCATGTTGGGGTCGATTACATGGATCCTTCTTTTCCTATCAGCTTTGTTATGGGTCATACTCTGATGAAGATTTACTAAGATTCAAATCTCTCTTTATGAGCTCTTCCAAAGTTAATTTGGGTCTGCTTCTTTCAATTGTGCCTGACAGAATTGAAAACAATAAAACTATAAATTTGTGCTAAAATTAAGAACAATGTTAGCATACAGAAATGTTCAAAATATTCCAATTAGTAAACTGTTTACAGTTATCATAAAGAGAAACGAGAACACAAGCGTGCTGGCATTCAGCGTAGTTAAATGGTGAACCAATAGGATAATAACCTAAAAGAGTCAAAACGAATAATGTATGTGTGTATATATATATATATATATATATATATATATATATATATATATATATAGGCTAGAATACACTCGAGTGTACAGATCGCACGAATACACTCAAGTGTGTTTCCATATTAAGACTATTTTTTGCAAAATGTAAACCATTGATCTTCACCGTCATACTATAACTAGGCTACATACAAATTTTGAGCCCACTTGGATGAGTATAAGACAACAAAATCAACGCACGAAACTAATTTGAAGTGCATAATTTTTGCGGTCTTTATAACATGACCTATAAATGTCTAAATGTGCTCAAATTTTGCGTATCTATTCACAAGATGTTTAAGAAGATCACCGGATTAGATTTTTGAAAAAAATATTACATCATGAAAAACTACTTGAGTGTATTCTGTTCCGAATACACTCGAGTGTATTCTAGCCTGACTCTCTCTCTCTCTCTATCTATATATCTATATATATATATATATATATATAGGAGCTATTCACAAGATGTTTAAGAAGATCAACGAATTAGATTTTTGAAAAAGATATTGCATCATGGAAAACTACTTAGAGTGTATTCTGCTCCGAATACACTCGAGTGTATTCTGCTCCGAATACACTCGAGTGTATTCTAGCCTTACTCTCTCTCTCTCTCTCTCTATATATATATATATATATATATATATATATATAGTCAGGTTAGAATACACTTGAGTGTACAGATCGCATGAATACACTCAATTGTGTTTGCATATCAAGACCATTAATTGCAAAATGTAAACCATTGATCTTCACTGTCGTACTATAAATAAGCTACATGCAAATTTTGAGCCCATTTGGATGAGTGTAAGTCACTCATCCAAGGGCAACAAAATCGACGCGCCATACTAATTTGAAATGCATAATTTTTACGATCTTTATAACACGACCTATAAATGTCCAAATGTGCTCAAATTTTGTATATGAGCTATTCACAAGATGCCTATGAAGATCAACAGATTAGATTTTTGAAAACAATATTGCATCATGAAAAAATACTTGAGTGTATTCTGCTCCGAATACACTCAAGTGTATTCTAGCCTGACTCTCTCTCTCTTTCTCTCTCTCTCTCTCTCTATATATATATATATATATATATATATAGGATTTTCAGTTACTTTTTATAAGATAGAGAGTTAGATGGAAGATTTCAAGTCAGCAACAACATATGCATCTAAATGGATACATAATTAAAATTCTAACAACAGTGAGCAGTAATCTTATAGTTTCTTTCTTAAAATTATCTCGGGCCAACGAGCTTTTCGGGTCTAATTGTCAAACATGATCTGTAAAAAATTTGGGTTTTATAGGTCTGGGTCTAATTGGGGTGGGGTAAAAAACCCTAGGACCAGAGCCAGTTTAAATAGGATTGGGTTGGGTCACGTCAGGTTGGCTTTTGGCATTCCTAAGTTCTCCATATATCTTCCTATCATACTTGTCAAGGCGGCCAGTCGATCCCCTAAATTTCCTGGGCGACTAGGCCGACTAGGCTGACCAGGCCGACTAGTCGGCCGCCCAGGCGTAGGGTTGTTTTTTAAATAATTTTTTTATGTATAGTAATATATATATAGTTATATACTTACATTACATACAACATATTATATAGAAGAAAACTAATGTAAATACATATCTAAGGAAGTAATAATCAGTCATAAACACAACAAATAAAAATGAATAAGAGTGATTGAGTGACATACCTTTTCTGAATTCAGACTTGAAGTACTTGTAGAATTGCTGCCATTAAATGGTTAAAATAAAAGGCAATTGGCACAAGACAAATGCAAACACTTCTAAGTATTTGAATGACAAATATCCCAAAGCAAAAAGCCAACAACCTTACATTCATATTGTTCAAATTCAGAACTTAAATAAAAACGAAAACATGTCTAAAGTTGTTTGAAATGCACTGAAGAAAATGAACTAAAAATCAAATGGCTCTTCTTCTTCATCCTCTGGCTCCTCTTCATCATGATCACCTTCATCTTCAAGGGACTACGTGGATGATTAGACCACGGAAGAAGCTTTATCCGAGGTAAGTCTGTCGCAGAGAAGAAGAAACAAACCGAAGTTTGTCGGCTTTGTCCGAACTCCGAACGTAGGAGACGTAGCACGGGGAAAAGCCTCCCGTAGAACAGGGGAGACACGAGCAAGAGAGAAGACTTCCTCCGAAGAACACCGGAGAGGATGTAGATGACCCGCCGGAGATCGTTGCTCACCGGAGAATCGGAGAAGAAAGCCACCAGAGCGTCGAGCGGCGTGCGGTTTCCGCCGTGCGTTCCGTCGGGCGATGTTCTGTCTTGCGCTCGTGTGCGTAATGCGTAGGAACTCCAACGACCGCTCTCTTTTGTTGCATCCCAAAAATGGCTGACTTGAAGTATTAAAAAAAAAACTGGTCCCACACAACAAGTCGACCGACCGGCGGATAAGTCGACCGACCAGGTGGATAAGTCGACCGACCGGCGGATAAGTTGACCGACCGGCGGATAAGTCGACCGACCGGTCCGACTTTTTTTTTGATTTTCTTGTCGACAGGCTAGTCAGACCCCTACAAAACGCTTTACCGACTAAGCGGCGACTAGGCGGCGACTAGTCGTCCGCCTTAACAAGTATGCTTCCTATATTGTGTATAACGATTACATTTTCAGTCGAGCCCCCTCCTATCTCCTCCCTACTGCTTGCAGACCAAAGTCCCCTTCTAAGCTAGGTTAAGCCGACACTTATCTATCCTGTGAACGATAAGACTGGAGTTGATAGGCAATCTAGTTGTGAGGAAGGTAGGCGGGAAGGAAAAAAGTCGGTGAAATCTGGTTGAAATGCAAGCGGTTGGGGCCTTGATAAAATTCTCTGGTTGAAGTGGGTAGGCAGCTAGGAAGCACGGACACTTCTCGGAGGCTTCCGTGTCCGTGTCCAACGCGTGTCCAACATGGACACACTTTGGACACGCCTGGACGCGTGGTGGACATGCCTTCGGCGTGTCCACTTTGAATTTTTTTTATTGAAGTGTTGGACACGGCTTGGACACTCCATGGACACCTCCAGGACACACCACTCCGACCCACTTAAGCCTAGGCGTATAAAAAAACCCAAGCCTTCTCTAAATCTTTGCCTCCTGTCTTCCATTACTCGCCCTACTACCATTAGTTAATTAAGCTTCAGGTGCTACATGCAAGTCGTTGACACCCTTCTTATTATCTCCACCAGCTGTTGCAACATTCGGGGACTGCCGCATCAACCATGAGGAGAAAACAATTGGATTCACCTCCTCTTGATAGTACATGTTGTTAATCATTACTTCCATTGGAACTATTGTCCCCAAAATTCTACTGCTCTTAATTTTTACAATTCATATTACAATAATATCATATAATCAAGCATCGTAATGTTTGTTGTGAACTAATCCATATTGTGACTTGTAAATATAATGTTATATGTTGATTGCTTGTTGGATTTCATAGTGATTGCCCATGTAGATAATCTATCTAGATCATTTTGTGTTAATACACATAGCATATTACACATTATATGTCATAATATGTTATACAAATATATATACATATACTTGCCGTGTCCAGTGCCATGTCTGTGTCCTATATTTTTGGAAATTGACGTGTCCCGTGTCCGTGTCTAAATCTGTGTCCGTGCCCGTGTCCATGCTTCCTAGGTAGGCATGCATCTTTCGCATAACAATGGAAGGGAACCACTTCGTTTGTAGGAAATTTGTCTGCTTGTGTTTAAGTCAAATGCCTTGACTTGACAATACTGGACTAGCCGACTTGCTTTGGAGAACGGCTTTGTTTGTTTTGAATGGAGGGAATGCCCACCTAGTTCGGTTGGCGTCTTTGAAATAGAACCATTTCCTCTCCTTTTCAGTCGAGCCTCCTGCGGGATTGAATACTCAGATCGAATCAGAGTTCACGCCGCCGCCCTGAACAAATAGGAGGCGTGGGCCACATGTCGCACATAAGCCACCGGGTAGCACGACAGAAGAACACCCAACACAGATGCACACTCCCCCATGCGAAATATGAATCTTCATGTTCACTTTTTGGTAGTAGTCGTGACCAAAAGCCATGAGTTGTGCTCAGAATGCGTTAGAAGGGGTAGATCTTTGGTTTACCATCAAATACAGATGAAATTTCAAGTATGCAAACCCAACATCTTGGAGCTTCAGTTCAGTGCCCATAGAGATTATAGTCCAAAATTGATAGACCAAAGTTATCAACACTAGTTTGGTTTCTACTTGCTTTGAAGTCTAGCATCATGCAACAAGGACTAGATTAAGATGGGGGAAGCATTAGGGTTGAGAGGAGGGAGGGCTAAGGGGAATCAAAACTCTCTGATACCATATAGAAGAATAAGTGGAATTCTATTAAGTGAATAAAACTGACTACAATGCCTAACAAACACCACTAAGCAATATGGGATAAATAATACAAGGTGTAGAAAAGAGCACATGTTAATAATAAATAGAAGCATATCTCATTAGTAACATCTAGCCGACCCAACATGACTGGGATTGAGGCTTATCTGATGATGACGATGACCAAACTAGCTGTGGATCCTTGATGTTAGTCAACGAATTAAACATTTCTAAGAAAGAATCCTCAAGGAAAGCCCACGGTTTGGCCTTAAACATCTTGAGTCGTCCGAAATCGCCAGAGCAAGCCTCTAACAACGAGAAAACAAACTTATGCTAGACTTCAAAGAAAGTAGAAACCAAACTAGTGTTGATAATTTTGGTTTATCAATTTTCATAAAATTCATTCATACCTCTCAATTAGTATTTTTTTTGTTTATAACACTTACTATCTACTTGCTTTGAAGTCTAGCATTAATGTCTAGTACTTTGGATTACTTATTTTAGTGAGAACTCTTTCTCTTGTTTTAGTACATCAAGCTTATTCTCGTTCTTACTGAATCATACCCGTCATTAATTGTGCCACAATCGAGCGTGTTTGTCCAATCGCCACATAGACACAATACAATTTATCATTTTTTTGCCTTTTGATTCAGTTCTTTTTGGTTTAATATGGTATCTACCGATATAGCCGTTTTTCCTTGCATTTTGCAGTTAGGGAAGAGGTTGTTCCCGAAGTTCCATTGATGTGACTATGCATTTTAGTATATATTTGTACATCATCATCCCTTGTTTTATTATCAAGCATTCATAAATCAGAAATCATTAAGCTTGAACATTACTGAGATTGTACTTTGATCATACCTTTCACCTTATCTTAAGCGTGCATGCTTCTTGCCCAAGGCATCATTAAGGATTGCATAGCAAGATCTATCATCTCTGTACCTCACATAGGCCTGGACTAAACAATATTCAAGCAAAAACCCTAGATTTCAAATCATCATTTAGGAATCTTCTCTAATTAGGCAAGCAGACAATACATGTTACTTGTTTTGAAATATTACGTTAAGTATTCATTCCTTTTTTGCCGCTTGTGTTCGAAATTCTTATCGCTTTCTTTCCATCTTAGATTATTTTCTTGATGTGAATCAAGTATTTATTTTCCTCATTAAGTAACAAGGTTCTCGAATGATTAGGTCATTTCATCATTGTATATAATTCATGCAACATTTGGCTCATTCACATTATTCACAACAGACATGGTATATATCATAGAATATGACAAAGAGGCATTCATCTAAGTTGCATGCAAAATATGCTTCATGATAAAGAACCACATCACTAGGCTTAATTAAACATGGGAAACAAGATTGGAGGGACGAAGGGAGAATAACAAGGCTTAGAACTTCGTTCTTACATCAAAGATGAATTGAAGGAAGAGTTGGAGAGGGAGAGCAAGATCAATCTTCAAAAGCTATAAAACTAACCGTAGATAATTAATGTATTCAAAGACTGAAACACTCCTAAGCAAGATTCCTCGAGAGAAGATAGGTATATATGTCTTTGCCATCAAACACCTCCAATCCCCAAAAGTCGCCAGAGCAAGCCTCCAAAGGTGAGAAAATGAACTTATGTGAAGAAATAACAAAACAGAGAGAAAAGACCCGTATATATATGTATGGTCAAAACTACAACTTTGCCGATTTCACTAGCTCGATGGTTCACATCGGTGAAAGCTGCGCAAAAAATTTCCACAGATTCATTTAGTGATTTGGGCTTGATAACTCGACCAATTGATTTTGCCAAAACCTCATCCATTAAAAAAAGTACCTAGGTAAAGCATAGAAAATCAAATCAACACTTGCGGTCATGGCGACTCGGCTGAGTTGCCTTGAACTCCGTTGAGTTCATGCCCTGCTCAACTTTGATCGAGTTGGTTGAACTCTAGCCGAGTTCACAAACAAATCGGGCGAGTTCACAAACAAATCTGGCGATCTGTTCTTTATGAACCTGGATCAATTTCACTCAACTCAGCCGAGTTCCTGCTCATCTCGGCTCAATTCCTGCTAATTCTTGCCGATTTCAACACCATCAACTCTGCTCAGTGCACATCAAGTCGACCAATTTTTATCACCAACTCGGTCGAGGTTAGGGTGAAGATCAACAACATAAAGTGAAGTTTCTAAACTTCATAGTCAAGTATACTCAAGCTCATTTGTTTCTCTAATCATATTATTACAAGTAAGGCACTAAGTTAACATATAATCAGCATAAACAAGGCTAGGCTGCATGTCACATATTTATTCTCTTGACCTGAGTCAAAAGAATGCTTTAAGCTCATCTTAGGTCATGTACATTCAGGCATGCATCATACAATCAAGTTCACAACATTTCTCAATTCAAACATCATACACTTACCCATATCATTTGAAATACAAATCTACGGTTTACTATTCATCATAGAATTAAATGTCCGATTTCGATGCCGTGTCCGATGGCCCAGAAACAGAAATTTTTCGAAATTTCGCACTAAATTTCGATATTTATGGCCCTAACGATTTCGACGACCAAATAAGCGAATTAAATCATGAAAATTTACCAGGATGATCTAAACGCCAAGATCTACTCAAATATGCAATAATATTTCATATTGGATATTGGGGGGGGGGTCTCCCACATTTGTAAGTGAAGGAAGCTGAACAATTTCGACAGAATTTCGATGGCAATTTCGATGGCAAAATGAAGGAATTAAGCTTTAAAATTCTGCAAACATAAAGTCTAGACATAAACACACTAGATTATATAATAAATCTATATGTTTAGAGGTTAGGGTGGGATCCATGTCTTGACGAGTGAGTGCACAAATGAACAGAATTGTCAAGTCCGTTAGACTGTAAACAACTTACAAACCCACAATTTACCACTTAGACCTTAAAACTTACAGTTGCAAGTTACAAACTTACATGTTACAACTTATATAAGTCTAGTGTTAACAACTTACAAACCCACAATTTACCACTTAGACCTTAAAACTTACAGTTGCATGTTACAAACTTACATGTTACAACTTATATAAGTCTAGTGTTAAAATTTAGTTAGGTTACATGGGTCATGTATACATAGATCAAAGAAAATGCATTATTTTTAAGTCATTTTATGTATAAATATGTGTAATAATAACAAATTTATTGTAGAATTGCAGACTTAATACTATTATTTCATAGATTCTCAAGTTTGTTTGTAGTTCATGTGATTTTCGAAAGAGAATCGCCAAAATACCTAACATGTAGCAACATCACTTAGAACTTTGTTATTTTTCATAGTATCTCTTCACATCTTTTAGAAGAGTGTAAACATAGAAAGAGGTATACATGGGCTAGGGATAGGGGAAACATACCTTAGAATCAAAGAAAATAGCCTCTATAAGCAAAAGATACAAAGAGAATCGCCAAAATACCTAACATGTAGTGGCAGCAGTCCTAGGAACAAATATCTCGAAATTTCTATCGAAATTTTGTGCCATTTCGCGAAATTATGGCCCAAACTGGGTGAAATTTGCACTGTTTTGCGAAATTTCGCACCTAAGTCCAAATTTTTAGCGAAATTTCTGCGAAATGACATCCCATTCTCTGCGTACATGCGTTTCGATGTCTGATTGAAAAAAAACCGGAAATTTCGGTCGAAATTTCGCAATTTCGATCGAAATTTGTACGATGCTATTCATGACACATGCTTCGATTAGTTCTTATACCCGAGTTAGAGTTTTTCAATTACTTAATGCATTCACATCCACCTTATTCACACAAATTTGGGTTAAGCATTATCAATTTGATTCCGTCTTTGTATTAGAGTTTCAGATCAACTCAGATGTGAAGAGGTTAGGCTAAGCAAGAAGGGTAATCTATGATTTAAGGTTAACTTCGGTTTGGGTCGTCAGACTGTGGCCATGGACCTGGAGGTAGTAGCGGAGGTGCATAGTGGCGGGGTAAAGGGTCGGCTGAGGTGGTGGTGGTGAAAGGAAGCAGAGCATAACCTCCTGGACCCCTGGTTGCATAGAAGGATCCCACCTAAGAACCACGAAAGGAGGACGATGGGGCAGGGATGCAACAGTGGGAACGTTGAGGGTAAGCGGGGGCAAACTTGGTACATGATTTGGTCGGGTAGGGTCGGATCTCTGTTGGGGCGGGTCTAGTTTTTCCGGGTCAGGTGATTGCCTTTTTTTGATTTTAGAAAATAGATTTTTGGGTCCGGGTCAGTTTGAATTGAATGACCATGGGTGGGGCTTGCCATGCCTAAGACCAACTGATTAGATCCACCTTTGGAGGTCTAGATCTAATGGTGATGCATGCAGTTTTAAAAATCCTTAACCTGATTTTCTTCTCCGATATAGATCTATCTTGTTGTGATTTTATATACATGTAACTTGGTGAGTGTCTTCATGTATCCACTAAGCACTTATGCCTGTGGTTATTCAATAATTGCATAGAAGTAATTAAAACAATTGTTAAGTCTTGACTCAGACATATATGCTCGCATTATTTGTTGATTGTGATTATTCATTTTGATTGGAATTGCGCTTTGTGACCTATTGTGTTTCTTTCAGGCAATGAAACCAAATTAGGAATGAGTAGAGGTCTTCCAGAGCCAAAACTGACTGCCATGGATGCTATGATCGACAAGTTAACGGGAGCAATATTCCTCTTTCAAATTGTAGTAGTCATTGTCCTAGGAATTGCTGGTAATGTATGGAGAGATACTGAAGCTAGAAAGGTTAGCTATAATTCCAGGTTTGGTAGCTGGTTATGTTTAAGTAAATATTTAGTATTTTTTTGGGCTATATAAGACTGGTTTTGGTTTTCCGAGATGGATCTATTCAGGGGTTCTCACCGTCTTTCCTAAAACTCCCTTTAACATGAAGTGCCTTTCAATTAACTGATCCATGTTTGTAAATTGTTTTGATTTTTTTATTTATCATCAAATGGTTTTGATTTTTCTTTGTTCAATCTTTCTTTACCGGTTTCTCTTTCTTATTTTTCCGTCGACAAGCATTTCGTAGATATTTTGACTGTTAGTAATAATTGAATAGTGATTTTTTTCTTCTTTCAAAACAGTATATCTCTCTTTTAAGCCACCTCATGTACATTTACATTTTGTTTCATTTTTCTTATTAAAACTTTATTTTTTGGGGGGTTCTGTTGCAGCAATGGTATGTCAAGTACCCAATTCAAGGTCCCTGGTACGAACTTCTGGTCATCCCATTACGGTTTGAACTTTTGTGTTCAATCATGATTCCTATATCCATAAAGGTAAAAATACGGTGTATCCTTTTCTTTTGTTTTTTTTAACCGATCATAACTGTTGATTTAGAACAATATAAGTATGATCTCAAAAGAACATTTATGATCCAGTTCTTAGTTATTGATTAGTTTCTGTTTATGTAAAAGATTGTCAATTTCTTAATAATCAAGTTTGGGTGATATAATCCACTTTAAGGATTGGTTTAGGTGAATGGATATGAACATAATTTCAGGTTTGTTGAAACTTGGTTTCCAACTGAATTTACATGTGCCCTACCCGAATCTATTCTTTAAATTTAACACTTCACTATCAGTTGGTGCAATAGTAAAATCTCCCCATTGCTCCACAATCTGTTCATTCTTTAAATATATCTAATGTTAGTGTTGCTTTCATTTGATTGAAATATAAATACATGGTCTTCATTAAGTCCAAAATAACACCAAATCACACTAATGCTTACCTCATGTCTGCTCCATTACGTTAAATATCGGAATGAGGAATTTGTTGGTCATTATGGAAAAATTAGTTTCCGTGAAGTATTTTGAAAATCTTGGAGAGATCCGGTGGAAGTTTGATAAAAGTGTGCGTAACTATTCAGGTAAAAACAGGAAATAATATGGATACCTAATATATATATATATATATATATATATATATATTTGTGTGTGCGTGTGCGCGCGCGCGCCGGCTTTGGCGCGTGTACGGGCGTGAACGTGCGTGTGAGTGTGATCAAAGAATCTACTCATATTAATAGAATATACAGCAAGGTATTGTAACCATACTAAATAATTCATTTAAACTAATGGCTAATAATATCTACTATGAATTGTAAATATATAATAAGTATTTAACATTAATTATGGTTTACATTACTATATGTATATTGTAATCTAACAGTAATTATATGGGTTACTGCAGTTTATTTTATGAAATATAATAAATAATTAAAAGTAAACGAAAATTATTAATTTTGGAAGGTGGGAGGGTATAACTCACTTGTTGTTTATTAGATGGCACACCCCTGTCCTATATATAGGTGTTGGGGTCGGCTACATTGTAGACTTGGGACTTAAAGCAGGCTATATGGACTGAGACTAACTAATTAACTTATTAACTAAATAGGCTAATAATACTTTCTCTCAGACAATATAAATACTAACTAAATTGTACTGTAAGTAAACACTAATTAGGTTGTAAATCATCATCATCATCTAAGCCTCAACCCCAACCATGTTGAGGTCGGCTACATGGATCCTTCTTTTCCAATCAACTCTGTTATGGGTCATACTTTGATCAAGATATCATCATCATCATCTAAGCCGCAATCCAAACCATGTTGGGTTCGGCTACATGGACCCTTCTTTCCCAATCAGCTTTGTTATGGCTCATACTCTGATCAAGATGTAAAGATTCAAAATCTCTGTTTATAAGCTATTCCCAAGTTAATTTAGGTCTGCTTTTTTTAGTTGTGCTTGACTCAATCACCTTTGCATTTGTCGGTCTGCGTTGCACATGCCATACCATCTTAGACGACCTTCACACAACTTATATTCGATGCTCACCACCTCTACTTTGTTTCCGATATAGTGATTTCTTAAACGACATTTTCTCGTCTTCCCGCACATCCATCTCAGCATACACATTTCAGCCACATTCACCTTGTTAAGACCTTGTTTCTTCACCGCCCAACATTCACTCCCATATAGCATGCTTGGTCATATAGTGTACTGCAAAACTTGCTTTTTAATCTGAGAGGGATCTTCTGGTCACGTACTAGTCCAGTTGCACTTATCCACATCAATTATCCTACTGTGATCCTGTGACAAACATCATCTTGAACCTCACCCTCCCTTTCTATAATAGAGCCCAAGTAACAAAATTTATCACATATTGGTACATCCATTCCATCCAACTTGAACCCACCATTCACAATTGTAGATTGGCTAAATTTGCAATGCATACATGATCACAAATTTGGTATTCGGGATATGTTTAGTTGAGTTGGAAAATAAGGAATTCGGCAATTATGCGGGAAATTCGGGTAAAAAGCAGTCAACAAATGGTAAAAATACGGTCAACGATTCAGAAAAAAGTTGGGAAAAAATTGGAGGATATATACATATATTGCATACATCTCATATGTATATATATGTTTTGCACATATATATGTGCATATATGTTGCATACACATATCTATAACTATTACATACATATATATATACACATACATATATTACACACATACACACATATGTGCATTTACTTACACAGACAGATACATATGCACCCAACCTAAGTTAGAGTGTTAATCGGTATAATACGAGAAAAGCACATATAAAACGGGTAGAAAACATTAAAACGTGAATCCTTCCCGAATAACACGGGAATAAAATGTAGTATTTGGCAATGGGAATTTCTTTGGCCGTTTAATACGTTTAGGAAAAAATTTCGCGTTTTAAACTCGACTTTTCAAAAAAGACAGAGTATGTTGTGGCTATGAATGCATATATTTAGTTTTGATTCTTCTGATCATAAATCCATTAGATTCCAATGCATTTCTCCAAAGTTTAACTTTATTATTCAATATTTCTTTTCTTTCATCAATCAACACAATATCATCAACAAATAACATACACCAAGGGATATTATCTTGAACATGCTTTGTCAACTCATCCATAACAAGAACAAATAGATAAGGGCCGAGTGCCGATCCTCAATTTACCCCAACGGTGATAGGTAAAGTTTGTGTCTCTCCTCCAGGAGTTCTAACACTTGCAGTTGAGCCATCCTACATGTATTTTATTAGGTCAATGTTTTGGATAAGCACACCCTTTTTATGCAAAACCCTATATAACACTTCCTTGGTACTCGATCATAGGCCTTTTCCAGATCAATAAACACCATATGAAGATCTCTTTTGTTTTCTTTATACTTCTCCATGAGTCTCCTTATCAGAAAAATAGCATCAGTTGTTGATCTTCCCGACATAAAATCAAACTAGTTGTCTGATACCTGTGTAATCAATCTTAGCCTTTGCTCAATAATCCTCTCCCAAAGCTTCATAGTGTGACTCATCAACTTGATATCTCTGTAGTTTGTGCAACTCTGAACATCTCTTTTGTTCTTGTAGAGTGGTACTATAATACTATTTCTCCATTCATCCGACATCTTCTTTGTCTTCATAATCTTGTTAAAGAAATTTGTTAACCACATAGCTCCTCCATCCCCCACCATACTCTTCCATGCATCAATAGGAATACCTTCTGGACCACATGCCTTTTTTATTTTCATCTTTTGCAAAGCATTCTTGACCTGGGATAGTGAAACTCGTCACATGTAAGTGGCATTTCTTGCATTCATGTCACCCAAGTCTTTTACATTGTTCATAGTATCTCCATTGAAAAGTTTATGAAAATAGTTTCTCCATTGGTTCTTTATATTATCATCCTTCACCAACACTCTGGCATCTTCATTCTTAATGCATTTTACTTGACTCAAGTCTCTTCCTTTCCTTTCTCTTATTCGGGCCATTTTATAAATATCTTTTTCCCCGTCTCCAGTGTCCAACTTCTTATATATCATCAAAGTGTCTGGACCTTGCCTCTTGAACTGCTTTCTTAGCATCTTTCTTTGCTTATTTGTATCTCTGAAAAGTTCCATCATCTCTAGATTTTGGTAAGCTCCTATAGATCTCCCTTACGAGTTTAATAGCCTTTTGTACTTCATCTTTCCACCATTAAGTGTCTTTCTGTGGAGGCCCACACCCTTTGGACTCTCCCAAAACCTCTTTGGCAATTTTTGTTATGCATGCACTCATACCTTGCCACATAGAGTTAACATCAGACTCTAAGTTCTCTCCTTGATGAGTTTATCATAAAATGTCAATTTCTTTTCCCGTCTAAGATTCCACTACTTGATCCTTCTATCTTGGCTTTTATTATGCTTACCTTTGTTGATCTTCATGTTCACATAGAAAACCACCAGCCTATGTTGGGTGGCGAGTTCTTCCCCACGGATCACTTTACAATCCTCTTTGATCAAGATGTAAAAATTCAAAATCTCTCTTTATAAGCTCTTCCCAAGTTAATTTAGGTCTCGATCGTTGGCGGCATTGAAATAATTAGCGAAATTTCGCCAATTTCGACGAAATTTTGAACATTGCTCTCTAGGGATTTGTGATCCAAAACTCTATGGGTTATGATGACAGAGACTGTGTTGAATACCTTGACGCTTACCTACTGTTGTTTACTTCTGCTCCAGATGTCACATCCTTTTAATCGAGAACCTTATGCTTCTGGTTATATACTTGAGGGTGAGTGTTTGAGTGATGAGTGCTTTATTGTAATATTGAGGGGGAAAAATAATTATATGGGCTTGTTTATCTTTTTATTCTTCTTCTTTGTCTTTAGTCTGCCTATCTGTTTGCAAGCTGACTTGGGATTCTCCCAAGCCCATGCTTGAGGGTGAGTGTTAGAGAGTCTAGGTAATATAGTTAATTAATTGTTGAGTCTTTTGCATATGGGCCTAAGTTTGTCTTGGCCCATAGGGTTTGTCTAAATACTATACGTTTCCCCATTTCTCTTATAGGGGTTTCTCTTATCAAATATATCAAATATATATATGCTCTCTGACGGTATGAAGAGAAGATGATTGCCCAAACATCTCAAGTGAGAAGGATATACTTGCACATTCACATTCTAACTCTAGTAGCGTACTTTGTGGAGCTAAAGGATCGAGATCTGCTACCTGTTGATGGTTGTGAGGACTTTTCTAGTTGCTTGGTTTGAGTCAACAGGGAACTAAAACATGTGCATTCACAGACACCTCCAAGAGCAGGGTATCGTAGGCAGGCTCTAGGCAGGGGATCATACCCTCGGGTCATCACACACCTTCTACAATTGAAGCAAAGGTTGGACCATGATCATGGGATATCAAGGCACTTGTCGGTTGGCTGTAGGTGTCTGTTCCAGGTTTGTGAAGCATGTGGCATCTTGAACGTGAATATGGGGGAAGGAAAGTGGAGTTTGGATGGGCAAGAACTGCCGTCGCACTTGGGTTTGCAAGCTGTGGTGGAGTTATAGGGGTGGATAGGAGGCATCGTGGTGTCTTTCCATCCTAACTTGTTGGACTTGCAGGTGGTTGCAGTGTTGCGGCCGTCGGGGAGGATTGTAGAGGGTTTCAAGGTGGAGAAGGGGGTTCATTTCATGGTAGCATGTGGGCACTAGACTGGTCGTTGACCATCTGTAGTAGGCGGCAACAGGTCTGCCTGCCATGGTAACCGGGCGCAAGGAGGAAGGAGGGGTGACTTGAGGAGGAGAGGAAGAAAGGATAGATGAAGGAGAAGAGGTGGCTGCAGCCTGGTGAGTGGAGACCCTCCTGGTCGTTACTGGAGCTTCCTACAGCCAGGGCTGTAAATGGGTACGGGTATACCCGTGTACCCGCAAAACCGTACCCGTCAAAACCCGTTATGGGTCCAATTGTCTAGACCCGCGTACCCGCATACCCGCATACCCGTATTGTCCCGGTTCCAATAATGGGTATAGCTATACCCATACCCGCTATACCCGTGTACCCGTAAAAATAAATAAATAAATATAAAGTTATACATTTATATATAAGTTTGTTAAAATCTATGGCTAAAAAAGTACTGGACATGATCTAACAGT
Organism: Alisma plantago-aquatica; assembly: GCA_963693085.1. Taxonomy (NCBI): domain Eukaryota; kingdom Viridiplantae; phylum Streptophyta; class Magnoliopsida; order Alismatales; family Alismataceae; genus Alisma; species Alisma plantago-aquatica. Next base: position 684,240,278 of record OY856415.1, on the reverse strand, counting down.
GGATATTTCTAACCTAATGTAGCCCAAAGATTAAAACTAACCGCAACAAACTTTCCGCTCCACTCGACCCCTCCCCTCTCATTCAGTCATTCAGCTTTCCGCAGACAACAGAGCGAGCGGACATAGAGCTAGGGCTAAGGGCAGCCGCCGGCCTCCAGGCTCCAGCCAGAGCCACCTCTCTATCGGCCATTCCGCCTCAACTGCACGCTGTAGGATCCTCTCCGTGGATCATCCCCTCAGTCAGATCATCCCCTCAGCCGCCAGCCTCCAGGCTTCAGTCGGATCAGCCCCTCAACAACCCAACGAGGCAACGACCCCGTCGCCGGATCAGCCCCTCATCAACCCGACGCTGGACGCCCGCCTCAGCTCCGCCCATCTTAAGTAAGGCTTTGCTGTATCCGACCGGAGGATCAGGTACGAGAACATGTCCACCTGGAACGGTGCGCCAGTAGCGTTTAGGACGGCGAGGAGCCTCTTCATCTTCCCAACCAACTCGGGCCTGAAGGCAGCCGACGACGGAGGCAAACCGCCTTCGATCACATAGAAAGAAGTGGCGGTGCTGATGGTGATATTCCCTGAGCGCCGCTTCGCTTCACGCAGGTTTTCCAACTCCGCCCAACTCATATATTGAATGGTTTCTTTGTGTTCTATTGGGTTATTCTGGTGCTTAAACCATATATGTGTATGATATGATTTTTTAATAAAGATTTTGGGTCAAAAGTAGGTATTTGAATGGTTTTTAAGTGTACAAAGCCTCCCAAAACAGCAGCTTTGTGTTACTCTAGCAGCTTAGTGTTACTCTAACAGCTTATATGTTGGAAATTTCGAACATTGTTCTAGTGATTAAACCATATATGTGTATGATATGATTTTTTTAATAAAGATTTTGGCCCAAAAGTAGGTACTTGAATGATTTTAAGTCCAAAAAGCCCGCCAAAACAACAGCTTTGTGTTACTCTAGCAGCTTACATGCTGAAAATTTCGAACTTCAGTAAATGTATACATCAATTTGGGCCTAAAAATAGGTCCAACCATCAATTTTAATACTTTAAAAAAAATTAACACAGAACCGTATACCCTTGGAACCGCACCGTGTACCCACATTATATGCGGTTCCGGGTATGGTGCGGGTCTGGTTACTGAGAAATGCGGGTTTAGACCCGTACCCGTACCCGCAAAAACAATTGGGTACGGTTCTGGGTATGGTCATACCCGCACTGTACCCGCACCGTTTACACCCCTACCTACAGCCAGAGTAGTTGCAGGCATCAACGCTCCTTCTCTTTCTCATGACAGCTTGTTGGCAGACGCAAGAAAGAAGAAGCAGATGGAGAGAGAGACGACTAGGTTGGGCTTGTAAGGGAGAGAAGAAGTGGAGGAGAAGAAATAGGGAAGAGAGGAGGAGAAGAGGGGGCGAAGTTTAACGGTTTCAAGAAGCTGCCCAGCCGTTCGTGATTTCAGTTCCACACACCTTGTGTGACTAGGGAGGACGGTGGGGGAAGATGACGTTATAAGTTTTAAATAAGACAGACAAATGATGACATTTAATGGAAATATTGTGAACTTTAGCTAGATTTCAAACAACCAAATAAATAGACAAATGAAGTACGATTGGTACCAGAATTTATCGGATGGTAGACTAGACCTAGGAATACTTAAACAAATTATTAACTTATTATATTGGATCAGTTTTGATCACTAATTAGTCTAGGATATTATAAGGCATTTTATGGCTTCCAAAGAGTAAAACGGTTTATCCACTCTCTAATATAATACCAAAAGTTACAACACATTATATATACTAATTATATTTAATGTTTTGAAAAATTTAAGGAATTAGATAATTAATTGCCATAATTTATTAAAAATATATAATTAAGTTATTTCTTAGATTTTTAATTATCTATAAATAATTTGATTATAAAAAATGAAGAGAGAGCTTATTATACATTATCTCACCTAAATAAAATTGTACATTGGGGTTTTAATAAATAAGACACTTTATTACACAAGGGGTACACAATTTATTTTAGAGTAAATTATAGGTGTAAATGAGTTATGTCTCCACATATATGTTAAACGTTAAATTTTTATTTAACATTAAGTTGGTCACTTATTCTTCATCATATTCAAGCAAATAAATAATGTTTTATGCAGTGTTATCAAAACCAAACCAAACCGCTCAGTTGTTGGACCACGAACTCGTGGTTGGAACGATTCGGTTCTCTCAAGCCCGAAAATGGCCTCAAAATGGCGAAAACCAGCAAACTAACCGGTTTAACTGGTTGAACCAGTGAACCGATCTCGATTTTCTTCAACTAGTCGACTCTTGGCTATGTATACCTTGAGCCCGAGGCACAATTTAATGTTTATTCCCACTTGCTCCTTTCATTTTTTCATCCCCCTTTACTCTTCCACTATAACTTGATATATGGAATGTAGTATTTGATTTGATTATTGTTTTTTTTATGCTATAGTTTGACATTCTCCTTGATACATGCCCCCCTAGTTTTTCATATATTATAGGGTTTTTTTAAAGTAATATAAGATGTCACCGCTTGAATCGGTCCAACCATTGGTTGAACCAATGAACCGAGAACCGAAAGCCTCACTATGCGCTCACCGGTTTGGTTTTGACAACCTGGTTTATACAAGAATATGCTTTATTAGTTGGGACCTAATAACAGCGAATTATTACACTATTACAATTATTGCCACATTTATAAGCCTAATCTATATATGAAAGGCCGTTGTGCATCTACGTTCCTAATACATGTATTATCATCAAAATATACGCATAAGGTATATACTTAGATTTGTCTCATTTTGCAACTTGGATCGGGTTTTTACTTACAACTATGTCATACTTCTTAGCAGGGGCGGAACCATAAAAACGCAATAGCGGGGGCTGCGTTTACAAAGGGGGACTGAGAAAAAAAAATATATACACACCAAGATTCAAACCTGCACCATCTACACAAGTAAAAGTACAAAGTACCACTTCAGTCAGCTATTTCTTTTGTTTAACATATTGTGAAACATATCTATATTAACTATAGTATTTTTCATTTGCTATAAGTGTATTTTACTTTTTTTTGGGTGGAGGAGGGGGGCTAGAGCCCCGGTAGCCCCCCTCTAGATACACCCCTACTTCTTGGGGCTTTGATTGCATTGCAAAAGATCATGAAACCTAGATCCCCTTTTGCATACTATAGGAATATAAAACCCATGATAAGTAGAATATAATGGAGTATAGTAGCTTAAAAACAAAATTTAGGCATCACAGTTGCAACCTATGGATCAAAATGCTTAGCTTTCAAGGTTGCAAGGCACCACTGTGCCAAATGTGGGCTCCCTGACACTTGACAACATGCGATTAATTGATCTTGTAACAATGGTAATTAGAGATTGCTAATTGCTTGTTTGATAACGATGATTACAAGACCATTATATAGAATGGTCTAGAAAACTTTGAAGAGGAAATATCCAAAGAATGTTATGGGGGAAGGTACAAGATTTCGTGGTAACTCTGGAAACATCTTTAACCGAGTCCCATATTCCAACAGCTCCCTCAAGCTAGAGTATACACATCATGTATACCTAGCTTGCCATGCATGTTTGATATAGAGATGGAGTAAAATGCATGTGAAGATATCAACTTGTGGAGTGCTCATCGTTTTGGATAAATAACAATCAAGCTCAATATGTTTTGTATGTTCATGAATGAGTTGAGATAAATAGAGATATTCAGCTCATCCGAGATAGAATTCACTCACTACTATCCACCACTTGCCTAGGATTACTTAATATTTTACTTTCGTGCTTGAACGAGCCACCAGTTTCTTGCCTGGTGTCTAACCAAATGTACACATTATGCAGATACCTATCACCTATCATTAATGTCTCCGACCCAATCTTCATCAATATCGTCTACTAGATGCAATCTTTGATATGCTCTATTGAGTTTTAATATGCAATACTTTCTTCGGAGCACTCTTTAAATGTCTCATGATTACGGAACAAGGGATTCAATTTCGATGCCGCTTGGACAGTGTGGGATAAAAAATTATGAGAATTTCGTCGAAAATTTTGACATTTTGCCGACCCCTACCACTTATCATTAATGTTCCTTGACCCAAATGTACACAAGCGCCGATGTCTACCACCTACCATCAATGTCCCTGACCCAATCTTCATCAATATAGTCTAATAGCTGCAATTTTTGATATGCTCTTTTGAGTCTTATAATATGCAATACTTTCTCTGGAACACTCTTTGAATGTCTCATGATCAAGGAATAACGGATCGGATTTCAATGCTGTTTCGACAGAATATGAATAAATGATTATGGGAATAGCGTCAAAATTTTTGACATATGAAATCCTAGCCGTTTTAACGCCAAAATGCGCTTATTTATGCTATAAAATTCTATATACGGTAGGTGTGGGGGGGGACTCCATGCATGTGTTAGGTAAGGTAAACGTATTGTATCCTAGGGATTTCATTGAGAGTTTGCGTTGACCAAATGAAAGAATTGAGTTATGGAATTTCTCATTAATATCTATATACATGCATGCACTTATTAGTGCTATAATATCAAGTATTGGATATGTAGGGCATCCCTCACATATCTTACTTCGGTTGACAGGTTCTAGTTGATATTGACTCAACAGTAAACCTTTGACTTGGTCCCAGGAACAACCATGCAATGTTTCCAAACAAAATAAATATCTTTTGGTGTGGTTGGCTGCCTAGCATCCTCATTGTCAGATCAATCACCATCCAAAGACATTTGTCCACATTGAAGGGAAAAACAACATAAAAATGCACTGCCTTCAAGTATTTAATACATTGAGTAATAAAAATTAGGGAATGCAATGCATGCTATTATGATATAATATAAGTATATACTAGGTATTAGTATTATATAATCAATCATGCATTTTTCATTTTTTAAATATTTTTAGGTCTGAATTTATTTTTAATTATAAAATATCCACTAATCAACAAGATCCAAGAATGTTGCCCGGATAGGGCACTTAGCTTATCTTTTTGTAGCTTTGCACCAACCGCCATGTAACAAGGGGCTTCGGAGATTGTTCACGGAACATAAGTTGTAGAAGGAGCAGTAGGAATACAGAGAAGGATGGACTTAAATTATCAGGCGAACACTGTGTTGCAATGTCATAAGAGTCAAATGCTTGCCCTTCAGTTTAAAAATAGATTTATTCAAATAAGAGAGATCCACAACACGATTAATATTTACCTGACTGACTCTCAGGTTCCCGATAACTAACCTTTTGGAAGAATGAGGTAGTAGTGGCCACTGGCCAGTGGGTGTAATGGAACACAAATGATGTTGATGTTGGTACACCTGGAGGGGGTTCTCTGGCACTCTCTGATTGGGAGGATATACGCAAACGTATATTTGACAGTGGAGCCGAAAGATCACCGGATAAAGATGTACCATCAACGGAATAAAACAGTGTATCTTCAAAGAATACAACGGAATAAATACAACAGCTTTAGCACGGGGCTTTGCCACTGGCTATCACTGTTTTGGTCCTATTGGTCACCAGTGGCTTTAGTACGGGGCTGTTTGACCTACTAACAAGAGCTACATTAAAACAATATAACTGGACAAAGTATGAAACACACTTTTTAAATTTAGACACAGCAGCCAGCAGGATGATCTAGCAGGAAATGACACTGAAAAACAGATGCAGAATCAGAGAACGTTGAAGTAGCAAAAGCCTTGTTATAATCATCAAGATAGTAGAGACCATCCAGATTCCAGACCCACATGCTCCCACCAATCATCCTCTTCGTACAACAAAGGTCCTATAGAATGTTTCAATGCCATGTGAAAAACGAAGAAGGATTATTACTTGATAATTCAAAGAGGGTAGACAGTACATGATTATATAGGAATTAGGGAAAAAACTACTACTAGTCACCCATTATGGGACTAAATAGAAATCAAGCACGGTGCAATTAGAAAAACCACTAATACAAGATTGAGATATTACCAGATTTGCTTCATTTACTTAGTTTCCATTTTCAAGTTTGTAATCAGGGTTTTCATGATTTGTGATCAAAAGCTTTAATAATGTATGCTTCATTATATGCATTGTTGCAGGTATCCCTTGATCTCATCAAGAGCTTGTATGCTAAGTTTATCGATTGGGATGAGGAGATGTATGACAAAGACTCGAACACACCTTCCCATGCTACGAAGTGAGAACTCCATATATCAGTTCACATGTTGTCTTTGCTTGCATTAATCTTGAAAAGATTATAAACTTTTGTTCACAACACTTAACAGTACAGCAATAAGTGAGGACTTGGGTCAAGTTGAATATATTCTGACAGACAAAACTGGAACGCTGACAGAAAATAAGATGATTTTTCGAAGATGCTTCATCAATGGCATTTACTATGGAAATGATAGTGGGGATGCCTTGAAAGGTATGTTGCTTTTGTGCTATGCCCTTTTCCGTTTTTGGCTTCCTCATGCTTATTTATCTATAAATTTATTTTTGCATTCAACTATCTAATATGATACCTCGTTTCCTGAATCTCACAACTCTCTGCTGAAAACATTATCTATGTCAAGATTTTTCAAAGCCGACAGAAGGAGCAGAGTAGAATGAAATTTTCTCACCTTTTCCGAATCTATACTAAGTCTTTTTACCTTATGTCCTGCCACTTTTTGGTATTAAAAGTTTACTTGACTACTGTATATTTTCTATTATATGGTAATCTCTTGACAAGTCCAACAACCACATACGGCCCTTAGATTTTATGTTGACCACCTTGCCTTTAGCCTAAATGCATTTTTCAAGATGTGCATCTGCTGCTGCTTAGTCATCTGATAGTCATTTTTTTATCTTGGACAAAACTTTCTCACGACCATGCTTTTTTACTCTGTTGTGTGATCAATATTCTCTTGCATTACTAAGATTTTATTTTATGGTATAGTCTATTTATGAGTTATTCTCCAGTCAATTGACCTGAATAGATGCCACTGAATTAACAGTTTACTTAATGGTTAGTCATGTGTTGAGTTCCACAATTATAACTAGCTTCACACATAGTTGCCTAGGTGGATGGGTGATAAATTGTCTTGTCTAGAGTGATAGCTACCTAGCCTATTTTAGCATTTGCATATATAAGGAACTTAAAATGTTAGAGAGTACATCTATTTAGTTTATTATGTGTTTTTTTATCATGAGTGGTTTCTTGTCTCATTGGTGATTTGATTCGGGGTGTCTATTGATTCCTCTCCTTGTATTAGTGGAGTAGGATTAGTGGAATACAATGATTACTCCTATATCACTTTTGACATGTTATTAGAGAAGATTATATTATCCTAAGCCTAAAAAGAGAGCATATTTGTCGGCAGGAAACCATCCTCTCTCCCTTTCTAGATGGCCTACAAGCTCTGATGCCTTCCACTACTACTGCTTCGCCATTGATCTTCCCGCTGTGGTCATCCGTTCCCTTTGTGTAGTCATTTTATGAAAGGGACAAGTACAAGACCACATGACAAACCCAATTGGATTGGGGTTTCATATACTAATTGGCCAAACATACTTGGGCCCATATATATAAGAAATTTAGTCAACCAAACACTCATATAACACTCCGTAAAGTTGGATATCACGAATCACATGCCGATTTGCAGACAGACATAAAGATAGACATGATCACAAAGGAAACCATATGGACTCAACTAGATAAAAGCAGCCAATACAAGAAAACCACTCCACCTCAATCTTGCAATTGAACATCTATAGCCCTCTTATTTTATAAAACAGCCTACATATTAGCTCTCCCTAGAACATACCCAATTTTATTTCTTATATTTGGATTCATATCCCAACATGTACTCAGTATTGAAATTCTCCCCTAAAATTTCAATGTGCTCATGAACTAATTGATGTGGAACACATCTTGAAGAAGAAGAAAGAAGAAGATAAATGAAAAATTCTCAAAATTCAATTCATTTTTAACTGCATGGACAAAGGCCTCAAGTTGGCTTTTATAACACTACATGACTTGACCTTGAAGTAATGGAAATAAATTCTATTTGACAAATTTCGGAATTAAACAAAACCTAAAATAAAGAAAAGCATAAAACATTTACGACTAAGTAAATTAACTAGATAATTTGCGCTTAGGTCCCTAAATATAAAAATAAAGCAAAGACAAATAAAATAAAGCCGAATATGTCCTACATCAACTCCCCGGGGTTCAAATGACGAGCCACCGGTGAGTTAGGTACATATCCTACGTAGGCTTTCCCAATAGTGGTCGGTGGTAGGATAAATGGATTGGACGCCGCCGCGCGATCAGAGTTGCGGAATTGTCAACCTCAAGCATGCCATAATGTTCACGCGGTCATAGAGATTTTATCTTTGGAGCATCTGCAAGCATTGACAATACCAAGGCGGCAGTGTAGCCATCATCAACTAGAAGAGCATACATGTCGATTAAGGGCTTTGATACTTGGCATGGTGCAAGGTTGACATCATCCTCTAAAGGAGGCATCGAGGAATGCATGGGTACGAGATCAATACGGATTGGATTGTTGACGTCATCCTTTGTTGGGGTTGGTGGAGGCACTGTCTCTGACTCGTCCTTGTCAGTTGCTGAATCATAAGTGGGAATTGCATCTGCATCATCTTTTTCATCAACCTCGTCTGCATTGTTGTATCTCTGGTCATTCGAAGGTATGAATTGTTGCACGAACAATGGATGCAGTTCAGTCCATGTGTAGACATGATTGACTAGTTGTTGGTTGTTCCACTGTGCTAAAGCAGCTCCCCGAAACTTATCAGTGGCGATCAGGAGTTTCGTTACATCACCCATGGTTTTGGATATTTGGAAATATTGGTCGGCACAACGCAACCAATCAAGCACAATCTTGGAGTCACGCTCACCATTGAACTATGGTATCTTCCTGTGTTGTATCTTGACATGGCTGGAGTACAGAGTAATCTAATTTCCGTGCTTGCTCAAGAGTTGCATCCTATTATTGCGGGCTAGATGTTGCATATATTTGTCTTGCTTCTGTGCAAAGTCATCAAGTCGACGTTGAATATTCGCCAGAGTTGAACGAATTGCGTTCACCTTGTAGTCAACTTGTTGAAGAGTCACCATGATTTTCTTGGGGAAGAAAGCCTCTTTGAAGTTAATGTAAAGGCGGTACCTCAGAAGGAAGGTTGATCCACTGTGCCCTGACCCTACGCGGATCCAACTAGCAGACTGGACGCCGAATGATTGTTGCTATAGATGCCGTTGCTAGGCGGGGAGCAGTCTGGTGAGAAGGACGTCTGGAGAGAGGGGTGTCTAGTGGCTTGTGCCTTTGCGGCTTTGATGCTGAGCGGAAATGAGTGTCAGCAGGATGGGGGGAGAGCTTTCAGGCGCAAGGGCGGAAGGTGACTTGCAGTTGGTTCAGGAGGACTTGGGCGTGAAGAGTGACAGTAAGGTGACTTGCGGTTGGGTCTTAGGATGCCGGTAGAGGATTGTCGTCTGGGATTAACATGGGGGTAGGTAGCATGATCTGGTGGTGTGGGGGACTCTGACTGGGGATTTCACACAGAAGGGAGCAGGCTGTTGGGAACATGTAGGATACCTTTTTTTTCTTGCCAGTGTTGAGGTCGTCGTGCTGGAGGCTGACGGGAGGCTGGCCGGTTCTGACAGATTGGTGTTCACGTTAAGGAAGTCAGGGGGCGGGTGGTTGGCTGTGGGTCGACACTGTGCTGGGTTGGCTTTGGCGGAAGACGAGTTTGATCAGGGATTGAGTGGTTGCGGTTTGCGGGATGGACCTGGGAAGGGGTTGCGATGACTCTGGATAAAGTGAGTTGGGCGCCGGGTTGCAACAGTGGGTATTGGCTTGGACAGGGACAAGCAGAAGCGAAAACTAAAGAGATGGCGTTGTACGGGTGTGCGGCTGTTGGGGGCAGTGGGATAGAGGAGGCTCGCGAAAGTGGATTAAGACAACGGATGTGGGAGAGAGATCGTGAAAGCAATGGAACCTGAAGGAGGGTTGCGGTGGTCAGGCTGTAGGGGGGGTATTAATGGAAGAGTGTGAGCGTGGTGGCTTGGTTGTTGCGGCGGGAAGCAACAAAGGTGGCTGTTGACGGAAGTAAGAGGGGAAAAAAGATGGACAAAAATTTACTGTTCCTCGAGCAAACAGTAATCAGAAGGGTCAAAGAGAAGAAAAGAGGGGGAAGAGAAGGAGGTCGTGCCCTAATAATTTAGGGTCTGTCTCTTATACTACTTGATGTGGAACACATCTTGAAGAAGAAGAAAGAAGAAGACAAACAACAATTTCTCAAAATTCAATTCATATTCAACTACCCGGACAAAGGCCCCAAGACTGGCTTTTATAACACTACATAACTTGACCCTGAAGTAATGGAAATAAAATCCTATTTAATAAAATTCGGAATTGAACAAAACCTAAAATAAAGAAAAACATAAAACATTTACGACTAAGTACATTAACTAGATAATTTGCACTTAGGTCCCTAAATATAAAAATAAAGCAAAAACAAATAAAATAAAGCCTAATATGTCCTACATCACTAATACCTCTGTAATTTATGCAATCCTGGATATCCCATTTCACTTTTTAAACCAATGTTCAAAATTTTGACAAAATTGTTGAAATTTTGGCCGAAATTTCTGTTTATGTGGCAATCGGACATCGAAATTGACTGACGAAACTCTTGAAACAGGCAGATCATCGAATTTTTTTCTACGTTTTCATATACTATGTACTATCTTGAGCATATTTTTTTTTGCACAGTTTTGTGTTTTTAAGTTTATATATTGTGCTTGCAAACCATAATGACTTAATTCATTGATTTCACCATTGAAAATTAACATAAAAAATCCCCATCGAAATGCCCATCGAAACAGTTTAGTGTCATTCACTAAAAAATGATGAGACCCCACCCCCTACATATCCAATATGAAATATTATTACATATTTGAGTAGATCTACACTAGTAGATCATTTTGGTAAAATTTCATAGATTAATTCGTTTATTTTGCCGTCGAAACGCCAGGAACGCATTTATCGAAATTTCTGTCAAAATTTGTCGAAATTTCTGTTTCTGTGGCCACCGAAACGACATCAAAATCGGACATTTTCTTCCTTGTTTTAAACTGTAACCTGGGTATGATTGCTCCATTTATCAAACATTTTCCAATATCAGTCATCTTTTAAAGAACATTGTTAACAAACACCAATCCCTTCTCCCCGATTCTTCTTCATACCTCAAGGGGTTACCATTTAATATATCACCCTGTGAACATGTACTTATCTGGCGTGTGTAAGTCTTCTTTCCTTGATAGAAAGGCAACTGAAATCATATAAGGTATATCCAGTACATGGTTTGTGGATGTTTCTCTTCATTGATTGTTACCTAGGAAGCACAAACACTTTTAGACAGCCCCCGTGTCCGTGTCAGACACGTTTTGGACACGTGCACTTCCTGGACACAGCCCAAAACGTTTTGGACACGGCTGGGACGTGTCCAGATCATTTTGGTCTTTTTTTGCACCCTGGACACAGGTGGACACTGCCCGGACACTTCCTGGACACATCACTACAGCAGCTGCTGCTGCAATAGTCTATTCTAGAGTGCATTGTTGAATGTACAGCTACTGTTTATGTATTATTACTGAAAAAATGTAGCATACAGCTGAGATCTGATCACAATACAAACAAACCTATTGGAAAAAAGCAATATGTAAAGTCAAGGCTGAATCAGATATTATGAAATAAATTATAGTCTAATAAATTGGTTATCAGTAATACGAACTCATATATGTATTCTGTAATATACTATTTTTACTACAAACACGTGTTTCATTTTTTACTTCATGTTGTTTTTACTACACACACCAAGGCACATCTATATCTATATAAGATTATACATTCATAGACACATTAATATGGACAGATTTGAAGATAAATTCCAGTTCATACATATTACACCTACGTGTATATGTAAAAAAAATTCCCCACATCCAATGCTGTGTCCGTGTCCTACATTTTAGAAATTTACCGTGTCCCGTGTCCGTGTAGTGTCTGTGTCTAGAAACGTATATATGCTTCATTGATTGTTACTGTTATTAATTTTGCCAACACTCTATCAACTCAATCCTCAATGAGTCTCACTTGGTAACGGTCTTTCTTTGCTAGAATAGAATATGTTCTTTGAGGCCGTAGGCCCTGACTAGAACATACGAGCCTGACAATGTATGAAAGCTTTATGCATGCAAAAATTCAGAGAAAAATGGTGTAGCAAGTAACAAATACTTGTCAAGTGTACACAACTAGATGCGTTGTAGCATCAAGGTGCCCAAAGTCCTCACCACTTTTTCCTGTGGGTTCCCAAGTCTATTAATATGATATGACACTGATTGTCACGTTAGTGTTCTTACCCCAATTCCAATCCCACTACCTAGATAGTGGTAGAGGGATTGAAACACCCGTCCCTGGGTGACCCGAAGGAAATAACACACTGACATATACAATAAGAAATAATAACTCGGAACAGTGACATATACAATAAGAAATAATAACTCGGAACATGAAAGATTTATAACAGCTAATCAACTCGATTCATGATTTAGTCAACTAGTCCTTGTCATCAGAGTAGTCGAGAGTGGAAGCAAATCTTAATCCTTTTTGGCAACCTATTTGCCTAATAGGGATAAATCATGACACGCGGTCAGTGCAAACGCACAAATACATTGTCGGTGAAACAAATGATATTACATAATAAAATAGGCTCTTGCATTTATAAAATAAACGGGAATGAAACATTAAATGAAAACAAATCTTTCAAGAAAACACCATGCATTTTATAACAATTTTTCCATTATACAATTTACATGTCATTATTGTCAAGTATATAGGTATTAGACCTTGTCAGCACCCAAAGGTGAGAGTCTGTTTACCTCCACATTAAATCCATTTACTGCACCCGAAGGTGTGATTTTTTTTGTATTAATGCACATTAGGCCCGATCTACACTCAAAGATGAGGGCTTGTTTGTACATGTGTATCAAATCCTATGCATTAAACCCTGGGTACACCCAGTGGTGAGGGTCTTTTTGCATGCCAAATTTCAATGTCATTGTATAATGGATTTCTAATTTATGTTCAAGGGTTTTAGAATATACTTATAATGAAAAATTGGAACATTGTATCATAGGAAGTCACTTATTTCATCCAAATACTACTATATGCCAAGAGAAAGGAAATAACTGATACAATACAAACAAGCACTACCATACATATGTCAAGGAGGATAATTAGTGTACCTTCACCAGAGTTCAGAGTAATAAGATCCTTGGAGATCCATAGTAGGTCAAAGCCAAATCGTGGCACAATAAAGGGTATGCATGCATTAGTATTCTAGTCGTCAATATGCTGGGTCACAAGGACCAAATCAGGGCTTTCTTAAGTCTCATTATTGTTCTTAGGTGTGGTACTCCATCAAAACCAAGTTTCCGTATTATCAAGTTTTGAGACCATCATCATATTCCAACATGTCATTATCAAAGTTGAAGGATATCCACACCTAATCCATAATGAGCACTTAATCCCCAATCCATCATCAAAGGTGCTAACTTTTCAAATCATGACATGGTTCTCAAATCAAAAGAGGGAAAACACATGATTTAATACCCTCATGTACAACATATTATCACCAGTTTAGGGTTTTATACCCACCATCAAGATCCATCATCATTTTTGGGCACTAAGTCATATTATTGAGATTAGAAACATTGTTGGGGTTTCGTCCCACCGTTATCCAACTTATGTCAACATGGTTTAAGTCTCAAAATCTAATCATTAGAGTCCAAGATTAGGGTTTCCAGAGATTAAATGCCATGGTCAAGTTATTAGATAATTTGGGTAATCAAAGGATCAAGTTTTAGGGATATCAGTGATATTAAGAATCAAGGTCTGAAAACCATTTTTAAAAGATTCATTGATTTTTTTTGATAAAAATGGACTACTGGTTCATATTTTTTGAACATTGGAATCAATGTTCAAAATTTCTACCAAAATTTCTGTTTCCATGGCAATCAGACATCGAAATTGACTGATGAAACTCTCGAAGCAAGCAGATCATCGAATTTTTTTTCTACCTTTTCATATACTATGTACTACCTAGAGCATATTTTTTGGACAATTTTGTGTCTTTAAGTCTATATTTGTACTTGCAAACTATAATGACTTAATTCATTGATTTCACCATTGAAAATTGACATCAAAAATCCCCATCGAAATGCCCATCGAAACAGTTTAGGGTCATTCACTCAAAAAGGACGAGACCCCACCCCCACGTATCCAATATGAAATATTAGTACATATTTGATTAGATCTACACTAGTAGATCATTCTAGTAAAATTTCATAAATTAATTTGTTTATTTTGCCATCGAAACGCCAGAACGCATTTATCGGAATTTCTGTCGAACATTCTGTTTCCGTGGCCACCGAAACGACATCGAAATCAGACATTTTCTTCCTTTATTGGAAACAAAAGATATCATTTTTAGAAGAGTCGAGCAATTTAATTAGATTCTTGAGTAGTGAGGAGGAAAGAAGACCTGGGCCAGATTGTTAGGCTGCAATGCTTGGAAGGGCCGCTGGCTCGCCTGCACTGATCTCGCAACACAAGGCCCACGAGGCCCAACACGACGAGAGAGGGGGGGATTGAGATCGTCCCTTCATGTCTGCAGCCCTTCTGTGCGAGATCAGTCCTGAGCCGCCGCGGGCTACCACTTCGGCGAGCTGTAGCTAGGTCCATGCCTCAAAAGCACATGTTTCGAAGGTGCCCTCTCCATCCCTACGCCTCTAGAGCTGGCGACGACTATTCTAGGGCCGTGACTCCTCTTGCTTCTCTAGATCCGTCATTTATGGAGTCGGCGGCAAGGTGGCGGCCATGAACAATAGGAAGGTTGGCATTTTGGGCTCAAAATACAACGAAAGAGTGTAGGGAAAAAAGGGTTGAAAGGAGCGAAGTCGAAGGAGGTTTTTTTATAGGATTTAGGGGGCTAGATCTAGGGTTTTGAACTTTGAGTTTTCTTAGAGGAAAAAAAATGGCGGCAGGGAGCTTACAAACCATGATATCAACACCAAATCCGCCCGTTTTAAGGATGCTTCGTGTCGGGTCGACAAGAGGAAGGCAATGAGAAACATAGAAAGGGGAATGAGCTTGCCACGAGGGCAAGATCAGGGGAGGAAAACATGCCCCACTTGACCCTACTTTCCCAAATGAGGTCATAGGTTGAAGACAACCTGGGCCACGTTGGATCTTTTTTTTTGGGGGGGGGGTGAGCTGCCCACCATGGTGTGGTTTAGGGTTGAAGAACCCGGTTCAAAGGAAAGTGGCCGGTTCGAACTATTGGGCCAAGCCCAACAAGCAAAAAGGAGAGAAACAGGGAGGAAAAATTAGGATTTTCTGCCCCAGATTTTCAGAAAAGCATATAAAATTGTAGGAGTCCTCAAATGAGCTGAAATTTTGACCACAAGTTCATCATAAAGGGTAGAACACATGTGCTAAGTTTCAAATTTAGAAGATCAAGAATGACCATGAAATGAATCAAAGGATTTGAGAGTATATCCCAACTAGGATTTTATGAATATAGGTGTATCAAATTTATTCGAACCATGGGAAATATTAGCAGTAAGAAAATCAAGTCAATTGAGGTTAAATGAGTAGTTCGATCATAATTGTGTCAAAATACACATTGTCACACTGATGTCATTTCTTATGGTCTTAGTGATCAAACTAAAGGTTGTTGTCTGCATCAGGTGCATGATACTCTATTATTGCAGTTTCATATCCTTAATGTCCACTTTTTTGCTTTGGTGTTGCGGTTTATAATCAGTTTTCTATGTTAGGAGCAATCCTATCCTTATTAGGCTTTCATGATACTACCTTGCGGTTTATAACAGAATGTCCTTGCAATAATAGGTAATCATAATATGTATAACAAGGTTTGGGGGATAGTTTCAAATAAGAAAACGAGAGACATAGTCGAACCAAGTAGTCAAGGCCCTCAATCGAGCACCTTGGTGCCTTGAAATGTGTGGCAACTGATATAATGTCCATTAGATAATTCATCAAGGCAGCCCTAGTTGGTCCACCAAGAGCCTGTTTTTAACACAGTTTTTGTTCTCTATGGCGGGGGGGGGGGGGTAAGATCCCCCTTGGTGGGATTCTAATAATAATAGATCAGTTTGATTCTTATTTATTCATTTATTTTCCCACCATCATAGGTAGATTTATATTGTGCTTCTATTACATTTTCTAGAGTTGAATCAATCACCATTTTTCTTCTCTGTAGATTTGTTTGCTTTTAATCTCCCCCATGTATGTTTTTCACCGTCTTAGGTAGATTCATGTTGTGTTTTTGTCACACTTGCTAGAGTAGAACTACTCGTTGTTATTTGTCTCTTGTACATTAATTTCAGAGAATTTATTTAGATTCCCTGTAGAGGGTGTCTGATTCTACAGAGTTTCTGTTAGCATTTTTCTCTACCAGGAAACACAATGACACTGTTTTTGGTAATAAACTAGAATAAAGTGTTGCAAACAGAAGAAAAATCAGCTAAATGTTTTTCTAGCACCAGGATGTGTAGCAGATTACTGATTTACTCAACTTTTTATCTTGACTGGTAGTTATGGTTAGATCACAATTTCTTACCGGATTGAGATTGTTTTGGAACTTGAAACACAATGACACTGTTTTTGGTAATAGACTAGAATAAAGTGTTGCAAACAGAAGAAAAATCAGCTAAATGTTTTTCTAGCACCAGGATGTGTAGCAGATTACTGATTTACTCAACTTTTTATCTTGACTGGTAGTTATGGTTAGATCACAATTTCTTACCGGATTGAGTTTGTTATGGAACTTGAGACAGCCATTCTATTTGGAAAAGAATTTCAAAATATTAAAATCTTGATTTCTCTTACTATTTTTTAATAGATGGTGAGTTGCTGAATGCTGTCACAATGAATACCCCGGATGTTATCAAGTTCATAAAAATAATGTCACTTTGTCACACAGTAGTACCTTATCGGAGGTAATTTCAGTAATTCTTGCCAGCTGTGTGTGCTATTCCTTTCTCATATTTTTGTGTAGTTCAGTCTGGCTATGTACAAATTAAATTTGTTGTAGGTATATAAGAGCTTCGTTCTGAAAATTAACATTTGTTGCTGAATGCAGTCAAAGTGGTTCGGTATCATACAAAGCCCAGTCTCAGGATGAAGAGGCTCTTGTTAATGCTGCGGCATTGTTGCACATGGTTCTAATCAACAAGACAGGGAGCAAGCTAGGTGATTCATCATCTGTATTTATTTGTTTTGTTGGTATGACATCGATTTAACTGGTATACATTGATTGATTTTTTTTCCTCCTATGATAGAAATCAGTTTCAGTGGCTCAATTTTGCAATATGAAATTCTGGACATATTAGAATTCACTTCAGACAGGAAACGAATGTCAGTTGTGGTTAAGGACATGCAAGATGGAAAGACACTGCTATTATCAAAAGGAGCTGATGAAGCCATTTTTCCATGTGCTGCTACAGGTAACATCTGTTCTATTTCCTTCTTCCTTTTCAGCTTAAGGCTTAAACAAAACATCCGCTACAGATGAAATATTCATCCAACCTTTTGCATCTTCCTTTTCATTCAGAAGAAGGCATAATATATGGTCTCTGTCTGGATATCTAAAATAGGAGCTATTTATTTCCAAATTTCTTGAATTCGATGTTAAAGAGTATATATTAGCCTATTTAGTTAATAGGTTAATTAGTTAGTGGGCTTTTGTATCTCAGCCCGTTTAGATTACTTGCGTCCTAAGTCTTAGGGCGTCTCCCTTCTCCTATATAAGGAGAGGGCGTCCAGTCTTGTATTCATCCCATTGCATTCAATACAATCTTATTCTTCACATGGTATCAATGCGGTGAACAAAAACGGCAGCGTGAACAGTAACGACGACGTGAACAGTAACTCCGGCGTGAACAGTACTCCACGTGAACAGTACGACGGAGTGAACAATAATTCCTGCGTGAACATAGCGCGTTCGCTCCTGAGGGAAACCTAGCCGCCACCCCTCCTCCCTCTCCTTTCCGGCGCGCACGCAGCCCTAGCCGCCACCCCTCCTCCCTCTCCTTTCCGGCGGGTACGCAGCCCTAGCCGCCGCCGCTCGTCTTTTCCAGAGAGCAACCGAGGGGAAGAACCCCCACCTACGGGCGGCCGCCGCCGTTGCCATGGCTTAGGCCGGCTACCCGCCAGGCATCTCCCGGCCTCTGGCTTCTCCTCTTTCTTAATGATTTAATTTTTCTTTCCGTACACCGGCTATCTCCGTCTCGGTGCAATCAACAACCACAATCAAGCCGCCGTCGACAACAGCAGATAACGTCACCATCAGTCACGCCGCCGCATCCTCCTGCATCCGGTGCAAAACGTCCCGACCAACAGCAGAGCCGCTGGTTCCCAACAACAATATTGTTGTCGCCGTTGGCCGCAACCATCAACGGAGCCGCAACCGCCACCAATACTAGGAGCAGCAATCAAAGCCATCGCAATCGCAACCATCGCCTCTGTCGCTGCATTGCTCTGACGTCCTCAGCACTAGCCTTTGCCGCCTCACATGGAGAGGCTCCGCACTTGACTCCGCATGCAGCCTCATGGCATGCAATATCTCCGGAGCCGTGTAGGAGACCGATATCATCTTCTTTGTTGCGGCCAAGTGCTACATCAGCCGAGCGACACAATCATCGCCATCTTTCGTGCCCGTCCGTTGTTGAGTTGCTGCCTCATTATCCAGCAACCGTATCCCCAACCGACGATCACACTCTTCAGTCGACGTTGCCATCATCCAGGCCCCCTGGCTTCTGCTCCATCCTGCTACTGCTGACATCCATTATCCATTTCCATCGTCGTTGAGTCCTCATTGTTGCTTCCCTAACACCATCACCTATCCCTGGCCAAAGCACTCCACCATATTCAACCATGCCATCCATTATCCATGGGTCATATCTTTACTAATCGGATCCAATTTTAAGCCTAATCGGATTTCCTATCCGGATCTTACATTGACCCATTTAGCATATTCTCTCTGGTTATCGGTTTCATTCTCCACATATTACACATCTCCATATCACAAAATCCTCTCGAATCCACCAATTCCTTTCCCACCCACCCATATCATGTGTGTATCCCTTTCCACAGTGCGGGGGTGGGGTCATATATCCATTTCTCCACACCAAACACTCACTCTCGTTGTATTTGGTGTGCGGGGGGGATAAAGAGGAGAGGAAGAGATGAGAAGAGAGAGAGAGAGAGTGTGAGAGAATATGTATGAGAGAGAGAGTATGAGAAGAGATGATATATGTATTCAGTCTATATATGTTCCAGACTATTATCTTCATGGAGCTTCGCATTGTTCAACACATCCGTTCTCTACTTCCAGACAACAATGAAGGATCTTCATACAACAATGAAGGATCTTCATTCAGCGTCAACACCGAGCTATCCGCGTTCGTACTGCGTTATGTACGTCAGGTGTTGATGGTGTAGTTCAGTTGTATTCACATGAGACGGGTGCTTCTTGAGATTTTCAGAAGCTCAACAAGCCTGCCAATCTACTTCTGCAAGGCTGATTCATCCAGTTTATCTTCACCGAGCTGCTTCATCACATCTTTTCCGAGCCGCATCTGCTATTTCGACATCACTTGTTGCTGATCTACTTGGGACTTTCCTTGATGGATGATATCTCCTTTCTTGTCAAGCCCCCAAAGTTCATGCGACGGAGTTATGGTGCCTGCATCGTATCACCAGCATATCGTCCGTTCGTGTTCGTGCCATGTTATGCACGTCTTCTCAGACAATTTGAAGATTCCGCTACTGCTACATCGACATTGGGCATTCACGTTCGTGCCGCGTTAAGTACATAATCCAATGAAAATGACGTAGTTGTGGTATTGATGATCGTCTGCTCCAAGTGGTGAATTGCTGCTGCAGTATTCAGGTTCCATTTCAGATGTTCTTCATTCCAGATGCACTCCAAAAGACCTTCATCAAAGCTCGAGGATCTCCAACCTGCAAAATACAATTTCAAAGAAAAGAGGCGCTGTCATATGATTCAGGGGGAGTATTGTTTAAGGGGGAGTATCAATCTTTTGTATGGGGAGTGAGATTTATCTTTTCCTTCTTTCATTTATCATTTCTTTTATCGAGTCTTGTAACCTCCAAGCTTTGGACATGTGTTTCACCCATGCTCCAGCTTGAGGGGGAGTGTTAAAGAGTATATATTAGCCTATTTAGTTAATAGGTTAATTAGTTAGTGGGCTTTTGTATCTCAAACCGTTTAGATTACTTGCGTCCTAAGTCTTAGGGCGTCTCCCCTCTCCTATATAAAGGAGAGGGCGTCCAGTCTTGTATTCATCCCATTGCGTTCAATACAATCTTATTCTTCACATTCGACTTGACTTTCAAATTAGGGACAGGGTACTCCTGTTCCTTCTATGCTGTGTCACATGAACATTTTTGTTTACAAACAAAGAATCCTCGTTTGTGGGATAGACAAATCAAATTTTTTAGGGTGCCAAGTAGATTTTACTATCTGTTTGAGAATTTACTGTTTCAGTTCTTTCAGTTAGAGCTGGCTTTAGTAAAATGGAGACAACAAATAGGTCCCCAGTGATGAGTACAATACATATTATAGATAAGAACGGAATGTACATACTAAAAGAAAATGAAGATACACCAACTCAATAAAGGCATACTGGCCAAAAAGACAACTTATCTGGGACATGCCAGTGGCTGTTGATAATCTAAGTAAAATTCCTAAGTCTAGTACCAAATAACGAATCAACAAGTCAGGTCTTCAGAGTTTCAGACTTGGTTTGACTAACACTGGTATCTTGTTCGTGGAGTTTTTCTTTCTCACGGTACAACTATCAACCTCAATTGATGTAACCCTAGATTAGAAGCAATATGGACAATTTGATATCAGACCTGATTGGAAGAACCCGACTTTTTCAAATAGATACGAATCCCCAAGCACTCATTTGTAAATTGTACTGGCTGTATACTATTCACCAAAAAGGAATTTGAAACCATATTGCCTCTTTCTCTTTCATGTGAACGGTATACCACCAATGCAAATACTTTGAGATAGTCAGTCCCATGCCAGTGAATTTTGGGGTGTTCCTCAGGCTTATAAGGTGTGTGATCCCTTCACTCATCGCCAATTGGTTGTGTTTTTGCACTTGTTATTTTGGGTAGCGTGTAGTCCTCACACTTGTTTCACAAGGTTCACTCTCTTACCATATGAGAATGTGTGGTATTCAACTCAAAACTAATTGTCAATGAGTAAAGAGACCACACACTTTATAAGCCCAAAGAATACCTTAGAACTCAGCTGCATGTGACTATCTCACAGATACAATGAGCAGTTACAAACCCATGCATATATTACATACAACCATCTAACATCTTAGAAGCCTTTTAACATTTAGATGCCATTACATCTATACTTTATACATTTTTTCCTCTCTTGTAGTTCTTTTGAGTTTTGAGACTATTATAAAAAAGCTCGTGTAGACTTCATCTGATCCATTCATCACCCATTTAGATTTGGAGGAAATAGTGCATCAACTACAGATGAATTATGATTACGCACCTGATGCCTAGAGATGCAAAGATCTCAGGAAGGCTAAAGAAGACCTGGAAACCTGGCGCTCCTATGAAGTGGAGATTTGGAGAGAAAAATCCAAGGTGATCTGGGCGGAATGGAGAGAGAAATACGAGGTTCTATCATGCAATTGTGAGAGGTAGAAATAAGAGAAGGATGGTCAAGAGGATTAGGGGTACATGAGGCATGATGGTGGAAGACCCAAAAAAATGAGGGAAGAAACATCCTATTATTATGCAAAGTTCTTTTCAGAGAAGGACCAGAACAATGCGACAAAGGATTGGGGTTTCCTAAGGGGGGTGGAGGAAGTGATTAATACAGACGAAAACCTGATGATCATGGAGATACCTCAGATGGAGGAAGTCTTTAACACTTTGAAAGAAATGGATGACAATACGATACTGGGGCCGGATGGGTTCACTCTGCTGTTCTTCATTGCAGTGTGGGATGTGGTTAAACACGATATCTGGGAGATGATGAAGGTGTTTTTCCAGGGGACGAAGGTACATCGGAGCCTGTTGTGTAGTCATCTTGTGCTCCTACCAAAGGTGGATAATCCATGTTATATGGGGACAAACTTCCGACCCATTTCAGTAGAAAATGTGACTGTGAGGCTGATGGCCAGACTGCTCAATGATAGATTAGCTAGAGTGATGCCAAAACTGATATCCTTGGAACAAGGGGCCTTCATGAAAGGACGAGATATACATAGCCTGATCAGACTAGCACGAAAACTGATGCATGATATATATACTACAATAAATAGGAGGATGTTAGAGAGTCTATATTAGCCTATTTAGTTAATAGGTTAATTAGTTATTGGGCTTTTGTATTTCAGCCCGTTTAGAATACTTGCGTCCTAAGTCTTAGGGCGTCTCCCCTCTCCTATAAAAAGGAGAGGGCGTCCAGTCTTGTATTCATCCCATTGCGTTCAATATAATCTTATTTTCAACATGGTATCAGAGCGGTGAATAGAAACAACGGCGTAAACAATAACGATGGCGTGAACAGTAACTCCGACGTGAATAGTACACAACGTGAACAGTAACTCCGGTTTGAGCAGTAGGCACGTGAACAAGAATTCCTGCGTGAATAGAGCGCACTCACTCCTGAGGGAAACCTAGCCGCTATCCCTCCTCCCTCTCCTTTCCGGCGTGCACGCAGCCCTAGCTGCCGTCGCTCGTCTTTTTCAGAGAGCAACCGAGGGGAAGAACCCCCACATGTGGGCGGTCGCCGCTGTTGCCTTGGCTTAGGCCGGCTGCCCGCTAGGCAATTCCGGTCTCCATGGCTCTCCTTCCACTTTCACATAGATCAGTATGTCGGCGCTAATTCCCGACCTACGATCTATGTTTTCCAAATCCAAACCTTGAAGCTGGTGATCTCCTTTCCGGCCATCACATATCCACTGCCATCGTTGCATCATTACCCGCCTTCCACCTCTGTTGCCCGTATTCCACGAACAACAACAGTGACATTATATTCTCAACGCCTCCGATCGACATCCATCCAGCAGCAATCCTGCCGCCGACCTCTAAGTAGCCATCTCCGCGCCTTCGCCGCCTATTGACGCTACTATCACCATCTAGCAGCAACATCATAAGCGCTGCCAACCGCTGAAGCAGCAACCATAATCACCATCAAGCAGCAATCAACCGTCGTCAACCTGCTACCCGCCGCCCAGAAAGATCTCGCTATTACCGACATCAATTCGGTGGTACCGAACTTGGTATAGGCGCAATTATCGGCGGCGACATCAACTCGGTAGTACCGAGTTCTGCACATGCCATCTCCCGACGTCCTCAGCATCAACCTTCATCGCCGCTCGTGGAGAGGCTCTGCCCTTGGCTCCACATGCATCCTCTTGGCATGCAATATCTCCGGAGCCGTGCAGGAGACCCTTTGTCATCTCCTCCGTTACAACCAAGTGCTACATCAACTGAGTGACATAATCCGACCATTTTTTTTTGCTACATCCCGCAAGCTGTTGCTCTTCATCACCTTCCCGGCTATCTTCATCACTCAACCATCACCTCCCATCTATGTCTACTCCCAGTTATTAATTCCCCCATATTCATTATGCCTATTCGGATCTTACATTGACCCATTTAGCATATTCTCTCCGGTTATCGGTTTCATTCTCCACATATTACACATCTCCATATCACAAAATCCTCTTAAATCCGCCGATTCCTTTCCCACCCACCCATATCATGTGTGTATCCCTTTCTACAATGCGGGGGGTCATATATCCATTTCTCCACACCAAACACTCACTCTTGTCGTATTTGGTGTGCGTGGGGGGGATAGAGAGGAGAGGAAGAGATAAGAAGAGAGAGAGAGAGTGTGAGAGAGAATATGTATGAGAGAGAGTATGAGAAGAGATGATATATGTATTCAGGCTATATATGTTTCAGGTTATTATCTTCATGGAGCTTCACATTGTTCAACACATTCGTTCTCTACTTCCAGACAACAATGAAGGATCTTCATTCAACGTCAACACCGAGCTATCCGCATTCGTACCGCGTTATGTACGCCAAGTGTTGATGGTGTACTTCAGCTGCATTCCTATGAGACAGAGGGTGCTTCTTCAGATTTTCAGAAGCTCAGCAAGCCTGCCAATTTACTTCTGCAAGGTTGATTCATCTAGTTTATCTTCACCGAGCTGCTTCATCATGTCTTCTCCGAGCGACATCTGCTATTTTGACATCACCTGTTACTGATCTACTTGGGACTTTCCTTGATGAATGATATCTCCTTTCCTGTCAAGCCCCCAAGGTTCATGCGACGGAGTTATGGTGCCTGCATCGTATCACCAACATATCGTCCGTTCGTGTTCGTGCCACGTTATGCACGTCTTCTCAGACAATTCGAAGATTCCTCTACTGCTACATCGACATTGGGCATCCACGTTTGTGCTGCGTTTAGTACGTAATCCAATGAAGATGACATAGTGATGGTGTTGAGGATCGTCTGCTCTAAGTGGCGAATTCCTGCTGTAGTATCAGGTTCCATTCTTCAGATGCTCTTCATTCCAGATGCACTCCAAAGACCTTCTTCAAAGCTCGAGGATCTCCAGCCTGCAAAATACAATTTGAAAGAAGAGAGGCATTGTCACCACATGGTTCAGGGGGAGTATTAATTAAGGGGGAATATCAATTTTTGTATGGGGAGTCATATTTATCTTTTATCTTTCATTTATCATTTCTTTTATCGTTTTATCGAGTCTTGTATCCTCCAAGCTTTGGACATGTGCTTCACCCATGCTCCAGCTTGAGGGGGAGTGTTAGAGAGTCTATATTAGCCTATTTAGTTAATAGGTTAATTAGTTATTGGGCTTTTGTATTTCGGCCCGTTTAGAGTACTTGCGTCCTAAGTCTTAGGGCGTCTCCCCTCTCCTATATAAAGGAGAGGGCGTCCTGTCTTGTATTCATCCCATTACGTTCAATATAATCTTCTTTTCAACAGAGGATAATCTCATTGTGAAAGTCGACATGGCCAAAGCATATGATATGGTTTGCAGGACTTTTCTGAAGAAGATTTTGGCAAGGATTGGGCTGATGGAGGAAACAATCCAGCTGTTGATCCGATTCTTTGAAGAAGCATGGATAACAATGATACTGAATGGATATAGAGAGGGTTTCTTCCGGATGAGGAGGGGCCTAAAACAAGGTAACCCCCTCTCTCCATCGTTATTCACCATTTTTGAAGAATGTCTATGCAGGAGGATGAAGGAAGTGGAGATGGGTCTGATTGATAGATTTAAAACAAGGGGTCAACAACAGCTCCACGTATCTTGATATTCGCAGATGATGTGATCCTATTCACAACGGAGAAGAAATTGATGGAAAGGCTAGCAGCTATGCTAAATGAATGTGAAGAAAGTACGAGACAGAAGATGAACATGTGTAAATCATCCTTCGTGCTGGGGTCAAGAGGGGTGACAAAGCAGGGAGGTGGCGACAATTCTGGGTATCCGCAATGCAGGGGATGATATCACATACCTAGGCGTTCCGCTAGCAAGGAGAGGTCTACAATACCACCATTTTGAGCCGATCTTAGAGAAAATTCAAAATAAGATGGCGGGATGGAAGTCAAACCTCCTCTCGTACTCGGGAAGGGTGGTTCTTATAAGACACATGCTGGCTTCAATGCCATTGTATATCCTAGCGGTGGCGCCGACGAAGGTGATCGACAAGATCGAGTAGATGCTAGCAAGTTTTCTATAGAAAGCTAGGGATGGCTGCAAGCGGAAAGCGTGGAACAAGGTGGCGAAACCGTACGAAGAGGAAGGGATTGGAATCCCAGGTCTGAAGATCACTAACAAGGCCTTCGTGATAAAGGTGTGTTGGGAGTTTCATACAGGTAAATCACTTTGTGCCAGATTGTGCAGGTCAAAGTATAAGAAACAGATGATAATTGAAGACGGGGATCATCCCTGGGAAGTTGGTCTATCAGCAAAGCCATCCCCTTTGTGGAGAAAGATGTGGAGCATTTTTCCGACGGTCATGGAACATCTCAAGTGGAAGGTAAGAAAGGGAGAGCTGTCCTTCTGGTATGATCGATGGTGCGATGTACAACTATTTATACATGCGAGGAGACATAGGGATGTGAACATACAGACGAGGGTGAAGGACTTATGGGATGAGAGAGGGGTTTGAGACTGGGGATGGTGGGCTTTCTGGTGGATGGAGAAGGGGTGAACCTGATAGCCAATAGTACCTCAGTTTGTGTAGGGGAAGAGGACTGCCCGATCTGGGGGTATACGCTGATGGTGGAGTTCTCCTTGAAATATGCTAAAGATGTTTTATGCAGGAACAATGTGAGGCCGGAGAAGAAGAAATGGATGTGGAGAAATGATGTACCACCTAGAGTCAATGATGTTATGTGGAAAGTGATAAAACGAGATTTACCCACTGACGACAACATTTGTAGATGCATGATTCCTTTAGCATCAAAGTGTAAATTTTGTGGGGAACCTAGACAGGAAAAGACGAACCATCTCTTTGTGTCGAGTGACATGGGAAGAAACCTGTTAGGCAAAGCAGCTGATATGTTGGATGTAGGAAACATGAGGCTGGACCACAAGGGGTTAAGATAAGTGATTAACACCTTTTGGAATGAGGCAGGGGAAGACACGTTCAGAGGATGGTGCTGTCGAATTATACTTTTGATAATACCATGGGTGATATGGAGGATGAGAGATGTAAAGCAAGGTATGATGGGAAGAAGATGGATGGAGAGAGAGCCTGGATGGAGGTGATTGGCCTGTTGGGACAGAGTAGTTGATAAAAAACTTTCAAGGTTAATACCAGAGACCTGAATTGGCAGGAAAAGATTGACTAGAATATTAATTGATAGAAGAGAAGGTTTTATCAGTTGCAATTCTTTAAGTGGAACCCGCCGGACTTGCACAATCTAAAGGCAAACCTGGCCTTTGGAGTGACACAAGATCGTGGAGGGGAAAGGAAAGGGTGGATGGCGTGCATGATTAGAAATCATCTTGGGAGGATGGTGGTGGCGTGCGGATCTGACATTCAGATCGAATCACAGTATGAGGTGGGGGTGAAGTTCATGGTAGTGCTGCTGAAGTAAGGGACTGGGGGATTAGAGTGAGCTATGTGGAGAACTGGAGATGGATGACGACATGTTGTTTGATTTTTTATGGGGTACTAGAAAAACCCCATGGCACATAACAACTATCCACGAGGTTGTACAACAGGAGGTGAATGATAGGATGATGCTGGGTATCCTAATACCTAGGGAGAGAAACAAGATCGCTATTACCCTTAGGCGGAGTGGGGAGGTGCAGGGTGGAATCTGGATATCACATGAGCCCTGTACCCTCCTAATGCAGGTCCAAAGGTTGACGACGATGGAAAGGAGGGGGATACCGTATATCTTGCACAGATGGAAATATAGTTAGGAGATAGATACCGCATGCCATATCACGGTGCTGACGCGATATGATGCGTTTAGTTTATGATCTTTTTAACACCTTTTTGACACTTTATAGATGAAATGCATAGGATGGATGGGAACACCACCCGATGTAACATTTTTTTGTTGTGTTTTGCCCACAGGAGGAGTGTGGGATGAATGAAATAGACTCCTGGCTTAACAAAAAAAGTGAAAAACCATGCAGTACAAATTATAGATAAGAACTGAATGTACATACTAAAGAAAATGAAAGATACACTGGCTCACTAAGGGCATGTTGGCCAAAAAGATAACTTATCTGGGACGTACCTGTGGCCATTAATAATATAAGTAGAATTCCCAAGTCTATAACAAATACCCAGTTAAACACTTTGTGAACAAATCAACAAGTTTGGTCGTCGGACTTGGTTGCAATAACACTAATACCTTGTTCCTGGAGTTTTTTTTCTTACGTTACAAATATCAACCTCAATTATTGAAACACTAAATTTGAAGCCATATGCACAATTTGATATCACACATGACCTCTATGGGACCGACTGATTGGAGAAACCAACTTCTAAAAGATACGAAACCCCAAGCAACTCGCTTGTAAAATCATCTTTTGTTGTGTAGTATTCACCAAAAAAGCAATTTGAAACCATACATTGCCTCTTGCTCTTTCATGAGACTGATATACCACCAAATTACCGTGATGTACTCCCATGCCACTGAGTTCTGGGGTGTTCTTTGGGTCTATAAGGTGTGGTCCCTTCACCCATATTCAATTGGTTGTGTGCTTGCACTTATTTTAGGTAGGGTGTATTTCTCACACTTGTTTTATGGGCTTTACTCTAATACCATATGAGAATGTGTAGTATTCAACTAAAAACCAATTGACAATGAGTGAAAGGACCACACACCTTATAAGCCAAAGGAACACCCCTGAACTAGCATGGGACTATCTCATATTCCCCCTCAAGTGCAACCACTTTTTGTGTGTGCTTATGCTTGTTCTTTTAGGTCGGGTGTAGTCCTCACACTTGCTTTGTGGGTCCTACTCGGATACCAAATGAGAATGTGTGGTATTCAACTCAAAATCAATTGTTGACAATGTGTGAAGAGACCACACACCTTATAAGCCCAAGGAACACCTCAAAAGTCAGCGGTATGAGACTATCTCACAAATACAATGAGGAGTAAAATCTCTGCACATATTACATACAACACATTCAATATCTGAGAAGCCTTGGGCATTCAGATGCCATTGTAGCTATAATTCATGCATTTATTCCTCTCCTGCAGTTCTTTTGAGATGCTAGTTAAAAACTCATGTAGACTTCATCCAATAAAATCCTCACCCATTTAGATGCATGACCCAAGTGTCCAAACCAGCTCAAAATTTATATATGCTCAGCTCATAAGGTATTTTAGAAGATCAATGGTCAAATTTCCAAAATAATTGTTGCATGATAGAAAACGACTTCAGTGTATTGTGTCTCCCATATACTCGAGTGTATTCTAGGATACCCTCTCTCTCTAGCCTCCAAAACCTGGGCGCCTAGCCTAATTAGGTTGTTGAGCGGGTGGCTGCCTAGGCGATTGGGCCTATAATCTGGCCATTTTTTCTTATCTTCTTTTGCTTTTCTGTTGAATTTTATTCTTCCTCCTTAATCTTTCCTCTTGTTTTTCTTTTCCTTTACAATTCCAACAAGCAACAAAGTTGCTGCAATGTTATTGCATGCTCCACTCTTTATTTTTATTTCTTATTTTTGCTTGACCAAGCAGCAAATAGTTGCTATGTTATAGAGTTACTGCTGCTGTTCTACTACCCATTTGCTGCAGCTCCACTGTTATCAACATATTACATACTCCTTGATTTTTTAACTTTTTTATCCTCATATTTCTATAACCTATTTAAAAATCTCTCGTATGAATGTACTCACATTAATACAATACGAATTTCTTGCTTGCATTCCATACAATACTCTAGCATTCCATATTTTTATACAAAACATTTAGTGAAAGACCTAAAGAAAGGCCTTCGCAAAGGCCCGAGCTACCAATTTGGCTGCCAATCTATTTTGTATGGCAACACCCAATGATCTAAAGACAAAATATGAAAAAGTAGATTATGGCATCATCACATTCCTATTTATGAAACTTGTTTTATGCGTCGTAAGAGGGAGATCGAGTCATTGGTAAAAACACCAAATATATCACAAGGAAATGATGATGGTTTGCTTCACATGCAGCCCCCCATGCTTACGAACTTTATGTATAAGCTGCATTAGATAGTGCTTGACTTGCCTTCAAGTTATTTGAAATATTCCCAGTCAATGAAGAAACACCAGTAAGATCAACACAATTGTGCTTTCCATCACTCCAATCAAATAACAATATGTCGGCAGGTCTCTGGCTATGGAGACCATCTTGACGTATTCCATATTGTATTCAATTATTCTACTTTATGCATATAAGCACTGTATTGTTTTTCTTTGTTTCTCTGTTCAACCTCCTTTCTACTTTCATTTTGTTATTTGTTCTTCTTTCTCTACCAATCTCCTTCCTTTTATATTACTTCTCCATGGTTTCACCACATTCAAGTTTCTTGCTGCATGATGCTCCACCTTTTCTTTTCTTGTTTTCGTTCTTCATCTTCCCCCAATCTCCATTTTTTCTTTTGATATTTGTTCTTCTTTCTCAAGTCAACCAATGATCATTTTCCTTTTCTTTCCTCTTCCAAATTCCTACTGATTCATATATTGCTCATAGGTTAACAGATAACTAGATATATGTGTGTGTGTGTGTGTGTATAATTAGCATATATATGTATATATATAATCCTTGCTGTTATCTTTGTTGGGTTTTAGGGGAGACGGAGAAGGCAGCGGAAACAAAAATTTCTCCCCAAACCCATACCGAGGAAACGCGTCAACGTCTATATAATAGGAAAGGATGGTTTGTGGAATCATACCTTCTTGCTCGGCGACAATACCTCGCGCCTTGCGCGGTCTTCGACTCCGGTCTTGGACGGTGTCTGTGCAGCTCCTGGTCGCACCGGGACTGACGACTCCTCCTCCTACCGGACTGTCGGATGACAGTTGTCCTCCTAAGCGGTAGTGTCCTCCCGCCTCTGTAGTAGTCCATACGGACCACCTGGAACTCCACACTCCTTGTCCCACAAGGAAGTGGAAGGAGTCGCACCCTCCTGTTGACGTACTAGTCGCCAACACACTCTCCTGCTACCAGTTGCAACTGCAGTTGTCCTTCCCTTGCTGCACCTCCCTTTTGCGGGAAGCACTTGCTCGAGATCTCTCACGGTTACCAAAACCAGAGAGAACGACAACTTCGCAAAGCAACCGGCTTGCATTGAGTTGTACTTTGAGAAGCCCCCAATACCCCTATATATATAGGCAGGTCATGGGACAGGGTTCTCTGTGTCCGGCAATATGGGACTAAAGCAGGAGTAGAAGGGTTCGAGAATTTTCCACAAAAAGCAACCGGTTTGCAACTTGAAATGATCGGTTCACAACTGAACCGATCGGTTCGGCCATTGAGCCGATCGGTTGGACCTGAGCCGATCGTTTGGGGCACTCCAACCGATCGGTTGGTTCGCTGAACCGATCGGTTCATGGTCCTAATCCGGCTCAAAAGACTTTTCTTGTTTCGTTCTCAATTGGTATCGAATACCAATGTTATTCCCAATCGAATTGGGCAATTTGAAACCAAAGGAAAATTCTTGCCGACATGACTTTTCCCAACTGGTCGGTTGCACCAGTTGAGCCGATCGGTTCAACCCTTGAACCGGTCGTTTCAACCTGGGCATGAGCCGATCGGCCTGGACACTCCAGCCGACCGGTTCAGCAACCTCAGCCGACCGGTTCATCACATGAGCCGATCGGTTGGGAGCACAGGTTGGGCAAAATCAGTCAATTGCGATTTCAATCAATCCGATACTCCAATCAATGCGTCCAACACCTTGAACCATACGATATTGAGCCATCGACTGATTGAGTGTTTAATTGAACTACTAAACTCCTTTAGTAATCAATCTAAACATTGCTTTGTGGACAAAACTCCTCTTCCAGGTTAAATCCTATGTGTGTGACCCTGCAGGTCCATTTCACGTTGGCAGTGAAAGTCCATAACACTTATGACTTCACAAGCAAAGAGTGGTGCCTAGTCACACATCAGTGCTACCCAAGTGAAAGTAGAAAGTTGGAGAACAACTTTCATCCTACAATCCGTGAATGGTGTTACAGTGAATGTATAATTCCTTTGTCACTGATATCCCGAATGAACTCAAGGCATGGAATAGTCATCCTGTCAACGTTCATTCACTTTCTTGATCTCAGAGTAGATTGAAGGAGATATGTATGACATCAATATCACATACTGATTCACACATGCGTGCGCACGCCTATCTCAATCCTACTCATCAAGTGGCCTTAGATATCAAACTCCCTCAGGAGGGACAAATCCCATATCTATCACTCACCCCTCAAAAGCCCCATGTGTCAAAGCCACCCAATCATCACCTTTATAACAACCCATGTTTCAGGACTGCGTTTGATGATGTCAAAGTGTGCCCAACGACATGTGTTGAGTGCAGTGATTTCAGGTCTAAGAATCACACTCACCACCATCACTGTGAGTACTGACTGTGACTACCATCTTATGGTTCCATGTGTCAAACTCACGATGGGTCTGTCCGGTACACTTGTTCTCTAACAAGTACCTATGTGTTTGGTTTGATATCTCTATATCATGACTAATGAGATTCTGTCATCAACCAACACCACAATCTAGTCTTGTGTGTCATTGCTGTCTATCTACCTTCCACAATGACATCCGACTAGGGACATAACAAGAATGTACAAACTCTTAGCATCTGTATGATCTCATCGTTCAGGTCCTCAACCTGAAAGCATACGTCATTGAGTACTGTCATTCTCTAGACATTCAATCTGTTCTATCACTATCTCATATGACTGAACCAGAATGAATTGGAAGCTTGCCTTTGATGTTTATCAAATCAATCTTAATGTATCCCACCAATCATCCCTTGATTGGCTCTCAGGGCATACATACCAACAGACTCCCACTTGCACTGCGAGCCAATCACCCTTGAATCATATTCATAGTGATCTTCAAACATGTCCCACATGTCACTCTGCTCTAGTGCCAACATAGTGAGTAATGGCAACACCTTGCCAAAGTCTGTATAAATTGCATGTCTCTCATCTCTTCGCTGTACGTCACACGTATGAGATGGAGTTGCCGTAATATGCGATCTAGTATTCCTTTGCTAACCTTTAGCCACATTGCATGATCAAGGATTCCAAACTTGTCATCAATGAGTGGAATATCTATAAGTTCATCTCATGAACTTCTAGATCCATATAGTATCCACTGATGTTCTCTAACACACGGATACTCGACATTTCCCTTTTTAAATGGTTTTATTGGAACACTTCCAATTATCAACAAACTTTCACTTTTATACATCCTATGTATATTTTGCGATTAATTTTCTGTCCTTTCGGAAGTTCGCATCAATGTAACTCTTTACATCAAACTCTTCCTTATCTCCATGGAACTAGTACTTCACAAGTACTTATCAAGTTCTCATGGTATTCCAGTAACCCTTACTGGAAGTAGACAGACATCCACTCGTCATGTCCCACATACGAGTTATCAGGATGAGCACATCATATTGTCATGTCATACATACAAAATGATGAATGCATTTTATTCTTGCCATGTCATACATGCAAGACAATGGGATGATTACATACATGATAGATCCATATCTATTCTTAGTGTTCCCATTCTTCATAAGAATTGGACACTTGGCCTTGGGATACTAATATCCATATAATATGGACAAGTTTTCTCCCACTGAATCTGTGCATACTGAACCCTTCAGTACAGATTGCCAATGTATGCTCTCTCTTTTCCAGGTCAAGAGATTTGTCGAGAACTATCTCTATAGATCTCTATTCCTATCATATAGGAAACATCTCTATCTTCCTTAAAGATAATTTCCACTTTTGGATTTCCATTTTAGAACATTTCCATTTCACATCAACATGTGGTATGTGAATACGCTCCCACTAAATCACAGATCCCTTCTTTATCTTTGACATATCAGTCAAACCCTTTGACTATATCATCAAAGTAAAGATCCAATTCTGAGTTGCTTGTACTCAATCAATCACATTGATTAGTCCATTGTAACTTATAGACTTCATTTGCATTAGTGGATTCATAAACCTTATAGGCTGTGTCAGGTACACATCCTGGTTTTATTCCTCATAGGAATGCGGTTTTAGTATCCATATGCCAAATGTCTTAGTCATTAAGTTGCAATCAACAAGCATCATCCTTGTCAAAATGTTATCCATGTGTCTTAACACTTAAGACGTATTTGCACTTATGGATTTCATCCAATGAGTGCTATCATCAAGGTCATACCTTATGGCTCACATGGAAGTCATTTAGGATGTAATGGTTCTATACCATAACTCAAAATCTGATTCCTCATATTCATCTAGATAGTTGACTCATCATATGAACAACTCATCACATAGATGATTTAGGTGTATCTGTCAAGGATATATGAACTCACAACCCTTGTGGTTCTTAATGTCCTTTATTAGTGTGGGGTATTCTTTTATTAAGAAGAATTCAGTTATTCGATAATCATTCTCTAACTCCTTAGAGTATGATTCCTTCTTGATTTAGACATCACCATGCCTTAATCATGAGTTCACTATGATACACTATCATAATCACTCATAAGGATCTCAAACATTTGGTCCAAGTATTTCATTCATTGATCTCATCAAGAATTAATACTTTACCAAATTTGTACTTCATCTATGACAATCTTGAACACTTCAAGATGTTCATATTGGTATTTCTCTAAACACCATTTGAAGTATTAACATTTGTTCCAATTGGTATGTAAATACATCACATGTATTATACCTAATAGGATAATCACTCTCCCACTACCTTTAGTGAAGATTGATTAATCATGTCCAAGATATTCATGTCTCTTAATGGTTCTCTAACCAAAAGAGTCTAGGTTTATCCATCATATGGAAACTAGAAATGAATTTCTCATGATTGATGCTAATTTGATTGTTTGAGTTATCAATAACTTTAGGTATCATTTTATCTTATGCATACCATGTATCACAAGATAAACAAGGCATTGCCACAAAGATCATATCTTTAAGATTGAAACATCAACTTTATTAATTGCCATCATTGTCATTCAATATGCAATAAGAAAGTGTTTCTATCTATTGGCAATATATGAAATAGCAGTTCTCAACTCTATTTCGTGCCCTTTAGGTTGAAATAAACTGAAAGATACTCCTATCTATGGCCGCATTACTTGCTCCAATGATGGGTACTTCTTTCTTGGTCCTTTCACAAAGGCCATCACTTCTTTGCGGATATTGCATATCATATATGACATATCCATATCTTGGTATCATATACCTCGGATAAAGAAGTGGTTCATTTCATGATACCTTAGGTGGAGATCTCCATCCCCTCCTTCATCTTCTTTTGTTCTTCCAGATATAGAGGGCAGTTCCCTCATACACCCTTTCCCCATGTGCCTTGAGGCTGAAGACGGCTTGGATTGCTGGCTAGCATCAGAACACTTCTTAGCTTTGCCCTTGCCCTTGCCCTTAAGACTTACCTTTTCTTTGATCACATCAAAGATTATGGTTTGTCTTTCTTCATCTTTGCCTCTACTATCCTCAACATGTCCAACAACTCTGTCAACGTTTGTCAAAGTTGTTCATGTTGTAGCTTATCATGAATTGTATGATTCTCGCAACATTTGCAGTATCATACCAATAGCCAACTCTTGGCTCAGATGGAATCCTTCTTAGTCAGGTCTTTCCACATACCCAATCACATTGAGTGTGTGAATACCTTACTGGATCTCCTTCTGTCATGCCATACTAGGACAGTGTTTTGGAGACATCATATGTCTCATGTTGTCTCTGCAACTCATAGTTCAGAGAACACAACATCAAGCACTCCTCATCAATGTCTTTCTCAGTATGCTTCCATAAGCATACTTTCAGCCATTGATGTGGTGGGATCGAGTTCATCTGGTTCTGGTATAACTAGGACTTGGAGCTTTCGCTCTTTGAGAACACTTCTCACCATCCTAACCAGTCGTGGAATTATTCCCATTTAATTTGTTGGTCTCAAAGACCGATCGCAAATAAAGTGATTTGTTGATTAACCATTTATTTTAACAAAAGGAAATATATGCAATTTTAGTCCAAAAACTCATTTTTGACTTGTTTGATTGATTTGAAAAGTTGACGATAAAATTAGGCCTTTAATTAATTATCGCTCCCACTATTTTACTTCAAATTGATAGCCCTCACCATCAATTCGGAAGATTGCAACGTACAACCTTCTAGTGGGCAAGATCCTGAAATCCTCTAAGCCATGGACCAGCTAGGGCTGTCACCCACAACATAGATCTCTCAGGTAGGCAACTTTTGCCAATTGCATCATATGCAACTCTTGATAAGATGTCATATATAACTCCTTGCAATGATCATCTCCATGCCTCAAGGCGCTAGATCCTATCTAGGTCACCTTGTTAAGTCCGACCCAAAGCAAACACGATGAATATGCACCCTGTTAGGGCAGACCCACACATTCATCCTTCACGCTTCCACGAGGTAGACGGTGCACCACGCTAGGGCGTGCCCACACTTGGTCGAACAAGCTTTTCACGTGTGTCGCATTTGGAAGACATCTAAAACTTAATATTTTAATGAGGGATTTGGTTTTTATATACATATACATATCCAATCACCACAATACATAGTATGTATCATATACATGCTATATCCCACAGAAAACATGCACAAACGATAAAAAGCGATGATTATGGCCATCCTAATGTGATTCCTCGAGCCAAGAGGAATCACGGTCATCTAGGTCTACATCACATGCAACCTGTACAAGATGAACTCTGTGCCTTGCCATCCGAGTAGATCAACTCATCACATGAACGATCTGTACTCTCCAGCCGGTCGTCTGGGTGCCACCAGCCGATCGGTTGGCTCCTCCAACCGATCGGTTCGCTTGGTCGTCGTGCATCTCGTCATGTTCGCCACCCGCTCGTCTCGCTCCTCGAACCGGTCATCCACCGATCGGTTCACTCCTTGAACCGACCGTCTGGAAGGTCAACCGATCGGTTCACTCCTTGAACCGATCGTCTAAGCAGTCGTCTTGATGTCCGCCGGTCTTTGACATAACATGAAATAAAAATCTATCCTATTTATTACATTGCTTCAAAAAGGGAAACCCCGAGTTACATTCGGGGGGAGCAAAGGTAGGAAAGAATCTCGAATTTATTTCGAGTTACATCAGGAATAAGAGAGGGAAGATCGGTGCGCAGACCGAGATGCAAGCAACCACAAACAACCACACACAGATAGGGGTTTATAGGCCATAATCACGCTACACACATCCACCACAAAACTCGTTTAAGGGCGACGCGTATCGAGTGCATTAATAATACATATCATATATGTAATTAGGGATTTGTGGATTTAGGATTGGACATGCATAAAGCCGATATTATTCGCATCGCATGCAATAAATAAAGGCGACAAACCAAAATCGATCATATCGATATTCCTAAAATATAGAGCAGTTGACGTGGCTCTGATACCACTGTTGGGTTTTAGGGGAGACGGAGAAGGCAGCGGAAACAAAAATTTCTCCCCAAACCCATACCGAGGAAACGCGTCAACGTCTATATAATAGGAAAGGATGGTTTGTGGAATCATACCTTGTCCCGAGGCTTGCTCGGCAACAATACCTCGCGCCTTGCGCAGTCTTCGACTCCGGTCTTGGACGGTGTCTGTGCAGCTCCTGGTCGCACCGGGACTGACGACTCCTCCTACCGGACTGTCGGATGACAGTTGTCCTCCTAAGCGGTAGTGTCCTCCCGCCTCTGTAGTAGTCCACACGGACCACCTGGAACTCCACACTCCTTGTCCCACAAGGAAGTGGAAGGAGTCGCACCCTCCTGTTGACGTACTAGTCGCCAACACACTCTCCTGCTACCAGTTGCAACTGCAGTTGTCCTTCCCTTGCTGCACCTCCCTTTTGCGGGAAGCACTTGCTCGAGATCTCTCACGGTTACCAAAACCAGAGAGAACGACAACTTCGCAAAGCAACCGGCTTGCATTGAGTTGTACTTTGAGAAGCCCCCAATACCCCTATATATATAGGCAGGTCATGGGACAGGGTTCTCTGTGTCCGGCAATATGGGACTAAAGCAGGAGTAGAAGGGTTCGAGAATTTTCCACAAAAAGCAACCGGTTCGCAACTTGAAATGATCGGTTCACAACTGAACCGATCGGTTCGGCCATTGAGCCGATCGGTTGGACCTGAGCCAATCGTTTGGGGCACTCCAACCGATCGGTTGGTTCGCTGAACCGATCGGTTCATGGTCCTAATCCGGCTCAAAAGACTTTCCTTGTTTCGTTCTCAATTGGTATCGAATACCAATGTTATTCCCAATCGAATTGGGCAATTTGAAACCAAAGGAAAATTCTTGCCGACATGACTTTTCCCAACTGG
The DNA here is from genome assembly GCA_963693085.1 of Alisma plantago-aquatica. Taxonomy (NCBI): domain Eukaryota; kingdom Viridiplantae; phylum Streptophyta; class Magnoliopsida; order Alismatales; family Alismataceae; genus Alisma; species Alisma plantago-aquatica. The sequence goes on along the minus strand of OY856415.1, from coordinate 684,201,957 downwards.
TCGGTTGCACCAGTTGAGCCGATCGGTTAAACCCTTGAACCGGTCGTTTCAACCTGGGCATGAGCCGATCGTCCTGGACACTCCAGCCGACCGGTTCAGCAACCTTAGCCGACCGGTTCATCACATGAGCCGATCGGTTGGGAGCACATGTTGGGCAAAATCCGTCAATTGCGATTTCAATCAATTCGATACTCCAATCAATGCGTCCAACACCTTGAACTATACGATATTGAGCCATCGACTGATTGAGTGTTTAATTGAACTATTAAACTCCTTTAGTAATCAATCTAAACATTGCTTTGTGGACAAAACTCCTCTTCCAGGTTAAATCCTATGTGTGTGACCCTGCAGGTCCATTTCACGTTGGCAGTGAAAGTCCATAACACTTATGACTTCACAAGCAAAGAGTGGTGCCTAGTCACACATCAGTGCTACCCAAGTGAAAGTAGAAAGTTGGAGAACAACTTTCATCCTACAATCCGTGAATGGTGTTACAGTGAATGTATAATTCCTTTGTCACTAATATCCCGAATGAACTCAAGGCATGGAATAGTCATCCTGTCAACCTTCATTCACTTTCTTGATCTCAGAGTAGATTGAAGGAGATATGTATGACATCAATATCACATACTGATTCACACATGCGTGCGCACGCCTATCTCAATCCTACTCATCAAGTGGCCTTAGATATCAAACTCCCTCAGGAGGGACAAATCCCATATCTATCACTCACCCCTCAAAAGCCCCATGTGTCAAAGCCACCCAATCATCACCTTTATAACAACCCATGTTTCAGGACTGCGTTTGATGATGTCAAAGTGTGCCCAACGACATGTGTTGAGTGCAGTGATTTCAGGTCTAAGAATCACACTCACCACCATCACTGTGAGTACTGACTGTGACTACCATCTTATGGTTCCATGTGTCAAACTCACGGTGGGTCTGTCCGGTACACTTGTTCTCTAACAAGTACCTATGTGTTTGGTTTGATATCTCTATATCATGACTAATGAGATTCTGTCATCAACTAACACCACAATCTAGTCTTGTGTGTCATTGCTGTCTATCTACCTTCCACAATGACATCCGACTAGGGACATAACAAGAATGTACAAACTCTTAGCATCCGTATGATCTCATCGTTCAGGTCCTCAACCTGAAAGCATACGTCATTGAGTACTGTCATTCTCTAGACATTCAATCTGTTCTATCACTATCTCATATGACTGAACCAGAATGAATTGGAAGCTTGCCTTTGATGTTTATCAAATCAATCTTAATGTATCCCACCAATCATCCCTTGATTGGCTCTCAGGGCATACATACCAACAATCTTTTGATATTTGTTCTTCTTTCTCAAGTCAACTAATGTTCATTTTCCTTTTCTTTCCTCTTCCAAATTCCTTCTGATTCATATATGGCTCATAGGTTAACATATAACTATAATACTATATATATTTGTGTGTAAAATTAGCATATATATGTATGTGCATATATATGTATTTGTGTATATATATGTATTTGTGTGTGTGTGTGTGTATATATATATATATATATATATGTATTTGTGTATATATATGTATTTGTGTGTGTGTATATATATATATATATTTATATATATATATTTATATATATATACATATATATATATATATATATATATATATATATATATATTTATATTTATATATAGTCAGGCTAGAATACACTCGAGTGTATTCGGAGCAGAATACACTCAAGTAGTTTTTCATGATGCAATATTTGTTTTTCAAAAATCTAATCTGTTGATCTTCTTAAACATATTGTGAATAGCGCATACGCAAAATTTGAGCATATTTGGACATTTATAGGTCATGTTATAAAGACTGCAAAAATTATGCATTTCAAATTAGTTTCGCGCGTTGATTTTGTTGCCCTTGGATGAGTGACTTACACTCATCCAAATGAATTCAAAATTTGTATGTAGCCTAGTTATAGTATGACGGTGAAGATCAATGGTTTACGTTTTGTAAAAAATAGTCTTGATATGCAAACACACTTGTGTGTATTCGTGCGATCTGTACACTATTCTAGCCCGTCTCTCTCTCTCTCTCTCTCTCTATATATATATATATATATATATATATATATATATATATAGGGCCCATCTTTATTGCCCGTGCGGGTAGCTACCCGCCCACCCTTCCGACCACTTTTTTTCAAATTTTTTTTCGCAATTGTAGAGGACTATTTTATATAGCTCTCCAAAAAATTTTAGCCAAAAATAATATCATTTGCCCCTCCAAAATAAAAAAACCCATCCTTATATATATCTGCTGTATATTTTGTACAAAGTTACTCTTTTATTCACGTAGTTACTTTCTGATCACCATAGTTACTTTTTTGGCCAGGAGAGTTACTTTTTTGGCTGTCGGGTAGTGAAAATCCAGGCTAACCCGTGCGGGCAACGAATGAACGCCCATATATATATATATATATATATATATAGGGTATATATTCAATACTCGCGCGGGTAACTAACTTTAGTTACCCGTGGATCTATTTTGTAATAGAAAGGTACATATTTGTAATGAGACTGACAATGTTTGTAATGAGATGATCAAATTTGTAATACAAACACTCTTTTTATGTTACACGTCTGATTATAGTAAAAATGATATTTATGACAACAGTTTACGCTTTAATACAAGACGAGTGTTTGTATTACAAATTTGCTCATCTCATTACAAACGTTGTCTGTCTCATTACAAATAGGTACCTTTCTATTTCAAAATAGATCCACGGGTAACTAAACTTAGTTACCCGCGCGGGTAGTGAATGAATGACCATATATATATATGTATATATATATAGAGAGAGAGATAGAGAGAGGAAGGGAATTGTTTATTCAGTTAGTAAAAAGGTGTACAGGGTACTCTCTTATATAGCTACAGAGAGTTGAGACATATACACAAGCGAGCAATATGGGACTAATACAATAGAGCATCATAAGAAATAACACAGCAGAATAAGTAAATAACACAGTATTTCTATACTCCTCCTCAAGCTGGAGCGTAGATGTCGAATAAGCCCAGCTTGTCAATCAGAGTCTGGAAGCGAGCTTTAGGGAGAACTTTGGTGAAGATGTCTACAAGCTGCTTCTCAGTGCTGAGATATGGAGTGCAAATGTGTCCAGATAGGACTTTCTCCCGAATAAAGTGGCAATCAACCTTAATATGTTTTGTTCTTTCATGAAAGGTGGGGTTGCTCGCAATGAAAATGGAAGCCTTATTGTCGCAGAACATAGGAATGGGGCTGGGAGAGGTAATATCAAACTCGTTCAGAAGACCACGGACCCACAGGAGCTCACATGTAGTATGAGCCATGGCTCTATATTCTGTCTCTGCACTAGATCGGGCAACAACTGTCTGCTTTTTGCTGCGCCAAGTAACCAGATTTCCCCCCCCCCCCACACACACACACAAAAGTGCAATATCCAGATGTAGATTTCCTGTCAGATCGACTTCCTACATAGTCAGAATCAGAAAATCCAGATAAATTGCAATGGCCATGCTTTTTGTACAGAAGACCTTTCCCTGGAGAGCTTTTGAGATATCGTAAGTGGCATTGTCGGGGTTTATCAAGATACCGACTTATGAATCCTACAACAGCTGCCAGGTCAGCTCTAGTGACAGTCAAATAGATAAGCTTGCCAACCAGTCTCCTGAACTGGTGACGATCAGCATAAGGAGGAGAAGTATCATTATCCCAATCCATATTGGGATCCAGAGGAGTGTTGGCTGGCTTGCAGCCCAGCATGCATGTTTCCTGCAAAAGATCAAGAACATATTTCCTTTGTGACAGGCATAGCTCTGCAGAAAATCTAGCAACCTCAATACCTAGAAAATATCGTAGTTTCCCCAATGTATTAGAAAGCGGGAAGCGGGAGGCGAGCAGACAACACCCTGTAACCGATTAAGCAGTAGGCGGGCGATTTCTGAAAAAGCGGGTGCTTAAATTTTATATATTTTTATACAAAATTGCATGTATGTGTATATAAAAAGTATATTTCTAAGGAACTTTTATACATATCTAATCAGCAAATAAGTAATTAACTAAGTATTCATCAATACTTTACTACTAATCAGTATCTCTAATCACTAAAATCAGCAAGCAGATCAGTAATTGTAAATAACAAACTATAAATTATTGAATTAAAGTAATCACTAAAGTAATGCTAACCAATAGTACCAATCATTAATCACTGAAAGCAGCAAGGAAATCTGTAAAACTAATCATGCATTAAAGTATAATAGAGCAATATGATATTTACCTAGATGAATTACAGCAGTACCCAATTATTACAGCTTACACACAAAGTATGCATTCTAAATTAGGACTAGCTATATCATAGAACATTTAATATATACAAGTTTCATATATTATAGTCAACACTACTTGGACTATGTAATTAATTAATGTTACATGCTTACATTAGGATTTTTAAACAAAAGCGGGAAAAAAGCGGGTGAGGCGGGCAAAAAGCGGGCGATTTTTTTCAAAAAGATTAAGCGGGAAATTAGGGGCTAATTTAGGTGGCTGGAGGTCTTGGCCGCTTAAGCGGCCGCCTGGGCCGATTTTTAATTCACTGAGTTTCCCTAGGTCTTTGGTGATGAAGTGCTGCGCTAAATACTTTTTGGTTGCCTGTATCCCTGCACTGTCACTACCAGATAAGACAATATCATCAACATACACAATAAGGATGACAAGTCCTGCTGCGGTTTTACGAATAAATACAGAATGATCAGATTGTGAACGTCGAAAGCCAAAGGTAAGTAAGATCTGACTGAGCTTGTCAAACCATGCACGTGGGCTTTGTTTCAGACCATAGATCGCCTTTCTGAGTTTACAAATTTTAGAAGCAGACTCCCCCTGAGCAACAAATCCCGGAGGTTGCTCCATTGTAGACCTCCTCCTGTAGATCTCCATATAGAAAGGCGTTTTTGACATCAAGTTGAAACAGAGGTCAGTCTTTATTAACAGCAATAGATATCAGAATACGAACAGAATTTAAGCGTGCGACTGGAGAAAAGGTTTCAAAATAATCAACTCCATACGTCTGAGTATACCCTTTCGCAACTAATCGGGCTTTCAGGCGTTCAATGGTACCATCTGGTTGATATTTAATGGTAAATATCCAGCGGCAGCCAACAGTATGGCATGAAGAGGGACGGTCAACCAGATCTCATGTCTGACGATCACAGAGCGCATGCATTTCCTGCTCCATAGCATGTTTCCAGGCAGGATTGCGAAGGGCCTCTTCGGCTGATTTAGGAATTGTCACAGCAGACAAAACAGAATTGAAGCAAGCAAAGCTACCACAGAGATTTTCAGATGAACAAAAATTACTGATAGGATGCTGAGTACATGATCGAACACCTTTCCTTATACTGATAGGAAGATCCAGGTCAGAAAATACCTCAGTGGATGGGGGATCAACCGCAGACGCATGATTTGGTTCGACCGGAGCTTCAGAAGCATTGATGATCTTTGACCGACGCCGATAGACTTGCAATGGGCGTTCTTTAGGCACATCAGGAGCTGGTAATTCCTCAACAACTAATGGTAACGGTGTGATAGCCATAATATCAGCCGACAACTTTTCGCCATCAGTAGAATAGTAAGGCATATGCTAAAAAAAGGTCACATCCGCACTAACAAGGCACTATTTTTTAATAGGATCAAAATAGCGGTAGCCTTTCTGTGTACGGGAATATCCCAGAAAAATACATTTGACTGAGCGAGCATCAAGTTTAGTGAGACTAGGACGAAGATTTTTCACAAAACAAGTACTTCCAAAAATGCGAGGAGGCAGAGAGAATAAGGGTTTATCAGGAAACAAAATGGTGTACGAGACCTGATTTTTCAAAACAGAGGAAGGCATGCGATTGATGAGATAGCACGCCGTAGAGACAGCTTCAGGCCAGAAGTGATAGGGTACTTTGTAGTGTATGAGAAGGGTGCGAGCAACGTCAAGTAGATGACAGTTTTTTCTTTCAACGGCACCATTTTGTTGAGGAGTGTATGGGCAAGTGGTCTGATGTATGGTTCCACGGGAAGCACAAAAGGATGTAACAGATTGTTGCATGAACTCCAATGCATTATCAGTACGAAAAATTTTAATAGGTCGATTAAATTGAGTGTGAATTTCAGCAAAGAAGGTGCGAATAGTATCTAACACAATATCTCGACCTTTAAGCATAAACAACAATGTGGCGCGAGAATAATCATCAATAAATGTCATAAAATATTTCACACCCGAGTAACTTGATACGGTGCACGGTACCCAAATATCAGCATGAACAAGGTCAAAAATTTCTTTAGAAGCAATAACATTCTTAGTTAGAAAAACAGATCGAGTTTGTTTGCCTAAAACACAACTTTCACAGGAAAAACTGTTCTCAGATAAAATAGGGAATAAATGCTTTAATTTGGCAGCAGATGGATGCCCCAGACGAAAGTGCCACTGTAGTCCCGTCACTGAAGTAGATAGCATAGCAGAAGCAGTAGGAGGTCCATCCAGATAATACAATCCATCTGGTCCTTCACGGACCGAACCAATCCTCGTCTTCGTGCGAAGATCCTTTAAAATACAGCCAGAAGGGTCAAATTTAATAGAGCAGTTGAGTTGTTTGATCATCTTACTGACTAACAATAGATTAACATGAAACTTTGGAATATATAAAACAGAATGCAACTGTATTTTTGGTGAAAGAGGAACCGTGCCAGTGCCATGAACAACAATTTTGGACCCATTTGCAACAGTAACAAATGATATAGGAGCATTTTTATTGATAATAGAGAAAAGGCGAAGATCACCACCTATATGAGTGGATGCACCTGAGTCAATGCACCACTGTTTGTTGCCAGATGATGGAGAGGCGAGCATGGCAGAGGGTCCTGGTGCAGACGAGGATGGCATTTGTGCGAGACGTTCCTGGAACATCTTCTCGAACTCCGATCGTAACCATTCTGTGTTAGCAGGAGCAGCAGGTGGGTCAGTGGTAGAATCAACAACAGTGTCTGTAGCGGCCTGGTTAGCCCAAGCGGGCTTGCCATGCTTAATCTAGCAGCGATCTTCAATATGATTATCCCAGCCACACTAGTTGCTCTGATACCATATAGAAAGGAAGGGAATTGTTTCTTCAGTCAGTAAAATGGTGTACAAGGTACTCTCTTATATAGCTACAGAGAGTTGAGACATATACACAAGCGAGCAATATGGGACTAATACAATAGAGCAGCATAAGAAATAACACAGCAGAATAAGTAAATAACACAATATTTCTATAATATATATATATATATACATATATATATATATATATATATATACAGAGTCAGGCTTGAATACACTCGAGTGTATTCGGAGCGGAATACACTCAAGTAGTTTTTCATGATGCAATATTTTTTTTGAAAATCTAATCCATTGATCTTATTAAACATCTCGTGAACAACTCATACGCAAAATTTGAGCACATTTGGATATGTATAGCTCATGTTATGAAGACCGCAAAAATTATACATTTCAAATTACTTTCGCGCGTCGATTTTGTTGCCCTTGGATGAGTGACTTACACTCATCCAAATGGGCTCAAAATTTGTATGTAGCCTATTTATAGTATGACGGTGAAGATCAACGATTTACATTTTGCAAAAAATAGTCTTGATATGCAAACACACTTGAGTGTATTCATGTGATCCGTACACTCGAGTGTATTCTAGCCTGACTCTATATATACATATATATATATATATATATATATATATATATATATAGAGAGAGAGAGAGAGAGAGAGAGAGAGAGAGGCTAGAATGCACTCGAGTGTACAGATCGCATGGTACACGGTGTTCGCATATCAAGACTATTTTTTTGCAAAATATAAACTATTGATCTTCATTGTCATACTATTATTGAGCTACATACAAATTGGTGCCGATTTGGATGAGTGCAAGTCACTCATCCGATGGCAACAAAATTGACGTGCAAAACTAATTTGAAATGCATTATTTTTGTGGTCTTTATAACATGACCTATAAATGTCCAAATGTTTAAGAAGATCAACAGATTACATTTAAAAAAAACTATTGCATAGTGAATTAAAAAACGGCCCAGGCGGCCGCTTAATCGGCCAAGACCACCCTCATCCGCCTAATTTAGCCCCTAAACACCCGGTTAAGCGTTTTGAACATAATCGCCCGTTTTTGCCCGCCTCACCCGCTTTTTTCCGCTTTTTTCCCGTTTTGTTTAAAAATACTAATGTAAGCATCTAACATTAATTAATTACATAGTCCAAGTAGCGTCGCCTATAATATATGAAACTTGTATACATTAAATGTTCTATGATATAGCTAGTCCTAATTTGGAATGCATACTTTGTTTGTAAGCTGTAATAATTGGGTACTGCTGTAATGCATCTAAGTAAATATCATATTGCTCTATTATACTTCTAATGCATGATTAGTTTTAGTGATTTCCTTGCTGCTTTCAGTGATTAATGATTGGTACTACTGGTTAGTATTACTTTAGTGATTACTTTAAATCAATAATTCATAGTTTGTTATTTACAATTACTGATCTGCTTGCGGATTTTAGTGATTAGAGATACTGATTAATAGTAAAGTATTGATGAATACTTAGTTAATTACTGATTTGCTGATTAGATATGTATTGAAGTTCCTTAGAAATATATTTTTTATATACACATGTAATTTTGCATAAAAATATATAAAATTTAGACATCCACTTTTTCAAAAATCACCCGCTTAATCGCCCGCCTACCGCTTAATCGGTTACAGGATGCTGTCCGCACGCCTCCCATTTTCCGCTTTCTGATACCTTGCTGTTGCATCATGAAAAACTACTTGAGTGTATTCTACTTTGGATGCACTCGAGTGTATTCTAGCCTGACTCTCTCTCTCTCTCTATCTCTCTCTCTCTATATATATATGTGTGTGTCTGTGTGTGTGTGTGTACACACACACACACATATGAAAAGAAGCCTAGGCTTCCACCTATCCCCCCTGGGTGCCCCAGGGGAACAATTGACCGCCTATACAACCTTGGCTAGTTGTCATTCAATAGTTTGCAGTTTTGCACTAACCAAGGGGAAGGTGTTGCCAAGGGCAAGGAAGGTGCTGTAAACGGTGGAGAAGAGGTTTTCATGCCGTCTAGAAGGGGGAGAACCCTAGGCCACAACATCTCAGACCAGAGAGAGCGGGAGCTGTGAAGTCATATGGAAATCAGAGGCTTAAAATGAGAATAGAGAGTTGTATCTCCATAAGCAACTAGTCTATCCCCACCCAAAATACATGGGGTTGATGATCCAAACCGAAAAATATATAAAAAAAGTTAGAAATCTAGAAACCGTGAAATATTGACAAATTGAAGAAAGCATTCCTCGAAGCTAAAAATCGTGAATATAAAAAACTGTTGACTTTTTTGACGATTTTGTTATGGTATTAGAAACAGAATAGGATGTGAAACAGATTGATTCTATTAGGCTAAGCCCCTATGAATAGGTGAGGGGACTGATACAACTTGGACTCAAATCCTAGTGGGCCAAACATACTTTGCTCTGTATACGTAATTTACCCAGTAACTAATACTCTCAATAGGTTTTGCATTGAACTTACTGATTTCTTATTACGGATCGGATGCTATTCTTTAAATTTTTTGTGGTTGTCAACTTTATACTTAACTGGTCAATCTTCTAGTTGTGTTTGTACCTCCTATGGTAACACTTTCTATTAATATAAAATTAGGTCTCTGATAGTAAGTTTTTTTTTTCAATTGATGTGACACCTGCCAGCGCTGAACCCTACTACAAATAAATAAACCATTTTTCTTATCATCAGTCTTGCTAATAATTACCTTTTGACAATGATTGTTTGAAAGTAAGATTCTAGCTTCTTTGTTCCAACACACACACACCCCCCCCCCCCAACACACACACACACACACAGAAACAATAACAACAACAACACACACACCAAAAAAAAACAAAAATTCACTACTAATGGGCTAGTCTGTAAACTTTTCAGGACAAACAGTCCGACTGGCTATGGAAGCTGTGGAACAATATGCGCAGCTGGGACTTCGAACTCTATGTTTAGCCTGGCGTGAATTGGACAATGATGAATATAAAGAGTGGTCTGCATTGTTCAAAGAGGCTAACAACACCTTGGTTGACAGGGAGGTAAATATTGGGTTCAATGAATTCTTTGATCAGTAAGAAGTGGGCCTTTCTCAGTGCAACATTTTCTTTACAGTGGAAACTTGCTGAGGTATGTCAAAAGCTAGAGCATGATCTTGAAATTCTCGGTGTCACTGCAATTGAGGACCAATTGCAGGTACGATACAATTTCTTAGGATAACCTGCATTTGATACTAAAAAATTCATTGTGTGTGCCGTTTTATTGGTAGCTGTGGATATATTGTAGGATGGAGTGCCTGAAACTATAGAAACATTGAGAAATGCTGGGATAAATTTCTGGATGTTGACTGGAGACAAGCAGAGTACTGCAATCCAGATTGCCCTTTCTTGCAACTTCATTGCTCCAGGTTTCTTGTATTGCTTAATGGTTTCTTTACTTTCTGATCTGTGCTGATTAATGAGTCCATCACTAAGGAAGGACTTATTATAGCTCATTTAATAATTGACTTGGCTTTGACCAACTATTGACATTCGTTCTATTAGGAGAGCAAAAGATTTTTATTCTTCTATTGGGATAGACAATCAAAATTAGATATTTATATTAGAGAAGAATTCTTACCGATAAAATAAGATAATCCTAATAGGGTTCAAAATTTGAAATGGGAACATTCTGGTCCATGCGCCACACACCTTCTCATCAAATACCCCCCCCCCCCCCCCCCCCCCCCCCCCCCACCACCACCACACACACACACACACACACACACACACACACACACACACAAAAAACAAAGAAGAAGAAGAAAAAACTAAGTATCAGCAGTAATTGGGGCTGGTCAAATGCTGCTCCACTTTGACGTAGAAGAGTCTTTTTACAGTGTTATTGGGGTTGCAGATCTCTTGCTCTATATGCCATCACCGCATGCATCCAACAAAAGGTGAAGTTTGCAAATACACAATAAGCCATCATCTTGGGCTGTCCTTTCATTATGGCCAGTCAAGCAAGAAAATGCTACACAACTTATTCTTGAAAAATCTAGGTGCATCTGGATCCTTGAATTTGACAAATATTAGGCTATATCACCTGTTACCGTATATTTTAATGGTTTTAAATTTTTTCTAAAAGCATATAATTATATTATACTTATCTATCATTATGAATATGCATACGTACCGACATAAGCAAAAATAATAATTCAAAAAACCATAAAAGAAATGTGTAATATATTTGATCTGTCAATGTGCTTCTCTCTCCAATGAAATGAAAGAATATAAGATTCATAATTGAACTAGTAGATAATGATAGATAAAGCTCGCAACCTTCTAATTAAAGATATGTGTGAAGCAACCTGTATCTAAGTCGATACCATCGACATCCTGTCGATGGTATCGAGATCTGTCCAGGTTCATGATGGAGCAAGCCGCATCTTGGTCGATACTATCGACACACATGTCGATAGTATCGAGATTGGTTCAGGCGCAAGAGAATACTCCGTCGATACCATCGACACAAGTCGATGGTATCGACACCGGCGGAACAGTAAACCGGCGGCTGACCTATTTTTGTTATAAAATGTTTTTTTTATTTGTTTTCTCTTCTTGTATCTCATGTACTCTACCCTAATGTATAAATACAAGTGTGTAGGCTCTAACCCTACTCACGTTTGCTGCACATAGCAGCCGACATGTAATCGGTGTTCTTCATCTTCTTCCTCCGTCATTCTCAACATGGTATCAGAGCTGTAACTTCGACCGGTCCATCGCCTCTTCTCCAAGCGCCGCCTACCCTTCTTCTTCTCCACAGGGCGCCGCTACACCTCTCCACAAGGCGACACCGCAACAACTTCTTCTCCACAAGCCGCCGCCGCAGCAACCGGTAGAGCTGTTGTTCTCCGGTTTGAAGATCTCCGGTTGATCAAACGGCCACCTAAAGCCCAAACCGGAGGTCTCGTCTCTTCCAAAGTGTCTTCCTAATCACATCTCCTTCATGTGTGATTAGGAACCTCTCTCTTGAAGGCTGTTGATGCGTCAGTAACGCATCCTCTATCTTGTTTCAGTTGTGACGTGTATCTCTCCGTCACGGGACGCGTATCTATCCGTCCACTCAAATTTTTTTTTGTGACGTGTATCACCCCGTCACACATATCCCAGCTGCATCATGGAGAACAAGACCTATTATGAGGTCTCGCCTATTCCTATCAAGCTTAATGGGAAGAATTTTTTGCTATGGATGAATGCGGTTCATACTGTCTTGGAATCGCGCGATCGAGCAAAGTTTGTTGATTCTGCACCTCTCACTAGCACTGACCAAGACTATGCCGAGTGGAAACGTCTTGACAGCCTAGTGAAGACTTGGCTATGGGGTAGCATGGAACCGTCTATTGCTTCTAGGTTCATGTTCTACTCCACCGCTAAGGAGATTTGGGATGCCGTCAAACAACACTATGCTCAAGTGAAGAATGCTCTTCGCCAGTTTATGATCTATGATCGTCTGTTTGCGGAAAAACAAGGTGATAGATCACTTGAAGAGTATTTCGGTGTGATTCAAGCTATCTCTCAGGAGTTGAGCTACTATCATCCAGTGAAGGTTGCTGAGCAGATTAAGGATAGAGATGATCTTGTCACTGCCAAATTTCTATCTGGCCTTAGCTCCTCATTTGGTTCAGCAAGAAGTGTGATACTTGCATCTGATAAATTACCGAGCCTTGCAGAAGCCTTCTCTAGGATTCAACAGTCCACCTTTGAGTCCATTGGTCCTACTCCTATTGTTCCTTCTGGAGATTCTCATGCCTCTATTGCTGCAGCAGTTCGCGGAGGACGACCTGCATCTACTTCATCTGACAGACCTGGCTTGGGCAGAGGACGTGGGACTCGCCCTAGATGTACTTTTTGTGACAAACCCGGGCACTCTGTCGAGAAATGCTGGAAGAAACATGGGAGACCTGCAGCCCCACCTGTTGGAGCTGCCAATTGTGCTACTTCAGATTCTACTACTGCGAGCTCGAGTTCCTCTGGCATCACCCTTACTCAGGAGGAATATGACAGATTCATTCAGGCCACTCAACATTTGAATATGGGCGCTTCATCTGCTTCTACAGCACATCTTGCATCTACAGCGGGTAATCAGGCTACCTCTTTTATGGCTTCCGGATCCGCAACTCCCTGGGTGGTCGACTCTGGTGCCTCCCAGCACATGACTGGTATGAGGCGATTGCTCCGCACACTTGACTCATATATTCCTCACCCCTCTGTTACCTTGGCAGATGGTTCTGTGAGGAAGGTGGTAGCTAGTGGTTCTGTGTCCCTTACACCAGATATTGATTTGAAATCTGTCCATTTTGTACCTGATTTTCCATTCAATTTGCTTTCTGTTGCCAAGTTGATTGACACTATGAACTGCACAGTAACTTTCGGGCCATCTTGTTTTGTTTTACAGGATCTCAAGAGTTTGAAGATGATTGGTGGGGGGCCTAGGAAAGGTGATCTCTACCTCTTTCCTGGTGATTATCTACCTCGCCATCCACCTCCTGCTCCAGTTTCCTCCGCCATGCTGAGTAGTTCCCCCTTGTTGTGGCATTGCAGATATGGCCATCCTTCCTTAGAAAGCTTGAAGAAATTGGAACCCGATCTAGCTCATGTGTCCTCATTAGAGTGTCAGTCCTGTCAGTTGGGCAAACACCATCGGTTGTCTTATCCTGTTCGTGTCAATAATCGGGCTTCTAGTCCGTTTGAATTAGTCCACAGTGATGTATGGGGTCCTGTTAAAAACCAGAGTTATAATGGTTTTAGCTATTTCATTTCTTTTGTGGATGATTACTCTCGCATGACATGGATTTATCTTTTAAAAAGTCGTGAATCTGTGCTTTCCATTATCAAACATTTTCATAAACAAATTCAAGTTCAATTTCACTGCAATATTAAAATTTTTCAATCTGATAATGCCCTTGAGTACGTTCAGAAAGCAATGCATGCGTTTTGCAGTTCAGTTGGTATGATTCATCAAACCTCTTGTCCTCACACTCCTATGTAGAATGGTGTTGCTGAGCGAAAGAATCGCCATCTCTTGGATATCACTAGGTCTATCATGTTTGAATCCAATGTGCCTAAACGTTTCTGGTCTGAGGCTCTTCTCACTGCCTGTTTTTTGATTAATCGGCAACCCTCTTCTGTTTTGCATGGGCGCACTCCCTTTTCTGTCTTACGCCCTATGGATCAACCGTTTCATGTTCCGCTTCGAGTTTTTGGTTGTACATCCTTCGTTCATAACTTTGATCCCAAACAAGACAAACTCTCTCCTAGGTCCTTGAAAACCTTGTTTCTTGGTTACTCTGGTACGAGTAAAGGTTACAAGTGTTATTGCCCGAGTTTGCGTCGTATGTTTGTTTCTAAGGATGTCACCTTTCATGAAACCAGTCCATATTTTGCACATGCTATGAGCAAGGGGGAGCAATTGAGTGAGGGAGTGCCACCCGTAATTCAAAGTGAGGGAGTGCCACCTATCATTGTTGAGGACTTACCGCATGATCCACCTACCATTCAACCCTATAACCAGGTTTATCACAGGCGAGGTAGACAGGATCCAGATGAGGTAGCGGCACAAGTCCATGAGCCTTCTTCGTCATCTTCTACTCCAGAGATTCCTGCAGAAGCTTCTGACCTTGATCTTCCTATTGCTGTCCGAAAAGGTATACGTTCATGTACTATTCGACATCCCATATCGAATGTCTGTTGTCTGTCACACTTATCTACACAGGCTCGTGCATTTGCTGTTGGGATGGACTCCATTAAGATACCACGAAACCACTTAGAGGCTCTGAAGGACAGTGGCTGGCAGCAGGCAATGCAGGTGGAAATCTCTGCTTTGATTGACAATGGCACATGGGATCTTATTACTTTACCTGCGGGCAAGAAAGTTGTGGGTTGTAGATGGGTCTTTACCGTCAAACACAACCCTGATGGATCGATTGAGCGGTTGAAGGCCAGATTGGTAGCTAAAGGCTACACACAGACATATGGAGTGGACTTCTTTGAGACCTTCTCTCCAGTTGCTCGTCTCAATTCTGTGCGGATCCTTATATCTCTAGCTACTACCTTTGATTGGCCTCTTTTCCAGCTGGATGTCAAGAACGCCTTTCTTCATGGAGATCTTCAGGAAGAGGTGTACATGGAGCAACCACCCGGTTTTGTTGCTCAGGGGGAGTGTCAGAAAGTTTGCAGATTGAAGAAGGCTATCTATGGGTTAAAGCAATCTCCTCGAGCTTGGTTTGACAAGTTCAGTGCTGTTGTGTTACAGATGGGCTTCTCTCGTTCCATGACTGATCACTCTCTATTTTATTCAAATTCTTCTGGTGGATCCATCATTATTGCTGTCTATGTTGATGATATTGTGATTACTGGCAGCGATTCTATAGGCATATCACGTGTGAAGGAAGGACTACAACATCACTTTCACACGAAGGACCTGGGGAAGCTGAGATACTTTCTAGGGATTGAGGTTCTTAGATCCCATGCAGGTATAAATCTCTCCCAGAGGAAATATGTTCTTGACTTGCTACAGGAAACGGGTATGACTGATTCTAAGCCCGTATCCACTCCTATGGATTATCACATCAAGGAGGTAGACGATGATACTGAATATTCAGATCCAGGTCATTACAGGAGAATAGTTGGGAAGTTGATTTACCTAACTGTCACAAGACCTGATATTTCTTTTGCTGTTGGAGTAGTAAGTCAACATATGTGCACACCACGACAGTCGCATTGGACAGCTGTATGCAGGATTCTGAGATATCTGAAAAGTGCTCCTGGGAAGGGGATCACTTACTATAAACCAAAGAGTTCCTCATCACCCTTGTCTCTTACAGGTTATGCGGATGCAGATTGGGCTGGAAATCAAGTTGATAGACGATCTACTTCTGGTTACTGCACCTTTCTTGGTGACCATTTGATCACATGGAAAAGCAAGAAACAACATGTGGTAGCGCGATCCAGTACTGAAGCTGAGTACCGTGCTATGGCACATGCATGCTGTGAATTACAATGGGTCAAATCTATCCTATTCGAGTTAAAGATTTTGATTCAATCTCCCATGATACTCAAGTGTGACAATCAATCTGCTATACACATCGCCAGGAATCCTGTCTTTCATGAACGTACAAAGCATATAGAAGTTGACTGTCACTTCATCAGAGATCAGATAAAGAATGGCAATATTGTGACGCCATATGTCAAGTCTGAGGATCAATTAGCTGACATCTTAACAAAGCCATTGGGTCCAGCAGTATTCCAGAATTTATGTGGCAAGCTGGGTATTCACAATGTGTACACTCCAGCTTGAGGGGGAGTGTGAAGCAACCTGTATCTAAGTCGATACCATCGACATCCTGTCGATGGTATCGAGATCTGTCCAGGTTCATGATGGAGCAAGCCGCATCTTGGTCGATACTATCGACACACATGTCGATAGTATTCGATAGTATCGAGATTGGTTCAGGCGCAAGAGAATACTCCGTCGATACCATCGACACAAGTCGATGGTATCGACACCGGCACAGCGGCGGAACAGTAAACCGGCGGCTGACCTATTTTTGTTATAAAATGTTTTTTTTATTTGTTTTCTCTTCTTGTATCTCATGTACTCTACCCTAATGTATAAATACAAGTGTGTAGGCTCTAACCCTACTCACGTTTGCTGCACATAGCAACCGACATGTAATCGGTGTTCTTCATCTTCTTCCTCCGTCATTCTCAACAATATGATATCCGCCTAGTATTCTAATGAGTGATTCCAAAAAATTGTGTAAGTACATAATCTAGATAATGGAAGAGTTTTAAGATTGCTAGAATGGTGTAGTGGTTGTAGCTCAATGGATGGTTAGTGTAGTCCCATCATGTGTTTACCCTACTTCTTTAAAATAAGTAGTAGTAGCACTATCAAAGATATATATATTTTTTACCTACTTTAGCAAGAACCCTAGAGAGGGCCCCCCTATTCTTTTTGTGACTGTTGCCCCTTCCTCCCCCCCTTCTCTACCTTCTCCCACCACCTCTTCCTTCAACGAAGGGATGGTGATTTCGCCCGAACCGAGCCAACCCAAAAATACGGTTCTAAATCGATGCATGTGTGGGGGATGGATGAGCCCATTGGGCGCAAGCGTTACAACTTGGGACAAATTTGGGCCTGAGGCATTTTTTTCAGGTGCATCTGCCGTGCAGGAACATCACTTTCTTAGGTCACTTTCTGCCTCTCCTATGACCCGCATCTTTTGTGGCTCTGCCCCATCCAGGTGGTTCCAGAAAACAAAGATACGGCAACCACAAATCCTAGTCGCCACGTTGGGTCATCGTCGTCTTGGAGTCTTCGCCTCCCCTAGAAGCCTTACAGCCGCCTCCAATCATCACCTTGTGCCGAGTTTGAAACCACGATGGTGTAGAATCATCAACTACGATTCGTGAGAACACGATGCATAAGTTAGGCTTTGGGAAGGATAAGACCACGGATGAGACCCAACCAAAGTTGAATCACCTCCTCCCTGACAAGTCAATGATTTGGCAGCTGTTGAGCTCTGCCACCCCTAGGAAACTCAGGGAGGGTGGCATTTGGTTTGCCTTCTAGCTTTCCCACAGCTGGGGTAGTGGAGGGGACCGGGGTGGCATCGTTCGACTGCTTTCAGGAGGTGGAACAGAGGGTAGTTGGCAGGAGCCTGAGGTTGCTGGCTCTTCCCTAATGCAGATGATGCCTGGCTCTGGTCTCACAGAATTCGAAGACAACAACAAGCCCACGAGCTCGAAGATCTGGCAACAACCATTGTGGAGCCCAATGTTGCTCACCGAAACTGCCAAACATTTTCCAACCTACACTAACCACCTACTTTTTCTCCTCGAAAATGATTGGATTATAGCACCACCCAACTTAACAAACAGCAAAAATCAGAGCAATAGCAAATCCAAATGTCCTCTCTCCCAAGTAGTGATCATCACACGAAGCTTACAAAACCCCCAAAAGCGCTATCCTAAGTAACTAGATCCACACTCTTCTTGATCATGATCAAGGCAGTGGGGATGAAAACAAGTTTTGCAGCACCATGCTTGAGAACAACTGTCGTCCAAATTGTATAAAAAATTGTAGCTTTTTTGTTTAAATGTATAATGGACCTCAACCAACATCTCTTCTTCGTGGATTGATACACTTTGTAATCAGATTAAACTATATCACAATTCATATTTTAAATGTCATCGAAACAAAACAAGTATAGATTTGTAATTATCATGACGTGAGTTCTGGCAAAGCAAAAAAATATAAAAGATGGCTATTGTAAGTGAAATTACTAGTTGAGAACACTGATTCGGGTTGGGTCGGGCAGTTTGGGCTTAGTTCTGGGTAGCTGGGGTTGGGCAATAATATAATAAAAACCCAAATTGATTGGGTTGGGTTTGGGTTTGGGTTTGGGTTTGGGTTTGGGTTTGAGTTTGGGTCTAATAGATTTGGATTTCAGATCGGGTATGGGTTGGATTGACAAAAACCTGACCTATTGTCATCCCTACCCCTCATTCCTTGCAATTAACCACCAATCATTTGTGTTTCTTCTCCCTGCTCTTCCTCTACAAGTTTTTGGCATTCTACATGACATATGGCCCTCCCAGATAGCCTCATTCCTCAAGGCTATTCTTTGGAAAGCTGTACGATTCTATCATATTAGTCAATATTGGCCATTTGCACATAGAGCATCTAGTACCCTGTATTCTGATGTATAGATGGGTTATCGTCGATCATCCCTAAGGTTTTGGGATTCCCACTTTGTTCTCTTCCTTTTGTTAATGCTGAACTTCCGGTCACACTATGTGTGATCGGGTCAAATATGTGTATGATAATTTGTTAAATATATTAAAACGTATACAACTAAAATATAACTTTATATTTAACTATAAAAAATGTGTATTTCCATATATGTATGCGTATCTGTGTGTGTATGTATGTCGCGTCAGTAGTGGTCTATTGAAAAAGTGGAGCATAGTCGGCCGCTTAATTTGCATAGGTATAAGCGGGACTATATACGACCGCACAGACCTCTTTTTGAAACAGTGGGTCACATTACCTATGATTGACTCCTTGTCCTTGTCCTCATATCTACTATCGTTACCCTGACTTTGGCACGAGGTTTGATGGCGTCAAATTGTGTGACCTTTCTACTAACTACTACTAATTTCCCTGATTTAATTTAACATGGTGTTTGATTGGTCATACAACATGTACTTTGGTTTGTAATACTCGTTGTTAACCCAACTTCAACATGACACATACTTGACTAACACGTCGTGTGTCTCTAGGTTTGCTACTAATCTATTTTACGCACCATGTAGATTTACTACACAACACGTGCCAACCTACATGACATGTCTCCACAATGTACATGTCATTCATGCATTGCTACCCTACACCACGTGACTTATTACACAACATGTAATTGTACTACACAATGTCTCTCAAGACACAAAGCACGTGCTTTTGGTTTTCATCTCCTTGCTTATGATTGCTTCTACTTTTGAGACAGTGGAGGTCAAACCAAGTGTGTGACGATTGTTAAGTTTTTTGGGATTGATCATTTTATTAGGACACAATCTATTCGGATCGATTTTGAATCTTTAGCAAAAAGTGAGCATCTTACCTGTGGTGCCTCTTGGTAAAGACAAATCCTCTAATGCCACAAAGGCTACTTAGAAAAAGTATTTTCTCTTAATAATCGTAACTCTTCTATATCTTGCAATCTCATTTTTCTCAAAACAACAAAAAAACATGGGATCATATTTGTCTAATTTTTTTTCTTCCCATATATTGACCTCTATAAATGACTTTGGGATTTACATCTTGATGAGAATGCCAACTACACATCTTATTACAATTCCTTCCGTGGAATCCAGAGGAGTAAAATCTAATCGTTGCATAATACTATATTGAAAAAAATCCCAAAATCTAAAGGATGAAGTCCAACTATGTATAATTCTTGCCTTATTGCGTACAAATTATGAACTTCTTCGACAACAATTTTTAACGTTTAATCTTTCGTCCACTTTTGATGACACTTATTGGAGGTTCTTGAGGATCGTCCCTCCTACTATTGAAGTTGCTGCTCTGGGTGTTTATGACCGTGAGTACATATGAGGTTTCAAGTCGTGGTGTCTCTGGTGGTCTTGGAGTTGGACAAGGTGTTCCTAATAATTTTTCCTATTGCAACTTTTGCAAATGCTCTAATCACATAAAAAAAGTAGAAGCATTAAATACCACAGTGGGCCAATAAGCTTCTGATACTTGTTGCTTTTGACATATGGGCACCCATCTACCAAGATGGTGACATTTCATTTTGCTGATGTAGAGAAACCTCTAATCCGCCTTTATGATTTCTACCAATGTTCAAAATTTCGACGAAATGGTCGAAATTTTGCCCGAAATTTCTGTTTCTATGGCAATCGGACATCGAAATTAACTGACAAAACTCTCGAAACAGGCAGATCATCGATTTTTTTTCTACTTTATCATGTACTATGTACTACCTAGAGCATATTTTTTTGGACAGTTTTGTGTCTTTAAGTCTATATGTTAGAGAGTCTGTTTTATTATGCTATTAGTAGCTTTGTTATATAGGCCTAAGAGTCTTGGCCCATTAGGGTTTGATTGTGTCTTGTACGCTTCCCTGTTCTCCTATATATAGGAACAGGGTTTCTCCTATACAACAACTAGCCGTCTTTTACTTTCTGATATGGTATCAGAGCAGCCGTCCTAGGGACCAAAACCCTACGAGAGAGAGAGCAAGAACCAAAGGAGCGCCCCTTCCCTTGCGGGCGGCCTCCGCCCTTGGCGGTGCTTGGCTGCCCGCAGGGAATTCCTCTCCTTGTTCCCTGCCACTTTGGTTTTTGGCATTACCCTGCTACCGTGCCGCTCTGACTCACCCACTTCTACCCTGCCGCTAAAGCTGCCGCGCGGTCCATACTCTGCCTCCTGCCCAGCGCCGCCGTCACCCGACTGTTGCTCGTCATTGTCGCCACCTTGCTGCTGCTGCCTAGCCGCAGTGCCGCTTTTGCGCCACCGGCTCTTGCTGCCTTCTGCGTCGCACGCTGCCGCCCAACCACTGTCTAGCTGCCGTTGGCTTCTAAGCACAACCGCCTGCCCTGTCCCCTTGCGCTGCTGCTGCTTCATGCCTTGCTGCCGCCGCCGCTAAATATCTGCTCCATCCTCCTGATCGGCCGCCACTGGCCCTGCTGCGCCCCGCCGCCCATGCTGCTCTGCCGTCTTGCTGTTCCATGCGCTGCCGCCAATCACCCACTATTGTTGCGCCAAGCTGACGTGCGCCCCGCCGGTCATGTTGCTACTGCCCAGCCACCCTCTGCCGCCGTGGAGCCTTTGCTGCTATCAGCCTGAACGCCGCTACCCACCCAACTACGGCTTCCCACCGCTACCAAACAACCCATTTTTTTATGTCCCTCAATATTTTCTACTGCCCTCTCCCATATACACTCAAATTTTTGTGCTAATCAGATCCATTTTTTACCCTATCAGACCAAACAAATCCCCTTTTCGGGTCTTAGAAAGATCCATTTAATTTTTCTATCCGAATCTGCTTATTCGGGTCATTTTGCACCTTGCCTCGCATTATTGGTTACTGCCTCCACATATGTGCCTACCCTAAACCTTGCCTCTACCATTGTTTTTGACTCTCCATGCCAACCACTACTTTATTCTTTCCGTGCTTGGCGTGAGGGGGAGAATAGAGGAGAAAAAGTAGAGGGAAGAGATGAGATGGAGGAGAGATGAAGAGAAGAAGAAGAATTTTATTCTGCTGTTCTATTGAACTTCGTGCCACATTTACTGCTGATATATGGATTCTTCTACTAATATATGGATTCTTCTGCTGCTATTTAGTGCTTTCTGCTGCTATTATTGTTTATTCATCATCTACCTTGACTACTGCATATTCGAACGTCGTTCTTACTGCTTGTGTTATGATTAGCACATCCTGTTTGCTGCTTTGTGCTTTTGCACTTTCTGCTGTCCGTGTTTTATTTGCACGTTGACATTCTTTTGTGGACCAACACTCTCTGGACTTTGCCGTCTGCTACTATGATGGATGCTGTATGAAGAGGGAAGATGATGAAGACCTTTTTTTGTTGCTGACTTTACATGGAGCTTCGTCTACTGCAGTTATTTATTTGCTTGCTACTCTGCCTACTACTAGTCTTCTATCTGCCTACGTTGTCGACTCTCTACTGCTGTGCGCCTGCACTCTCTGGCATGCCCTTGTTTTTGACACGTCGACTCTCTACTTGTCCGTGCCTTGCTTGCACGTCGACTTTCTGCTATTGTGTGCCAGCACTTTCTGGCCCGTCCGTACTTTATTTGTACGTTGACTACTGCTACTGTGATCCAACACTCTCTGGCTACTACGACTACGACTTTGATGAAGACCTTGGTGCCTATCAGCTATTCCATCTTTTGCTCCAGATGATTGTGATGCTGCTTATTTCTGCTCCAGATGATCGAGAAGCTTCTGCGACCTACCTGCTTGCTTGGAGTATCTACTTGAGGGGGAGTGTCTGAGTGTTTGAGTGTTTTAATGTAATATTGAGGGGGGGATTTTTGTATGGACTTGGTTTATCTTTTTTTGTTTTGTTTCTTTGTTTTCTAGTTTGACTCTCTGTTTGCAAGCTGATTTGAGATTCTCCGAACTTCAGCTTGAGGGGGAGTGTTAGAGAGTCTGTTTTATTATGCTATTAGTAGCTTTGTTGTATGGGCCTAAGTGTCTTGGCCCATTAGGGTTTAATTGTGTCTTGTACGCTTCCCTGTTCTCCTATATATAGGAGCAGGGTTTCTCCTATCTAATACAACAACTAGCCGTCTTTTACTTTTTGACACTATATATTGTGCTTGCTAACTATCATGACTTAATTCGTTGATTTCACAATTGAAAATTGACATAAAAAATCCCCATCGAAACAATTTAGGTTCATTCACTCAAAAATGACGAGGCCCCACCCCCCATATATCCAATATGAAATATTATTACGTATTTGAGTAGATCTACACTAGTAGATCATTCTGGTAAAATTTCATAAATTAATTTGTTCATTTTTTTGTCGAAATGCCAGGAACACATTTATTGAAATTTCTGCCGAAATTCGTCAAAATTTCTGTTTCTGTGACCACCGAAACGACATCGAAATTGGACATTTTCTTCCTTGATTTCTACTCACGCCTACATTGCTCAAACTACAGGCAATCCCAAATATTTCCAGGTTTTCATTTCCCTTTGGTGAATTCTTAATTCAGGGGCAACGACCCACACGTCGGGGAGTGAGACTACTTATTAATCTTATACTTATGTCTTTAATACTCCTGTGATTAGCTGATGTAACTTCTGCGAAATCTAGTGGGGAGGCTTAGAGGCTCAATATACATATCTTCATTCTCTCTTATTTGTACCTTAGTTTCCATTGTATTTGGTTTCTATAAACAACCTTACTATATCCTTGAGCTACTACTTGAACTTTGGATGTGATACTATTGATGTGCATGATCTAAAGACGTGGCATGCGATTGGAGGGGGACATGGAAGTGTTGATTCACTTTTACTACCTACAATTTGTCAGCTACTCCTTTGCGTTTTGCAACTCAATCTTCCACTTCTTTCTACCAATGGTTCTTCTTCAAGGACATTCTTCCTTATAAAAGTTACAATTTTCTATTTTGTTTCTATAGATGGTTCTAATTAGTATAGTGAAACCAAAGGATTACATGTGCTTCTATATATAGGAATACAAGAGTTATACAGATTTAATTAAGTGATAAACGGAACATCACTTTAAGTATATCAAGTAGAGAGAGAAAGTGTAATACACGTAGGGCCTAGGCCAAAATACTGACTTGTTAACACTCACGTTCAAGGTGGAGAGTACACGTTGCATAGTGCCAACTTGGTACCCATATGCAGGAATATGACTTGAGGTAGTGGTTTGGTGAGAATATCAACAACTGATCCCTAATCCACACATGTAATATCATAATTTTGTTGGCTTTGAGAGGTCTCACTCAGTGGCAATCTACTTCAATATGCTTTTTGCGCTCATGGAACACTATATTGTTTGCAATATGTGTACTTGCTTGGTTGTCAATGTCACAATAAAGCGTTGCTACATCCAGACAAGAATCCTAGATTCACCAAGACTAGATTGTATCCACAAAAGATCACGACATGTATGAGTCATTGTTCTATATTCTGTTTCTTTGCTTGATTGAGTAATGACTAATTACTTCTTGCTGCTTCATACAACATGATGGTGGGCTACCATAATACAAATTCCAGATGTCAATCTGCTATCTTGAGCATCTCCTACGCAATCTACATCTGCTTATACAAAGATTGATATGGTCTTTTATGTAGCGTATCTATAGAATAAACTTCTTCCTAGGGCACTCCTGAGATATCACAAGATGCGTTGAATGCTGCACAATCAAGCTTAAAGAGGGGAGCTCATGTGTTGGATGACAACACCAACAATGTAAGTGATGTCTGGTAACTTGATTGGGTGATTACCACATAAATTGGTTTCCAAACAATGTGTTGATATTTCTTTAGACCGGGGTACCCCCCCCCCCCCCCCCCCCCCACATTTTGAGGTTTTTAGTGGCTATCCATTGGAATAGAGCTTGGTTTTGGGCTGCATCTGTCATCTCTGTTTCCTTCATCTGGTATAGGGCATATCGTCTCTGGGAGGTTGGTTTTAGATTTGCATCTCAATACTTCTATGCCAAGGAGGAATTGAAGATTTCCTAGATCCTTAAGTGTGGAATTTGGACAACAACGAGTTCTTTAGATTAGAGATTCATTCATAATAACAAATGATTACAATATCTTCAACATCTACAACAAGGACATGATCCCTGAGTGAATGGGGGTAGGATAGTGAACAATCTCTAGCGGATCTTTTGAAGCCCAAACATTCAAGGACGATACTTAGTTTTTACCAAATTAGGTCCGCAGGGATTGCTTTCGTCCATAAAAGGAGTGATAAAATTTGTAGACAGTGAGATACTTCCCCTCAACAATGAACCTAGGTGGTAGTTGCATGTATACTTCTTTAGATAGATCATCATGAAAAAATGTGTTTATAATTTCAAGCTTTAAAAAGGCCAATCCAGATACGCAGCTAGATATATCAACGTTTGGATAGAGGCAAACCTGGTGACATGGGAGAAAATCACAAAAATTTTGACACCAAAAGTATGACTATATCCTTCGACAACTAACCGCACCTTGTGTCGCTCACTGGAGGCATTCAAGTAATGCTTGGTGGAAACGACACATCAACCAACAATATTCTTGTCAAGAGGTGAATCAATTTGAGTTCAAGAGCCATTAACCCTGTTAGAGAGTCCGTTTATTATTGTTATTATTGTCTTTGTAATATGGGCCCAAGTATGTCTTGGCCCATTAGGGTTAAGTTGTGTCATGTACGACGCTTCCCTGTTCTCCTATATATAGGAGCAGGGTTTCTCTTATCGAATACAACGATTAGCCGTCTTTTAATATTCCAAAGACCCAAAGCACCTACATCTCTTCCATCATTCATGTTTCCATACAAGGTGCCAAAGGACATCCGTAGGGTGCTCGAGAATAAAGGTTTTGTTCAGGGCTGTGACAAAGGCATGGGCAGAGGAAGATAGATGGAAATGAGGATTGGATATAAGATGCTTTATTGTACAAGACCATGTACCTTTTTGACATGCCATTGGTTTGTGAGATTGTATAGAATACGATGGCGCATAAGCTACTTGTTGATCAAATTCCTTGCACCAGTGATTGACATTGGGTGAACCAGCAAGTGTTGGGGTGGTGGGTGCAAGGTGAAGAGGAAACAAATATAGGAAGATAGATCAATTGACTTTAAATATGAAGGTGACAAGGTAGAGAGGAAAATATAGTCTGCGTGTAAGGTAACACGGTCGAAACATAAAGTCATTCAACCACTAGATCAAGGCACCGTGGATAGCTTAGAAAAACAGTCTTAATCACTCCAAGGGGTGGTCTTTCACCCTTCGGATAATAGTTTTATGCACAAATGCGATGTTGCCAAAAACCTAAGGACAAAAGGATAAGTTTTTTTAGGATAAAGGATATACAATGAGATTTTGTTTTCAGAACATAAGACGTATGCCCATTAATGAAAAGCATGCCGTCAAAACCTCTTTAGACCAGAATTGTTTTGATAATTTGGCATGAACATCTAGAGAACATGTAGTATCAAGGTGAACAATTTTTGCACCAATGATGCCATTTTGTTGTGGGTTATAGGCCCATGAGCACTGGATCATACCCGTGTCTCGACAAAACAAGAATAGTACAAGTTGAATGTATTTGAGGGCATTGTTTGTGCATAAAACTTTATAGTATTAGAGAATTGAACAAATATCATTTTATGAAAAACTTTGATAAGGGGATAAACTTCATCATGGGTTCCTAGTAGATAAAGCCAAGTTATCTATGATAAGTCGTTAACAAACATTAAGAAAATACTTATAGCCATTATAGCTAGATGTTCAGAAAGGACCACATCACTAGGAATCAGATCAAACGATTTTTTAGACTATTTTCCGGGACAAGAAGGCATAATGCAGGACTTTGAATTCATGTCGACTTCCCCAGGTGTGGAAGTGGACGTTTGTGGATACATCGGGAAAATTTTGAGGAAGTTTAGATGCAAACTTCGACAAAGATCGATAAAACTTCGATGCTGTTTTTGAAATAAAAGGAATCAAATTCAAAGAGAACATTGATGGAAACTTCTAATTATTGTTAGAACTTAGAACTCTACGTTAACCATGTCAATAATAACATAAAATCACGATTCACGAGTTCACAACACAATACAAGATTTACAAGTCACAAAGGGTGTGCCTATCCAATACATTGACCTGATTAAAGACATGTATGATGGCTCAATTGCAAGTGTTAATACTTCAGGCGGAGAGACAAATTTTTCCTATCACCGTTGAGGTACATCAAGGATCGACACTCAACCCATATCTATTTGTTCTTGTTATGGATGAGTTGACAAAGCATGTTCAAGATAATATCCCTTGGTGCATTGTTTGTGGATGATATTGTGTTGATTGATGAAAGAAAAAACATATTGAATGATAAAGTTAACTATGAGAAATGCATTAGAATCTAATGGATTTATGATCAGTGAAGCAAAACTGAATATACACATTGCAACTTTAACCAATCTAGAGTTGTGCAACGCAAATCAACAAATGCACCTATTTGAAGCAAGGTTATTTAGTCAAGCACAATTAAAAGAAGCAGAGGCATGCCAAAATTAACTTGGGAAGAACTTATTAAGAGACATTTTGAATCTTTGCTCTTGATCAGAGCTGATTGGAAAAGAAGGATCCATGTAACTGATCTTAACATGGTTGGGATTGAGGCTTAGATGATGATGATGATGAAAGTAGAGAATAGAAATGTAGAGAATAGCAATCCAGCTACTTTCTTCAAATCCAAGCACAATGGGTGCCTCCTCCATGCTCCAACACTCAAAAGAGACAAAGCACCAATCCCTAGTTCACACCACTCTTCTCACTAAGGAGTGAAGTGGGAGGCCAATTCAAGCATTATTGTTGCCTTAATAAAACTCAAGAAGGGCACTTGAGTGGGCTGAACGTGGCCGTCGAAGTGTCAGCTTGGTGTCGCCAACATTGGGGATTAATCGACAACATCGATGACATTGGGATGGAAATGAACTGGGCTAAGCCAACATCGCCGTTGTTGGGAAAAATCGGGCTAACATTGTGACCAACTCGACTTATCAAGTCTTCGACTTTGCCACCCATCGATGTCGTCAACATCGGCAAGAAATCGCTGAACAATTACCGAATTTCAGATCCGTGCAAGCAAAAATATACACAAGATGGTGCTTCGCTTGTTGACAAGCTTTGCAAGAAATAGAAGAAAGATACTATCACCAGAGTGGGCTCCCCGCCCAATCATCACCAGATTCCGTAAATCCTGTATGACAAACTTAGTAGGTTCAAAGGTTTTATAGCAACATAAAGAATCAATACGTTTAGCCGTAAACATGACATTGCATGGAAATTTAGGAACATAATGGACTAAGGATAATTTCAAAATCGAAGAGTAGGGGACATTTCCCCATCTGAAACTCGTTTAATTTTTTACCCTTCTGCCAAGGCGATAGTGAAGTGAGGAATATAGTCAGTAGTAGTATTTCACGGCATACTTGTCGTGTGCTGGTAGTGCTGGATTCCATAATCTAATTGGAGTTGGCAGCGTGCATAGATGTCCTTGGTGGGCTACTGCAAGATGAGCACGGGACGAGTCACTCAATTGTTGTGAGGTATGGAGAAGTTAGGAAGGGACTGTGCTAGCTGGGAGTGCAACTTTGAGTCCCTCAATTGTTGTGAGGTATGGAGAAGGCACTCATATTCTTAGGTAGTCTGGGAGACATGTTTTAAGTTCCCATTTGAAGCCCCAAAATTTTTGGTCACAACAGGCTGCCCGATAAGATTCGACGGAGTTTGGGAAGGTGAGCAGCACCTCAACCCTGTCCTCGCCCACACTGAGGGGAGCCGTGCTCTCGGAGCAGTATACAAGCTCATCTTAATGAGGGAATTGTTACTGTTTAATTTAAAAAATATATTGCAGATATATCATTAAAAATCAATGTAGACATAAGAAAGACTTTATTTGCAGCCATTAGAACATTTACGTGTACCAAAATGTAGCACGGTACATGTATGTGTACCAGTTTTAGTGCACGGTAGGAGAGAGTGAGAAAGAAAAAGCACTGTCGAAATAGAGAGCACGGTATGAAATCTGTAGAAGAGTGGTCACTGTGATACAAAGATATCTAAAAGGCCTATAATTAATTCATAATGCACTCAACCATGCAACTTAGGGATTCAAAGAGTGGTAACACTTTGCCCCCCCCCCCCCCCCCCTCTTTTTTTTTGTAAGGTGAATCCTGGAATTTTGCTTGCTCTCTTTCATAACTATTTTTTATTACAAGGATTGAGAATAGCAGGGAAGAAGTCGAAGACGGAGTGATTGCATGCTCCCTGGATCCTGCGTTGGCTGCAAAGGACCCTCGTGGTCTTTCTTTGCTGTGCTTAGAGGAGGTGGGGGCTCCTTGTGGGCTGCTGTGCTGCACCAATAGGGGCAGCAACCCCATTTTCTAGCAACCACAGTGATTGTAGCCGCTCGACCCCTCTTAGGAGGTGGTTTCAATGCATGACGAGGGCTGCCTTCCCTCGTTGGACAGTGCTTGCTGCACTAGGTGAGGGCCCCAACCTTCCTAAACCAATTCCTTCTCTGGGTTGCTGACGGTGCTTGGTTCATTCTTGAGGGAAGATAGGAGAGGGGAAAGGGAGTTGGTGCCTACATGATTACGAGGAGAGGGGAAGGGGAGTTGATGCTTACATGATTAGGAGGAGAGGGTTTCAATTTAGAGCAATTGCTCTGATACCGTACAAATGATTTTGATTAGTTAAACCAAAGGATTACATGCTCTATGCCATATAGGAGCATGTAGAGTTATACATATATACTTAAGTGGTCAATGGATCCTCACTTACGTATATCAAGTAGAGAGAGATAAAAGTAGTTCATACTGGCCCTAGGCCCTAATATGAATAAGCTAATAGTAACCTAATCTTGAGCATATAATCTACAAATAGTGATGTTGTTTAACACATGAATAGACATCTTCTTAGTGTTGCTAGGACTCTTCTCATTGAAGTGCAAGTTCCCAAAAGCAATTGTCATGATGCCATTCTTACTACAAACTATCTTGTTAACCAAATGCGTCCCTTTAACCTCCAAAATGTCATTCCTTGTAACCTAATTTCTCCACATCATCTACCTTTAAGTCTTCTACCTAAAATCTTTGGTTGCCTATGCTTTGTCCAAAATCATCAACCAAACCTAGAGAAACTCTCACCTCTTTTTTCTTCTGTTGATTTGTGGGCTACTTCTAATTAGCAAAAGGATACAAATGCCTTGATCATGTTAAGCAACATGTCTATTTTAGTCCATATGTGACCTTGTTTCAGGACACCCCATTCTTCTCTCCTCTTTGTAAAGAAGTTTTGTGGTTAGAGAAAAATGTGCTTTTGCCGCTTCTTGTGCTCTCAACTGAATCCTCTACCACTGCGGTCAGGGTCTATGAGCATTGAAGGACATGTGTGCCGATGAAGTTCCCTTCTATTGAGAGCTAGTGATGTCTGCAGAATCTGACAAAGCTATTGGTCTTGTTTTACCCTTCGCCTCAATGTTCAAAATTTCGTCGGAATTGGCGAAATTTCGCTAATTATTTCGATGGCGCTGACCATCAGACATAGAAATGGCCTTACATGTCTGTACATAGGAAATTTTGGCAGAAAAAAATTAAATTTCGACAATTATTTCGAATTTGGATGAAATTAGGTAAAGTTTGATGAAAAAGGCCTTTTTTGTCTGTATTTCGACGGAATTTTGAGAAACACATGTATTATTTTGGGAAATGGGGTACGATATCTGCAGATTTTACTATATGATTCCTTGGGCTTGTTAGGGGAAATCTGAGTTATGCTTCTTCTCTTCCTAGCCTAATTCTACCTCTCTCTCGTGTTTCTCTCACTTCTATAAAGATTTGCAAAGGAAATATTTAAAAATGGGTGTGGGAGTGATATCAATGGCTATGATGACCCGCTAACTTTCATTTTTGAGGTCACACGAATTATGTTGATAGTGCGCAAAATTAGCATGACTATCAAGATATTTTGTATGTATGCCATTATCAATCACACCTCTATTTACATGGTTGCCTCCTATAGGCTCTCGCTACAAAAGCACACGACCAAGAACAAAGATTGAGTTAATTCATTAGTATGCATTTTGTCACTTGTAGGCTTATAGAGATTAACAGTGAGACACATCTATGCTTGTATAAAACAAAATAAACTGGAGCCAGTATGTTGATAGGTATAATCGACAAGGAGGATGACAATTGTCACAGTTCTACTAGATGCATAAACCATAGTTGTCTCACGCTTCCTCAATACTCACTCACATACCATTGCAACATTGTTTATGTACTACGTCCCGACACCCTATCGAGAGGTCCTACCATCCTAGATCATGTTATGTTTGCATAAATTTGTGTCTATAAGTCTATATATTGTGCTTGCAAATTATAATGACTTAATTCATTCATTTCGCCATTTAATTGACCTCAAAATCCCCATCGAAATCCCCATCGAAATTGTTCAGCTTCCTTCACTCACACATGAGGAGCCCCACCCCTCACATATCCAATATGATATATTATTGCATATTTGAGTAGATCTACACTAGTAGATTCTTCTGGTAAAATTTCGCTAAATAATTCGATCATTTGGTCGTCGAAATGCCAAGAATGCATCTGTCGAAATTTCCGTCGAAATTCGTCAAAATTTATGTTTCTGTGGCTACCGAAACAAACATTTTCTTCCTTGCTTTGCCTTACCTTATGAAGCACACTTTTGAGTTGGATATTGTATTTCACTTGTTGCATCTGCAACTCATCTTAATTCTTCCCTTGAAAAGTTCATCGTAGCTATCTCATCTAGTAGTGTGCCTCTTAATGTCTTCGAAGCACTTACTGATAATAGATGGGAAGCAACCATGGAAGTAGAAATACTGGCTTTGGTTTGTAGGAAAACTTTGGTCCTTACTGACATTTCACCTTCATGTAAGCTTATTGGTTGTCGTTGGGTGTTCTGTGTTAAATATCTTCTAGACAGTTCCATTGAGAGGTTGAAAGCTCATCTTGTTGCCAAAGGCTAACGTTAGGAATTTAGAGTTTTTTTTTAAACTTTTAATCCAGTGGCACATGCCACACATCCAAACTTAGCTCATATTAGAATGTGTGATATTCAACCCAAAATCAATTGGCAATGGGTGAAGGGGCCACACACCTTATAAGCCCAGGACCTTTCCCAGAGCTCAGCGGTGTGGGATAATTCTAACATCCCCCCTCAAGTGTAGCCACTTTTGTGTGCTTGCACTTGTTTTTTTTGATTTAGGTAGGGTGTGGTCCTCACACTTGTCTCATGGGGTCCGCTCTGATACCATGTTAGCGGAACGGAAGAGTTACGTAAAACGGGAAAGCCGTGATCTGCGTGTTGCGCAAGGCAACGTGAGAGTTCCCAATAGGGCTCTCCTCTTTATTTATATAAAGGGGTAAATTGCACATAGGTACAACAGTAATGAAAAATAGAAAATAAAGACATAAAGAAAGATATATTAACAAGATCCATGTCAGAAAATACCTCAGTGGATGGTGGTTCAATCGTAGACGCAGGATTTGGTTCGGCCGAGGCTTCAAAAGCATTGTGGTTCTTTGACCTGCGCTGATAGACTTGCAATGGGCGTTCTTTAAGCACATCGGGAGACGGTAAATCCTCAACAATCACCGGTAACAGTGTGGTAGCCATAATATCAGCAGACAATTTTGCGCCATCAGCAGAATAGTAAGGCATATGCTCAAAAAAGGTCACATCCGCACTAACAAACCATTATTTTTTAATAGGATCAAAATAGCGGTAGCCTTTTTGTGTACAGGAATATCCCAGAAAAACACATTTGACCGAGCGAGCATCAAGTTTGGTGAGCCCAGGACGAAGATTTTTCACAAAACAAGTACTCCCAAAAATGCAAGGAGGCAGAGAGAATAAGGGTTTATCAGGAAACAAAATGGCATACAGGACCTGATTTTTCAAAACTGAGGAAGGCATGCGATTGATGAGATAGCAAGCCGTAGAGATAGCTTCAGGCCAGAAATGATGGGGTAGTTTGTAGTGTATGAGAAGAGTGCGAGCAACCTCAAGTAAGTGACAGTTTTTTCTTTCAGCGATGCCATTTTGTTGAGGAGTGTAAGGGCAAGTGGTCTGATGTATGGTTCCTCGGGCAGCACAGAAGGAGGTAACAGATTGTTGCATGAACTCAAGTACATTATCAATACCAAAATTTTTAATAGGTCAGTTAAATTGAGTGTGAATTTCAGCAAAGAAGGTACGAATAGTATCCAACACAGTATCTCGACATTTAAGTAAAAACAACCATGTGGTGCGAGAATAATCATCAATAAATGTCATAAAATATTTCACACCCGAGTGACTCGATACGGAGCACGGTCCCCAAATATCAACATGAACAATGGCAAAAGTTTCTTTAGAAGCAATAACTTTCTTAGCAGGAAAAACAGACCGAGTTTGTCTAAAACACAAGTTTCACAGGAAAAATTGTTCTCAGATAAAGTAGGGAATAAATGTTTTAATTTGGTAGCAGATGGATGGCCCAGGCGAAAGTGCCACTATAGTCCTGTCACTGAAGTAGATAGCATAGCAGAAGCAACAGGAGGTCCATCCAGATAATACAACCCATCTGGTCCTTCACAGCCCAAACCAATCCTCGTCTTCGTGCGGAGATCCTTCAAAACACAACTAGAAGGATCAAATTTAATAGAGCACTTGAGTTGTTTTATCATCTTACTGACTGACAACAGATTAATAGGAAACTTTGCAATTGCAGTTTTGGTTTCGCATGTGCAGGAGCAGCAGGTGCGTCATCAGTAGAGTCAGCATCAGTTTTTGTAGCAGCCTGGTTAGCCCAAGCGGGCTTGCCGTGCTGAATCCAGCATCGATCTTCATTATGATTGTCCCGGCCACACCAGTTGCAGTAGCGAGGGCCGGGAGGTGCACCACGTCCATGAGCAGATGATCCTCGACCTCCCGAGGGAGGAGGGCGACCGCCACGGCCACGACCGCGACCACGACCACGGCCAGAATCAGTATAGCGAGCAATAAGCACATGGTGCTCAACAACAGGAGTAGGAGTCATGGACGACAGGCGTTGGACTCTTTTGAGAACATCCCGAAGGGTAGGCATCGGATCACTTGACAGGATCTGGTCAACCACACCAGAAAACGAGGCATGAAGAGCAGCTAAAAACTGAACAAGTTGTAGTTTGTTGCGTTGCTTCTGAGCAATTTTGATGTCCGCCGTCAAGGGGTGGTAGAGTTCAAACTCATTCCACAGAGCCGAGCATTAATTGTAGAAGTCATCAATGGAAGTGTCAGGGGAGAACTCCTTTTTAGCTAAGTTTTTGAAAATTTCAAAAACTCACTTGGGATTCTCCTGATGAGAGTAGACGTGGGACAGTTGATCCCACATAGCCTTAGCATCATGAAGACAAAGAAGTGATTGGCTAATCTGGGGCTCAGTACTGTTAAGGATCCAAGACATGACGCCGGAGTCATCCTTGGACCATTGTGCATAGCTTTGTCTGGTTTTGTCATCCGCATCAGCAGTAGGAACAACAGGAGGCTCAGCCGTAAGATGGTGATACCGACCTTGTGCTTTGACATATTGAACAAATGACGCCGACCACAAATGATAGTTGGAGCCGCCGTCGAGCTTCACCGTGGTGACACACAGAGAGCGAGGAGGCTAAGATAAAGCCATGGCAGAGGCAGTAGTCGGTGTAGCAGCAGAGTAGATCAGAGACCCACAAAGGGGTAGATAACAGCAGTAGGGAACTGACGAGTCAGATCAGAAAACCCATATAGGGTAGAATATGCATATATATAGAGAAACCTACGCCGTCATGAGGAAAGCTCAATGTTCCTTCATGAGGCGCATGCAGAGAAGACGATGAGACGAAAGACTCTCAACTTAGACGACCAGTGGATGTTCGAACTTGGATACGAAGATCACCCGAACGTAGAGGGAGAAGAGAGGTAAAAACCAGTGGTAGCCGGAGCAGGGATGGGAAGGGAGGAGCCGAAGGGGAGGAGGCTTGGAGGGTGGAGGAAGGGAGGAGGCTGCGAGGGGGGGGGTTGGCGGAGGGAAAAAGGAGGATGTGGAGGGGAGATGGCGCCGAGAGAGGAAGGGGAGGGGGGTGGCGGGTAGGGGGGTGGGCGGCGGCTGGAGGGTGGGGAAGGGCTGGGGGGGCGGCTGAAGGAGAGGAGGGGAGGGGTCTGCGGCGCGAGGGGGGGGGGCAAGCCGGCGGAGGGCATGTGGGGGGGGGGGCGGCGGGGGGTGGAGGGGCTGGTGTTCTTACGTGACTGCGGATGGGTGGGTGGGGAAAAAGAGACCTGCTCTTGATAACATCTAGAGGGAAATGGAATTGTTTATTCAGTGAGTAAAACATGTTACATGATAATCTCTAATTTAGCTAATGAGAGTAGAGACATAAGTACAAGTGAGCAATATGGGACTAAAAGTAAAACAGTAAAACAACAAGTAAATAACACAGTAACACAGTATATCTATAGATATAATATAACTAATCTGTCCTAATTTGGTCTAGGTGAGACTTAGTTCTAGCAGTCCATAATTCGGGTATTCTACTAAGGTGCAAGTATTTTCTTGGTCCTGTGGAAAGCAAGCATGCCTTATGCATTAGTAACATTCACTCCTAGATCTACACCTAATTAGCGAATTTATGGGAAAATTGGCCTCTATTTTCTCAGATTTTTAGTATTTTGATTATTAAAAAATCTGTTTTGATAATACTATTAGAAAACCAACCATTTTTCATGCATATTAGTATCCATATTCTGCCTAGATCTATCATCTATGCTAATGAGTGCATATATGACCAAGATGAACTTCCCAATTTTTCTTGATTTCTGATAATATAATCGATTATAAGATTTACTATTGATAATTTAATGTTTAAAATTTTGATGAAATGGTCAAAACTTCGGCATTTATATCCATATTGATGGCAATCATGTATGAAAATGCACCGTCGAAACA
The DNA here is from genome assembly GCA_963693085.1 of Alisma plantago-aquatica. Classification (NCBI taxonomy): domain Eukaryota; kingdom Viridiplantae; phylum Streptophyta; class Magnoliopsida; order Alismatales; family Alismataceae; genus Alisma; species Alisma plantago-aquatica. Next base: position 684,165,910 of record OY856415.1, on the reverse strand, counting down.
CACCGACCATCAATTTTCTCTTCTTTTTAATGTACTATGTACATACTACCTACTACCTAGAGCATATTTTTTTTTGCAGAATTGTGTCTTAAGCCTATACATTGTGCTTGCAAACTATAATGACTTAATTCATCGATTTCATCATTAAAACTTGACATTGTAATTCCCCATTGAAACAGTTCAAGGTCCCTCACTCACACATGAGGAACCCCCCAGGCCCCCACCCCCATCAACATATTCAATATGAAATATTATTGCATATTTGAGTAGATCTATACTAGTAGACATACTTGTTGAGGCGCCCGACTAGTCGGCTGGTCATTTTGGTGGCCAACGACTGGCCTGTCGCCTAGGTTTTTTATCATATCGAACGTCCGCCCAGACCGACTGGTCGACTAGTCGGCCGACTAGTCCGACTGGTCGGCTGGTCACCCTGTAAGTCGGCCGCTTATCTGGTGGGCCCGACAATTTTCTTTAATTTTTTTAACTAATTATATATTACTAATATATATATAACTAATTATATAAGTATATAACTATATACTAATAGTTATATAGTATATATAGCTATAACTATATAAGTATATAACTATATATATTACTAATATATAACTAATTGTATATTACTAATATATATAACTAATTATATAAGTATATAACTATATACTTATAGTTATATAGTATATTATATATATAACTATAACTATATAAGTATATAACTATATACTTATAGATATAGTTACATAGTATATATAACTATAACTATATAAGTATATAACTATACATATTACTAATATATAACTAATTATATATTACTTATATATAACTAATTATATAAGTATATAACTATATACTTATAGTTATATAGTATATATAACTATAATTATATAAGTATATAACTATATATATTACTAATATATGAGTATATAACTAGCATATTTTTGTATATAAGTATATAACTATATATTACTAATATATATAACTAATTGTATGGAAAAAAAACCCTACGCCTGGGCGGCTGACTAGTCGGCCTGGTCGGCCTAGTCGGCCTGGTCGCCCAAGGAATCAGGGTGACCGACTGGCCGCCTTGACAAGTATGCTAGTAGATCATTCTGATAAATTACATAAATTAGTTCGTCAATTTTTCCGTCGCAACTTCAGTAACACATCTGTCGTAATTACTGTCTAAATTTTGGTAAATTTCTGTTTCTGTGGCCACTGAAACGGGATCAAAGTCGAGGATTTTCTTACTTGGATAATAATTTCACTCTAACCATATAGTGTATAGTAATACCTAAATCTATTTAGATTTACCAAGATCTATACCCACTTAGCTCATTAATGACCAAAATGGATTTCCCCCATTTCTTCTTATTTTTAGTGCTGCAAATAGTTTCTATTTATAATAATACTTTTCTTTCTAGGCTACAAGATTCAGCTTGCCGATTGTATCAAGATATAAACAAAAACTTCCGTTACCAATATGATTTTTTTGTTTTCTTTCAAGTACGTATGTGACGATGTGTGGATGACAATATCCCATGTTATTAATTATATTTCACAATTTTCCTTTCCAAATATTCATCAATTTTTCATCAAAATCCCTTAAAAAAATGTGGGATTTCCCCAAAATTTCTCCAAAAGAATCCATAAGCTCAATTTTCAAAGCTTTCGAAATGATTTTAAATTTGACAAGTTCAATCCTAGGTAACAAGGGTTTACCTGTTTATTCTGGTTTCTAGAAATCACTGTGATTAACACTGGTAAGGATATATTATTTCATTCCTACTCTACAATCCACTTTAGTTCATGAAGTAAGGGCTTCAAAATTTAGGCCAATCCTTTATCACACTATAAATACGACCTCACACCCACCCACCCACTCACACCCACCCACCCACCCACCCACTTACAACACAGTAACACACACACACACACACACACACAGCTTCAGTTGAATGTTGCTAGATAACTTTATTTTATCGTAGATTAGAATTATCAGCTTACAGTTAAGCAACTTTCTGTTGGGGAGTAATTTGATCGGAGGTATTATCATGCATACAATTGTCTTCTTGGACTCAATATTTGTGGAGCTGTTTCTCTAAACAATTTTGATTGACATTGATTGCTGTATTCATTCAGAACCTAGAGGACAACTTTTAATGATCACGGGGAAAACCAAGGATGAAGTTTTTACAAGCTTGGAGAGGGTTTTAATGACCATGAGGATTACTTCACTGGAACCAAAGGTACTTCATTTTATGCCTCTCCCCATCGTCTTTTCCTGCAAAAAATTGCCTTATGAATTATCAAGGATGTCAAATTTCTAGTCTGCAAAGAAAGCACAATTTCAAGTAAAACCCGTGTGTTTCCTGCATAATTTTTTATTTTAAATTTATGTTGGTATATATGTTCTAACTGATCAATGCTGTTTTACAACCAGATAAATGATAACTTTGGGCACGACATATAATAAATTTATCAAATGTTGCTCTACATGAATATTAGATTGCAAATCACAACCATTATTATAATCATGACTCAGTTCTTCCCCTCTTTAACTGCTTATTCAATTAAGTACTTCATGTAAGGAACAATGGATCATGTCGCTGCACACTACTCAGGGACTAGCATGATGTTAATTTGATTTTAAATCGTGATCAGAGCTTTCTTTATAATGCAATGGCCCCGACTCCTTGACCTTCTCTCTACTAGACGTTTGTTGTCACCATTGACTATTGTTCCTCCCTTTAACTTCTCACTTCATTCTCCACTCACTTCACCTGTCATTACTAGTTTAGACTGATCTAACATCTCTGCATGACTACCAAGTGGTGCAAGCCTGCTTCTACACCTTTGAGGTCGAGATCTAAGATTGTGTTCTTGCCCACACTTCTAAATTGTGCCTCAGTTTGACACTTAAAACTTAAAAGAGTGATAAATTGGCATATGTCAAGGAAGAGGGGATGGGGGTGGCCGGGCTGGTGAATATGACTTTAAGATATGACATTTGATACTTGACATGACCTCTAATACTTGCTTTTTTGTCTTGCACATTAACGGTCAGCTGGCGATCTACATCATGAGGTGTCACATTGAGTCTTGTGTTAGTTGGTCCCTCTTGATAGTTGTCGCAGGGGTGGAAAACTCTGTGGCTCATCTGTTCAGGTAATTGTATTAGGCAACAACCCCATTTATCATAGCACGCCATTGGAAAAGGCCATGTAATACCTCCGCTTGATGCTTCTTTCCTATTCTTCCGACACACTCTAGGCATGTATCCTTGGTATGATCAACGTGTGAACGACTATATGATCCTTGACAATGACTATAAGATCCTTGACATGAGGTTATGCGTATTCAGGTTCTCATAATAGCAAGAAGGGCGATTATATACTATGGTCAATGTTTTATAAAGCGGGAAGCGGGAGGCGTGCGGACAGCACCTTGTGGCCGCTTGAGCGCCAGGCGGGCGCTCAAGCGGGCGCTTTTTGAAAAAGCGGGAGCATACATTCATATATAATTTATAGAAAATTACACATATATGTATATGAATAATATATTATGATACATATATAAACCATGTGATGAGTATAGAATTACTGAATTAACTCAATTATAACATACTCAATCTAGTAACTAGTAATATATTAAATTAAATATATACAGAAGTAGCCCATAGATGATATATATACACTAGTGGTACATACTACATAGTATATGAATATATAGTAGCAAGCAATACATGATATATGTAATACGTTATGCTTTAGAGGTACATGCTACATAGTATAGAATATGCATTATACAGTAGTAGGCAGTACATGATATGTACATTATACCGTTATATGTATTGCAAACTACAAAGTACATCTACATAGATAATACTTTAGTTGAACGCATAACAATACAAGAAAAATTAAGGTATGAATGTATGTATAGGTACAAGTATAATGTATCAGTAAATATTAGTGGTTGAGTTCATAGCAGAGCAGCAATGTATGTACAAATGATAAATATGTAATGTAGGTACAGCAGTTCATACATAAAGATGTAAATGGGTGCAGCAGTACATACATACAGAGCTTATATGAAGTAGGAACGATTTTGATGCATGTACAACTCAATTAAAAATGAGAAACGCATAGTAACTTTGATTTATAAACATAAGTTGTGTTTTAAAAAGCAAAATCAGTGTAATATATACACTAGTTAACTGTTGTACAATATTTGGATATATATTTAGTTGTTTAGCGCAATAGTATTATATTAACATGTTAAATAATGTTATACAATGTTGATACATACTAACAAATTGATTATATTTCATTTTGGGACGAGGAAGTGGGCATAGAACTTGATTTTAACTTAAGCGGCCTCAGGCGGGCGCCCAAAAGCAGTGCTCAGGCGGGAGCTTAAGCGGGCTGAGCGGGTCTGAAGCGGCCGCTTAATGGAGATCCGCCTGACTGCCCGCCTAAAGCCCATTCTGAGCGGCCAAGGGTCTGGGCCGCCTGAGTGGCCGCTTTTTAAAACACTGACTATGGTTTTTCAGTTTGCCATCGTATTTGTAATAACTAAGTCCTTAAAACAGTTAAAAGATTCCAGGCACATATTGAAGCTGTCAAATATTGACACAAGGTATCAAGCCTTAATAATTAGGGTCTTGGGGACCGGATGTTGATAATAATTGTTTATTAAAAAATTATAATCCTAAAAATGGAAATTCAAGACCCCAAAAGTGCACTTCAATAGTAGCCAAGGTGCAAAAAATGTCAATACGTGCACCCAAATGGCCCTCTCGCGATGGCTATGCAGCTGTTTTGCTGTGTGAATTGACATATATATATAGTCAGGCTAGAATACACTCGAGTGTACATATCGCACGAATACACTCAAGTGTGTTTGCATATCAAGACTATTTATTGCAAAATGTAAACCATTGATCTTCACCGTCATACTATAACTAGGCTACATACCAATTTTGAACCCATTTGGATGAGTGTAAGTCACTCATCCAAGGGCAACAAAATCGACACGCGAAACTAATTTGAAATGCATAATTTTTGCGGTATTTATAACATGACCTATAAATGTCCAAATGTGCTCAAATTTTGCGTATGAGCTATTCACAAGATGTTTAAGAAGATCAACAGATTAGATTTTGAAAAAAAATATTGCATCATGAAAAACTACTTGAGTGTATTCTGCCCGAATACACTCGAGTGTATTCTAGCCTGACTCTCTCTCTCTCTCTCTCTCTCTCTCTCTATATATATATATATATATATATATATATATATATATATATATATATATAGTCAGGCTAGTGTACACTCGAGTGTACCGGAGGCACCGTACACCTCAGTCATTTTTAAAGATGCAGTAAATTTTTGAAAAATCTAAACCGTTGATCTTCTTAATTATCATAAGAACATACTATATAATACATTTTAGCTCATTTGGACACCTATAGGTCATGCATCTAAAGGAGGCAAAAATCATGTATTTCAAATTAGTTTTGTGCGTCGATTTTGTTGTCCTTGGATGAGTGACTTACACTCATCCAAATGAGTTCAAATTTTGTATGTGATCTATTATTATTGTAACCATGAAGATCAATGGATTAGATTTTGAAAAAACATGGTCTAGATAGGCAAACACCATTGGGGTGTACGGTGTGATCTGTACACTCGAGTGTATTCTAGCCTGACTCTCTCTCTCTCTCTCTATATATATATATATATATATATATATATATACACACACACACACACAGACACACAACCGATATTTCCAATTTCGTCAAAACAAGCAAATTTTTAGTCGACATTTTTGTACCAATGGCAATTGGATACGGAAATGTACTGTTGAAACGGACTGGCCATCTGTTTGTTTTACTATTTAATCCACTTTGTATAGCCCAGAGCATAATTTCTTTGTAAGTCTTTCAGTCTATATAATGTGCTTGCAAACTACAATGACTTAATGCATTTATTTCACCGTTGAAAATAGACATCAAAATCCCCATCAAAATAGTTCAGCTTCCTTTACTCACTCACACATGAGGAGACCCCCTATACATATCCAATATGACATTTTATTGCACATTTGATTAGATTTACAGTAGTTTGTTCATTTGGCCGTCAAAACACCATGAACACATTTGTTGAAATTTCTGATTCGTCGGAATCAAACATATTCTTCCTTGTCTTTAACACTCCCTTTCATGTTGGATGATGTGATATATGCACACTTGGTACTTTAAAGTTTAAATAACTTCCACAAAAGCTTGTGAACCAAGCCTTGAAAAGAGTAAGAACTTTTTGCACTTCTAAATGCCAAAAACAGATCTTCTTTGCCATTATTTATCAGAGATGTCCGGCAAGAATTACAGCTGTCATTTCCAAGAGAGGTTCAACTGGGATTACCACAATCATCGAACTTGTAAGAGAGAATGTGTAATCCATGTCCTCTAATTGGCTTAAAGAAAAGATAAATCTTCTTTTAGGGTGCTGTGATTTGATATTATTAGGGAAGTGAATAATGAACGATCGGGTTAGGTAGAGGCTATCACTTGAAGCCTCCAAGTGAAACACGAAGATTAAATGTGTTAAGGATTTCTGCCTGTTTGTTCGTCCTTTGTTGAGCGTCAAACATAGTGATTAGTGATTTAGTTTAACTGAAAAGAGGCTAATTCCTTCCAAATATCCTATTCCTTCCTTCTTGAAGGTCCATAGTGTTTCTGCAATTGGAAGTTGTTTATCTGACTCTGTTGATGGAGATGATAGGCCACTCAAGCTTCTTGTACATCGCCCCTCTTTCGAACATGCATGCTAGCTGCCCACTTGTTTGTCTGTCAACTTAACTGGATGAACTGCCAGTCTGGAGCAATTGGTTGTGGTTTTATGAAAGAAATAGTAGAATGTACAGTGGATTGCGGAAAGCCATATTGAATATTTAAGGGGTCCCCCACATTTTACTTGGGTTAATAATTTGCTGTTGATATTGACTCAACGATCAACCGTTTCATTGGCCCCCAAAACCCTAATGCAATGATTTCAAGAAAAATCATTATTTTTTGGCGTGCTTGGCTTCCTAGCACCCTCATTGTCTAATACAACACCACCAGGATACATGTCACCCACATTGAAGAAAATAAAAAACAGCATAAAGCATGCATTGTATTAGTATTTAATAATTTGAATAGCAAATATTTGGGAATGCGATGCAATTATGCTATACTATAAGTCTATGCTATGTATAAGTACTAAATGGTGAAATAACTCCAATCCCCCTTTTCTCTTCAAAAAACAACAATAAAACCAGGGATTGCAATTATTAAAATTTCCATCAAAATTTTTTAGTTGTTCACAAAAAACCTTGAAATCCATCAAATTTTGGCAAAATTCATCGCGAAATCATCGGATTTTTTATTGAAATTTCGAATGCAATCTTGGTAGCAGTCTTGACCGAAATCGACACAATCACATGTTTCGATACCAAATTCCATCGAAATCAAATTTTTTGTCAAAATTTCGCTAATTTTGACGAAACTTCATTCCTTGCCTCCATCCTTTTGATGTTGGATCCCATAATTAGTTGTGTTAATATATCTTTACTTTGTGTTTATTTCATAATTCATATTACTGCTGTACCTACATGTAATTTTCCCTTTTACTATAAATAGAGAGGAGAACCCTATTGAGTCTCTTACGTTGCCAGTGTGCAACAACGCTCCATCCGTCTCTTTCGCTTACATTTTATCAAGAGCAGGTTAGCGCTCCAGCGCCGCAGCCTCCCTCCCGCCCGTTCCTCTTCGGCGCCGCCCCTCCCTCCCGCCTCTCCCTTCTCCCTTTCCGCCGGCCGCCGCCGGTCCCTTTCCAGCCGCCGGCCGCCGCCGCCAGCAGCAGCGGCTGCTGCTCCTCGCCGCCAGCGCGCGGCAGGAGCGCGGAGCCTCCCTGCGGCGCTGCTGCTAGCTTCCTAAGGGAGGGTTCCCACCCCCGTCCATCGCCGCTGGACTTCGGTAGTCTATCTCATGCTGCCGTAGGTCCAGCCGCAAAGATCTAAAGGCTCCGTCTACGTCTCCGGGCACTTTTTCAGCCTTTTCGGTTCCTTTTTCGGGCGCCGACCCTGCTGCTTGGGGATCTCCGGTTGATCCAACGGCCTTCTAAAGCCTTACCTGGAGGTCTCGTCTCTTCCACAGTGCCTTCCTAATCACATCTCCTTCATGTGTGATTAGGAACCTCTCGTTTGAAGGCTGTCGATGCGTCAGTAACGCATCCTTTTTTCAGTTTCTGTTGTGACGTGTATCTCTCCGTCACGGGACGCGTATCTGTCCGTCCACTCAGCCTTCTGTGTGACGTGTATCACTCCATCACCCATATCCCCGTTGCATCATGGAGAATAAGACCTATTATGAGGTCTCGCCTATTCCTATCAAGCTCAATGGGAAGAACTTTTTGCTATGGATGAATGCGGTTCATACTGTCTTGGAATCGCGCGATCGGGCAAAGTTTGTTGATTTTGCACCTCTCACTAGCACTGATAAAGACTATGCCGAGTGGAAACGTCTTGACAGCCTAGTGAAGACTTGGCTATGGGGTAGCATGGAACCTTCTATTGCTTCTAGGTTCATGTTCTACTCCACTGCTAAGGAGATTTGGGATGCCGTTAAGCAGCACTATGCTCAGGAGAAGAATGCTCTTCGCCAGTTTATGATCTATGATCGTCTGTTTGCAGAGAAACAAGGTGATAGATCCCTTGAAGAGTATTTCGGTGTGATTCAAGCTATCTCCCAGGAGTTGAGCTACTATCATCCAGTGAAAGTTGCTGAGCAGATTAAAGATAGAGATGATCTTGTCACTGCTAAATTTCTATCTGGCCTTAGCTCCTCATTTGGTTCAGCAAGAAGTGTGATACTTGCATCCGACATATTACCGAGCCTTGCAGAAGCTTTCTCTAGGATTCAACAGTCCACCTTTGAGTCAGTTGATCCTACTCCTGTTGTTCCTTCTGGAGATTCTCATGCCTTCATTGCTGCAGCAGTTCGCGGAGGACGACCTGCACCTACACCAGCTGACAGACCTGGCTTGGGCAGAGGACGTGGGACTCGTCCTCGATGCACTTTCTGTGACAGACCGGGACACACTGTTGAGAAATGCTGGAAGAAACATGCGCGACCTGCCGCCCCACCTGTTGGAGCTGCCAACTGTGCTACTTCAGACTCTACTACTGCGAGCTCGAGTTCCTCTGGCATCACACTTACTCAGGAGGAGTATGACAGGTTTATTCAGGCAACTCAACATTGGAGTATGGGCGCCTCATCTGCTTCTACAGCAAATCTTGCCTCTACAGCGGGTAATCAGGCTACATCTTTTATGGCTTCTGGATCCGCAACTCCCTGGGTGGTTGACTCTGGTGCCTCCCAGCACATGACTGGTATGAGGCGATTGCTCCACACATTTGACTCATATATTCCTCACCCATCTGTTACCTTGGCAGATGGTTCTGTAAGGAAGGTGGTAGCTAGTGGTTCTGTGTCCCTTACACCAGATATTGATTTGAAATCTGTTCATTTTGTAGCTGAATTTCCATTCAATTTGCTTTCTGTTGCCAAGTTGATTGACACTGTAAACTGCACAGTAACATTCGGGCCTTCTTGCTTTGTTTTACAGGATCTCAAGAGTTTGAAGATGATTGGTGGGGGGCCTAGGAAAGGTGATCTCTTCCTCTTTCCTGGTGATTATCTACCTCGCCATCCACCTCCTGCTCCAGTTTCCTCCGCCATGCTGAGTGGTTCCCCCTTGCTGTGGCATTGCAGATATGGCCATCCTTCCTTAGAAAGCTTGAAGAAGTTGGAACCTGATCTAGCTCATGTGTCCTCTTTAGAGTGTCAGTCCTGTCAGTTGGGCAAACATCATCGGTTGTCCTATCCTGTTCGTGTCAATAATCGGGCTTCTAGTCCGTTTGAGTTAGTCCATAGTGATGTATGGGGTCCTGTTAAAAACCAGAGTTATAATGGTTTTAGCTATTTCATTTCTTTTGTGGATGATTACTCTCGCATGACATGGATTTATCTTTTATGCAAAGGATGTCACCTTTCATGAAACCAGTCCATATTTTGCACATGCTATGAGCAAGGGGGAGCAATTGAGTGAGGGAGTGCCACCCGCAATTCAAAGTGAGGGAGTGCCACCTATCATTGTTGAGGACATACCGCATGATCCACCTACCATTCAACCCTATACCCAGGTTTATCACAGGCGAGGTAGACAGGATCCAGATGAGGTAGCGGCGCAAGTCCATGAGCCTCCTTCGCCATCTTCTACTCAAGAGATTCCTGCAGAGGCTTCTGACCTTGATCTTCCTATTGTTGTCCGGAAAGGTATACGTTCATGTACTATTCGACATCCCATATCAAATGTATGTTGTTTGTCACACTTATCTACACAGGCTCGTGCATTTGCTGTTGGGATGGACTCCATTAAGATACCAAGAAACCACTTAGAGGCTCTGCAGGACAGTGGCTGGCAGCAGGCAATGCAGGTGGAAATCTCTGCTCTGATTGACAATGGCACATGGGATCTTGTTACTTTACCTGCGGGCAAGAAAGTTGTGGGTTGTAGATGGGTCTTTACAGTCAAACACAACCCTGATGGATCGATTGAGCGGTTGAAGGCCAGATTGGTAGCAAAAGGCTACACACAGACATATGGAGTGGACTTCTTTGAGACTTTTTCTCCAGTTGCTCGTCTCAATTCTGTGCGGATCCTTATATCTCTAGCTACTACTTTTGATTGGCCTCTTTTCCAGCTGGATGTCAAGAACGCCTTTCTTCATGGAGACCTTCAAGAAGAGGTGTATATGGAGCAACCACCAGGTTTTGTTGCTCAGGGGGAGTGTCAGAAAGTCTGCAAATTGAAGAAGGCTATCTATGGGTTAAAGCAATCTCCTCGAGCTTGGTTTGACAAGTTCAGTGCTGTTGTTTTACAGATGGGCTTCTCTCGTTCCATGACTGATCACTCTCTATTTTATTCAAATTCTTCTGGTGGGTCCATAATTATTGCTGTCTATGTTGATGATATTGTGATTACTGACAGCGATTCTACAGGCATATCACGTGTGAAGGAAGGACTACAACAACACTTTCACACAAAGGACCTGGGGAAGCTGAGATACTTTCTAGGGATTGAGGTTCTTAGATCCCATGCAGGTATAAATCTCTCCCAGAGAAAGTATGTGCTTGACTTGCTACAGGAAACGGGTATGACTGATTCTAAGCCCGTATCCACTCCTATGGATTATCACATCAAGGAGGTGGAAGATGATACTGCATATTCAGATCCAGGTCATTACAGGAGAATAGTTGGGAAGTTGATTTACCTAACTGTCACAAGACCTGATATTTCTTTTGCTGTTGGAGTAGTAAGTCAACACATGTGCACACCACGACAGTCACATTGGACAGCTGTATGCAGGATTCTGAGATATCTGAAAAGTGCTCCTGGGAAGGGGATCACTTATTATAAACCCAAGAGTCCTCTATCTTCTTTGACTCTCACAGGTTATGCAGATGCAGATTGGGCTGGTAATCAAGTTGATAGAAGATCCACATCTGGCTACTGCACCTTTCTTGGTGATCATCTGATTACTTGGAAGAGCAAGAAACAACAAGTGGTAGCACGGTCTAGTACTGAGGCTGAGTACCGTGCTATGGCACATGCATGCTGTGAACTGCAATGGATCAAATCTGTCTTATCTGAGTTGAAGATTTTGATTCAAACTCCCATGATTCTTAAGTGTGACAATCAATCTGCTATACATATTGCCAGGAATCCTGTCTTTCATGAGCGCACAAAGCATATAGAGGTTGACTGTCATTTCATCAGAGATCAGATAAAGAATGGCAATGTGGTGACGCCATATGTCAAGTCTGAAGATCAACTAGCTGATATCTTGACAAAGCCATTAGGTCCATCAGTGTTCCAGAATTTATGCGGCAAGCTGGGCATCCACAATGTGTACACTCCAGCTTGAGGGGGAGTGTTAATATATCTTTACTTTGTGTTTATTTCATAATTCATATTACTGCTGTACCTACATGTAATTTTCCCTTTTACTATAAATAGAGAGGAGAACCCTATTGGGTCTCTTACGTTGCCAGTGTGCAACAACGCTCCATCCGTCTCTTTCGCTTACAAGTTGGTTGTTGTATCCTCTGGTAAGTGAAGGTGTTATCATGTTATGGAGAGGGGGATGTAACATATGGTTGTCAATCCAAATATTTTCCTGAAATTCCATTTTTCTTCCATATCCCCTAAACTACCTGGTGTTTGAATTGAAGATGTCCACTGACAAATGCTCTTCTAGAAAGGAGAGTACAATTTTTTTGCCGTTGTGTTGGGCTTGAAAATCACTAGCTTCACAATATCTCTAAGACTCAATGTATGGTCTTTGAATCACCAGAGCCATTCTGTAAGGAGTTTTGTGTTGATGGCATCGAGTGTAGAGATAGGCTAACAACTTTTTATTGTGAAGGAAAACCTTCTCATTTCTGAGGGCACTGGAATTTAGTAATTGAGTTTTTTTTTCTAGGAGATATTTTGTACTTTTTACCTTGTCTTCATTGGATTTGGTATTGTAATGGAAATCATTATGACACATATGTGGGGTTTCCATTACTCTAGGTTGTCTAGGCGGCCAGGGGTTGCCTAGGGACAGCCAGACAGCCTAGGCCTCCTAGGTGTTTTCTTTTTTTACATATATATAGACATACATATACCTATATACATATATATATATATATATATATATATATATATATATATATATAGATAGATAGTTATATATTAAACTATGAGCAATATATGAATTAATAGGAATTACTAAAAGGAGGGTAGGAAAGGAAAAAAGATCGTTGCCTACTTGAGGAAGAATAACAAATTTTAAAAAGAAATCAATAAGAAGGTTGGGGAAGACGATGAACAAAGAAAAAACAAAAAAGAAATGAGAAAGTAGAGCATCATGCAGCAGGAACCTTACATATGATGAAACCAAGGAAGCATGGACACGTTTGTAGACATAAACACTGACATGCACACAGCCACAGGACACGGCAATTTTCTAAATTATAGGACACAGACACAACGCTGATGAGGGCTATTTTTTTCTTTCTAATATATACATATGTGAGTGTATAATACATGTATGTATAATAGGAGGTAAGCTAGAATTCTTACTGATTAAAAAAAAGGAGGTAAGCTAGAATACACTTGAGTGTACCGCTGTATGTATAATACATGTATGTAAAATACATGTATGTATAATCAGTTTTCTTTCTAATATATACATATGTGACATTTTATTTGTAATTATGATTAGATCTCGTTTTGTTATATGTTCTCAATCACAAGAACACTAAGAAGTGGCTGTATTTCCAGAATTTACACTCTGAAACAGGTTATTACTGCAGCAGTTGCTGCACGAAGTGTCCAGGGAGTGTCCGAACCGTGTCTAGCTGTGTCCAGGCTGTAAAAAATTACCAAAATGGATAGGACACGGCATAACCGTGTCCAAAACGTTTTGGGACGTGTCCGGGAAGTGTCCGTGTCCGAAATGGACAACACGGACACAACCGCTGTATAAAAGTGTCCGGGCGTCCTAGGATGAAACCATGGAGAGAGAAAAATAAAGCAGAAGAACATTGGTAGAGGAAGAAGAACAAATAAAAAAGTAAAAGTAGAAAGTAGGTAAAAAGATGAGAAACAATATAGTGACTATATGTATAGGTATGATTAATGAATAACTGAATCTAATATAGGAATGCTAGAGTAGAAACTGAAAATGCAAGCAAGAAATTAGCACTGTATTAATGTGAGTATATTCAAACAAGATATTTATATAAAAATTATAAAAATAGGAGGATGAAGAAGAAAAAGATCGTTGTAGTATATAGTAAATCAGTACGTGGAGCAGCAGTAAATGGATAATATCATAATAGTGCAGCAAGAGTAACTCCATAGCATAGCAGCAATTTGCTGCCTAGTAATGCAAAAATAAGAGACGAAAATAAAGAGGGAATGGAGTAACATTGCAGCAACTTTGCTGCTTGATGGAGCTGTAAAGAATAAGAAAAAACAAGAGGAATGATTGAGGAAGAATAAATATCAAAGAAATGAAAAAAAAAAGATAAGAAAAAAAGCCCAGAATTTAGGCCCAGTGGGCGCCTAGGTGCCGCCTAGGTCACCGCCCGCTCAACAGCCCCGTTAGGTTGGGCGCCCAGGTTTAGGAGGTCATCTCCCTGGGTTGGGTCCTCCCCTATTCATATTGGAAGTCTTATCTCTGAATTTTGTATCAGGAAATCCATATCTATTAGCTTCAGGACGTAGGGGATGACAAAATGCCTAATGCATTGATAATTCAAAGTAAGGAACGAGGTATCCGATACTGATGCCGTTTCGATGGCCTGGAAATATGTATTTACCAGTATACCGATGGAAATTTTGACAGTTGCAATCCTGGCCGTTTTGACACCAAAATGAACGAATTAAATCATGAAATTTTGCAGGTTTGATCTCTACACCTAAATGCATCGTTTTATGCAATAAAATTCTATACTAGGTATGTGGGGGTAGGGGGTCCATCATGTGGGAGGTAAGGAGTCTATCCACAATAGAAAACTTGGTTTAAAACATGTGTATTAGATTAGGCTTTAGGAAGAGACAGACAATGCAGAAGATGAGGGACACTTACGAAATTATGTGTACTTTGAGAATGTGACACTACAAAACTGTCCCTACGTTAAAGTCTTCAATGGTGGAATGACATGTCTGCCCTCACTAGTTACCGACATCAACATATACCACTGCAAAGATACTATCAGAAACTCTATTGCTTATAGAAGATTGGATGATCCATGCTACATCTCTAGAGTCGAAACTTAGAAAGAGCACTGACGAGTTTGCCAACCAGACATGATGTGACTACCTTAGACCATATAAAGATTTATGTAGACGACATACTAGATTAGACTCCCCTTGAGCAACAAACCCTGGTGGTTTGTTCATATAGATCTCTTAAACCCTAGGAAGCATGGACACTTCTCGGAGGCCGTTGTGTCCGTGTCCAACACGTGTCCAACATAAACACGCCTGGACATGTGGCGGACACGCCTTTGGCGTGTCCACTTTAATAAGTGTTGGACACGGCTTGGACACTCCGTGGACACATCCAAGACATGCCATCCCAACCCACTTAAGCCTACACGTATGAAAAAAACCTAGGTCTTTCCACATCTCTGTCACCTGTCCTCCACTACTCCTTGCCTACTAACACCAATTAGTTAAGTTTCTGCTACTATACACAAGTTGTCAACGCTCTTCTTTAGCAATTGTAGCAGAGTATTTTCCTCCCTACGCCTACTCTTTTTCTTGATTCTCTACATTTCCATTTCCCCTCTTCTTCTCTTTCCTCTTTATCTTAAGTAGTTGTTCGATGTATTCCCCCTCCTTTTCTTCCCCTTCAACCTCCAAGACACATTCATTTTCGATCTCTTCCACCACTAGCCACAACATGTTTCCTCACCCTATCCCCTTCTTCATCTTAATAGTAAATCTTGTTCACCATTACTTCCACCAACAAGAAAAAAACTACTGTCCCAATATTCTACTCTTAATTTTTATAATTCCACATATTTTTATTGTAGCAGTATTATAATCAAACATCATAATATATGTTGTGATTATTCCATATTGTGACTTGTGGATATGATGTTATCTGCTAAACGGTTAAACTTAAGTGCTTGTTGGATTTCATGGTTATTGCCCCGTTGGATAATCTATTTAGATCCTTTTGTGTGTTTATAAATATAACATATATGTCCTACAAATGTATATATTTATTTATATATTTGTCGTGTCCAGTGTCGTGTCCGTGTCCTATATTTTTGGGAATTGCCGTGTCCCGTGTCCGTGTCTATATCCGTGTCTATGTCCGTGTCCGTGCTTCCTAGCTTAAACCATATCACCTGCAAAAATACATTTTTGTTGTCAAGCTAATGCAGGGGCCTAGAATGAATGGTGGTAAGAGATATTAAGATGCAAACAAATGCTTTCTTTGCCACATGAGATAAGGTCTCTGAATAATTCTTGCATAACCTGATTATAGCCGTTGGTTACTATACATGCCTATGTGGGAAAGATGACTGATGGATGATGCCACAAGATGGAGGTAGAATGGGTGAAATCATGGCTGAAATGAACTAGATCTTTGTGAAGTGAAGCAACTAGAGGCAGTTTCTTGGCGGATGTTATAGGAATTCCATGCAACTCATAATAGGTCTCCTCAGTGTGCCATTTTCTACCACGATTGTCACCCTCCTCCTGATGAGTATCCTTTATGACAAGGAGTGGAAAGAAGAGGGGTGAGGGCTAGGAAGGGAAAAGAGTAGGTGGCTTTAGGGTTAGGGTGGTTTCGGTGCTCTAATATCATGTTGGTTAACAGAGACTAGTTCTTCATTAACCAAAAATGGTTGCATGAGGGATCATTATATAGGAGAGAACTATGGTAGAGTGTTCCATAGGAACATACTAATTAATTTGTACCTTAGGCCGACCGAACTCGACCCATATACATGTATGCTTATTTTAACAAGACTCGATGACAATTGGAAGAGGAAAGGACTCCTCAACCACTTTAAATGAATGGGAATACCATTGTATCTAGTGTCCTTTCAAAGCTAACTAAAGATGAAACAAAGAAGCAATGTTTCTTCATGCAAAAACATTTGAACCCTTTTTGAATTCTAGAATAGGCAAAAAATATGCATTTAGTAAACCTAGGAGTTAACTTATCTGTACAACCACCCAAGACATGGACCATGTAGGAAACGAAAGTAGGGAAAATTCTCGCGTGTGTTTCTTAATAATAGATGGACAAACTCCTTTCCTTTATATAGTAGAAGAGGGAAGCATACAAACTTTGACAAAACCCTAATGGGCAAGACACACTTGGGGCCATATTACAAATAGACCCAATATATCAAATACTCTCATACTCTAATACTCCACCTCAAGTTAGAGCTTGGGATAATCCCAAGTCAGCTTGAGACGTACCATACTTGTTATGGCGGCTAGGTGGTTCTTTTAAGGGGCCTAGGCACCTAGGAGGGAGCCTTGGCGTTTCTAGGCATTCTTCATATTTGCTTACTTTTTACATATATATAATTGGTTTCCCCAAAATCAAACCTAATCTGCCCAAATTAGATATGATTGGGCCTAAATCAGGCCCTATTTCTTCCCTAAAATAACTAAACTTTATCTAATTTGACCAAATTCAGACCTAACCCATTCTAATCATAGAATTAAATGTCCGATTTTGACGTCGTATCTGATGGCTTAGAGAAAGAAGTTTATAGAAATTTCAACATTTTTATAATATTTATGGCCTAACGATATTGATGCCAAAATGAGCGACTTAAATCATGTACATTTAGTAGGATGATCTAAATGCCATGATCTACTAACAAATGCTATAATATTTTATATTGGATATGTGAGGGGGCATCCCCCATTTGTGAGTAAAAGAAGCCGAACAATTTTGACAAGATTTTGATGACAATACAATGATAAAATGAAGGAATTAAGTTATGAGATTTTGCAAACACGATAATTAGACATAAATACACTGATTATATAATAAACTTATATGTTTAGAGGTAATGGTCGGATCCATGTCTTGATGAGTGAGTGCACAAGTGACCCAAAATGTCAAGTTTGTTAGACTGTTACTAACTTACAAACTCACTAGCTACAACTTATAACTTAAAATTTATAGTTGCAAGTTACAAAATTAAAATTACAACTTGTATAAGTCTTGTGAATGTATGCCGCAAAGCTGCTTGCAATGCAGCGTGTGTGAGGGTTCAAGACCTCTCACCTTTTTATTAATAGAAACTGGAGAAATTACATAGAGGTCCAGCAATATAGAGAAATTACAAATAATTGAATATAAAGAGATATATTAACACTCCCCCTCAAGCTAGAGCGTACACATCGTGTATGCCCAGCTTGTTGCAAAAGCTCTGAAATGTTGCTGGACTCAATGGCTTTGTGAGGACATCTGTAAGTTGATCTTCAGATTTGACATGCGGAGTCGCCACATTGCTATTCTTGATCTGATCTCTGATGAAGTGGTAGTCAACCTCTATATGTTTAGCGCGCTCATGGAAGACTGGATTCTTAGCAATGTAGATAGCGGCCTGATTGTCACATCTAAGCTCTATTGGAGACGAAACAAAAATCTTTAACTCAGAAAGTACAAATTGAACCCACTGCAACTCGCAACAGGCATGAGCCATTGCTTGATACTCAGCTTTCGTGCTTGATCTAGCCACAACTTTCTACCTTTTACTTTTCCAGGTGATAAGGTGATTTCCCAGAAACGTGCAATACCCAGAAGTAGACCTCCTCTCATTCAGATTACTAGCCCAGTTTGCATCTGCATAACTAGTAAGAACAAGTGTAGACACAAGAGTCTTGGGTCTATAGTAGGTGACCCCTTACCGGGTGCACCCTTCAATTATCTCAGAATACGACCGACTGCCATGGAGTGTGACTGTTGTGGTGAACTCATATGCTGACTCACCACACCTACAACAAAAGAAATGTCAGAGCGAGTAACTGTCAGATATATCCGTTTCCCAACAATTTTTCTATAGTGTCCTGGATTTGGATAATCAGTATCATTAATCATCTCCTTCACATGATAATCCATAGGAGTAGACACCGGCTTGGATTCACTCATGCCAGCTTCCTGCAGTAAATCCAACACATATTTCCTTTGAGACAAATTAGTACCTGCATGAGATCTAAGTACTTCAATACCCAAAAAATATCTCAGTTTGCCCAGATCCTTTGTATGAAAGTGTCCTTGCAATCCTTCCTGCACACGTGATATCCTTGTAGAATCACTGCCAGTGAAAACTATATCATCAACATATACAACAATAATGATGGATCCAACAGAAGAGCTAGAATAAAATAAGGAATGATTAGTCACAGAATGAGAGAAGCCCATCTTTAGTACAACATCACTGAACTTGTCAAACCAAGCTCTAGGAGATTGTTTCAACCCGTAGATGGCTTTCTTCAATCTACACACCTTCTGACACTCCCCCTGAGCAACAAAACCAGGAGGTTGCTCCATGTACACCTCTTCTTGTAGATCACCATGGAGAAATGCATTCTTGACATCAAGCTGAAATAGAGGCCAGTCAAAGGTAGTAGCTAGAGAGATAAGGATCCGTTCTGAGTTCAGACGAGCCACTGGTGAAAAGGTCTCAAAGAAATCAACTCCATATGTCTGAGTATAACCCTTTGCCACCAGTCTAGCCTTCAACCTTTCAACTGAACCATTTGGATTATGTTTTACTGTGAATACCCATCTGCAGCCCACAACATTTTCCCCATGTGTTGTTTTGTAGAAGAGCAGACATTTCCATATGCATCGCATGTTTCCAGCCAGTATCTTTCATAACATCAAGATGAGTTCTTGGAATGACCACATAATAATCCCAAGAGCAAATGACCGGGCCTGCTTGGATAATTTCGACAAACAACACACACTTGCAATAGGATGTCGAATAGTACAGGAACGAGTACCTTTGCTAACAACTATGGGAACATCAAGGCCAGATGGTTCTGCAGAAATCTCTTGAGTAGAGGAAGATGGGGAAGGCTCAGAGACTGGAGTCGCTACCTCCTCTGGATCCTGCATGCCTCGTCTGCTATAAAGATGTTGATATTGTTGAATTAATGGATCACCTGTCGGCTGCTCTTCCTGAATGACAGTATAGTCAGGAATTATAGGTGGCACTCTCTCACCAATGTCTGATGGTGGCACTCTCTCACTTTCACACAATTGCTCCACCTTACTGGGAACACTCGAGAAATATGGTGTGGATTCATGGAAAGTTACATCCCGAGACACAAACATACGACGGAGACTGGGACAATTACACTTGTATCCTTTGCTAGTGTTGGAGTACCCACGAAAGAGAGTCCTAATAGACCTAGGAGATAATTTATCTGCCGTAGGATCAAAATTGTAGACAAAAGAAGTACACCCAAACACTATGAGAGGAACAAGGAAATGCTGATCTTTTGGATGTAAGACAGAAAAGGGAGTACGTCCTTGAAGCACCAAAGAGGGTTGCCTATTGATCAGGAAACATGCAGTAAGTAAAGCATCAGACCAGAACCTCTTAGGGACATTGGATTGAAACATAATAGTCCTGGTAATATCAAGAAGATGACGATTTTTACGCTGAGCGACTCCATTTTGTTGAGGAGTGTGAGGACAAGAAGTATGATGAATCATCCCAACAGAGCTACAAAATCAGGCATAGCAGTTCGAACATATTCCAAGGCATTATCAGATTGAAGAATTTTAATATTGCAATCAAATTGAACTTTTATTTCTTGATGAAAGTGCTTGACAATAGATAACATAGACTCTCGACTCTTTAATAAATAAATCCATGTCATGCGAGAAAGATCACCCACAAAGGAAATAAAGTAGCGGAAACCATTATAACTATTGGTCTTTACAGGACCCCAAACATCACTGTGGACTAACTCAAAGGGACAAGATGCCCGTTTATTGACACGACTGGGATAAGACATTCTATGATATTTTTCCAATTGACATGACTGACACTCTAATGAAAACACTTGGGATAACTCAGGTTCTAACTTTCTCAAGTTCTCCAACGACGGATGTCCATATCTGTAGTGCCACAGTAAGGGAGAACTGCTCAAAAGGATAGCCGGAGCAGGAGCAGATACTTGGTGAGACAGACTGTCACTGTGGAAGAGGTAGAGATCACCTTTCCTAGGCCCCCCACCAATCGTCCTGATACTCTTGAGATCCTGTAATACAAAGGAAGAAGGCCCAAACGTTACTGTACAGTTCACAGTATCAACTAATTTTGCAACAGAGAGAAGATTAAAAGGAAATGTAGGCACATAGTGAATAGATTTAAGATTAATTTTAGGAGTCCGAGAAATAGATGCACTTGCTAATACTCTCCTCACTGAACCATCTGCTATGGTCACAGATTTGTGAGAAATGTGAGTCAATGGAGTAAAGTAGTCTCCTCATACCGGTCATATGCTGTGATGCTCCACAATCAACCACCCATGAAGAAGTTGAACCAGAAGCCAGTAGGGAGGTAGCCTGATTACCAATGGTAGAAGCCAGATTTGTTGAGGAAGAAGAAGATCCCATACTCATATGCTGTGTTGCCAGAATAAATCTATCATATTCTTCCTTTGTGAGTGTGATGCCAGAAGAACTAGAACTTGATGTAGATGACTCAGAAGATTCAGCAGTACTTGCATAGTTTGCTTCCCCCACAGGTGGTGCAACATGTCTTCTATGTTTCTTCCAGCATTTCTCAACAGTGTGTCCAGGTTTGTCACAGAAGGTGCACTTGGGACGTGCTCCACGTCCTCATCCCATACCTGTATGACCTCCTCGAACTGTAGTGGCTACAGATGCATGAGAATCTCCAGAAGGCGAGAAGTTTGTAGAATCAACTGGTTCAAAATTTGATTGCAGAATTCTCGAGTAGGTTTCTTCCAGGCTGGGAAGTTTGTCAGAAGCGAGGATGACACTGCGGACTGAACTGCAAGATGAATTCAGACCCGATAGAAACTTTGCAGTAATCAAGTCATCTCTGTCTTTGACTTGTTCTTGGACAGTCATTGGATGATAGAAGCTCAGCTCCTGAGCAATACCTTGGATTACTCCGAAATATTCTTTTAAAGGCTTGTCTCCCTGTCGTTCGGCGAAGAGGCGATCATATATCATAAACTAACGAAGAGCATTCTTTTTCTGAGAGTAATGCTTCTTCACAACATCCCATATGTCTTTGGCAGTAGTATAGAACATGAACCTAGCAGCAATAGTAGGTTCCATGCTCCCCCATAGCCATGTCTTTACCAGACTTTTATGACGCTTCCATTCAACATATCCTTTGTCAGTAGAAGCAGGAGGATCTGAGTTAACATGCCTTGCTTTATCTCGAGATTCTAACACTGTATGGACAACATTCATCCACAAGAGATAATTTTTCCCGTTAAGCTTGATGGAGGGGATAGGCGACATCTCGTTGTAGATAGTAGATGCCTTGGTGTGCTCCATGATTCAAAGGAGAGAGAGTGACAGAGAGATACACGTCACAGAAGAATAGAGAGTGACAGAGAGATACACATCTCGTCAAATGATTAGATGTGTTTCTGACCCATGCACAACCCCCAATCGAAAAACTCCCTAATCACAAATGGAGGAGATGTGATTAGGAATTTCCTACGTACGAACGGAGCCTCCTTTATTAATTTTAACGAATCGTCTTATGTAGACGCTGCCTTCAGAGTCAACTGGAGGAACCGCGGGCTGCTGACGGGCGGTGGGCCTTCCCGGAGCCGGCAGCTACGGTGCTGCCCTGATCGGTGGCTGTTGCGGCCGCAAGACTGACGGCGGCAACTGCCCCTTGGGCCGACGG
Source organism: Alisma plantago-aquatica (assembly GCA_963693085.1). Taxonomy (NCBI): domain Eukaryota; kingdom Viridiplantae; phylum Streptophyta; class Magnoliopsida; order Alismatales; family Alismataceae; genus Alisma; species Alisma plantago-aquatica. Next base: position 684,143,346 of record OY856415.1, on the reverse strand, counting down.
CTGTTGCCAGCGGAGCGGCTCGGTGCTGCCTGGCGGCCGTTGCCCGGCGACGCGCTGCTCCACTGCGGCTGCTACCCGGCAGCACTGCTGCCAAGCGACGGCGGCGCGAAGGAGAGGAGAGGGGGGGGGGAGGCGGCACCCTAAATGAAACCCTAGGAGCAACCTTGCTCTGGTACCATGTGAATGTATGCCACAAAGCTTCTTGCAATGCAGCGTGTGTGTGAGGGTTCAAGACCTCTCACCCTTTTATTAATAGAAACTGGAGAAATTACATAGAGGTCCAGCAATATATAGAAATTACAAATAGAATATAAAGAGATATATTAACACCGTTAGACTGTTACTAACTTACAAACTAGAGAAAGTTTGTTTGACTGTTACTAACTTACAAACTCACTAGCTACAACTTATAAGTTAAAACTTATAGATGCAAGTTACAAAATTAAAATTACAACTTGTATAAGTCTAGTGTTAGCATTTGATTAGGTTACATGGGCATTTATACATAGATCTAACAAAATACATACCCAAAGTAGCCTTTAAAGCCATTTTGTGTTTCATTAAGCACTATCTGTAATTTTGATTTGATTGTAGATCTACATACTTTTTACCATCATTTCATAGATCTAATTTTGAATAGATTGTAGAACCTTTGTTATTTTCAAAGTATTTCCTTAGATATCTATAGAAGAGTGTAGGAATAGGAGGTATAGATGGTTTGGGGATAGGGGAAACATACCTTAGAAATAATAAAATAGCCTGAAAAACAAGGGATTCATAGAAAAATCACCAATATACCCATGATATAGTAGTAACAGCCCTAGGAACAAATTTCTCAAAATTTCGGTTTTGAGAAATTCATAGAAAAATCACCAATATACCCATGATGTGTCATTTAGCAAAATAATAGTCCAAGCGGGGCTTTTGAAGTAAAATCTCCCCCTGCTTGGCGAAAGTTCGCTCCTAGGGGCAATTTTTTACGAAATTACGTCACATCTGTGTTTGTGCATTTTGATGTCCGATTGGAAAGAAATGGATATTCCGACCAAAATTTCGACGTTTCAACTAATATTTCTGCACGTCGGTCTAAATTTTAGTCCATGATGTGAATTTGGTCACGTGTCTTATTTTGAGCCGAAAAGGCCTTAGGGATCTACTTTTGTCATCTGACAACCTAGGTGCCTACGGTAAGGTGGCACACCTAGAGCCTAGGCGGCTTAGGTAGGAGCCTTGATAACTATGGGATGTACAAGCTAAAACAAGTAACCAGACTAGAAAAACAAGCCAAGTCATAAAAAATTACTCACCCTCAACTCTACAATGAAGCACTCAAATACTTTAATACCCCTTTAAACAAAGAATCAACAAGTATTCAATCAAACTTTAAGCAGCATGTGAGGGAGCAAGTGAATATAACATCATGAACAGACAACTCTTGACCCCCCCCCCCCAGCGGATAACTCCAACCAAGTACAAAGGTAGGTAGTAAGAGCTTCTTAATCTAAAAGAAATGGCATCTGGAGCCATAGTATACATCAACAACTCAGAGCAAGTAGCATCATCATAGTCTCTACTGTCATCGAGTAGTCCAAAGAGTGTTGGGTCACAAGTAATAAATGTCAAAGCATATTGAAACACAGAGCAAGTCGTCAATGTGTGTAGCAAATCAAGGACAAGCCAGAGAGTGTTGAAATACAACCAAGGTAGTCGACATGTGTAAAAGACGAACAAGCCAGAGGGTTTTCGATCACAAATAAGGTAGTATACATGACGTAGACGGAATGAACAACCTCTTGCACAAATCAATTGGCTGCAAACAAACTTCAAGATGGATAGTAGCAGAAAACGAAGCTCCAAAATCCATAAAGCAAAGAGCAATCATAGAAGCCACAAGGTCTTCAAGAAGAAGATATAATTAACATATCCTCATATAATAGTAGCATATGGAAGATCCACATAACATATTGTAGCAGAAGTAAATTCTTCCTCCCTTCTCTTCCTTCATCTCTGCTACTCTATCTCATGTCTTCCTTTATCCCCCCTCACGCCAACCACAAACAGAATCAAGAGAGTGGTTGGGGTAGAGAGTTATAAACAAAGGTAGAGGTGGTGAATAAGTAGGCAATTTGTGAAGGAGGGTAGCTGATAACACGCGTCAATGTACTAAATGACTCGATTAGATGGATCCAAGCAGAAAAACAAATGAATCTTTTGTCAAACCAGAAAGTGAGATTTGTCCGTCCCTTAGGCGACCCGAAAAGGTCTGCCTCGATCTCTTCTCTGATACCATGTAGAAAATGAGGTAGGAAAATTCCCTTGCGTGTTTCTTATTGATAGATAGACAAACCCCTTTCCTATATACACGAGTAAACATACAAACATAGACAAAATCGTAATGGGCCTAGACACACGGGCACATTACAAATAGACCCAATATGCCAATTAAAATACTCTTAAACTCTAATAGACACACAACCAAAGACTTTGGTTGGTACATAATGCTTGTATAGGTGAGAGATAGTGAAGGAAATTTGATTCTTGTTGGACAAATAATGACATGCGATTAATAAAATAGGTGGTTGTAAGTGCCACAAACCCCCAAAAGTCTTTTGGTACATTCATGCGGAGAATAAACATACTTGCAGTTTCATGATGAGGCAGTTCTTTCGTTTAATGACATACATTCTATTCTTGAGTATGCAGATATAAGGATTGGTGGATGATGCCACATGATTAAAGAAATTGAGTGAACTTGTGATTAAAGTATTCCTACTCGTTGTCGTTGCAGTCTTGCGGAGGATATGCAGGCCTTTTCTAAAGTGATATTTAATTTTTGGGTAAAATGTCTAGAAGATAGTGAATCTTTAAGACTTGCGCTTCATTGGATAGAATCGTGTGACTCATGAATAATCATCTATAAAATCAAAACATATATAAACCCATGTTTTGATGGAACTTGAGTAGGGCCTCAGAAATTAGAACGAATGATATGAAAATATTAGTCATCTCTGTTTTGGGCTCTACACTTCAATGGGGATTGTTGGTGTTTGCCCACCTGGCAGGGCTCGCTGTACAACATTTCCAAATTGGAAAACTTAGGGAGGCAACATATTGACACGAGTCTATCCACCGACATATGACTGAGATTATTGTGGACATGCAGAGGTCAGACACCTAGACACACCTTAAGCATGCTGAAAGCCCAAACCCGTTGCTGCCAATTGTCTTTTGCATCTTTAGACCCCGTATAAGGAAAATATCAGTTAGAAAGGTGAAAAAAGCAACTGCGAACGAGTGAGCTGACTTATAGATATTATATTAACTGGAAAATTTGGATTTACAAGGCGGAATTATGAGATATACTCTGTAAGGGCTTGATTGTTCCAATATCTTAGACAACAATAGTGAAACCCTCAACCAGAGTAACACTAGGTTCTGGTCTTTTGGTTGTGGATGAATTTCAAATTAGGTGTACTGGGAATGTGATCTTTGCTCCTAAATCAAGAACTACAAAAAACCTTTGCTGCTTTGGAGGCACGGAACAGTTAAGATGATCATATATCTTAGACAAGAGTGGCTTCTGGCGAAGAAGCATGTTGTGAACTGGAAAACAAATCAACTGAATGTACTCCTCATGTGTCAGAGAGACATAATGTGTACTCATGCTAGACTGCAGATCTGTGACTTCCATTTTGTCTCCCATGTTGGATGATTGAAGACTCAATGTAGCAGATCATTCTAGGACAAAATGACAGCAGATTAAAGGATCTTCTATTCTTCTGCGAGGAGAAGATGAGTTGGACGTTATCTGCTTCACAGTTGATACAGGACAACAAGGAGAGTCTGTAGGCTGTGGAGGCGCCAGAAGATCCACCAAAAACCCCAAAAACAAGAGATGGCTTGAATGTGTGTCTAAAACCCTGACGCTATCTTTGCAGACAGACAAGTGATGCTGCTGGCTAAGCACTTCACTCCAGGGAAGCAACGGAAGAAAAGTCAACACTGTTCAGCACTGCTACTGTGATACATTCTTGATCAGCAGCAATGGTGAACCCAAAACAAGCTTCTGTGCCCTCTTTATGCTTCCTCTTGCCTAATTGAAACTAGGAGAGGAATGATGGGGTTTGGGCGCTTCAAAGGAATCAGATCTTGCAGCAGACAGGGGGCTGATCCTCCACTTGGGGGTGCTGACTATAAGCCCAGATCTGACCAGCAGTAGCCAGGGAGAAGGTGCGGCTTGTGGTATAAAAAGGTGTCCCCCGAGGCGGCCTTTAATGCGCCCTCAGGCTTATGCCTCATACTGGCTCCCTGAGGCTAGCACCTCAATTTAGTGAGGCGGCTGAGGCGTAAGCCCTAGTTGGAAAGGAGCAAAAGGAGGCGGGGGAGAAGGAGAAGCTGGGGAAGGAGGGGGAAAGATACCGTATGAGATGCCCAGTGGTGTGTTGCTTCTACTCCCGCCCTTTGTAGTAGTGGCTGCTGCTACTTCAGCTCACAGTGGCGGAGGCTCTGAACAGAGGCAGAGTTGCAGCTTCTAACAACAGCAATGACGGCTGCTTCTAACAATAGCAGCAGCGGGTGACAGCTTTTAAAAGCCGTGACAATGTCTGCTTCAACTCACAACGGTGGCTGTGGGGTATTCTCTATGATGTGGTTGCCAACTGCTGCTGATGAACCCACTCCTCTCAGCGGCAGTGGTGGCAGTAGTCTTGCTTTGTGCAGCAGCTACTTCTGTTCTCCATTTTCTCATGGAGATGATTTGGGCAATTGGAGGGTTTGGGGAAGTCAGGAAGTAGAGCGGAGGGTTGGCGGAGAAGTAGTGGGTTTGGACAGGATTTTTTTATTATATTAGGGCTCCTTCAACTCACAACGGTGGCTGTGGTTGATTCTCTATGATGTGGTTGCCGACTGCTGCTGGTGAACCCACTCCTCGCAGGAGCAGCGATGGAAGTGGTTGTTGCTTTGTGCAGTAGCTACATCTGTTCTCACTTTCCTCGTGGAGACCACGGCGGCACTTGGAAGGTTTGGGGAAGTTGGGAAGTAGAGCGGAGGGTAGGCGGAGAAGTAGAGGGTTTAGATGGGATATTTTATTATGTTAATGGGCTAGGTTTATTCTTTTTTAGCTATGGGCCACGTTATGGGACGGATGTAACATCTTGAACCAAACTGACTTTGCTCCCATTGCATTGTACGTGACACACAATATATATACATATATATGTACACCTAATGGTATTGTGAGGTTTACGCCTTGACCGCCTCGAAGCTTATGCCTTGCCTCGTCGTGACAAAAATGCCGTGAAATGTCTCGTGCAATTTTAAACCTTGGTGTTGCTGCTCCTTTCGAAGGCACAGAGAAACCTCCACCCCTCTCCTACAGGTCGCTAGGGGATTGAGGAATAAAAGAAGGCTGCTGGAAGTGACCGTGTCACGATAGAGGGAGCAGCAATCTCCAAAAAACCCTCCATTCTACTGTACCATACTGTAGAGGAAAATGAAGACACCAGCCACTCCCTGTTGGGTTTGGCAGGTTCTATACCACGTAGAAAATATAGATAAGACTGTTTGAGAGTCAACTTGTTTTATTATATATAGGGGCTCGCTTATTTATAGAAGTATGGGAAGCGTCCAATTACTCATTTAGATAAGGTGGGATTAAACCTAAGACACATGCACACATGTACAACTAATACACAAGATGTACATATTCTGACGTTTTCAAAGAAAAATGAGGGTTTCAGCAAGTCAATGTGAATTTAGTAAATAGGGAGTAATTGAAGTAATATAGTCCCGTAATATTCTAGTAGAGTGAACTTTAAAGTGTCTGAACCATCACCTAAACCACTGTAAGTGCATTAATGTACTACCATTTTGTGAAGTGATGGCATACTTTCGAACTCAATGCTGATGCCATAATTTCTGATGAGAGTATTACTGATTTGTTTCTATTCAGGAAATTGCCTTTGTGGTTGATGGCTGGGCCCTTGAAATTGCTTTGAAGTATCACAGAGAGTCCTTCACTGAACTAGCAGTTCTCTCGAGGACTGCTATATGTTGCCGTGCGACGCCCTCACAAAAAGCACAGGTACTCTGTTGATTTCTTCACTCCCTAATTCATTGCAGAATAGATTGCAATTGATGCTGATGAAGCTGTGCATGTGATACACTTCAGTTGCTGCATGATCTATCTTTACTTTATACCTAGCTCAGTAACTGTGTTTGTATAGTAACATAGTATATGAAATTGTTTGAATTATATTTTTTTGCATGTTAAGGGTTTGAAAAAACTCCATGTAAATCTTGCTTACATACATTTATAAATTGGATCATTATATTACTTTTTTATTTGGCAGCTTGTTGCACTCCTTAAGTCATGCGACTACAGAACTCTTGCTATAGGAGATGGTGGAAATGATGTGAGAATGATCCAACAAGCTGATATTGGGGTTGGCATAAGTGGTAGAGAGGGATTACAGGCTGCTAGAGCTGCTGATTATAGCATTGGAAGTAAGTCATTATATACAAATAATATTTACTTTCGGCAAGAAACAGCAAACGAAAACACACTTGATCATGTTGGCATGATTTCAGATTCTATATTTTTTTTCTACGGGGCACAGATTGAGGTCTTGATACTTTCAGGTCATCCATATCAGGGCTACAAAAATGGTCCTACAAGAAAAATTCAGATGTCATTTTTTAACTTTACATGCCTGACCAGAAAGTATTTAGTTTGGCTGAACGTTTGCATATATGGTATTTTGATGATAGTTTACAAGGTCAATAACTCAAACTATCTATAAATGCCTGCTTTTGTGATTATTGAGCACAACCAACAATAATACATCAAAGCTCATTCTAGTCTGCCTCTTTTTAGAATCCTATGGTTTCCATAATTCCCTTTGATAAGTATTCATAGATTCTTTATTTGTGGCTCATATAGTCTTTTTTTTGGATCCTTATGCTGTTAAGTTTGCTAGCTACCTGAGAAAATGTATGAACTCAATGGGGGAACAAATGGCAACTTAGTAATAGCCCATTTGAAGTCACAATTTGGTAGTAAAGGGTTGGAAATTTTCTCCCGTTTAGATTTGTGGTACTGATATTATTAAGCTAAAAGATCAAGGAGCGTGTACCGTTTTCGTTTAGGCCTAAAAGCAAAGATTTGACACACTGGCTTAGGGTCTTTTTTGCTAACTGGAAATGGATTGACAAATCTGGGTTCATGCATCGCGGACCTTTCTGCGAATCCTAGGAAATCAATGCAAAACATGGAATTTCGGCTTGAAATTTCAGCTAGTGTTCTTTACCCATGAATGCACACACTCCTGGAATAATATGCACAAAAAACCACATAAAATTGGATCACAATTGTACAAAGAAAAGAATTGTGTATTCTTATATAAAGGAGTGCCCTCCTATTTATATTGATGGTGGAAGAAGGCAAGCCCTAAGTACACAATTTGGGATTGAATCATTAACCAAAAGAGAACAAACAATGTGAAACAAACCCAAGTGGTTTCTCTCCTTGTAAATAATCTCTTGGAGACCACCATGAAGAAAGGCATTTATATTATCAAGTCGATGAAAAGGCTAATATTGATTCACATCAACAGAAATAACGACGAGTATGAAATCTACTTGCATGGTAGGAAAATCAAAATAGCCAGTTGCACTCTTACGTGAATCTTTTTCGCAACTAAGTGAGCCTTCATACATTCAACAAAGGGCGAAATACTCCGATCCAAGTATCTTGAGAATTGAGAATATGCATTACTTCATCCATGGATTGTTACCATCTTAAGTGATATAGGGTCTCAGTAGCACTACATGATATATATATCGAAAAGAAATTTGTTCCTACTTATGCAAAGATATATGCATATGTGGATCGGAAGTAGTAACGGAAACTACATAGTTACATTATAGTATGAAACTATAGATCATCCATAGTTTGTCACTGTAATACAATATAACAAAGTAAAATACTATGAAGTATTACTATTATATAACACTAACTAATAAGTATATAGTCGGACCAAAATTTTTTCTTCGGACCAAAAAACTAATAAGTTATATAATATGATGGTATGATACTAGTATACTACTATTTGTAATAAATACCTATATATGTGGTACTATCTATTAAGTAGGTTGCATGATAATATGATTACTAGTATGTTGTATGCAATATGTCTATACTAATGCTCCATCTACAGGTTAGTAACTATTCAATAACAATACTGTTATAATGAGTGAACTTTACACTGTAGTATGGGTTTAGGTGCATATACACATTTCTACAAAAATGATTATGTATATACAAATGTGTATTTTGGACAAAAGAATATAGGAAATTAAGCATCAACTTTTTTCAAATGCAGGCGTCTGGCGCCATGGTACCAAACATCCTCGACATCTGGTGATTAATTTTCGATTTTATATATGTCTACGCCTGTCGATGTCTAAACCTGGTAAACTTCCATGCATGTTAAAGATGACACGAAGACAACGTCTTGTTCATTCACATGTGACTATGTTTATCTACATATGAAAACATGTATGGATGGCTATATATAACCATAATTTTGCCTTTAAGCTAGATTTGATAAAATATATCAATTTTTATCATGAAATCACTATTTAGCTTTATTAGAATGTGTGGTATTCAACCCAAAACCAATTGGCAATGGGTGAAGGGACCACATACCTTATAAGTTCCAGGACCTCCCCAGAGCTCAGCGGTATGGGATTATTCTAACATCCCCCCTCAAGTGCAGCCACTTTTGTGTGCTTGCACTTGTTCTTTTTTTTTTTAGGTAGGGTGTGGTCCTCATACTTGTCTCGTAGGGTCCGCTTTGATACCATATTAGAATGTTTGGTATTCAACCCAAAACCAATTGCCAATTGGTTTTGGGTTGAATACCACACATTCTAATATAGAGAGGAGAGGAAGAGATGAGAAGAGAGAAAGCATGCAGGAGTATGTATGAGAGAGAGAGTATAAGAAGAAGATGATATATGTATTCAGTCTATATATGTTCCAGATATTTATCATTTATCTTTCATTTATCGTCTTGTAACCTTCAAGCTTTGGACATGTGTTTCACCCATGCTCCAGCTTGAGGGGGAGTGTTAGAGAGTCTATATTAGCCTATTTAGTTAATATGTTAATTAGTTAGTGGGCTTTTGTATCTCAGCATGTTTAGATTACTTGTGTCCTAAGTCTTAGGGCGTCTTCCCTCTCCTATATAAAGAAGAGGGCGTCCAGTCTTGTATTCATCCGATTCCATTCAATCCAATCTTATTTTTCACATGGTATCAGAGCAGTAAACAAAAACGACGGCGTGAACAGTAACTCCGGCGCGTGAGCAGTAACAACGGCGGTGAACAGTACTCCGACATGAACAATACATCAGAGTGAACAGTACTCTGGCGTGAACAATACAACAGAGTGAACAGTAATTTCTGCGTGAACAGAGCGCGTTTGCTCCTGAGGGAAACCTAGCCGCCGCCCCTCCTCCCTCTCCTTTCCGGCCGCACGCAGCCCTAGCCACCGCCGCTCACCTTTTCCAGAGAGCAACCGAGGGGAAGAACCCCCGCCTGCGGGCGGCCGCTGTAGCCATGGCTTAGGTCGGCCGCCCGCCAAGCACATCCTGACCTCCATGGCTTCTCCATATACTAGATGCATGTTGATATTCAGATCCTTAATCGGATCTGCCCTTGGCTATTTGACGTGTATTTTACTACGCGCTTAAACGCAAGTATACGCGTCGAGTAATATAGGCCTTGTGAGGCCCGAGTCGAACTCAGGGATACGTGAATTATTGGAGACTTCTACTAACTAATCGCAATCAGCTAGACCGATTAACAAAGTAGGGTTTTGTTGTTCAAATTAAAAAGAAAATAAAAATCAAACAAAGAAAACAATCGATTAAAGGTTAATTTAATCAATTCAAAAGGATATCTTTAGGATGGCGGTTTCACCACGGGTCAACATTGTATTAAGTTTCATATAATTCCTCACACTTCTCTCTCTATCCGGGTAGTGGCCTGAAAACAGAATTACCCACTGTCGTGGTGTAATTCACTACTTAGATTTAGGTTGATTCCACCATGTAGTAATCATTCCCCTAAACTAAGTGCATTAAAAACGGTCTCTCAGTTCCCACCATTAATTTTACAACTCCTTTGTCAAGGGTTTTATTAATTAATGTAGAATTCGTCTCTTTTCAACCGTTAATCCTTCTGTCGAAGTGATTAAGGGCATTAAGTTATTATTATGGTGATCAAGCATAACAATAGAAATGGAGAAAACGAATCTATACCACGGATTTAAGAGAAAAATATGAATTATTGATATAAAAATGTCATACAATGCATTCCCGGGCTACTCCCGGTCCTAAAGATTGAGGGTTTTAGCCTCTCATGTTCATCTCACACGAATACATGGTAGAAATTGGGGAATTCATAAGGAAAACGGGAAATAAATGGGAAAACCCCTGAACGGAGAAGAACCGGTGGATCCTTGGCGTAGAACACGAGCTTCCCCCGCCTGTCGGTGGTGGAAATCGTCTTCGGCAGCGTCCGAATCACCCGGGATGAGCTTCTCGGCCTCCGTTCTCCTTTCTCTCCTCCTCGGCACTCGTGCAATCCAAAATGAGATGATTCTCGTCTCGGCGGCCGTCATTAGGTATAAGTCCCTAATTAGGTCGTCAAATAACAACAGCCGTCCGATCGAGATCAAAACAAATCCAACGCATATCTGCCGGCGTCGATACCATCGACGCGGGTCGATAGTATCGACCCGGCGGATTAGCGGCAGCTTTCCTTTCTTTTATTCTGAGCGCCTGTGGTGATCTCGATACCATCGACTTGGGTGTCGATGGTATCGACTCCTTCCTCGCCAGCAACTTGAAGGGATCTCGATACCATCGACTTAGGTGTCGATGGTATCGACTCTGTATTGCTTTTCTCGGCTGACAACCTATGGCTTGGTCGATGGTATCGACATCCGTCGATGGTATCGACGGAAGCAGATACTTGTTTTTCCTGAAATTTCACAACAAGACCAAGTAAATCCACACAATTTATAATAAGATGATAAATAATGCTCAAAATAGTAAAACAAAGGGGATTTGATATAAAATGATGGCAAAGACCAAATAAAGTGAATTATGCAATAATATCCATGAAAATGAGTAATTAAAGCACAAAACACATATGAAATAGGTCTCTAAATGCGACTCAAAATCATCGCATCAAACTCCCCTAAGCTTAAACATTGCTCGCCCTCGAGCAACTAATCCTTAGAATAGAATTGCAGATGTCAACTAACAATCAATACATCACCCCACATTCCACATGACTCCCACTGAACGTTCTCAAACCGGCCTTTCCTAATCACAAAACAGTAATTACCCTACAGGCGACAATAATCATCAATAAAAGAAATTATCCTTCAAACCGATGAACACTATCACATAAGGCAGTTAACATAATAAAATTTGCCGATTCAGCATTAGTGCATCTTGTGATCGCCTACACTACGTTGCTCGCCCTAACTACCATCTACATGGACGCAGTTTTCCTGATAAACATGAGTGAGGAGAAAATCACGGTGGCCTACCAATCCGAGCAACGGGTGGATGGAATGGGTGGTTCATGGAAGAATTTGGAAGTATTGCACAGTTTCAAAATGCATACAACAAAATGCCCTAAATGATGCAAATGCACATTGAAAATGCCCTAATGCTTAAAATTAGGTGGAATGATGCATGCACTAACCTTACACCTCAAAAAGAGATAGAAATCTAATTAAGCCACATCATGTACTCAGTTTCCTTGTTATGCAAGTGATATCATGCTCCTTTCTCCCTCTTATTCCATTTCCTTCTAAATTCTCTTTCTTTTTTTTTTTCTTTCAAATTTCAGATTTTTTTTTCTTTTCCTCTTAGCCCACATATCCATAATTGCTTAGAGATACATGTGTTAGGCTATTTCCTTCATGATTGGAAATCTTTGTACTATTTCGAGGGTATGGGACAATTTAGATCACTTTTCAAGACAAACTGAGGTACATGGTGTACTTATGCATGAAAATCATGAAAGTTATGAGTGCAACTACATGACATGCACCTAAAGGTAATGTGCATGAATCACTATATTTTTTTCATTTTATGCAAAAATATGAAAATAACAATGCAAATCCTATCTACATGCTATGCACGCAAGAAGGAATTAAAACTGTGCTTTACTTTCAATTCTTAGGTGGATTATGGAAAAATATGAAGTGGAATGATCACAAGATTAAGTTACTGAACCTTAGAAAAATATCATGTGTCCCTCCTTACTGACATGTGTAGTAGTTCAAAGGGTTCTTTCTCGTATATCCAATTAAGGTCTCATTACCATTTGATTAGGTTAGGCTCAAACAACCGTTACTATCCACTTTTCATGAGTCAATGGGGGTGTAGGTGTGACATATTGCTTCAAAGTTGACATAATCAATCATTTTCATAGGACAAGTTTCCCAAGGACAACCAAGTTAAGCTATCCAAAAGACACAGAAATTTTTAAATTCCCTTAAATTTCCCATGAAAACAGCGAGATGACAATTTTTAAGACATCCACGATTACACTAGATAGATGTGGATCCTAAACAAAAACTAAAAATGCAAGAAACAAATAGCAAATAACCACTAAAAATAACAAAAGAAAAAGATAGAGCTGTTCCAGCTACCCCCCCAAGCTTGAATTCGACTATGGCCTCATAGTCAAAAACAATCTTAAGAGTGGAACAGAGATACCAGATCTGTCCGATGGTGGTGGAGGCGGGTATTGCGGGGCCGTAGGGTCCGAATTTTCTCTGGATGACACTTGGCGCAAGTGGAGGAAGAAATCGTTGAAGATGTGACTTCATTTGACCAATAACCCTGTCTTGAATAACTGACCCCAACACTGCTGTGTGCCCGTCGATACCATCGACGGAAGTCGATGGTATCGACTCGCTGATTAGGGCAACTGCCTCGCGAGTCCGGCCGCCGCCGTTTTCATTTGTAAATGTCGATACCATCGACCTGTGTGTCGATGGTATCGACTCTACTGAGTCGATTTCTTCTGAAAATCTCCAGAGATCTCGATGGTATCGACTGGCATGTCGATACCATCAACTTTGATATTGCGATCTGCCTGTGACCAGGTCGATACCATCGACGGGGGTGTCGATAGTATCGACGCAGTGCGATTTTTGCTGGTGTCAACCTGAACCCATGTCGATGCCATCGACGGGTGTGTCGATGGTATCGACCCTGCCTGTGCCTGCACATTCAACAAACGGATCAAGGTATCATTTTTAAACTAAAATTCAAACGAAATAAAAGCAATCTATGACTAAAATTAAACTATCCTAATGTACCGATGGTTGGGTTGCCTCCCAACAAGCGCCCTTGTTTAACGTCTTAGGCTAGACGGTGTGACAATCATCATCTTTTCACCTTGGGAACTGGGCTTAGAGGATCATTTGGTAATTTGAATTCGACTCGATCTCCTCCAATACCTAAGGACAAAGTCCCTCTGCCTAAGGCAGTCACGACATCCGTCGTTGCTTGAAACGGTCTTCCAAGGAGAATTTCACAACTTTGGAGTGGTGGCATATCCATGACGACAAAATCCACCAGAAATATGAATCTGTCCACTTTGACGAGAACATCTTCACATACTCCATAGGGTCTCACGGTAGACCCATCTGCCAATTCAATTGTTGCAGCCAACTTCTTTATCTCTTTTAACCCCAACTTTTGAAATGTAGCCAAAGGCATGAGATTTATACTAGCGCCGGAATCACATTGCGCTTTAGAAACATGTTGACCACCTATTGAACACGGAATGTAAAAACCTCCTGGGTCTTTTCTCTTCTTTGGTGAATTCCCGTGAATCATAGAGCTCACCGTCTCATTCATCCAATAAATTTCATCATCTTTTATCCGCCTCTTCTTATTGATGATTTCCTTGATGAACCTCCCATAGGCGGGTACTTTCTCGATCCTCTCCACGAACAGAACATTGATGTGGAGTTTTCGAAATATCTCCAGGAATTTTTTAAAGTGACGATGCTCTTTCTTTGACTTAGAATTTACCGGATCCGATACATCAGCTGCAGCAACACGCCTATGAGGTGGCACATGAGCACTTTTCGGGCGTACCTCCCCTAAGCTTGCTTCAATCATTCCCTCGGACGTAGGCTTTGGCGAGACATCATCAATAGTAGCAGCTTGTTGTGGTTCCTCTCTCGCCTCAGATGTCTCCACATGTGCACAAACAACCTGCACCTGCTCATCTTGCCTAGATGGAGATACCATACTCACAACTCTCTCTGATTTCCTGAAGAAATGGTTTCCGCCCGGCAATCTATAGTACGTGCGTGGATATGGTATCGCCGGTGTTGCATTCACATTGAAAGTCATTTTTCTTTCTTCTACAGCTTCTTGCACCTGAGATTCCTCATTTCTTACCACCGACATGTACTTAACCTGATGATGTGCTTGAGCCACGTTCGCATTCTCCGCTGGTTTCTGTTGATTGGCGTGCTTGATGGCCGCCACTTCATTTGAAATCTGTGCCACGGTGGTCTCTAATGCCCGCATCTGTGCTCCATGGCTTTGCAGCGTCTGCCCAAATTTGGTTAGAATGTCACCTTGAGATTGTAATTGTTTACCAAACATGGCCATCATCTCTTGGTTTTGCTGAACCATTTGACTTAGCAATTCAGTGTTCTTTTCCTCGGTTCTTTGTTGTGGTTTGGCATCCGGATCCTGCAGAAAATTATTCGGATCCTTCCATAAAAACTTTTTATCTTTCCTCCATGCATAGTCATTGTTTCTATAGCCCTGTTGTTGCATGTACTTTACTTGGGCTTCCTCATCCTTAGATGCATCCTCCTTATTTAACACCTTCTTGGCTAGAAGATCTAACTTATCATTCAGCTCCCTCACTATTCTGGATTCACCAGCAGCCTTGACATGTTCCACTGCACCTCTGTCGCCCCATGACTGTTTCCTAGCCATGTTCTTTAATATCTCCCAGCATCTTGTATCGGTGTTATTTAAGAAAAATCCGGAACCAGCCGAGTCCAGGTTGCTTCTATCATGCTCGGAGAGAGCAAAGTAGAAGATCTTCACTTGGGTTTCCTTGTCCAGTCCATGGTGTGGACATCTCCTCAACATGACTTGGAATCGCTCCCAAGTCTCAGAATAAGTTTCACCCGCCTGTTGGGTGAAATTGTGGATCTTCCGGATCATATCATTGGTCTTCTCAGGAGGGAAGAACCTCTCGAAGAAAACCTCCACCATGTGATCCCATGATTCAACAAACTCGTCGTCGAGGTTATTAAGCCACTCTCTTGCCACTCCAGCCAAGGAACTCGGGAATAACTTGAGGTAGAGCACATCCTGTGGAAATCGATCTATCTTCACCATATCACAGTTCTCCACGAACTGGCTGATGTGGGCCACTGGATCTTCATTTTTCAGTCCGTGAAATGCGTTGGATTTGACCAAGTTAATCAGTGCTGGGTCGATCTTGTATGTAGGTATGTTTAGCCCCTGTTTCTTTATAGGCCCCTTTGATGCCGAGGAAGAAGACGCCTTGATCTTCTCCCATATTGTCTGTGCTTCAGCCATTGCTTCTTCTTGTTCTTGCTCAGATTCAGAATTTATATCACTTCGGTGCTCCTGCTCGTAGTAGTCCTCGTCCTCTGGTCCCGAAGATGGAACCTCAGGTGTGCGATTCACGTAGTCTCGACTACGTGTGTGCACCATGCAAAGTACCTGAAAAATGGAAATAGGGGTTCAGTACAATGCTTTGAACGAGTCAACACAATTATAGAGAAATAAAGGAATTTTTGAAATTGTTCTAAAAATAAAATAAAATAACAATGTGGCCTAGAATGGCCGCTCTTAGCACTCAAAGTGCCAATAATTCGCCGTATCCCCGACAACGGCACCAAAAACTTGACGTGTATTTTACTACGCGCTTAAACGCAAGTATACGCGTCGAGTAATATAGGCCTTGTGAGGCCCGAGTCGAACTCAGGGATACGTGAATTATTGGAGACTTCTACTAACTAATCGCAATCAGCTAGACCGATTAACAAAGTAGGGTTTTGTTGTTCAAATTAAAAAGAAAATAAAAATCAAACAAAGAAAACAATCGATTAAAGGTTAATTTAATCAATTCAAAAGGATATCTTTAGGATGGCGGTTTCACCACGGGTCAACATTGTATTAAGTTTCATATAATTCCTCACACTTCTCTCTCTATCCGGGTAGTGGCCTGAAAACAGAATTACCCACTGTCGTGGTGTAATTCACTACTTAGATTTAGGTTGATTCCACCATGTAGTAATCATTCCCCTAAACTAAGTGCATTAAAAACGGTCTCTCAGTTCCCACCATTAATTTTACAACTCCTTTGTCAAGGGTTTTATTAATTAATGTAGAATTCGTCTCTTTTCAACCGTTAATCCTTCTGTCGAAGTGATTAAGGGCATTAAGTTATTATTATGGTGATCAAGCATAACAATAGAAATGGAGAAAACGAATCTATACCACGGATTTAAGAGAAAAATATGAATTATTGATATAAAAATGTCATACAATGCATTCCCGGGCTACTCCCGGTCCTAAAGATTGAGGGTTTTAGCCTCTCATGTTCATCTCACACGAATACATGGTAGAAATTGGGGAATTCATAAGGAAAACGGGAAATAAATGGGAAAACCCCTGAACGGAGAAGAACCGGTGGATCCTTGGCGTAGAACACGAGCTTCCCCCGCCTGTCGGTGGTGGAAATCGTCTTCGGCAGCGTCCGAATCACCCGGGATGAGCTTCTCGGCCTCCGTTCTCCTTTCTCTCCTCCTCGGCACTCGTGCAATCCAAAATGAGATGATTCTCGTCTCGGCGGCCGTCATTAGGTATAAGTCCCTAATTAGGTCGTCAAATAACAACAGCCGTCCGATCGAGATCAAAACAAATCCAACGCATATCTGCCGGCGTCGATACCATCGACGCGGGTCGATAGTATCGACCCGGCGGATTAGCGACAACTTTCCTTTCTTTTATTCTGAGCGCATGTGGTGATCTCGATACCATCAACTTGGGTGTCGATGGTATCGACTCCTTCCTCGCCAGCAACTTGAAGGGATCTCGATACCATCGACTTAGGTGTCGATGGTATCGACTCTGTATTGCTTTTCTCGGCTGACAACCTGTGGCTTGGTCGATGGTATCGACATCCGTCGATGGTATCGACGGAAGCAGATACTTGTTTTTCCTGAAATTTCACAACAAGACCAAGTAAATCCACACAATTTATAATAAGATGATAAATAATGCTCAAAATAGTAAAACAAAGGGGATTTGATATAAAATGATGGCAAAGACCAAATAAAGTGAATTATGCAATAATATCCATGAAAATGAGTAATTAAAGCACAAAACACATATGAAATAGGTCTCTAAATGCGACTCAAAATCATCGCATCACTATTCACATCCAAGTTTTAGCCTAATCAGATTTTTCTAGATTCATTTATTTTTCTACCTGGATCTTACATTGACCCATTTAGCATATTCTCTCTAGTTATTGGCTTCATTCTCCACATATTACACATCTTCATATCACAAAATCCTCTCAAATCCGCCGATTCCTTTCCCACCCACCCATATCATGTGTGTATCCCTTTCCACAGTGCAGGGGGGTCACATATCCTTTTCTCCACACCAAACACTCACTCTCGTTGTATTTGGTGTGTGGGGGGGATAGAAAGGAGAGGAAGAGATGAGAAGAGAGAGAGAGCATGCATGAGTATGTATGAGAGAGAGAGTATGAGAAGAAGATGATATATGTATTCAGTCTATATATGTTCCAGGCTATTATCTTCATTGAGCTTCGCATTGTTCAGCACATCCGTTTTCTACTTCTAGACATCATTGAAGGATCTTCATTCAACACCGAGCTATCCGCGTTCGCACCACGTTATGTACGTCAGGTGTTGATGGTGTACTTCAGCTGCATTCACATGAGACAGAGGGTGCTTATTCAGATTTTCAGAAGCTCAACAAGCCTGCCAATCTACTTCTGCAAGGTTGATTCATCCAGTTTATCTTCACCGAGCTGCTTCATCGCGTCTTCTCCGAGCCGCATCTGCTATTTCGACATCACCTATTGTTGATCTACTTGGGACTTTCCTTGATGGATGATATATCTTTCCTGTCAAGCCCCCAAGGTTCACACTACAGAGTTATGGTACTTGCATCGTATCACTAGCATATCGTCCGTTCGTGTTCGTGCCACGTTATGCACGTCTTCTCAGACAATTCGAAGATTCCGCTACTGCTACATCGACATTGGGCATCCGCGTTCGTGCCACGTTAAGTACGTAATCCAATGAAGATGGCGTAGTAATGGTATTGAGGATCGTCTGCTCCAAGTGGCGAAAAACTGTTGTAGTATCAGGTTCCATTCTTCAGATGTTCTTCATTTCAGATGCACTCCAAAGACCTTCTTCAAAGCTCGAGGATCTCCAGCCTGCAATATACAATTTCAAAGAAGAGAGGCATAGTCACCACATCAGGGGGAGTATCAATATTACACATCTTCATATCACAAAATCCTCTCAAATCCGCCGATTCCTTTCCCACCCACCCATATCATGTGTGTATCCCTTTCCACAGTGCAGGGGGGTCACATATCCTTTTCTCCACACCAAACACTCACTCTCGTTGTATTTGGTGTGTGGGGGGGATAGAAAGGAGAGGAAGAGATGAGAAGAGAGAGAGCATGCATGAGTATGTATGAGAGAGAGAGTATGAGAAGAAGATGATATATGTATTCAGTCTATATATGTTCCAGGCTATTATCTTCATTGAGCTTCGCATTGTTCAGCACATCCGTTTTCTACTTCTAGACATCATTGAAGGATCTTCATTCAACACCGAGCTATCCGCGTTCGCACCACGTTATGTACGTCAGGTGTTGGAATGAAGCCAATAACAATTTCAAAGAAGAGAGGCATAGTCACCACATCAGGGGGAGTATCAATATTTGTATGGGGAGTGATATTTATCATTTATCTTTCATTTATCATTTCTTTTATCGTTTTATCGAGTCTTGTAACCTCCAAGGTTTGGACATGTGTTTCACCCATGCTCCAGCTTGAAGGGGAGTGTTAGAGAGTCTATATTAGCCTATTTAGTTAATAGGTTAATTAGTTAGTGGGATTTTGTATCTCAGCCCATTTAGATTACTTGTGTCCTAAGTCTTAGGGCGTCTCCCCTGTCCTATATAAAGAAGAGGGCATCCAGTCTTGTATTCATCCCATTCCATTCAATCCAATCTTATTTTTCACAAGCTTAATTTTTGTCAAAGATGAGTTGAATTTTAATTGTAAAAATTCTTGAAGTTTCTTTGATGTTTCCACAAACTTCAGTGAAATAAAAAATGGCCAGGCGGGCCGCTTAAGCGCCTATGACCCCCAGCCGCTTAATTTTGCCATTAATCGCTCGCTTAATCATTTTGAACAAAATTGCCCGCTTTTTGCCCGCCTCATCCGCTTTTTCCCGCTTTTTTCCCGCTTTTGTTTAAAAATCCTAATGTAAGCATCTAACATTAATTAATTACATAGCCAAGTAGTGTTGACTATAATATATTAAACTTGTATACAGTAAATGTTCTATGATATAGCTAGTCCTAATTTAGAATGCATACTTTGTGTGTAAGCTGTAATAATTGGGTACTGCTGTAATGCATCTAAGTAAATATCCTATTGCTCTATTATACTAGTAATGCATGATTAGTTTTACTGATTTCCTTGCTGCTTTCAGTGATTAATGATTGGTACTGCTGGTTAGTATTACTTTAGTGATTACTTTAATTCAATAATTCATAGTTTGTTATATACAATTACTGATCTGCTTGCTGATTTTAGTGATTAGAGATGCTGATTAATAGTAAGTATTGATGAATACTTAGTTAATTACTGATTTGCTGATTAGATATGTATAGAAGTTCCTTATAAATATATTTTTAATATACACATACATGTAATTTTGTATAAAAATATATAAAATTTAGACACCCGCTTTTTCAAAAATTGCCCGCTTAATCGCCCGCCTACCGCTTAATCGGTTACAGGGTGCCGTCCGCACGCCTCCCGCTTCCCGCTTTCTAATACATTGACAAACTTCCACTTCCACACTTGTTGAATCGACTCGAAGTCGATGTCCAATTCCATGCTTGGCGCTTAAGCGCCACAACGTCTTGTCCTCCTACCTCTCGCTTCCCGCTTTCTGAAATATTGTCCCTCACCAATTGCTTGCTCGTTTTGAGATCCTGCAAAAAAACAAAGCTTGGAAAAAAGTGTAGGATTTTTAGAGAAGGGGTGCTGCGGAAATACAAAATTTTTGCCAATAAAATGCCATAAAATGTCAGTATAATAAAGACATAAAAGGGATATTGAATATACCTAGACGCACACTAGTTATCAAACCATGTAGAGGGGTACCATGTGTATTCCAAGAAAGGGAATGCACACTTTTTATATAGATTTGGGAAGCAAACAATCCTCGAGTACTAAATGTGGGATAAAAGAAAGAGAACAAACTTAAGCGATACCATTAGATGTAATTAACATGTAGAGAAAAAAAGAAAACTATATACCTCAATAATGAAATGTCATTATCTGTAATGCAAGCCTACTAAGTATGTCTAATGATTTAAAAGCTACTAGATGCACTTTGAACTAACTGATGAACGGAATTGAACCTTGATAAAGATAAATTTGAACAAATAAGTAGTGCATTCTAGAAACTACTAGTACATGGTCATTACATGTTAAGTAGGTGGCCCAACCAACTAGCTTGAATTTGTTTTACTCTCAATACAAACAAGGAGAAACCATTCAATCAGTTATGGCATACCTATAGTTGATCTTGTACTCATAGAATTAAATGCCCGATTTGATGTCGCGTTCGATGGCCCAGAAACAATTTTTTTTTTGAAATTTCAGTTGAAATTTTGATATTTACGACCCTAATGATTTTGACGACCAAATAACCGAATTAAATCATGAAAAATTACCAGGACAAGAGAAACGCCAAGATATACTCAAATATACAATAATATTTCGTATTGGATATTTGGCGGGGGGTCTCCTACATTTGTAAGTAAAGGAAGATGAACAATTTTGACAGAATTTCGATGGCAATTTTGATGGCAAAATGAAGGAATTAACTTATGAAATTTTGCAAACACAATGTTCAGACATAAACACACTAGACTATATAATACATTTATATGTTTAGAGCTCAAGGTGGGATATGTGTCTTAATGAGTGAGTGCATAAATGAACAGAATTGTCAAGTCTGCTAGACAATTAGACTGTTAAAAGCTTCAAGTTACAGCTTAGATTTTAAAACTAACAATTAGAAGTTCCAAACTTACCAACTACAACTTGTATAAGTCTAGTGTTAGCATTTAACTAGGTTACATGAGACATTTATACATTGATCCAAGAAAGAACTGTTATTTTCGGAGTATTTCTCCATATTTCTATAGAAGACTGTAGAAATTAATGAAGATAATGTATAAATGGTCTAGGGATAGGGGAAACATACCTTCGAATTAAGAAAGACTTTAGAAGCAAGAGAATAAAAAATTTTGTAAAAATACCCAAGATGTCGTATTATCAGCCTTACGAACAAATATCTCAAAATATAATTTGTGTTTCTGTACCATGTCACGAAATTACAGCCCAAACTGAGCGTTTTTCTGCGAAATTTCACAATTTTTGTTGAAATTTCGCACCTAGGGTCGATTTTTTGCGAAATTACGTCCCATTCTCTGTATTTATGTGTTTTGCATGTCCGATTATAGGTTTTGATGTACGATTGCAAAAAAAACAAAATTTCGAGCGAAATTTTGCAACTTCGATCGAAATTTTGTTCCATGCTTGTACTCATAATTTGTGACATCCAACTTGTGCCAAGTCATCAACCGTGCTCTAGGGTACAATCTTTTCGTTATCTTCTATGCTGAGAGGATCCTATTTCGTTCAAAGTTGTATTTAATCTTTTTTGAAGGATTACAACCATATTCTATGGGAATAGCGAATAAATTTCCTTTTATCCATATTTAGATGCTTATGTCTTTATTATATTTATTTATACATTTGTATTGCTCTTTTTCTATTTCCTTAGTTCTATTATGCCCAAGTGTGTTAGGGCCCGTTTGGGTTTTTTTTGCTTCCTTGTATCTCCTCCTATATATCAAAGAGGGGTATGCCCTTTATCTATATTACAATGACGACTACTTTATTGGAAGAGCATAAATATAATACTTAGACACCTCTTCTAACTGTTATCGCCTCCGTCTTTGCTCAACCAATCTCTAGTCATCATAACCACATGTTATAGGGTTATACCTATCCTCTTTGATATGGTCAGATATATCCGACATATTATCTACTCCCCTGGAGATCCACATCAATTCCCATACTATTACCACGAATGTTGACATCTAGTGAAAATTTGCCGATATTTGTCGACGGGTTCGCGAAGTCGAATCTGGTTAAATTTCTACATTCATAAACATCAATGACATGTTAACCAACATCGACGACATCGACCCAAATGCCGATGATGTTAGCCTGACCCAATAGGAAAAATAGGAAAAGTTGATAACTTACTCAGATGTCGACCAACTTTGAGGATGTTGCAACAGTCATGCTTGAATAAACCTACAGCTACTTCTTTCTTGGGAAAAACCTATTCGAACTTAAGATAGGTATCTCTATTAGTGTTTTTTGTTTTCAATCGAAAACTATTACATCTACTTGTCCTCTACTAGATCTAACTTTTGTTTACGTTATTTTTTTGTAATTATGAGTCACCTAACACATTTCATCTCTCGTATTTCCCCATGTTTACTCAAATATATTTAGAATCTTTATGTCTAGACATGTATTTTAGAAATTTATTATTGAAGAAGTTACACACTAAGTTTTAGATAAATTTCTCGATTTTACCAAATTTTATCACGATCTTACTATTTTTTAGCTTATTTTGCGTGAGAGTTTTATTCAGAAACTTCCTCGAAGATTTTCTCAAAGTTTCCACAAACTTCTATTTTGACACTTGTCAAAGTTGATGTCCTATAGTCTGTTGCCACGGGTGCCCAGATCGGTCACACAATGTGCCATACCCCAACACAACATGCTGACCTTAATGTGGCGTGTTTCTTCTTGACACGACGTGGCTGCTTCAAGATGCATCAACTAGTACTACTTATTATTGACATGGCATGTTAGAGCATGGATACGACATGTCCCAATCTTGTTGAACATACACCTTTCTTGTTCTATTTTTTATCCTTTTAATTGGAAAAATCACATCTTTCTTCTGTGGAAGTTTCTTAAACACACTCTAGATGTGTAACATCTGTCAAGTCCAATGGATCTAATTATATTATGTGGCCACACTTTCAAAGCTATGTACATTCTCTGGATAGCTTGATCATCATACAGAGTCACCAGAACCAGACTCCCTCCTAGTAAAGAAGAATCCTCTAACAAAAAAAGGAGAATACAAGAACTAGGTCGAGACATGGAATGAGGTTTCGTCGAAATCATCGAAATTTCGCTCGAAATTTCGATTTCGATGCTATGTGGTACCGAAACCTGCGACTGTTTCGATTTCGATGATTTCGATGAGTTTCGCCAAATTTCGACGATTTCGATGAATTTCGCCAAATTTCGATGAATTTCGCCAAATTTCGATGAAAATTTCGATAATTGCAATCCTTGTTGTTTTTGTTGATTTTTGAAGAGGAGCAAAGGGGGATTGGGGTCATTTCACCATTTAGTACTCATACATAGTATATAGTTATAGTATATCATAATTGCATTGCATTTCCCTAATATTTGCTATTCAAATTATTAAATACTTATGTGATGCATGCTATTTTAGTTTCTGCAATGTGGATGACATGTATCCTAGTGGTGATTTATTAGACAATGAGGGTGCTAGGAAGCCAACCACACCAACAAATGATGATTTAGCTTGGAAACATTGCACTAGTATTCTTGGAACCAATGAAATGGTTGACTATTGAGTCAATATCAGCAACAAACTATAAACCCAAGTAAAATGTGTGGGATTCCCTACATATCCAATGTTTGATATTATAACACGAACAAGTACATGCATGTATATAGCTCATACTTACAAAATTGCATAACTTAATTCCTACATTTTGTCATCGAAATCATTCATCGAAATCCTCAAGAAACAGGACAGTTCCCTTACCTCCCACATGAAGGACCCCCTCCCTAACCTACCCCCACATAAAATTTTATTGCATAAAACGATGCATTTAGGTGTAGAGATCACACCTGTAAAATTTCATAAATTAATTCATTCATTTTGGCGTCGAAACGGGCCCAATTGCATTTATCAAAATTTTTGTCGAAATTTCCATAAATTTCGATTTCCATGTTGTCGAAACGGTATCGAAATCGGATACCTCGTTCCTTGGGTCGAGAGTGACTCTTTAGTTGGAACAATTGCAAATCTCATACCTCTATTGATCTAATCTTCACCAAGACAGCCAAGGAGGCATGAAATTATATCGCCTAGGTATATTCTAGTAATGGAAATGCATCTTCAGTGTTTCAATTGTATGCATTCCTTAATTTGAAGGAAACTTCGTCTTTTGCATCACACTTTGATAACTTTAGAGGGATCTAGGGAGAACTCAAAGTCTATTGACATTTGATCTTGCTAAACTATAAAAACAACAAGATGAGGTATGGATGTGTCAATTTCTTGCATCATTGCCGTTCAGTTATGAATCTATCAAACAATAGATTCTTGTGTCTAAACCACTGCCCATCTTATATGATGTCTATCTACGCTTGGCTAGATCTGAGTCTGTTGCTGCTACATAGGAGCCTACTACCCTTTTTGTTTCCAGACGAGGTCGTGGCACTCCAGGTTGTATGCGAGGAAGAGGGCCCAACTCCATTGGCACTCCCGATACTACAATTTTTGCAAAGAGATCAAATCACATGGGAGGATAGATGTTGGAGAAAGCATAGTAAGCCTGAGTGAGCCAATCAAGTTTCTAAAACTGAAGCAAGAGAAAAATGAGCGTCTACTTAGCTTTGCAGTCTTGACAAGTTGCTTAAGGTTGCCTCCCTATCTATGTCATCTCAAGAGACCATTGCCCAACACTCGTCACAAGATGATTGTATTATTGATTTTGGTGCTACTTCCCACATGATTGGTTAAAAGACTTTTTTTGTAATCTTTATGTTAGTCTACGTATCATCCTCCTATGTGATTAGCTGATGATTATACTTCTATTATTGGGTTAGACAATGTGACTAACACTCCCAATATACTTAAATCTATTTTATTCGTTTCAAAATTCTCTTTGAACTTGATGCATGTTGATAAGATTACTAAGGCTTTGAAGTGCAATGTAACATTCTTTCCTTATACTGTCTCTATGCATGATTCAGTACAAAGGAGGCGATTGGTGGGGGATATGAAGGTTGGATGGTTTGTGTTACTTGCAAACATCATCAACTTTTTGTACTACCACGCTTGTTGCTCAGTCTAATTCGCTTCCTAGGAAGCACAGACACGGAAACGGACATGGATTTAGACATGGACACAGGACACATCAATTTCCAAAAATATAGGACACGGACACAGACACGACACTGGACACGACAAATATATATATATATATATATATATATATATATATATATATATATGTATGTATATATAACATATTATGACGTATAATATGTAATATGCTATGTGTATAACCACAACATGATTTGGGTAGATTATCCGCATGGGTAATCACCATGAAATCCAACAAACAATCAACATATAGCATTATATCCGCAAGTCACGATATGGATTAGTTCACAACATACATTACGATGCTTGATTATATGTTATTGTTGTAAAGTTATATGGATTTTAAAAATTAAGAGCATTACAATTTTGGGGACAATAGTTCCAGTGGAAGTAATGATTAACTACATGTACTATCAAGAGGAAGAAGGGGAGGGGTGGGGAAATATGTCGTTATTAGTGCTGGAGGAGATGGAAAATGAAGGTGTCTTGGAGGTTGGGGGGGAGGAATTGGGACACATTGGAGCAACTTAATATGAAGGGACAAGAGAAGAAGAGGGGAGGGAGATGTAGATGTAGAGAAGCAAGAAAAAGACTAGGCATGTAGGGAGGACAATATTCTGCTACTTTTGCCTGGAGGAGCAAGAACAAGTGTAGGGGGAGGAGTGGCAAGAGAAGATAGAAAGAGACATGGAGGACCAACGCGAAATAATAGAAGTGGGATAGGGAGCAGTGTCCCGGTTGCTGCCACAATCAAATAGAAAAAAGAGGGGGCAAGAATGAGAAGAAAAGAAAAAGGGGGAGAACGAAAAGTAGATGAGGGAGGAGTAGACATAGAGAAGGAAAAAGAGAGGTGAAGGAACATTTTTGCAGCTATTGTAGCTTTAGATTGGGAAAAAGAAGAGGAGGCAAGATGAAGCATGAAGAGGAAGGGGGGAAGTAAAGGAGGAAGAGTTACATTGAACTACAAGAGGAGGTGAATTCAATTGTTTTCCTCCTTATGGTTGATGTGGTAGTCCCTGGACGTTGCAATAGTTGGTGGAGATGAAAAGAAAGGTGTCAATGACTTGCATGTAGCAGTTGAAGCTTAATTAACTAATGGTAGTAGGGCGAGTAGTGGAGGACAGGAGACATGGATTTCGAGAAGGCTTGGGGTTTTTTCATACGCTTAGGCTTAAGTGGGTCGGGGTGGTGTGTCCTGGATGTGTCCATGGAGTGTCCAAGCCGTGTCCAACACTTCAATAAAAAAAAATTCAAAGTGGACTCGTCAGAGGTGTGTCTGCCACGCGTCCAAGCGTGTCCAAGGTGTGTCCATGTTGGACACGGACACGACAGCCTTAGAGAAGTGTCTGTGCTTCCTAGTTTGCTTCATCAATGGCACTTACGCCATGGTCACCCAACTACTGCAAAATCAAAGTCTTTATTTCCTAGTTTTCCATTAGAAAGTTTAAAACATAGTTGTTTCGACTTGATGAATATCATCATTCAATGTTTCCTATACGTCATGATAGGATTATTCTTGGTTTGTTTTATTCGGTTCATTATGATATATAAGGACCTTGTTGTACTTGTATGTCTAGGTACACGTGGTATACTAGAACCTTTATCAATCATTGGCCATGCACCACTTGGCTATATCTTTTAAAAGATCATTATGAAATTCTACATGTGTCAGTTTTTTGAATGAAAAAACAACCATCTATTGCTAGATCCCCATATGGTATTATCATCTCACAGAGAAAATACACTTGGTCTACTTGAAGAAACGGGCATGCTTGGCACGAAACCTGTGGATACTCCAATGGATCAGTGGAGATATACAAGACTGGTCGAAAAACTTAATTATGTTACTGTAACTCGTCCAAATTATCCTTTGCTACTAGTGTGCCTAGTCAATTCACGGACAAACCACGTACTAGTCATATGGAGGATGTCATTCAGATTCTTCAATATTTTAAGTAGAGTCCCAACAAAGGTATATGGTACTCAAAGCATGGACATCTCAAAGTACATGAATTCTCAGATGATGATTGGATAGGATGTGTCAATGAACGCATGTCTATCTCAGGATATTGTGTATTTGTGGGAAGCAATTTGGTGTCATGGAAAAACAAAAAGCAAACTGTGTAGCTCGGTCCGACGTTGAATCTAAATATCGAGCCATGGCTCATGCGACCAGTGATCTCTTATGGATCAAGAACATCCTAGAAGAACTTGGGTACATCCAGTTTGAGGCAATGGAGCTCCGTTGTAACAACCAAGCTGGTGCCCACATTACTTCCAACCCAATTTTTCATGAAGGAACCAAATATATTGAGGTTCGTTGTCATTTCTTTCGGGAAAAGATACAAGATCAGCAAATCATGCTTGTTCCAGTCCGATTGGAAGATCAAGTGGCAGATTTGTTTACTAAATCTCTTAATGGTTGTCGGGAGCTTTAGAGGGATTGCTAGAATAATAGGTATTTATTATTCTTTTATTCTATTCCTTTGCATATATGAGATTATTCTCATATTGTGTAATTGGGTTATTGGCCACTGCCCAAGTCCATATAGATAGGTGTGTCCTATTAATACAAAGTCAAGTTGCTCTGCCTCGTAATGTCCCTGTCAACAATCTCAAAGGAAGTATACTATAGATCTATTGACTAAGACAAGAATGCTTGGATGTTGGCCTGCAATCTCTCCTATGGATCAAGCACATGATTTATGGTTAGAAACTACTCAACTTTTAGATGACGCCTCAGTGGAAAACTTTTGTATATTATTGTTAGAAGCGCCTCAGTTAATGGACTTTCCTATGCAGTGTCCCCTGGGAGGCAGCTTGTCGTATTATGAGATATTTGAAGAATGAACATGGCCCAGGATTATTTTATAAAAGGAATGGGCACCTTAATGTTGGGTATTCTAATACATATTATGCAGGGAGTAAATCTGACAGACGATCTAACCTCTGGATATTGTACCTTTGTGGGAGGCAATCTAATGGCAAACAAGATACAAAAGGTTGTTGCTAGATCTAGTGCTGAATATGAATATCATGCAATGACACACACTACTGTAAGCTTGTGTATCAAATGTCTTCTTGCTGACTTTGAATTTTCTATCGCCTATGTTGTTCCAATATATTGTGACAATCAGGCAGTTAGTTGCTTTCACTGCTAGCAATGCTGTCTTTCATGAAAGAAACAACATTTTAAAGTGGATTGCCACTTTCTTTGTGATGTTGTGATGACCAAATCACCTCTCCCTTTCTGCCAACTAATGAGCGAACTGCAGACTTCTTCCCAAGCCTCTCTCCAGGAAGCAAGTTTAGGAGCTATGCTAGAAGTTAGGCATGATTATATCTATGATCCAGCTTGAGGGGGAGTATTGAGATATACGTCTTTATTATATTTCTTTATGTAATTCTTTGTTGTTTTTTTCCTATTTCTTTAGTTTCATTTCAATATGAGCTTGAGTGTATTAGGTCCATTCAATGTTTTAGAAAGCAGGAAGCGGAAGACGAGCGGATGGGATCTTGTGGCTGCTTGAGCGCCAGGCGGGCGCTCAAGCAGACACTTTTTGAAAAAGCGGCTGCCTAATTTTATACAATATTACATACATTTGCATATAAATAATTATTCTTTAGGAGCTTTTATACCTATATAAACCATGTGGTAAGTATAAAATACCCTAATTACATTCATTATAACATACTAATACAATTATTTATATATAACACTAGCCAGTACATGAATATACACTAGTGGTACATACTATGTAGTACACGAATATAGTAGTAGGCAGTATTGATATATACATTATACTTTAGCGGTACATAATTACATAGTACAAATTACAAAATGATAGAATATACATTAT
This sequence comes from Alisma plantago-aquatica, assembly GCA_963693085.1. Taxonomy (NCBI): domain Eukaryota; kingdom Viridiplantae; phylum Streptophyta; class Magnoliopsida; order Alismatales; family Alismataceae; genus Alisma; species Alisma plantago-aquatica. Next base: position 684,113,777 of record OY856415.1, on the reverse strand, counting down.
ACAGTAGTAGGTAGTACTAGTACATGATATATACATTATATAGTGGAACAGATTATACTACAAAGTACAACTACATAGACAGTACATTAGTTGTACACATAACAGTACAGGAGAAATAAACCTATGAATGTATAGGTAGCATGGATGTGAGTACATTATATTAGTATATAATTAGTAATTACATAGTAGCAGCAATACATACATAAATCTATACTGTTGGTGCAGCAGTCATGGTTTTAAAAAATGCGCCTCGAGGCTTAAGAGGCGTACGCCTCGAGGCGAGGCGGCCTCCGGTACGCCTCGAGGCTTAAGCCTCAGTCTGCCAGTGAGAGGCGTGCGCCTCAGTTTCTGCGAGTCGTATCGAGGCGTAAGAGGCGTAGAGGCGTTTGTGAGACGTAAGCCTCAGACTTTGTGTCTAAAAAAAGGCTGTATTATCCTATTTTGGACTTAATAGAGGCTAAATTAACCCAAAATTATATGTATATAGATATATGTATGTGCATATCTATATATGTGTATGTTTGTTTGTTAACAACTATGGATATTTTACTACTTTTATCATTATATGCTGCATGTATGTATGCATTCTCTTGTGTATGTGTATATATATACATCTGTGTATAATTATAACTATATTTATATGGATAGATATGTATCTATATATACATGCGTATTTGTAATAGTATATCTATCTATACATATATATATATATATATATATATATATATATATATATTTCTGTTTCAGAAATATGTAAATCTGTATAGTTATATATGTAAATCTGTACAGCATAAAACAGAAATCTGTCTATATAGTAAGTATATTTATTTATATGTATAGATATGTATCTATATATACATGCGTATTTGTAATAGTATATCTATCTATACACATATATATATATATATATATTTCTGTTTCAGAAATATGTAAATCTGTATAGTTATATATGTAAATCTGTACAGCATAAAACAGAAATCTGTCTATATAGTAAGTATATTTATATATATCTGTTATATATATGTCAATCTATATAGAATAAAATAGAAATCTGTCTATATAGTATATGCATGTATGCATATGTAAATCTGTATATATGACTATATACACGTACATATATGTATTCATATATAAATATATGGGATTATATATGTATATCAGTATATGTACATATATGTATTCATATATATTCATATATATATATATATATATATATATATATATATATGTATAGGATTATGTATATGTATATGTATGTTTATACATATATGTATTAATGACTATATTATTTATATATATATTATATGTGGATATATATATATATATATATATATATATATATATATATATATTTAAATGTACGCCTCGGTACAATCTGAGGCTTACGCCTCGCCTCGCTGAGCCGAAAACGCCTCGATGCGCCTCACGCACTTTAAAACCTTGGCAGCAGTACATACATAAACATGTAATATAGGTGCAGCACTACATACATACAGATCTTGTAGGAAGTAGAAATGATTTTAATATATATATAACTCGACTATTAATTAGAAACGCATGCTTACCTTGATTTACAAACATAATTTACAGAATCATACAATAATAGAGGTGCAATGTAATATTAGTGCAACGATCTCAGACTTTCTTTTGGGCCCAGAAGCCGTTTTTCAATTAAGCGGGCTGATGCAGCCGCCTAAACAGGGTAATGAAGCGGGCGCTCAGGCGGATTAGGCGGCTGTTAAGCGGGTGCTTTTTGCTCAACCGCTCAACTGGCGCTCAAGCCACTAACCAGGCGGCAGATGGGTTGATCCGCTTGAGCGGTCGCCTGAGCCGTTTTTTAAAACACTGGGTCCATTAGAATTTTTATCCGCTTCCTTGCCTCCCCTCCTATAGATAGGAGAGGGGTCTGCCCTTTATCACTAAAACAATGACAGTTCTACAAATTAGATTGCTGAATCTGCACGATAACCACTTGGGCATCATGAAAATTCAGATTAAAAGTAGCAAGATTCAAGCGGTCAACTTTTACCGATCAAGATCCTATTTACTTGCAGTTTACTTTGAAGATTCCAATAAAACTCACCTGACTCCATTCTATTTAAACTAAAAGCAATTTTTCATGTCTTGGTTTTGCTTCCTTCACCTATACAACTAAGGGATTCCGATTTTCCACTGGATGCTTCTTCATCAGTGTGAAAGAATATTGTATAGAACTGATTCGATTAATAAAAGAGGTACAACCCTGTCCTATATATAGGAGCAAGGGAGAAACCCTGATACTTGAGACTCAAGTAATCTAAACGGGCCGAGACACTAAAGGCCCACTAACTAATTAACCTATTAACTAAATAGGCTAATATATACTCTTTAACAATCAGTTTTAGAATGTTTGGGAGAACCAACCAATGAAATTACTTTACTACAGCAGTGCAAAAAGTGCATGCCAAATTCCACTTGAGATGGGATGTAATCTAGCTAAAAATCATGATATATTTAGCTTCAATAACCTGTTTTTATATGATACAAGATTCTTGGAATTTCAAAAAACATGATAAGGCCACTATATAATTTTGATGAACTCTTATGCTTGACAGAGATTCTAGTGTATCATTTTGCTTTTTACTGACAAGTACCCCGCTTTGACCAAGCAATTCCAAAACACATTTAACTTATTAAAACTGCAATTATATGATTGCAAAGCTATATAAGTGGTAATTAACACTACATGACACGTGATAAGTTGGTATTGATGCGTTTGTGAGTTCCTGTCAAATATAGATTTTTAGTAAATCATATCTAATTTCTGTTTTGCTGATTACGTTTCTTTATCCTTCTCAAAATTCAAAATCAATATTTATCTACAGGGTTCAGGTTTCTGAAAAGATTGATACTTGTTCATGGCCGATATTCATATAACCGCACTGCATTTTTGGCTCAGTATTCTTTTTACAAGTCATTGCTGATTTGTTTTATTCAAATACTGTAAGTCTTTTTATATGTTTTACATAATTTTATTCCATCTTCTGCTGAAAAATATTTCATAAGATGTTATCTCCTCAACTAGATCTTGCTATATACTACCATCTCAGCTAAATAGGTCATATGGATTATTGACACGATAGCTTAGTCATAGTTTGTGATGGAATGGTCAAAATTTGTTCTTTTTTCTATTTCATGAATGAAATTTTCCTTGGTGTTATCTTCATCACGAGGAGAAGACTTGCTTGCTACCCGCTGCTTGTAATCTTCTTTAGAGGAAGTATTTGAGTTCTTTTATTAATGTATTGCAAGATATAGGCGGAAATCAAATTTGTGTGTCGGCTGTTGGTATTGTTTATGTAGTGTGTTTTCTTTTGAGGCTATCGTGGTAAGCTGGGCATGTATTTCGCCCTTGCCCCAACGAGAGGGGGACTGTCGAGAGTTATTAGTTATGGACTTATTGTGTTTATTATGTATATGGGGACTAAGCATGTTTGGCCTATTAGGGTGTGTGTCCAAGTTGTAATTGTCTTCCTTTCGTATATATATTAGGTTTTTGCCTAATAGATCATCTAAATTAAACACCATCTTATTTTCTATTATAATATTTATAGTTTATGTTTCATGTTTCGATATTTTCTCTTTTACTTGTCCAGTCCATATGGTGCACTTGGAATCTGTCCACCTATGAGTCTTATGTATATAGGCGGGCTCTCCTTTAATCATTAAGAAAGACTTTTTTGTTTCCTAACATGATACCAGTGCAGGATCCATGAACCCTCTCCTTCTAGTTTCGTTGCCGCCGTCTTCTGCACCGTCACCATCTTTTGCCCATCGCCGTTGTATGTCTTCTCTACACAATCTGCCGCCGTTGTCTACTCTCTTCCGCTAAGCCTCCCTCAACATGCCATTTCCGTCGATCCCGTTGACGTCTTCGAGGGGAAGATCTAGAGAGATTGTCCTGTCTCTAGATCTCCTCTCCACTAGGTAGATATAGGCGGCATCCTACGGCTTATTTAGACAATCTTATGCCCAAAAAGACTGTTTCAAAAAATTGTATGGTAACTCTATTGGGTCTTCAGTGACACTCTACTAGGCTCTACTACCCATGAACGGATCTATCTAATGTGTCTACATCCTGATGGAGATCTACGGTGATTCTTCACGTTCTCAGGTTATGTTTGCTCCTTTGTTGTGCTGTGATAGCCGCACACACACTGCGTTCAAACATCACTCCTTGAATATGGAAAATTCTTCATCTTTAACTTGGCACTTTGACAACTTCAAGGGAATCTGGAGACAACTCAAGGTTTACCTTCCGTTGACTACAAATCTTTATAAACTTCATTAACAACAAGATGAGATACAACTATGTATGTTTCTTGCTTCCCTACCGACTAGATATGACACCATCAAGCAACAAACTCTTGCTTTTGAGCCGCTACCTACCCTAGATGATGTATGTATTTGTTTACTCTGTCTACCTCCCCTATAGAAGTACCGTCTTCTCTTGATTCACTGGACGGGGATGTGGAATTTCTGGTCGTACTAGAGGGCATGGCTGGGGAGGTTTCAATTCCACTAGTAGAGGTGCATCTTCCTCCACTCAACGATATTGTAACTTCTGCAGGAGGACAAATTATACTGAATACACATGCTGGAAAAAGCATGGTAAATCATAATAGGTTAAAGTGACTACCACCAATGCTGATGATGAATCTACAGTAGCCTCTACTCCAAAATCTGTTGGCAACAATAGTCAGATGGTCTCTCTCAGTTCTACGAATCTTGATAGATTGCTTAAGGTAGTGTCTTTATCGTCTCCACAAGCCAATGTTGTACAATCGTCAGGTGACTCTACTTGTCTTCAAGTTACTACCCCGCCTAATAAAGAGTGGGTTGTTGATACTAGAGCTATTGGTCATATGACTGGAAACAAGAAGCTATTCACTAGCTTAACTAAATCTGCGCATCGCTCGCCATGTCGTCTGGCTGATGGTTCTACATCTTCTATGCTTGGGTTGGAGATGTCATATGCGCTCCTACTACTCTTTAATTTGTTAAGTTTGTGCTAAAGTTCCCCTTAAATCTTGTGTCTATTAGTAAACTTACAAAGGCCAGGCATTGTAGTATAATCTTCTATCGTATTTTGTCTCTATGTCGGATCTCAGGACTAGGAGGACGATTGGTGGGGTATATGAAAGTGGTGAAAGTGGAGGTGGTCTTGGCTACCTACAGACTCCATCCACTTTTCATGCCACCACTCTCACCGCTCTATGTACATATTTGTATCAGTAGCATCTTCATCTCCACCATCCGTCTATTGCCAAGTTGTGTCTTGTTTTCTGACCTCCAGCTTGAGAAGTTTCAGTGTTAGTCTTGTCAGCTAGAAAAACGCATCGCATGTTGTTTCACAAGCAAAGTGTTAGGACGAGTCCTAGTTGCTTTTATCTTGTTCGTTTTGACGTTCAAGGTCCATGGCGTACCTCATGTCTGTTATTTTGTTTAGCTTATAGATGACTAATGTATAACAACTTGGATCTATTTAACTAAAGATAGATCTGAAATTTTGACTATGTTCTTAACTTTTTGAATGAGATACAAAATTCTTTAGGTGTTCAAAATTGGGTCACTGACAATGCACTGGAATATATGCAACATGGATTAAATTGGGTCACTGACAATACACAATAGATTATAGTCAACTTTAAGTGCATTTCCTTTTTAGTAGTATAGGAATGCAGATATATATGAATTTGGCTTACATTATATGTGAAATCCTAAAAAACATGAGTATATAAAAAACAAGTTTAGAAGGGGTAGGAGAGGAAAAATGGGGTAGACCTACAAAACAATTCGTAAATATATGTTAAATCTAGTAGAGAGGGAGTAGATCTACCAATTTTAGGTGTTAAATACTAAGAATAGTGAGTAGATCATAAAAAATACGAATTTGGGAAGGGTACTATAAGTAAAATGTGTTAGATGAGTAGATCTACATAAATCTATGGTAGATCTAGTAGAGAAGGGACAGATCTACTATTTTTTTTGGATACGTGGGAACCACCCTCAAGGACGGGTCGCAATTAAGTGAGACTCCCCTGACAGTGTAAACCCTCGGTCCCCCCTTGCCTACCTGCACAACAGGGGGGACGTGTAAATCACGTAGATGCCAAAGCTTGGTGACGGGATAAGGCTGGCTGAAGCGCACCACCCAGAGGTTTCAAACCCGGGTCCCTACTCTGGGGAGCCTGGGCCCACCGAGCTACCACTCCCTCGACAGGTGGATCTACTATTATTAGCTAAGATTAAAAGAAATATCAAAATCACCGTGCTTGGTGCAAGGTGATTTTGATATTTCTTTTACTTAAATCTTAGATCTAGTATTATTGGCTAAGATCAAGTAAAAGAAATATCAAAATCACCTTGCACCAAGCACCAACTCCTTTCCTCTCCCTCACAGCAAGTTGTCAAAACTGTTGGAAATGTCGACCAAAATTTGATTGGGTCGACGGGTTAGACGACAATGTACAATATTTGCACTGGACTAGGACAACTTCGGCGTCATTTCACCTGATGTCATTGAAGTTTGATACCATGGTTGGATAACCTGATGTTGACTCTAATGGCAGTCACTCCAACATGTCTACCTCGGGGTATTGCACATTTGTTGATGGAAATTTGGTGAAACGAAGAAGAAACAAAACATAGTGGCCATGTCTGGTGCTGAAACGGAGTATTGTCATATGGTACATACTACTTAAGGATAAAGTCTCTTCTTATTAATTATGACTACATTTGTTCCTTTGTATTATGACAATCAAGTTGCCACCTTTATTGCCTGTAAAGTGTTCATGAAAGGACCAAATATATTGAGGTAAATTGTCACTTCTTGCTAGATGTGACGTTCAACAAGAGAACTACTTTTTTGTCTACAAAAGATAAAACTACTGATATCTTCACCAAACCTCTTCGTGGACGATGTGTCAAAGACTTATGTGACAAGATGGGCACCATTGATATCTATGCTATAACTCGAAGGAGATAAAACACTTCCCCTCTAATTTGGATGCTCACTAAAGTTCCAGATCTTTATATATGATAGCTCCTATTAGTCTAGCAATAATCAATTTTAGAGGGAGTCTGCGCTGCTATTACTGCTTCATCAAGGGGAGAAGACATTTTGGTACATGCCTTCGTCGTCAGGCAAAGTTTTTGAGTGCTTCAATTATTGTATTGTTAGATTCAGAGGGAGATCATGTTTTTTAGAGATACTATTATCTCATTCTATATTGGCAAACTGAACATATCTTTCACCCATGTTCCAGCTTGAGGTTGAGTGTTAAAGTTATTAGTGATTTAGTTTATCATGTACTGGCCCATACAGGTATGCTCGAGTCCAAAGCTTATAAGTGTACCCCCTCTCCTATATATAGGAATGCGGTTTTGCCTAATAGAATAATTAATTGCCTCCATCTTATTTTCCACAAGTATATATCCTTATTAGTTTCCAAATTTTTTCAAGACATGGGATGACCCATCAACAATCATGGGACACTCCACACCAAATTGGAGTTGATGAGTGCAAGAATTAGCATTTGTTGGACATTATTAATTTTTACTCTTCCAAGCACATGTGTTGAGTAAAATTTTTGGTCTAGAATTCTCCTTACCCCCAATTATCTTGTTAATCTTTGGTCGTCTGTTGTTCTTTGAGGCATATGGCTATGCTGCCTAGCACGTGAACGTATGTTGCACAAGCGGGCTTTAAGTACAAGGCTATATATGTATAGTTTATATCACTATCATTTTGATTGTTTATTGTACTACTTATACTCACAAGTACACACACAAATACATATATGTATGCATATACATACATATATATTACACCAGTATACATGTATATTTATGTGCTTACATATAGATATATAATTTATGGTTTTACTATTTAGATACATATTTTTATGTTTATACATAACTAATTTGTTAAAAAAATCCAAAATTGCACATCGGCCTACATTCCACATTTACACTATTCCACATTTATTCTACTTTCCAAAACATGGCTCATACATGTTATCTCGCCAAGTTCTCATTGAAAATGCAAAATCATAGCAATATATTTAGATTCCTTCATATTCCTAAATGCGATCTTGAGGCTTTTTGACACCTTGGCTGGTAAAGCTATGATACTTGAGGAGATGAAATCACTACATGTCAATGATATTTGGGATCATGTCCCCGGCTTCGCCTTAAAAAGACATGGTTGGATAGCGGTGGGTCTTCTCGACAAAATTCAAATTTGACGACGCTACATGGAACCACACAAAGCTCGCCTTGTTGAAAGGGTTCGCCTAGACTTTCAGTGTTAATTTTCTTGAGACATATTGTTGGTTTCCAGATTGTTATTTCCCTCGCAACTCATCTAGATTGGGCCTTATTTCAATTAGACATGAAGAAGAGGCCCACGCGTCGGCCGGCCAACGATGCGACTGAATTGGGATACCCGGTATGGGCGGCAGGGTCCTCGAGAGTTTACACCGCCTGCGGGGGTCACAAAAGTGGCGCTCGTGCGGGGGTGGTTCTCTCGTAAATCAAAAAAATTAGACATGAAGAACGCTTTCCTACATGGCCTTGTTGAAGAAGTCTTTATATAGTAACCCCTAGGATTCATTGTTGAGGGGGATTTTAGCTCAGTCTGTATACTCAAAGTATGTTTATATGGTCTAAAGAAATCATCTAGAGCCTACTTCAATAAACATTGCAGTATACGCGACAACTTGGGTTTCTTCAAATCATCAAGTGAGTATTTTTTCTCCAAAAATACCGATGGAATTATTGTTTTGACCATGGAACAAAATTTCTATCGAAATTTTGATTTTTTTCCAATCGGACATCGAAACGCATGTACGCAGAGAATGGGACGTCATTTCGCAGAAATTTTGCAAAACAGTGCAAATTTCGCCCAGTTTGGGCCATAATTTCGCGAAATGGCACAAAATTTCGATAGAAATTTCGAGATATTTGTTCCTAGAACTGCTGCCACTACATGTTAGGTATTTTGGCAATTCTCTTTGTATCTTTTGCTTATAGAGGCTATTTTCTTTGATTCTAAGGTACGTTTCCCCTATCCCTAGCCCATGTATACCTCTTTCTATGTTTACACTCTTCTAAAAGATGTGAAGAGATACTATGAAAAATAACAAAGTTCTAAGTGCTGCTACTATATGTTAGGTATTTTGGCGATTCTCTTTGGAAAATCACATGAACTACAAACAAACTTGTGGATCTATGAAATAATAGTATTAAGTCTGCAATTCTACAATAAATTTGTTATTATTACACATATTTATACATAAAATGACTTCAAAATAATGCATTTTTTCTTTGATCTATGTATACATGACTCATGTAACCTAACTAAATTTTAACACTAGACTTATATAAGTTGTAACATGTAAGTTTGTAACTTGCAACTGTAAGTTTTAAGGTCTAAGTGGTAAATTGTGGGTTTGTAAGCTGTTTACAGTCTAACGGACTTGACAATTCTGTTCATTTGTGCACTCACTCATTAAGACATGGATCCCACTCATTTACAGTCTAACAGACTTGACAATGAGGATATGTATGGTCAACCACCACAAGGACAAGAACCTCCACGACACTCAAGCTTCAAGTAGGATTGTTGGACTCCTAGTTTACTACTATGCAAGACTTTTGGAACATCATAATGTGTAAGTTTGTTAGTTGTTAATTTGTTTTATTTTATAATTATACATTATAAGTTGTAATTTGTAAGCTTGCAAGTTGTACTTGTAACTTGTAAGTTGTAAGTTGTAAGTAACTGTAAGTTTTAAAGTCTAGTAGTAGTTGTTTAAACTTGAAATTTGTAAGTTTGTAATAGACTTAGTCTCTAACTGTCTAGCAAACTTGACATTTTTGTTCATTTGTGCACTCACTCATCAAGACATGGATCCCACCCTAACCTCTAAACATATAAATTTATTATATAATCTAGTGTGTTTATGTCTAGACTTTTGTGTTTGCAGAATTTCAAAGCTTAATTCCTTCATTTTGCCATCGAAATTGTCATCGAAATTCTGTCGAAATTGTTCAGCTTCCTTCACTTACAAATGTGGGAGACCCCCCCCACACATATCCAATATGAAATATTATTGCATATTTGAGTAGATCTTGGCGTTTAGATCATCCTGGTAAATTTTCATGATTTAATTCGCTTATTTGGTCGCCAAAATCGTTAGGGCCGTAAATATCGAAATTTAGTGCGAAATTTTGAAAAATTTCTGTTTCTGGGCCATCGGACACGACATCAAAATCGGACATTTAATTCTATTGTTTTGACATTGTATGCAGACGACATTGTCATAAGCAACAGTGATGCAAGGATCATTGCATTGAAAGATGGCCTTAAATCTCACTTTCATACCAAAGATCTTGGCAACAAGGGATGAGGTATCTGATTTTGATGCCATTTCAACGACGGGGTAATGGAAATTTTCCATAAATGCAACGGTGCCCGTTTTGATACCAAAATGAACTAATTAAGCCATGGAATTTTATAGGTGTCTTCTCTACACCTAAATGCATCATTTTATGCAATAAAACTTTATATGGGAGTAGGTTGGGGGGGGTTCCTTGATGTGGGAGGTAAGGAAACTTTCTTGTTTCCTGGGGATTTCAATGACAAAATGTAAGAATTAAGTTATATAATTTTGCAAGCTATATACATGCATGTACTTATTTGTGCTATAATATCAAATATTTGATATGTATAACATCCCCACATAATTTACTTGGGTTGATAGTTTGTTGTTGATATTGATTCAATCGTCAATCATTTCATTGGCCCCAAGAACCATTGTTTGGTGTTGTTAGAGAGTCTGTTTATTTATGTTGTTAAGTGTTTTGTATTATGGGCCCAAGTACGTCTTGGCCCATTAGGGTTGTCTTATGTCCTGTACGCTTCCCTGTTCTCCTATTTATAGGAGCAGGGTTTCTCTTGTCTAATACAACGATTAGCCATCTTTTATTTTCTAAGATGGTATCAGAGCAGTGATCTGACCCTAATCCTAGTAAAACCCTAATCCTAGAGGAGACAAATGATTTTTACTCTGCCTGCGGGTGGCAGCCTCCCTTCTTGGCTTGGCCGCCCGCCGGGCGTGTTTCTGACCTCCATGGTCGTATGTTTTTTTCTTCTATCTCTACTACCGCTACTATCTACAATCTTCCCGTAACTGCACCTTTGTGCGGCATCACGATAATCCTGCCGTCGCAGCCACCCCAATTCGTTTGTTGCCATCATCTCCCGCCCAACAACTCAGCAAGAAGCCCTCTCACCCCTAATTTCCAAGGAACCAACAAGTCAATATCCTGTTGTCACCTGCAGTCACACATCTACAACTCCTTACCGCTGATTGCAATCCCATGGTTGCTAATCCAGTTCCTGGTTGTATTCAGTGGGTAGAGTAATATGAGGGTTGCAAGCTCCCCCTCCGCGGATGCTAACCACTCTGAGCGATTGATGAGGTTATGTTAACTAACGATAGAGGCAATCAACTCTTGATCCTTAGCCGCCTGACCACTACCTCCCTCCGTCCCGCGACGACTGCTGTTTCCTACTGCCTTATCGCGGTCCACCCAACGGAAGCGGCGCTGGTCGACTCCGATCTGCTGGCAGCAGCGACCTGACTGTGTCGTGTGGACAGGAGTTTGTCTACTTTGGGCTTCTCCCGCTGTCAGGTGCTCCTGCTACTGTATATGAGCATCATTGCTCTCTGTTGCATCTGAAATCTCCACGTTTATGGTGTATGTGGCGTCAAGTTGACATCAAATTTCTTGGACTGGCTAGAGCAAATTTGGATGGATTTTATCCCAGCGGGACCCCCTAATTGGGGGGTCGCGCCCCCCAAACCCCCCCGACAGTTCTGTGACTTATTTTTCTGGGGAGTTTCTTTACCATTGTCCACCCCAACCACTCTTGTTTCCTTCCGTGGTTGGTGTGAGGGGGAGAAATAGAGGAAGAGATGAGATGGAGGAGTGATGAAGAAAGAGAAGAAGATATATATATGTTGCTATCTATATGGATTTTCATGCTGCTGCTATGTGGTGCTTTCTGCTGCTATCTATATGGATATTCATGCCACTTCTATTGTTGTTTTATGGATCTTCTTGTTGCTGCTATTTGGTGCTTTTGCTGCTATTATTGCTTATTCATCATCTACCTCGACTACTGCTATGAAGTTACATATTCAGACGTCTTTCTTACTACTTGTGCTATGATTAGCACATTTTGTTTGCTGCTTTGTGCTTTTGCACTTTCTGCTGTCTGTGCTTTATGTGCACGTTGACTTTCTATTGTGGACCAGCACTCTCTGGACCTTGACGTCTGCTATTGTGATGGATATTGTGTAAAGAGGGAAGATGATGAAGACATTTGTTGCTGACTTTACATGGAGCTTCGCCTACTGGAGTTATTTATTTGCTTGCTACTCTGCTTACCGATCTTTTATCTGCCTACGTTGTCGACTCTCTACTGCTGTGCGCCAACACTCTCTGGCATGTCCGTGTTTTGGCACGTCGACTTTCTGCTACTGTGATCCAGCACTCTCTGGGCTCTGCTACTGTGATCCAGCACTCTCTGGCTACTACGACGACGACTTTGATGAAGACCTTGGTGCCTATTAGCTATTCCATCTTTTGCTCCAGATGATTGTGATGCTGCTTATTTCTGCTCCAGATGATCGAGAAGCTTCTACGACCTACCTGCTTGCTTGAAGTATCTACTTGAGGGGGAGTGTCTGAGTGTTTGAGTGTTTTAATGTAATATTGAGGGGGAGAAAAAATTTGTATGGGCTTGGTTTATCTTTTTTTGTTTTGTTTCTGTGTTTGACTCTCTATTTGCAAGCTGATTTGGGATTCTCCCAACTTCAGCTTGAGGGGGAGTGTTAGAGAGTCTGTTTATTTATGTTGTTAAGTGTTTTGTATTATGGGCCCAAGTACGTCTTGGCCCATTAGGGTTTCTTATGTCCTGTACGCTTCCCTGTTCTCCTATTTATAGGAGCAGGGTTTCTCTTGTCTAATACTACGATTAGCCATCTTTTACTTTCTAAGAGGTGTGCAATGTTTCCAAGAAAAATCATTGTTTTTTGGTGTGCTCGGCTTCCTACCATCCTCATTGTCCAAGAAACCACCACTAGGATACATGTTGTCCATCTTGAAGGAAAAAAACAACATAAGCATGCATTACATAAGTATTTAATAATTTGAAAAGCAAAAAATTTGCGAATGCAATTCAATATTGATATACTATTATATATATTGTCTATCAGTACCTAATGGTGAAATAACCCCAATCCCCCTTTACTCTTCAAAAAATAACAATAACACCAAGGATTGCAATTATCAAAATTTCCATCAAAAATTGTTGATCGTGCACAGAAAACCTCAAAATTTGGCAAAATTCGTTGAAAGATCACAATTTCAATAAATGCAGTCTTGATAGCAATTTCAACTGCAACACAGTCACATGTTTTGGTACCAGATTCGATCGAAATCGAATTTTTTGTCAAAATTTTGCCAATTTTGATGAAACCTCATTCCTTGCTTGGCAACTGAGATACTTCTTAGGCATTGAGGTTCTTAGATATAGCAATAGGATTTATCTCTCCTAGCGTAGAGCAGATATGTCCTTGATCTCCTAAGTGAAATAGGGATGGTAAATTCTAAACTGGTACTTCTCTAATGGACTACTACACAGGTTTCTCCAAACTGGGATGTTCGGACTAAAGGCCAAAAATCAAAATCTTCAATTCTTTTAGGGATGGATGACCAAGTCGGAGATGCCATTGATGGAGTGGTGGAAGGTAAAGTTGTAAGCACCAAACGATTTGTGAAAGATTGTAGAGAGTACAATCTATCACCTCCTTGATATCCCCTACCAATCATCTTGCTCATCTTTAGATCCTGCATTTCAGCGGAATATGGATAAAAAGTTGCACAACATTTCACACACTTAATACTCTTACTGATAGAACAAAATTCAGAGGGATTTTGGTACAAATAACATAGACTAAAGGGACGTGGGATGAGATTTGACATCTCTTTTACTAGTGACCGCCTAGGAAGCACGGATACTCCAAAATAGGTGTCGTACCTGTATCCGATACGTATCGGATACCAATACTCCATGGATACACCTAAGTACGTATCGGATACCTCTCCAGACGTATTCCCTTTTTTTGTTGCGTTTTTTTTCCTGGATACGGCCTGGATACGTCCTGGATACGTTTTGGATACGGCCCGGCCCATTCAAGCCTTTTTTTGTTTTTAAGACCTTTTAACGGATGGACCTGCATTTTTACTGCTTCTCTGTGCAAATCAGTAAAACGGTTCCTTTGGCTTGTGCGATACATTTTGAAACTTGATTTTGCTTCAGTCCACGTCATATTTCTATTGTTGTGCGGCTTGTGCCTCGTCTTCTCCAATGGGCTATTGATGGTTAACGTACAACCATTGTGCTCATCTTCTCCAAAGGGATTCTATTTTCTATTGGTGGTTACAGCCTCTAGCCTTTGAATTTCTACCTTAACTCTTTTTGGAATTCTATTTTGGCATTGTCTTTGTTCATCCCTTTTGAACACAAGCCTCTCTAGCTTTCTCTAATTTTTCGGTTTAGTAGTTCTGATTTTCTCACCGTGTCTTGCTGTTAATATACCTACTTGTCTTTAATTGCCTCTATTGTTTCATATTTCAGTTCATTTTTTTAAATTTTGGAATTTGGATATAATTCTTGTATACATAAATATTTAATTACTTCTTATAGACGAAAGAAGATGGTTTGGTGTCACAGATGACATGACACACTTTACAACACAAAATTAAATGATACATGAAATGCAATGTATTAGAAAGCGGGAAGCGGGAGGCGTGCGGACGGCACCCTGTAACCGATTAAGCGGTAGGCGGGCGATTAAGCGGGCGATTTTTGAAAAAGCGGGTGTCTAAATTTTATATATTTTTATACAAAATTACATGTATGTGTATATAAAAAATATATTTATAAGGAACTTCTATACATATCTAATCAACAAATCAGTAATTAACTAAGTATTCATCAATACTTACTATTAATCAGCATCTCTAATCACTAAAATCAGTAAGCAGATCAGTAATTGTATATAACAAACTATGAATTATTGAATTAAAGTAATCACTAAAGTAATACTAACCAGCAGTACCAATCATTAATCACTGAAAGCAGCAAGGAAATCAGTAAAACTAATCATGCATTACTAGTATAATAGAGCAATAGGATATATACTTAGATGCATTACAACAGTACCCAATTATTACAGCTTACACACAAAGTATGCATTCTAAATTAGGACTAGATATATCATAGAACATTTAATGTATACAAGTTTCGTATATTATAGTCAACACTACTTGGCTATGTAATTAATTAATGTTAGATGCTTACATTAGGATTTTTAAACAAAAGCGGGAAAAAAGCGGGCAAAAAGTGGGAAAAAAGCGTGAAAAAACGGGTGAGGCGGGCAAAAAGCGAGCGATTTTGTTCAAAATGATTAAGCGGGCGATTAATGGCAAAATTAAGCGGCTGGGGGTCATGGGCGCTTAAGCGGCCCGCCTGGCCGTTTTTTAATTCACTGATGAAATGTGAATGGTTTAGAATATGATTTTTGTGACATCTTTTTGTAACTTCTATCTGACATTAATATGAATGAAATACCCCTTTTTATATCATGGTTCGATACCATGGAATTGGTTTCCATTTTCTTTATATATTATGATTTATAAATGAAATTTGACTGCCTTCATCTATTTTTAAAATAAATATACTATTTATTTTTTGAAAATAAATAAATAAATATTAAAAAAAATGTCGTATCCATGTCGTACCCGTATCCTATATTTTCAAAAATCGATGTATCCCCGTATCCGTACCCGTATCCGTATTCGTGCTTCCTAGGTGACCGCATATATAGAGCCATCAACCAATCTCACCATAGGATAAGATGCAGTATAAGTGAGTTTTCTAAAAATTCTTTTGTTACCGGTCATGTGAGTAGTTGCTTTAAAATCAAGAATCCCATCGGGGTTAAAGGAGACTTAGAAGCACTTACTTTCACTTGAGTTTTGGGCATTGTTGGCTTGAACAGAATTCATGAAAGTTGATTTTGTTAACTTCTCTAAATTAGCTAAGTTGAGAGTCACCATGAATGATGTATTAGTCGGAGCATTACTGTCAATGTTTGTAGATATCTCTAATGCTTGGTTATCCCCTTCAGGTGTGCCTTGTTACTTCTAACATTTGTGTTATTATGGTTGGAGCGTTTATAGAAGTTGCAATAGTGTAAAGTATGATAGACTCTGTCCAGCTCGAAGACCACAAATAGTAGTGGTGTAACGTCTCAGGATTTGAGTCCTAGGATAAGATGATCTTAAAAGGAATGATTGGACTACCCATATCACCAAGGTGCTCCTTTTCAGGGAGTCCATCATTAAAGAACTATGTGGTTAAGCGTGCTCAACCCAGAGTAGTTCTAGGATGGTGACCAGTCGGGAAGTTTATCCTAGCTTGTGCGTGAGTGAGGACAAAACGCGCAATTATGGCTAGTGGTGGTCTGTGGGGCCAGTCGTCATTTCTGAAACACTACTAGAGCCTTGGGCAGTGGGCCCGAGTGTTACAAATGGTATCAAAGCCAATTTTCGTCCAATAGGTGGGGCCCACATGGGCATGTGGCAATGTCAATCTTAAGCCATTCTGAGTCTGCATCGAAATGGGGATAGATTATGAGGCCATATAGTTGAGCTTTGACGAGGACGTCAAGAGTCGAAGTGGGGGAGATTGTAACGTCCCAGGATTTGAGTCCTCGGATAAGATGGTCTTAAAAGGAACGATTGGACTACCCATATCACCAAGGTGCACCTCCTTTTCAGGGAGCCCATCACTAATGAACTCTTTGGCTAAGCTTGCTCAACCCAGAGTACTACTAGGATGGGTGACCAATCGGGAAGTTGATCCTGACTTGCGCGTGAGTGAGGACAAAGCGCACAGTTAAGGCTAGTGGTGGTCTGTGGGGCCAGTCGTCATTCCTGAAACTCTACTAGAGCCTTGGGAAGCGGGCCCGAGTGTTACAAGCGGTGAAATTGGAATTTCCACAGCCACGACCATGTGAGTGACCTTGACCATACACAACAAGAGCAACAATTCAACAATAGTGGGGGGGGCACAATTCTGGACAACCCCCATATGCATCTCCTAGGCGTGGCAACAGATCTGATGTTAAAATTTGTCGGCAAACAACTTCATAGCTAGTAGGTAAAGAGGCTAAAATTGACATAAGTCAAATTTTTTTATTCTTGTATTTTAAAGCAGATCAGAGGTGATGGGATTATATGCCTTCACCCCCCTCTAGATATTTTATGAAGGTGTTCTACTGAGATGTGAATCTTGCATTTTCATCGAGGTCAAGATTTTGCGACTTCTTATAAAGATCGAAGATGTGATAGGCATTCCTTTTAGAGGAGTATGTTTGTATGTATGCGGTTAGAGTCAGTCATATGATTATTGCAATGAGATACTTTGTACTTGATTTGATAACGAATAAAAGGCAATTCCATTTATTATGTTTGTTTCAATATGAGGAAATGACTTAAAATGATAATGTCCTAAGAATATTTCATTCGATGTGTAACATCCCAGGATAGCATATGATAAGCTAATGTTAAAATGAATGATTGGACTACCCGTATCACCAAGCTGTACCTCATTTTCAGGGAGCCCATCACTAGGAACTATGTGGTTAAGCGGGCTCAGCCCAGAGTAGTAATAGGATGGGTGATTTGTCGGGAAGTTGATCCTGGGTTGTGCGTGATTGAGGACAAAACGCACAGTCGAGGCTAGTAGTGGTCTGTGGGGCCAGTCGTTATTCTTGAAACTCTACTAAAGCCTCAGGTGATGGGTTTGGGCATCACAAATGGTATCCGAGCCAATTCCCCTCCAGTATGTTGGTCTACATGGGCATGTAGCTCCTCAGTCTTGAGCCGTGCAGTTCAGGCATGTTGGAAAGGGCTATACAACTTGATGGAGCCACCCTTGCGCTGGTAGTATCCAGACATGTTGGAAAGGACTATTCGAGTTGATGGAGCCATCCTTGTGTTGGTAGCGTGAATGAGAGTTGGGTGTACTTGAGCCATTATGAGTTTGCACTAAAATGGGGGAGTCAGTATAAAGCCATATAATTGAGCATTGACGAGGACGTCAAGAGTCTAAGTGGGAAAGATTGTAACATCCCAAGATTTGATGTCTTGGATAAATTGATCTGAAAAGGAATGAGTGGACTACCCATATAACCATGGTGCACCTCCTTTTTAGGAATCTCATCACTAAGAACTTTGTGGTTAAGCATGCTCAACATAGAGTAATACTAGGATGGTTGACTTGTCGGGAAGTTGTTGTGCGTGAGTGGGGACAAAACGTGCAGCCGACGCTAGTGGTGGTTTGTCAGGCCATTCGTCATTCCTCAAACTCTACTTGAGCCTCGGACGGAGGGCCCGAGCATTACACGATGACATATGGCTTTGGGTTAAGAACCTAAAAATGAGATAATGTGTCTACGTAGAGTATACATTCTTGTTGCCCCTAGTTAGATATTATTGTGGAAGTTATAAGGACATCAATAGTACATAAGACTAGTGTATATGCTAATTGATGACTATATATCATTAGTCATGATATCAGATATCAAGTCAAACACACATGTACTTGTTAAAGAACAAGTGAACTGGGCAGACCCACCTTGAGAATGATAGATGGAAATCATGCTATGATCGTCAAAATCTTATCTTAATGTGATAGTGGTGATTGTGATCTGTTAGAAATATAGGTCATATCATATATGGGTCGGAGTCTGCAGGCCCATATATAGTTTAGTCAAGTCTAGTCAAGTTTGGAAGTCTCTAGACTCATATCCACCTTCTCTTATATAAGGAAGAGGGGTCTCTCTTGTATCTAAGACATTGTACACACATTGTGAATATATTGTCCATCCATTATTTCCAACATGGTATCAAATTTCCACGCATTCTAACCCTAGTGAGAAAGCAACGAGTCCCCGCCCGCGGGCAGTCGCCGCCGTCATACCAGGATGCTTGTTGGCCATCTCGAACACCCTCTCTGCATGGTCATCTCAGTTGCCCTCTCTCTCTAAAGGGCCTTCATCCAAATCCAGATCTTACAAGTATCGTCTTCATCGTCATCTAGCATCCTTGTGTGTTCGTCTTTCGTCTTTTGTCTTCCCAAGCACAGAGTTCATCCTCTCCCTTCATCAAGTCAAAGTCCAGATTCAATTCGTCACCCTTCTTGTGTCTCTAAGTTCAACAACTCCATCGTGGTCTTTTCCATGGTGGAAGTCATCTCCACCATCTGTGCCATCTTCTTCCCCAAGGTGGAAGTCATCTTCACCATCCAGACTATTATCTTTATAGTGGTGGCAGTCGTCCCCACCCCGATCGTCATCTCCATCATCTGGAATATAGTAGACTATTTCTAGAAGAGGAGTCGTCCGTGAAGTTAGGGTGAAACGTTTCTAACGTTTTCCTGTGAATATCCGTCATGGCGTCGTGGAATACGACATGTTTCACAATCAACACATCTTGTGTCTTCATCGGGCGGCACAAAGTTTTATCCATGCCGTAAGCTACATGTTGTGTCATACCAACACGACCTGTTAATGGAAGTTAGTTTCACGCCTACATGTGGTGACAGTAATCAACACGACATGTTGATGGAAGTCAGTTTCACACCTACACAACGTATCAACAATCAACATGACGTGTTGACGAAAGTCTGTTTCACACCTACACGACATGTCAGCAATCAACACGGCGTGTTGGCAACAGTGTGTTCAAATATCTTTAACAATCAAACACGCCATCTCAGTGTATCACCGCTAGGGTTTGCAATTCAATCGACACCGACCACATCTTTAAAGGGCGTGTCCCAGATCAGTTCTCCAGAGATCTTCAACAATCATTAGAAGCTCCCCAGCAAGAAAATGATCTATTTTATCGGATTGGTTCTTTGACCTAGTCTAAAAAAATCGAATCGGAAAAACATTCATTTACTTTCTTATCTGGATCTTGTAATTGAGTCACATACTACATCAATCTGGTTACCAATTCGTCTACTACAACTTCCTCGTCAAGTCAACCTCTTTGAAGCCATAAAGTTCTATACACACATGTGTGATACAGTTCACTCTCAAGCGCAACATCCACCTCTCTCATATGCGAGATTCATCCCTTTCTAGCACAACGTCAAGCTTTCACTAAGCGTGAGGTCAAGTTCTCTGAAGCATGTTGAGCATTCCACCACACAATTTCTCTGGTGATATCAAGTCAATCCTTCTCCAGCCATTTCTCCCCTCTCCACCCCACGTCCCCTAATGTCACAGGGGAGTTTGTCTTTGTCCACCCCAGCCACTTTCGTCGTCTCTTGATGGTTGGTGTGTGGGGGGAGAGATAGAGGAGATGAGAAGAGGAGGGTGAGGAGAGAGTCTATAACTCAAAAGACAAAAGAGGAAGAGGAAGATTGTCTACATATAGAGTTTTGTGTACTTAACGGGTTGTTCAAATCTTACTCTCCAGTATAAGGTCGATGTCCAACCTTGCCATTTATATCTCGAGTTGCCAAGCATTGATCTGTCATTCAGAATTCATCTTCTCGCATCGTCCGGTGATGAAGATGATCCCTTAGATCAATTGGATGTCATCGACACTCTACATTAGGCGAATATGTTTCTTCATCGGCCATGTCTTGGACATTCTACTCTAGCAACACTTCGGTCCTCTAGTATTGGAGCATCTTTAAATATGAGCACATTTGCATCTGTGTCGGTCCGACATACCTGTCTTTTGCAGAAGATCATTCAGTCGGCTACATCATGTATGTTTCCTTCTTGTTTGTCCGTGCCACGTCAAGCACGTTGATGTTCATTTGTGCCCACATTGATGCTCGTCCAATGCCCTGTCAAGCATGTTAACCGTCCAGGCTATCACATGGTGGTCTTCTCCTGGAAACTACTTCAACTGAGTTTGTGACTCGGATGATCTTTGCATGTTCCTTCAGCATACTCAAAGATACAAGCTCCAACCTAGTCAAAGCTCTAGTTGTTTTGATGAATCGTTCTCTCTCACAGATTTAATATTTATCAATGTCCAGGGAAGCTTTAAATTCAAAGATGCCAAAGAGATTAACGTATGGGGAGTGCACATGATGAGCTAACTCAGGGGTATCATGTTTTGGTCATAACTTTTTCTTTCTGTCTTGTTTTTGTTTGTCATCCAATCTAGGCATATGATTCTCTCATTCTCCAGCTTGTGGGGGAGTGCTAGAAATATAATTCATATCATATATGGGTCGGAGTCTGTAGGCCCATATAGAGCCTAGTCAAGTCTAGTCACGTCTGGAAGTCTCTAGAGTCATATCCACCTTCTCCTATATAAAAGGAGGGGTCTCTTTTGTATCTAGCACATTGTACACACATTGTGAATATATTGTCCATCCACTATATTCCAACATGATCCTTAGACTTGAAGTCACTGCAATAATTATATGTCTTTCACTATGCTTTAACACTACTCAACGTGACCTTGAGTAAGGGTTACGATATAGATAGCGGTTGGTTTCAGCGTGACACATATGGAACATTATGAGTGGCGTAGAGGGAATCTAATATCCTGACCACTTGGTAAGTGAGACTATGAAATGGATGGCATGCTCATATGAATCAATATTGGTCATTAAGCTCATTGTATCTCAATAGTCTACTCTTGATCAAAAACACATTGAACATTAAGTGGATGACACCTCCATGCCTCAATTCAATCCAGATGTCTGCGTTAAACGGATTATCGCTCATGGTAATATTGATTACTCCTAGGTTGAAGCTGTTCTCCAACTTATTCCAATTACTTATGTAGCAAAGATGTGTTGTTAGATATCGCTCATTGTTTGTGATGTCACTGACATCACTGCCAATGTAATGTGGAATTTACAGGGTCATGTATAGGATACTCAAGGAAAAGAAATTTAATATCACTATTTTATTTAGAGTACATTTAAATTATATATAGGTCTAATTATGATCCAATCGAGTCAATCGACTAATGATTGGGTAAATCAACAAGTTGATTGAATGTCAGACGATCAATCAATTAACAATTTGGAGATATACTAAAATATCAATTGAATGTCAATCGATGGATTGGTGCATGGATTACGAAAGGTTGCAAAAGTATTAAACGATCACTTGAAGTGTCAAACAATCAGTTGACTTGTCCATATGATCGATTGAGGTGTCAACCAATCGATTGGCGTATTGTCTACACATGACGGAGTTGTTTAACCTTTTGACTGGAGGACCAGTAAGTCGATTGAAACGCTCCTGAGTCAGGCATGTTTTTGATTGATTTAGTTTACAAGTAGGACTTGGGTTTGTAGAAACCCTAACCTATGCCTCTCCTATGTAAAGGGGTAATGTCAAGGGTTGATACACATGAATTTGAATTTCTCCTTTTGAGAAAGAGAGAGAAACCCCCAACGACCACATTCTACAAGAGGAAGAGGATAGGGAGATGATAGCACATCAACAACATGGATTTGCTTCTCCTTGGGCGGCCCTGCTGGTGCCCCGAGGGTTCCTTTATCATGAGGAGAAGACATACCCTTCTCGTTGTTGTTGTTGTGAGTTCAACGTCGTTGCTATGGCGAGTTCAACACTATTATTGCACTACATAGCCTCGGATTTGAATATGGAAGTACTAGAACTACATTGACATAATGTGTGTTGTTGTTAGACAACAAGAGCACACTAAGAATATTTGATATCCCTACTTTGTCTTTATTATACCGACGCTGTATGGCTATGATAGATCTATGGCTTGTGCAATCCTCCTTTAAAACGCTGCAGAATCTACATAGGCAAGATGATCCATGGTTTCTTTTGCAGTATTCAAGAAGATGAGATTATAGGAGATTGAAGGTCAACAATTATAAATATCCATGCCACGACTTGGGAGTCGCGTTCAGTTCTTCCGAGAAACCTTTGATCATTAACAGGGGATTTGTTGGTGAGATGCTCACTCTTCCAAGAGGATTCAGCATGAATATGAAGACATCTTGCACAGGGATGGTATTTGCTATGAACTTCTCAATGGTTAAATACTTGAAATGATTGTCAATAGTGCCTGATGTAGAAGCCATGAGAGATTGCTTAGAAGAATGTCTGTAAAAAAGGCACAACATCACACGTCGTGTGTTGTAGATTTCAATGTGTGATCAAAAGTCTGGGAGAACGACACATTGTGTGGTAGATGCACACCGTGTTCGGAGAAGGCAAGCTTTTGATCGCATGCCATATAGCAGAATGTGCACCCTGTGGGGATGTTCGTCCAGATCACAGGCAATGTTGAAGCATATATGTGTGAGACAAGAGGGAGATTTGTAATCACACGTTATGTGTACGAATTTTTCACAGTGTGGACAGACCGCACATCGTGTGAAGATTTGGGTAGACGTTTGTTCAGAATACTGATTATTATCGTGTGGGAGGCCTACACAAGGAATGAGGTTTCCATGAAGTTGTCCAAATTTTCGAGAAATTTTTTTTATTTTCCAGCATCTGTAACGAAATCATGCGTCTGTACCACGATGTCGAAATTAGCAAAATAGCTTGCCCAATTTCAAAAATTTCCCAGCAAATAGTAAAGTTTACTTATCTCCTACATGAAGGGCCCCCACCTATCCCCATATATAATATTATTGCATAAAACAATGCATATTGGTGTAGAACTCGTACCTATGAAATTTCAGGACTTAATTCATTGATTTGACGTCGAAACAGGCACAATTGCATTTATCAAAATTTCTGTCAAAATTTCAATACATTTCGCTTCCGTTGCCGTCGAAATGGAAAGAAATTGGATACCTCATTCCTTGGGCCTACATGTTGTGTAACCGCATGCAAAGAGGAAAAAAAATTGATCTGTCGGGGAATCAAACAATTACAGGGATAGGATCAACCTCAAATAGCCAAAAAATACCCTAGTGATAAATGGTCATAAAGACCAATGATAGTGATGTTATAAGGTTTCATAATCACAACCCTTAGGGCATAGGTTGAGGGGAAGACTGTAGGCTCAAAGAGGAATGGAGAAGATGACTGTGGTGGTGGGTGGTGTAGATGACGGTGGTGGCTACGGAGGCAGTGGAGACAGCGACTCCGACATTATCGACGATCGGAGGTGGGGAAACACACTTGGTGGATTCCCATGTCTGGTCTCCCTACTCTGATACCGTGTGAAGTAAAAGAGAGAAAGAGTAATGGGTCTCGTATTAACGTCTAATCCCATTTTATGTGGAGTAGGGTAAAATGGGCATACCCCCTTATAAAATATGGGACTAAAAATAAGATAAGATAGAAAGAGAAAATGAAAGTAATTAACAGAAATGTATTTATTCCTCGATAGAAATTGTGGACTATTAAACAGTCATTGAAACAAGGTGTTGAACTGTGAGTCTATGTAATAACCTCATTAGTTTTCTTTCAAAAAGCAATTATTTGGAAAATTCACTTGTTCAAGTGTCCCCAATACTATCACCAGCTACTTGTGTTTTGATATTGAATATTAGGATCCCTAAACTTTGACTTACGAATGCAAACAGAGTGGTTGTTAAATCTATACTTCTGAGTAGACTATCATTATCACTAGACTGCTAACATGAGCATGAACTCAGCAAATTGCTTGATAAGTGCACATGGTTTCTAAAAAAATCCTATCAAAGAAAATCATGTATACTCTATCAATGATTCATTTGTGCCCTTGCAGTCGAAAACTGCGATAGGTTGCACTGTCTTTTTCTTTTCACTGTTATTCCTTAATCCCTTACCAAAAATTCTATACACCATACTCTTACTTCATTCTTACAGTTGGTGTATGTAGTTTCTCATTTATTTCAGGTATTTCTGGTACAAGCTTATTCAATTCTGTTAGTTTGATGGCATACAACGTTTTCTACACAAGCATCCCAGTCCTAACAAGTATTCTTGATAAAGATCTAACTGAAAAAACTGTGCTACAGCATCCACAAATTTTGTTCTATTGTCAAACTGGAAGGTTTGCTTCTATTCACCACTAATGATTTAATTTATTTATAGGATTCCATGGTAATCTGTATTTCACTTTTCAACATTTGTTAAATCGTCTGCAACTGAAAGTGTGTTAAACATAATTTCAGGCTTTTTAACCCTAGCACATTTGCTGGATGGTTTGGCCGGTCTCTGTTCCATGTGAGTATCTTTGTTTAATTGAATTTCTTGTAATCCAGTGTAGTTGACATGAAATGACTAGTATTATACTATAATTATGCATTGCAACCACCTAACTCTAAGATGGCTTCATTTTGATTGTTTATTCAGTTTTTATCATAAGAAGAAATACATCAATTTGCAATGCTATAAAGCATGATTCAAATTTTTGTAGTTGTTCTTGTGCCAATACTTGTGTCTAATCGACTAATTGTCATTTGTGATTTACCTTTTAGTGAGGAATCATCCAGTGGAGACCCAGTGGTTATTATTCTACTTTCTAGTCACGTTTTTTTTATCTTAATGGAATCAAACTTCCATTGAGAAATGAGAGAATGTTTATAAGCACCAAAAATAAGAAAGTAAGAGGAGACTCAAATCACCTCATTAAAGCCTTCCTTTGTCTTCCCTAAAGAAATAGAAAGTTTAAATGTCATGAGCTGTCCCTCACACAAAAGCCAAAGATTTCTATTCGGCTGCATCAGGTTCTTAAGCAGACTTTTTCTCTAGCCTTTACTAGGAGTAGCCGGCGAGGGGGGGGGGTCTCCCCCCCCCGTTTTGCATCCTAGCGAAGGTGGCGCGCGGCGGATCTGAGTACGATCCCGGATGGGGACTCTAGATGGCTGGGCGGCGACCGGTGTCAACTCACAACAGTCGATTTCGGATTTCAGGGCGCGACTACTTGAAGCGAAGGAGGTCTGGATGGTGAAAGAGGCATCGCCTGCGGTGTCTGAGACAGAGGCTGTTGGCGGATACGATTCCGATGGTGGAGGTAGGGGCAACACCGACTCTGTCCTGCCCCCCTCTATCTCCCCCTTCCGAGCCCGTTTCCTGGCTCTACGGAACCAGTGGCTTCAGCGGGATGCGGAAGCGCTTGATCTTGGCACGGCGATCTCCTCCCCCATGGCGTCTGGTGCTGGCGGTGGTGCCGTCTTGAGCAAGGGGTCAACTGTGACGGGTGCGGCGACGGCAACGGACATAGGTACTAGTTGCGACGGCTTTACAGATGGGTATACGGCTGAGGTGGCTGAGGCTATGGAGGCTATGGTTGTCGGAGCACCTTCTCCCCTTTTTCTTGCAGGTGGGGAACGGGGAGTGTTGGACGGCGATACCTCGGAGGGGCAGGTCGGTCCCGAGGTTTCGGAGATGCCGATTGCGGCGGTGGAAGCCTTGCAGCTAGATGATGCAGACAAGGTGGTCGACGGATTGCCGGGGACAGGTTCCGTTGGTGTCGCTGGCGACGAAGACATCATTGGGGGCTGCGTTTGGGTGGGGTCCATCTGTGTTCCTCTCTCGGGTGCGTCCTCGATGATGGCGTCGTCGGGGATCGGAGTTGCTGATGTTGGGATGGCTTTGGTGGCGACGGTGGCTCCCAACCGGGGCCGTCATCGCGTCAAATGCTTCCGATATTTGCAACGAGGGCATATACAGATTCACTGCAGGGTGGAACCTTGCTGCTTCCGGTGTCGATCCCCTGGGCATCTGGCGCGGGACTGCAGCTTTCGTCGGAAGGCCAAGGGGAGACCCCCCTCAACCAGGGATAGATGCTTCCGCTGCCTTCAGAGGGGACACTGGGGGAACTGCTGCTCCTCCCAAATTAGATGTTTCCAGTGCAAGGCCCCTGGACACATCGTGAAAGACTGCCTCTTGCGCAGGTCGGTCTCTCGTTCGCTACCGAGTTCGAATGGTGTGCAGCCAAGGCACGCGCAAGCATCTGAGCTCCCTGTCGTTGGCGGAACACCTGGTGGCTACCAGAACGAGACCATAGCGAGATGGGTGGAGGATGCAACTGGTGATTGTCGACGCCTGCGCTCTCCCTATTTTGGTGACTTTTTGAGGCCAATATGGGGTGGTGACCTTACAAGATCGAGGGCACACAGCGATGATTTATGCTCGAACAAGTCGTCTATGAGGGTGACGGTTAGCGGATCACGTGGGGATGGATTTTCAAGCAGGACTGAGGATGAAGATGAAACAGGGAACCCCTAGCTGGACCTTGGGGGAAGAAGCATGGATGATGTTTTTTATCTGTAGACCTATAGGGATGATGAAAGAGGGGTTTTGGGATGCGTGCGGTATAGTTGTACTTCAAAGTACAGTGATGGGTGATTGAGAATGTTATTATGTAATGCGATGGTTATTTTTGCTTGCTTGAGGGGCAAGATGAATAAGATAGACCTCCCTTTAAAAAAAAAGATTTCTATTCTCCTGTACCAGACTTCGGGTCCGACAATACATACTTCTATGTATCAATTGTGTTTTAAGATATACCATACCTTTGAATACTATTGCCAAATTTTTGGACAGTGGTACATTTTTTGGTCGAATCACATAGGTGGCTTAAGTTTGAGCGTCACATCTGCCCAGGACATTTTGAAAGTTCACCTAGCTCTACATACATTGAATTGCTTCGAATTATGCGTGAAAGCTTTAGCTTTGGTTGTATTTTTCTGTTGAAAAACACCCTTTTTTATTTGTAACCTAGCATCCACAATCTATACTATACATCTTGGATCTATCCCAACTCCCACTGCCTCCACCTCTTCCTCCTTTTCTGCTATTACGTCAGCACTGGTCCAATTCACTGCCACTACAGGCAAGCTTTGCAAAATCAACTCGGAGGTCAATCTGGAAAATCTCCTTGGTAATCGGGAAGTCTAGCGGTGATGTCGCAGGATGTTCTGTATAATAGATCACCATGGAGAAAGACATTCTTCACATTTAAGTTACTGGAATAGTGGGCAATCAAATATGTTGCAAGAGAGTAGAAAACAAACCTAGCTAATTTGAGTGACTTGGGAAAAGGTTTCGAAGAAGTCCACACCGACGGTTTGGGTAAATCATTTAGCTATCATACACCCCTTTAGTCTTTCAATGCTTCCATAGACTAATGTTCAAAGTAGATATCCATAGATAGACAACAATATTGGTGTGAGGGGTATTAACTATATCCCAAGTATGATATAGATGAAGTGTTGTCCTTGCTTCATATGTGACCTATTTCTTACATGCATGGCCAAGAGCTACCTTGTAATTTTCTGGAACTTTGGATATCCAGAGGTACAACAAACATGTGAACAGGCTGACAGAGGCCATTTATATATATATATATATATATATATATATATATATATATATATATATATATATATATATATGTACGGTCTCCGATACACTAGAGGGTATTCTAGTCTGACTCTATATATATAATTGTAATTATAGTATACCTACATATACACACATATTCCATACAAATATTCTACATTTGTATGTATACATTTTGATTTATTGACATGTACACACACCACACGAATAATTTATGTTTGTATTTCAATATTTGCACATATATACACACATTCCAAATGTATATACATATATACACGTAGTTGTATGTATACATTTTGATTTATTGGCATGTACACATGCACCTCACATATAGGAATACATCTATCTGTCTATATTTCAGTATTTGTACACATTGTACACACGTTCCGAATGTCACATACGTAAACAAATCATACATGAAAATATCATAATTACATATAAAAAAATATACAATTTTAGTGTATCTAGAAAATCAAATTTGCATTGCATACCTCAAATACTCTATGAGATACCCTCTCTGCCCATACACCGCATACCACTTTTTGGAACAATGATCAGAGATACACTATGAGGTAGGAGAAGGAAGATGACTGATTAAAGTTTATGCAAAATTTTAGATGAAAAGGCTGAAGCTGGTTGACCAAGTGATCAATGATATCAGAAACAGCATCACATCTGTTATAATTGTAATATAAAAAACAACTAGTACTGGGTCTTTTGTAAGTATAGATGATCTGTAGGATTTTAGGATTAGCTCATTCAATTGAATGTCCCTGTTTTGGGATATATTTGTACTTTGATTCTCAACATTAGTTTAGCTTTATTGCTTAAAATGTTATTACTTTCTGTTTTTAATGTCTGAAGATATCGATGGTTCTTGTATAGTTGATTAATTTCTCTTTCAAAAACTATTAAATGCACATGTATGAGGGGCAAAGGAGCGGAGTTGTGTGATGAGGGCACAAGGGATAGTGGAGATCAAGATGTGGAGGGCAGGTGGGGAGAGATGAGGTGGATGCCAGAGCTGGAGGTGGTGGAGGTATGGGTGGTGTGAGGAATGACTTGGTGGTAAGCGGATCAGGGGAGAAGGCAGTGGCTATGGAAGATCTTGGAAGACAGACAAAAGAGATAGCAGATTGAGGGCTTTTCGTAGACAGAATCTAGTGTAGTCTATCTGAGTGATCATACTAATGGTGTTATAAATATACCTTGACATGGATTATAATTGCCAAGATAACAAGACAAAATTAGTAAATTCAGAGATGACAGATGTACGACATCAAAGAAGTAGCTGAATGATCATATACTAGTGTTTTGAGATATGTCGTTTATTTTGATTATCGAACATTATTGCTTAAAGTGGTATTATTTCCTATTTTCTCGTGGTATTGATGGTTTTTGTGTAGTTGTGGAATTTCTCCTTCAAAGATTATTTAATGCTGATAATATGAAGGATGCTATATCAACTAGGAGTATGTTTTATGACAGTTCATTATTATATGGCGCTTTTGCTTCTGTTCAATTCTTTGCTTGTATGAATGGTCGTTTTATTCATTAAGTAAAGTGTGTCTAAACTACAATAAAAAAAACACATCAATTTAATTTAATGAATTAACAGTTTAAGAATCAATAATTCCCGGGTAGCCCCCCAAATAACTAGTGTATCGCACTTGTAGGGGTGCCTATTTGATGTTGAGTACTAGAGCAAGTTTCAACACATTGAGAAACTCTAATACTCAA
Source organism: Alisma plantago-aquatica (assembly GCA_963693085.1). Lineage (NCBI taxonomy): Eukaryota > Viridiplantae > Streptophyta > Magnoliopsida > Alismatales > Alismataceae > Alisma > Alisma plantago-aquatica. The sequence continues at coordinate 684,083,538 of OY856415.1, read as the reverse complement.
GTATTCACCGCCAGTCTATTTTCATATGTTGCACGATTGACACTTTCTGTTAAAATATCATTTCAACATGTTATTGTTTTTACTTACAGCTGACATGGTCTGAAATGGATTAAGATGCAACAATTGTCCAGGAGATAACATAAAAACAGTCTCCGTTTTTGTTTGCTGACCAGTAATAACTTGCTGTCTCTTTTCATCACTCCGCTGGCACGTGCTATACTCGTTTCTTGGCTTGCTCTACTTGACTTACCAATTGCTCCCTAACTTAACCGGTAGATGTAACTTTTTTTTTTTTTTTTTTTTGGGGGGGGGGGGGGGGGTGTTCAAGTTTTTAATATTTGTTTTTGAAGTGGAGGCTTCGTTTTTGGCCTCTGATCAAACACGTGTAATGCAGGCAGTTGTTGTGTTTATAATAACTATACATGCATACGCTGGGGAGAGAAGTGAAATTGAAGAACTGTCAATGGTGGCTCTTTCTGGTTGTATTTGGTTGCAAGCATTTGTTGTGACTCTGGAAACAAGGTAAGTGTCAAAATTGTGATAATACTGCAACCTGAAAGAGTAACATGATCTTATGTTGACTTTCTCAAATTTGTAGCTCCTTCACACTTTTGCAACATCTTGCTATATGGGGGAACCTGGTCGCGTTTTACCTGATAAATTGCATAGTCAGCACCATGCCGTTTGCTGGAATGTACACTATAATGTTTCGACTTTGTCGACAGCCGTCTTATTGGATAACTATGTTTGTGAGTTTGCTAACTTCTGTCAATTGTCTTAATTCTGTATTTAATTGAATTTTGCTGTTCTAGCTAATAGTATCTGCAACTTGCAGCTCATAGTAGCAGTGGGAATGGGCCCCATACTAGCCCTCAAGTACTTCAGATACACGTATAGACCAAGTGCCATTCATATTCTTCAGCAGGCAGAACGTTTATGCAGAGTGTTACCTATAGCTAATACCGAGTCACAGGTTAAATTGATGGATAAGGATATACCCCCACTGTCTATAACTCAGCCAAAGAATAGGAGCCTCGTGTATGAGCCTTTGCTTTTGGATTCTCCAACAGCTACTAGAAGATCATTAGGGTCTACCGCGGCATTAGGGTCTACAACAAATTTTGATTATTTTCAGCCTTCACATTCTAGGCTATCATCGTATGCCAGGAACTTCAAGGATAATTAACTGGGGTGGACCACACTGTAAAATTATTTTCACAAAAGTGATCATGTCAAATAATGTATATATGTATTGTAGTAAAATTGATTTACAGGGCGAGTTTGAATGCAGTGCATTGTTTCTCTTCTGGCGGAGTAAAATTGTTGTGTTTCTTATTTTGCATTTATAAATCTACTTATTTTCTTACCCTTGTAAACACCTATGCATGATTTGTCCAATCATGTTGACGCTATTTCTATTTGAATTGCCTGACTAATGCCCTACATGACCGAAGTTCAAATTGTCTCATTTCCACGTGTTCTGATTATAATGCATGCTTGGGAAAGCATTTGCTCCTATTACCGGTCACTCATTGGTCATTACTTATTGGCTATTGCAATGATTCTTGTGGTGGGAAATGAGTGGTTGGTAGCGCAGTGAGGAAAAACTATGTAAAATGGGAGCAAGTAGCAGCTGTGTTTAAGAAAGTGGTCGTGAGCAATTCATCCATTACCCATAATTGACAATCGCTTTGCATTGCCACCTAATTGCTTCACCGACTCGAGCATAAATGTCCAATTACATGTTTTACTTTCTTTTCTCAAATATGTGAATGCTACACGATAAGGCATCACTGTAACTGTATAATAAGTTTGTATCATTCTACATTGGAAATTCTGCAAACCTAAATTCTTGTGATATCATTATCTTCAGTCCTATGGCTTTTGAAGATATGGTTGTCTATGACCATATTCGATACATTGACATTTGATGGTGTGTCACTCCTTCCTGTTGTTTCTTCTTATTTATAATTACATAACTAACAAAAATTCTAGATGTACTTCAGTTGTATTTTGTTCGAGTAAGAACAGCCATAAATAATATCTGGTGGGGTTGTGTCGGGACCTCCCTAGTCATTTGAGGTTGTGAGATTGTGTTGAGGTTGCTCCTACTTTTATTATAATGTAGATGCAAACTTAGTTCCTAGTCAATTGACATTAGTTGATTTAAGTTTATTGCCAAACAAGACATGTGGAGATAAATGTAAGTTGTAAGAGTTATTGTTTGTTTGGTGCAAATAAGCATGCGAGAAAACATTACTATCAAAATATTGCAATCAACTATTACTATTGAGCATGGGAGCTCAAAGGGTACTATAAGATCATGACAAGATAGTATAGTGTCCTTTGAAGATGGAGGGGACAAAAATGGATCGGAAGGTTGCTAGCATCATTCATGTATAGGGTGTCCTCTTAAATTTCATGTTGTCCTAAAGAGAATTCAATCAAATATACATTTGTTATTATTATCTATATGTTGAATCATTTCCAAACATTGTGGCGATAATAAAGAGATGGTACATAATGGTATACATGTTCTTTCTTTTATATAATTTGTTCCTATTGTTGGGACATACAATGTAAACTTTATTGATGAATAGTGGAGTATATTTGGCCTTGATATTGTAAATCACACTATGGTGTCTGTAATTTCTGAAGTTCGTGAACCATAGGCCATTGAGTATCTAGCACAATTTGTTTAAGCAATTCTTCATAAAAATAGATATAATCTTCTTCCCTAGACATGAAAGGAATAGTGTGCCTTTGTACTAAGATGCCTCATGACCATCAGTTATGTGGTGGTAAATAAGATTTTCTACTTACTAAAATACGACAACATTGGAGATGGTTTCATAGATATGAATCTTTGTATGAGCAAGTCCTATGATGTATTGAAGGGTATCTTTATAAAGTAGAATATATGTAAAATGAGATTTGGCAAGAAGTGGAAAAACTAGGTTATGGGACCTCAAAAACAGTCAATAAATAGGACTTGTAAAACCCTTGACAAGCCTGATGTAAGGAGATTTGATGCCCCTTATATGTAATCATGTGTGTGGATGGCCTATCATATTTGTTTTGAAAATAAGATTGGGATCTTACTGTCCATTGAGACAATGTGCAAAGAAGTGCCATGGGTAACAAACTTGTTCTCGTTAGATGGATATCATTATGAACGACAATATGGGAAAAATACCAAATACTTGTGGTCGAAGCATTTGTTAGAAAGATTGTGAAGTAAAATGAAATGTGTGGAATTTCCATCATGCCTACAAATATAGGGAGTCCAAAAACAATATAAATGTTTGGGTATCCCAACCATGGTTGGAAGATCTAAAACATCCACCTTTATAAAATCAAGGGGAGAGTTCAGAGAAAACTATGAGTGGAAAGATAAACTACTTTCTAAATCATGGTAGGAAGCCTTCACAGTGGTAGTTTTCTGGATAATATGCGCATGCACTATGACTCAACATAAGTTGTCAAACAATTTTTTTTTAAAAAGTTAGTCTCATATCAAAATTTTAGTGGGGGGAATAATGGTGATATAATTTATAATTGAAACATGTGAATTTTTGTGCCATCCTAATCACAAGGGAGGTATGTGATTTAGATACCTCAATACCATCAAGGAAAACATGGTGGTTAAACAAGGATGGCGAATAGAGAACTCCTTAGTGTGTAGAGTGATAATATCATGAATCTGTAAATAAATAAAATTCATGGATATTGGAAGAGGCTAGCTACAATTGGTTGCATACATTGACGACAAAGGCACTACTCAACAAGGGGTTGAGTCACGTACTCAACTTTGGGATGCAACGTACAAGCTAACTTAAACCCTATTTTTATCTTTTAAAAAATATTTTACTTAAATCACTCTTATTTACATTTATATAAACCTACTTGGAATTATTATAGAAGTTTTCCATTTGAATTGGCATCATAATATGTCTTGGTTTCTCAGTCTTGATATTTTATTTTCTCTTGCATTAATAACCAAATCAGACCCAACCTGATGATTATAGAATTGATTTTGTACATATGCTTTATAAATATCTGAAGACAACCTTCACATCTTGGGATATTTTTTTACTATAAAATGGAAAAACAACAAAATAGATAATTCATTTGAGAAACGTCACATGTTTCAATTTTAGGGCACTCTGGGCCATGTTATAGACTCCCCTACTGGGAAGAGAGACGTATATCTACTTGATATTGCCCAATTCTTATTTGAGTATTTATAAATCATTTTATGTGGGTATCCTTTGTAAGAATAAGGACGTGGGGTTGGTTCTTAGTTATATAAATGTTCAACATATTTATTAGTGATTATCATTCAAAAGTAGTCATGATTTCTACCATTGAAAATATAGTGGATATTTGTGTTGGGATGTATGTCCTGAGAGATAATCACATGATGTTTCTATTGAGATACTTGGAACTTGATTTGATTAGTAATGAAAAACTATGTCATTTATTAGGTTTATCTCATTATAAGATTATGATAAACATACTAATGTCCTACGAATGTTTGACTTAATGACATAATTTTGGGTAGAGGACTTGATTATGATATCATATGTATATTAGAAGTATTCATTATTTTTAGTCCCTAGTATAATACTATTGTGGAAGTTAGGACAACAATAATACGTAATACCAGTATGTTTGTTGACGCTTAAATACATCTCATTAGTCATGATATAGGATATCTAATCAAACCCATAGGTACTTGTTAGAGAAAATGTGTACTAGGCATACCCACTTAGAGAATGATGCATGAAAGCCATGGAATGATAGTTATAATCATATCTCATATGAAAATGGTGATTGTGCTCTTTAGACCTAAAATAACTACAATGATCACATGTTGTTCAATGTACTCTAACACTACTCAATGTGACCTTGAATAAGGGTTATCGTACAAGTAATAAATGGTCACATTGTAACACTTATGGACTATTGTGAGTAATGTAGATAGAATATATGTTCCCTTAGAGTGATATCTTGACCACTTGATGAGTGAGACTATGAAGTGCATGGCTATGCTCATGTAATTTCACGTTATATATTGAACTCACACGTACACCATTAGTCTACTTTAATCAAGAAAATAGATTGAATATTATGAGGATGAAGATTCAATGCCCCAGGTAAAAGCTAGATACCCGTGACAAAGGGATTATATGATCATGGTAACATTGGTCACATCAATGTTGAGGTTGTTCTTCAACTTATCTAGTTACTTGGGTATTGATTATGTGATTTGTAGATATTGATCTTTCTTGTAAAGTCACTAGCGTCACTTCAAAAATACTGTGGAACCTAAACATCACACTGATGCAGTGATTATTGCACAAGAATTTCCCTAGGGTTGAAATACCTAGGTTTTTCCTTAACCAAATGTAAAAAATGTGCACCTTCAAGTGGACAGATCTTATCAGAGTATTGTTCAGGATCAAACCCAAGGGACAACATATTTAAGAATGATTTGATCAATGGTAAGCATGCAAGAACTAGAATTTAAAATAAGAGTTGGATTTAGTTTTTTAATCTATGTTTGTGACTATCAAAAGAGATGTATTAAGGTTGTGTAATAAATGGATGAAGATACCAGGGTAGATGGATTTCACCATTGCTACATATCATTCAATCTCTCACTATGTCATAATATGCATGAACACACATGTGTTGAAATAGGTTAAAATCCCCTTTTGGCGTGAGGATTAAAATCAGATAAATATTACTCAAAGATCATTGTTGTTTTACCTAGAGATCATTTACCTATCGCCTCAAAAAACACATATATGAAGTTCCCATCAAGGGTTTAACATGAATCAAATGATATCTTGGATCTTAGCTTTGATGTTCTCTACATCTAAGTTCTAATCAACTTTCAAAACTATGGGCCAAACAAGAATTGCAAGCAATGAAACATTTAATCCATAACAACTTATGTTCATACAAATATGATCAACGGAAGAAAGAGAAAAAATGGGTATAGGGATACTCGCCACACCCTAGCGAGAGGGACTACTCGCTCATGGAAATAATGGCAAGAACATCAGTGTAAGAGAGAAAGAAGCTCATCAACATGGTAGATGATGGAGGCCAAGTCGTGTTGTGTGGTAACGCTTCTTTGGTCTTGGAACAAAACCAACATTCTCCCTTCCTTGTGATACGATCTTCTACTATGGAGGTAGAGCAAGTGGAGGGTGATGAAGGATCGATAGGCTAAAGACATATCATATCTAAATTCCTTTGAAGTTAGAACCTTAGCATCTTGGAGGAGGTTGAGATCTCATAGGTTTGTCAACTAATGAAATCAATTGAAAAATAAAGATGGATGTTGAAGGCTGATTTTGGCATTATGGAAGTGTCAAAGGTAGACCCCTTTTGTGGAGGTCATAGCCATGTATTCATAGGCAGAGGAATAGTGTTTGGAACTGTCTTCAGCCGCCTTGAAGTTAAGTATCGACTATCATGTATTTGATATTGAGCTCATGTATATCTCAGATAGTCTACTCTTGATAAAGGAGCACATATTAAACATTGATAGGATGACTATTCCATGCATCATATACAATCTATATATTTCATCCAAAGTTCAACGTAACAATGCTCACAATATAAGGTTGAATTATTTATCCAACTTATCCAATTTTTAGGGTAGCAATGATGTGTTTCTAGATAAATATCATTGCTTGTGAAGTCATTATATGATTACAAACCTCACCAACAATGTAATGTATAGTATATAGGGTCACACACCATGGGATGCATAAGGAAGAGGAGTATAATCGTGGACATAAGTTAAATTGGCAACTAAAAGGTTCAAATTATTAGTTGGAACAACAATAGGCTATCTGGAAGCCCAGACGATCGACCAGAAAGCCCAGTGAAGCAATTGACCAAGAACAACCCAAACATTGGAAGTCAACCCAGACGATCGAGTGGACAAGATCTGCAAATTGGGTAAATAATTCCAAAACATTCTAATGATGTCCATGTGGTTGACTAGAGTGGCCAGTCAACCGACTAGATATTCACAAACTTGATGCTTAAATGTAGTCAGTTGCTTTCATTTCTCAATTTATTATAGAAACCCTATTCTCTACTCCCCTATTTAAAGAGGCATGATGAGCAGTGTTTTGGTTACATGCTTTGAAACATGAATCCTAGATTTCATTATATCAAGGGAGAGAGAAGGAAAAAGAGCATGACATCAGCATAGTGCAAGTGTAAGGTTGGTCTTCCCATTGGCTCAAGGAATGTGAGATGAAGCTTCAATGTATATATATATATATATATATATAATTATATATAAAATTATATAAAATAATTATATATGTATAATTATATATATAAATATATATCTGCATGTGTATGCATGATAGAGAGAGATTCATGATCTATTGCAGACCATACCTTAGTGTTGACCGTATGAATCACGCATGTTCCATGCTTTTCTTTGTATGTTTTGGGTGATTGTGTTGGGAGAACACCATCAACCGCCATTTATACACTATTTCTTGCAACACATATCATTTTGTGAGGAAAGTTGTTGGACTTTCCTCATGACAAGGTTTATATTGCACCCCTCCTTCTCAAGAAAATGTTGTTGATGAGATTTGGTTGTAGGAATATGAAAGTTTTGTGTTCCTTCAGTTGTAATTGTTACCTGCATTTCGCAATAGGCAATGCCCTATGATAGGAAGAGTAAATGGTATTTTAAATTTAGCACATAGTTATTGTAGGGAAATCTGACACAGATACAGGCAGTGGAAATAAAAAATTTAAATGTTCATTTTCCAAAACATGTAGAATCGTGTCAACAACAATGAATCTAGGAAGGAAAGGTTGTAAGGTTATACCTGGTCTTGGAGCAAGTTCAACGACATTACCCTTGTAGTAGCAATAGCTTCTTCTTCAGGCAGTAGCATGCTCCTTCAGCAGTAGCAACACGCAAACAATCATCCTCGTCGTCCTTCTGGTGTAGCTCCATGGACAGTGGTTGACGATGTCCTCCAAGTAGCAGACAATGGCCTCCCACCTCTAGAGTAGTCCACGCAGACCATCACAAACTCCATGTTGCACTGCCAGAGCCAACGAGAAGGAATTGTCCCCTTTTGTCAGCGTACTAGTTGTCGACATGCTCTGCCACAACTGATCTTACTTGTTCCCTCCCTTGCTATCCATCCCTTTAATGGGTAGGACTTGCTCAGGCTATCTACTGGTTATCATAACTAGAGAGGATAACAATTTTCAGGGCCACTGATCCCAATTGTGTGTCTCGGGAAGCCCACAATACCCCTCTATTTATAGGAGGGGTTAGGGTCAGGGTTCCCAGTCGATGTGGAAGTAGAAGGGTCTAGAATCATGAATCTTCTAGAACTTGTGCACCATGAAATGATCGCCTCACACACCCAAATGGTTGTTTGGTGAGTGAAATAGTCATCTTGCATAGCGAAACGGTCATTTTGTAAGTTTCCTATTTTGAATCAAATTGGTATTCAATGTCTGATTAATGCTAAACATGACATCAACATCAATCCTTGATCCAATCGAATTGGCAACTGAATCGGGTGACTTGGGAAATGAACCGGTCATCTCACATAGTGAAACGGTCATTTCACATTGTGAGACAGTCGTTTCACATTGTGAGACATTCATTTTACAAGTGAGATGGTCCTTTCACTTGTTCAATTCAAGCAAAGTTCAACCAATATTGACTCCAATTGACTAGACACTTCAGCTGGTCAGTTCAACACTTGAACCGGCCGGATGGGAGTCCAGTCAGTCAATTTTGAAACTCATTTGTTTAATTGAATACTGAAACACCTTTAGTATTCAATTCAAACATAAATTATGAATAAACTCCTTTAATCCAAGTGTGTCCTATGTGTGTGACCCTATACGTCCAAAAATACATTAGTAGTGAATGTCCATAACAAACTTATGACATCACAAAGAGATGAGAGGTGCCTAGTCACACATCATTGGTACTCAAGTAATTCAGAAAGTTGGAGAACAACTTCAACCTACTAACTGTAATTAGTATTACCATGATCGTATAGTTCCTTTGTCTCTGATATTTAGATTGAACTCGAGGCATGGAATCGTCATCCTCTCAACGTTCAATCCATGTTCCTTGAACTAGAGCAGACTGTCTGAGATGCATGTGAGTTCACATATCACACATTGAATCATATGGGTACGACCGTACATTTCTCACTCTCGTTTATCTTGGCACTGGATATCAAACTCATGTAGGAGGGACAAATCCCATCTACGTCACTCACACTCAATCCCCATGTGTCAGTCACCCAATCATCACCTTTATAATAACCCTTATTTTACAATTACATTTGATGATGTCAAAGCATACTGAATGACATGTGATGAGTGTAGTGATTTTAGGTTAATAACCACAATCACCACCATCATTGTGAGAAATGATTCTGACTACCATTCCATGGTCTCCATGTATCACTCTCATGGTGGGTCTGTCTGATACAATCTTCTATAACAAGTATATGTGTGCTTAATTTGATATCACATATCATGACTAATGAGATTTTGTCATCAATCAACACACACTATAGTCTTATGTATTATTGTTTTCTATTTTGCTTCCATAGTAATATCCTACTAGGGTCATAACAAGATTGTATATACTCTTATCATCTGTATGATTTCATCGTTCAAGTCATGTACTTAAAAATATATGTCATTGAGTAACAACATTCTTTAGACATCTACTATGAATGTGTCATCATCTCATGACTGAGACAAACATAATAGATGGAATTACCTTTTGTGATTATCAAATCAGGTATCTAATGTCACACTCCAATCATCATATGATTGTCTCTCTAGGCATACATACCAAAAAGCTCCCAGTTGCACTTAGAGCCAATCACCCACAAATCATATTCCAAGTGATCTTTAACATGTATGTCACGTTCCTGCTGCGCAAGCACTTTTATAGTGGGTTTAGCAATGTTTGCTTAAGTCGGTATTTTGCAATTGTTCACATCTCTTCCCTATGCAACCTTTTGCATGAGATGGAAGTGTCGTATATGATATCTGAGATTCCTTGCCTATCTAATAGCTCCATTGTTGTCATCATTATTTCTACTGTGTCACCAATGGTTGGAACCTCACACAAGTTCACCCATATAAACTTATTAATCTATATAGTATCCTCTATTGTTCTCATAACAAAGAGATACTTGACTTCTTTTGTAGTTTTAAGCAACTATCATTAGCTCGGAACCCTTTCCACCTTACAGTTCTCATTTAAGGTCAAACACAAATTTAAATTGTAATTATTTATTTGTCAGTTTGGAAGCTTGCATTGGTGTAACCCTTTACATCCAAATCTTCATTATTACCATACTCAAGGAACAGAGCCTTTTAGTGATTCAAAAGAACCTAAGGATTCTCTTTATGATAGTTCAGTGACTCTCACAGGCGTCGCCATATACCCTCTCGTCATGTCCAATACATACGAGAATGCTAGATAGGTATATATATATCCCCTCATCATGTCCAATACAAATGAGATCACTGGATATCCTCTCATCATGTCCAATACATATGATATAATTGGATATCCTCTCATCATGTCCAATACATATGAGATATCTGGATAAGTACATGACATTGCATTCAAGATAGATCCAATTGTGAATGCATATGGCATCTATCCATGTGTTCCTGTTCTTCACAAGAACTGTGACACTAGGCTCTTGAGAGACTAACTCCATGGAACATGGACAAGTTTTCTATGATTGATTCTTGTATGTTGAACCCTTCATCATTTTGCCAATATATATTCTCTTAGGTTAAGAAGCTTTCCAGATCTATCAGGATCTCAATCCTATCACATAGGATACATTACCTAAGCCCTTCAAAGAGAAGGTACTTTCCTTGCCAAGTTTTAACATTTGTAGGATAAGGATGTTATGCCCCATCATTATGTGGAATATTCATATGCTCCCACTAAATATTTTGTAATCACAGATTTCATCTTCATTCTAACTCAAGTCAAACACTTTGACTATCTTGTCAAATAGAAGATTCCAGTTCTGAGATCCTTGCTCCAATCAAATATTGACCTTTGTTGCTTATAGACTTTATTTGCATTAATGGGTTTATACAAGCATTAGGTTGTGTCATGTACACATACTATACATTTATTCCACCTATGGAATGCGGTTTCAACATCCATATGCCAAACCTCGTATTCATACTAAGTTGCAATTACAAACATGATCCTGATGGATTTAACCATGGTAATTGGTGAAAGACTTCATCATGTTCAACACCTTGAACTTGTGTGAATCTCTTTGCAACCAAACTACCCTTCCATGTTGGTCTCCTTTCAAAGACCCAAATGGATCCTATGGGGTTTACCCCTTCAGGTGGATCCATTAGTTTACATGGACTCCATCTTGGATCTGATGGCCCTCAAGACATGCTTCAGATTTTGGTTCCTCAATATATTCTAGGTAGATTGTTGACTCATCATATATGATCAACTTATTGCCTTCTGAGCTATAAGATATCACATATCTTTCAAACTCAAGGCATGTTCTACTAGAACTATAAGGTTTTGTGTTACATGAGGAACTTGAGATTCCACAACAATTTGTGATTCTCACCGTTCCCATTGTACCTCTTTAGGTTCAATGTTTTCTTATTTGTCTTGAACATTTAGGGTTCTACTTTTACTCCCATTGATTCCTTTGGAACTAAGTTCCTCATCAGGAATACAACCATCCAGATCAAAAAACAACTTTGTTGTAGGATTGAGATAAGAGTAATATTTAACAAAATAACATTTATGTGATTTTTGGATCAAGCTTCTCAAGAAACTATTTTATTATATAAGCTTTTATCCCTAATCACTATCAAAATACGTAGTGGGACACCTCCCATGCCATATCTCGTATGGTGTCTTTTGAACCATTTTAGATGGTACATTGTTTTAGTGTGAAGCATGTGCTCAAAAAGGAATTCAAGAATTAGCTAGACGTGTTGATAATCTCACCATGACCTAATCAAGGTGTGATTCCTTCTTTCTGACACATCATTATGTTTCAGATGGAGTTCATTGTGATATACTATCACATATCTCTAGAAGATCCTCAAACTCTTGGTTTAAAATATTTCAACATCGATCACATCAAAGTATCTTAATACTTTTACCAAGTTAGTTATGTACTTCATTAATGATCCCCTTGAACACTTCAAGAGATTCATACTTGTATTTCATTAAATACAATTTTCCATATTTGTTGATCATATCAGTATATATAATGAGCTATCGACAACTACTAGCATTCATTCTAAAATGTTTGTTGTACATCAACATGTACTAGTCCTAATAGAATAATCACTTCTCCCACTACATCTAGTGAATATGATTTTGTCACATTGCACAACAAATAAGACATGCATGTCTCTATTGGTTCAATAACCAAAAGAGTCTAGATAACCATCATATGGATTTTAGACAATGCATTTCTCATTTATGTACTCTAGATGACAATAGTGTAGGTATTCAGTTGTTTGAGTCATCAAGTCATTCGATATATGTGGCATACACATTTGTCTTTCAAACTATAAAGTACAATTTGTGAGACATAGAGCATTTCCATAAAAGATCATATCTTTTAAAATGAAACATTATGTTCTTGCCACACAAGACATATCGTTTTCATCAATGGTAGGTACACAATAGCAATTCACAAATTCTATTATGTGCCCATGAATTACAACTTCCAACTATAGAGACAACAACCCTTGCTCCATATAATTCTATCTTACTTCTTCTCAGGTCTTAAAGTAGAGATCTCTATCTCCATCTTCTTCCTAAGTTCCTCTATAAAGAGGTTAGTTCCTTTCCAATGTCCAGACTTGTGACAATGGTGGCACTTTCTCTTATTTATCCTTTAAGTGAAAAGGACATATTCATTTTACACTTACCCTTCTCCATATATTGAATGCAAAAGACTTGGACTTCATTTTAGCCTCAGAACTCTTGTTAGCCTTCCATTTACCCTAGGATTCATTTCCACTGATCACCATCATGGATTTGTCCTTCTTCCTTGTTTTAGCATCAACATGCCAATCATTTGATAAACTGACTATATGATTTGTACAACGCTAGTATAATCATATCCATGATCAACTCTTGACCTAAGAGAAATCCCAGTCACTCCACATGCCGAATCATATTGAGAACATGGGGTTCTACTGGACCTCTCTTTGCCAGTTTGCACTCAAATAGCACTTTGGTGACATTATACCTTGTTTGCTTTACATGATTCTTAAGATGTGTTACCATCTTTAGAATGTCCATTTTTTCATGTTTTTCATGCAACTCATAGTTCATGCAACATAGCATAAGGTACTCAATGTTTATGGCATCATTGGCATGCTTCAAGTACGCACCCATTTCAGCCTTAGGCGCATTTGGAGTGAATTCCTATGGCACTGGTCTTTCAAGGACATAGAGCTTTCACTTATTAATGAGAACATTTCTAAAAGTCCTTAACCAGTTGTGGAACTTTATCCCATTTTTTCCTTCTACATGAATTATCACAATATGAATGAGTTTGTGTTTGACATTAGTTTTTATAAAGAAATATGGCAACTTTTCAAAACATTTTTTATTTGTTTGATTTGATAAGTTAACAATATTAATCAAGCCTTTAATTAATTATCGCTCCCACTATTTTGTTCAAATTGATAACGCTCATGTATCAATTTGAAAGATTGCATCGTATAATATTCTAGTGAGGCAAAATTCATATTTCATCGAATCATAAGTCGGCTTTGGCTGATCGCCCACAACTTGACTATTTAGGTGAACAACGTTTGTCAATTGCATATTATGCAACTCTTGGATAGATGGTGTGCAAAACTCTTTGTCATTTACCATCTATATGCTTCTAGGCTTAGACGCTCTAAGAATCACCAGTTAAGCCTGACCCAAAAGCTAACACGATAATAATGTACCCTGCTTTGGCAGAACCTGCATTACCACCATCACACTTCCACGAGATAGACAACACACCATGCTTTGGTGTAACCTACGCTTGGTCGATCAAGCTTTTCATGTGTGCCACTTTTAGAAAACATCTAAGAATTACTATTGTATTTGAGGGATTTTATATATAAATACATATACATATCCAATCACCACATACTTATAGTACATATCATATACATGCTATAACCATAATGAAAACATGCAAGAAATATACGAGTGATGTCTATGGCCAGTCTAATGCAATTCCTTGGAGCCACAAGGAATTTCCTCCACCTAAGGTCCACATCATATGCAACCTATTGTTGATGAAGATATGTGCTTGGCCCAATCCAGGTTGATCAGTTCAATGCTTGAACTGACTGACTCGCCTCCTGGCTGCTCAGTTGGGTTCTTGAAATGGTCTTCTAGTCTCCTCCAACTTGTTGGTTGGGCCACCAAGCGATCGGTTTGTCTCCTATCGACTGGCCTCCTCGGTCCTCCAAATGGTTGGTTCTTCTCACGAGCCCGTCCCATGAGCCAGTTGGTTTGTCTGGTGCAGAAAATCTTCTCACGACGATGCATAAATTGAAACTATCCTATTTCCTTACATTGTAAAAGGGAAACCTCGAGTTATATTCGAGGGAAAATAGGAAGAAGAGAATTAATTTACATTTCAAAAGGAGAGAGAGACTCGGTATACAGACTGCTCCATCATGTTTTTGCTGCAAGCTTGATAGAGCTACTAAAATTTGACCTCAGATTCAGAATCTGGAAGGTAAATCTTAACATTGGTGAAGCATGTCTTGTTGTGTGACAACAAGAGAAAACTTAGGTATATTATTATCCTTATTTGACATTAAGTTTTGATTGTTATTTTTATATGACATATTCTCACAATGGGTTTATTGGTTATTTCTTCATATTCTCCATTGTCCATCATTTTCCATATCCCAAAAATAGTATTAGGTCCACATTTTATGCCAACTATGATGATTTTTGGTTTTAGAACCACTATTTTACCATTTGATGACACTAGAATATTAAGGTGGGATTTGTTGTTGTAAGAATTCGATCATGAGATCATCGATAAGAAAGGGACAGAGAATGTGGTCGCTGACCACTTATCAAGGATTATGGTCATGGATGAGAATCAGATGTCAGTTAGTCATAATTATGCAGATGAAGCTCTGATGATGGCCAAGTCAGTCAAACCTGACATGTCCTGGTTCACTGATATTTGTAACTATTTGGCTCACCAACAACTACCTCCTGATATAACATATAACCAAAAGAAGAAGCTATTTTTTGATTTGAAGAACTACTACCGAGATGACCCACTTCTATTTAAGAGATGTCCAGACAACCTATATCATCGATGCATGCCAGAAGAGGAAGTACCTCAAAGAACCACCGGTCATAACCGTCCAATCCTAGAAAGTAGAGAATTTCAGAAGGATTCTTTGGCATTGGCCAATCACGTACATCGGACACCTTGGTAGGATCTTCTGAGATCGTCCCTCCTGAGATGATGTGTCTAAGAAACATGACAAGATCAATCCAGAACTCACATGACTTCAAGAACTTCCCATAAAACTTATGTTTCCTCAGGATTTCAATTACTCTAAACAGGTGGTCTTGGTGTTGGTCTAAGTCGTCTGAGTAGACGAAGATGTCATCTATGAACACTATAAAAAAAGAGTCAAGGAAGGGTTGGAACATAGTCATGAGGTTCATAAAAATGCTTGGGGCATTGGACAGTCCAAACGGCATGACTAGGAACTCATAATGGCCATAACAGGTACGAAGCAGTTTTTGGTATGTCTTTGTTATTAACGCGTAACTGGTGGTAGTCGTACCTTAGTTCAATGTTGGAAAAGACTTAGGCTGGCTTAAGCTGGTAGAGGATACTTGTTTTTAATGGTAGATCGTTTATCATGTTATAGTCAATGCACATGCAGAGTGATCCATCCTTCTTCTTTACAAAGAGGACTGGAGATCCCAGGGTCAGGTACTAGGCCTAGTGAAACCCTTGTCTAGCAATTCATGTAGTTGCTTTTTCAGCTCTGACATCTCACTAGGGGCCATCCTATAAGGTTCCCTAGAGATAGGATTTGTTCTGAGAGCTAACTCTATGGTGAAATCCACCTCTCTCTCTAGAGACAGACCAGGTAAATCATCTGGAAACACATCTACATAATCCCAAACTACCTCTATCTCTCCTAAGGGTTTAACCTTAGGTTCAGGTTCTGTAACAACTGCTAAGAATGCTTGACAACCTTTGGCTATCATTTTCTCTACTTTTAAGGCCAACACATACAAACTAGTGGTTGCATCCTTCCTACCTATAATGGTTAAAGGTGGGAGATTGGGTCTCTTTATCACAATATTTTTCTCCCTACAGTCAATCCATGCCAATTATCACATCAAATTCATTCATGTCCAAAAAAATAAAATCGGTAGGGAATTCATGACACAGATATTTAACACGTAAAACATGGGTTTTTAAAAGAGACATAAAAATCCAAATACTCGGGGTAGTGACATACAACACATTTCCTAAACCCTTGAAATCCAAATAGATCATAGTTGCAAGATTTCTCAAAATGAAAGTATGTGTAGATCTACAATCAAACAGAGCCTTCACACTTTATCCCATAATTTCAAGCAAGCCTACATAGTTTTCATGATAGTCAAACTTCCATTACATTGCATAAATGAAGATGGGAAAACTACTCTAAGGGTTATTACCCTCTATCAGATGATTGGAATTAGTCGGGGACTCTTCGTTGTCGATGGAGAATACTCAAGCATATTGATGCTCCCCTGTAGGTGGAACTAGTGGGGCTGCTACTGTTGGTTGTGTTGCTTCCATTGGCAGTGTTGCTGTCCCTGGCTGAGCTGCCACCGGGGCTTGTCCTCTTGGGTTAGGAAGGGGGCAATTAGCTTGGAAGTGTCCCTCTTGAGGGCATTGAAAACACACTCTCTTTCGAAGCAACACTTCCCTAGATGGTTCCTCCCACATTTGTGGCATCTGGATGATGCCCCCTGTTGTTGATGCTCATTGCGGGGCTTTCCCCTTCCTCCCTTGCCATGGTGACGTCCCTGGTTCTTCCTAGTATCATTTCTTGGGCCGAAACTTCCCTCGGTGTAGCCAAGATATCCTTTGGGTTGGTTATGTTGTGGCATGACTGTCTTCTCCATGTCCAGGGAAAAGTTGAGAGCTTCAGAGAGAGAGAGAGAGAGAGAGAGATGTGGGCTTGCTCTCCATGACATGGGGCTTTATGGCAGGGTGAAGCCTATCAACAAAAATTTTTACCCTCCTTTCTTCAGTCAACATGTAGCCAAAATGCTCTAAGGGGTGAAACTTCCGAGCGTATTCGATTATGGACAAGTTTCCTTGAACCAAGAAAGTGAACTGCTTTTCCTTTTCCTTCTTGGCAGCAGGAGGTATGAATCTTGCAGTGAAAAGTGCATGAAAATCTGCCCAAGCCATGGGCTCTTTGCTTAGGTATCGGCCTATGATGTGGTTCTCCCACCATATCTTTGTTGCTCCCTCCAAGATATGGGTGGTGAAAAGAATCTTCTTGATCAGATGTACCTCCAACATGTGGAATGGGTTTTCTACTACCAAAAGCCAAGCATCAACTTTATTGACTACCTCAGTCTTGTTCTCCCCCCATAACTCGCAATGTTCAACTTCACAAAATCTAAGATGGTGGCACCAAGGAAGGGACAAACGGCCACAAGTTTTCCTTTCTCATCACGGGGAACATCTCTCAGGGTGAGGGTGCCGATGGCTTCAGTCAACTTCCTTTATTGTTCTAAAAATAGCATCTCAGGAGTTTGTGTCACCATTGGCCCGACTATCGATCCAGAGTCAACATCATGGCTGGGATCATCTCTTGCTTCATCTTCAGACATGGATTCCTCTTTGGGTCTAGAGCTTCCTTTCGGGTTCATGATGTGGAAGGGAATGGGTTTAGGCTCATGGCCTTTCTCTCTAGAGGCTTCACCTTCTCTTTTTCTTTTCTTGGAGGATTCACCTTCCATGTGCCTTATCTTCTCAGAGGAGGGACTCTTCTTGTGCAAGGGCCTCAATCTAGGATATTCGTTGAGGGTTTCATTAGGGATGGCAACAGTATTGACATGGGCCATACTGTAACACATAGACCACTATGTTAACCACAGTTTCATAACCTAGGATTATCAAGGCATAAACTTATGTCCAATGTAACTTCATTACATGCATTTTATTGTTTCGTGGAGGATACATTAACCCTTATCATCCATAACCCCAGTACTCAGATGAGGTGTAGAGAGAGAAAAACTTTAGGTACTTAGGGTTTGTTAAGTGAAAGGGTATAGAGAAGGGATGAAAGTAGATGAGAAATCCTAGAGGTATCTTATTTCGAGTCAAATCCTCAGATTTTTTCCAGGCAATCACACAGATTCTAGGATTCCTAGTAAACTGACTAGCGGGGCAGAGGAAAATCCAACCCCCAGATCGTGATCCTTTTCTAGACACCTCCATGTTTGGAAAATTCTCTAATAACTCCCTTTGGGCTCTAAATAATTTGCAAAAATTAATATTTATTAGAGATTATATGGAAAACCAAGCTCTAATACCAAATGTGACGACCCCATTCCCCAGCAACCCCCAATTAAGGAAGGTCAAGAAACTAGAGTGTTATCCCAAAAATAGGATCAAATGGTTTTGCACATAATGAAAAATAATTAATAAATTCTACTAAACTAACTAAGTTTGATACATGATAAAAAAAAATCACCAATGTTTACAAAATATGGGTTCTAAGATTTTACCAAGAAATAAAACATCTATCTATATCCTCTGGGCCTTACTTCATTTGTTTTCTTTCAATGTCTTCTTTTCTTGAATGTCCAATTTCCAGCAACATTATCCTAAAAACATCGACCGACAATCAAAACGTCGATCTATATAACGAATTATACTGGTATGTGAGGGAAATAAAACTTCACAACTAATGGTAACAATATAATTCAACAACTATTATATAACAAAACAAATTTAGCTTTTTCATTATGATTACCCAATCTAGGTGTCTCCACCCTCTATCATAACCCCTCAGGGCATCATACTGCATTATTCACTGACTTCCCCTATTCAGGTGGATGATTTCACCATGTCTCCCCCTATTCAGGTAGGTGACTTATCATGTACCCCCTATTCAGGCTGGTGCCAAAATGTGCCTTCCCCTATTCAGGTGGATGGCCTTTCCATAGATCCAAAGGTGGCCTAGAAATGGGTTGGTCATGTCCTATATAATGTGGTAGTCATAGTCACTTTAAAGTTTGCATGGAATGAAATAAACAAGCAAGCACATATTTTCAAACCATGCGAAGAAATCTCTAGGAAACCACATGAAACTACAATGATTATTCTTAGGCGTAGCCACATACATGTTTCAGGAGTATTTGCAGTATAAAAAGGAACAAGTAAGATTAATTACACAATCAACCAAGCAAGCCAACCTGAAATTCAAGGCATAACATCCATGTGTCACTATATTATCCCAAAACCTATCAAAGGACAGACTTGGTTCTCAAGTTAGGTTTTTAAGTCCACTTTCTTATATCATTATCCATAACACTCCATTAGTCCATTTATTGCTATTTTTCACTTTCTTAGTCCACCAACCCCACTTTTAGGTTTCATACAAAAGATTGTGCTATAAAAGGCGTCTTTTATGAAAAATTCTCAATCTTTATCCTTTTTAAGTCAAATTAGGGATAGAGAGATAGAAAGATGGATATTTCACACTTTTATGTTTATTGGGTTGAGAAACCTTAATTCTATCATTAGAGGTACTTTTATGCATAAGGAAACCCTAATCTTTCAAATCTTGGATTATGATGTTCGTATTAGTCCAAGGTATTCCTTTTATTCATAACAGATTAATCTTTGATTAAAAAAATCAACTAGGTCTATTTGATTCATCAACACTCACAAATTAGGGTTTTGATCCATTTAATCACTTTAAAGATAGAAACTTTGACCACTTTTCGAATTGTAAGCAAATATAGGCCATGATCATATTTTTATTGTGTAGCTTGAATTTATTTGATCAAGATACATATATTATTTGCTAGTTTTGGTTAATCCTATGATTTACTATGATTTTAGCAATTTTAACCTTTTCTGACCAATCTCAGGCCTCCACGTAGGCAGCCCGCTCGCGTGACAAACTAAATAAGCGGACGAGAAAGTAGGGGTGTAAGGACCAGACTAACCTTTCCTCTAAAAAGCATGCACGGGGGCAAAGTGGTCTTTTGCCCACAACCCTTCTTCAACCTCAGGTTGTCTTCTTCACAAGCCAGGTAGTTAACTCATAGGTTGACTTTGGGATTTCCGCCCTCTGAGCTTCAAGTGAAGGTGCATATACCTTTGCCTAAGCACCACAGACTCGAGGGATGTGGTCAATTGCTCTGGAGATAGTTGGAGCTGCTGGAAAGGGGGGCTAGATCTCCGGCGGGTTGGCCGCAAGGTAATAAGGTGAAGAACATGGTTTTTGAGGGAAATTGGAAGTGGAGTCAAGACTGGGAAGTCATGTACATCCTTGCGAGGGTATCGGTTCACATGCAGAGTGTCTCTAGTCCTCCCTTTTATAGGTGGGATTCCTCAAGTAGTTATGGCTCCATGGCGATTTAGGGTGAATCTTTTAGGGACTTCAAAACCCTAGCAAAGTTAAGATGAGTCAGTGTGGTTTATTTCTACAAATTCATTGAGCAAGTTTCCAATCTCACACATTGACTAGGTGTGGAGAAATTCAGATCAGAACTGAAATGTTCCCTATCCATGTTTCCTCATATGACTGAAGGTAGGAGATAAACACCCACCATTGGATCTTGGATCCAACAGTCCATGAATCACGCGCCCGATATATGTATTTCTGATTTGATCCAAAAATGTTGACATTTAATACTTTCACAAATTATTTCCAAACTTTGTGGATTTCTATAAAATCCATACCTCCTAACTCATTAATCTTTTTAATCCCAAGTTTCGACGAAAAGTTCTTGACGACTTAATCTACTTATGGACACAATTTGAGACCAAAGCTAAAAAACAATAGCCCTTTTTCTTCATATGCAAGTCATACACTAAAAAGGCTTGTATTATTCATTAAAACTCATATTTTCTCTTTCTTTCTTTTCTATTATCTTAATTTCAACTTTTCTAGATATTAGAAGGCAAGTGGTATTAAAATCACCCTATTGTGGCCTCTTATGCCACCTTCTAGAGAATTCCATGTTTTTCTTAATTAAAATATATGTTATTTATTTTCTTCTTGCCTTTTCTCTTAGCATGGGTTTTTCTCTTGTCCTTTATCCTTTTACATTTCCATTGGCTTATTGAAACATGGAAAAGCACGAAATTCATTGTTCAAGACAATTTTGTAAAGAAACCCAAGTTATAAAATAATGCACACAAATTGTCAAGCAAGTCTTTTTCTTATGAAATATTTGCATAAAATACAATCAAAATTGGGGTTATAACAAGTAGCTAATCTCATTCTAAAACCGCCACCTAGGTATGTATATGTGGTGGGGAAGCACTAGCTTAAGTGGGGGTAGTATGGGAAAATCAATGGAAAGATTGTGTTGGGGTTGCTGACCACCACTGCTACTTTGGTCACCACAACTGTGGTGGAGTGGGGTGAACATGGCTTTGGTGGTGGCATGGGTGAGGTGAAAAATGGATGAAAAAGTCAAATATATTCACAATTATAAAGGTGTGGTACCATGGTCGTGGTTGTCACCATGAGCATGGTGGACTTTGGTCACCAGGGGGTGGGTGGTCACCATGAGGTTGGTGGGTCTTGGTCACCAGGGGGGTGGTGGGTCTTGGCCACCATGGTGGTGGTGGGCCACCACTGGGGTGGTGGCTAGAATATTCAAGCTTACACTTTAGCTGTGACATGGAGAATTTTTACCACGACCGTCGCCATGTACCACGTTCATGTTGGGGCTTTTTCCTTGCACTTTGACCTTCAACTTTCTCATCTTTGATGCTCCTTGCTTTGAGTTTATCCTTGACCAATTGGAATAGGTTGGAGAAGAGCTTGAGCTCTATTTAGGCTCCTTTGGGGTAAAGAAACCCTTAGATTCTCCTCCTTCTCTCTTTTCCATTCAAATCATTATCAAAGTACCTAAAAACATGCAAAAAACATCTATAAGTGCATTTTATAGCAATATGCATATTGAGGGAAATAACATGTAATCTAACAGTTGTAGATGTGATTGAAGTGCAATAAGACACAAGATGAAGCCCTAAAATAGGGTTGCATCACCACACCAGACTTAAGACATACTTATCCTCAAATATTCTCTAACTCAGCCTCTCCTCAATTTTTCAACAAATGAGAAATGACAAATGCAATCCAATAGATGTATATTGACTACATGGGCTCAATGATGACTAAGTACATGTATTCAACCTATCACCTCTCCTCTTTCACAAACCAATCATGATTAAAGCAATGAGCATAAAAACTTCACATATAGAGCATATAATACACAATCAATCCATATGATTGTCATATTACTCTGGGTAAACTGTTTCATGGTGGTGAAGATAAAAATGACTAATGTTGTCATTTGACATTCATGCATTCAATCTCATATGTCAATCCACACTAAGTGACCCTTGTGGGCGCAAAAAAGGGGAAAATGAGCTAGGTTTGATGGTTCCTTGCTCAATGGACATTCAAATAGAAGAAAGGGTTGCCATAAGGGGTTGGATTTCTATTACGTAGGAGCACTCATCTTTTCTTTATTTAGATGCTATTACATAGGAGCATCTTTTATTTTTTTTACATTTTTTCTTTTTATTTGCCCTTGGTTTAACTAGGGAATATGGTGGTGAGAATGAAGCAGGGGGGATATAGATATGGACACCCCAAACTTTTGGAGGAGGCTAAGGCTTAATATGTGCACTTTGACATCCTTTCATGAGGCAGAGAGGTAAGAAGATGATAGAAGAAAAGTGACTCAAAGAGGGTTACTAGTATGGATTTTAAGATGAGAACTCCTACATGAAATCTGCTCCAATAATTTAATCAAGTAATGACACACCACATGAATGAGAAATATTTAATCCACACTTTTATCATGATATTCTTCAAAACCCTAAGCGTTTGCGACTTGCTTAAATCACAATTCAACCATATAATTTGCAAACATGAGAGAGGTGATTCACATGTGAAAAGTCAAGACTGAGGCCTTTAGCAATAGATCATGATAATGTATCATGCATTTATGAAAGGTCAACATTTTCAATACAATAAGTAGAGATTGGGTCAAAACAAGCTTTTAAACAAGAAGTTCTAATTTGGGCAAAATTTGACCAAAATAGTGCCAAATCACCTTCAATCACATCTAAGACTTTCTTATGAAACAAAAAGCAAGAAATAAGAAAATCCTAACTACAGACATACAAAAATTACAAAAAAAGCTACATGATATGCAATGCATGGCAAAAAGAGTTTTTTTTTTAAATTACACAAAAATGCATGAAATTGACCTATATGATATGGATGTATGTAATACAAGCACACAAAGTATGGATACACAAGTAAATGAGATGGTTATACTGTTTATTCATCTTGAGCAAAAAATTGGAGCAAGGAACATAGAGGAAAGTGGGGGTAAAGAAAGGACTTACCGCCCTGACACCCCAAACTTTTAAACCATGTTGTCCTCAACATGAAATAGAAGTCTAGGATGATAGGGTAGAGGGCATGGATTCGTGGTAGACAAATTCCAATAGTGGAGAGAGATCTCAAGGTGTCCATTGAGATGGGAATAGCCACCGTGGACATTTTGTATTGCATGCACCACACCTATGTTATGTGGCACGACTGTGCTGATCTCCTTGTAGCTTTTCTACAGATTTGCCATTCTCTTCAATTTTGGTCTTCTCCTTGGCGATATCATCCATGCATCATCCTCCTTCCAATGCACATGTCCTAATATGATTCACAAACAACAAAAACCATCAAGTACAAAGTGTGTGTGTTCTCTTGGAAAAGTGTAAAAATAACAAAAAAGTATAAAAGATGGAAGGTTGGGTGAAATATTCCCCAAACCTAGGTGGGTTGCCTCCCACTAGAGCTAAATTTTATGCCTTCAGTTAGGCCTTATATAGATTCTTCAATCACTCAACCATTTGGCATCATCTTGTGTCCACTCTTGCAATAGCCACACTTCTCATTTGCATTCAACATGTGTTCCTTGTCCCATTGACCACAAAAGCTATCATCAACTCTTTCATTGGGATGTCCTTCTTTCAAATGATCAGTCAAACTCTTCAAGTGACCATGTTCAATATACTCATCTCAGTCTCATCGGGTTGGGGTCTTGTACATGTTGATCTTTATCTACATGTCCATGAAAGAGATTGTCATTGTGCCCCTACGCACATGTATCTCGACATTAGCTATAGATAATAATGGCCTTCCAAGATGATGGGAATCTTCCTAATCGTCGCCGCTGCCTTCCTCCTCTACTCTAATGTCGATCGCTGCTTCCATCGGTTGCCACCCTTCCTCCTCTTCCTCCTCCCCTAATGTTTTCTCTGCTCCTCAAGTTTGTTCTTCTCCTCTTCCTCCTCCACCAATCATTTTTGTTCATATTGGAAATGATATTTTTTATCCCTAAATCAGTAAACTACACTGTGATTGATGTCTTGGACCACTTATATGCATCTTTAACCTATCATGACTTGAAGATGGTTTTCTTATGTGCCATCATGACTATAAGTGTTGCAATCCAATCATATGTGAGTTTTAGACCTTATTTATCAGCATGCAATGATCGAACTTTGAAATCAGTAACTCAACTTGTGTCATGTACTCATTTGTACATAGTTTGTGCATTTAAAATGATCAAGTTGACCTAGTTTGAGTTGGCTTTCTCTAGCAATCTTATAGGGTAATTAGCATGCATGACCTAGTTTAGAATTCATGTTGTATGATGTAAAATGTAGTATGTGAGTAAACCCTAATTTGTGAATTCTTAATCTATAAAGTCTATAAACCCTAGATTGTGTCTTTGGTCTAAAAACCCATCCGCGATTTACTTATTAGGAGTGTACCTTGGATAGTCCCTGATCTGGGACTGTTCTTGAGCACTTCATTTCACATAGGATGTAAGTGTATAATGTATGTTTGATTTCAATAAATTTTGATAGCATTTTCCCTTTGCTCTTTGGGTACATATGTAGGTGGGTATTTGCCCATCTACATTGATGTACTTGGAGAACTGCAGGGAAATGTTGCCGAAATTTATTGAAATCAAACACCCTTTATACCTTACTAGTGAGATGAAGTTCTCAAGAATGGGATAGGTGGTACACATTCATGAATATTGATACTACTAGATGATTGGGGTCAATTATTCAAGAATATTTCCCCCCTAAAATTAACTCTAAATTTGTGAATAAACCCTAATTTGGCCTAGAAACCCATACGAGATTTACTCATTAGGAGTAAACCTTAGATAGTCCTCGGTTTGGGACTATTATTGAGCACTTCATATCAATTAGGATGTAAGTGTATAATGTGTGTTCGATTTCAATAAATTTCGACAACATTTCCCCTTTGTTCTCTGGGTACATATGTAGGTGGGTATTTGCCCATCTACATCGGTGTATTTGGAGAACTGCGGCGAATTGTTGCCAAAATTTATTGAAATTGAACATGCATTATACACTTACTAGTGAGATGAAGTGATCAAGAATGGGATAGGTGGTACACATTCATGAATATGAATGCTACTAGATGATTAGGGATCAATTATTCAAACATATTTTTCCCTAAAATTAACTTACTAGCTAGGACCTAATGAGCTACTCGTCTCCCATCTGATCATATATAACTGGATCGATCATGGATGTTGATACCAAACCACTACACTCTGGAGTTTATTAGTGGTCTCGATGAGTTTATAATATTTACATAGGAACATAGAAAACAACATGGACATAGGTTCTCTTACTCGTGTAGGAATTGTAGCAACAACCTGAAAGTTGACATTGTTGACACGATCAAAGATCATGGCATGTGTAATGGGATTGTATAGAGCTATACATAATGGTACTGGCATGGAGAGATTCCTAGTATGAAATCGGTAGATGTTGGTAGTGGTAGTTGTGTCCAAGAAGAAATGGATGACGATGTTGATGAGAACGAACCAATTCCGACAGACATGGCTGATGCGATGCTTGACATTTGTGGGGTAAATGTTACAGTCCCACTTCCCTTATTTAGAAATATTATGCATGATGCTGAGAAACCGTTATACTTAGGTTGTACTAAGTTTATGAAGTTGAGCAGTGTTGAGATTGTATACTCTGAAGGCTAACAATAGATGGAGTGACAAAAGCTTCACTTCTATGTTGTCTTTGTTGAAAGATATTCTCCTTGAAGGCAATGAGCTTCCAATTTCAACATAAACAACGAAAAGGATGTTGTGCCCAATGGGAATGGAGTCTAAGAAGATATATGCATGCTTGAATGACTATGTGATGTTTCAAAATGACTATATTGATATGAAAGAATGTCCAAAATGTGGGGCATCTAGGTACAAAAGGATGACGTTGGTTAAGACCAACACCGAGTCTCCTGGCAAGGTGATGTGGTATCTGCCTACAATACCCTAGTTTCAACGCTTGTTTACGAATGTTGTAGATGCACAAAATTTATCTTGGCACGAAGAGGTAAAGAACAACAATGATGGTATACTACAACATGCGTTTGATTCCCCACAATGGAAGAAGATTGATTTATTGTATCCGGAATTTGGTGAAGAAGCCATAAATTTAAGACTTGGATTTGTACTGACAGGATGAATCCATATGGAACATTAAGCAGCCAACATAGTACTTGGCATGTCATGCTTTTTGTATATAATCTTCCTCTTTGGGTGTGTATGAAGATAAAGTATGTCATGTTGTCGTTGTTGATATTGGGCCCCAAACAACTTGGAAATGATATTGATGTTTACCTTGAACCTCTGATTGATGACTTAAAGAAACTATGGGGAGGTGTGATGACTTATGATGCTTTGCATCGAGAGATGTTTAACTTACATTCTATGTTGTTTTGCATTATTAATGACTTTCCTGCTTATGGAAACTTGTCTAGCTACAACATCAAAGGATCTAAGGCATGTCCTATATGTGAGGAAAATACATATTCTATTAGACTAAAATATGGTGGTAAGTTTGTATATCTTGGTCATTAAAGGTTTCTACCAAAGGTGCATCCTTACTGAAAGTTGCACAAAACATTCAACAGCTCAACTGAGAAACAGAGTGCCCCTAAACCTATGTTAAGGGATGATGTTCATGCAAGAGTAAACAACACTATAAATCATTTTGGTAAGAGATAGTGTACTACCCCCACAGGAAAAAAGTCTTTATTTAAAAAGAGGTCGATATTCTGGAATCTTCCTTATTGGAGTTCTTTGACAGCTCGACATTGTGTTGATGTCATGCATGTTGAGAAAAATGCTTGTGATAGCATTATTGGCACTCTGTTGAATATACTCAGTAATACTAAAGATGACATCAAATCCAAATTGGACCTACGTGTAATGGGTATAAGGAAAGAATAAATAAAAGAAGTTACCAAAGGTTGATGCACATATCTACCGCATGCTTGTTACACTTTGTGCACAATGATCAGTTGGGTTCATGTGGTTATTGGAAACGCCACATGTTGAGAGAGTTGCTACAATGAGAGGAAGAGCTACAATGATAACAAGAGCAAGGGGAAGATGGAGAGAAAGAGCAAGAGCAAGAGCAAGGACAAGAGCAAGGGCAACAACAAGGGACTTCTACTTCTACTCCTTCTACTATCGAGTCTTCTAATGCCTCTAGACTGGTGTCTCGCTATATTGAGTGGATAGATGCAAGGAGAAATAAAGTTAGAGAAATTCCCATCGAAGCAACACATGAGGCAACAAATAAAATGATAATTTTTTTACTTTCACAATAATTTTGACCATATTCTTTTTTCACTAGATTGTTTAATGATTAGTCCATTTTTGATGATAATTAGTTGGAGTTGGATGCCCAAGCAAAGGAGGAAAAGTTCACCCCTCAGGGCATACACGATGAATTTATGGTTGTTCTAAGGACATAAGAACATCCTGGACGTGTTAGGACACTGGAGTTGGGTATGGGATAAAATCTTTTTTTGGCAGATCCCAACATAAGTGTAAACAAGCCAAGAAAGGGGGAGTGGATGTCGAGTACGTATAGAGAATTGTAGATGCAGCCTTGGAGAAATGTATAGCTTCTCAGGAAATGCAGAAACCATCTTCTCCAATAGTCACAAAACCAATTCATCACTCGCCCACAAAGTGAATTTGGAGTAGTCCTTCAGACCCACAGGGCACAGCCAGAATACGATTTGATTCAAGTCAATTATATTACCTTCTGATAAAATAATCCTTCAAGTCAATACTTATGTTTGTCAAAATAAATTTTGTGTTTCATAAAATGTAGAAGGCCAGAAGATGTCATCTTGCCATCGATGTTCTAGTAGGAAATGTTGTGGCAGATGCCAAGGCTGATAAAGTTGATGTGGTTCATGGTATTCTTCTTCCTGCTAATCACTATCATGTGAGAGTCATACATGTCTTTCCAGGAATGAGTGAGATACCTCTCCCATAGGAGCACCCAGATGCCACCACAGTCAGGGAGGTAGAAGGTGGCTTTACTGTGTGCCCAAACAACTCATTATATTTCTTCAGGTATGACAAATGTATACTGAAACTTACATAAAATTATTGATATCTAATATTAGAATACATGCATGCAGCCTACAATAGCTAAGAAGCCCCCTAAAGTTCCGAAGCCTCTGTCCCCTCATTTTATTCCACATGAGTTGTTCGACTTTTTAGGCCCTCACTTCCAGACGTTGACACGATGGTTAGACACTACAGACCAAATAGATTCACAATGTGAACAACCTTGGAGAGGATATGGTAGGTGTATAGTGGGACACTATTATAGTATTGACAGATGTTTCTGAGTTATGCAAGTATGATTGGCTAAACACATCATTGATAGAGCTTTGGATACAATGAGAATACTGTGTCATATATGAAAATTGTTTAATTATTTCATACATATAAACTCAGTATTGGTTATATAATATATTTCAGTCATTTGTGTTACATGGCCCGCAACTTCAGAATAGAAAATGTGAGATTTCTAATGCCATCATTGATTAGTGATGTAGAGAGAGATCCGAGTGGTGTCAAAGAATATGTGAGTACTGTGATGTAGTATTTTGGTGCTTCCAAGAACATGATCTTAGATCCCTTCAATGTTAAGTAAGTTTTTGATTTGGTTGTTTGTATATCTATGAATGCAATTTTGTTGTGAGATTTAACTTTTTATTTTATTTGCCTTCTATTTACTCAAAGGTATGCACTGACAATTTTTAGTGATTGTTCCCAAGACTTGAAAGGTGTATGCCTTTGATCCTTCAGGTGAAAAATTGTCACCAAATGCAGGACACCCAATGAAATTGGTGATTCATGTGCAAATATAGTTTCTCGCTTTCCATTCTCTTTGTTAATGTTTGTATCGCTAATGATAGTTTAATAATACAACATATATGTTAATTTAACTTATAGGGGTGTGAAAGCATTCTGTGATGGCAGAAGGAAGGTAGATAATAAAAAGAAATCAGTTTCTAGGATGAGTGTTGATGTATAGTCTTCTCACCCCAATTGCATAATATATGACCAACTTTACTTGATTACATTTGTTAATGTAACTATAAATCTGCATGCCCATATACAAGACAATGGTTGGGCATGCACATATAATGTGATGTATATGAAGGTGATTGTAAATCACACGGAACACATCAAATGTATAGAGAATGTAATTTAGTAGTCTTTGATCATATTTTAGTCTCATTATAAACAATCAAATCTAATTAAAAGTCTCATTCTCTTTGTAGTTTTTTTAGAAGACTGACCCCTATACATTAGAGCAACTGAATGACCTACGTGAACAGTGGGCATCCTGCTTCATCAGAATAGTGATTTGACCAAAAAAATTGAGGGTAGATTGATATTTTTTGGTAGTTCAAACTTTAATGTTAGATTTTATATGTATTTTTTTAGTGTGAATTGAATGTTGATATGTAACATTGTGACTTAAAATCTGAGATGACAACTGATGTTGATATGTATTTTGTGAGTGTGAATTGAATGTTAAGTGCATATGTGTGTGTGAATTTGAATGTGATATATGAGGAAAAGAATGATGTTTGTTCGTGCGTATATGTATGAATTTGAAGTGTGGTTGAGATGGAAACAATTGAGCTGTGAGTTCATGGATTTGTGTACAATTTGAATTGAAAAAAATGATACAACGTGGCTTGTATAATTTTATCTTTTTCTTACAGCTTTGTCGACCTGTTGTGAAGCCACGATGCTTGCAGAGAGCCTATTGTTCTTCAGAACTTTCAGTTCAAAAGAACAAGGCTCCAGACAGGCTAGCAGGCTGGACACTAGGTATGCATGCCTGTTATATAAAAAACATACACATTTATTGTCACTTATTTGGGAATAACTATATATATATATATATATATATATATATATATATTCTCCGTCAGTTATTTATAAACAACCGAAGGTATACACCCAAAATTTCACTATTCATTCACTGATAAACCGACATCAAGTAATTTGATGTCAGTTATTTGTCACCATATCGCTGATGAGGAAATGTTAATGATGTCGGTTGTTTTCCTAATAACCAATGAGAAAGGTCAGAGCAGATCACAATACCATCGCCCACTGCGAGTTACGTCGTCAGTTCTTTCCTAACAAAGAACCACTGACATAAACCTTATTTCATCAGTTCACTCAATTGATGAAAAATGTTTGAGTTTACCATCAACCATTTGGTCATCGGTTTGCAACCAACATGGAAAGACAAAAATAACCAACACTATATCCCCCTTATATAATAGTGTTCACTCTTCATCTAGGAACTTTGATGGAGCGATCTACCAATTGGAGAGTGGAGTGAGCCGGTTTCAACTTGCCTAACCCCAACTCCACATAGACACTATATGGCATCAAATTTACACTAGATACCAAATCAAGTAGGGATTGATCTATGTGATGCCCCTCTACGTAGCTATATATGAATGGGGCTCATGGGTCTTTCCTCTTCACCTGAAGTGAATGTTTTATGATTGAACTCACTTGTTCTCTCAACTTGATCTTCTTTGGTATCATCCATGTTGACTTCCTCTTGATAGTACACATGTTCTTGAGAAATTTGGCATAAGATGGGATTTTCTTGATAGCATCCAATAATAGAATGTTCACCTTCACTTGCTGAAAAATCTCAAGAATGTCAACATTGTACTTTTACCTCCTTTTAACTGACGGGGGCTCATCCAATGCTTCGAGGAATGGTGGCTCACTTGTTTGGGGGCTCATCCAATGCTTCGAGGAATGGTGGCTCACTTGTTTTTGCCTTACTTGCATCAAAATGATTTTCTTGTGGCATGCCATGAGGTGGAACACTAGGGACATAATCTACAAAAGGAGTTTGAGGCAGATCACACGATATCACATGCTCAACATGAGGTGTCCTAGAATCATCTTCACCAATCTCAATCATAGTATCACCACTTGGTTTCCTTTGCTTTGCTTTGCTTAGTCAACATTTCTTTGACTTATAGGCTACTCAAGAGATTTTCCATTCTATAACAACACTACTTTGCTCACGGTGGAGAGGGGGAGCATGTTGTGGTTTTCAAGGAGGTGGAGGTGTCACTTGGTATTGAAATTGAGGTGGAGAAGAGAATTGAGTCTGGTAGGCGAAGTGGTGGGATGGTTGTGGTGATGTAGGGGGAGGAGGTGTCAAAGGCTTGGGATGGCCTTGGAAATGATAAATGGACTACATTTGCATTGGAGATGGACCATATTTGAGAGGAATGTGTTGGTCCATTTGCTTCATTGAAACTCATTATGGGCTTTGAAGACAATTTTTCCTCTTAGAGAGCTAGTATGGAAGGTAGTTTCTCTATTCTTTCCTCAAGCCTTGTAACATTCTTTTGTACATCATCAAAGCTTTTCAACCTAGAGAGAACCTCCTCCTCAAACCTTGAGCTATATCTTGTACTTTGTTGTTTTGAGTAGCTATAGGAGTGATGTGCCTTCACTTCTTCATCAAAAGGATTCAACAAAATTGACTGAGTGACAATGAACACTTTTCACTCTGTTCTTCATAAAGCTCACCATTTCTCCAAGGATCTTCACCATTTGTGGGTTTGAATCACTATGAGCTAGAGATGTCACACCAAAGGGGTAGTCACAATCATTCATCATGCTAGAAGCTCAAATCCTTGAACTTTCTGCCAACTGCTCAAACAAAGGCCATATCTCCTCAGGTGGCTTATCCATAAAAGCTCATGCATAAGAAGAATCCACTATAGCTTGACCCATCGGAGATTGTCTGGAGTAAAAATACTAAAGTAGCTACCACAAAGGAATCTCATGGTGTGGGCAATCTTTTGAAATTTCTCCCAAGAATCATGAAACCACTCATTACCCACTTGATTGAAACTCACTATGCCATGTTGTATTTGTGTCAACCTTGTAATGGAGTAGAATTTCCTCAAGAAGGCATTCTTCATCTCTTCCCAACTCATGATGTCCCTTCTTGAATCATAACAACCTTTGGTTTTTTGTTTGATGGAGAATGAGAACATTGTCAACTTGATTGGGTCATCACTGGTTGTCGGTGTCCTAAAGGTAGAGCATACTTAGAGAAAGGAGTCCAAGTGATTGTGGGGATTCTCACTCTCCAAGACGTAGAAGGTGGACAGGACCCCAAGAAGACCTAGAGAGATGGAGAATTGCTCCCCTATCATTTGATCAACTCTATTAGCAATTACAAATTTGTAGTTACTAGGCATGAATTACTCTTGGATTGGCTTGTGAGTGCATTTTAGCCTTCCATCTTATCTTCCTCAAGTGCTTGTCACATGCACACGACACAACCAAACAAAAGAAAACAAGTTAGCAAACCAATATGCACAAAGAATACAAAGAATAAAGAATAGAAATGACGAGGGTTGTTACGACACCGCCTCCCGATAACCCCCAATTAAGAGAGACCGAAAGGTCAGAGCCGTTAACCAATAACCTGGATCAAAGGTTCGACAAATAATCCTTAACAATTATTAAATTCTACCAACTATACTGAAATATGGTAAAAAAATAAAAACTTTGCATACCTTTTAAAACTGGGATTTCAAAACTTCTATCCACACAGATACTAATCTATCTAATCCTCCTTTTCACTTTAATTCTCATTTAGTACCACATATGTCACTTTACTGTTTGTTCTTTTCATTGTACCTAAAATGCCAATAAACAAAACACCGGTCAGCATGAAGCTGGTATGTGGGGGAAACAATAATTGTCCAACTATGTTAACAATGTAGTCATTCAAATATCCTTTAACATCCAAGATTACATTTTAAGCGATACTACTCAATCCTTTCCTATCCCCTATCTTTGTGTTGTCCCTGCAGTGGACATGGATACTACCTCTCCTTTATGGTAGATCCTTACCCCCATGGCCCAACCACATAGGTAGCCAATTCCTAGGGTTATGGAGTCACATGGCCTTACCTAAGGGTAGCCCAATCCCTGACTCATGATGACTTGATGGTCCTACCCATTGGTAGCCATTTACTAAGTCATTTAATGACCTGATGGACCTACCCCATTGGTAGACATTTACTAGGTCAATCTATGAAGCTACAGATGGGACTAGGATATGATCTAGTAGGCACATCTCTTATGTGATAGTCATATTCACATTAAAATTTGCATGAATTAAAACATCCAACAGTTTAATTCAAGTCACGATGAAAACATCGACAAAATCCTGGAAAACTAATTCGGGTAGTCATAAGAGTAACCACATACCTGAATCGCAGGTTTGGAGACAGGATTTATGTAGAGAGAGAAAGTCCAAATAAGCAAGCAAGGTGTACAAAAATCCTGAAACAAACATTCTAATTTCCTTGTATCAATATTTATCCAATTTCATTTTATTCCTTAGGATTGCTATTCCAATTTTAGGGTTTCTTGAGAATTAGGGTTTCATTACCTTTTTACAAATTTTATTTCACTTTTATCAAAATATACATCAAACCCTAATTCCTTGTCTTATTTTCCATTAAGATTCTTAAGATCAGGTTTGGTCCACAAAAACCCTAATTTTCGGATTTCTCTATCTTTTCTTTTCTTTTTCTCTAATTTAGGATTTCTTAACATATTAATCCACATATTGAGTTAAAACCCTAAACTTTGTAATTCTATCATCAAAACAGGTTAAAAACCATCTTAATCATTAATCAGGTTAAACATGTTTGAATTAACCTAATTGCAAGACTAAATATATCCTTTATCAATAATTAGGGTTTCTACACACAAATTAATCCCTTTTCTATTCAAAATATACATTTTTGCAAAAAGAGATAGATTTAGGCTTTCAAACCATTTTTAATAAATTCCCCATATTTTTGTGATCATTTTTCATGTATTGACTTTTTGCATCTAAGTTTTCTATCACCAGATACGATTTTACCAAGATAATTCCTTTTTATCGAATTATTAGCTAATTCAAAAAATCGAGAGTCGTTCGATCTATAGTCCGGTGAACCAGTGGCATCCCACGACTCAGGGATCGCGCTCCATCCTTGCAAACAAATGAAGTAAAAGACTGACTTGCCCTCACCTGGTCTGAAGGCACTGCGGGGCAGTTTGGTAAAACGTCGTGGAGTCTTCTTCTTCCTCGCACCTCTGTACAACAACCCACGACAGTCAACCTTGGGGTTGACTTCGAGCTCCGATCTCCCTTTTCTCACATCGACAGTCTAGGGAGCTCCGCCTCCCTTACTCGAAGCCGAAGACGCCCTCAATTGCTCACCCGAGCCCCTCCAAGCCGCCTCCCCTACTCGCCGGATTCCGACGAGGTCTGCTGGGTCGACGAGGGTCCAGGTTAGGGTTGATGCGCAATTGAAAGCGTGGAATTTATCCTTGTCCTCCGCCACTGAGCTCGGACTATCAAAAAGTGATGATGGTGCCTTGGATCTCCCTCCCCTATTTATAGGGTTGAGGCAAGGTCCCTGCTGGTTTGGGCATTTCCCAACACCAGGACCAAAGCTAATCAAACCGGGGATGTTTCCCCACGTTTTCGTCTCCTAAACCCAATGGGAACCTCAGCCAGCGTGCAAACCCAGAGGATCGCGAGAAAATCAAGAGGGAAAGTCCCTCTGTTAATTCGCAGAAACACAGTCCCAGTGGGACTTAGGCGAAGGGCATCCAACGCTGGATCAGGATCCAACGAACCATATTGCTCACGTTCAAAGCAAAGGAAGGATTTATTCCATTAATTCAGAATTAATTCCCAAATCGAATATAACTTGCAAAATCAATTTCTCCCAAACCACAATTCCTTTCTTTCTCAAATTTTAAGGAAATTTTGGTCTTGTCATTATCTAACTTTGTATGAAATTTGGGAAACAGATTGCAATGGATGAGAAGGATTACTTCTTTCCCAAGTTAATCATTAATTAATCCAAATTAATTTATATTCCTATTCCTTTTGCCATTATATTATTATTTTGGATCCCTTGGACCTCAAGGAAACCCAAAGGCACGGATTCCCATATTAGGGAATATTGGTTTGCCTTTGCAATGGATGACAAGGATTACTTCTTTCCCAAGTTAATCATTAATTAATCCAAATTAATTTATATTCCTATTCCTTTTGCCATTATATTATTATTTTGGGTCCCTTGGACCTCAAGGAAACCCAAAGGCACGGATTCCCATATTAGGGAATATTGGTTTGCCTTTATCTTCTTTTAATTATCAATTTCTCATATTTCCCTTTTATTAATCAATTTCTTTTCCTTTTTAATTCTCTTTTTAAGGATTTCTCTTCATCTCTCTTCTATTTTCCTATTGGAATTCATTTTAACATTAGGAATCCTTGGGATACGAAAATCCACCAAGGATAACTCAATTATACCTCTTTTCACATATTTTCCACCTTTTATCATTATTTGCAATTTCTTTCTTTAACAAGGAAATAATTAATTGGTCTTTTCTTTTCTTATTGCATTCTCTATGCAACTTTGGACTTCTTGGAACCCAAGGAACCCAAGAGGTACGAAATCCCTCTTTGGATTTTCCTTCTAGATGTTTCCACATTTCTATTTTCTTATTTTCCCAGTAATAGAATTTTCTTTTATCTTTTTCTTTGTTATTGGGCCCAATAGCCAATAAAGCCCACAACACAACCATCAAGGCTATTGTAAATGAAAACATGCATTCAATCAAAAGACATCATTATTTGTTCATTTATCTTTAATATGAGAAATTACATTTCTCAGCAAATGAACCCAAAACTGGGGTTGTAACATCCTCCCCCTCTTATAGGAATTTTGTCCTCAAAATTCAACCAAACAAACAAACAATTCAGGATAAGACTTTTCCATGTCCATCAGGGCTCCCATGTGGCTTCACTCTTTCCATGGTGCTTCCCAAGAACCTTCATCATCTCATATCCTTCCATCTGAGTTCTTTTTTACCTTGGTATAACATACCCTCATAGGTGACTCAGGACGTTTCAGCCTCTCAAAGCTGAATAGGTTCAGGGTGCAACACCTGACTTGGGTACCTCACATAGTGCTCTAGATCGGACTCATGCAACACATCATGTTATCCTGAGGGGTAAGGCTAAACACAACCATCTCCACCAATCCATCTCAAATGGACCCATATATCGGGGACTCAGCTTTCTCAACTGTAGCTTAGAGGGGTCGGATTTTTACATCACATACTTTCCTACAGTGAACTGCATGTCAGTATGCCTTGCATCAACTCAAGACTTATGTCATCTCTGGGCTCTCTCTCTTATCCATTGCATGATCAAAGCAACTTCATCTGCACACACTGTGGTTCTTTTCTGACCTTCACAAGGCCCCCTTCACCAACATCATCATACTGAAGTGGTGACCGACACAGCCTCCTTATATAACTTCTTTCATCCCGATAATAAGTTATGGTGGATAATGTCACATCTTAAGAATTGCCTCTTTGTATCACCCTGAATGAGCCCACATGCTCTCATCAGACCCTCTAGTCTGGATCATACTAACCATTAGTTAGGGGTGATAAACTGCACTAACATTGAGTTTTTCATGTACCTACTTCCACCGCATGGAAGTAAACCTTCTAATCATGCTCAAGAACTTTTGAACTCACATCATGGTGTAGTTGAACCATTTATGTCTCTATTATGAGTAGTTCAACCCGATCTGTCACTTGACAGTACTCTTCTTTTTCCTGCCATCTAGGTAAGGTGATCTACCATAACCTACATTGATCTTCCTTGGTTAAGGGGAGATTTTCCACATCATCCATAGTGATGAACTCCCATTCCCTCTCAGGGACTCTTTTATCCTCTATATCGATACACTGGGTTATTGGTGTTCGTCCTTCACCTCTATCATGCATGGCCACAAGTCACATGCATCTTCATCTTAAGCATCCAAAGTGCTACTATCTCTTACTATCTCAGTAATACCATGGTATATGGTGATCTTAAAATCATGATCTCCAGTGTGTCATGATTCCTCAAGCTGATTCCTCAGAAACCCTACACCACTCTAATCAGGGTTTCATCACCTTCCTTTTCAGAGGAGTGCATCTGAGGTTCTACAACCACACTTTCATTATATCATGGACTAGGATGGCTAACCAAACAACCTTTAACTTGATCAACTGATATTGTTACATCTGTGTGTTATCCAAACTTATCTTGTTTCCAACTGAGGGTTAACCTAACAACCTCGACTTCTTCTAGCCTCTAGTTAAACTAGGCAGCTATATATCAACCAGAGCATTCATTACCACTTCACCTCCTTAGGTGTTAGGAAATGGTGAAGACATACCCCTCCATGTATTCCACTTATCATCTCGTCTCAAACTCTAATTCTAAGTCTATCTTCATTGAGAATACTTTGAGCTCATCTCCTTAGTTATCAAACTCAACCTTGTATCACTGGCAAATTCCAGATAGCTCATGATATCACATCCCCACAAGATGATCTCCTTAATACTCTTAGTGTTTGTAAACCATCCATGTATCATTTTCTCCACAAGGGTATGTTATCATCTCTATCCTCATACCTTGTAGCAATGTTCCAACTCACATCATCTTTATCTTTGGTGTATGGCATGCATTTTATCCTATCTCTCACTCCCATAACAAGAAGAAATAAGCATTTGGCGGTCATCCAAATACAGAGTTCTTCCCATTCCAGGAGTAGAGATGGTACATCCCACCTTGCCAGTACACCTTCACATCTAAGTTGAAACGTGCCCCATATGTCTCTACAAACATCACGATATCAAAATTTTCCTCCATGGAAAACTGATCTCAAACCTACTTGGGTCACCACACAATCCTTGGTCATCTCCTCTAGGTCTATAGGGTGTCAGCACTTTTGGGGTCATCCCTCTTCCCTCATGCATCCAGAGAGTGCCCTACTCATCTGCCCTTTGGGTCCCATGAGTTCATGAAAGTGAGTAATCTCCTAACCCATGGCCCTCAGACAATGATAGGCGTTACCTCCCGACCCTACGGTCATGTGCAACTAGGGAATTAGGCAACTCCTTCTTCCATCGGTCTTATCCCTACCTGACCCTTGGATAGACTTAGGATTCTAACATAGTACATGTTCAACTTAGAACCTTACTCAATCCTTCATCATCTCTCTCTGCATTCATGACTGACTTTCATCCCTTCATAGGGGTCATGGCAACCTGCCTACCTTGGTCAGGCCCCATACCGGTTACCTCCATGGTAACACATCCACATGCACTTAGAGATGGTTATCTATGGGTCTACAGGTTCATTCTCATACCATGTACTTTTCACTTAGCTTCTCTAGATCCTATGAGACCTCTTTAGGTTTCCACAAACCCACAAACTGGTACACACCTTACCAAAGGGTCCCTCTCCCAGGATGGGAGGAAACTACAACTCTTGACAACAAGGTCACAAACATCCTTAGGGTTTATATCCATATGAACATGCTTAAACCGGAAACTACCAGCGTACCCACTAAGCCATGCTAGGTCACACTTGTTCTCTTCCTCAACATTAGACCAACTTTGTGGTAAGGGGTTCATCAAAAATACCCTTACCTTAAGGGGTTTCCTTTACCTCTACACATTAAGAGTAACATGCTCGAAACTATAGAAACTCAAATCTCACCATGAGCATTGGATACACTGCTTCCCCTCTTAGGCCTAGGAACCCTATGTTCTCTTTTGGATATCCAATTGCATGCTCAATCTCTTAACCACGAATCAAGCGTGTCATGTACTTCCATGATCCTTTTATATAGGTAGCACCTCAAAGTTGAGTCCTCCTCAAGGACAACCAACTAGGTATAATGCCCCACAACTTGCTACTTCATCCTCTTCAAGTCTAAGAAACTCTTCTACCTATCTCAGGGGGTAAACACCTATACCATAGGCACAGAGGTACCAGCAGACTCATCCTCTCTCTAGGGTTTTGGTTCCTCTCATGGCAACCAAAACATCACTAGCCTCCAAGGGTCAAGCATACGGAAACCACTATCATCCACTTAGGCCGCATCATCCTCAACTCCCACTGTTCCTCAAATTTTGGGGTTTTAGGTTTCCAACCTTCTTGCCTGAGGTCTGCTCTCTCTTTCTAGAGCTAATCCTACAACCAACCTCTCTATAAGAGGTCCTTTCTTCATGAAGGATCAAGCTCATAAGCATGCCCCTACCTGAGTGAAGCCTATACTCGAACTTATGTTTACTCAAGGTTATCCATTTTTCCTTATGCTTATCTCATCATCTGCCCAACATGCTCCCTTGGCCAGGGTTTCGACCTACTGCCTGTACTACTTGACGTGCTTTGGGTGCATACTATTCCATTCCCATATAATCTCATGGGGTTTCCATAGGTTCTTCTCTAACCTCATCCATGAAGGAGCTATCCTTCGCTCAAACATGTACGACCCTTCCCAGGGTTGGGTTGCCAAAGGTGCTAGGTCATCTTACCTCTCATGGATTGTATGGCAATCCAAAGGCATGTCCATCTAAACACCCAGTCAACCATGACATCACATCTAACTCATCATGTTATCTCTCTCTTTAACCTCCACTTAGGGTTAGGGTTAACATCATCCTCAAAGGATGTGCTAGGTCTCTACTTTTAATGGAGGTCTCTACCTCCAAGACTAACTCTCTCTACTCATCCTCCTGCCAAGGAGGTCTATCCTCAGTTCTCTCCTGAGGGAAATGACAACTCGTGTCATACGACCTAAGCATGTATCTATTCTCTTACGCTTACTCTATTAAGCTTATGTCCATGACATCTTATTCACATGTTTTTTATTAATTTGGTGGAGGATTCCTTAATCCTTATTAGCATTACCCATATCTCAAGAGGGTGAGGAGAAGAGAGGAAACCCTAATCCTTAAAGTCCTTAACAAAATTTGAGTTGAGAAGGTATGAACAAGATGAGAGAGTCCTAAAGGTATCTTATTTCAAATCATACCCTAAGACTTTGGCCAGGCAGTCACACGGATCTGGGAGTCCTCGTATTCTGACTAGCGGTGCGGAGGAAAATATTGCCAGCCCCCGGTCGTGATCCTTTTCTAGACACCTCTATCTTTCGGATAATCCTATAATAACTCCCTTGGGTTCTACAGAATTTGTAAAATTTAATAATTATTAAAGATTAATTGAGAAACCTATGCTCTGATACCAAATGTTATGACCCCACCTCCCGGTAACCCCCAATTAAGGGAGACCAAAAGGTCAGAGTCGTTAACCAATAACCCGGATCAATGGTTCGACAAATAATCATTAACAATTATTAAATTCTACCAACTATACTGAAATATGGTAAAAAATAAAAACTTTACATACCTTTTAAAACTGGGATTTCAAAACTTCTATCCTCACAGATACTAATCTATCTAATCCTCCTTTGCACTTTAATTCTCATTTAGTACCACATATGTCACTTTATTGTTTGTTCTTTTCATTGTACCTAAAATGCCGACAAACAAAACGTTGGTCAGCAAGAAGCTGATATGTGGGGGAAACAATAATTGTCCAACTATGTTAACAATGTAGTCATTCAAATATCCTTTAACATCCAAGATTATGTTTTAAGCGATACTACTCAATCCTTTCCTATCCCCTATCTCTGTGTTGTCCCTGCAGTGGACATAGATACTACCTCTCCCTTATGGTAGATCATTACCCCCATGGCCCTACCACACAGGTAGCCAATTCCTAGGGTTATGGAGTCGCATGGCCCTACCTAAGGGTAGCCCAATCCCTGACTCGTGATGACTTGATGGTCCTACCCATTGGTAGCCATTTACTAAGTCATTTAATGACCTGATGGACCTACCCCATTGGTAGACATTTACTAGGTCAATCTATGAAGCTACAGAGGGGACTAGGATCTGAGCTAGTAGGCACATCTCTTATGTGATAGTCATATTCACATTAAAATTTGCATGAATTAAAACATCCAACAGTTTAATTCAAGTCATGATGAAAACATCGACAAAATCTCAGAAAACTAATTCGGGTAGTCATAAGCGTAACCACATACCTGAATCGCAGGTTTGGAGACAGGATTTATGTAGAGAGAGAAATTCCAAATAAGCAAGCAAGGTGCACAAAAATCCTGAAATAAACATTCCAATTTCCTTGTATCAATATTTATCCAATTTCATTTTATTCCTTAGGATTGCTATTCCAATTTTAGGGTTTCTTGAGAATTAGGGTTTCATTACCTTTTTACAAATTTTATTTCACTTTTATCAAAATATACATCAAACCCTAATTCCTTGTCTTATTTTCCATTAAGATTCTTAAGATCAAGTTTGGTCCACAAAAACCCTAATTTTTGGATTTCTCTATCTTTTCTTTTCTTTTTCTCTAATTTAGGATTTCTTAACATATTAATCCACATATTGAGTTAAAACCCTAAACTTTGTAATTCTATCATCAAAACAGGTTAAAAACCATCTTAATCATTAATCAGGTTAAACATGTTTGAATTAACCTAATTGCAAGACTAAATATATCCTTTATCAATAATTAGGGTTTCTAACCACAAATTAATCCCTTTTCTATTCAAAATATACATTTTTGAAAAAAGAGATAGATTTAGGCCTTCAAACCATTTTTAATAAATTCCTCATATTTTTGTGATCATTTTTCATGTATTGACTTTTTGCATCTGAGTTTTCTATCACCAGATACGATTTTACCAAGATAATTCCTTTTTAACGAATTATTAGCTAATTTAGAAAATCGAGAGTTATTCGATCTATAGTCCGGTGAACCAACGTCATCCCACGGCTCAGGGATCGCGCGCCATCCTTGCAAACAAAAGAAGTAAAAGACTGACTTGCCCTCACCTGGTCTGAAGGCACTGTGGGGCAGTTTGGTAAAACTCCACGGAGTCTTCTTCTTCCTCGCGCCTCTATACAACAACCCATGACAGTCAACCTTGGGGTTGACTTCGGGCTCTGGTCTCCCTTTGCTCGTATCGACGGTCCAGGGAGCTCTGCCTCCCTTACTTGAAGCCGAAGACGCCCTCAATTCCTCACCCGAGCCCCGCCAAGCCGCCTCCCCTACTCGCCGGATTCCGACGAGGTCTGCTAGGTCGACGAGGGTCCAGGTTAGGGTTGATGGCGCAATTGAAAGTGCGAAATTTATCCTTGTCCTCCGTCACAGAGCTCGGACTATCAAAAAGTGATGTTGGTGCCTTGGATCGCCCTCCCCTATTTATAGGGTCGAGGCAAGGTCCCTGCTGGTTTGGGCGTTTCCCAACACCAGGACCAAAGCTAATCAAACCGGGGATGTTTCCCCGCGGTTTCGTCTCCTAAACCCAATGGGAACCTCAGCCAGCGTGCAAACCCAGAGGATCACGAGAAAATCAAGAGGGAAAGTCCCTCTGTTAATTCGCAGAAACACATCCCCAATGGGACTTAGGCGAAGGGCGTCCAACGTTGGATCAGGATCCAACGAACCATATTGCTCGCATTCAAAGCAAAGGAAGGATTTATTCCATTAATTTAGAATTAATTCCCAAATCGAATATAACTTGCAAAATCAATTTCTCCCAAACCACAATTCCTTTCTTTCTCAAATTTTAAGGAAAGTTTCGTCTTGTCACTATCTAACTTTGTACGAAATTTGGGAAATAGATTGCAATGGATGAGAAGGATTACTTCTTTCCCAAGTTAATCATTAATTAATCCAAATTAATTTATATTCCTATTCCTTTTGCCATTATATTATTATTTTGGGTCCCTTGGACCTCAAGGAGGCATGGATTCCCATATTGGGGAATATTGGTTTTCCTTTATCTTCTTTTATTTATCAATTTCTCATATTTCCCTTTTATTAATCAATTTCTTTTCCTTTTTAATTCTCTTTTTAAGGATTTTTCTTCATCTCTCTTCTATTTTCCTTTTGGAATTCATTTTAACATTAGGAATCCTTGGGATACGAAAATCCACTAAGGATAACTCAATTATACCTCTTTTCACATATTTTCCACCTTTTATCATTATTTGCAATTTCTTTCTTTAACAAGGAAATACTTAATTGGTCTTTTCTTTTCTTATTGCATTCTCTATGCAACTTTGGACTCCTTGGAACCCAAGGAACCCAAGAGGCATGAAATCCCTCTTTGGATTTGCCTTCTAGAGGTTTCCACATTTCTATTTTCTTATTTACCCAGTAATAGAATTTTCTTTTGTCTTTTTCTTTATTATTGGGCCCAATAGCCAATAAAGCCCACAACACAACCATCAAGGCTATTGTAAATGAAAACATGCATTCAATCAAAAGACATCTTATTTGTTCATTTATCTTTAATATGAGAAATTACATTTCTCAGCAAATGAACCCAAAACTGGGGTTGT
Organism: Alisma plantago-aquatica; assembly: GCA_963693085.1. Lineage (NCBI taxonomy): Eukaryota > Viridiplantae > Streptophyta > Magnoliopsida > Alismatales > Alismataceae > Alisma > Alisma plantago-aquatica. The sequence goes on along the minus strand of OY856415.1, from coordinate 684,039,368 downwards.
AACAAGGGCAATAGGAAAATATCAAACCAAAACTGACTATTTAGGCCGAGCACCTTTCTCATCCGGCAACAACGCTAGAAAGCTTGGTGTGTTTTTCCTTACCTTGAGGTATACATGCCTTAATCAATTGAATCTTGACTAGATGTGCACACCTCAAGGGATAGGACACACTGGGTATATTTTGAATTTATAAAGCCCTAAGGTTTGGACACACTTACATAGACTAACACACTTACTTACAAGCACATGAGGTCATGTTATTGTATAGGAGGGTGGCAAGTTAGGGGTCGAACCCAAGAGAGAAAAGGGGGCACTATAGCTAGGTTACTTTTGGCTAGGTTCCTATTGTGGAGTCTAGGGTTTAAGGGTTTAAACTTGGTTTTTTTATTACATTAATGATGAAAAAGCAACTAAAGGAGAACAAACAAGAATCAAAACCTAAATTATCCTAGACAATTAGTTCTACTGGGCAAGAAATGGTAATACAAGCAATGAAAGGAGCAAGAAAGGATAAAATTACACTAAGGCAAGCAAGTAGGAGATCTACACTACAATAGGCTAGAAAACTAGGCAAAAGAGAAATTAGAGACTTAAACTAGCAAGAAAAAATCAAGAACCAGACAATGAACTAATTAATTATGTAAATAGCTAACTAAGCTAACACCATCTAAACAAGAAGGAAATTAGGGATTTAAAGCAATTAAGAGAAGTGTGGGTTGTTTGGGGGAACACACTTGTCAATTGTATTGGGGTTGATAGCATGTTAGCATTACTCTTCCATTTAGATTACCAAACTAAACAACAAGTTAAATGCTAATGAATTGCCCTAAACTACTAATTGGCCATGGATAAGGTAGGTGTGTATATGGGAACTAGTCCCTAACACCTCCTACCCACCCTCATGAGGATAACTTGGATTAGGGTTTAGGTCTAATTCAATTAGGATATAATCAATCCTAGGTTTCTAGGATAGGAACTCATAGGGCAATTAGGAGCCAAGGGTAGTAATGTAAGGTGGAAGTGAGGTTTTAGACCTCACATCACCTACATTCTAGCCTTGAGAAGGCTCCAAGATCTTTGGATATCATCTACTCAGCCTTCAAAGTCGACACGTATAGGTTGGTGGTCAAATCTCTCCTTCCGAAAATGGTCAAGTGTGGGTGACCAGGTTTCCTAATAAGGATCTTCTTTTCCCTATAGTCAATCTGTGCTCTATAGGTGTAAAGCCAATCCACACCAATGATCACATCAAAATCAGTCATATTGAGGAAGATGAAATCAGTAGGAATCTCATGACTCGGTACTTAACTGGCAAGATGGGTTTCTTTAAAAAGAGATGTATATAACTGACCACTAGGGGTTGTGCCATCCAAAACATAACCTAAATCCTTGATGTCCAAACAAAGCATAGTGGCCATATTTCTCGAAATAAGAGTATTAGTTGAACCAAAATCAAAAAGAGCTTTTACATTTTTTCCCACAACTTTAAGCATGCCTACATAAGTTCATAAGATATAAAACTACTACTACTACTACATGATCATACTAAGATGAAAAGAAAACTCTACGAGTTATTACCCTCTATCAACCGATTAGCATTCGTTTGGGCCTCTTCACTATCGATGGCGAACACTCTTGCTTGTTTCCTCTCTCCAATAGGTGGACCTCCATCTGGTGCTCTGCCTCCTGCTGGGGGTGCTACTACCACTGGTTGTGCCGCCACATGACCTGGACCTCTCAGATCAGGTGGAGGACAGTTGGCGATGAAGTGTCCCTCCTGCTGGCAACGAAAGCACACCTTCTTCTCAAAATGACACTTCCCAGGGTGTGATCGTCCACATGTATGACACTTCTAAAAGTGTCTCTCACCATGTGGCTTTCCTTTGCCTCTATGCTTGCCCTTGGCATTTTTATGCCCCTGTCCTTTCTTGTGGTCATTTTTCGGTCCAGCAGTTCCTTCAGCGTAGCCCATGTACCCCTTAGATGGGTTGGCCACAGGCAACACAATATTTTGCATGCTCAGGTCAGTGTTGTAGGCCTTGACAAAGGTCGTGGACTTACTCACCATAACACGAGGCTTGATGGTAGGGTGTAGACACTCTACAAAGTGATCCACCCTCCTCTCCTTTATCATCATGTACCAAAAATGTTCCAGTAGATGAAACTTATGAGTGTAGTCTACAACAGAGAGGTTGCCTTGCACGAGGAAGGTGAACTCATTTTCTTTATCCTTCTTGGATGAGGTGGGCACAAAACTGATTGAGAAGATGGTTCTAAAATCTGTCCAGACCATCAAATCTTCATTTAGGTCTCAGTTTGTGATGTGGTTCTCTCACCATATCTTAGCTACTTCTTCTATAAGATGGGTAGCAAACAAGACCTTCTTGCTTGGTTGAACCTCCGACATGTAGAATCCATTCTCGACCACAAGCAACCAAGCATCAGCCTGGTCGACTACATCCGTCTTGTCCTCTCCCCAGAACTTCTTTATGTTCAACTTCACAATGTCCAGAATAGTGGCTCTGAGTCGGGGGCAAACTGGTAGAGGCTCTCCATCTATACCTCTGGCTATGTCCTTGAGGGCCAAAGCACTGATGGCCTCAGTCAGCTTCTTCAGCTGCTCCATCCATAGGGCGTAGAGTGTATGGACCACTACAGTTGGCCCAGGGTTTGCGGTGGTATCGGTCTTGGTCTCGTCTTCTCCCACTGATTCCCACTTCCAGGCGTCACCCTCGTCCATGTGGTCAAAAGGAATGGGCTTAGGATCTGAACCTTCCTCTGAAGCTTCCTCAGGTCTCTTCCTCTTCTTCGAGGACTCTTCGCCATGGTCTCTCCTCCTCTTCTTTAAAGTTCTCCTCCTCTTTCGGGGAGGCCTACCCCCAGAAGGGTTCTCATTGGCCTCAAAGGGAACAACTACGGTCTTGAAACGGGTCATGCGGAGGCACACAAGTTAAAATCATTTAACCACAGATTTATAACTTGGAAATATATATACACACTTTAAACTTATATTCAGATCATCTTATTTACATGCATTTTTCTGTTTGGTGGAGGATTCCCTAATTCTTAACACTTATATTCCCAACATATGAGGGGGTGCAAAGAGAAAATCCTAAGCACTTAAATTTTTTTTCTAGAGAAAAGAGATAAAGAAGCGATGAAATGAGATTAGAAGACATGGAGGTATCTTATTTCAAGTCAAGTCCTCTAATTTCGGGCAGGTAGTCACATAGAATCTGAGAATCCTCATAAACTGACTAGTGGGGCGGAGGATAATATTGCCATCCCCCAGATCGTGATCCTTTTCTAGACACCTCATCATCAAAAAATTCTCTAATAACTCCCTTGGGTTCTAAAGAGTTTGTAAAATTTAATAATTATTAGAGATTAAATGGTAAACCATGTCTGATAAAAATTAAGGAAGACCATTGAGCCAGAGCCTCTATCCCAAAACAGGATCAATGGTTTTGTAAATAATAAAAAATAATTATTAAATTCTACCAAAGATTAAGCTTAAAACATGATAAAAAAATTCTTTTCACATACCTTTCAAAAATAGGAATCTGGGACTTCTACCCATGGTAGAGTTCTATCTAACTAAATCCTCCTTTAATATTAACTTTATTCTTCACAAGTTCCACTTTACGATTTGTCCAATTTCAGATATTCCTAAAACGTCGACAAAATTTACGTCAGTCAGTATAAATGAATATACTGGTATGCGGTGACAACTAAAATATCGCACATATATTCTAACAACCTAATCACATCAAATAGTTGTTAACAATGCAAGATTATGTTTTTCAATATGACTTCCCAACTGCTTTTACTCATACTCTGGGATTCCCACTCTTAGGGTTTAGTCTTTGCAAGGGACTTAAGGCTACCTTCTCCATCCTGAGCTTGTTACTTGGGGTTACCTCTTTGGGTGCCCAGTAGTCTTCCCTTTGGGGCTTGACCACCTCTAACCTTCCCTCTAGGGCTAGGTCCCTCATCTTACATCCAGGTATGGTATGTAGGTTTGGGCAAGCCATACATATACTTAAATTGTGATAATCATATTCACTTTAAAGATTGCAGAAATAAAATCATCCAAGCGGTTTATTTCCATGCAATCAATAAAACATCAAAATATGTTGAGAAACTAAAGTGAGTACTCATAATTAACCACATACCTCATTAGGAGATTTCACAAGAAATAAGCACAGTCCAATCCAATCAGGCAATCCAACCAAGCAAGCAAGCCAATCACACAAAAGAATAAAATCCTGAAAAGCATGTACAACCTATTTACTACACACTCATCAAGAACCTACGTAATTGACTTGGAATCACTTTCTAGGGTTTCTAATCCGAATAAGGGTTTCATTAAGGTTCCTTTTGATCTATTTACAACTTTCCTCTTTTATATCCACAAAACCCTAAAATAGTAGTTCTAGGTTCAAAACCCCAATTATTCAATCTTAATCACATTAACACCTTCTTATCATCTATTAGGTTTAGGATCAACCTAGTATCACATTTACACAATGAATCTCGAAATATATATCACTAGAAACCATTAACACCTAGATTAGGGTTTCTAAGCCCATTAATGCATATTAACATATCAAACCCTAAATTAGGCTATTAAGCACATGGATCATCTACTTAGACATCAAAACATCTTTTATTAACAACAAGTTTATATGCTCATAGAACATCCACATTAATCTTCTCAATTTTATAGAACATCAAATTAGGGTTTTTCTCTGTTATAAAGCATTAAGAATAGCAACTTTAGATACTTTTTGAACTATGATCAAATTCAGACTCTAAAATTATTTTTATTGCAATCTACAGAATTTTCTTATCAAACTTCATATATTACATGTCCCCATCCAATTTTCCAATAATTAGTTGTGATTTTTACTAATTAATCTTTTTCTTGCCAATGGGAGTCTGCCACCTCAGTTGGGTCGGCCAATCGGGCCTCACCATCTCAACACGGCTCGCCAGCAAAAACACGTGCTCACGCTAAACCAAATATAGAACGAAAAGAAAAGCATTCCCTTACCTAAACAACGTTGACTCGAGGGTAGGAGGGTAAAAGCCTGCTCGATTGTCTTATACCTTGGCCCTACTCCACGCAGTGAGAGGATGGTCAACTCCTTCATTGACTTCAAGCTCCAAAGCCTCTGTGTGTGAACCAAAGGCACCGACAGCATCGCCTTGGCTTGCTGAACTCGAAGGACTCATCAATTCTGCACTTGCCTCATGCCGTCGTCAGGACGACACTACTCCAGACCTCACTGGAGTTGCTCTAATACGACAACGAAGGTCAAGACGGATTCTTTAATTGGTGATAGCAAACGATTATAGAATCCTTCTGAACTCGTGAGGGCAGTTTTTAGATGTGTTGGTACCGCAGAGTACCCCCCCCCCTCTTATATAGGGTAAGGTCTCGGCTTCCCTGAGATTGGGGACTCCTAGGTTTTATCACGAAACCCAACGAATCCCGGGATGGATGGGTTTGAGAAGGTCTCCCTGAGACATTGGGACTAATCCTAGCTTTGCTCGTCTCCTCTCTAGTGATCAAATCACAGACACAAATCATCCAACCTATTCTCTAGTTTAGGTCTTCTATCGCGACCAGGATTGTGACAGAGTCATTGGATCTCAGATCCAACGGTCCATGTCACGCGGGTTCTTGGAAAATAGAAATCCAATTCTATTACCTGTGTGACATTTAATACGATTAATGGATTATCCATTCACTTTGAGAAAACTTGCAAAAACCATTTCTCTATCCTCGTTTATCCTTTTTCATCCAAATTTTAGGGAAAGCCTTGTATTAGCATTATCTACTCATAACCCAAGTTTGAGTCCTCAAAAGGAAAGAAGTGTTTTCTTCACATGCAAGTTATTATACATTAAAGCATAATTTATTCATATTTTCTCTCTCTTTCACTTGTATCTTCTGTATTTGGATTCCTCATATCACAAGAAACCATGTGAACTTGAAATCCACCCTAATATGAACAAACACTTAGCCATCTAGAGAATTACACACTATTCTTAACATTATCACAATTTCTCTTAGAAATATATTTCTTTTCATCTTTATTCTCTTTTAACCACATTGGGCTTATTATTCAACAAGGCCCACGAAGACATACATGCAAAAGACATTTAGCAAAGAATTCCACACAAAGAACTTAAATCACACAATTTTCATAATCATATATCTTTAATGGAGAAATTACATTTCAACCCAAACATATGAAAATTGAGGTTATAACATCCTCCCCTCCTTATAAGAATTTTGCCCACAAAATTCAGCAATCAAACAAACAAGTCAGAATATGCTTTTTTCGTGTTCGTCTTCAGCTCCCATGTGGCTTCATCCTCTCCATGGTGCTTCCAAAGAACCTTTACCATATCTATATTCTTACATCTGAGTTCCTTCACCTAGGTATCTAGAATCCTCACATGTGACTCAGGATATGTCAGCTTCCCTTGAAGCTCAATAGGTTCAATGCTCAGCACATGGCTCGGATCTTGCACATATCGCTTCAGATTGGACACATGGAAAATATTGTGCATCATACTATACTGAGGGGGTCACGCCAAATGTTATGCCACTTCACCAATCCATTCTAACACTTCAAACAGACCCACGTATCAGGGACTCATCTTCCACCGGGTCATTGGTGTTCATCAGAGCAGTCAGATTTTCAAAAACACATGCTCTTCCATGGTGAACTGCATGTCAATCCACTTCACATCAGCATACAACTTCTATCGATCATGGGCTCTCTTCAGCCTCTACTTGATCAAAGTGACTATGTCTGCATACACTTGGAGCTCATCTGACCTCAACCTGCTCCTCTCACTGACATCATCCCAGTGAAGCGATGATCGACATAGTCTCTCATATAGATCTTCATACGGAGGCATCCCGATACTGTCTTAGTAGTTGTTGTTGTAGGCAAACTCGGCTAAAGTTAAGTACTGCTCCCACAATCCACCTAAACCGAGCACACAAGCTCTCAATAGGTCCTCTAATATCTGAATCGTCCTCTCTGACTGTCCATCAGTCTGGGGGTGAAACTTCAACCTTGTACCTTCTTCCACAACTTGGAAGTGAACTTTGGGAAAAAATGATCGAACTTGGTAGACCATGCAACCATACTACCTCTCTAATATATAGCTCGACTAGGTCTAACACCTTGGCAGTGGTCTTTAAGGCAAGGAAGTTTGCTGACTTGGTAAGGCGATCTACTACAACTCATATCGCATCATGACCTCTCTTGGTCCGGGGTAGACCCATTACAAAATCTATGGTGATATGTTTCCATTTCCACTTTAGAATCTCTATCGACAGTAAAAGTCCGTCGGGTCATTGGTGTTCATCCTTCACCATCTGGTACGTAAGAAAGTTGGCCACATATGTAGCAATGTCTTTCTTCATCCTTGGCTACCAGAAGTACCTCTGAATATCCTTAAACATATTTGTAGTGCCCGGGTGTACCATGTACTTGGAACCATGAGCCTCTTGTAAGATGTGCTCCTTCAAAGGTGAATCTTCAGGAACCCAGATACATTCTCATAGTGGATACCACCATCTACTCCCATGGAGAGATGGGACTGTAGTTTCTCTAACAAGCCCTTCATCTTTCCAAGTTTTGAACTGGTCAACTGAGCAGCCACTAACTTGCTCAACAAATCTGATTTGATCTGGATGTTGGCCAGATATACTCGGTCCTCTAACGGTTGCGGAGTCCACTCCACAAGCTCCTCTAGCTTCCTCCACTGGCTGGATAAAATAGCTACCCACCTGAGTTGTTTCCGACTAAGAGTGTCAATTATGACATTAGCTTTCCCAGGGTGATAGGCGATGGTGAAGTCATAATCCTTCATGTACTCCATCTGCCATCCTTGTCATAGATTCAGATCCCTCTATGTTAGGAGATACCTCATACTCTTATTGTAAGGACCCTGACCTGCGTTTAGGGTTTACCCTGTTTGTTTTGCTTGATCTTGGTGCTTTGGTGCTTGCTAATCACCTTTGGTGGTGATTAGGGTTTAGTTGTGCTTTGATGAGAGTTGGAGGGGCTACTTGCAAATAACCCAAGTTTAGGGTTTTGGGTGCAAGTTTGCCATCTTGTGAGGTGTTTCCCTCTCCTTGCTTCATCTAGGGTTGAGAGGAAGGCTTGGGCTTGTTGTTTGAGTTCTTTGGGCCTCAGTTGAGCTTGTTTGGGCCTTGAGGTGCTTTGTTTTGGCTTGTTTGAGCCTTGTGTCGGCCAAGGCTTGTTTGTGTCGTCCAAGGTGAAGTTTGTGTCGACCTAGAGTAGCTTGTGTCGCCCAACATGGTGGTGTGTTGCCCAGTAGAGCTGATGCATGTGTCGCCCATGTTGCTTGGTCTTGGTTGGTGGACACTTGGTGCATATCTTGGACAAGTGTCTCTTGGTGTGCTAGAGTGTTGGCTTGAACCCTAGGATAAGTGTCCCTTGGGTGGACGACACTTAGCATGGACCTGCCTTGGTTTCTCCTCCCCTTCTTTCTATATAGGTAGCTCTTTCCCTTGCCTTAGCTTCCTTTGCTCTTTTGGTCTCTCCTCCACCTTGAGTGCACGACACTCCTCTCCTTCTTGCTTGTGTTGGCCGATACACCCTCTTGGAGAAGCTTGGTGGATGATATCCCTTGGACCTTGGAGTGCTTCTTCTCCCTTGGAGCTTGGAGCTTAAGGCGGGTTGCATAATTTCTAACCCTAACTCCTTTACCTCTTGTTATAATCTTGTTCTTATGTTAGTAGCTTAGCTTAGTTCCTTGCTTTTGTACCTTTTCTTATGTACCTTTGGTGGTCAATCCTCCTTAGGGTTTAGGGTTTCCTTGTAACCTAGTGTACCTTGTGACCTAGGGTTTGTGCTCCCTTGAGATGGAGGTTGAAGATGACCTAGTATGGGCGATATCCTCCCTTGTTTGGGTGAGTTGGATGACATGGATGTCTTGTGATGGACGTTATGGTGTGAGCTCTTGAGTTGGACGATACCCCTGCCCTTGTGATGGGTGATAGGATGAGTTAGTGTGAGTGCTGGACGATATGGCTATGTTGGACGATATGGACTCTCATGTGTTGGACGGCATGATGACTTTCTTGTGTTAAACGATACTCTATGTTCTTGTGATGGACGATAGGATCATGTATAGCCAGCTGGTTTGGGTCGAACGATAGACTGGTATGAGTGTGTTGGCCGTTATAGCTGTGTTGGGCATGAAGGGTTGGTATCGGACGACAGGGTTGGGTTGTGACGGGCGTCACACCCTTTTTCTTTGGTGTGTGCTGGCCGTTAGGCCTTGAGTTGTTGTTGCACATTTTGTGGGAGTCCTTCTCTCTTTCCTTCTCTCTCTCCTGGTTGTTGAGGGGTTGTGAGCTGGACGATAGCCCTAGCATATCGGGCGTTATGGTTGAGTTGTGGCGGGCGTCACACTTTGAAGTGTGTCGACCGACAAGGTGCCACGGGCGTTGCCCCATGGCACTAACGCGCGACACCCCCCCTATGACGCTATGTCGCGGGGTAGGGTGCAACGCAGCGTTGGTGCAACTCTTGTGCTTGCCGTTGAGAGCTGAGTTTGAGTGAGGGTTAAGATGGGTTTTAGTGAGGGTTATGTGGTTTTCTAATGACGGTCTCATGTGTTATGGAAGTGAACATTTATGCACAATGTTAATGATATCAATAACAATGTTAATGTTGGTAATGATGATGCTAAGTGACAGTTACACTAATGGCTTGCTTAATGACATAACAATAATGTTAATAGTGCTAATGATAACAATGATGTTAATGATAATAATAAGTGATGGTAATAATGGTAGTAATGGTGCTGATGGTAGTATATGATGATGATAAGGAAGGTAGTGGTAATGAGATACATGAAGTAATCCTTATGCTTATTTGTTAATGGTAATAGTAATTGGTAGTTACATTAATGGTTGTTTAATGATAAAGATAATAATGATGATAGTGGATGGTGATAGCAATGACATTGGTAATAATAGTGTTTTCTATGTATTCTCAACATGACATCTTATTTGATGTGAGCATCTTGTTTATTCGTATAACTCTGAAATGAGGATAAGTATAGATATGGTTTGTTAATGATGTGCTTAATACACTTGAACACCAAATAGTGTAAGAATGATAAGTAGAGTACCTTGAATGATATTTCATGATAGTGAGAATATCCCTTATGTTGGAACTATGATTATTGTGTATCCTAACCATGCAGGTAATGATTAGCCATGAAAAGGCTATGAGACATGTGTGATGAGTAACATCACTTTGATAATTATCTATGAGGTTTTATGTATGATGTGTTTGTCCCATGATGATGATGTGAGCCTTGAGAGGTAGTGACAGTACATGATGAGGGATTGAGATCCCATGGTATGTGATGACCCTTGATATGGATCTGGATGGTTGGCAAGAGGCCAAGTGGTAACATGTGATGTGGATCCTTGAGATGGATTAGGTTGATGTGTTTCCATAATTATAACATTATTTACTTTCTGTTATATCTTGCATGTTATACAACTTGATTGAATCTTGCAATCCATCTAAAAGATACTAATTTATCACAGTGAAATATATCATGTAGTATGCCCTGGCCGTAGATCCATCATCGTCAGGACTTGGTGATGGTGAAACAGGTTCTCCTACGGGTTAACCTGGAAGCGCATATTGTTGAATATGTGTAGGTTGCTCCTAGCCTAAAAATGAGGAGGTAAGAGTGTAACTTCGGTTGTAGACTCAGATATGTATATAGAGCATGGTGAACAGGCCCATGGCTCAGGATATGTGATGTGAAGAGCATGAATGTGTTCATGGATCAGAGCACGGTGAACAGGCCCGTGGCTCAATTTTACTAGCGCTGAGGCCCGTGACTTGGTTGGATTTGAACGGTACGGTCCAAATCCTCAGGGCATAATAACACGTAATACAGCCGTTTAGTATTTGCTGCTTAAGATAAACACGAAACATTGATTGAGGCCTTGTTTGTGTAGTTAACCATGTTATATCTTGCAGTTGCTTCTATATTCATTAGGTATGTGATAATATGTCATATCTTGATAATCCGGTTACATGGTAATATACCTTGTTCTGATGATCATGTTACGTAGTGATATATCTTATCTTGTCAGTCATGTTCCATTGAGAGATATCTGGTATATGCTTTGTACAGCTGGTAAGCTTGTCGGTAAGAATAGCTTTGCTTTTTCTAGATTGCTCTTGATTACACCTGTTTCCAGTTATCTGTTGTTATAGTTTATCTTGATGAGGTTCTATAGTTGCAGTGGGGAGTTATGTTTCCCACTAGGACAATTGTTCAATTATCTCACCCCACTGGTTTAACCCCTTTTTAGGTGGTCGAGGTAGACGTGGTCGTGGTCGTGGTGTTGCGGCCGAGCAACTTGAGGAGCAGTAGAAGGCAAGCATTGGATATGCTGCTGTTTTGGATGTTTTGCAGTAGAGTCTAGAGTCATCCCTGTACTCTCAGGTCCTTGGCAGTGTTTTGATGTTGTTTCACGATGAACGATTGATGATGTTTTGTATATCCTGTTGTTGGCTGGATGCGGGCCTTTATGTATATGAACAGGTGGTGAACTCATGTGATGGATGAACAACTATTTCTGTAAGCTGTAGACACATATCAAATCTCGTGTATGTATATATATGACATGTTTCTGTGCAGGATGAGGACTGGAAAGTAATAGTTTCACATTTTATCAGTTTTCCGCAATCGGTTTTAATTAACCCGTGTTTTCATAATCTGTGGTTATGGTGATTTCCGCACCTTTTCGCGTAACACCTCGTTATCTGTGTGATAATGGGATGTGTTGCCACACTTATGGTTAGTGAAGATCTTAAAGGTAGCTCCGTACAGATAGAACCACTAGATATTCAAAGCATGAATGATAATAGCCAACTCTAAATCATGTGTTGGGTAGTTCACCTCATTGGGCTAGAGCTGTCGGGAGGCACATTCAACCACATCCCGATTATGTTCCAACACATAGCCAAGTCCTATTTTCGATGCATCAGTGAAGATCATGAAACCCTCATTGATGGAAGGTAGAGTCAACACTGGAGTTGTGGTCAACTTCTCCTTCAACTCCCAAAAGTGAGCTTCACATATGTCGGACCACACGAACTTCTCATCCTTCCAGGTCAGCTTGGTGAGTGGCAAAGCAGTCTTTGAGAAATCCTTGATGAAGCATTTATAGTATTCGGCCAACCCCAAGAAGTTGTGGCTCTCTGAGGGGTTCTTTGGTGTAGGCCAATCTTGAAGGGGTGATACTTTAGTTGGGTCCAAGGCGATCATTCTTCCAAATATGATGTATCCAAGGAACATGACATGGTCTATCCAAAACTTACACTTCAAGAATTTCCCATAGAACTTCTACTTCCTCAAGATATCAAGGACTCTACCCAGATGGTCACAGTGTTGATCTAGGTCATCAGAATACACCAGGATGTCATCTATGAACACTATGACAAAGGATTCAAGGAAGGGTTAGAACACACTATTCATGAGGTTCATAAAGACACTGGGTGCGTTGGACAAATGACATAACCACAAACTCATATTGGCCATAACGGGTTCAGAAAGCCATCTTAGGTTTGTACTCACTCCTGACTCTCACCTGGTGGTAGCCAGACCTCAAATCAATCTTGGAAAAGAATCGTGTAGATTTGAGCTAGACAAAACTGTCATCTGTCCTGGGTAAGGGATACTTGTTCTTAATGGTAGCCTGATTGATCATTTGATAGTCGATACACATCCTGAGTGATCCATCCTTCTTCTTCACAAAAAGGACTGGTGCTCCCCATAGCGATGTACTAGGTCTAATGAAACCTTTATCTAGAAGTTCTTGTAGTTGTTTCTTCAACTTGAGCAACTCAGCAGGGGCCATCCTGCAGGGTGCCTTAGATATAGGGTTTGTCCCGAGAGCTATCTCTATTGAAAAGTCCACCTCTCTCTTACGGGGAATTCTAGGTAGATAATCTGGAAAAACATCTGCATACTCCTTGTATACCTCTATTTCCTCAAGAGGCTGCACCTTAGGCTCCGGCTCAGTGAATACTGTTAGGAAAGCTTGACAGCCTTTGGATGTCATCTGCTCATCCTTCAAAGCCGACACACATAGGTTGGTGGTCGCATCTCTCCTTCCGTGGATGGTAAAGTTTGGATGACCAGGTTTCCTAATAAGGATCTTATTTTCCCTATAGTCAAACTGTGCTCTATAGGTGTAAAGCCAATCCACACCAATGATCACATCAAAATCAGTCATATTAAGGAGGATGAAGTCAGCAGGAAGCTCATGACTCAGGTACTTAACTGGAAAGATGGGGTTTTTCAAAAGAGACGTATGTATCTGTCCACTCGGGGTTGTGACATCCAAAACATGACCTAAATCCTTGGATGTCCAAACAAAGCATAGTGGACATATTTCTCGAAATGAAAGTATTAGTAGAACTAGAATCAAAAAGAGCTTTTACGTTTTATCCCATGACTTCAAGCATGCCTACATAAGTTCATAAGGTATCGAACTACTACTACTACCACATGATCATACTAAGTTGAAAAGAAAACTCTATGGGTTATTACCCTCTATCAACCGATTAGCATTCACCTGGGCCTCTTCATTGTCGATGGTGAACACTCTTATTTGTCTCTGCTCACCAATAGGTGGACCTCCAACTGGTTCTCTGCCTCCTATTGGGGGTGTTGTTGCCACCGGTTGTGCCGCCACATGACCTGGACCTCTCATATTAGGAAGAGGACAGTTGGTGATGAAGTGTCCCTCTCACTGGCAATGAAAGCACACCTTCTTCTTAAAATGACACTTCCTAGGGTGTGATCGTCCACATGTACAACACTTCTGAAAGCAGCTCTCACCACGTGGCTTTCCTTTGCCTCCATGCTTTCCCTTGGCGTTGTTACACCCTTGTCCTTCCTTGTGGTCGTTCTTCGGTCTAGTAGTTCCTTCAGCGTAGCCCAAGTACCCCTTAGATGGGTTGGCCGCAGGCATCACAGTCTTCTCCATGCTTAGGATGGTGTTGTAGGCCTTGGCAAAGGTTGTCAGCTTACTCACCATAACATGAGGCTTGATGGCAGGGTGTAGACGCTCCAAAAAGTTATGCACCCACCTCTCCTCCGTCATCATGTACTCGAAACGCTCCAGCAGATAAAACTTGTGAGTGTAGTCTGCAACGGAGAGATTGCCTTACATGAGGAAGGTGAACTCCTTCTCTTTCTCCTTCTTGGATGAGGTGGGCATGAACCTGACTGAGAATATGGTTCTGAAATTTGTTCAGGCCATCAGATCTTCATTTAGGTCTTGAATTGTGATGTGGTTCTCCCACCATATCTTAGCTACTCCTTCCAGAAGATGGGTAGCAAACAAGACCTTCTTTCTCGGTTGAACCTCCAGTATGCAGAATCCATTCTCAATCGCAAGTAGCCAAACATTAGCCCGGTCGATGACTTTCGTCTTGTCCTCTCCCCAAAACTTCTCTATGTTCAGCTTCACAAAGTCCAGAATAGTAACTCTGAGTCGGGGACGAACTGGTAGAGGCTCTCTATCTTCACTTCTGGTTGTGTCCTTGACGGCCAAAGCACTGATGGCCTCGGCCAACTTCTTCTACTGCTCCATCCAGAGGGCGTCGGGTGTATGGACCACCACATCTAGCCTAGGGTTTGTGGTGGTGTCGGTCTTGGTCTTGTCTTCTCCCGTTGATTCCCACTTCCGGTCGTCACCCTCATCCATGTGGACGAAATGAATGAGCTTAGGATCCAAACCTTTCTCTGAAGCTTCCTCAGTTCTCTTCCTCTTCTTTGAGGACTCCTCACCACGATCTCTCCTCCTCTTCTTAGAAGATCGCATCATCTTGCGGGGAGGCCTACCCCCAGGAGGGTTCTCATTGGCCTCAAAGGGAACAACTACGGTATTGAAACGGACCATGTTGAGGCACACAAGTTAAAATTGTTTAACCACATATTTATGACTTGAAAATATATATACACGCTTTAAACTTATATCTGTGTCATCTTATTTACATGCATTTTTCTATTTAGTGGAGGATTCATTGATTCTTAACATTAAAATTCCTGACATAGGAGGGGATGGAGAGAGAGAAAATCCTAAACACTTAATTTTTTTCCAGATAAAATAAATAAAGAAGGAATGAAATCATATTAGAAGACTTAGAGGTATCTTATTTCAAGTCAAATCCTCTAATTTCAGTCAGACAGTCACACAGAATCTGGGAGTCATCATAGACCGACTAGTGGGGTGGAGGACAATATTTCCATCCCTCATATCGTGATCTTTTTCTACACACCTCGTCATTAGAAAATCCTCTAATAAATCCCTTGGGTTCTAAAGAGTTTGTAAAATTTAATAATAATTAGAGATTAAATGAAAAACCATGATCTGATACCAATTATAACAAGCCCCCTCCCCGGTAACCCAAATTAAGGAAGACCAGAGAGCCTGAGTCTCTATCCCAAAACATGATCAATGGTTTTGTAAATAATCAAAAATAATTATTAAATTCTACCAAAGACTAAGCTTAAAAACATGATAAAAAATTCTTTTCACATACCTTTCAAAAATAGGAATCTGGGACTTCTACCCATGGTAGAGTTCTATCTAACTAAATCCTCCTTTAATATTAACTTTATTCTTCACAAGTTCTACTTTATTGTTTGTCCAATTTAGAAGTTCCTAAAATGCTGACAAATAAAACGTCGGTCAGTATAAATGAATATACTGGTATGTGGTGACAACCAAAATATTGCACATATATTCTAACAACCTAATCACATCAAATAGTCATTAACAATGCAAGATTACATTTTTCAATATGACTTCCCAACCACTTTTACTCATACTCTGGGATACCCTCTCTTAGGGTTTAGTCCTTACAAGGGACTTAAGGCTACCTTCTCCATCATGAGCTTGGTACCCGGGGTCACCTCTCTGGGTGCCTTATAATCTTCCCTCTGGGGCTTGACCACCTCTGACCTTCCCTCCGGGGCTTGGTCTCTCATCTTACATCCAGAGATGGTATGTAAGTTCGGTCAAACCATACATATACTTAAATTGTGATAACCATATTCACTTTAAAGATTGTAGAAATAAAATCATCCAAGCAGTTTATTTCCATGCAATCGATAAAACATCGAAAAATGTCAAAAAACTAAAGCGAGTACTCATAATTAACCACATACCTGATTAGGAAATTTCATAAGAAATAAGCATAGTCCAACCCAATCAGGCAATCCAACCAAGCAAGCAAGCCAATCACACAAAAGAACATAATATTGAAAAGCATGTACAACCTATTTACTAAACACTCATCAAGAACCTACTTAATTGATTTGGAATCACTTTCTAGGGTTTCTAATCCGAATTAGGATTTCATTAAGGCTCCTTTAGTTCTATTTACAACTTTCTTCTTTAATATCCACAAAATCCTAAAACAACAATGCTTGGTTCAAAACCCTAATTATTCAATCTTAATCACATTAACACCTTCTTACCATCTATTAGGCTTAGGATCAACCTAGTATCACTTTTACACAATGAATCTTGAAATATATATCATTAGAAACCATTAACACCTAGATTAGGGCTTCTAAGCCCATTAATGCATATTAACATATCAAACCCTAAATTAGTCTATTAAGCACATGGATCATCTACTTAGACATCAAAATGTCTTTTATTAACAATAGGTTAATATGCTCATAGAACATCCACATTAATCTTCTTAATTTCATAGAACATCAAATTAGGGTTTTTCTTAGTTATAAAGCATTAAGAATAGCCACTTTAGATACTTTTTGAACTATAATCAGATTCAAGCTCCAAAACTATTTTTATTGCAATCTACATAATTTTCTGATCAAATTTCATATATTATATGTCCCCATCCAATTTATGAATAATTAGTTTTGATTTTTACTCATTAATCTTTTTTTGGCCAATGGGAGCCTGTCACCTCAGTTGGGCCGGCCAATCGAGCCTCGCCAACTCAGCGCGACTCGCCAGTGAAAATGTGCGCTCGCGCTAAACCAAAAATAGAATGAAAATACAAGCATGCTAAACCAAAAATAGAACAAAAAGACAAATGTGCCCTTACCTGAACAATGTCAAATCGAGGGCAGGAGGGTAAAAGCCCACTCGATCATCTTCTACCTCGGCCCGACTCCACACAGTGATAGGATGGTAAACTCCTTTGTTGACTTTGAGCTTGAAAGCCTCTACGCGCGAACCAAAGGCACCAACAGTGTCACTTTGGTTTTCCAAATGCAAAGGATTCGTCTATTCCGCACTTGCCTCACGCCTCCGTCAGGACGACACCACTCCAGACCTTGCCAGAGTTGCTCTGAGATGATAGCGAAGGTCGATATAGATACTTCAATTGGTGACAACAAAATGATCATGGAATCCTTCCGAACTCGCGAGGGCAATTTTTAGATGTGCTGGTATCGCGGAGTACCCCCCCTCTCATATAGGGTAAGGTCTCATCTTCCTGATATTGGGGACTCCTAGGTTTCATCACAAAACCCCATGAATCCCAGGATGGATGGGTTCGGGAAGGTCTCCCAGAGACGTTGGGACTAATCACAGCTCTGCTCGTCTCCTCTCTCACGATCAAATCAAAAATGAAAATCATTCAACATGTTATCCGGTTCAAGTCTTCTATTGCGACCAGGATTGTGACAGAGCTATTGGATCTTAGATCCAATGGTCCATGTGACGCGGGTTCTTGGAAAATAGAAATCCAAATCTATTACCAATGTGTCATTTAATACGATTACTGGATTATCCATTCACTTTGGGAAAACTTGCAAAAATCATATCTCTCTCCCTGTTTATCCCTTTTCATCAAATTTTTAGGGAAAGCCTTGTATTAGCATTTTTTGGTAACTGAGAGAACCCACTCTGGGCGAGCCCGACATGGTAAACTCTCGAGGCATGAGAGGGTGTGGTCCGGTCACCCCCCTCACGTGCCTAATCAGCGTGGATTGCCATTCGCAAAGTTCCTTCGGTGAGGTTTGAACCCGGGTCCTTCATTGGGACTTACCGAGCTCTTACCACCCGGGCTACTATGGCCTTGTATTAGCATTATCTACTCATACCCCAAGTTTGGGTCCAAAACTCAAAAGGAAAGAGGTGTTTTCTTCACATGCAAGTTATTATACATTAAAGCATAGTTTATTCATATTTTCTCTTGCTTTCACTTTTATCTTCTTTATTTGGATTCCTTGTATCACAAGAAACCATGTGAACTTGAAATCCACCCTAATATGAACAAACACTTAGCATTCTAGAGAATTCCATACTATTCTTAACATTATCACAATTTCTCTTATTAACATATTTCTTTTCATCTTTATTCTTTTTTAACAACATTGGGCTTATTATTCAACAAGGTCGATGAAGACATACATGCAAAATACATTTAGCAAAGAAATCCATAGAAAAAACTTAAGTCACACAACTTTTATAATCATATATCTTTAATGGATAAATTACATTTCAACCCAAACCAATGAAAATTGAGGTTATAACAATATATGTCAACATTAACCTATATGGTGGGGTAAGATCGCCTAAAACCTCATCACATTAGGGTTTACTAATCACGATTCTACTATGAAATGTAAATCAACCTTTCATCACCTTAAGAATAACATAGATCAATTCTAGGGTGAACATCTCACCTAGAGGGAAAATATGCAAGGTAAGGGTTCTAATTAGGGAGACAAAATAGAAATAGTTAGATTTCTACTACCATGGGATCTGATACCATGATGTAAGGAGTGGGACCCAGAGGGAATCCACTCCCTGTTAAAACTTGAAGAATAAAACATTTATTCCAAAAACACTCAAAAGGTATGCTGGAGTGGGTATAAAAATTTCAAATCTTAATTAATGGTAATCAAAACAACCAAATGTAGTAGCGGAATATAAAACATGATTATATTCAATTCTTTAGAGAAGTACATCATCATCTCCTATAAAGAGGCGAGATCACCTCGTGGCTAAAATTTAAAGGAAATACAAAAAATCCACTTTTACTCAAGAAAAATAGACATTGTGGAATGAATGTATAATAATCCAAGTAAATAAGCATGTTTTAGATACATATAAAATGTCAATAGCAGCGGAAAGAAACTAAGTTATTACATTGCTTTTTTGAACTATTGTTCACTACATGAGTTTCTTTGAAAAGGAAAAATTGAAAAGAAACTATAGGATCTAGCAATAAGCTACCTAGTCATCTTTGATTACAAAACTTGAATCTACTACTCTTGAACTTGGTGACCTTAGCCTTGTTCAACACCTTAATCTAGCCCTGGTTGGTTGGGAAAGCACCTAGCAAAAGGGAAAGAAAGCAAGGTATGTGTCAGAGAAAATGAACAAGGACAAATGATAAGAAAACTAAATGGAAATAAAGGCTAAGATTTCATCATAAGGTGAAGATGGTTAAAAGTATGAGGTATAAGAAAAATAGATGCTTACCATAATAAAAGTAGTAAAAATATTTGCATGCATGATTAATATTGACTACGTAAACTATGTAGAGTTGAGGCACCTACCTAACCTCAACCAATAGGTGAGGGAGAGTAACGCATTCCAATCACCTACAAATATTCTATATTGAGGAGAGTAACACATTCCCCTAGGCAAATTTACACATGCCATGTCTATGGGTGGTTGTACAAAAGTACCACCACACTAGTTAAATAGTCTAATAAAATCAACATGCTAAGAAATATGACAAGTATAAGCATCAAGTAAATATAAACATGGAAGTGGGGTACAAGACCCAAGAAATAAATAATGAAACTGATTTTGAGGCAAATATAGAAACAAAATTATCAAAAGAGAAATTAGGGTTTCATAGAAGCCTCATTAGGGAAATTAGGTTAAGGTTTGCAATTATTCCCAACATAGGTGTAAGGAAAGCACTTAGCTTTCTTTATGAGATCCAATTACTTCTCCTTTACTACTTTAATTGATTCTAAAGCCCACTTTCCTATTTCTAATGTATAACCATGAATTAGGGTTTACACATGTATAAAGGTAAGGAACCCTAACTTTTGGACTTTTCGAACAAAACTTCAATTTTGATTCTAAAATTATCACCATTGATCATATTAGGTTCTCCTGATTAAGAAAACATATATTTTTGTCTATTTTGGAGTTGTGAGGTTTAAAGTGAATTTTTGGTGATTTTTATAAATACCTTTCGATAAAACTCAAAACCAAGCCCTGAAAACTTTTTTATTAGAAAGCTTACATGATTCTAAATCCAAAACATATTTTCTTTCAATTTTTGGTCAAAGGAATAAAAAAGATATAATTTTTTGAATACTGACCAATGAGAGGGTGACACCTCAGCAAAACAAGGCGGGAGATAGGAAGAGAGAGTGGGTGGGCCGCGCTGAGTTGACCCAATAGCCATTATCCAGCTAACCTGGTCCCATGGCGCGTCACAATACAACTAAAACAAAACAAAAGGCGCTAATGCCCTTGCGCGAGAACAAAGAGAATCAAAGGGAAAAAACGGGGGCAATAGGGCCTTTAAACCCGGGAGATTGTCTCCCTTAGTAGCTCACGCCATTTCTGGTGCTCGAGCTTACTGTGAGACCCACGATTTTGGGCAAAACGGAGATAGGCAATTGCTCGATAATGCGAGAACATGAAAATGAAAAACTGAAGTTGGCGAACTCACCTGCCAACTGGATTGAACACCAGCACCGCAATGTGCCCGTGAGAGGTGCCGCGAGGTGTGGAGTCCAACTCAATCATCGGTAGCAAAACACACGAGTTTGTGAGCAATTGAGCGAAGTAGATGATTGCAAAGATGCCAGGGATGGTCAGAGTATGGATATTTATAGGTGAATATGAGAGAAACAGAGGGGAGGGTGGTCGCTGCGATGGCTTGGAGCACACGTTTTGGGGGTTTTGTGAATATTTGTCAAATCAAAGAAAATAAAGGATCAAACTGGGTGGAATCCTATTTGGAAACTAATGGTGAAGAAATCACACGATTTCATTGAGAAATGATCGAGAAAACCCCCAAAAATTGGGCCCTATGGTCGGGTAATGTTCCGTGTGAACGCAAGGTAGGAGATGATCGAGAATCGTCTGATCGCAAATCTGACGGCTAGCATTGCATGCGCATCTGATACATGTGTGACATTTAATGTCATTCCAAATCTTATTCGGAATAAAGTGATTTATTTTGATTATTTGACTTTTTCTCTCTCCTCTTTTGAAGGTGCAAACAAATCTCAAATTAAGTGAAATTCGACACCCATCCTATTTTTGATATGATGAATCCAAATATACAATTAGATTTCCCATTTGAGAACATTTGACATGTTAAATAAATCAAAACTTATTTTCTCTTTTCTCCTTTATTAATGGTTATGAGATTCTCCAAATTTGCTGAAACTTCACCCACAAGTCACATTAAGTGCCTTGGATATGAATTTGCCATCAATTTTATAAGTTGTAGTTATTTCTAATTTATTTAATATTTTGAAGATTCTACACACTTTCTCTCTCCTAATTTTATCTTTTAATCAAATATTCTCCAAATTGAGTGAAAATTCACCCAAAGGCATATTTTAATGTGTAGATCATGAATTTAGCATCAATGTTAATTTTTTCGTCATTAAAGATTTTATTTTGCATTTTTAGGTTACCTCGTATTTTCCCTTTTAATTAATATAATTATAATTGGTAATAATTACCAATTTTCCAAAAGCGGTGAAACTTATCACCCGAGAAAACTTGTACTCAAAGGAAATAAATTTGGATTTAGAATTATCTTTTGAGTTCTACTTTATGATTATTAGGGAATTTACTCTTATAATCACTTCATGGGAAAATTAATTCATTTAATGTCACATTATCTTAATTTTAGGATTTTCTTTTCTTTTTCCCTCACAAAAATCATAAAATCTTCTAGATCAAATTTTATCTTATCCTTATCCTTCTTAAGTGGACATGTTGCAAATTTAGGCCATTAGTAAACTTTCACTGAGGTATTTGTGTTTGACTCCTTACAAAGTAAAATATTGGGAACAAATGTACACCAAAACTTTATAATTTCCACTAATTCAACATCAAGGACATAAAGGAAAGAAAAGCTTAGAAAAAGGCTTAAACTAGATTATACATGGATTTCAGTTCGTTACATCTCCCATATAGGCTTACATAGAAGGTACAACATAATGATCTAGTAGAGGGAAATATAAACCATATCAAGATTGTCTCCAAGCTTCAAATCCTTAAGCTAAGTCCATGTTAACTGTCATGTTCTCCTTGACCTACGCCTGGGGTTGGGATCATACCCTAACAAGAGGAGAAAAATAGATGACATCACTAAAAAGTTGCTATGTGCATACTAAAATAAAATTGAGCAATATAATGAAATAAATAATGTCAAATAAAAGGCTTCCCATAGAACAAGTAAAGTACTACCCAAGAGGGCATAAAAGAAATGAATAACAATAAAAAAGATAAAGAAGAGAAAAGTACAAGACATCCATGTGTTTCACCCATGGAAATACTAGACAATATAAACATGTAGGTAGGAAATAACACATCTACCAAAAATAATGTGGTGTGAGTGGGAACTGTATACATCCGCTCTAAATATTGATTGGGTAGGAACTGTATACATCCGTCCTGAGTAGGAAATACAAATCTACTCAAAAGGATTCTAGGCGTAAGCTAGAGCACATACATTGACAAAGTGTTGAAGAGGTTCAACATGAAGAACTCAAAGAGAGGAAACTTTCCCATGACCCATGGTGTTAGTATCTCTAGAGTTCAATGTCCTAGTTCTTGTAAAGAATGGGAGAACATGAGTAAGGTTCCATATGCATCAACAATTGGGTCTATCATGTACAAAATGTTATGTACTATGTACTCATCCTTATGTCTCATATGCCTTGAATATGACTAGCAGGTATCGGTCAGATCCCAGTGAAAGTCGCTCAACTGTAGTAAAGAATATTGTTAAGTACTTGAAAAGATCTAAGGATCATTTCCTTGTTTATGGCGGTGCGTAAGAGCTAGTGGTAAAAGGTTATATTGATGCTAGATTTCAAACTGACAAAGATGACTATAGATCACAATCTAGATTTTTGTTTTTCCTTAACAATTGAGCTATGAGCTGGATGCAGCAAAGGAAGTTGTCCGGATCAATAAGTTCATCACTAAACTTGGGGTGGTTCCAAGAGTTAGCAATGTAGTAGAGTTGTATAGTGATAACAATGGAGATATTGCAAAAGCTAAGAACCCAGATTACATTGACGTTCCAAGCACATACTATGGTGGTTCCACCTCATACAAGAGATCA
The DNA here is from genome assembly GCA_963693085.1 of Alisma plantago-aquatica. NCBI lineage: Eukaryota > Viridiplantae > Streptophyta > Magnoliopsida > Alismatales > Alismataceae > Alisma > Alisma plantago-aquatica. The sequence continues at coordinate 684,015,924 of OY856415.1, read as the reverse complement.
TACTGTGGGGAATGTGAAGATTTACAGAGTGCCAACTGAAGCAATGTTGTTCACCCATTTATAAAAGAACTTTCACAACATAAGCATGATGGACATGTAAGGTCACATGGGATCAAGTTCATGGGTGATTGGCTCTAAGTGCAAGTGAGATTCTTTTGGTATATATGCCCAAAGAGCCAATCATATGATGATTCTAAAGGCATATCTTGTAAATGATTTGATTAATAATAAAGGTAATTTTGTTTATATGTTTGTTAAAATATGAGATGGTGATATAACATGATAGATGTTTAAAGAATGATACTGCTCAATGATATATGTCTTTAGGTTGAGGACCTGAATAATGAGATTATACATGATAAGAGTATTTACATTCACGATTATGTCCCTATTCAGACATTATTATATAAGCTAATAGACAACAACAATACATAAGACTAGAGTGTGTGTAGGTTGATGACAAAGTTTCATTACTCATGATATGTGATATCAATCCAAACACATATGTACTTGTTAGAGAATAGTATACCAGATAGACCTACCCTGAGAAGTGATACATGGAGTGCAGTCATAATCACATCTCAATGTGATAGTGGGGATTGTGATTCTTAGACATGAAGTCACTACACTCATCACATGTCATTTGATGTGTTTTAACGTCATCCAACTTGACCTTAAATAAAGGTTACCATAAAGGTGATAATTGGGTACATTGTGACACACGAGGATTGATTATGAGTGATGTATATGAGATTTATCCCTCCGATTGGAGTTGATATCATGGCCATTTGATAAGTGGAACTGATAAAATGTATGGACATACTCATGTGAGTCAATATTTTATATTGAGCTCATATGCATCTCTACAGTCTGCTCTAGTTCAAGGAACATGGATTGAATGATTAAGATGATGATGTTTCCATGCATTGATTTCAATATGGATCTCTCAGACATAGGAATTATACAATCATAGTAACACTGGTCATCTGATCTAGGTTGGAGTTGTTCTTCAACTTTCCAATTACTTGGGTAGCATTGATGTGTTTCTAGATACCACTCATTGTATGTGATGTCATAAATTAGTTATGGACGTTCACTGCCAATGTGATTTGGGACCTATAGGATCACACACATAGGATGAACCTCGAATAGGAGTTTACTCATGAATAAGGTTTGACTTGATTACTAAAGTGTTTAGGTAATCAATTTAAACAACATTGGTTGGCAATTGATTGACTGGGAATCTGAGTCGACTGACTCAGGTGTTGAGTCAATCGACTCAAATGTCGAGTCGGTCAATTGAGAATTCTAGTCGACCTACTGCATGATCGGTAAGACTGGATCAAGGTTTGATGTTAACATCATATTGTGCATTGATCATTGCATTGAAAGCTAATATGTTTGCGAATAGGACAATATTCCAATTGGTTGACTGGATGTTCCAGTTGATCGACTAGGATACTGGTGCACCAAGCTAGAGGTGCACATACTAACCAATTAAGTTTGATTAGATGCTCCCCATGGAACTCTACTTCAAGGAACATGGATTGAATGATTAAGATGATGATGTTTCCATGCATTGATTTCAATATGGATCTCTCAGACATAGGAATTATACAATCATAGTAACACTGATCATCTGATCTAGGTTGGAGTTGTTCTTCAACTTTCCAATTACTTGGGTAGCATTGATGTGTTTCTAGATACCACTCATTGTATGTGATGTCATAAATTAGTCTGGACGTTCACTGCCAATGTGATTTGGGACCTATAGGATCACACGCATAGGATGAACCTCGAATAGGAGTTTACTCATGAATAAGGTTTGACTTGATTACTAAAGTGTTTAGGTAATCAATTTAAACAACATTGGATGGCAATTGATTGACTGGGAATCTGAGTCGACTGACTCAGGTGTTGAGTCAATCGACTCAAATGTCGAGTCGATCAATTGAGAATTCTAGTCGACCTACTGCATGATCGGTAAGACTGGATCAAGGTTTGATGTTAACATCATATTGTGCATTGATCATTGCATTGAAAGCTAATATTTTGCGAATAGGACAATATTCCAACCGGTTGACTGTATGTTCCAGTTGATCGACTAGGATACTGGTGCACCAAGCTAGAGGTGCACATACTAAACAATTAAGTTTGATTAGATGCTCCCCATGGAAATCGAACACACTTGGGATCTTTTAATATTTGTAAAAACCCTAAAAGGACTCAGTCACAATACTAAATAGGTCACCCGCAAGCGCACAAGATAATATTGTAGTAAAGATGAGAGGCAAGTATAGGGGTCGATCCTTAGGGATAGAGGGGGCACTAGAGATAGGGTTGTGTTGGCTATGTTCCTAAAGTGGAGATTAGGGTTAAGGGTTGATTGTTTGGTTTTGATTTGATTACACTAAACAAGTAGGCAAGTAAAGGCAATATGAAAGCTAGATTACCAAACATCCTAGATTATTCTAAGCAAGTTAGGTCTATGAGACTAGATGAAGCAATCAACTAAAAAAGAGAAAGATGATATAGACTACTTTAGAATGGCAATTAGCAACTAAGAACTAAGCTAAATACTAGAGCAAGCAAGAATCTAGGTTAACCCTAATTAACAAGACTAAGTAATTGACTACAGGCAATAAAGGAAATCCAGCTAAACTAGCATTAACAATCTAATATGACAAGTTAGGTTTTAAGCAATGGATTGGATAGGTGGGCCGTTTGGGAATGCAACTTGAAATTAGTTGGGGGAAAGTCAACATAGCATGCAAATCTCACATTTCAATCTAGATTACCAAACCAAACAAAAAGGAAAGTGCTATTAGAATATACCCTATACTACTAGTTGGAGAACTAGGGCTAGGTGTAATTCTAGTAGGACTTGGCAAGTCTAGGTTTCTAGGGTAAGTGGTATTAGGGCAATTGAGAGCCAAGGGTAGGAATGGGAGTAGAGATGAGGGTGTTTCACCTCATGTTACTTGCCATCTAGTCTTTAGGAAACTCTAAGCAATTGCACTAATCACACTTACACTAGCTACTTAGATCTCACACTCACTTGTAGAAGAAGGGAGATGTATGTAGGAGAAAAGGGGGCTAGCTAGGGATCCACTAATTAGACCTAGGAGCCATTCCTAAGACTGCCACACACATTCCAATTTCCCTTAGAAGCTAAGTGTCATCAAGCATCACAAACAAGAAATTTATGATTAAAAGCACAAACCACATGCAAGATAATGGGAAATGAGATAGAAGCAAGAGGCAATCATCATAGAATGAAATTATGTTCATTACAAGTTAATTCCCCCCAACATGGTATTAAAGTCACATTTTAACCCCAAACAACCCACCACTAGGGGCTTAGCTAGACATACTCAAAGAAAAGATAAAATAAATGAGAAGAAGGGGATAGGACTCCATGGAACTCGAATATATCCTTATACTTCACCTCCTAACTACTGTAGGGTGACCTCCCTCCTCCAAGGTGGATGATGGGCATAAAAATGAAGGGGAGTATAGTAGAAAACCTAGAAAACTAGGTTTCTATAGTGGAAATGAGGTGGAAATGGTGGGTGGAGAGCATAAAAGCAAGGGGAGTGCAATGAATGCTCTAGAGTGGGTGGAGAGGAGTAATGGAAGCTGCCCTAGGTGGTGGTGGAAGCACTAGGGTAAGTAAGGACATTGTTGAAAAAATAGTGCAGAAAATGCTAGGGTTTAGGTGGTAGCACGACCATGGTGGGTAAGGGTAGGAACAACCGTCGTGGTGTGGAACGATCATTCTAAGAAAGTGGAAAAATCACAGGTTGAGGTGGTAATATGGAGGCTGGTAGCACGATCGTGTTGGGCAACATGGCCGTGGTGGAGGCTAGGTAGAACGCCCGTGTTGGGTAACACGACCGTGGTGAGTAAGTTGGAGGTGAGGTCGTTCCCTTCAGCTCGCCCATTTTGACTTCTGGCAGCACAGTCGTGCTGGGCAACACGGTTGTTTTGGGGGCTTCATAGCACGACTGTGCTGGTTAGCACAGCCGTGGTGGCGATGTTGTTGTAGCTTTGCAATTTTGGGATTTTCTCTGTAACTTTGACATTGGCCAACACAACCATTCCTTGGCACCACAGTCATGCTGGGATCTTCAATAGAAAATTTGACTTGAATCTTCATGATCAATGGACTTCTTTTCTTGATGTCGACCCTTTGCCATTAAGGATAGGTTGAGGGGGCTTTTGGGTCTTCTTTGGACCCCTACATGAGTGGAGGGCTCCTAGAACTCCTTCATTCTCTCTCATATATCCAAAGGATGGTCCAAATACCTAAAAAGTATGCAAAGAACATCCATAAGTGTATTTGACAATAATATGCAAATTGGGGAATTTAACTTACATTATACTATGTTTAGATGTGATTGAGGTACAAAAAGACACAAGTTGAAGCCCTAAAATAGGTTTGCATTAGCACCCCAAACTTAAAACATACTTGTCCTCAAGTATGCTCCAACTCAATTTCTCTCTTCAATTTTCTTTCAATAAACAAGAATGACAATTGCATTGCAAAAGATGATTATTGACTAAATGGTCTTAGAAGTGACTAAGTGCATGTGTTACACCTCTCTCCTCTCTAAGTTCTCAAATCAATCATGAAATGAGCAGTGAGCATACAAACTTCAAATATAGAGCACAGAATACACAAGCTTTTCATATGTCCTTCATGGAATTCTGGGTAAATTGTTTCATGCTAGTGTTAATCAAAGATGACTAAGAGTGTTGTTTCACTGTCATGCATTCAATCTTATGCTTCAAACCACACCAAATGACCCACATGGCTGTAGAAAGGGTAAAGTGAGCTAGGTTTGATGTTTTCTAGATCCATGGGTATGCAAATGGAAGAAAGGATTGCAGTAAGATTTTGGAGTGCTTTTACACACTCATCTTTTCTTTATTTAGATGCTCTTAAACATGAGCATCCTTTTTTTTTCTTTTGCCCTTGGTGTAGGTAGGGAATATGGTCAATAGAGTGAAATGGGGAGATGTAGATATGGCCACCCAAAACTTTTGGAGGTGGCCAAGGCTAGATATGTGCACTAAGGAATCCTTTCAATAGGCGGAGAGGTATGAAGATGGTGAAAGAAGAGTCAGGTCAAAGAGGGGTCATTAGTGTAGTCCTCAAATTAAGATCTCCTGCATCAAAACTAATCCAACACTTCATCAAATGATATCACACCACATGAGTGAACAACATGAGATTCACATTTATATCATGTGATTCCATAGGCTATAAGCGTTCATAGCTTGCTCAATTCACAATTCAATCAAAACATTCACAAACTTGAGAGAGGTGATGCACATGTAAAAAGTCAACAATTGAGACCATAAAGCAATAAACTCTAGGAAAACAACATGCATTTGTCAAAGACCAACATTTTCATTTCAAATAGTGGAGATTAAGTTAAAACATGCTTTTAGGCAAGAACATTAAAGTTTGGGCAAAATTGGCCAAAATGGTGCTAATTTGCACCCAATCACATCTAAACCTACATTTTGGGAAATTAAAACATAAGTAGCAAATCCTAGTTAAAATACACAAAAATTACCAAAAGCTACATGAGAATGCAATGCATGACATGGAGGAGAATAAAGAGAAAAATTTTGGAAAAATTATGGGAAAATGCATAAAATTGAAGTACATACATGCATGAATGCAAAAAAGGAAATCTATACTAAAAAGAGAAAAATCAAACAAATAGAGATCAAGTGAGACAAACATCAACAAAATAAGCTAAGAAATAGGGCATATCGCCCTACCACCCCAAACTTTTGAATCATGATGTCCTTAGCATGTAACTAAAGCTTAGGAATGATAGGGTAGACGTCACTGCTCTGGAGGTGTGGGATCCTATGGTGGGCCGGCCTGTGGGGTTGGATGCTAGTAATAGTGGCCCTAGTAGTCCACATGTGGAGGCGGGTATGTCTCCTGGTAACTAGATAGTCCTCCCCAGAAATCCTCCCCCCATTAGGGGTTCCTCTGTACTTGCGCATGATGATACTGATACATGTGGTTGATCTGATGATGCATATATTTCTGATCTAACCAAATGGCCTGTTGTGTCTACTGAATTGCCTCCAAATGTGCATGAATGGCTGACATGTCGTATGTATTTGTTGGAGGGGGTTGTGCATCAAAGTACTCATGCCTTAGTATTGTGCGATGTGGCGGCTCTGGCACATTTATCTCTCCTACACCCTCTGGTAACTCTACTGTCACGTCTCTGTAGTCCTCTCTAGGGGATGTGCCTTCCCAACTAGAAATCTGTGTTGACAGATTTTCCAAAGGCCTGATATCCTCAAGAAGAATAGAAGAATAGTAAGGTATCTCTAGAGTGAGGCTAGGGTACCCATGGTTCATGTTGTAAATGATCATCTTGTCTCTTATGGAAATCATCTGAGACCTTGCAAGATAGTTCAAATCAATCAATTGGCCCCTTCTGCCTTTGTGAAGTTCTAGAGATCACAATCAAGCACTTTTGCTATGGTAGTCACAATCCCTCCCATTATGAAGGGGATCTTGGTCTTGGAGGGAATTTATTTTAAATGATCAGTCACCATCATCCCCATATTCACATAACCACGAATCACCATTATTGACATCAAAAACAAGTCTTTTTGAGAACAACAACCTTGGTTGTCGTACCAGTCAAAAATGGAGTTGGAAGGACTTTCTGAATATATCTCAAAGCGGGGTTGAAGATCTTGCTAGTTTTTTACGTTCCCGCTTCAAAGGAGCTTTCTTCAGTGAATGTTTCCCACATCTTGGCATAGTTGCATTTCCCATTTTTTTCAAACCTCCCCCATCAAACTTTTGGGCAATCTCTGGTGTTGGAGAAAAAATCGTATTGAGGTTGGAAGCCTTTAGTACATGAGTGGAGTCAATGAGCCTAAAATGAATTCCATCTTCCCCTTAATATTGCACCTTCTCTAGAGACCCAAAGAACTCATGAGTCGTCTCCAAGTATGTTTCTTCCATAGTGGTTAGCAATTTGTTCAATCCACATGATTCTAAGAAATATTTGGCGATAACATGCATCCCCATGGCTTGCATGGTGTTGGGGGAAAGCATACCTTGTGGGAATCACACTCCTAGTAGTACCCTTGGGGTGAAGGGGCCTTGTGAACACTCTCCTTGGTGTGCCTCTCCCATATGCCAATTCCTCAAGCTGTTTCCCAACCCACTTCATCCTGTCCTCCTCCAGCTTGGACAAAAAGTCCACTGGCTCATCTTCCATTTCCCCACTCTCGGTGTCATCTACCTCCTCCTCCTCATATGTGTGGGACCCTAAACTCATGTACAAGTTCAAGGGCACCATCTGAACTGGTGCATCTTCGGCTTCTTCTTCAATCACCAATCGACACCTAATGGGCTGTTGAGCAGTGTGGGGTTGTGACGATGAAGTAGAGCATCTTGCCAGAGTCGGGCATGGAGGTCGTTGTGAAGATGAGGCATCAATAGACTTCATGACCCTCCTCTCTCGAGCTGATGCATCAATGTCCACCAAATCGATGATGTTCTCCATCTCTTCTTATTCCTCCTCATCCTCCTCATTGGGTTTTTGTAGCTTGGATATGATGTGTGGCCGCTGGAGGAGGACCGGTGTAAGGAGGCACTCATCGATGCCGACCATCAGAGGGCTTGAAAAATCAAATTAGATGGTGACGACACACTGTGAGATGGTGGTGTGACATTGGAGACCCACTTGGTGCGACTTTTGCCTCTAGTGAGGATGTTCATGGTGTTCTCCACCCCCTTCTTGATTTCTTTGCCCGTTCTCTTCATCTTTGCAAGGATTTTTTTGGTGGAAATCAAACAAGAACAACAAAAAACTTGCTTTTGGGCTGTAGGGGTAGAATCTCCTTGGAAATGGAGAAATAGATGGTAATGGAGGGTGGAAAACAAAGCTTGAGACTGGGGAAGGTGATTGGAGGCCAAAGGGAACTCAAATATGGAGTTTGGGAGCAAGAGGAGGTGATTTGGGGGTGAATGGAGCTCGCCCTAGTTGCTCTCCGCATGGAACGACCGTTCTGGGTCGAAAAAATAAAAGTTGGGTCATGCTGGCTATGGCAAAATCGAATAACTTAAGTACTGGGCCCAGGCCAACACGACTGTGTTGGCCAGCACGATCGTACTGCCCGTGCCCACAACTTGAGTTTTCTATGTTGAAATGCAACTTGCCAGCACGACTGTTCCATGCTAGCACAGCCGTCAGCCGTGCTGGGTCCTCCAAGTTCAAAAATTTCCCAAAATCATCAAATCATCCCATCATTCATACTCCAATCATTTTAATCGACCCACTTGATGTTGTATCAATCATTTTACTCTGAAATGTACCTCATTTCTCAACTTTCACCTGTCTCACCTGTCAAATCATCAAAACTAAAACAAAACTACCAAGCACAAGTGTTCATGTGTTTGCTCTTAGAATCATGTAAAGAAAAGTAAAAGTATCAAAAAGTGAAGGTTGGGTGAAAAAGTTCCCAAACCTAGGTGGATCGCCTCCCACTAGCGCTAAATTTTACACCTTCACTTGCGCTTATTGATTCTTGAACTTGATCATCCTCACAGAATTTTCAAAGCATCTTTGAAGTAGATATCCCTATAATGTACATTCAAGCACATATCTTCATCAAGATGGTGTTCCTCAACTAGCATCACAATATCAAAACTTTAGTTGGCTTTGTCTGGACCTACTTCCACAACTACTTTCATCCTTTGACCATTCATAGTAAATTCTTTTGCCCCTTCTTTATCACAGATTAACACAGCCCTAGATGGATATACCTTTGTGATTAGATAAGGTCCTTACCATCTAGATATGGGGAAAAACTTCATCTTTGAGTTATATAGCCATACCCATTTTTCAGGCTCAAAGCTCTTCTTCTTAACCAACTTATCATGAAGAAATTTTGTTCTTTCCTTGTAGCTCTTGGACAACTCATAGACTTCATGCCTCATTTCCACAAGTTCATGAAGCTGCAACTTTCTTTTCAAACTAGCTGTGTTTCCATCCATATCCATGACTTTCAAAGGCCACAATTCCTTATGTTTTATTTCAACCGGTAGATGGTAGCTTTTTCCATAAACAATCTTGAACGGTGTGGTGCCAATCGGGGCTTTATATGCAGTCCTATATGCCCAAAAAGCCTCATTAAGACATAATGATAAATCCTTGTGGTTCAGTCTCACTGTCTTCTCTAGAATGAGCTTAATCTCCCGATTGACTAACTCAACTTGACCACTTGTTTGGGGGTGGTAAGTAGTAGCCACATGATGATTCACTCTATGTCTTTTAAGCAAGCTTTCAAAAGTTTGATGGATGAAGTGACTTCCCCCATCATTAATCATGGCTCTTGGCACACCAAAATGGCTGAAGATATTTGATTTCAAAAAAGCACACACCACTTTGTGATCATTGGTTCTAGTTGCAATAGCCTCAATCCACTTCGACACATAATCCATGACAACCAAAATGTAGACATATCCAAAGGAGGGAGGAAAAGGACCCATGAAATCAATTCCCCAAACATCAAACACCTCCACCACAAGGATGGGTGATAGAGGCGTCATGTCCCTCTTTGAGATACTGCCTACCTTTTCCCACTTCAAACAACATTTGCAAAAAATCATGAGCATCCTTGAATGATGTGGGTCGATAAAATCTACTTTGTAGAACCTTAGCATCTATGCGTTTCCCACCAAAATGACCTCCACATACTCAGGAATGGCACATAGATAGAATTTCTTGCTGCTCCATCTCTGGGACACATCTCCTAATGAGTTGGTTGGGGCAATATTTGAAAAGATGAGGATCATCCCAAACATAATTTTTGACCATAGAAAATAGTCTTTTGCTCTCCTCCCTTGTCCATGTGTTTGGTATCCTTCCACTAGCTAAGAAGTTAGCTATATGTTTATACCATGGCTTTTGAGTGGATGAGAGTAGGAAGAGTTATTCATGAAACATTGTTTCTTTAATTCGGTCTCTATCATCAAAGGGTGCTTCAATTCAGAAGAGATGGTCGGCGACAGAATTTTCCACTCCCTTCTTGTCCATAATCTCAATATCAATTTTTTGAAGTAACAAAATCCACCAGATCAACTTTGGCTTTGAGCCTTTCTTCACCATGAGATACTTCAATGCAGCATGGTCCGTGTATATCACTACTTTATTTTTCAAAATATATGATTGGAACTTGTCAAGAGAAAAGATCACCACAAGCAACTCTTTTTCTATAGTTGTGTAGTTCCTTTGTTCTTTGTCTAGAGTCTTACTAGCATAATAGATGACGTGCGAAATCTGATCAACTCTTTGGCCCAGCACATCCCCCACTACCATGTCTGATGCATTAGTCATGATCTCAACAGCAAAGCGAAATTTGGGGGCTGCATTATATGAGAAAAAATGAGCTTTTGCTTCAAGTGGTTGAAGACTTCAACACACTTGTCATCAAAGTGGAATTCAACATCTTTTTCTAGCAAATGACAGAGAGGTCTTGAGATTTTGCTAAATTCCTTCATGAAATGATTATAGAAGCTTGCATGTCCCAAGAAAGACTGGACATGTCTTATGGTAGAAGGAATGGAAAGAGTGTAAATGATGCCCACCTTGGCCCTATCAACTTTAATACCATATTTTGAAGCCCAGTGATCCAGAATGATGCCTTCGGGCACCATAAAGTGGCTCTTTTCACAAGATAGTATGAGGCGAACCTTGACGCACCTCTCAAGAACGACAACTAATTAGAACATACACTCATAAAAGGTCTTACAAAAAATGGAAAAATCATCCATGAATACTTCAAGTGACGAATCGAGCATGTCGGAGAAGATGGATGTCACATGTCTCTGGAAAGTGGAAGGGGCATTACACAGCCCAAATGGCATTCTCCTATAAGCAAAAGTACCACTAGGGCAAGTGAATGTCGTCTTTTCTTGATCTGTAGGATGAACAAAAATATGGAAATACTCAGATTATCCATCAAGAAAGCAATAGAAACTCTGCCCTGCCAACCTCTCTAAAATATGATCAAGAAATGGAAGAGGATAGTGGTCCTTCTTGGTCTTCTCATTGAGCTTTCTATAGTCTACACACATCCTACATTTGGATTGTTCTCTAACATGCATCATCTCACCATCAACATTCACTTCCGTTGTGATCCCACCCTTTTTTGGTACAACTTAGATGGGACTCATCCATGTGCTATCATAAATCAGATAAATAATTCTAGCATCTAATAATTTCACAACCTCTTGGGTCACAACTTCCTTCAGTTTTGGGTTCAGCCGCCTTTGTATTTGGTGGGTTGGTCTAGCATCATCCTCCAGATAAATCCTATGCACACAAATGGAGGGGTCAATACCCCTCAAATTAGCAATGGACCATTCAATGGCCCGAATGTTCTTCTTTAGGACTTTCATCAATTCATCTTCTTGCTCCGGAGAGAGAATATAAGAAATGATCACTAGGAGGGTATCATTAGATCCTAGGAATGCATACTTAAACCCTTTAGGGAGTGACTTGATTTCAAGAATTGGAGGTTCTTCAAGAGAATTCTTCAATGGCTCTGAAATGGATGGGAGGTATGCACTTGCAGCCACAAGGGCTAGCTTATTTACTTCATCATCTTCTTCATCATCATTGGGGAATTAAACAATGGGCTCTAAACCTCTACCTTGAGTGGTAGTCTGAATCCACACAGGTAGGCACTCCTCTATAATCTCATAAAGGAATTCAACAAGATAACAATCCTCTTCTGTGGCACCTATCACTTCGGCTTTAGTAGAAGACTTGAAGATATTCAACAAGATCTTCATGTGCATGAAAGTCACATACATGGTGTTGATTCTCACATGAATCATTGCATCATATGTATCCAAGAAGGGTCTCCCCAAGATAATATGTACCATCCTTGAGTCCTTTTCCATATCCAAGACAATAAAATCAGTCGAAAATAATGCAGATGTCTCATCATCAAGTCTGACCAACACATCATCAACACACCCTTTAGGTATTTAAAAATATCTATCAGCTAACTTCGAGGTACATTGAGCGGGGCCCAATTGCCCCATTTGTAACTCAATGAACACATCATATGGCATCAAGTTCATGCTAGAACCTAAGTCAATAAGGGCTTGGTCTATGCAGTGTGCTCCAATGTAACATAAAATGATGGGAGCACTGGGATCTTTCCTCTTTCTTGGCATGGTGTGCTGTAGAATGGAGCTCACTTGCTCGGTGAGCTTGACCTTCCTTAGTGTCCTTCCTCTGGTCTTCCTCTTAAATGTGCATAAGTGTTTCAAGAACTTGGCATAAGATGGAATTTGCTTAATTGCATCAAGCAAAGGAATGTTGATCTTGACTTGCTCAAAGGTCTCTATGATGTCCTCAGTATGTTTCTTCTTCCTCCTTTCAGTTGACAGCTATTCAAGTGCATCGAGGAAAGTTGTGCTCCCAACTAATTTGAGTCAATAGTATCATCAAGCTCTCGATATCATAGTACCAACCCTCAGTATCATGGTATCATCAGCCTGAATCTCAATATCAACATGTTTGGTCACAATATCACCTCTATCATCACTGGATGCACTATCAACAATAGTATCATGGGGCTGCTCCAAGGTTCGACCACTCCTTAATATTGTCACCACCTTCACATGCTCATGGGTAGTGGAAGAGGAGGCTTGTGGAGGTGGTTGTGGTTGTTGAGGTGGTGGTGGCCTTGGATTTGGGTTTTAGAGGATAAATTGTAGTTGGGGTTGTGGTTGTTGTGATGGATGTGGGTGATATTGTGGAGGGGTTTGTTGGTATGAGTGAGGTGGAGGATATTGGTAGTTAGGGGGGGGGGGGGGTTGGTGAGGTGGGGGATCATATGGATGTGGTGGTCATTGGTATTGGTGAAGTGGGGGTACTTGGCCTTGTGGTGAGACATAATCACCTTGAGTGGTGCTCACATACCCACCATCATTGTTTGGATTGGCCATGGGTTGAGATGGAATCCTCCCCTCTTCACGGAGAGCAAGTGAAAGGGAGATTTGGTCAAGCTTTTGTTCAAGGCAGCTAATGTTTTATCCATTAGAGGACACCTCTTTCTTTACTTTATAGTGGTTCCTTAGCCTTCCTAGGACTTCCTCCTCAAACTTGGAGCTATACTTGGGTCCTTGATGTTGCCTTGACTGCCCTTGCTTCTCCTCATTTGGTTGTTTCCATGAGAAGTTTGGATGATTCCTCCACTCAGGAGTATATGAATTGGACATCGGACCTTGATTGTTTCGGTTTCCAAAGGCATGGAAAGCATGAATTTCTTCTTCCTCAGCTTCAACTGCCATAGTAGATTGACTTGAAGAACCAAAAACTTGGTTCTTCATCAGATTCATCATGTCCGTCATCATTTTCATCATGTCAAGATTGGCTACAGTCCAGGCTAGAACTATAGGAGGAGGTGGAGGGATGTAGTTCCATTCACAATGTTCCCCTTTAGTAGAACCCTAATGGTGAGAATTCTCAGCAAGGTGCTCAAACAAGGGCCATGATTCCTCAGGTGGATTTACCATGAAGGTGCCTCCACATGATGAATCAACATTGTTTTGGCTCAACTCCACCAACCCAGTGTAGAAATCTTGAACCAGCTACCACAAGGGTACCTCATGATGGGGGTAGTCACACAAGATCTTTTGGAACCTTTCCCACGCCTCGTGGAAAGGTTTATTTTCTTTCTGGGAGAAGGTAGTGATACATATTCACATTTGGGTCAGCTTGGCAATGGGGAAGAACTTCTTGAGAAACTCGTTCTTGACCGCATTCCACGTTACCAACTCCGGCTTTGATATTTACCATTCCTTGGCCTTTTCTTTTAGATAGAATGGGAAGAGGATCCTCCAGATGGAGTCATCAGTGGTAGCGGGGGTGTGGAAGGTGGAACGAAGTTTCAAGGAAGACGTCAATATGGTGGTAGGGGTTATCATTTTTCATCCCATAGTAAGTAGGGAGGAGTCCAAGAAGTGCGGGTGGAATGGAGAATTATTGACCCAACATTTGGTCAACAAGGGTGGCAATGGGGGAATTGTAGTTCCTCGGGGTGAAGTAATCATGGAGAGGGCGGTTGGGTTGTGGTTGAGCATCTCCATGAGGTTCATTTTCACCCATGATTGTTGCTTGATGTTGTTTGTGGCGGCTTTGGCATCTCCTCCTGGTGCGCTTCTACTAGAGACGTACACACTAGCCAACTAGGGTGGCTAGATGCACTCCACGAGGTCGGAATGCATGGGATGGGAATTTGCTTTTGATATTTATAAACCTAAACTAACACACCTACGTCTACTAAAACACTATACCTGCAAGCGCACGGGGTCGTGTCGTAGTATAGGAAGGTGGTAAGTATAGGGTCGATCCACAGGGATAGAAGGGGCACTAGAGTTAGGTAGTGTGGGCTATGTTCCTAGTGCGGATATTAGGGTTTGAAAAGGGTTTGGTTGTTAATTACTCTATTTGATGGAAATCAAACAAGAACAACAAAAAACTTGCTTTTGGGCTGTAGGGGTAGAATCTCCTTGGAAATGGAGAAATAGATGGTAATGGAGGGTGGAAAACAAAGCTTGAGACTGGGGAAGGTGATTGGAGGCCAAAGGGAACTCAAATATGGAGTTTGGGAGCAAGAGGAGGTGATTTGGGGGTGAATGGAGCTCGCCCTAGTTGCTCTCTGCATGGAACGACCGTTCTGGGTCGAAAAAATAAAAGTTGGGTCATGTTGGCTATGGCAAAATCGAATAACTTAAGTACTGGGCCCAGGCCAACACGACTGTGTTGGCCAGCACGGTCGTACTGCCCGTGCCCACAACTTGAGTTTTCTATGTTGAAATGCAACTTGCCAGCACGACTGTTCCATGCTAGCACAGCTGTCAGCCGTGCTGGGTCCTCCAAGTTCAAAAATTTCCCAAAATCATCCCATCATTCATACTCCAATCATTTTAATCGACCCACTTGATGTTGTATCAATCATTTTACTCTGAAATGTACCTCATTTCTCAACTTTCACCTGTCTCACCTGTCAAATCATCAAAACTAAAACAAAACTACCAAGCACAAGTGTTCATGTGTTTGCTCTTAGAATCATGTAAAGAAAAGTAAAAGTATCAAAAAGTGAAGGTTGGGTGAAAAAGTTCCCAAACCTAGGTGGGTTGCCTCCCACTAGCGCTAAATTTTACACCTTCACTTGCGCTTATTTATTCTTGAACTTGATCATCCTCACAGAATTTTCAAAGCATCTTTGAAGTAGATATCCCTATAATGTACATTCAAGCACATATCTTCATCAAGATGGTGTTCCTCAACTAGCATCACAATATCAAAACTTTAGTTGGCTTTGTCTGGACCTACTTCCACAACTAATTTCATCCTTTGACCATTCATAGTAAATTCTTTTGCCCCTTCTTTATCACAGATTAACACAGCCCTAGATGGATATACCTTTGTGATTAGATAAGGTCCTTACCATCAAGATATGGGGAAAAACTTCATCTTTGAGTTATATAGCCATACCCATTTTTCAGGCTCAAAGCTCTTCTTCTTAACCAACTTATCATGAAGCAATTTTGTTCTTTCCTTGTAGCTCTTGGACAACTCATAGACTTCATGCCTCATTTCCACAAGTTCATGAAGCTGCAACTTTCTTTTCAAACTAGCTGTGTTTCCATCCATATCCATGACTTTCAAAGGCCACAATTCCTTATGTTTTATTTCAACCGGTAGATGGTAGCTTTTTCCATAAACAAGCTTGAACGGTGTGGTGCCAATCGGGGCTTTATATGCAGTCCTATATACCCAAAAAGCCTCATTAAGACATAATGATAAATCCTTGTGGTTCAGTCTCACTGTCTTCTCTAGAATGAGCTTTATCTCCCGATTGACTAACTCAACTTGACCACTTGTTTGGGGGTGGTAAGTAGTAGCCACATGATGATTCACTCTATGTCTTTTAAGCAAGCTTTCAAAAGTTTGATGGATGAAGTGACTTCCCCCATCATTAATCATGGCTCTTGGCACACCAAAATGGATGAAGATATTTGATTTCAAAAAAGCACACACCACTTTGTGATCATTGGTTCTAGTTGCAATAGCCTCAATCCACTTCGACACATAATCCATGACAACCAAAATGTAGACATATCCAAAGGAGGGAGGAAAAGGACCCATGAAATCAATTCCCCAAACATCAAACACCTCCACCACAAGGATGGGTGATAGAGGCGTCATGTCCCTCTTTGAGATACTGCCTACCTTTTCCCACTTCAAACAACATTTGCAAAAAATCATGAGCATCCTTGAATGATGTGGGTCGATAAAATCTACTTTGTAGAACCTTAGCATCTGTGCGTTTCCCACCAAAATGACCTCCACATACTCAGGAATGGCACATAGATAGAATTTCTTGCTGCTCCATCTCTGGGACACATCTCCTAATGAGTTGGTTGGGGCAATATTTGAAAAGATGAGGATCATCCCAAACATAATTTTTGACCATAGAAAATAGTCTTTTGCTCTCCTCCCTTGTCCATGTGTTTGGTATCCTTCCACTAGCTAAGAAGTTAGCTATATGTTTATACCATGTCTTTTGAGTGGATGAGAGTAGGAAGAGTTATTCATGAAACATTGTTTCTTTAATTCAGTCTCTATCATCAAAGGGTGCTTCAATTCAGAAGAGATGGTCGGCGACAGAATTTTCCACTCCCTTCTTGTCCATAATCTCAATATCAATTTTTTGAAGTAACAAAATCCACCAGATCAACTTTGGCTTTGAGCCTTTCTTCGCCATGAGATACTTCAATGCAGCATGGTCCGTGTATATCACTACTTTATTTTTCAAAATATATGATTGGAACTTGTCAAGAGAAAAGATCACCACAAGCAACTCTTTTTCTATAGTTGTGTAGTTCCTTTGTTCTTTGTCTAGAGTCTTACTAGCATAATAGATGACGTGCGAAATCTGATCAACTCTTTGGCCCAGCACATCCCCCACTACCATGTCTGATGCATTAGTCATGATCTCAACGGCAAAGCGAAATTTGGGGGCTGCATTATATGAGAAAAAATGAGCTTTTGCTTCAAGTGGTTGAAGGCTTCAACACACTTGTCATCAAAGTGGAATTCAACATCTTTTTCTAGCAAATGACAGAGAGGTCTTGAGATTTTGCTAAATTCCTTCATGAAATGATTATAGAAGCTTGCATGTCCCAAGAAAGACTGGACATGTCTTATGGTAGAAGGAATGGAAAGAGTGTAAATGATGCCCACCTTGGCCCTATCAACTTTAATACCATCTTTTGAAGCCCGGTGATCCAGAATGATGCCTTCGGGCACCATAAAGTGGCTCTTTTCACAAGATAGTATGAGGCGAACCTTGACGCACCTCTCAAGAACGACAACTAATTAGAACATACACTCATAAAAGGTCTTACAAAAAATGGAAAAATCATCCATGAATACTTCAAGTGACGAATCGAGCATGTCGGAGAAGATGGATGTCACATGTCTCTGGAAAGTGGAAGGGGCATTACACAGCCCAAATGGCATTCTCCTATAAGCAAAAGTACCACTAGGGCAAGTGAATGTCGTCTTTTCTTGATCTGTAGGATGAACAAAAATATGGAAATACTCAGATTATCCATCAAGAAAGCAATAGAAACTCTGCCCTGCCAACCTCTCTAAAATATGATCAAGAAATGGAAGAGGATAGTGGTCCTTCTTGGTCTTCTCATTGAGCTTTCTATAGTCTACACACATCCTACATTTGGATTGTTCTCTAACATGCATCATCTCACCATCAACATTCACTTCCGTTGTGATCCCACCCTTTTTTGGTACAACTTAGATGGGACTCATCCATGTGCTATCATAAATCAGATAAATAATTCTAGCATCTAATAATTTCACAACCTCTTGGGTCACAACTTCCTTCAGTTTTGGGTTCAGCCACCTTTGTATTTGGTGGGTTGGTCTAGCATCATCCTCCAGATAAATCCTATGCACACAAATGGAGGGGTCAATACCCCTCAAATTAGCAATGGACCATTCAATGGCCCGAATGTTCTTCTTTAGGACTTTCATCAATTCATCTTCTTGCTCCGGAGAGAGAATATAAGAAATGATCACTAGGAGGGTATCATTAGATCCTAGGAATGCATACTTAAACCCTTTAGGGAGTGACTTGATTTCAAGAATTGGAGGTTCTTCAAGAGAATTCTTCAATGGCTCTGAAATGGATGGGAGGTATGCACTTGCAGCCACAAGGGCTAGCTTATTTACTTCATCATCTTCTTCATCATCATTGGGGAATTAAACAATGGGCTCTAAACCTCTACCTTGAGTGGCAGTCTGAATCCACACAGGTAGGCACTCCTCTATAATCTCATAAAGGAATTCAACAAGATAACAATCCTCTTCTGTGGCACCTATCACCTCGGCTTTAGTAGAAGACTTGAAGATATTCAACCAGATCTTCATGTGCATGAAAGTCACATACATGGTGTCGATTCTCACATGAATCATTGCATCATATGTATCCAAGAAGGGTCTCCCCAAGATAATATGTACCATCCTTGAGTCCTTTTCCATATCCAAGACAATAAAATCAGTCGAAAATAATGCAGATGTCTCATCATCAAGTCTAACCAACACATCATCAACACACCCTTTAGGTATTTAAAAATATCTATCAGCTAACTTCGAGGTACATTGAGCGGGGCCCAATTGCCCCATTTGTAACTCAATGAACACATCATATGGCATCAAGTTCATGCTAGAACCTAAGTCAATAAGGGCTTGGTCTATGCAGTGTGCTCCAATGTAACATAAAATGATGGGAGCACTGGGATCTTTCCTCTTTCTTGGCATGGTGTGCTGTAGAATGGAGCTCACTTGCTCGGTGAGCTTGACCTTCCTTAGTGTCCTTCCTCTGGTCTTCCTCTTAAATGTGCATAAGTGTTTCAAGAACTTGGCATAAGATGGAATTTGCTTAATTGCATCAAGCAAAGGAATGTTGATCTTGACTTGCTCAAAGGTCTCTATGATGTCCTCAGTATGTTTCTTCTTCCTCCTTTCAGTTGACAACTATTCAAGTGCATCGAGGAAAGTTGTGCTCCCAACTAATTCGAGTCAATAGTATCATCAAGCTCTCGATATCATAGTACCAACCCTCAGTATCATGGTATCATCAGCCTGAATCTCAATATCAACATGTTTGGTCACAATATCACCTCTATCCTCACTGGATGTACTATCAACAATAGTATCATGGGGCTGCTCCAAGGTTCAACCACTCCTTAATATTGTCACCACCTTCACATGCTCATGGGTAGTAGAAGAGGAGGCTTGTGGAGGTGGTTGTGGTTGTTGAGGTGGTGGTGGCCTTGGATTTGGGTTTTAGAGGATAAATTGTGGTTGGGGTTGTGGTTGTTGTGGTGGATGTGGGTGATATTGTGGAGGGGTTTGTTGGTATGAGTGAGGTGGAGGATATTGGTAGTTGTAGGGGGGGTTGGTGAGGTGGGGGATCATATGGATGTGGTGGTCATTGGTATTGGTGAAGTGGGGGTACTTGGCCTTGTGGTGAGACATAATCACCTTGAGTGGTGCTCACATACCCACCATCATTGTTTGGATTGGCCATGGGTTGAGATGGAATCCTCCCCTCTTCACGGAGAGCAAGTGAAAGGGAGATTTGGTCAAGCCTTTGTTCAAGGCAGCTAATGTTTTATCCTTGAGAGGACACCTCTTTCTTTACTTTATAGTGGTTCCTTAGCCTTCCTAGGACTTCCTCCTCAAACTTGGAGCTATACTTGGGTCCTTGATGTTGCCTTGACTGCCCTTGCTTCTCCTCATTTGGTTGTTTCCATGAGAAGTTTGGATGATTCCTCCACTCAGGAGTATATGAATTGGACATCGGACCTTGATTGTTTCGGTTTCCAAAGGCATGGAAAGCATGAATTTCTTCTTCCTCAACTTCAACTGCCATAGTAGATTGACTTGAAGAACCAAAAACTTGGTTCTTCATCAGATTCATCATGTCCGTCATCATTTTCATCATGTCAAGATTGGCTACAGTGCAGGCTAGAACTATAGGAGGAGGTGGAGGGATGTAGTTCCAGTCACAATGTTCCCCTTTAGTAGAACCCTAATGGTGAGAATTCTCAGCAAGGTGCTCAAACAAGGGCCATGATTCCTCAGGTGGATTTACCATGAAGGTGCCTCCACATGATGAATCAACATTGTTTTGGCTCAACTCCACCAACCCAGTGTAGAAATCTTGAACCAGCTACCACAAGGGTACCTCATGATGGGGGTAGTCACACAAGATCTTTTGGAACCTTTCCCACGCCTCGTGGAAAGGTTTATTTTCTTTCTGGGAGAAGGCAGTGATACATATTCACATTTGGGTCAGCTTGGCAATGGGGAAGAACTTCTTGAGAAACTCGTTCTTGACCGCATTCCACGTTACCAACTCTGGCTTTGATATTTACCATTCCTTGGCCTTTTCTTTTAGATAGAATGGGAAGAGGGTCCTCCAGATGGAGTCATCAGTGGTAGCGGGGGTGTGGAAGGTGGAACGAAGTTTCAAGGAAGGCGTCAATATGGTGGTAGGGGTTATCATTTTTCATCCCATAGTAAGTAGGGAGGAGTCCAAGAAGTGCGGGTGGAATGGAGAATTATTGACCCAACATTTGGTCAACAAGGGTGGCAATGGGGGAATTGTAGTTCTTCGGGGTGAAGTAATCATGGAGAGGGCGGTTGGGTTGTGGTTGAGCATCTCCATGAGGTTCATTTTCACCCATGATTGTTGCTTGGTGTTGTTTGCGGCGGCTTTGGCATCTCCTCCTGGTGCGCTTCTACTAGAGACGTACACACTAGCCAACTAGGGTGGCTAGATGCACTCCACGAGGTCGGAATGCATGGGATGGGATTTTGCTTTTGATATTTATAAACCTAAACTAACACACCTACGTCTACTAAAACACTACACCTGCAAGCGCACGAGGTCGTGTCGTAGTATAGGAAGGTGGTAAGTATAGGGTCGATCCACAGGGATAGAAGGGGCACTAGAGTTAGGTAGTGTGGGCTATGTTCCTAGTGCGGATATTAGGGTTTGAAAAGGGTTTGGTTGTTAATTACTCTATTTGAACAAGTAAGTAAGGCAAAATTAAACCTAAGTTTTCCTGAACAAGCAAATTAGCAAACTAAGTTGACAAACTAGCTAAGCAAATCCAAGAGCAAGCTACACTAGACTAAACAAGCAAGAAGCAATTAAGAGCTAAACTAACCACTAGTAAGAGCAATAATCTAAGTTAACACTAATGAGCAAGACTAAGCAATTTAACTAAGTTAATCTAAATCAACTAAACTAGACTAGCATGAACAAGCAGACAAAGCAATTTGGGTTTTAACAAGATGATTAAGGTAGGTGGGCCGTTTGGGGATGTGGTTTAATATTAGCTAGGGGATCTCAACATAGCAAGAAACCATCACAATTCCATCTAGATTACCATACCAAACAACAAGGCAAGTGCTAGGAGAATATACCCTATACTACTAGTTGGGTAACTAGGGTTAGGTGTAATTCTAGTAGGACTTGTCAAGTCTAGGTTTCTAGGGTAAGTGGTATTAGGTCAATTGAGGGCCAAGTGTAGAGATGGGAGTAGAGATGAGGATATTTGACCTCATGTCACTAGCCACTCTAGCCTTTAGAAAACCCTAGGCAATTGCATTAATCACACTTACCCTAGATACTTAGATCTCACACTCACTTGTAGGAGGAGGGATGCATATGTAGGAACAAAGGGGGATAGCTAGGGATCCACTAATTGGACCTAGGATCCAATCCTAAATTGCCACATACACTCCAATTCCTCCTAGAAGCTAAGTGTCATCAAACATCTCAAAGCAAGCAATCCATGTTATAAGCACAAAACACATGCAATAAAAAAGGAAATGAGATAGAAGAAAAAGGCAATCATCATAGATAGAAATTATGTTCATTACAAGCCATTTCCCCCCAACAAGGTATCAAAGTCACATTTTAACCCCAACAGCCCACCACTAGGGGCTTAGCTAGACATAGTCAAAGAAATAGTAAAAGAGAGGGGAAGAAGGGGAAGAAACGCCATGGAGCTCGAGGAAGTGGCTTTCTTCTTCACCTCCTTGCTACTGACCTCCCTCCTCCAAGGGTGTAGGTGAGCATGAAGATATGGGGGGTTATGGTAGAAAACCTAGACAACTAGGTCTCCAAGGTGGAATGGAGGTGGAAATGGTGGGTGGAGAGCATAAATGCAAGGGAAATGCACTAAATGCTCAAGGGGAGGAGTCATGGAGGCTAGGAGTAGCTAGGGAAGCCTATCCTTCATGCCCCAGCCACCACCTATGTATATATAGGTGGTGGGGAGGCACTAGGGTAAGTTGGGGTAGTTTAGGAAAAATAGTGTAAAAGTTTACTAGGGTTGGCGGGTCACCACGGACATGGTGAGGGTAGTATAGGACGGTCGTGGGGTAAGAATACAGTTGTGGTATGGGGCTGGTGGTGGCCATGACCATGGCGGAGTGCCACGGGCACGGTGGGTGAGTGGCACCACGGCCGTGTTGGGTAACACATCTATTTTGGAGGAGGGGGATGTGGTCGTGGAGCAGCATCATGGTCGTTTTGTTCTTTATTGGCCACGGTCATGGCGACTTGGGGAAAAACCCTGTTGAAGCTTGGTCATAAATTTCGCACGACTGTGGGAGGTGCCCACGGTCGTTTTCCATTCTTCTGACCACGACCGTATGGATGGCCATGGCTGTGGTGTCTTCAATGGCCACGGTCGTGGCAGATGGCCGCGGCGGTGGGATTCTGAGGAAAAACCCTTTTGAGTTTGGCACTTCTTTGCCAAAAAAGACATGACCGTGGGGATGTGCCCACGGCTGTGGTGAGGCTTGCACCACTTGATTATCCTTCAAACTTCTTCATTTTTGGATGTTTTTTCTTGGTTACAACTCTTGGCCATTGGAGGTAGGTTGAGGGAGATTTAGGGGCCTCCTTTAGACCTCCCCATGAGTGGAGGAGCCCTATAACTCCTTCTTTCTCTCTCTTCCATCTAAGGCATGGTCCAAGTACCTGAAAATAGTGCAAAGAACATCATAAGTGCATTTTGGTAATGATAAACATATTAGGGGCAAAAGCTTGTAATCTAACATGTTTAGATGTGATTTAAATACAAAATGGCACATGATGGAGCCCTAAAATAGGGCTACATCACCTCCCACCTATCTCAGGGTCGTATAACACCAAGTTGGTACAAGTCAAACATGTACTATGCATGCACAACTATCACCTACACAATACACAGACAAGCAACAAAAACCAAGTCAGAATGACAATATGCAAAAGTTAAAAAAAGAATAAAGAATAACAATGGTGAGGGAAGTAGGAAAGGCTAAGTTACACTAACTAGCTAGGCCGAGCGCCTCTATTCCCAGCAATGACACCAGAAAGCTTGGTGCGTCAAGCTAGAGGTGCGCATACTAACCAATTAAGTTTTATTAGATGCACCCCATGGAATTCGAACACACTTGTGATCTTTCAATATTTGTAAAAACCCTAAAAGGACTCAGTCACAATACTAAACAGGTCACCCGTAAATGCACAAGGTACTATTGTAGTAAAGATGAGAGACAAGTATAGGGGTCGATCCTCAGGGATAGAGGGGGCACTAGAGATAGGGTTGTGTTGACTATGTTCTTAAAGTGGAGATTAGGGTTAAGGGTTGACTGGTTGGTTTTGATTTGATTACACTAAACAAGAAGGCAAGTAAAGGCAATATGAAAGCTAGATTACCAAACACCTAGATTACCCTAAGCAAGTTAGGTCTAAGAGACTAGATTAAGCAATCAACTAAACAATAAATAAGATGATCTACACTACTCTAGCAAGGCAATTAGCAACTAAAAACTAAGCTAAACACTAGAGCAAGAAAGGCAATTAGCAACTAAAAACTAAGCTAAACACTAGAGCAAGCAAGGCAATTAGCAACTAAAAACTAAACTAAACACTAGATCAAGCAAGAATCTAGGTTAAGCCTAATTAACAAGACTAAACAATTGACTATAGGCAATAAAGGCAATTAAGCTAAACTAGTATTAACAAGCTAATATGACAAGCTAGGTTTTAAGAAATGGATTGGATAGGTGGGCCGTTTGGGAATGCAACTTGATATTAGTTGGGGGAAGGCCAACATAGAATGCAAATCTCACTTTTTAATCAAGATTACCAAACCAAACAACAAGGCAAGTGCTATTATAATATACCCTATACTACTAGTTGGAGAGCTAGGACTAGGTGTAATTCTAGTAGGATCGACAAGTCTAAGTTTCTAGGGTAAGTGGTATTAGGGCAATTGAGAGCTAAGGGTAGGAATGGGAGTAGAGATGAGGGTGTTTCACCTCATGTTACTTGCCATCTAACCTTTAGGAAACTCTAGGCAATTGCACTAATCACACTTACACTAGCAACTTAGATGTCACACTCACTTGTAGAAGAAGGGATATGTATGTAGGAGCAAAGAGGGCTAGCTAAGGATCCACTAATTGGACCTAGGAGCCATTCATAAGATTGCCACATACATTCCATTTTCCCCTAGAAGCTAAGTGTCATCAAGCATCACAAAGTTAGCAATTTATGATTAAAAGCACAAACCACATGTAAGATAATGGGAAATGAGATAGAAGCAAGAGGTAATCATCATAGAATGAAATTATATTCATTAAAAGTTATTTTCCCCCAACATGGTATCAAAGTCACATTTTAACCCCAAACAGCTCACCACTAGGGGCTTAGCTAGACATGCTCAAAGAAAAGATAAAAGAAATGAGAAGAAGGGGATATGACTCGATAGATCTCAAAGTAGATCCTTCACCTTCACCTCCTAGATACTGTAGAGCGGCATCCCTCCTCCAAGGTGGATGATGGGCATGAAAATGAAGGGGATTATGGTAGAAAAACTAGAAAATTAGGTTTCTATCGTGGAAATGAGGTGGAAATTAGGCGGAAATGGTGGGTGGAGAGCATAAATGTAAGGGGAGTGCAATGAATGCTCTAGAGTGGGTGGAGAGGAGTAATGGCAGCTAACCTAGTATTGTTTCCACCACCCATGTATATATAGGTGGTGGTGGAAGCACTAGGTAAGTAGGGACATTTTTGGAAAAACATTGTATAAAATGCTAGGATTTAGTGGTAGCACGACCGTGCTGGACATCACAGTCATGGTGGGTAAGGGTAGGAATGACTGTGGTGGTATGGAACAATCATTCTAAAAAAGTGTAAAAATCATAGGTTGAGGTGGTAATATGGAGGCTTGTAGCACGACCGTGTTGGGCAGCACAACCGTGGTGGAGGCTAGGTAGAATGGTCGTGATGGGTAGCACGACCATGATGAGTGAGTTGGAGGTGAGGTTTGGTAGCACAATCATGCTGGGCATGACTGTTTTGGGGGCTTCATAGCACGACCGTGCTGGTTAGCTCGACTGTGGTGATGATGTTGTTGTAGCTTTGCAATTTTGGGATTTTCTCTATAACTTTGACATTGGCTAGCACGGTCGTTCCTTGGCTCCACGGCCATGCTGGGGTCTTCATTAGCAAATTTGACTTGAATCTTCATGATCAATGGGATTCTTTGCTTGATGTTGACCCTTGGCCATTAGGGGTAGGTTGAGGGGGCTTTTGGGTCTTCTTTGGACCCCTCCATGAGTAGAGGACTCCTAGAACTTCTTCCTTCTCTCTAATCCATCAAAAGCATGGTCCAAGTACCTGAAAAGTATGCAAAGAAAGTCCATAAGTGCATTCAACAATAATATGAATATTTGGGAATTTAACTTTCATTATACTATGTTTAGATGTGATTAAGGTACAAAAAGACACATGATGAAACCCTAAAATAGGGTTGCATCAGATACGAATCAACCAACTAATGATTTGCAGTAGCTAGAAGTTTGTGAAAAATTTGTCTCTTTGACTTCCAGTCGGTCTGGAAACCCTGACTTTGACCGTACTATATATAGATGGGTAGTCAAGACTTTCATAAGACAAAAATAATAGTGAAAAATGTTTTCCACTCATGGTTGTGGTAACGTGAGAGCCTAAAGTAAGTTTTACTCATAAAACGGAGAGACAACAAGGGAGAACAAGTCAACGCTAGCACACTAACATCAAAGGGACAAACTATTTCCTTTAGGCTCTAGCAAGCACGATGAGGAGTTCCTTGTGGTTCACATGGACTACCATAGAGGCGTGGAGGCCATCTCTAACATGCTAGGAGGATTGTATCAGCTGCCATCTATGATGATTGGCCAAGAGACTGCCCTGGTTGTCATCCAGGTGTTGTCGGATCTAGAAGCACCGTACTATAAGTATTATCATTGGAGCTGCTCCAGGATCAGATATATACCTTGCAAACCCTCTTTCCTAAATACATTTTTGTTGATGCGATCTTCTAGTATGGGATAAATGTATAAATTTTATTTTTACTGCCTTATCTGCTACCCTAATTCCCTACAATTTTTCTGTTGGATCCAAAATATTAGCACATTGAATCTAGATTGCCATCATTCTAAAAGGGAAGCTCTACAAAAGGTTATTTCTCCAGGAAGGATGGTAAAGAGGGAAGAAAGGAAGGTGAGGTTGGGGTGAGAGAGGGAGGTAGTGTAACACCCGGGCCCATTGCCCTAGGCTATAGTTGAGTTTTAGGAATGACGACTGGCCCACAGATCACCACTAGCCTTAACTGCGTGCTTTGTCCGCGCTCACGTGCAAGATGGGGTCAACTTCCCGACTGGTCACCCATCATAGTACTACTCCAAGTTGAGGACGCTTAACTATGGAGTTCTTTAGTGATGGGGTCCCAAAAAAGGAGGTGCACTTTGGTGATATGGGTAGTCCAATCATTCCTTTTAAGATCATTTTATCTGAGGACTCAAATTCTGGGACGTTACAATCTCCCCCACTTAGACTCTTAACGTTCTCGTCAAGGCTCAACTATACAACCTCATAATCTCTTCCCTATTTCAATGCATACATAGAATGTCCCATGGACACCCAGCTCCCATCCACGGCTACCAGCACAAGGGCGGTTCCATCTCGTCTCTGTGGATAGCCCTTTCCAACTTGCCTCGACCGCACTGCTCAAGACTGGTGTGTCTCATGCCCATGTGGCCCCCACCTACTCGAGGGGAATCGACTCTGATACCATTTGTAAACACCCGTGCCCACTGCCCAAGGCTCTAGTAGAGTTTCAAGAATGACGACTGGACCCATAGACCATCACTAGCCTTAATTTCATGCTTTTTCCTCACTCACGTGCAAGCCAGGATCAACTCCCGACCATAGAATACCATAGGTTCGGGAGGTAAAACTACCTTTTCCCGAGGCCCATGGGTTAGGAGGTTGGCCACCTACATGGGTTCATGGGGCCTAAGGGGTAAATGTGAGAGGCACTCCCTAGATGTATAAGGGTAAGATCACTCCAAAAGTACTGACACCCTAAGGACCTTGAGGATACAGATAAGGATTGAACATAAGAGTGATGATTTGACCCAAAGGTGATGGGAAAAGTCTTTCCATGGGCGTAGACATAGAGTTGAGATGTTCACGATGTGGATTGAGGAGAAGTATGTTTCAACTTAGATTGGAAAGTGTAATGGCAATGTGTGGTGCACCATCTCTACTCTTGGAACGTGATGAACTATGTATTTGGACTGCAGCCAAATGCTTATTTCATCTTGTTATGGGAATGGGAGACAGGACAATACACATGCCATATACTAAGAGTAAAGGTGATATGAGTTGAAACATTTCTATGATGATTGGGGATAGAGAAAGTACCACACACTTTTTAGAAGTATCTTGGAATGATGGTATGAAAGCATATATGAACTAAAATCATCAGATGAGGACATACTTGTTAAGAGCAATTTGGATTTTATGAGTTAGAGATTTGGGTTTGATAACCAAGATGATGGAGGCAAGAGATTGAATTTTACCTGATTCAAACAAATCCAAACCCAAGATAAGGATGATGAGAAGAGTATATGGAAGACTATGTCTTCACTATCATCCAACACACAAGGAAGCTAATACAGTAACGATATGTTCTCAGCTAAAAACAACTCAGGTGTACATTTATCTTGTCTAGCCGGTGAAGAGAGATGAAAGAGATTTCTAAGTAGACCTTATGATCCTTGGAAGACTAGACCTGTGTGGCTAAAATCCATATACAACCAGACCCGTTGGTTGAGTTATTGGTTGCCCGGTTAGCCTAGAACTTAATGAGATGGAAAGTTGGTTAGAGAAACCTCATATGCACCTCTCAGGAAGAGTAGGTGGTGAAATCTACTACTAGAGAGTTTTAGAGTTTCTGAGAAATCACCCTAGAAGAATCATGTGGTGCAAGAAGCTCATGATTCTACATACACCGCACACCTTGATACTACCAAGATAGTTAAGGTTTACAATGGTACTTGGAATAAGGAAGAATATAGAGGTGCATGTAGCCAGTGGCCATACATGCCAGAGGGTGAAGGCAAAACACCAGTAAATCAGTGGATTGCTACAGATAATGAGGAGTCCCCGAGGGAGGAATGGGAGAAAATCACCATGGAAATTGTGGTGGGTCTCCCTTGGACCAAGAGAGGTCATGATACAATATGGGTTATGGTAGACTGCCTTACCAAGTCGACACGTTCTCTTGCCTAAGAGAGCACTACCAGTGTTACAGATCTGGTTGAACCATATATATATGAGAGAGATAGTTCAACTACACAGTAATATGAGTTCAAATATTCTTGAGCATGGCTTTCAGTTCGCTTCCATGTTGTGGAGGTAGATACATGAAGAACTGGATACTAGATTGAAGTTTAGTACTATATGTCACCCCCCTGACTGATGGATATTCAAGAGAGTATGATCCAAACTTTAGAAGGTATGATGAGAGCATATGTGCTCATTCGGGGTGATCCATGGGAGAAGTTCCTGTCCCTAGCAGAGTTTTCTTGTTATGGCAACCTCCAAAGCTAGTATCAGGATGTATGAATCTCTTTATGGGAGGACATGTCGGTCACCGCTTCACTATGGTGATGTCAGTGAGAGGACCTTGTTAAGGTTAGAGAAACCACAGTGTATGCAGATGAAGTCTCTTTGATTAAGCAATGGCTGAGAAAGCCCATGATCAACATAAATCACATGATGATGCGAAGCAGACTGACTTGCAGTTAACTGTGGGAGATCATGTGTTTTTGAAAATTCGACCGCTCCGAGCTATATCTAAGAACAGAGGAAAACTGAGTCCCTGATACATGGATCTATTTGAGATTTTGGAATAGATTGGTGAAGCTACATACTGTTTGGCATTACCCCCTCAATATAGTATGATGCATGATGTTTTCCACGTGTCCAATCTAAAGTGCTATGTGAAAGATCTGAGCCATGTGTTGAGCATTGAACCTATTGAACTCCAAGGGAGGCTGACATACCTTAAGTCACCTGTGAGGATTCTAGATACCAAGGTGAAAGACCTCATATGTAAGAATACATAGATGGTAACACTTCTTTGGAAGCACCATGGAGAGGATGAAGCCACATGGGAGCTAAAGACGAACATGTAAAAAGCCTATCCTATTTGTTTGCTTGATTGCTTGAATTTTTTGGGCAAAGTTCTTATAAGGAAGGGAGGATGTTATATCCTTAATTTTCATATGTTTGGGTTGAAATGTAATTTCTCCAATAAAGTGTATGATTATGAAAATTGTATGATTTAAGTACCTTGAATGGATTTCTTTTATAATAGTCCTTTTTGCCTGAATGGTTTCATGGGCCTATTGAGTAACAAAGCCCAATATGTTTAAAAGAGAATAATGATGAAAAGAAATCTAATAATAAAAGAAATTAAGATCATGTTAAGAATTATGTAGAATTCTCCTAGAAGGCTAAGTGTTTGTTCATAATGGAGTGGATTTTGAATCCACATGGTTTCTTGTGATAAAAGGAATCCAAATAAAGAATTAAAAGTGAATGAGAGAGACTAGTAGGCTAAGTGTTTGTTCATAATGGAGTGGATTTTGAATCCACATGGTTTCTTGTGATAAAAGGAATCCAAATAAAGAATTAAAAGTGAATGAGAGAGAAAACATGAATAAACTATGCTTTAATGAATAATAACTTGCATGTAAAGAAAAGACCTTTATCCTTTCTAGTTAGGGAGTCAAACTTGGGATACGAGTAGATAATGCTAATACAAGGTTTCCCCTAAAATTTGGATGAAAAAGGTTAAATGAGGAGAGAGTTATGGATTTTGCAAGTTTTCCTAAGGTGATAAGATAATCCATCAATCATATTAAATGTCGCAATATTAATTGGATTAGTTTTTTGTTTTGCAAGAACATGGGTGACACGGACCATTGGATTTGAGATCCAACAACGTTGGTCTAATCCCCGTCTTAGTTGGAAACAAGAACTGTAACCAGTCTAGGCTAGTTTCCAAGTCGATTTGATTGTGTTTGAGAGAACGAGAGGAGTTGGGATTGGTCCCAACATCTTGAGAAGGTCCCTCCATACTGGTACTGGAGACATTTTGTGGCATAAACATGATTCCCCCAAATTAGGAGAACCCCCAGACCATGTTCTATAGATAGGGGGTCATACATACTATGCGAAGACCCAAAGCATCTTGGTTTGATCGGAGAGAGCACGCGAACTCGTTGGTGCATTCAATTGCTGCGAAGGAAGTGATCTTCACCTTGGTCCAGTAGCATCTTCTCTCCAGAGAAGAGAAACTTTGTTCCAATGACTCAATGGAGCCACAAAGTAATCAGAGGGTTCTTCAAGTTTGGGAGGCCGAGACAGAGGTGAAGCCATCCTTCCCTTATGCCCAGGTGTTATAGGAAGACCCCACCCGATAGAATGCTGAGGCAGAGGTGTTAACCATGGACCACACCATCGATCGTGATAAAATTTCCCAAAATTGCCACTGACCTTCCTCTCTGCATGTACTCCAGGTCATTTATTTATCACATCAACCAAGGATAAACTTGAGAACTTGTTGTCAACATTGTTCATCTCTTTATTAATGAATTGCAAGATTCATAGAGCAATGGACTCTTGACATTACAATACCAGGGAAGATTCTCTTTGAGCTCATGGGATTCTATCGAACCTAGAGAAACTAAAGGTAGGGTTTCATGTTGCCTCGTAGTGAAAAAATTACTCCCCATCATTGCCAGATAAAAGGATAAAATAGAAAACTAAAAAGAAATAAAGAAAAGGCACAACTTAAACAACAAGCCAAACTAAGTGGCTGATTCGAAGTCATAATATTAGGAAAGGGATTTACAAAAATAAAAAAAGATGAAAATCAACACAATTTGAAAAAAAGAAACATGGAGACCAAATAGGGAAAAAGAGAAGTACCAGACAATGGGTAGAATTCAAGGTTCAGGAACCTTCTCGTGTTAACAAGGATGGGTTATCTTTTCCATTTCAGTAACTTCTAAGGTTAGAGGCACGGGTACCAACTGATCCTCCTTCATAATAGATGGAGTTGAGTGGAGTTGAAGAAACATGCTTGTGGATGAAAGAGGTGGAGATAACACTAGAAACTAATTTTGTAGAATGCAGTGAAGGTCATTGAATGGTTTTATATGGGTCCAAAGACCTTGGTTTTTGAGGAGAAGAAAAGGAAAGTGATCCATGACAAATGGTATTAGATCAAACATATATCCTCTATATGTGTTTCATAAACTAATTACTTAGAACCTAAGAAAAAATTAAGTATATAATGGTGAGGCTAAGGTGTCTATGTTAGGCAAAGTAAGGGGTAATACGCTTCCTTTCCGGCTAGTTGTAGTGGTTGAGGTCTCCTTTGTATACCTACTTGGACAAAAGTGGATCCCAAACCGAGTTAGGGATTTTTCCCTACAAATTTTTGGGAGTCTTCTAGCATCTCATTTCTTCTTTAAGGACTACCTCAAGACACCCAATAAGTGATTATTAGTTAGCTTCCAAATGTGAGCTTACTCTAATGACAAATTGCTCACATGATGTCTAAAATTTGGGTAGTCTATGTATAGGGAAAATAAAATTCAAATGAATTGGTAGGAGTTGATTAAGATGACAATAATGATGCAATGATCAATCTTAATTTGAAACCCTATTATGATCATTAAAAGTACTCTTGAAGTTAACATACACATGTGTAAACCCTCAATTTTTCCTCCTCTTCTTTTTCGTCTCTCCCCTTCTCCTTTTCCCCTCTTTCTCCACTTTCATGTACCTTAACTTCCTTAAATCTTTCCTCATTGAATTACCCAAATCCTCACTCCTAATGGCTAGACAACCTAAGGTGAGAGGACCCTAGCATGTGTCCCTAGAATGGAACACATCAACCATAATCAACAACATATAAGAACCAAGGTGTGAAACAACATGTCGTATCAAAAGAAGCTAAATTAGTACCTGATGTTAAGATCTTAGCCTCATATTTCACCATATGAATTTCAGTTGTATGTCATATGCTTTCCTTAGAGTAAGAGAGAAAACTATCACATAAGAGTAGAAGAAACAATCATTGTAATATTGCCATTGTGCACTTGATACTTAAGATCATAAAATTGGTTCACATGAGCAAAACTGTGCTAAGTACGCTATAAGAGACAAACTCACACATTTAATAGAACATATATTGCTTGGAAAAAACTTAATATAATAGATAAGAAAGAAAGAAATCGACATTAAAGTCCCTCTTACCATCATGCAAGCATATTTTAAGTTCATGTCCATTATACCAACAATATCATGCCCATTGACCATCTATCCTAGTGAATGATATGTGAGGTTCACTAAAACCAATGCTACTAAAGGGAGTACATGAACAAAATCAAGAGTTAACCAATTTTATCAACATGGTCTACCCTTGCTTGATAAATCAAATAGGACACCCAATCTTGTGTCCTTATCTCAAGAATACAGGCAGGTGCAAAAGGTTTGTATAATGGACATGTATGATTATGTTTCAAGGTTTGTTTAACATATTATAAGCAAAATGAAAGTACAAATCACGTGGAACAAGTAGCTCAAAGAAGTGCATAAAGCCAATAATTTTAAGTATACATATTAAATAAGTGAAATAACACGAGTTTGGCTAGGAGGAGATAAAAGCATAACTTGATTAGAACACAAGATTAACCATTTGATGTGGAAAACCATATATAGAAAACTTTACTAGATCATGGCACTTGAGTCAACATAGTGTTCTCGATATTACAAGTGCAATTTTATTAACATCATCAAGATTTGGGATCATTAAGAATTATTGTGGTGGTTGGATGTGTCATTTAAGTCTAGGTATCACTTTATCATTGATTTCAATGTGTCAACTAGTTCATGCAAGGTCATTATCAAGCTAAACATTCATCATGGTTTCCTAGAGTACCTAGGGTGACACATCACATTCACAACTAAGATTAGGGTTTCATGATTAGGTTTTAAAGATCTTTAACAGAGCAAACATAATTTGAGTAGGATAGTCAAACATAAGAATAAACATTGTCATTTCAAAAAGATTATGTCATTTTCATACAAAATGGTCATCATCATATTATAAGTGAGATCCACTAAGATTTGTGTCATAAATATAATTGATCTACTGATTTGAAAGAATTATATAGCATGAATGGTTATTTAGGGTGAGGTTTGAATGAACTTAGACCTTCATATAGAAGCATGCACTTTGATTTGTTCAAATAGTCACAATAGTGCAAAAGAATGATCCACATAACATCTTGGTATTAAAATCATAAAACTTCATTGATTTTAAGGTCACACAAGGTATTTGAGTATCATTATGTCGCTATTTGACCAAGGCTCAATGTTTAATATCCAAAATCCACATTAAGGCATATTTCATGGTTTGTTTCTTGTCATCAAGTCAAAATAGGGCACAAGCATGGACAATTTCGAATCCTAATATAACATGCATAAAATTCTACTAATTCAAGGTCTTATAGATTATTTGAGTCATAAATACTCAAGTTTAAACATCAAAATAATAATATTTAGCATGAACGTCTTTACCAGGTCAATTTATGTGACATAAGATCATTGTAACGAACCAAACCCTAGAATATTACCCTATTCCTTGATTAGAAGGCTAGTTATTTTGGTTCCTTAGATTTAACCAAACAAAGATAAAGTCATACCTTAATGAATAATACATATAACATTATATGTGGCAATAGGTTTTGTGATCAAGATCACATATTTACATAATAACTTAACTATGTGCCAACATGTAAGTAAATTCATGAAATGTGTCATACATATTTCCTTTGTTAACTAATATTCACATAATGGCAAAATAAGAGGATAATGTGCTTAGTACATGTATTGGAATAACAATTCAATTTTTCATGTACAATAATCTAAATTAAGCTGGAGCTAATAGATGACCGTTGTACAAATTGATTCCACATAAATTTTGTAATAGAATTTACATCTAAGTAGAAGACAAGCGGGAAACAAGATGTGCCGCTAGTACTTTTTGGATGGCAAAACCAATCCTCTAAAATACCACATCCATACACTTGGGAGACATACCATTACTATTTATAATTTTTTGGACCCTCTTCAAAATCTCCACAACCTCTAGTGCTAAGAATCCAAAAGTATCAAATCCAAAAGGGATGAAGGCATGATGATTGTTCATACATGCTTTCTCATGCTTAACCACTTTGGCAGAAGTAGATTTAAGGGCAGAATCTCCTACTGTGAAAGCCCCACTCGTCAATCCCACTAGTGGAGAAAGTCCTATCAGATCTGCACATGTGTGTTTTCCTACGACCCATCCAAAAATCAAAACATCAGCATGTCTAAGTGTCGAGCTACCCTCTTTTGGATCAGTTAAAAAATTCACTAGTGCCTCTTTCTTAGCAGCCGCACATGCACATTTGAGTACATTAAATAGAACATCTCTATCAGGATCATGTACGTACTTAAAACCTAGAATCTCCCTGCAATGGACCGCATGCTCCCCAAAAGTGTCCAAACATGCCTTATGACAAGTTGGACATATCTCATTGAATGGAAACAAAGGAATCATGAGGTGATATCAGACAATGCTACAATACTCTACTGGTGACATGTGCAAGCCAAGTCCATCAATAGGAATATCAAGGAGAAAATCTTAAGCACGGTCATCTTGTAGACACTCAAAAACTACCTTCTGCCCAACACTCATGTCAAATTTAACTTCAATGTCCTCAACTATTTTACTAAAATGAGCACTCACCAAAGCATTTTGGGCCTTTGGGGGGGATGGTTTCTCTTTTAGAAAAACAAATGAGGTCAAAAGAGGGAATCATGACATGAAGATGATCTAGGGCACAATCAAAATCAAAATCCATATTGTGAATCCCGCTACCTCACAAAATGTGATCTTGAAGCACCCAAGATTGGGCCCTAGATGCCACAAAAGTGTACGAAGAAGCCTATATTGTTACATGTAGCCCCAAGCCACCAAGTTAAATGGGCAATGAAGCCACCATCCATTGGAGATCTCCAAAAAAAGGACTTCCACAAACTACACTATGATAGATTAAATATGGTTAATAAGTAAAATATGGAATTCGTGCATAATAACAAAGGTAACTCTTTTGGTAGTAATGTGATGATAATGTGACTCTAAAATAATAAATAATGAACATAATGATTTAATGTTATAATGATGGGCCTAAAACCATAATTGCATTAGAACTCATAGAACAAAATCTCAAAAGTGAAATATAATGATAAAATCGTGATCTTTCGATCCCAATTAGTTTGGGTGCCAAGTTTCACATTATTTTAACAATAATAAATATCCTAATTTCATTTAAAGAAGAAAATAGGAGAATAATAAATTATTAAATGTATTCAAAATTGGAAATAAACCCCAGATTTGAATTCTACATACCAAAATAAGTATGTGTGTCAATTTTTACATTAATTAGACAATCTTATCTATCATAGTTTAGTTTAGAGAGAGAAATAACTTAAAGTTTAAAATATTAAATAAAAACAGTAAACATTCCCAAAATGGAAATTGATGGTAAAATTAGACTCTTTATGTTTTAGTTTGCTTGGAGGTCAAGTTTCACATCTTTTGAGTGTTCCTAGATGCCTCAAATTCATTAAGGAAAAAAATATATTTGAAATGATCTATAAAAATATTAAATAAAATACTAGATGTCCTCAAAAGTAAAAAATAATACCAAAACCAAAATATACATGTATTAATTAGTCTATGATTCAAACTTTGTATCAATTGGATAATTTTTGCACACTCAAATGTATTTGGAAAGAAAGGACATAATTATATATCCTCACTTTATTCAATTTCTGATTTGGCTAAGCTTTTGGACTAATTAACTTTCACAAGTTGCTTTCTGACTTTGTTGATTATGTGTGTGATGTGGGCTTCCCGGTATAGGTCTAACTCATATGACCCATCTCCTACCTTAGGTAGGAGGGGCGTGTGTGAACAATGTTGCCACACTGGTATTTTGTAGATATCTCACTCTTTTCTCGATCTTTCTTGAAGATTCTTTATGCATTGAATTTGTGAGAATATTCTACAAAAGATGAACCATATTCAAGCCACGGTTTCCTTCCTTGATAATTCACCCAATACTCTTCAAACCTCTCAAAACCTCTACTCCCAGTGACCTAGAACCAAACCCCACCTATAAATACTAGTACCCCGATCACCGCCGACTTCATTACTTTCAGTCTCTGGTAACAATTTGTCTCGAGACTCCTCATAGACACTTCCAAATGAGTTTACTCCTCACTACAAACTCCCTCATTACAGACAACTCCCACCACCACAGATCAATCAAATATGGTGCAAGCTTTCTAAGACCCCTATTTTGGATTTTGAAGTGTTATTTTGGCCTCCGAAGCACCCTCTCTCTTTTCCCAAATCTCACTCTCGGCTTGCTGAGCTGCTTCTTGAAGCCATGGTGTGAGTGTGAAGAAGGGGATGAACCCCTTGTGATTTCCCAACTTTGATCTGTGCTCATACTTTCTTTTCATTTTTTTTGGCCAAGGGTAGTTACATCATTTCACATATCATTTTGATGTTAGCCACGACTTTCTCACATATCCTTTGGATAATAATGCCCTATCACACTCACAAGATTTGGATTTTGGTATGAGGTTATGTTGGTCATTTGGTATTAGTTATTTTTTGAAGATCTCATTAGATATTTTTATCTTCAAAATTCACAACTAATTATCTAGTTATCCAAAAATACACAAAAATCTCTTTGCATTCAGAAAATTATATCCTCTATCAAAATAAAAATATTTTATAACCTAAATTAGATTGTAATAAGAATAGTTAATCTAGGGTTTATAATACACATTCTAACTAATGGTTTGTATATAAAAATCTATGATAAGTGAACAAGAACCATGACTTGGATCTAGGGTTTGGGATTTGACAAGTTGACAAACATCTTAAGGTATGTTGCATTCCCTATTTATCATATTGAGCAATCACCCCCTTTTATCTCTCTCTTGGTCCTATGAAAAAATTAGCCAATTTCTCTCTCTTCTGAGAATTTATTTTATGTGAAAG
Source organism: Alisma plantago-aquatica (assembly GCA_963693085.1). Classification (NCBI taxonomy): domain Eukaryota; kingdom Viridiplantae; phylum Streptophyta; class Magnoliopsida; order Alismatales; family Alismataceae; genus Alisma; species Alisma plantago-aquatica. Next base: position 683,978,207 of record OY856415.1, on the reverse strand, counting down.
ATTCTATGTTGATATGACCTTGTGATCATATTACTTTGTTGGATATTCTTATTGACTCTAAATTGTACTTTTCTTTGTGATGAAACACTAATTGTGAATGTGAACTATTTTTCCCACTTTTGTGATTAATGTTTTATATTGTCCATTTTTGTGATGGAAATCTTATTAATTCTATTTGTATGACTAAAATTTTACTTGCCTCTACATTTTGCATGCTTTGTGATTCAGTAGCCCTAGAAATGTGTAAGTACCTTGGTTTTTATGGGGTTATGTGCCCTTTATTTTTGGGTTGTAGGTTATGTACCCAATACCTGAGTTATGTGCTGACTTTATTTATAGTTGGGAGTTTGGTTATGTGCCTTACTCTGTCAAGTTTTAAGGTTATGATCCCTAGTCACCATTATTACATTTCACTAGTGGTATGCTTATCTCACAGGCATACTAGTTGATGTTATTGTCATGGGTTTTGTGCCCTATATTATTTACATGTGCTTTTGAGGCACAACACTTATATTTTATTAATGGTAAGTGTTCTTCTTGATTATCATCTTATTGCAATTCTTATTGTCTTTATATCCACTTGGATACTACTTTCCTTTTCTATGGGAAGCCTTGTTATAATTGATGTCAGTTTCCCTTATATTGCTCATATTCCTGATTAATATGCTCATACTGGATTTCATGCTAAAATTTACCATCTTCTTCTTCTCTTATAGGATATGCTTCCAACCCCTAGGTAGAGAGCAAGAAGGAGAAAACCAACGTTGACCAGGACAACTTCAAGAGTAGTGTCAAATATGGCTAACCACCAGACAAGTAGGGCTTGAGGGGAGAGAATTGGTACTAAGCAGTTAACAAGACCCCTCCTTCAAGTCGTTGTTGTTGCTTACATGATAAAACCTAAATTTCCACGTTGGGGGAGTGGACAAAGCATCTACAATGATATAATTATGGTTAACTATTCTATATTGTCTTTCGAGACTTGAAACTAATAAATGGTTTGACTTTAGAAGCCTTTCATTTCCTTCATTTACTTATTACCTCATTGATCTCCCCTCTAGTGGATTTTGTTGCACAGAGCCTCATAGTATCCTTCCTTTAAGGCTGGGAACTTCACATCATCATCCCTTTCAACCTTTCTACTAGGTTTCTAATCAAAAGTATTCTTATAATACTTTTCAATGTGAGACTTGATGATATATAAATCATGAACATGATTTCCCTGAACATTGAACACCTTAGTTTTATTTTGAGTCCTTCTAGTTGTTAAATAAATAAAATAATCTTATGTAAGAGTACCATGTTTTAGCCACAAAACCCAAGATTTCTGTCTAACTAGGGTGTCTTTAACATTTAGAAATTTATAAGCTATTTTCCTTACTTCTCTGGCCTCTATAACCAACTTCTCATCGTGAGGCTTCATGTATGCAAGTTGTCATTTTTCTAGGGACGTAAAGTATAATGTCTTACCCAAGGCATGAAAATCCCATCACAATCTTAGTTACACTTTATAAGAGTTTTTTTAACACCTTTATTTTTTGAACCACAATATACATAAGGCATCCAAATACCTCTCCTTTCCAAGCACCAGAGCAACATCTAGGAATCCATGTTTGTTAACCATCCTTTAACTTTTAAATGATTGTATACATGGGGAAATTTTAAGTGCCTCTACTTTCCAAGCACTAGAAAAACATCTAGGAATCCCTAATTCAATGATTGGGCATTAATAAAATGGAATGTAGGTATTGTTTTCTTTCATTCACCAATCTTGATAGTTAATAAATATGATCACTGTGTATTTATTTGGGCTTTTCTTGCCCTTTCCTGATTCTTATAAAGAATTATGTCTCAGCTCGGGAAAGCGCTGACAACAACTGAAAGGAAGGGGTCCATTGAGTGAATTTTTCCATGGAGGTTCTCAAGTTCTTCAAGAAATTTAAATTTATGGAACACTCTGTCAATCATTGTCATAGAAGTATTTACCCTTCTTTCTATTCACCCACATATTGAAAGAATCGCCCATCTCTAGTTCAAATTAGGCCACATTCCAACACCCAATCAATTAAAGTAGCCATCGATGAATTTGAAGATAAGAATCTCCCTGACCTTTCATGTAGTTTGTTACAACCTTATAGTCACTTGAAAGTGACCATGGGTCATCAATACGATTATAAATTTTAGTTAGAATCGCCCATAACTCTTCTGTATTCCTGCCTAGGAGAGTTACTAAGTGTTATTATATAAAGAGTAACAAAATTTGAACTCCAACATCATATTCTCATGAATAATACCTGTCTGAACCAAGTTCATATCAATACCATTCACAACAACCTCAGAATTAGTATTGCTCATAGAATCCATTTGCATTATTTTAGTTCTATTACATTTATATATGTTTCTACACTAGTTTCAAATGAAAATTTGAACAAGAAACTATAATAGAGTTACTATTACTCATCGGTTGCTAAAATTTCAAGACATTTATCCTTCCTATATATAGAAATTCATGATAAAACTTATGGCAAACCATACATATGGAATAGTGCCATTATATTCAAAGAAAACCTCATTGTGCATGACCTTCGTCGCTTAGGTCATAAATGAACGTACCCAAGCATAATCATGTCTAATGGAGTAAAAGCGCATCAAGTTGTGGTTTTGTCCATATCTATTGAACTATTGATGCTTTTTGGTGTTCATTATTATTGGAGAGTGTATGTGTTGACTAGAAGATGGACTTCAACTCTACAAGTAAGAAATCATAATGATGGACTTCTTGTCTTCTGGAAGCTAGTTCTCACTTCTCTTCCAGTTGTAGGACAAGAAGTCCATCAATTTTGAGATGGCTAGGATGCTTAGTGCATCCTTACACCTAGCATTGACTTATTTTTTCCTTTTATTTGTCCTTTATGTACCAAGATGATGAATGATGCCCAAATTTTCTAATAACCTATTTTAATTTTATCACTAAATTCTCCTTGTTCTTTACCATACTTATTGAGAATTTGGCATGCATCCCTTATATTTGTAAGTTTTATGTTATGATTGTTTGGATGACATTTTGGCATGTTTTTCATAATAAGAATTAAGGAGTGTACCCCTCTCAGGTCCCACTCATTACAAGATGATATTAGTGTGATGATAGTTGGTAATCTGACTATATCAAAATTTTCTAGTAGTTCCCCTTATAATGAAATTCTTTGGATATCATATTTGACTTCTTAGTAGTATAATATGATGAGTATGATAAAGTAGTAGGGCAAGGAGATGTTAACCTAGATGATTCATGACTTGATTTTTGCTATTGATTTTGGATCCAACTTTTGTTTATCATATCATTTTAGCTGCCTGAAAAACTATCCATTATGCTACTATATGTACAAAAAATGGCTTTTGGATTTTGTTGATGGCTTCTTGAATCAAGTGATAATGAAATCATGTATCATGTTTTGGAAGATATACTCTAGAATTAGTTAGAAGATAAATCTCAAACCTTAGATTTGACAATGGAGTGGTAACTAAGAAGACACTGGTGCCTAGGTTTAGTGAACCTAGCCTCCTTATAATTGTAGGTTGTGGAGAGTTATATGAACTCACTAGATGAAAATGTGAACTCTAGGGAAGTTATATGACATGCTAACTCATCCCTAGGTATCTAGGACTGTGTGGTTGGATGTGTATCCTATGGAACCCTAGTAAACACAACTATTAGGAATTATATAACCTTGATACCTTTATAGTTGCTTAGTTTGACATTTTAGGTCGAAAATTTTTAAGTGGAAGAGAGTAGTTGTATGGTAGTGTATGGGTAATTGAAATTTCAAGGAAGAAATCATATTTAAAAGTTGGAGTGTTCCGACATACCAAAACCTAACTTCCTAACCCTCAAAACCCGATTCTATGTTTTAGATGCCTTTGAGTTAACCAAAACATGACTTTGAGTTATATCTAAGCATAACTTCATATGATGATAATATTTACCAATTAGAATAAGAATATTAACAATTATTAATAATTGTACATTTTCCAAATTATATAAATGTGAACATTTTCTACACCTGAATTTATAAATGATATTATAAAATGTAATAAATAAATTGGAAATACATGGGTTAGTATGATATGTCACAAACCCACCAATTTCATATAATAGATATCACATGAAAATAACATTATTAATATGCCATTAACCCAATAATATATCTAATTCAAATAATGGGTTTAACAATGCCAAAGTGAGTTTGAATGTGTGCATATAAGTAATGATGATGCATATGCATTAGTAGTAAAAAAATAAATAACATATATATATATATTAGTAGAGTCTTAGTATTAGGTTTAAGTGTAATTATCTTAATAATGGTTTATGTAGGGGTTATATCTATGATTTACCACCATAATATATTATATTTTAAAATTGGTTCGCTAGAATTTTCCTAAGATTAATCAAGGGAAAGAAAGAGTCAAACATGAAAGTTGAGAATAAATTGACTATAAGAAGAGAAAAATACATTAAAATATTACTTCATGTATAAGTCATGGTTCTATATATTTAGATTGACAAAAGTGGAACTAACTCAAAATTTGAATTTGTACATCAAAATTATCATATATGTCAAATTTCACTTTGTTTGAATAATGCCCATTGCCTTAAATAAATTGGAGAACAAAATAAGAAGAAAAGGAAAATTAACTAGCCTTATTAATTTATTTAGAGGGATTTCTAGATAACTCATTTTGTCACACTATATTTTGAAAACTCAAGTTCCTTTCTTTATATGCACTCTCATCTCAGCCCTAGGATTGGGACCGGAAGGATAGAGTCCATCTCCTACCTCTGATTTGCTTGTCATCCCCACATACAGTACCGACCTTCCTTCTCAATTTTCTCTATATCACTTCTCTCCTCCATTGACATCTTATCCTCAATTTCTCTCACTCACCTTCATATTTTCTTTTCATGTTGAATCAACCCTAGGTTGATGCTCCTTTAGTCACCTATAAGTCTCTAGCGAACTCGACACCCATCTACTCCCATGTTTTTCTCTCTGCTACCCTCCTTGCCTTCTCATGCCACCACCTATGCCTATAACTATCCTAAAAAGAATCTTTGAACCCCCAAAAACTCTTTGCAACCAACAAACCCCCTCTTTTTCTCAAGAACCCATCAATCCAACTCACTTTGCATGTTATGGCTTCCTGGCATTGATATAGTGGTTGATCTTTGGGCAAAAATCCAACTACCTAGAAGATGTAACATACTAAAACCTGACCTCTTATCTCTAGAAGCCCTAATCTTAAGGATTGTATGCCTTAGGGTACAATATATGTAAGCGTCAAAATTAGTACATGTTATGCCCATTTAGACCTCAATATGATTAATAAGTAAGTGATTGGAATTAAAGATAAATGAATAAGGTGGTTGGTAATGAGTTTAAACATATCCATACCAATGATAATGTTGGGAAACTTCCTAATGGGCATAAAAAGGATATAATAATAATAATAATAATAATGAAATATTATTTTTTAGTGGAAAAGGTAAAATGAATAAATAGGAAACATGACTTTAATAACGTATGTGGTTATAGATAAGAGTAAGGAAAGTAGTCATGTGAATATTCATCCTAAAATGAATCTAATTCCAATTTATTAGACATAGATTTTGATTTGCTAAATAGATATGAAAATAACACCCTTTAACACTGATCCACTAGATACCTTAATAAACAGTCTTAAAAGTTGAAACTAAACTCATATTCCAAATCCTCGATTTAGTTTGCTTATGTACAAGTTTCACAATATAGAATCCTCGATTCCTTGATTTCATCTAGGGAAAAAACTATATGTTAAACTCTAAAATATTAAATAACATAGTAGATTTCCCGAATTCAGATTCTACATAATTCAATTGGTATATGTGTAAAGTTTGATATAGTTTGAGCATTAAATTATCCATCAAATAGCAAAGATATACAATGTTAATCGACCAATTTTATAAATGCTCTAATTATAAAATTGATTTCATATGTTTTCTGTCTTCCAACCTGTCATGCTCATTTTCCACTTTCTACTATTTTTGCATTTATTTCATATGGTTCCTATCTTCCAATTGTATTCTTCCCTTTTATCCTTCCTTTTTTTGCTTGTGCATAGTGTTTTTGACTTTCTTACTTCCAAATCTCTCTCCTTTATATATCTTATTGATATTCTTTTGTGATCATTTTTAGGATGTGATTCTGATCAATTCAAGCCATTAGTTGGAATCCAGCTCATCAAGATTCAACCCCAAATATCTCTTTACTTGTAGTTTTCCCATGGTATCAGGGGCCACCCTACCGACTCCACTATAAAGCATTGTCTCAAAAATTGATGTTGGATCATTGGCAACTTGTTCCCTCGACCAATTGGACACCATACATGTCCAGTTCTTTTATCTAACCATCAACTCCTTGAGTTTCCATTGATGCTACACACAATGGGAACTCCAACCGCTCTCACCATAACATTTGCAACATCATCCCTTAACCTTATAAAACTTTAGTCTCATGTAATTTGTGCTGGGTTTTTCTACCCAAGTTCGTGGATGGGAGGTCACTGAAGCTTCATCGGAAAAAAACTCCAGGTATCACTACATAATCAGAATTACAAGATTGAATTTGGTTTGGATACATGAAGCTCACCCGCCTTCCCTTATTTCCCATCTACATGTAGCTTACATGATTTTAACCTTTTGTTTCACATCCATATGTCTTCTAGATCCAACTGTTACTCTTTTTGTGAGTTACCTTCGCATCGTGGTCCCTCCATTATAGGTTCTTTAACACTTTCTGAAGGAGTTTTCAGTCTCAGTTTCTTGTGTTGTCTTGGTTGTTGGGGAATTTCCCCTTCTGCCATCTACTAGTTTTTAACAAAGGTCTCCTTGTGGAGATCCTACTTGTTTTTGGTTCAAGGCTTCACTCTTTGACCTCAATTTGTTCTTGTGGATTCTTTTGGATCAGATCCCAAGTATGTGGTGAACAAGGGTTGAGGTTTTGATCCATGCCCTCAAGATCCTGAAGCTCTAGACTACTATATATTGTGTTGTGTACGTTCAGGTTGAACAAAGAAGATGAGTGATGATGTTTTCTCTATAATACTCTTGAATCAATTTTAGTTTTATCACACAAGGCACGGATTGATTCGTCTTTGCCACTTTTATTCTTGATATTAATCATGTCATAGGTTATTTGTGACAAAGTGCCAAGTTACCATGCCATACATATGATACTAAAATCATATGTGAGGTATATTGGTAATTGCTCAGAGATATCTTTTCCTTTTTTCAAATAAATGGACTTACTTTGATAATCTATAACTATTTCTTATTAGGATATTAAAAATAAATACTCATCAGGGTCAGAAAATAACCTATGCCAAAATAAATAAAGTTCATATTCTATGTCCAGTGTTAACAAGATAATCTAGGGTTTGAAATACACAAATATTAATTAAAATATTTAAATGAATTAATAATAGGTAAGTGTGCCTACTTGAAAATAGAGTTTTGACCTGGACAATTGATCTACAGTCTGAGGTATGTTGCATTTCCCTATGAGTCATATTGAGCAATTACTCTCTTGATTTTATCTCTTAAACCTCTATGGGGTATTGTTATATCAAAATTCCTCTTTAATGTTTTAGTTGGTCTATTTGGATTTAGTCTACTGAAATAGATATTCGAATCTTCTTAATTTTATAAATATGCTTCTTGGACCCTAATTTGTATCTTATTCTTCTTATTTCATGATGTAACCCTAATATGTGAATTGGAACTAGATTGTTCCTTTCTGTGAAAGGAACCTTTTTTGCCCAATTTTGTGGTGGATGTCATATATTATCCATTTGGTGATTGAACTCTTTTTGTGGAAGAACTTATGCCGACCTATGAATTATGGCATGCTTTTTTATTCAATATTACTAGAATCATATAAAATGCTATCAATTTTTGGGTTTTGTGCCCATGTTATGTTTTTGTGATGCATGTTATGTGTCCCATACCGGGTTATGTTCCCACCTTGATACTATTGGGGTTTTGGTCATGTGCCATTCTCTATTAGATTTTAGGATTATGTGCCCTAACCACCATTGTCTATTTATTTTATTATTACTTCATTTATATCACTTGCATGCTAATTATTCACTTTTGTTGATTGGATCAATTGCCCTAATCTATTTATTTGTGTTTATGTGGTACATGTTGATATATTTTGTTAAATGGCAAGTACATCTTTTGTATACTTAAATTGTTTCTCTTTGATATTCATTTGGGATTTCACTTTCCCTCTTTGTAGGAAGCCTTGATAAGTATATTGTGTTTCCTTTTCCCTTAATATTGTACAACCTCTATTTATTTGCATATATCAATATTTTTATGTTGACAACATACAATTTATCTTCTTTTATGGGCTATACTTCCAACCCCTTCAATGAAATATGTGAAGGAATTGACATGATGACTAGGTCTATGTGTATTGGGTTTGACTCTTGGGAGATAGACTTGAAGTGGCCCAGACTTTCCTCTGCTTATATGTTGAAGTTTCTACCTTCATATATACCCCTAAACGGAGTTTTTTTTATCTAATTTTAGAAATTGTAAATGGTAAGAATGGTAAATATGATTATATTGGATGCCTTACAACTGATTACAAGCCTTGTATTAATAGGAGTCTAGACATGGTAGCACTCATGTACTAAGCAATATGGACTAAACACATGTAATCAATCATACCCTAACACTCCCCCTCAAGTTGTAGCACAGGTGAAGCACATGTGCAACTTGAAAAGAAAGACACAAACATGGCATACAAACTCAAATTATAAAAAGAAAGATATACAAACCCCTATAAAAACCACTCCCCATATAGCACATGGTAGTAGAACAACTAGAATGAGAAAGCTTCAACCAAAATTGGAGAAATCTTGATGTCGGTGCTGGAGAAAAGATGTTGTTGGTGAAGAAACATGCTTTAGCATTGAAGAGATACTACTGTTGGCATTGATTCTCTTGGAGGTTGGGCTCTCACAAGTACAAGAAATAAGAAATAGAGGTTGATTGCCCCTGCCTTACCAATTGAGGGCAGAGGAAAAGTGGCTACACTGTTGGTAGAGAGAAGAGAGGCTACATGCAAAGATGACGAAACGAGGAGGGGCATCCAAGAGAGGTGAAGTTGGAGTTATCAAATCAGAGCGCCAGTAGTTGTACCATCTTGTTGGAGCATGTTGTAGATGTCGAGGAGGAAGATGAATAAGAAATCCCAATCTTGATCATGATCTGAATCTGAGCTTCCTCTTTTATCTTGAAACATGAGGAATTCTTAGATGAGGAGTAGAAAGTGGATGATAGTAATGCTCATGCAGGGCATGACATTGTACGTCTCCTTGCACTACTCGCTGAAGATACAGATCCATAGCCTAAAGTAGGGCAAGGGAAAACCAGAGGTAGAGGTGATCCCATGATGTGTGCATTTCATATCAACTTTTTGTACAATCTCACACACAAATTCAATTCATTTTGCCTTTCATTATCCTCTATTCATATTTATCTTGCCACATTTTAGTTATTATTACTTACCACATGATTTTGATTGCAGATACACATTCAAAGTGTCAAATTCGAGATATCTAAACTCAAATCTGACCCCAATGGGACTTCTCCCCGACTTACAGCTAATTCGGAGTATGTTCCTGAAGAAACAACATTGCACACAGTGTGTCTCATTTGACACATGATGTGTCCCTTCATAGAAACCCTCACAGAATGAATAACATGCCATGTGGCATTTAACACATGGTGTGTGTGTGTGTGTCTCCGGTGGCCTCAACACCAAAATGTATAGAACATGACATGATGTGTCCCAACTAGGACACAACATGTCCTCGGGACTTGAAGGCCGACTACAACTTGCTGCCAACGCACACGACGTGTGTTTAATCAAACACGTTGTGTGCCTTTCACCTGAATCGACTCTAGAAGATTATCACATGCTGTGTCTTATTAAAGACACACAATGTACTTCACAGTAGTAGCAAGATCCAGCAAAACTGCACAACGGGACACAACGTGTCCTTTAAAAGACACGCCATGCCACCCCTCATTTTTAAAGACCAAGGAAAAACAATGGGCGGTTATCTCTCATCATTTTGAAAGTGTCTTTTGTCTAAGAGAAGTTATAATGCTAAACACGTTGCATACTCATACCTGTAATCTAGGTTATTTGTAATATATCTATTTGGAAGTTATGGCTACTGACATTAGGATGGTGATAGGTATGAGAATGAGAAAGCAACAAGGTACAGAGAGTTATAGAATACTTTGTGGCTCAATTCTAGCAATTGATTTTAGATCCGTCTTTTGTTTTATGTCAAATTGATTTCATCGACAAAAACTATTTTTTGTGATACTACTATACGTATAAAAAAAATTGTGGATTTTATCAATAGTTTATCAGAGTAAGTCACAATGAAGACATAGATGAAGTTTGGTAGAGATACCTAGAACTCTTTAGAGTTGAACTGTAAACCCTAGTTAGGAGTATGAAGTGATAACTAGGAAGATGTGACTTGTATTAAAAGGTTTAGTGGACCTACCCTCCTTTCTCCTTTAGGTTGTGAAGTTCTATACCTAGTGTCTTTTGGATCTCATGTGAACCTTAGGGTTGTTCGATCAGAATCACAAGGACCTAAAATTTTGACCTTGTCGGATAAGATCTAGTTTGAGGCATGACCTATGTATGTCATAAACATACCCCAATGTTTGATCTATAACCATCTCTGGAAACCCTAATGTTAAGGATTGTATGCCTTTGGGTTTAATTTAGGAATAAACCCCAAGCATGGTATAAATTACACCCATCTACAGCTAAATACAGTTAATAATTATATGATTAAAATAAAATGTTGATAAATGATTAAAGTTATTGAGAACAATTTTGAAAATATCCACTCTGACGATAATGACGGGAAACATTCTAATGGTATAAAAAGGATGAATAGAATAATGAATTATTAATTTGTTTTTAATTGAAAAGATAATATGAATAAAAAGGAAATGTGACTTGAATGATGGATGTAGTTGTGTATAAGAGTAAGGAAAGTAAGTCATGTGAATATAATCCTCAAATGAATCTGATTCCAGTATATAAGCCATAAATATTGATTTGGTATATAAATATAAAAATAACAACCTTTACACTAAAGCATTATATAACTTAATAAATAGTTTTAGAAAAAGAAGTAAAAAAATCCGTACTCCAACTCATCATGTTTTACTTTGATTATGGGACAAGTTCACATTACATGAGTAATGGTAGATGCCTTGATTTCTTTTAGCAAAGAAAATATATGTTAAACTCTAAAATAGTAAACATGACAATATATTACCCCAAAATTTGTAGCTAATGGCAAATTTGGATTCTACATCGTTCAATTAGTCTAGATGTAAAGTTTCACCTTGTTTGAACATCAAATGATCCCTCAAATATATTTAAAAAGAAATATAAAATTAGATGTCTAATTTGATATATGTCCTGATTAATAAAACCAATTTTATATTGTTCTCGATCTGTCAGACTCATTTTCCACTTTTTAAGATTTTGCATTTATTTTTTGTCCTTGATTACTGGTTAAAGGATGCATCCATCATCTTAATAATTTTTCCTCTTCTTACCATATCCCCTTCCCTTTTTTGTCCACACAAAGTGTTTTTGACTTTGTTTTCACAAGATCTCTCTCTCTTATGCATCTCTCATTGAGATTCATTTGTGGTCATTTTGGGAAGTCACTCCAATCAATTCAAGTGCCTACTTAGAACCCAAGTCTCTCAGAGTTGAAAAACTACAAATCTTCTCTTTAACCCACATTTTCCCCACAATTTCAGGAGCCACCATGCCAACTCCCCTACAAAACCCTACCTCACAAACTGAAGTCATCCTGTTGGGAACTTGTTCCCTCTACTAATTGAACACCATATGTTTCCAATTCTTCCATCTAACCTAGTTTTCATTCATCGACTACTTGAGTAGCCATCACTGCTACACATCATGGAACTCCAATTACTCTCACCACAACCTTCACAACTCCACCCACCTCTTATCTTTGTGATACTATGGTTTCGTGGGCTTTGTACTAGGTTATTCTATCCAAGTACATGGATGAAGAGTCATCAAAGCTTCATTAGAAACCTACTTTAGGTGTCTCCACATAATGAGAATGACATGATTGAGTTTGTTATGGATCCATGAAGTTCACCCAACTTCCCTTATTCCCCATCTACAAGTATCTTCTAGATTTTCACCTTCTATTTTATGACTCAGTGTTTTCTAACTTGAAAAGTTACTCTAGATATGAGTGGCATTCTTGGCCTAGTTCCTCCATCTTAGGGTTCTTTAACACTTTCTAAAGTTGTTTTTAGTCTCAGTTTCTTGTGTTGTATTGGTTCAAGGAGTTTCCCCTCCCCCTCTACTGGTTTTTGGTGTATGCTTCCTTGTAGAGTTCCTACTTGTTTTGGATTCAAGTCTTATTGCTCTGACCTTAGTTTTCTTTTGCAGATTCTATGAGATCAACTCCCAGATGTGTAGAGATTGAGGGATAAAGTTTTGATCCATGTCGTCAAACTCTTAAAGCTCTCAACTATTGTAAATCATACTCTGTATGCATGAGTTGAACAAAAAATATGTCTGAAGATGTTTTTTCTATAATACCCTTGATCGATTTCAGTTTCATCAAGCAAATGGCCAGATCTGTCTTTGCCACCTTTGTTGTTGAATTTAATTGCACATCTGGATTTGTGGCAAAGTACCTATATTCCCCATCACACATATGGCATTAAAATCATACATTGGGTATATCGGTAATCACTCAGGGTCTTCTTTTCTTTTTCCAATAAATGGACTTATATTTGATAATACATAACTAATTCTCTAGTTGTCTAGAAAATTACAAATGAAGACTCATTGGAATAAAAAATTGAACCTTTACCAAAATAAATATAATTCTTAACCTAATCTATTAATAATTAGAGCTTATAATCTACGGTTGAAACATACACACACCAATTAACAATATTTATATTTCTATGTTTAATAGGTGGAGAGTATCCTGGTTGGACCTAGGGTTTTGACCTAGATAATTGATCTATAATATGAGGTATACTGCATTCCCCAATGAGTCATATTGAGAAATTACTCTTATGATTCTCTCTTTTTAATCTCTATGAGGTATTAGTATATGCAAATTACGCTTTCATGTTTCGATTGACCTGTTTAGATTTAAAATATTGAAGTAGATCTCGTGATCTTCTTAACTTTATGGATATGCTTGTTGGACCCTAATTTGTACCTTGTTCACCTTATTTCATGATGTAACCCTAATACATTGACTTGAACTAGATTATTCGTTTTTGTGAAACAGAAGCCTATTTTCCCACTTTTGTGGTGGATGTCTTAAATTATCTATTTGGTGACAGAACTCTTACTATGAAGAAACTTTCACTTGCATGTACTTTATCTCATTCTTGTTGATCTAGTAGTAATATAGATATATGAAATACTTTAAATTTTTGTGGGTTATGTGCCATGTTATGTTTTTGGTATGGAGGTTATATGCCCCATACCCAAGTTGTGTGCCCATCTTTATATTGCTCGAGGTTTGGTTATGTGCTATTCTCTATCAGGTACTAGTGTTACGTGTCTAAACTGCCATTGTTTATAATATTTCACTAATATTGTGTTTATCTCACTTGCATGCTAATTAATTATTATTATTGATGGGTTGTGTGCCCTAATTTTTTTTGTGCCTGTGTGTTACATGTTGATATATTTTGTTAAATGGAAAGTAAATCTTTTGTATACTATAAATTGTTTCTCTCTTATATTCATTAGGATGTTCACTTTCCCTCTTTGTAGGAATCCTTGACAAGTATATTCTTGTTCCTTTATTTAATACTTCTTAAACTCTATTTGTTTGCGCATACTAACATTTTTATGATGATGACATACACTTTGTCTTCTTTTACAGGGTATACTTCCAACTCCTTAGGTGAAAAACATGGGGGACTTAACATGATGACAAAGACTATGTTCAGTATGATGGAATCTTAGGAGATAAACTTGAATTAGCTCAGACTTCCCTCTTCTTAGATGTCAAAGTAGTTACCTTCATGTAAGCCCCCCAAGTGGGAGATTTTGAAGAAATCTTGTAAATAATAAGCAGTCATTGTAAATTATTCAGCTGTTTTACATTGATCTTTATTATATTATGAATGATTAAATAATAGTTATTCATCCTTGCAAAAACTTGGTGTGTGTTTGTTTTATGGATGATGACTCTTATTTGATTTAGTGAGTAGTGGATACCCTCTCAGTTCCCACTCCCTTTTAAGGCTTTGAGGTGTTTATCTAAAGATATCCCTACCACAAATTTCACATGGTTATGGTAGTTCTATGTATTCATCTTTATTCTACTTCTTTATGTCTCGATTAGAATATCTTAAAATTTTGGTTGCTTTCGACCTTGGGTTTGTCTGATATATGCTTAGTTTGCTTTGCTTGCATTCAATAAACTTCCAGGAGCCCCTTCTTTCTATTGTTATTAGTACTTTCCATTTTCTTGAGGTTTTGAACATCTTCCTACAATGGTGCTCTAATGAGGGATGCTGAATTGAGCTCCTTACTTCCTCGAGGTCTAAACTTTGTCTCTGTGGAATTGGAAGAGGTTTCCTTCTATGATCTTTTTTTGCATCGAGAAATTGCTTTCCAATGAGTTTAATTTAGAGTTTTTTATATAGGCGTACATTGTTCATCATCTTGACGTTTGATCAATCCTCATGCCCATTTTACTATCATGCTCTTGTTGTGACGGTTTGCATGGGAAACATAGTCTTTTTTATGAGATTTTATTGGGCCACCCCATGAAAGCTCCTTTGGCTAGGCTGCCTATGTGCATTGTCATGAAACTATTTTATTGGCACAAAATGCATGTACTTTTGATTGGTTTTTCTAATAATATTTCAATAAATACTCTTAACTTGTAAAAATTATAATAAATCACTAGTTCATAAAAAAAGGTAAAACTTTTTTAGAATTCAATTTTCATAACTTGTTCCAAAGATACATTTTCGAATGTTGATATTGTAACTATTTATGTAGCCAAGTTTCAGAGCCTAAACTGATTGATTTTAAAAGTCAATTCTTAGGGTTTACATGTTTCACGGGGTTTTAAGCCCAGATCTATATACATGTTTATTTGGATTTTTAGAGACATTTACAATCTTTTTTATTTAGAATGGCTAGTCTACAGCTGATGTAGTACCCCTTTGTAACTCAAATATACTCCAAAAAATATTTAAATTTAATATATGGTCTAAATTAAGTTTCCAATCTATATACAAATGTTTGGATAATTTTAGTTTAATAAAATTCGTAAACATGGTGTTGCATGTGAAGCCAAAAAATACCATTTTCTACCATTTGCATTTGATATCTTTGGGATGCTAGCTCATGATTTAGTTTCTCTCTTGTGGTGCACCCAAAACATCACAAATAGAAATTTTATGATTCCATCATCAACATCTTTAGATTTTGTCTGTTGATCTCTAAGGTTTGCCATCCAAAAAGAATTGCCAGCCCAATTTGTAGCTCGTGCCTCTACGAAGGCATTTCTTTAACATAGTCAGATGTTTTTCTTAGATAGTTTAAATCTTTTGTAACCTGTGGATCTGTTTTGTAATAGGAAGGCACATAATTGTAATGAGATGATTTGGTCTTTACTTCCTATATTAATTTTGAATTCAAGCGGGGTGGGATTAATAAATAAATAACTAAAAATAAAATATCACATTGCTATACAATAGTTTGTATAACATGGTGAGTTGTGTTTGTCCTAGGGAAACTAGATTGGCCAATAGGTACAAGTGACATTAAAAAATTCTGAAATTTTGCAATAACACATATATAAGAATTTTTTTTCATATAAAATTCAAAGAAATTTTAGTAATATATAAAATACCAAAATGATCTACTACACCACTATACTTAATTTTTTGTATTCCTATACTAATTTGGTCGACTAGGGATTTCACTTGCCAAGATCAAATTATTAAAAATCAAAGTATATTTATAATATAGTAGCATGTTCAACATATCATAATAAAGCTACAATCACTGATCAACCTTAACTAACAATCAATATAGTAAATATACAACCACTTAAACAAACCCAAGTTAGATAAATAAGATGAAATCGGGTCATTACAATTCATATATCTATGCATGATTCATCTATAAATTTTATGGCACTTCTCATGGTTTCATTCATTTGGGCATTGGATTGGGAAAATCCAATAATATGATGTCATCACAAAGCATCCTCTTAGATGAAGAAGAAACAATCAATCATCATATAATCCATACTATAAGAACAACTTAATTGTTAGCATTGTCACTAGGGTTTATGAGAAAGTTAGACTAATGTCATCGTTAAATATTATATTATCAAATGTCCTTTATATATTGCATGGGATTACACTAGGAGATAATCATACATGGACCCTTGATCTTAGTTTTTCTTAATTATTCTATAATCTTTTACATGGAGCATGAACCATGCATATAAAGGCCAAACAATAGGATCTCATTAGCAAAAACAACACATGCATGAGGAATAAGGCTATCATTCACATTACTAAAGCATTTACATAAATATTAGGTGTATGAACTTGTATTCAAGCTAGGAAGTACCTTAATCAATCCTTAATCATCATTATGGATGTAAGAGAGGGAATGTTTCTACCTTTTACTAAGAAATACATGGATGTAATTTCACATATTAAACAAATATCAATAAAAATTGGGAAAAACGTTTAAGAGCAAAACATGAAAATATCATGAAGGATCATAAAGCATCAGAGATGCATAATCCCTCTCATACATATTGTTTCTACACAAATCTAGTGATCGAGAAGCATTGACTCACCTATAGGAAGCTAACCAAATCTAAACATTAAGGATTGAGATTTGAGAGGGTATCCACTATGTTGGGACCTCTCTTTTGATCAACATTCATGCCAACAACTAGAGGGAAACCCATAACCTAAACCCAAATTATGAAGCAAAACAACTAATTCTCAACAAATGTGATTAACATAATATTCAAAAAATACAGATAAATTTTCCTTTTTCTTTCTCATAAAACCTCGTAACAATGTCACCTAGATGACAACATATTAATCACCAAAAATCATATTCAACAACATTAAAACCAGAATCAAGACTTATTTCTCATATGTGATTCAATTTACATTGGTTACATGAATATGAAAGAACAAAATTGATCTACATCCCATCTCGAGAAAGAGAGAGTACATGGACATTCTAATCTATCTAGACTATCCTATTTACATATTCTTTGTCATGACCTCTCTGTTGTATAAAATTATACCTAAAAATATTTGAAACAACCTCATGAGACTTATATAGAGCCCCAGGGAGTGGATACCTCCCACTCAAGCTCAGTACATGCATCGGAATTAGATTAAGTATAATGAACTTAAAGTAATTTGTAGATATCAAAATGTCTAGCAGATAGTTCTAACATCTAATTGAATCCAATTTACAATAATAATCTAATCAATCATAGAAGTTTAACACTTAGACCAAATCCAACTTTAAAACATCTTTTAGAGCATGTCTATGAAAAAATCAATAGATGTTACTTAATTTAGATGATAGTCCATTAGTATGAGTAACAAGTCAAGATCTAAACATTCAGAATCAATACATAACAATACCATAATCTTCGTGACACCCCACCAACTAGACCATGAACACATCATGCAATCCTAAAGTTGAAGTCCACATAAGACATATTTACCGAACAATAATATCAAATGACAAGCAATCCAAATCATATCCAGAGTACATATAAATCCCAATATTAACTGCTTATCAATATTTAAGATCAGATTCCAAACTAGATAGATAAGAATATGAATTAGATAATCTCTATAAATTGTTATTATTTTCAACAAAAAGAAGCATAATCAATAATGATAAATCAACAAGTAGCAGTACAAGGAATGTCACAAACATTCAAATCATATTCAACACGGCTTGTCATCTTTTATTCATTTGCCCTGAAAATACTTAGCTTGTACCTCACCAAGTAGAAGTTCACATGCTTTATTCTTGTCTCAATGACTCACCGTTACTATCTTAGGTTAGCCGACCACCCTAAGATGTCAACAACAGACCTTGTACCTCCATAGGAGAGAACCATCAAAATAATATATCACATGTCACAACCTTTCTCATATTTTTCTTATCTCACATATTTCATTTCATCAGAGTCCATTCCCCATGGACATAGACTCTCACAATAAGGATTTAGGGCTAGAGCCCAAATGACTCACTCCTAAATCCTTATGGTTTAACATTTAAGGTCTTCAATCCACACTCTAGAAATCCTTCTCATAATTCTTTGATTACGAAAAGGAGATCAGTTTCATTTCCCTAGTGTGGCACTCGAGGGAAACTCAGAGTGTTCATGGTACCTAACTAGATGTGTCATCATTCTATTTGTTATTAATCCTTTTTACTCATCTTTAATAAGATTCAATCATCATTTATCATATTTGTATATTATCGCATAACTAGAATGACACAAAGCAGATTAGGCTTATCAAGAAAGACAATTACTAAAACAAGAAGCACAAAAATCTATAATTTGCAACACATATGATTCTTTCCATTTCCACATCATCTCATAGAAGTCATCATCAATGGGATTTCATCCCAGGAAATAATCTCATTATCTAGCATTTATCCTCGTCAGGGTTTCTCAAATGTAATTAGTGCATGTTAATTTCAATCTCAACATATTTCTTATTGTTCATTCTATATCAAAGTTCTCAACAAATATTCACAGAGATATATAAATTGGCAAAAATATACGCATATAGACATATTTATGAGTCATTATACTTAGAACATGTCCATCACGCAACATATACTCATTTCATTTTATTTCTATACATATAAATAAATTTCAAAGCATGAATGTGCATAACACATTTAATACTCCTCACTTACTATCTACCACTCTTTAGTTAGGGCTACTATTCAATGCATAAGTGATCTCATTATAAAATTCATCAGAGAATGTCATTCTCAGAATACAAGTATGCTAACATACAATTACAATCCAATAGCACATCCTCATAAATGATTCATATCCTGAACCTCATCTTGTAATTTATGAAACTATACTCATATTCATTCCTCAATCCCTCATTTGATATCATTATTTATTAGCATCACATATCTTATAGTTTTACAGTTAGGGTTAGGTTCTTTGATCCGTCTACTAATTCTCATCATTCTCCCTTCATTTCTTATTCATTAGTTTTAGATTCTTTCATTTCATGTTCACTACTACTATAGGAGCTAATCATTTTAATTTTACTTAATATATAGTTCCTCTCTGAGTGAAATTCTTCATAATCTAATGAGACAACACACATGTAACTAAAATGTATACACTATATACTTCATCATACACATTTTATTACTTTCATTCTTAACTTGTCTTCAACATTCAATTCATTCTTGTAATTAGTTGAGTGTACCATGTCATTGACTTCTAATGACATTTTGTAATGAACAAAGATCATTTTTCCCTTATAATACTACTCACTTTAGATTTTAAGAACGGTTTAGGTTACATCTTCTTATAGCATAATCTCTAATCATCCATCCCAATTTATTGTTATGTAGCTTGTATAAAAGGACCCACATTCATGTGAGGGTTACTTATTATTTAATAAATCGTAATAAAATAGATTCATTAGGCTTAGATCATATTAGTAAGATTCATCATCTTCAACTGAAGTAGTAATACCTACACTTCAACATTTCATCACATTTACAACATTATACACAAGTATATCTTTATCACCCATACTCGTCTTAATACTAAATTTCTAGGGTTTTCAAGAAGTTAACTTAGTTCAATGCATAATAAGAATCATAATATTCAATAATCTCATCAAGGTGTATAGAGGTTTATTGAGCCTATTCTAGATACACAGAAACTCTAGATTCCATACCACACTATCAACCAAGCATTTACCACCATACAATTATTTATTGACTCATTTGAGTCCATTCTTTAACATTAATCCTAGACATGGACTTACTCCTATCAAACCCTCATACATTTATCCTCATGTAACATAACATATTTAGTTCAAGTAAGGATTTGAATTTAGTTCAGCAACTCGTGGTTATTGAGTTCTAATATGATTACATTCATGTCAACGAAACTTCCAAGCATATCACCTATTGACTGAATTTTAATAAAAAAATGGTATAAATTAATATAGTTTTGCATTCATAATGCATTTCATATATCTTGAATCAATAGATCACGAATTAGGAAAATACTAATTAATGAGAAATGTTCAAAATCAATAGTATTTATTTCCCCAAAATCATCCCAATAGATTACATAATTGCATACAAGTACTGACAATGATCTTAATTATTCTAGTCATATATGATTAGGATTTCAACATGATTACATAGCTTGAAAGGGGAAAAAAATTCACCCTAAGTTGACATGTACCTTAAAAATGTAGGTCAAACTCTGAATTTCTAGAAACCCAATCAAACTCTAGCCATCAACTCATTTTCTTCATCATTGCTAGTCGAAAACCCTAGAAATGGAGAACATGAGAGAAAGGGTGAGAAAAGATGGTGATTTGATATCATTTCGAATCCAATAAAAGGAGGGACGGAATCTTGATATGAAGAAGAAGAATAACCAAGAAAGTCTATCCAGAGAATCTAAACTTACTTAATTTCATTATTTCTTGGATGATGAAGCCCTAGGTCAACATCTCCACCTTCTTCATCACTCAAACCCTAACTCTCCCTCTCTCTAGAATTTCTTTTCTCTAGAATGTATCATGAAATATGAGAGATCCTTGGGTTCTAGGTTACTCATATAGAGAAATTTAGGTGCTTGGGTCAATTACAAATTAACCCTTCTATGCACTTTGCTTTATTTCAGCATAATTTTAAATCATAAACAAATGCTATTGAAGATCATTTACTTAATAGGTTAAAACTCCTAAAAGATTACGCAAATTTAGCATGTTATGTAAGACAACATTTCAGAGCTTCAACAAAAATTTCACATCTTTTTGACTTACCAATAAATAAATGAAAATCAAACACTATATTGATGTACTGCAGTCTGCAACATGGTCGATCAAGTTATCATGATAAGAAAGTCTGACACCACACTCTATAAAACTAAAAAAATCCAAAAATATGAAGTTGAATAGATATTCTAAAATAAAGTTTCCAAGCTATTGTTAAAATTTCAGCATAATTAGATGCATCAATAAAAATATACAATTCAAATACCAAATTGCTATATTTCAGCCTGAAAGCATGATTGGTTGAGTTTGTCCTAGGGAAACTCAGCCAATCGACATGTCATAATTATTCAAAAATTCTGATATTTTGCAAGAACACTAAAATATGAATTTCAACTAAATTAGAATTAAATATAAAACACGAAAAATCATTAGCTACACTATATTTATCAAATTTCTTATTCATTTGCTACCAAAACCCTAATTTTGGCGACTAGGGTTTACATTTATCAAACCATAATTATTCAAAGTAAAATCATGATTACAATTTCTAATTAGATTTAAATAATAACAATTAGAATACCATAATTAATCAAGCTTAAACAATGATTAATTTACTAAGCACGCAATCATCTAAATAAACCCTAATTAGATGGCTACTTTTAAAATGGGTTGTTACAAATTCCCCCATCCTTTTAGGATTTCATCTTGAAATACAAGTAAAGATGTGCAAAAATATTACATCATCTAATTATTCATCTCTCTTGTCATCAAGTTAGAATTATTTCCATTTTAGCTTTCTTTCATATGACATCATTTTATTGTTTCTTGGTTCTTTTACATTAAAATCCCAAATTTACTAGCACTCTGTGGATATTTCTTTCCTTGTCATCGTCATATTTCTCTTTGAGTACTACGAACACTTATTCACAAATCTTAGCAATACATCACTTATCAAGATGTGATTCACATCACATTTTGTATTCTTTTTAAATTTTGATTATGTATCTTATGGATCAAGATTACAATTCATTCTGTTTATTATCCACATTCATCAGTTTTCTTTATAAAGAAGATAATTTAGTGGTCTTCATCCTCATTATCAACCTTTTCATAAATTTTCATATTCATACTCATTTTCAAATTCATTAAGGAGTATCTTAATAATCTATTGAATTATTCATCTTTCTCATATGAAATTGTCATCTCGTATTAGTCACCATACTTTATTATATAATACATTCTATTTCTATATTTTATCATTTGATTACAATCATGCATATTCTTATACTTCCAAACTGTCTTCATCTGAATGGTTGGTCAGGGCATCCAGAGGAAGTATAGTCAGTAGTTCCATACTAGATTATCTCAATACCAAAATTCTTAACCAAAATATTTGGATATTGAGTTCAGTCAGTACGCATATCATTTCAGGTTATGTTCAACTTCCATATTATCATTTAGCCCTAGAGCCATTATCCTTCTGGACACATCTAACCTAGGCTCTGGTACCATGTTGTCGGGACATCTCTTTTGATCACCATTTATGTCAACCATTAGAGGGAAACTCAAGACTAAACCCAGATTATGAAGCAAAACAACTAATTCTCAGCAAATTTTATTAACACAATATATGAAAAACACATATACATTTTTACTTTTTATTTCTCATAAATCTCATAACAATGTCACATTAATGACAATGTATTTAATTACCATGATTCATACTTAACTCCATTAAAATTAGAATAAAAACTTGTCGCTCAAATGTGATTCAATTTACATAGAATACATGAATATGAATGAACAAAGTCAATTTACAACCCATCATGAGAAAGAGAGAGTACATGGACGTTCTAATATATTTATATTATTCTATATACATCTTCTTTTTCATGACCTATGTAAGACATCATTTCAGATCTCTAGTAAAAATTTCATATCATTATGAGTTACCAATAAATAAATAAAAATCAAACACTACATTGTTATATTGTAGTGTGCAGCATGGCCAGTCGAGTTGTTACTTATCAGAAACTCATCCGACACCAAATTCTATAAAACTGAAACATCATCCAAAAATATGCAAATTTAAAAGGTTCTAAAATGGATTTTCCAAGCTAAAATTGAAATTTCATATCAATTGGATGTACCATTAAAAAGATATGAATTAATACCATACCGCTATATTTCAACCTAAAGTCATGGTCGGCTAAGTTTGTCCTGGGGAAACTCAGTCAACTGACAGGTTAGAAAACTATTCAAAAATTCTTATACTTTGCAATAACACTAATGATTGAGTTACCCAAACTATATCCAAATTTTAACTAAATCAAACACATATATAAAATACTAAAAATCATTTACTACACCACTATATTTATCAAATTTTGTATTCCTAAACTAACCAAACCCTAATTTTGGCGACTATGGTTTACATTTATTAAAGCATAACTATATAAAGTAAAAGCATGACTACAAATTCTCATTAGATTTAAATACTCATAATTATACTACCATCATTGATTAAGCTTAAATTATGACCAATCTACTAAGCATACAATCATCTAAGTAAACCCTACTTAGATGGATAATTTGAAAATGGATCGTTACACACTCCTTCTGAATCAAATCAGATTCATCATTCATATAAAAAACCAAATTTTCACAATGGATAAAGAAATATTATTTAATATTTCATGAACAGTTGTCATAAATACAAAAACATAGCACCAAAATAAAAGACATTGCTTATTTACAGTTTTACAACATACATGATTGGTCACCCTTATGAGGATACATGAATCTAAAACTTTAAGACTAAGCATATGGTAATATGGGTTACTTGAAGTCTATCTCCTACATAAGATCTACCTTGGGGAGGTCCATTTTCACATAGTCAACCCATGAGAGTCTTATTCACCTAAGGGGTTGGAAGCATACCACCCACAAAAGAAGAGGACAGAAATTTTTCAGCATAAAAGATGGTATCTACATGAATAGAAATCAAGGAATATTATGGGAAAGGACAACAATAAAATCATCAAGTCTCCCCAAGTCAAAAGACAAATATCAAAGCATCCAAGTGGATGATCAAAAGAATAATGATTACCTAAAAAGTGATTTGTTTACTTAATATGATTAAGACAATTTCTTACCTTGATAAATTTTCATAAGTAACATTACAAATATAAGTAGTTCATGTAAGTAACATTTAGACCAAGTGCTAAAGAAAGGTTGAGACACCATATGAATTCAATCAAAAAGTGGACAGGAAAGTGCACCATGGGAGGAATAAGCATGCCCTATATTTACAACGAGTGGAAAAGCACACTCTGGGCTAAAAAGACACGCCCTATGTATGGTTGTACACATGTACTGCTACTAAAATTAAAATTAGTCCAAGAAATATACAAATTGGGAAGGCAAGTTTAAGTTCAAAGAGTCCCAAATAAGGGGATGAGAACATACCCATGTTATCAAGTGGAGACAAAGGGACCATAAACAAATTAAGGTAACAAATTAAGCTTTATTATGATATGTTGAACATGCTACTATATTATAAATATACTTTGATTTTTAATAATTTGATCTTGGCAAGTGAAATCCCTAGTCGACCAAATTAGTATAGGAATACAGAAAATTAAGTATAGTGGTGTAGTAGATCATTTTGGTATTTTATATATTACTAAAATTTCTTTGAATTTTATATGAAAAAAAATTCTTATATATGTGTTATTGCAAAATTTCAGAATTTTTTAATGTCACTTGTACCTATTGGCCAATCTAGTTTCCCTAGGACAAACACAACTCACCATGTTATACAAACTATTGTATAGCAATGTGATATTTTATTTTTAGTTATTTATTTATTAATCCCACCCCGCTTGAATTCAAAATTAATATAGGAAGTAAAGACCAAATCATCTCATTACAATTATGTGCCTTCCTATTACAAAACAGATCCACAGGTTACAAAAGATTTAAACTATCTAAGAAAAACATCTGACTATGTTAAAGAAATGCCTTCATAGAGGCACGAGCTACAAATTGGGCTGCCAATTCTTTTTGGATGGCAAACCTTAGAGATCAACAGACAAAATCTAAAGATGTTGATGATGGAATCATAAAATTTCTATTTGTGATGTTTTGGGTGCACCACAAGAGAGAAACTAAATCATGAGCTAGCATCCCAAAGATATCAAATGCAAATGGTAGAAAATGGTATTTTTCGGCTTCACATGCAACACCATGTTTACGAATACCATATGAATTCAATCAAAAAGTGGACAGGAAAGTGCACCATGGGAGGAATAAGCATGCCCTATATTTACAATGAGTGGAAAAGCACACTCTGGGCTAAAAAGACACGCCCTATGTATGGTTGTACACATGTACTGCTACTAAAATTAAAATTAGTCCAAGAAATATACAAATTGGGAAGGCAAGTTTAAGTTCAAAGAGTCCCAAATAAGGGGATGAGAACATACCCATGTTATCAAGTGGAGACAAAGGGACCATAAACAAATATTCAACCATCTCAGTAATCAAGAAGAGATAAACTAGTGTCAAATAAGGATTTTTAGTAGAAAATTCAAAAGAGATTCTACTGGGAACCAAATCAGGGTTTCAAGTCATGATTTTGCAATTTCACATTTTAAGAATATGTAAATTTCATAAGAACATACCCACATAGGTCAATTAAAAAATCCAATACAAAAATGCCTCAAAGAGGTCTAAGAGAGAGAGGATAACAAATAAGATCTCAATATGACTCATTGAGGGATGCAACAAATATCAAGAGAAGAAAATAAATTAATTGCCCAAAATGATTAAGAAGGGTGAAACATACCTACATTTGAGTCTAGAAATATCTAGGGTCAAACTCTAGTTCACAAATAGTGCATCCAACCACAGAGAAATAATTTTAGACAATTAGGGTTAAATTCTCATTAATTGTGCAAACCCTAAAAATTGCTTATCTATTGTTAATTATTAGCTTATCAAACCTCTATTGTCATGAAGATCATATTTAATCGATTCCTAAGAATTTTCTAATTTATTTTTGGACTTATGAGTTATTAGGTATGAATTTAATAAATCTAGGATGCATAATATATTATAACTAGGTATGAAATTTATACCAAATAATGGAGAAAAATTTTATGATTCCAAAACAAATTTTTATTGAATTATAGATTATTTATTATAAACTATGTAAGATAATATTGTTTACTATATAAAATATGTCATCCAATTATCAAGATACCCTTGCATCACACATCACTAGTTTGATGTGTGATAGGGTAAGTTTTTAATTGTTCATGATCAAATGTCATACTGTTAAGAACCAAAACATAGGGGCAAAAAGACTTAGATGTCCACATGAAGCATTAACTCAAAATCAAACCAAGGACAAACTTGAGAACTCATTAACAACTTGTTCATCTATTTATTAATGAATTGTGAGATTCATAGAGCAATGGAATCTTGGCAGTAGAATTAAATCTTGACCCTCCGATGCAACTAAATACCAATAGAGATTCTCTTTGATCTTGTGGGATTTTCTCAAACCTAGAGAAACCCAAGGCAAGGTTTCATGTTGCCTCACAATGGAAATATGATTCCCCACCATTTCCAGACAAAAGGAAAAAATAGAACACTTAAAACATATAGTATCCAAGCTTCGATCTCACATTCTATCATGTTGTGAGAGCACCCTTTCTCTAGAATAAGTAGTGACTCTGCCACACAAGACAAACGCATGACTTAAACAACAAACCAAATTTAAAGGTTGATTCAAAGTCATAATATTTAGGAAGTGATTCACAAAAACCAAAAACATGAGAATCAACTGGGGTGTTTTCACTTGAGGTACTCCTAACCCATTGAATTTGGATTTGATGCACCTTACGTGCACACAGTGGGATCTTTCGATATTTATAAGGACCTAGTCTAACACACTCACTTAGACTAATCACACTTCACCAGCAGGTGCACATGGTCATGTTATGTATAGGCCAAAGGCTCGATAACAGACTATTCACAGGGAGAGAGGGGGCACTAGATCTTAGTTAGAGTAAACCATGTTCCTAAATAGGAGATTAGGTTTTTTTGGGTTTAAAGTTGGTTTTAGTTCAGTTACAATTAGGTTCATGCAAGAAAGAAAGAAAGGATACAAAACAAGAGAAACCCTTAATTAACCCTAAACAAGTTAATTCTATAACAAAGAAAACCAACTAAGTGAAAAAGAGTAAGAGAATAAGACTACACTACACTAGCTAAGCAAGTTAGACACTAAAGCAATTAATGACCTAGATTATCACTAGCTAGGAATTTTAACACTAGCAATCTCAAAAGAGAACTAACTACTCTAGAAATTCCTAACTATCATAAACTAAGCAAATAATTAAAAGAGCAATCATGCAATTAATTAAACTAGAATGAAGAAGATAAGAGAGGAAGATGTGTTTTTAGAAATTTTAAGGAGAGATGGTCCATTTGGGGGAGTGATACTAAGATATTAGTTGGGGGGACATACCATGCAAAACATAAACATTCATTCTAGATTTCTAAACCAAATAATTAGTCAAATGCAATGGAATCACCCTAGACTATTGGTTGGCCATGGACATAATAGAGTGTGTGAAGGGGAACTACACCCTTGCACACCTTATCTAGCCTTATGAGGTCCATTGGATTTCAATTGGATTTAACTAATCTAGGTTTCTAGGATGAGAGTTCTTAGTGTAATTGGGAGCCAAAGGTGGGAAGGGGGGGTAGAGGTGAGGGTATTTCACTTCACATTACTCACCATCTAGCTTTTAGTAAACTCCAGGCAATTACACTAAACAATCTTACACTAGCTACTTAGATCTCACAATTAAGAGTATAAGAAGGGATATGTGTGTGGGAAGATGGGGTGCTAGATAGAAATCCACTAGTTTGACCTAGGAGCAAATCCCAAGATAACCTCACATATTCCATCTTCTCTTAGACTTAGGTGGTTTCAAGAATAAAACAATAAGTACTTCATGTTTTCAAGCATAGACCACAAGAATCAACATGAAAATAAGATAGAAGTAGAAATCAATCATCATAGAATTAAATTATAGAGTTTACAAGATATATTCCCCCAACATGGTATCAAAGTATCATTTTAACCCCAAATAGACAATAGCAAAGGGGCTTAGCTACACATGAGCGAACAAAATAGCAAAAGAGATAGGAGAAGGAGGAAATAGACATAGAAATTTGTGGAACCTCCTCCTTCTTCACCTCCTAGCTGATGTAGGTCGAGAATATCCCTCCAAGGTAGGGAAATGGCATGGAAAGGTGAGGTTTTGTGGTGAAAATCTAGAAAACTAGGATTTTGAGGTGGAAGAAGGTGGAAATGGAGTGGGTGGTGTGTGGTGATAGGTGACGATCCTTCAATGCTAAGGGAGGTAGAAATGAATACTAGGGGGTTGTAACCTTGTTCTACATCCACCACCTATGTATAAATAGCAGTGGTGGAGAAGCACTAGGTTAAGTGGGGGTAGCTTGGGTAGAACAATGCAGAAAAAGTAGGGTTTTGGGTGGCAGAATGGTTGTGCTGGGAAGCACGGACGTGGTGGGTAGGAGGTAGCACAACCATACTGAGAGGGAACAACCATTCTGAGGGTGTGGTAAATCATATGTTGAATGTGGGAGAATGAAGGTTGTTAGCACGGCCGTGCTGGGGCTAGGTAGCACAATTGTGGTAAGCATTTGGGGACTTGGTCATTCTGCTTGGAAAGGTTATTTTGCTCCTGGAAATCACAGTCGTTCTAGATGTTACAAACGTGTTGGGGTTTTCTTGGCACAGCCATGCAGGCTAGCACAATTGCATTGTTGAGGTTGCTTTAGCCTTAATGAACCTGTGATACTATTGTGATTTTGGCTTATAGCTAGCATGACTGTTCCATGTCACCTCATCCATGCTGGGGACTTTGCTTGCACTTTGGGATTTGAACTTAATGATCCATGGAATTCTTTGCTTGAGTTGATCTTGACCACCAAGGGTAGGTTAAGGGATCTTTGGGATCTTCTTTGGACCCCTCCATGGGTGGAGAAATCCTAGAACGTCCATACGTGCATTTGACATAAATATGCATATTGAAGGAAATAGCATGTAATCTAACAGGTTTAGATGTGATCAAAATGCAATAAGACACAAGATGGAGTCTTAAATTAGGGTTGCATCACCACCCTGAACTTAAAACATACTTGTCCTCAAGTGTTCTCCAACTTAATATCTCTTCAATTTCTTTCAAAAACAAGAATGATTAATGCATTGCAACAAATGTATATTGACTAAATTGGCTTAATTGTGACTAAGTACATGTATTCTACCTCTCTCCTCTCCACTTTTAGAAACCAATTATTAGTTAAGCACTAAGCATACGAACTTCAAATATAGAGCATAGATTGAATAATCAATATGGCTTTCATGTAGCTCTGGGTAGACTGTTTCATGATGGCGATAATCATAGATGACTAGGAGTGTTGTTTCACTTTCATGCATTCAATTTCATACTTTAAACCACACTATGTGACCAACATGGTTGTATAAAAAAGGTGAAGTAAGATAGGTTTGATGTTTCCAAACTTAATGGATATGAAAATAGAATAAAGGGTTGTGGTAAGAGATTGAGTGTTATTACATAGGAGCACTTCTATTTTATTCTTGCATTTTCTTTTCTTATTTTTTGTTTTCTTTTTCTTTTCCCTTGGTGTATCTAGGGCATATGGTGGTGATATTGAAGTGGAGATATATAGATATGGCCACCCCAAACTTTTCGAGCTAGCCAAGGTTGAATATGTGCACTTTGGCATCCTTTCATGAGGCGGAGAGGTAAGAAGGTGATGAAAGAAAGTCAGGTCAAAGAGGGGTCAGTAGTGTGATTCTCCACATAATATATCCTTCATGAAAATTATTCCAACACTTCATCAAGTATTGTCACACCATACGAGTGAACAACATGAAATTCATACTTTATCATGTGATTCCACATGCCCTAAGCCTTAATAGCTTTCTCAAATCACAATTCAACCAAGCCATTCACAAACATGAGAGAAGTGATTCACATATATAAAGTCAACAATTAAGACCAATTAGTAATAGAACATAGGAATGTAGCATGCATTTATCATGTATCAATATTTTCAATTCAAAAAGTGGAGATTAGGTCAAAACATGCTTCTTGGGCAAGACATATCAAATTTGGGAAAAATTGGCCAAAATGGTTCTAATTTGCGTTCAATCACATCCAAACCAATACTTAGGGAATAAAAAACATAAAACAAGCAAATCCTAACTAAAACACACAAAAATTACTGAACATCAACATGAAATGCAATGCATGGCATTAAAAACAATTTTTTTTAAAATTGTGCAAGAATGCATGAAATTACACTACATGGTATGCATGAATGTAAGCATATAGAAATCTATTCTAGATAGGTGGTGTCCAAGTCATTTGATCAAAACAAGTAAATAGGCAGGGTGAAACATGGTGAAATGGGTGTGATCAAAATAAGCTAAGAAAATATGGTGTACCACCCAACCACCCTAAATTTTTGAATCATGTTGTCCTTAGCATGAAAGTAAAGTGTAGGAATGATATGGTATATGTCACTTTTCTAATGGTGGTGGATACTTAGGAGTTCCCTCATATGGTGGAGGGTTTTGGTAGTAGCTAGGGTTGTAAATGGGTAGGGTATTATCCATTTACCCACTACCCATACCTTACATGGTATGGTAAGGGTAAGCATAATTTTTACCCACCACCCGTTTACCCTTTACCCACTTTACCCACATATAAAGAGGGTAGGGTAAGGGAGAAGCTTTACCCTACCCACTTTACCCATTTACCCATTGGTATAAGGTTGAATCTACAATTTCATATTTTAATATATGTATCAATGCCTACCAAAATTCCCCAACAAGCAACAATGTTACTCTCTCAATTTGTACTATTATGATTCCCAACACTTTAATAAGAAAGGGGTAGCATGAAACTACCTTTTATAGTCACATATTTGAAAGAAAAATAGACTCATCAGTAAGAAATAGTATATTAAAAATTCTAAGCCTAATCTTTGGAAAAAATGACAAGTTAATTATTATTATTTTTTGTTGTATATCACAAAAGCATAATTACTACTATTCAAAAACTAGTTTCAAGAGTGTCTAGTGTTTGATGTAGGAAATACATAAGAAAAATTTGTTATAAATAGTTTATCTTTCTTCATGTTCTTTTACCCATTTCACCCTTACCCTGTGCGGAAAAGGCTACGGCTAAAGGTAGGGTAAGGGTTTTTAGGCAAAGGGTAATTACCCTACCCGCTACCCGCATCTTTGATGTGGGCAAGGGTAAGGGTAAACCTTTACCCTACCCTACCCATTTACAACCCTAGTAGTACATGCCCCAGTAGTCCATCTGTGGAGGTGGGTATATGTCCTAATATCCGGATAGAGATCCCTAGAAGCCCTCCCCCTGTCATGGGTTTCTCTGAACCTACGTATGTTGGTAGCAGTATATGTGGTTTATCTGGTAATGCATCTTTTGTTGGTCCAATCACATGAATTGTTATCTGTTGAATCACCTCCAACTGTGCATGAATGACTAACATATCATATGCATTTGTTAGAGGTGGCTACTTGTCAAACTCATCATGTCTTTGTCTTGTGCGGTGAGGCTACTCTAGAATGCATTGTTGGTATGGTATGTCAGTCTCTCCCTCTCTCTCGCGTAATTGAACTGCCAATCCTCTACCACTTTCCCTAGGTCATTCCCTTTCCCGATCTGCAACTTTTGTTGGAAGATCTCTTATTGGTTTTATATATTTGGTAAGCATCACAACATGATAGGGAAGCTCTAAGATAACTCCAGGGTACCTGTGGTTTATGTTGTAGATAATCATTTTGTCTCTGAGGGATATGATTTGGGACCTTGCAATATAGTTCAAATCAACCAACTTAGTCCCCTCCTCCTTTGTTAGGCCCTCAAGATCGCATCCTAGGGCCTTGGCAATGGTTGCCACCATCCCTTCCATTATGAAAGGATTATTTATCTTTGAAGGGATTGTTTTTAAGTGGTCAATCATCATTGCTCCTAGATTCACATAACCAACACTCATCAAGACATACATCACAAATAAATCCTTGTGTGAGCAACAACCTTAGTTATCATATCGGCCAAAGATAGTGTTGGCTAGAACCTTCTAAGTGTACCTTAAAGTGGGGTTGAATATTTTGCTTGTTTTTGACTTCCCTACTGCAAAGGCATCTTTTCTAGTGAACGTTTTCCACATATTTGAATAGTTGCATTTTCCACTTCTATTAAACATGTCCTTGTCAAATTTTTGTGCCAATTCAGGGGTTGGTGCTAGAATTTTATTGAGGTAGTAGACTTAAGTACATACATGGAATCATTGAGACTGAAGCAGACAACATCCTCTTTATGATATTTTACTTTCTCCAGATAACCAAAGAACTCATGTGGTGTCTCAATATAGGTCTCTTAGACCTCAGTCAGCAGCTTATACAACCCAACACCGGTCAATTAAATTTTGAAATAGCAGATAATTCCTAAAGCTTGCATGGTATGCATGCATGCATACCTTGTAGGAATTGCCCGCCTTGTCATGCACTTGGGGTGGAGGGGTCTTAAGAGCCCTTTTCTTGTTGTCTCTCTACCATATATAGCTCGTTTAGGCTATTTCCTAGCCCGCTTCATTCAGTTCTCCTACAACTTTGACAAGAAATCTATTGGTTCATCCACCATCTCTTCGCTCTCAATGTCGCCCCCTCTTCCTCTGCATAGTTTTGGGGCCCCAAACATGTGTCCAAGTTCAAAGGCAACATCTCAATTGGTGCATCATCTTCTTCTTCAATCAACAATCAGTGTCTAGCAGGTTGCTCTGTGGCATGAGGTTGAGCTGAAGATGTAGAGTACCTCATAAGAGTAGGTCGGGGAGGCAAGCATGAGGATGACATGACGACAACTTTCTTGGCCCTTCTCTCTTAGACTGGTGCATCAACCTCATTCAGTTCTCCTACAACTTTGACAAGAAATCTATTGGTTCATCCTCCATCTCTTCACTCTCAATGTTGCCCCCTCTTCCTCTGCATAGTTGTGGGACCCCGAACATGTGTCCAAGTTCGAAGGCACCATTTCAATTGGTGCATCATCATCTTCTTAAATAAAAATTCAGCATCTAGTAGGTTGCTCTGTGGCAAGAGGTTGAGCTGAAGTTGTAGAGTACCTCACTAGAGTAGGTCGGGGAGGCAAGTATGAGGATGACGTGACAACAACTTTCTTGGCCCTTCTCTCTCGAACTGGTGCATCAGTCTCAATAGAATCTACCAAAATTTTCATTTCTTATTCCCCCTCCTCTTCATCGATTTTGTTTTAGCTTGGGTCTGATGTGTGGAGGCTCGAGGAGAACTGGAGACGAGAGTCGGTCATTGATGTTGAACAATAAATTGAGCCAGAAATTGAATTTGATGGTGATAGTATAGGGTTGTCTGAGGGAAAGGGCACCTCTATGGAGGTACATTTTGTGAAGCTTTTTCCCCCTAAGAGGATCTTCATGATGTTCTCTTGCCTTCCCCATCTTCTTAATCTTTGCAATGAATTCGGTGGAAAATAGAACAACAACAACGATTTTCACACTTTCAGAGGGTTTGGGCAGAATCTTCTTGGAGGTGGGGAGATAAAGGTGGATGAGGGTTGGAAAGAGGTGATGGAGGTAGAGGAGGGATTTAGAAGGTTGAGGGATCTTGAATATGGAGTTTTGAAGGAAGAGGTAGCGATTTGGGGAGGAATGAAGTAGCCCTAGGTTGTAGTTCTTTGCAGAACGGGCATTCTATTCGGATGAAATGAGCCATTGGTCGTGTTGTGGAGAGACATAATGAAATACTTAAGTGGTGGGTCCGGATCAGAACGACCGTGCTAGCGTAGCACCAGAATAACTATGTTGGTTAGAATGGTCATGATGATCAGACCCAAAACTTGAGATTTTACTACAAAAATGACCGCACCTAGCATAGTTGTTCAGCTCCAGCACGGTTGTGTTGGCTCTCCCAAGTTCATTTTTATTTCAAAATTCACAAATATCTCAATCATTCATATTATAAACAAGAACTTCAATCCACTTGACATTTCACCAATACTTTCCACTAAATTTTACCCTTCTTCTCAAGCTTCAGGTTGTTTCTCCTATCACAATAAAAAACTAAACAAAAACTATTAAACACAAGTGTGTGTGTGTGTATTTTTTTGTAATGTGTAAAAACATACTAAAAGTATCGAAATTTGAAGGTTGGGTTCTCAAACCTAGGTGGGTTACCTCCCACTAACACTATGTTTTCTGCCTTCAACTGAGCTTATTGTTCTTTCCACCATCATGTGTCCACACCTAAGGTATCTTCACTCTCATCCAAAGTGACCCCTCCAAAGGTTTCATCACATGATCTTTATCCCAAGGAACATGCATGGTTCTGTAGTTTTTAATTGCCATCCAACTCTCATGAAAGTCAGTATAGTCCAAGTTGTCACAA
This sequence comes from Alisma plantago-aquatica, assembly GCA_963693085.1. NCBI lineage: Eukaryota > Viridiplantae > Streptophyta > Magnoliopsida > Alismatales > Alismataceae > Alisma > Alisma plantago-aquatica. The sequence goes on along the minus strand of OY856415.1, from coordinate 683,943,420 downwards.
AGGTCCTCATCTATTATGTTCTAGTTTGATCTCCACATCCGTTGTGCATAAGTATGGCTAGGGCTGTAAATGGGTACGGGTAGACCCGCGGACCCGCAAATCCGGACCCTTAAAAAACATGTCATGGGTCTAATTTTTTATACCCGCATACCCTTGTACCCGTATACCCTTGGACCCGCATATAAGCGGGTCCAAAAATGGGTATGCTTGGACCCAGACCCGCTAGACCCGTATACCCGCTATACATAACTAACTACTAAAATAATGTGTTATATATATCATACTTTACTAGTCTAACTAATATAATTATTGAGATTATATCCTACTCTAACCACAATAAGGTTGAGACTAGTAATATAATTAAGAATTAACTATTCTAGTTACAATAATGAACATCATATGTAAACTTAAAATCAAAATGTCTACTAATTTACATTACTTTCTACATAAATTAAATATTATGATCATGACTACAAATATGTAAACAATTACTCAATTAATGTTATTGTGTAGAATACAACATTGTCTAATATAACTATTACATGTTAATATACTATATGATAACAGTATCTTTTTGTGTTAAATATATATATCATAGTCATTTCTCTTACATAAAAATATGATGTTTTATAGAACCACTTACCCGCATACCCGCTATTATTGCGGGTACGGGTATGGTGCGGGTCCAGGTTTTATATTATGCGGGTCTAGAACCGGAACCGGACCCGCTAAATTAGATGGGTATGGGTATGGGTATGGCCAGACCCACACCGTACCTGCACCGTTTACACCCCTAAGTATGGCCTCCTAGGATGATGTAGTTCTTTCCATCCTTTGGCTTTATGTCCATTATAAGAAAATATGTTGGGTAATTGGCATTCCATTTCTTGTCCACGTCCACTCTTAGGTTTTCTACCATACCCATAGGCATCTTGCAATTCCATCGACTAGCAATAGAATAAAGTCTGCAGGTTTCATTCTTTCTGGGTGGAGCTTGACAAACAAACTGTATGGAATGATGCTCACATTGGAGTCCAAGTTAAGGAGTGTGTGCTCCAAAAATTAAAAGTTGATGTAACAAGGAATGAGAGGGACACTGTGATCTTTCCTCTTTCTAGGGAAGGGGTAGTCAATAATGAAGTTGACTTGCTCTGTTACTACAATCCTCTTAGGTGGCATCATCATCATGTTTGCTTTCATGGTGCAAGAAGCTTTAAAGAAAGACATGAAGGTTGTGATGTTTGCCTTTCCTTGCTTTAAGGCATCTAGAAACTTCATGGTATGACCATGTTCTATGGGAGGAAAGGATCTTCTAAAGAATTAAAGAAATATTGATCCCTTGCCTCAATGTCTTCTACAACAAGCTGTGGACCTTAGGATAGCATGGGGTATTCTTTAACTCAAAGGGTGGATCCCATGTCGTTACCAATTTGGGGAGGGGTGGAACAACAAGTGTTATATCCTTCAACAAAGGTGGGATAAAAAAATCTTCCTTTTCAAACAATGATGGACACATGGGGATGTATCCCCAAGCAAAAGTGAGATATAAAGAATCATCATCTCAATGGAAGTTGGGGGATTTAGTGGCATTTTCTTATAGGAATATGGTGTAGCAAGAACCTCAATGCCCTAGACAATCTCAAACAAAAACATAACAACAAGATCTTTGATGCTCAGGATCTCCATGAGAGGCTTCTGGCAATGATTCTTTGTCATGAACCTTGGTCAATTTATCCTCTCTCTCCAAGAATTCATCAACAACCTTGTTTCTCCATATGATAGATACCATGCTCACTTTCTCATGAGTAGGAGGGGGAGGTTGCGAGGATTATGGTGGTGGTTGTATTTGGTGAGGTGGATTAGGATTTTGGAGGATGTAAGTTGGTGTGGGGTTGGTTGTTGTGGAGGTGGTTGTTGTGGTTGTAGTGGAGGGTTGATATTTGGGGGAGGGGGTGGGGGTTTGTTGGTAGGAATGTAGTGGAGGTGGAGGATATTAGTAGTTGTAGTTCAGTTGTAGGGGTGGGTGAGTATATGGATGAGAGGGTCCTTGGTATTGTTACAAAGTTGTGACTTGCCCTTATGGTGGGACATAGGCACCTTGAGGAGTGCTCATAGAACCACTACCACTGTTTGAGTTGGACATGGTTTGGGAAGGGAGTATTCCTTCCTCACATTGGGAAAGTGATATGGAAATTTGGTCTAGCCTTTGCTCAATCCGATCAATGATTTGTCCATGAGAGGACACACCTCTCTTCACTTGATCAAGGCATATTAATCTCCCAAGAACCTCTTCTTCAAACTTAGAGCTATTCCTCGATCCTTGGTGCTACCTTGGATGTCCTTGCCCTTCATCTCCTTGCTTCCAAGAGAAGTTTGGGTGATTTCTCCATCCTGGATAGTAGGTGTTGGATATTGTCCCTTGGTTGTTATTTTTTATAAAAGATTGAAGAGCTTGAACCTCCTTACAAATGGATTCCACAGAGTTGGTGGAGTGGCTAGAACAATCTCGAGCTTGATTCTTCATCAAGTTCATCATATCACCAAAAATCTTCATCATTTGGGGATTTTGATCTTCTCTAGGTCAAGGAGGAGAATGTGGAGGAGGAGCCCAATTCCTATCAAAATGTGCACCCATGCTAGAAGCTTGATGATGTGAATTTTCCACTAGATGCTTAAAGAGGGGCCATGACTCTTCCAGGGGCCTAGCAATGAAGGTTCCACTACAGGAGGATTCAACCATTGTTTGACTCAATTAAGATGGCCTAGTGTAGAAGGATTACACAAGTTGACAGATGGGAACCTCATGGTGAGGGAAATATCTAAGCAACTTTTGGAACCTCTCCCACGTCTCATGAAATGGCTCATTCTCCTTCTGATTGCATAAGCGATGTACCTCCTCATTTGTTTCAACTTGGAGATAGGATAAAATTTCTTCAAAATCTCATTCTTCACAACCACCCAAGTAACTAATTCTGGCTTTGACATGTACCATTCCTTAGCTTTCTCCTTGAGTGAAAAGGGGAATAAGGTTCTTCTAATAGAATCACCAGTTGCATCATGGGTGTGAATAGTGGAGCATGTCTCTAGAATTATGTCAATGTGGTGATATGGGTTTTCATTCTCCAACTAATAGAAGGTGAGTAGGAGTCCAAGGAGGGCTGGTGGAATGGAGAATTGTTGACCCAACATTTGGTCAACTATGATGGCAATGGGAGATGTGTAGTTACCTTGGGTGAAGTTCTCATGGAGTGGCTTGGGTGGTGGTTGAGTCCCTGGAGGGATGTGTGTTGTCTCCTCATTGTGTTGATCATACCTTCCTCCCATTTTGTCTTATTGATGTTATTTGCACTAGTGTTGATGTCTCCTTCTACCTATCTTATCATCAAGGGGAACCAAGTCAGTAGAAGTCAAGCATCGCCCAAGCATGCATAAATGTCACCTGTATAAGACACAAACAAGCAACAAGAGCTAAGTTAGAAGACAAGTATGCAAAAGTAAACAAAGAATAAAGAATAGAAATGATGAGTCTAGTAGGAAAAGCAAAGCTACACTAACTAGCTAGGTTAAGTGACTCTATCCCCAACAACCACACCAGAAAACTTGGTGTGTTGTCACTTGAGGTACTCCTATTCCATTGAATTTGGATTAGATGAACCTTTAGTGCACACACTAGGATATTTTGATCTTTATAAGGACCTAGTCTAACACACTCACTTAGACTAATCACACTTCACATGTAAGCACACGAGGTCGTGCTATAGTATAGGCAAGATGCAAGATAAGGCTTGATCCACAGTGAGAGAGGGGGCACTAGAGCATAGTTAGAAGAAATATGTAACTAAAGAGGAGATTAGGATTTTTATGGTTTGAAGTTGGTTTTGGTTTGGTTACACTAAGGTTCATGCAAGAAAGCAATAAAGGAGACAAAATAAGAGAAATCCTTAATTACCCTAAATAAGTTAATTCCAGCTAACAAAGAAAACCAACTAAGTGAACAAGAGTAAGGGACTAAAACTAAGATACACTAGCTAAGCAAGTTAGATACTAAAGCAATTAATAACCTAGATTATCACTAACTAGAAAGTTTAACACTAGCAAGCTCAAAAGAGCACTAACTACTCTAGCATGGCCTAACTATCCAAAACTAAACAATTAACTAATAGATCAATCATGCAATTAACTAAACTAGCATGAACAAGCTAAGAGAGCAAGATGGGTTTTAAGCAATGTTAAGGGGAGGTGGACCGTTTGGGAGAGTGATACTAAGATATTAGTTGGGGGCATACTATGCAAAACCTAACCATTCATTATAGATTGCTAAATCAAACAATTAGTCAAATGCAACAGAATCACCCTAGACTATTAGTTAGCCATGGATAGAATAGAGCATATGATGGGGAGCTACACTCTTGCATACCCTATCTAGCCTATGAGGCTCAACTAGACCATGGTTTATGTGGGATTTCAATTATGATTTAACTAATTTAGGTTTCTAGGGTGAGAGCGCGTCTAATACCCCAACTAGACCATGGTTTATTAAAATAATAATAGTTGAAGGGTTTAATCTAAAAAATACATGGAATAATATTCCTTAAAAAAAATAAAAATAATATAAGAAAAATAATAAAAAATAAAACTAAAAATACACTTTCTCTTATACATATGCCATCATGTATTGCAATTAACTTTAAAAGTTGAATGAATGAGTTCCCTTCTCTTTTTCTCTCACTTTCCTTGAAAATGTTTAAAAGAAATAAAAGAGGGATATAAAAGGACTAGAATTCGAAATTATATAACATTTAGCTTGAATAAGAAGTCTTCTTTCTTTAATAATCTTTTAACATAAAAGGAAAACAACATAATTCACTATTTCTCTCACCTCTTTGGAATACTCAAAATACATAAAGAAAAATGCAATGCAATAAATGGCTTAATTTTGGATGCGTGGAAAAGATACTTGTCAATCACATGGTGTGTATATTCCTTTCTTTCCCTTATTAAATACATGTAACATTATCTTCTCTCATGTCTCTTTCTTGAAGAAAATTTATTAAAAAGGCATAGCAGACTTAAATGTGGATAAATATTGAGCATATCTTTGTTAGAGTCAAAGAAATAATTAAGGAGAATCTTTTCACATTATCTCTCCTTTTAATGCATAAAAATCAAGTAAATAAATAATATGGAAATTGTGAATAAAAGATATGCAAAACTCAAATTTTATTGGCTAGGAAGGATCTAGAATATGTAATTAATGTGTGATCCAAATTTGGTTTTGTTTCAAATTCATTTGACCATTTAAATAATTATAAAACACAATGCTAAACCATTTAACACATTAAATGTAAACATTAATTAGTTGTTGGTCAAAATTAGTCTACATGAGACCATATATTTAAAATAGTAGAAGTAAAGCTGGAAGGAAAGTTTGATTATTCTCTTTTTAAGGTTCCAAAGTATGAATAATTGAAAACAATGTGATAAATATATTGATCTGAGGCTAAAAAATATGGGTTTTGACCCATCACCTTGCCAACACAACTAAGAAGCATGATATGAAAATGAAAATTTCATTATGGATGAGAAAATTTTATGTAAGTCAGAAATAAAATTTATGTAATTGATATGGACAACTAAAATGGTTTGTTGTTACATAGTTACAACATCATTTTAAACAACTATGAATTATATGGGAATGAGTGATTGCAGTCAATAATTTTTAAATAGCACATTAAAATCATGTTGTGTATTCTTGCTATATAACTAGTGCATGTAGATGTAAAATAAAGCTATTTTTCTCTTTCCTCCATTTTGTGTTTTTTTAATGAAATAATGTGTCTCGATCTTAATTACATGGAAATAAGACATTATGGTAATTATGTAAGGAATGGTACGACTCTCTCACCCTTTTCTCTCTTTCTTTGTGATTACAAATAAAATGTAATGGTAATTTAGTTAATGTCATACTTTTGATAAACAAATAAAAGTAAATGATAATGCATTCTATCTTTAGTATCTCATACAAAAGATAATAAAAGATAATAAAGGAAATTCACAAATAAGAGATAATTAGTTTGACCAGAAAGTTGGACTTTGGTAATTAATAAAGAGAAATACGTTTCACCTATTATATTTTAGTACATTGAAGTTAAGATAATGGCCAATGTTAAATTAAAGGACAAAAGATATTAAAAAATTAAATACACTTTGACCAGAAAGTTATAGACCTCTAAACCTATAAAAGGAACCCCATGGTCCTAGCATACCAAAGAAAATCACACTACCTTATGTTATTGCAAATCACATCCAAGTGTTGTCTCAAAGATTAGAGAGACCATATTAGGATAAACTTTTCTCCAAGGAATGGGTCATGTTGTTGATCACAAGTAATTATGGTTGTTTGCATGTTAAGTATAAAGTAGACATTACATTTCAAGTTTAATGCTTTAATCATGATCACTATATCACTACTTGATGATTGATATATGTTATGTCTTATGGTTATAATTTTCACTACGATTAGAGATTATAATTAATGACTTATAGAATTTATGTTAATGATTAAGAGGGTGAAATCTCGTCATGTTAAAAGATCATGTTTATAGGGAGAAATCCCATCAAGTTAAAGTTTAAGGATCACGTTAATGTTAATGTTCATGATTAAGATAATGGAATTAAAATCGTCTTTATATGCCCCCAAATCATGAACCTCAAGGGGTTGTCAAGGGATTTCCTAGCATCAAGGGCTTTCCTAGAAATCATGTGCTCCTAAGGGGGTGTCATAGAGGGATGCATACAATTACATTTCAATTATTTATGTTAATAATGATTCAAGAATGTTTATAGTTAATTCATGTCAACTTTTCTAACATGTCAAGTATACTTTATTTTGCTCATGTTATAAAGTGCCAGTGTTGTTTACTGATGTGTTGATTTTCCTCTTTGCATGGTTGGGGACACGATGTTCCCAGGAGTTGGAGCAATTAATGACTCAAGAGGAGCAAGAAAGGACTAAGTAGAACTTCAAGAGCTAATTGGTGGGGTGCCATCCATATTAGGCGATCCAATCACGTAGAAATATTTAGTTCCATGCTTAGTTATTCATGCTTAGAAATGATTAGAATTTTAGACATGTTATAGAAGTCATTTATAATTTCCTATTCAAAGGACAATGTATGAATCTCAATGGTGATTTATGTATTTATTTGCAATGATCATATTAATGTGACACCCCCTTCAAGATGTAAGCTTCCGCTGAATTATGTTGTATATAAAAAGGGTAGAGTGTTACAGAGTGCTTACTAAAATTGGGAGCCAAAGGTAGGAATGGAGAGTAGAGTTGAGGGTATTTCATCTCACATTACTCACCATCTAGCTTTTAGCAAACTCCTAGGAAATTACACTAAACAATCTTACACTAGCTACTTAGATCTCACACCTAGGAGTAGAAGAAGGGATATATGAGTGGTAATATGAGCTACTAGCTAGGGATTCACTAGTTGGACCTAGGAGAAAATCCCAAGATAACCTCACATATGCCATCTTCTCCTAGACTTAGGTGGTTTGAAGCATAAAACAACAAGTAATTCATGTTTTTCAAGCACAAACCACAATAAGCACCATGGGATATAAGATAGAAGTAGAAATAAATCATCATAGAGTGAAATTATATAGTTTGCAATATATAATCCTTTAATATGGCATCAATGTATAATTTTAACCCCAATAATCCCACCACAAAGGGGCTTAGCTACACATGAGCAAACAAAATAGCAAAAGAGAAAGGAGAAGGAGGGAGATAGCCATAGAAATATGTGGAAGCTCCTCATTCTTCACCTTCTAGTTGTTGTAGCTTGAGCACCTCCCTCCCAGGTAGAGAGATGGCATGGAAAGGTGATGTTTTGTGGTGGAAATCCTAGAAAAGTAGGGTTTTGAGGTGGAAGAAGGTGGAAATGGAATGGGTGATGGATGGGGGTAGGTGAGAGCCCTACAATGCTAAGTGATGTAGAAATGAATGCTAGGGGGTTGTAACCTCATGCTACAGCCACCACCTAGGTATATATAGGTGGTTAAGAAGCACTAGGTTAAGTGGGGGTACTTTGGGTAGAACAATGCAGAAAAAGTAGGGTTTTAGGTAACAAAAGGGTCGTGTTGGGTAGCACGTCCATGGTGGGTAGGAGGTAGCATGATTGTGTTGAGGGTGAAAAATCATTCTAAGGGGGTGGAAAAGCACAGGTTGAATGTGGGAGAATGAAGGTTGGTAAGATGGTTGTGTTGGACAGCACAACTATGGTGGGGGCTAGGTAGCACGACCGTGCTGGGTAGCACATCGGTGGTGGGGGATAGGTAACACGGTTGTGGTGGGTGAGTTGGGGACTTGGTTGGTCTACTTGGAATGATTGTTCTACTCCTAGACCATACAACCATTCTGACTGGCTTGACCGTATTGGGGTCTTCTTGGCACGGCCGTGTTGGATAGCACAACCGTGTTGTTGAGGTTTATTTAGCCTTGATGAACCTGTGATGCTATTGTGATTTTGCCTTGACCAACACGACAATTCTCTATCACCACAGTTGTGTTGGGGACTTTGCTTTCACTTTGAGCTTTGAGATTCATGATCCATGGACTTCTTTACTTGATTTGACTCTTGGCTACTAGGGGTAGGTTGAGGGAGCTTTAGGATCTTCTTTGGACCCCTCCATGGGTGGAAGAATCCTATAAAACCTTCCTTCTCTCTCATCCATCCAAGGTGTGTTCCAAGTACCTAAAAAACATGCAAAGAATGTCCATAAGTGCATTTGATAGAAATATGCATGTTGAGGGAAATAACATGTAATATAGCAGGTTTAGATGTGATTAAAATGCAATAAGACACAAGATGGGGCCCTAAATTAGGGTTGCATCATGAAAATAGTTTGGAAAATAAGAAACACGGTGACCAAATAGTGAAAAAGAGAAGTACCAGAGAACAGGTAGAATTGAAGTTCCAAGAACCTTCTCACATAAACAAGGATAGGCTATGTGTTCCCCTTCACTCACTTCTAAGGTTAGAGGCACGACGACCAACTGATGCTCATCAAAAATAGTAGATGTAGTTGAGTGGAGTTAGAAGAAACATGCTTGGGGATGAAAGACATTGAGCTAACACTAGGAACTAATTTTTTAGGGTGCGGTGAAGGTCATTGAAGGGTTTTATATGGGTTCAAAGACCTTGGTCTATGAGGAGAAGGAAAGGAAGAGGGAAATAGGGGGAAACGTGGTAGGAAAGAGGTTGAATGTCATCAAAGGGTTTGCAAAAAGGAACCCTGTAAATATTAAGCTCATTTGGTGAGGAAAGATCTAAGGAAGTTAAGGTAAAAGAAAGTGGAAAAAGAGGGTGAAAGGAGGAGAGAGAAGAAAAGGAACGGGATGAGATAACCATAGACTTATGGACGTGAGGAAACTACATAGGAGAGTAAGAAGGCAAAAATGTTTTTGTGAAATTCAAATTCAATGATCTACAATGGGTTTGTGTTTTAGCAAGTCAAGAAACCAACATGTCATCAAACATAGGAGGACCGTTAGGAAAATCAATTGATATACATGAAATAATTGATATTTTGTGGTTTTATTAACATGTTTTCTTTATTTGAGAAGATGAAGGCTATTTTAATGTTCATATGAGATAAAACTTGATAGCTAGAATATTTAAATAATGTATAATCAGAATCTTCTATTAATTTTCACATTTTAGGTATTTTTATGTTATTTAATAAGTTTAGTTTTTTTTATAAAATCAAGGCATCTATGATTATTCAATTAATGTGAAACTTGCATATAAAATGATTAAAATAGGATGGATATTAATAACATAATATTTTCCACCTTTGATGTTATTGATTAGCTTAATCAATGGACTAGGGTTAAAAGATATTATTTACATATCTATTTGCCTGATAAATATCAATGGATAGTATCTTGGAATTAAATATTTTTGGGCTATCTTCACATGACTTAACTTTCTTAACTCCCATATGTTACTGCACCAACCATGATTCATTTTAAGACCACTTATTGATATTATTATTTAATTAAGGACAACTAATTCTTCCCAAATCACATGTTCCATTTATGCCCAGTAGAGTGTTTCTCATTACTATTAGACATATTAATTAAATTAGTTACATTATTGAGGGTTGGGGACATATAACCTATTTACATGCATGTATCATTAATTATATGAATCTGTCCATATATTATTACATTTATTTTTTAATTATACTTTATAAGTTCGTTCAGAGTGTAAAAATTGTTTACATTAATATAAGATTTAGGACTTATTATGCAAAAGTCCACTTATTTGTTACTCATCAATATTAGTAATACAAGCACTGCCTAGTGGTTTTATCCATCCTTCTAAGGTCAAAGGATGAAAAGACCTATAAAACACCTCATATGGTTCCTATTATATATTTTGACCATGTTTCAAACTAGCCTAATCATTTTTTCATATTTCATCAAAAACATTACTTATTAATATTGTTTAGGTCTTTGAGGGTATAACTTGTACCATAGGAACCTTATGTACAGATGCATGTACATCTATTTCTATTAATAGATTAGTAGATCAACAAGCATATACATATCTCATTATCTCATCAGATTCATCATATACTCATAACATTATCAACATTCCTTAATTTGGGTTTCACTGGCAATGCTCAAATCCGAGCTTGACTTATAGTGTATCATCCTAAACCTATAACGCATACATGGTTCAATTATATTTTGATTCAGTTGGCATTTTGCATATTCATTAATATATGATTTTTTACACAGACACAAGCATACGAATAAGTCATAAATAAGCATTATGATATATTTAATAAACATAAAAGAGATCAAGACTATATTAATAAATTTTAGCAAGTAAACTTGGATGCGACCTTATATGATTGAGCCCAATCTTAGACCCTTAGTCCCTTCAGTTACTTTGGCATTGATCTCTTGGAGATGATGGGCTTTGTGCTTACCATTTATCTTGTTAATAAATCAATTTATATATTATGTATGACTTAGGATTAGGTCGGTATACGTGACTATCACATCTATAAAATGTAACATGCCATGATCTTTTTTAATCTTGCCTTATTTAACATGCATTGTGTGTCTTATTGGATTTATTATGGGTTTATTTGAAATTATTTAAATATTAGAGATCATGTTATGTAATAGTGTACATACAATTTTCTTATAATTTTATTTGGTAAAGTAATCTTTCTTGAAGCTTTAGGCTTAAGAAAGGTACCTTAGTGTGCTTGCACTAGTCAAAGGGATCAGATGATGGATGTTTATGGCTTTGAGGATCCTTGATTGGATAGCTTCGATATGGAGCCCAAGGATATGTAGTTGCATTAGGTCTCAATGGATATTGATGAATGTTTGGGATCAGCCACATATGACCACTAGGGCCATGGTATTGGGATGATGTGGGCACTTTAGTGGAGAAGACCAGACTGAAGCAACCTCTTATAGCCTTTTGAGTGACCCATGTGTGTTTTTGGTCGCTCGATGCATGTTCATAGTTGCCAATTAAAGGGAGTGAATCAAGTTGTTTTTGGGTCAGTTCAACTGATAAGGAAGCTCAAAGTGTGTTGTTTATGAGCTAAAATGTATTTTTTTCCAATATAAGTTTATACATATGTGATCCCTTCAACCCTAGTCCAATTGACTATTCTGGACATAATATACCATTGTTGTATCTAGTGTAGAGCGTTCTTGGAACTAGAGCTCATGCATGTGGGTTAATATTGATATTTAACTTGCTTCTAAAGGAACAACAATTAGAATCATATTTCCAAAATTGTTTAACACAAATCCATATTTTTTCCTTATTTTCCAACTTTTATTATGGGTAATATGCCTCATTGTACCTAACAATATGTCATTTTCACCTTGTTTGGCTGAACTAGAGCTATTATAACATGAAATTATGAACCTACTTATATGTGGCTAAGAATGTTGAAAATTAAATGTTTTTTGTTCTAAAATGTCAAAATTAGGTGTGTTCACTAGTTCTCCATATTATACCCAAATGACAAAATTTTTGAACCAATTATTTTAGGTGATTAGTTGTGATATAAGAATATGGAAATTTGGACATGGCTTTTGGACCCTCATGATGATACAATCTTTGTATGACCATAACGGTATAATGTATGCATATATATGCATGATGAGTTTGAATTTGTATTTCTCTATTTCCAAAGTCGTACTTGTACATATATTAATATCATGGTATGCATGTTGCCTTCTTGACATATGAAAATTGATAAATTGGCTTAAATAATTAGATAATTTCCTAATTCACATAGTGCCATGTAACCATATAACTATCTCAATGTTTGAAAGTTTAGATAGATAAATTAGTATCCTTGTATAGTTCCCAAGATTGTAAGAAGGTACTCAGATTAATGGTGTATGATGGTCACCCTGAATTTGTATGAGGTGTGGTCCTTTTAGTTCCATGAACTCAATCATTTATATAAGTGTGATAAAGTTTGTATATCCATTGTGTATGGAAGAACTATCAATGTGAGTGATATATGTGTGATATGATGGTATAAAAGCATTACTATCCACGCGATATGACATGTGTTTGACCTGAGTACCCAAGGCAAGCCTAGTGTTTAGGTGTAGGTCACAAGTTGATGATCCCCTACTTGTTAGACCTACATATTTAGAGGTGTGGATGGATATTATGGAGATTGTATTATCCTAAGATCCTCTATGATGGGATAGGGTAGTTCATACTCACTAGTCAATAGTTTGGGAAGTACATCCCAACTACCTAGTTATTAATAAAAACATGTTATCAACTCATGTAGCTTTACATGTATAGTATCATAGTTCATTCATTTTTATTTCTTTTATTGTTCCAATGTATCTAGTGTGTGATTCTTGCCTATACATAATCCTATACATTCTTCATTTAAATACGTTTTATAGGATTTGATTATATAATTGATTCACTCAACACATATAGTACATTTGTATACTTATAATACTCTATAGATGCTTTTGTATTTTGATGGGACTTTGGTCTCACTCTCATGGATATCCACCTTGTTAGATTCTCAGCACCATACACAAGAGTTTGATGATGAGGAGCCATCTTCTCCAATGCATTAGTGAGAAGAATGTGGAAATATAGACCATTTATTTTAGTCTTAGGCCATCCATGTATAGTCTGGTTTATTTAAGGTTTCTTATACGATGTTGTATCTAAAACTCAAATTTTTGATTGTATTCCATGTATGTGATTACCATGTTGTATACATGAACATGAAGATTTTTTTATTAAAAAGTGGTAGCATGGGACACTTTTATGGAACTTTGTATAGTTGTATGCATATTAATGAATATAATGAGCTTCATGTGATCTTACATGTGAATGGTGTTGAGATTTTTATTTATCCATACCTTGACCTTTTTCATTTATGATGATTAAGTAGGACAGAGTTCGGCATTTTGGATTTGGTTTTAGTTATCAATCATTGTGGTCATTCTACAGTTTGCATGCCACATCAATACATATATTTTACTTTGTTAATGTGATTTATTAATTGGGTCAAATGTGTATAAAAATATGTCAAATTATTTGTATAAGTGAGTGTTACATATGAACCTTAGGGTTTTAGATAGCACCTTAGTTTCAAAATACATTCCCAAATACCTCAATTCCCTCAAAATTTCTTAAAATAACAATAACGAGGGTTATCAATAATATTTTTTATTCCTAATTCTGCATATCCATCATCGCATTGTATAGGAGACCACATGATAATGTGGGATGATCAGATGCATGACATGCCTCGCAAGTCACGGTAGTTGCCTTGACCTATTGGGGGCTCTTCTTTTCTCCGAGTGTTGTTTCAAAGACTTGTTGCTTGTGAGTGATAGTTTTTAGGGCTTCAGTGATGGCTTTCATTTCCATTGATTCTTCAGCCTTACAAACTTTTAGAATTCCCCCGGTAAATGACCTTCTCCAATTAGATTGGTTCTCGGCCCCAAGTTTAACAATCCTCCAGGCATCTTCGTAATTCTTTCGCATGAAATTCCCCCCAGATGAGGAATCCAAAAATTTCTTAATATCATCACTTACTCTTCTATAGAATGTCTCTATCAGCTGGTTTTGAGAGATTCCATGATGCGGACATTTCCTCAAAAGTTCCTTGTGAAACGACCGTCTCGCAAAAATAGGATTAACTAATGCGGAAACGAATTATTTGCAGTGGATTACTGAAAATCACTGAAAATTTAAAACTTTTTGCAAAGAGATCCATTCATAGGAAAACTCTTTAACCATGAACCAAAGTATTCCAAATTCATCCTGGCTCACAAGTACACAACCTGTACCATTCCTTTTCAAGGATTACAACATTGACTGCCATGTTAACAAATATACACAGGCAATATAAAACTTCAAGGCACTAAGCCAAAACTCAGATTGATACATTTAAAACTCCGAGGACCTGAGAGTACATAGATGACACATAAGACTACTATCTATATGACTAGACAGACAATATTTCCACCTGAGATCTTATTGTTGTCCCTGCTGTTGCTGCTGCTCTTTCCCTATTCTAGGGTTTCTGCTCTGCCTTCCATGCATACCTAAAAATGTTTCCCACAGGGGTGAGACAATTGAAAATTGCCCCAGCGAGAGATATAACTCTCCGCCAAAAACATTGTTATTGCAGTTTATCAAATTAAAACCGAGCAGGGGTTACTTTTACATTATCAGGCAGAATTATTCATCATAGAACAGAATAAGATAATCTCCATTCTCAAGGAGGTCATTGCATCTACCCATGGTAGATAAGTAATTCATCTGTCTACTTTGTAGAGAATATAAAGAAACATAATTAACATTTATCTACTAAGGAATGCACAAAGAAATGCAACATCAGCCAATGAATCTTCGTATTCAATCCTTAAGCAAACATGCTATACGGCTGATTACATTTTACAATCACACTTATGCTTTGAGGAGATGAGATATACCGCTCATACTCCAAGCGACCATTACGAAATCGCCTCGGTACCATACATAGGTCATCAAAAGAGTCGGATTCTTATGACCTCATCTGTCTCGGTCAGTACGAGACCACATGCAGGACATCTCGTGTCTCTGCTAACTAGCTAGCCAGGGTATTCTGGCACCTTCACTACAGAGTTACAGCGTCAACTGCACTCTCATCGCCAATCGAGAGATTTCTTATTTATCTCCTCGGTCCGACATTAAGTATAATTGGGAGATTCATGATACATCCATCCCGACATATTCATGAAGGATTGAGAGGTTTCTTGTTTACCTTCCAACAATCTCCTCAAGAGGACGTAAGGATATTTTTTCCCATTTACCCCCACATATTCAAAATATGTGCTCCGGGTTTTGTCGCGGGCACCCGTTTCACCATCACCTATTCCTGACGATGATGGATCTATGGTCAGAGCACTACATGAATAGATTTCACTTGATTTATTAAGTAGATTCTCATATTCTTTTAGCATCAGCCAAGTTCTCAAACATAACTTATTACAACAATGCTATAAAGAGACATGTACTACTTTTATCAGATATTTATCAGTTTTTCAAAGACCATGGGAACTCAGTCCCTCATTTCAATACTGGGAATTATCATCCCTTCACTTTCTCATCACCATAATCATATGGTTCTGGGTATTCAAACCCTTAACTCATCATTGAGCATTATTATACCTTTTTCAGGTAACTATCACCTTCAGGTCATCTGACCAAGGCATTCATGATACTTGTTACACAAGCATCACACCTGGCTCTCAAGGCCATGAAATATCTTGTCACCTCTCACTTGGTAACAACTTACTCATGTGACTCATAAAAGTCCATGCATATTGCTTCTTTTACTAAGAAACAACAACATTAAGGCACATAATGCCAATCAACATTTATTATATAAATGTCACAGCTCACACTAGCTATATACATCATCTCATAATATATGTATGGTTATTAGGCATGATAACAGTCATACAAGATATTCATCACATCATGTGATGTGATAGCAACACCATTATTACTCTACCAGGAATTAGGATTTACTATCAAATAGGGCTTTTCATTCCCTTTACCCAAATTAGGGTTAGGGTTCCCCATTTCTCATTAATAAAGAGTTCATGATCTCATTATCTGTCCAACCCTTAATACATTATTCCATACCTCTGGGGCATTCAAGGATATTATATTTGATTATTCTAGAACATTACTTTCATCATATAACATTAATGATCATCAATTCAAGGTATGAGTTCATTTCTCATCCTTATCATGGTATGATTATATCATACACATCAATTGGGCTTAACCCCATTCTCAAGGTACATTAATTAATACTCCTCAAGGTGTAACAACTCATTACATTTCATTGTAATAGTTGCATAACACACTTCATATGTTTCTTACCCAATTATATTGGATTTGAAGTACATCAAGGCATATAAACCCTGAAATGCTGAATGTGATAACTATCATATCTTGATGTATCACTTTCTCATCATTTCAAACTATGTTGAGTTATCCATCTTATCTTGTATTAATGTATTTCCCTCTTAATACATTCCATCACTAATCTCTTACCTTTAGCATATAATGCAAAGGCCACACATTAGAATTGTACAGCTAACTCACATGATATGGACTTATCTTAGTTTAAGGCATGACTTTATTATAAAGTTGCTTATAAATAATCACAATGATACACCCTCAACTAGGGTTTCTCATCACATATCTTATGTATCCTTCATCCAATTATATTGGACTTATAATCATATCAAGGTATACGATCATATGAGGTCACTTTCAAATCACCTCTAAATCAAGCATAGAGCACCACGGCCGTGCAACCAACAACGGCCGTGCGAGGGGAAGCTACCACGGCCGTGCTACCTTGCATGGTCGTGCAAAGGGAGTTCACCTCATGAATCATATTCAAGTATGAATTCTATTCTCTCATTAGGTATTAGGGTTTCACATACCATCTCCCTTCTTTAGAATAGGGATTGCATATAGCATCACCCTTCATTAGGGTTTCATATCACATTGCCCATAATTAGGGTTTATGTTCATGATTAGGGTTTCATGATCTCTCTACTTAAGGATCATACCCTTAAACACCACATGAATCATATTCTTATAGGAATTCATGCTATCATCATCTCAACTTGATTAGGTCATATCAACCCTTCAATCGAGTTCATACAACTATGATTAACATAGTATATCAAGGCATTGATCCTATAAGCAATTAGGGTTCATCCCTTAATTGGCACTAACCACTTAGGTACTAATAGGGTTTCAACCTTTGTACCTTCATTGACTATCATTACTAATCAGCATTGGATCAATGGATCATTCACCATCTTGATTCTCACGAGATTCAATCACATTGGACCTCCATTACATAAGTATCCAATTGAATTAGGGTTTCCAATGTTGATTCCTTCAATCATTGAATTCATGGAATCAATCATCAATTGGACCTATCCTCATACTTCAATTGAGTTTAATAGGTCAACCTTAAAATGATTTAACCCTAAATTGACCCTCAATTGGTCATCAATTAGGGTTTGGTTCAATTGAATTAGGGTTTGGAATCGATGATTCATCAACACTAATCAATACAAGATTGGTTACATTGAAACTATTGAACCATCATTCAAATTGAACATGACCTGACCCCAAACGGTCTTGAGGTCGTTTGGATGACCATCAAACGGTCTTGAGACCGTTTGTTCATCATATCATCAATATCCAAGTCAACCAATTAAGGTTTGGATCATTGGATTGATCACCAAATCAGCAACTGATTACACTTCAACTTAGTGACATTGGATCTTCAATTGCTTAACCATACTCAACCCTAGACCTCCAAACGGTCTTGGGTGACCCCCAAACGGTCTTGAGACTGTTTGGATGAGTCTCAAACGGTCTTGAGACCGTTTGTCTCATCCAAACCTTGGATTCTAGTGAAAAATCATCAAGGTTTGGTCTATCGAGTTGATCAACAAATCAGCACTTAATTGCAATATGATTTGGTACCTTTAGACCTTCAATTGGTCAACTATACTTGACCCCAGACCTCCAAACGGTCTTGGGGTGACCCCCAAACGGTCTTGAGACCGTTTGGGTGATTCCCAAACGGTCTTGAAACCGTTTGGGCTAATCAACCCAAAATCTCCAATTAACTCATTGGAATTTCAGCACTGTTTTCAATTACGGTTTGCCCAATTGAATAGCCTTCAACTCACGATTCCTTGGGAGTTAATCCCTCAAATTTGGTGAGTCATTAGACCACATCATTAGGAACAGTAATCCCAAACTGTCAACCCTTTTTCAACGCACTCAAACGGTCTTGATACCGTTTGCCCAAAAAGTTCAATTAAATCAGATTGATAATCAGCACATAATCCAATTAGGTTTCCCTAATTGATTAGCCTTAAACTCACGATTCCTTGAGAGTTAATCCCTCAAAATTTGAGGGTCATCAACCAACATTATAATGAACATGAATCCCAAACGGTAAACGCTTGGTCAACTCACTCAAACGGTCTTGAAACAGTTTTCCAAAACAGGTCAAATTAATCAGGTTGAAAATCAGCATTTAATTCAATTCGATTTGCCTAATTGATTGGACTTCAACCTACGATTCCTTTGGAGTTAACCCCTCAAATTTGGTGGTCATTAGCCTATATAATTAGGAACAAAATTCCCAAACTGTCAACGCTTGGTCAACCATCTCAAACGGTCTTGAAACCGTTTTCTCCCAAACGGTTGCAAACCGTTTGCCTTTAAACGGTTTGCTGAAACCGCATAGCCAATCAAATTAAAACGATTTGGAATAGCTATCAAAACCGTTTGTCTTGGTACTTTTCTTTGGATAAGCATATAGGATGATGTCATCATCCCCTTCCTTCGAAAAACCAAGAACAGAAACCGTTCTTGATGGAAATTGCAGCAAAGAAACAAAAGTGTATCAAATTGAAGAAAACAATCAACAAAGCATAGAGAATTGATGCAATAGCAATGATTATGGGTTTAAGTTATAAAACCCGCCTCCAAATGAGCTCCAAAGCTCCAAGATCACGACATCAATGGTGGATGAAGTTTTTGCAACTCCCCCTTAGGCTCGTCTTCAAGCTTTTGGTTGTAAAAGTTGGCTAGGGTTGAAGAGGAGATCGAAATAAGAAGGAATCCATAATTTATTTTCAATTTCCACCATGGAATCAAGATTAATGAGGCTTAATAAGCTTACCAATAGGTTGGGGCTCGTCCTACTGTTGCTCCTAAGTACCCTTGAGCTCATCCAAAGCAAGGGAAGAAGAGAGGGCCGAAAAATCCTTTCAATTGATTTGGAAATGAAGTTTTTATAAAGGAAATTGAGGAGAGAGAAAGCATTTTTAATTTCCCTCAACTCTCAAATTGGTGCCACATAAACCCCCTCACTCCCTTGTGTACGAAGGCACCTTCCTTTGCCTTTAATTCTCCTTCATTATCCTCAAATTAAAAGAAAAGAAAATTAAGCACCTTAATCATATAATAGTAATATCCATAATGTGAGTGGATATTACTTTCCTTTATAATAAGGTGAGTGGAGTTTCACCTCCTTTAGATATTTTCGTACCTTATCTATGCAAAAGGACGTCTATCCTTATTCAAACTCAACCAATAACATTTTGGTTGAAGGCCCTTTAATTAATATATTCATTTTTGCCCTAAATTGAATTAGGGTTTCAATTAGGATTAAATCTTGATTATTTTAATATCAAGATTCTCTCTCCTCCAACTTAATCCAAAAGAGGTGCCCCTCTCATTTTATTTGCTCTACATGATTCTAAGAAATATTAGGGACCTTATTGAAGTGATAAATTACATATTGCACCCTAGGTTTTGGGTAAATTGCATATTACACCAAAACTAGGTTTTCATGCACGTATATTGCTTTATCAGCTCTTTCTTGGTATTCAGGCTTCCATAAGCCATACCTCAGCATAATTTTCACTCTAATGATGATTCAAAACATGAGTAACATATTATCATGCACAATTTGCACTTAAACCCCTCAACTTGGGTAATTTGCACATTAGTCCAAAATAAGCAAACATTGCTTCAACATTGTCCAAACATGACCAAAATTGAAACATAAGATCCTCATGAGCCCTAATTACTTTTCACAAAATATTATTAAGCATATAATCATCTTTATTAATCAAAACACCTAGGGTTAGAGTATAACCCAAGTCAGGGATGTTACAAATTATAAACCCCTACAAGGATTTCGTCCCCGAAATCCAGATAAAGGAAGATAGATGTATTTCATTCATCATACTATCTAATCTTCACATATCATCTCCTTATTATGGAGACATCAAAAAGCTTTGTTCAACAGAATGTGTTTCCTTACAGGATTCTTATAGAATCAACACACAAGACACATGCTCCACTGTCCCCTTATCATAGACTGTGGAGTCAACTTTGTGTCACATAACACTTTTCTTGTTCATAGAGACATCTTACATTCCTTATTAATATCATGTTTATGCAAAGCATAAACCCCAACATATGATGTTCATATCATTTTATATAATCAGACTGATTTCATAGTTGACCACTCTAGGTAGCCAACCTAAACCATCTGATAACTCTCAGATACCAGAATCTCTTACCTTGGTATCAGTCACATGTGTTGGGAACACATCACATTCTCATATTCCTTTCATTATGAGGCATTACTTATTACATATGTCTTTTTCTTGGAGCCAAAGTCCAAGATAACTGATACTTTTC
The DNA here is from genome assembly GCA_963693085.1 of Alisma plantago-aquatica. Taxonomy (NCBI): domain Eukaryota; kingdom Viridiplantae; phylum Streptophyta; class Magnoliopsida; order Alismatales; family Alismataceae; genus Alisma; species Alisma plantago-aquatica. The sequence goes on along the minus strand of OY856415.1, from coordinate 683,922,553 downwards.
TAAGTATCCCTCACATGAACATATTTATCTTATGCACATCAGGTGTCCTAAGACCCACTTGATTGCCATGTCCCTGAAAGGAAAGAAAACAAGGATTCATATTCCTCTTATTATTTCATGTATTTTTAGCTATTCATGAACCATTTACTCTTTATCTCATCTTAGGTTCCTTGCCTTTAGCATTGGAATTTGTAAGGATGATTACATGTCATTATCCCTTTCTTTATTATTATCTAGCATGTTTATGATCATCTCATGATCTCATCACATTTCCCATGTCCTCATTATGGAAAAGATCTTTATTATGCTGGCAACATTATTGAACAAGGTCCATATCCCTCATTCTTATTCTTGTCTTATGAGGAGTACATTTTTAGTTCCTCATACAACATGCTCATCTGAGATTATCTCAAGCTTCTCTTTCTTATGCATGAGATATGACACATTTATTCATTCCAGATTTCTGATTTCATGATACTCATTAGATTGTCTCAGAATGACTACTTGATCAGAGCAATCAAAAAGACAACAATCTAAGAGTTTCCATACCCACTTTATCATCAATAGTTGTATACCTGGCCAGGGTTTACAAGTACTGTGATCAAGTAGTATGCACTTTATCTAATATCATATTCCTTGCTTTTATTATAAGCATAAAATTTATCATCCCTAGATTTTATCCAAGCATCTCTTCTATACCTCTTCCTCTTTCATAGAGGTCAGACCAATATAGAGCATTTAAAAGAATACTGAACAAAATTCAAATTCTAGTTTTCATCATTTCTTCCCTATATAGCAACCAATAGGGAAAACAAAATCAACAATCCTCTTTTTTTTTCCTATAACAAAAAGGGTTTAGTGTACTCGACATGTACACATTAATAGCATACCTTTTCCTCATATCATGGTCTTATTACTGATGCAAAAACTAATCCATGGGATCTTACAGGTGAAATGTTAAGACCTTTGCACTTACTTAATGGCTATTGCCCTGGTACACTAGGCATTTGTTGCACTATTAGTACCAAAAACTTGGTTTTTCAAAACCATTAAGCAAATGTCTCTAGAATTATAGAGACCATTCCCTACTTCTCAGCTTATTGCCCTTCCTTGAGCACTGCCATCATAGATTTATTATCTGACTAAACTCATGGCAGAGTCTACTTTCTTGCCATAAGTTAATTTTTTCCATATTTTCCCTTGTTCCAACATGACTAAGTCATTCAGGAACTCTTTTAAAGCTCAAGCTTTCTGTATTAAGGACTGATAACCAAGATTGTAAGGCTAGTATCCAGTCCACTTATATGCATTACTGTTGCCCCAATCTGCCCAACAAGAGCATGATCATAGGATTCTCTATTCTGATCAGGTCTTAATGGGGATTGGCACTCATTCTATTCTTGCTTGATCCCTTGCACCTCTTCTTGGTGCAACAACATTGCTCGCAGCAATGTGTTCCTTGTGTTCTCCAGTCATTTTAATTTTTACCCTTTCTCTGCACAAGCAGAAATCATTATAGGGTATACCGGAGGACACTATCACAGACTCGATACCTTAGTCCTATGTCTCTGTAGACTCAGCGAACCTAGAGCTCTGATACCACTAATTGAAACGACCGTCTCACAAAAATAGGATTAACTAATGCGGAAGCAAATTATTTGCAGCGGATTACTGAAAATCACTGAAAATTTAAAACTTTTTGCAAAGAGATCCATTCATAGGAAAACTCTTTAACCATGAACCAAAGTATTCCAAATTCATCCTGGTTCACAAGTACACAACCTGTACCATTCCTTTTCAAGGATTACAACATTGACTGCCCTGTTAACAAATATACACAGGCTGTATAAAAACTTCAAGGCACTAAGCCAAAACTCAAATTGATACATTTAAAACTCCGAGGACCTGAGAGTACAGAGACGACACATAAGACTACTATCTATATGACTAGACAGACAATATTTCCACCTGAGATCTTATTGATGTCCCTGTTGTTGCTGCTGCTCTTTCCCTGTTCTAGGGTTTCTGCTCTGCCTTCCATGCATACCTAAAAATGTTTCCCACGGGGGTGAGACAATTGAAAATTGCCCCAGCGAGAGATATAACTCTCCGCCAAAAACATTGTTATTGCAGTTTATCAAATTAAAACTGAGCAGGGGTTACTTTTACATTATCAAGCAGAATTATTCATCATAGAACAGAATAAGATAATCTCCATTCTCATGGAGGTCATTGCATCTACCCATGGTAGATAAGTAATTCATATGTCTACTTTGCAGAGAATATAAATAAACATAATTAACATTTATCTACTAAGGAATGCACAAAGAAATGCAACATCAGCCAATGAATCTCTGTATTCAATCCTTAAGCAAACATGCTATATGACTGATTACATTTTACAATCACACTTATGCTCTGGGGAGATGAGATATACCGCTCATACTCCAACCGACCATTACGAAATCGCCTCGGTACCATACATAGGTCATCAAAAGAGCCAGATTCTTATGACCTCATCTGTCTCAGTCAATACGAGACCACATGCAGGACATCTCGTGTCTCTGCTAACTAGCTAGCCAGGGTATTCTGGCACCTTCGCTACAGAGTTACAGCGTCAACTGCACTCTCATCGCCAATCGAGAGATTTCTTGTTTATATCCTCGATCCGACATTAAGTATAATTGGGAGATTCATGATACATCCATCCCGACATATTCATGAAGGATTGAGAGGTTTCTTATTTACCTTCCAACAATCTCTTCAAGAGGACGTAAGGATATTTTCACCCATTTACCCCCACATATTCAATATATGTGCTCTGAGTTTTGCCGCGGGCACCCGTTTCACAATCACCTATTCCTGACGATGATGGATCTATGGTCAGAGCACTACATGAATAGATTTCACTTGATTTATTAAGTAGATTCTCATATTCTTTTAGCATCAGCCAAGTTCTCAAACATAACTTATTACAACAATGCTATAAAGAGACATGTACTACTTTTATCAGATATTTATCAGTCTTTCAAAGACCATGGGAACTCAGTCCCTCATTTCAATACTGGGAATTATCATCCCTTCACTTTCTCATCACCATAATCATATGGTTCTGGGTATTCAAACCCTTAACTCATCATTGAGCATTATTATACCTTTTTCAGGTAACTAATACCTTCAGGTCATCTGACCAAGGCATTCATGATACTTGTTACACAAGCATCACACCTGGCTCACAAGGCCATGAAATATCTTGTCACTTCTTGTCACGACCGTCTCGCGAAAACATGATTAACTAATGCGGAAGCGTTCATCAAGCAGCGGATTAGCGAAAATCACTAAAAATTAAAACTTTTTGCAAAGAGATCCACACATAGGAAATCTTTTCCAACAAATGCCATTGTATATCATATACATTCTGTTTCAAACGTACATATCCTGTACCATCTCTTTCCAGAGACTACATCATCAGCTGCCTTATAAACATATATGCAGGCAGCATACAAATCTCGAGGCATCAAGCCAAAACCTCATACTGATATATCAAAAACACTGACTAAAAACTGCGAGGACCTGAGAGTACAGATACGACACATATGACTACTATCTATATGACTAAACAGACAATATCTCCACCTGAGATCTTATTTTTGTCCCTGTTGTTGCTCTTGTTGCTGCTCTTTCCCTATTCTAGGGTATCTGCTCTGCCTTTCATGCATACCTAAAAATGTTTCCCACGGGGGTGAGACAATTGTAAATTTCCCCAGCGAGAGATATAACTCTCCGCCAGAAACATTGTTATAGCAGATTATGAAATTAAACTGAGCAAGGGTTACTTTTACATTAATAGGCAGAATTATTCTTCATAGAACAGAATAAGAAAATCTCCATTTTCAATAAGAGCATTGCATCTACCCATGGTAGACTCATAGTTCATCCATCTACTTGTAATGAATACAATAGATATGAATAATCATCAATGAACTATAGATATATAACAGAAATGTAACATCAGCCAAGTTCTCTAGCATAACTTATTAACACAAATGCTACAAAGAAAACATGATACTTGTTACCCACATCACACATGGCTCACAAGGCCATTAATATCTTGTCACCTCTCACTAGGCAACAACTTATTCACATGGCTCACAAGGCCATTCACATCTTGTCACCTCTCACTAGGCAACAACTTATTCACATGGTTCATAAGGCCATTCACATCTTGTCACCTCTCACTAGGCAACAACTTATTCACATGGCTCACAAGGCCATTCACATCTTGTCACCTCTCACTAGGCAACAACTTATTCACATGGTTCATAAGACCATTCACATCTTGTCACCTCTCACTAGGCAACAACTTATTCACATGGTTCATAAAATCCATACACATTGTTACTTTTATAAAGCAACAACAACATCAACGCACAAAAAGCCAATCAACATTTATTATATAAATGTCACAGCCCGAACTTGGCTATATTCATCATCTCATCATACCTGCATGGTTATTAGGCATGATAACAGTCATACAAGATATTCATCACATCATGTGATACAATAGTAACACCATAATTCCTTAACCAGGTTTTAGGGTTCACTATCAAACAGGGCTTATCATTCCCTTTTCCCCAAATTAGGGTTAGGGTTCCCCATTTCTCATTAATTCAAACCCTCTGGAGTTAACCAACTTTATCTTGTATTAAGGTATTTCCCCTCTTAATACATTCCATCACAGAATACTCACCCTTAGCATATAATGCATAGGCCACACAGTAGAATTGTCCAGCTATCTCACATGATATGGACTTATCTTAGTTTAAGGCATAACTTTATTATAAAGTTGCCTATAAAAAATCGCAATGATACGCCCTCAACTAGGGTTTCACAAGGATACACCCTCAACCAGGGTTCACAATGATACACCCTCCACTAGGGTTTCACAAGGTTACACCCTCAACCATGGTTCACAATGATACACCCTCCACTAGGGTTTCACAAGGATACACCCTCAACCAGGGTTTATAAGGATACACCCTCAACTAGGGTTCATAAGGATACACCCTCAACTAGGGTTTACTAATCATATACTGGATCCATGTATTTGTTATGCATTATTGATTAGTACCATTAAGGGTATCTCTCACCTAATTACATTAGGTTTCCAAAAAGGTTTGATCAATTGGACCTTCAATGACATGAGGTATCCAATTGAATTGGGGCTTTCAATGTTGATTCCTTCAATCATTGAATTCATGGAACCAATCATCAATTGGACCTATACTCATACTTCAATTGAGTTTAATAGGTAAACCTTAAACTGATTTGACCCTCAATTGACCCTCAATTGATCGTCAATTAGGGTTTTATTCAATTGAATTAGGGTTTGGAATCGAAGATCCAACAACACTCATCAATGCAAGATTGGTTACTTTGAAACTATTGAACCATTATCAAAATTGGGTATGACCTGACCCCAAACGGTCTTGAGGTCGTTTGTATAACCTCCAAACGGTCTTGAGACCGTTTGCCCATCATATCACTCAAATCTAAGCCATCCAATTAAGGTTTGGATCATTGAATTGATCACCAAATCAGCATTGCATTGTATAACAGCTTGGTACCTTTAGACCTTCAAACACCTAACCATACTCAACCCTAGACCTCCAAACGGTCTTGGGTGACCACCAAACGGTCTTGAGACCGTTTGGATGAGCTCCAAACGGTATTGAGACCGTTTGGCCCATCCAACCTTTGGATTCTAGTGAAAAATCATCATGGATTGGTCTATCGAGTTGATCAACAAAGCAGCACTACATTGCAATATGATTAGTACCTTTGGAACTTCAATTGGTCAACTATACTTGACCCCAGACCTCCAAACGGTCTTGGGGTGACCCCCAAACGGTCTTGAGACCGTTTGGGTGATCCCCAAACGGTCTTGAAACCGTTTGGGCTAATCAACCCAAAATCTCAACTTAACTCATTGGAATTTTAGCACTGTTTTCAATTAGGGTTTGCCTAATTGAATAGCCTTCAACTCGTGATTCCTTGGGAGTTCATCCCTAAAATTCGGTGAGTCATTAGACCACATTATTAGGAACAGTAATCCCAAACGGTCAACGCTTGGTCAACGCACTCAAACGGTCTTGAGACCGTTTTCCCAAAAAGTTCAATTAAATCAGATTGAAAATCAGCACTTAATCCAATTAGGTTTCCCTAATTGATTAGGCTTCAAATCACGATTCCTTTGGAGTTAATCCCTCAAATTTGGAGGGTTATTAATAAACATAATTATGAACAGGAATCCCAAACGGTAAACGCTTGGTCAACCATCTCAAATGGTCTTGAAACCGTTTTCTCAACCAGGTCAAGTTAATCAGGTTGAAAATCAGCACATAATTCAATTCGATTGCCTAATTGATTGGCCTTCAACTCTCGATTCCTTTGGAGTTAATCCATAAAATTTGTAGGGTTATCAGCCTACATAATTAGGAACAAAATTCCCAAACGGTCAACGTTTGGTCAACCATCTCAAACGGTCTTGAAACCGTTTGCTCCCAAACGGTTTCAAACCGTTTGCCCTTAAACGGTTTGCTGAAACTGCATAGCCAATCAAATTAAAACGATTTGGAGTAGCTATCAAAATGGTTTTTCTTGGTAATTTTCTTTGGATAAGAATCTATGATGATGTCATCATCCCCTTCCTTCGAACAACCAAGAACAGCAACCGTTCTTGATGGAAATTGCAGCAAAGAAACAAGTGTGTATCAAATTGAAGAAATCAATCAACAAAGCATAGAGAATTGATGCAATAGCAATGTTTAAGGGTTTGAGTTATAAAACCCGCCTCCAATTGAGCTCCAAAGCTCCAAGATCACGCCATCAATGGTGTATGAAGCTCTAGCAACTCCCCCTAGGCTCGTCCTCAAGCTTTTGATTGCAAAAGTTGGCTAGGGTTGAAGAGGAGATCGAAATAAGAAGGAATCCATAATTTATTTTCGATTTCCACCATGAAATCAAGGAGAACGAAGGTCAAGGGCTTACCCACAGGTTGGGGACGTGCTCCCTGCTCCTCCCTAGCTCCTTGGTCGGTTTTGCAAGCAAGGGGAAGAAGAAAATCCGAAAAAGGCCTTGGTTTGGCTTGGAAATGGCACTTTTATAAGGAAATTGATGAGAGAGAAAATGCCTTATTAAAATGCATTTAATTCCAAAAATAGTACCACCTCTTCCTCCTTGGTTTTCTTGCATACAAAGGCAACTCAAAGCCACCGAACTCCCTTCCATTATCCATAGATTAAAGGAAAAGAAAATAAGCACCTTAATCCATTATAATATTAATATATCTTTTTGAGTGGAAATTCTTTCCCTTATAATAAGGTGAGTGGAATTTCACCTACTTAAGATATTTTCGTTCCTTATCTTGGCAAAGGAACGTCCATCCTTATTCAAAATCAACCAATAACATTTTGGTTGAAGTCCCTTTAATTAATACATTCATTTTTGCCCTAAATTGGATTAGGGTTTCACTTAGGATTAAATCTTGATTATTTTAATATCAAGATTCTCTCTCCTCCAACTTAATTCCAATGAGATGTCCCTCTCATTTTCTTTGCTCTACATGATGCCAAGAAACATTAGGGACCTTATTGAAGTGGTAATTTTCATATTGAACCCTAGGTTTTGGGTAAATTGCACTTTACACCAAAACTGGGTTTTAATGCACAACATTGTCCAACAAGCTCTATCTTGGTGTCCAGACTTGTAGAAACCTTACCACTACATCATATTCATTCTTATGATGTCACAACATCATAGGAACATCTTATCATGCAACATTTGTAATTTCATCCCTCCAATTTGGGAAATTTGCACTTTAGTCCAAAATAAGCAAACATTTCTTCAACATTGTCCAAACTGGACCAAAATTGAAACATAAGTTCCTCATGAGCCCTAATTACTTTTCCCAAGGTAAGATTAAGAATATAATCAGCCTTATTAGGCAAAACATCTATGTTTAATTCATAACCCAGGTCAGGGATGTTACAAATTATAAACCACTAACAAGGATTTCGTCCTCGAAATCCCAGGAAAAGGAGGGACAAATTATTCATTAATCATGCCCTCAAGTCTTCACATATCATCTTAATATCATGGAGATATCATGAACTCTGTGATTCCATACAAAGATCCTTTCATTAATTCAACCTCATCAATGTTTATTGTTTATGCAAGGCATAAACCCCTAACATATGATGTTCATATCATTGAAAAGAAGAAGTATAAAAGAGCATACTTCTATCATCACCCAGAAATATTTACTAAAAGAGAAACATATATATCTAATAGAGATAATTCATTCGGCAATCCACTGAGTAAGTTCACTAAGTATCCACGGAGCAAGTTCACTAAGTATTCACGGAGAAAGTTCACTAATTATCCACGGAGCAAGTTCACTAAGTATCACGGAGCAAGTTCACTAAGTATTCACGGAGCAAGTTCACTAAGTATTCACGGAGCAAGTTCACTAAGTATTCACAAAGCAAGTTCACTAAGTATTCACGAAGCAAGTTCAATAAGTATTCACGAAGCAAGTTCACTAAGTATTCACGGAGCAAGTTCACTAAGTATTCACGGAGCAAGTTCACTAAGTATTCACGAAGCAAGTTCACTAAGTATTCACGAAGCAAGTTCACTAAGTATTCACGGAGCAAGTTCACTAAGTATTCACAGAGCAAGTTCACTAAGTATTCACGGAGCAAGTTCACTAAGTATTCACGAAGCAAGTTCACTAAGTATTCACAAAGCAAGTTCACTAAGTATTCACGAAGCAAGTTCACTAAGTATTCACGAAGCAAGTTCACTAAGTATTCACGAAGCAAGTTCACTAAGTATTCACGGAGCAAGTTCACTAAGTATTCACGGAGCAAGTTCACTAAGTATTCACGAAGCAAGTTCACTAAGTATTCACGGAGCAAGTTCACTAAGTTTTTTTTGAAAATATTTCACTTAGCTCTTCCTATTTAATTTCATTATACTCTCTGGATTGTTTCAGAATGACTACTTGATCATAGTAATCAAAAAGATAACAATCTAAGAGTTTCATACTTGCCTTATCTACAATAATCATATACCTGGCCAGGGTATACAAGTATTGAGATTAGGTAGTATGCACTTTATTTACTATCATATTCCCCACTTTTCATACCATTATACACACAGGATTTTCCATCTCTAGATTTTCTTCAGGCATCATTTCTATATCTCTCTCTTGCCTGCTCCCATGCACCTTTTCCTAGTGCAACATTGCTTCTTCCTGCAGCAAGCTCCTCATGTGACCCAGTCATCTTCAAGTTCTTCTTCTCTTATACGAGCAGAAGACACTTTCAGATACACTGGATGACACCAGAACAGAATCTACTACCTTAGTCCTATGTCTCTGTAGACTCGGCGAACCTAGAGCTCTGATACCACTTAATTGTCATGACCGTCTCGCGAAAACATGATTAACTAATGCGAAAGCGTTCATCAAGCAGCGGATTAGCAAAAATCACTAAAAATTAAAACTTTTTGCAAAGAGATCTACACATAGGAAATCTTTTCCAACAAATGCCATTGTATATCATATACATTCTGTTTCAAACGTACATATCCTGTACCATCTCTTTCCAGAGACTACATCATCAGCTGCCTTATAAACATATATGCAAGCAGCATACAAATCTCGAGGCATCAAGCCAAAACCACAGACTGATATATCAAAAACACTGACTAAAAACTCCGAGGACCTGAGCGTACAGAGACGACACATAGGACTACTATCTATATGACTAGACAGACAATATCTCCACCTGAGATCTTATTGTTGTCCCTGCTGTTGCTGTTGCTGCTGCTCTTTCCCTGTTCTAGGGTTTCTGCTCTGCCTTTCATGCATACCTAAAAATGTTTCCCACGGGGGTGAGACAATTGTAAATTGCCCCAGCGAGAGATATAACTCTCCGCCAGAAACATTGTTATAGCAGATTATGAAATTAAACTGAGTAGGGGTTACTTTTACATTAATAGGCAGAATTATTCTTCATAGAACATAATAAGAAAATCTCCATTTTCAATAAGAGCATTGCATCTACCCATGGTAGACTCATAGTTCATCCATCTACTTGTAATGAATACAACAGATATGAATAATCATCAATGAACTATAGATATATAACAGAAATGTAACATCAGCCAAGTTCTCTAGCATAACTTATTAACACAAATGCTACAAAGAAAACATGATACTTGTTACCCACATCACACATGGCTCACAAGGCCAATCATATCTTGTCACCTCTCACTAGGCAACAACTTATTCACATGGCTCACAAGGCCATTCACATCTTGTCACCTCTCACTAGGCAACAACTTATTCACATGGTTCATAAGGCCATTCACATCTTGTCACCTCTCACTAGGCAACAACTTATTCACATGGCTCACAAGGCCATTCACATCTTGTCACCTCTCACTAGGCAACAACTTATTCACATGGTTCATAAGACCATTCACATCTTGTCACCTCTCACTAGGCAACAACTTATTCACATGGTTCATAAAATCCGTACACATTGTTACTTTTATAAAGCAACAACAACATCAACGCACAAAAAGCCAATCAACATTTATTATATAAATGTCACAGCCCAAACTTGGCTATATTCATCATCTCATCATACCTGCATGGTTATTAGGCATGATAACAGTCATACAAGATATTCATCACATCATGTGATACAATAGTAACACCATCATTCCTTAACCATGAATTAGGGTTCACTATCAAACAGAGCTTATCATTCCCTTTTCCCCAAATTAGGGTTAGGGTTCCCCATTTCTCATTAATTCAGACTCTCTTGAGTTAACCAACTTTATCTTGTATTAAGGTATTTCCCCTCTTAATACATTCCATCACAGAATACTCACCCTTAGCATATAATGCATAGGCCACACAGTAGAATTGTCCAGCTATCTCACATGATATGGACTTATCTTAGTTTAAGGCATAACTTTATTATAAAGTTGCCTATAAACAATCGCAATGATACGCCCTCAACTAGGGTTTCACAAGGATACACCCTCAACCAGGGTTCACAATGATACACCCTCCACTAGGGTTTCACAAGGTTACACCCTCAACCAGGGTTCACAATGATACACCCTCCACTAGGGTTTCACAAGGATACACCCTCAACCAGGGTTTATAAGGATACACCCTCAACTAGGGTTCATAAGGATGCACCCTCAACTAGGGTTTACTAATCATATACTGGATCCATGCATTTGTTATGCATTATTGATTAGTACCATTAAGGGTATCTCTCACCTAATTACATTAGGTTTCCAAAAAGGTTTGATCAATTGGACCTTCAATGACATGAGGTATCCAATTGAATTGGGGTTTTCAATGTTGATTCCTTCAATCATTGAATTCATGGAACCAATCATCAATTGGACCTATAATCATACTTCAATTGAGTTTAATAGGTCAACCTTAAACTGATTTGACCCTCAATTGACCCTCAATTGATCATCAATTAGGGTTTGATTCAATTGAATTAGGGTTTGGAATCGAAGATCCAACAACATTCATCAATGCAAGATTGGTTACTTTGAAACTATTGAACCATTATCCAAATTGGGTATGACCTGACCCAAAACGGTCTTGAGGTCGTTTGTATGACCTCCAAATGGTCTTGAGACCGTTTGCCCATCATATCACTCAAATTCAAGCCATACAATTAAGGTTTGGATCATTGGATTGATCACCAAATCAGCATTGCATTGTATAACAGCTTGGTACCTTTAGACCTTCAAACACCTAACCATACTCAACCCTAGACCTCCAAACGGTCTTGGGTGACCACCAAACGGTCTTGAGACCGTTTGTATGAGCTCCAAACGGTCTTGAGACCGTTTGGCCCATCCAACCTTTGGATTCTAGTGAAAAATCATCATGGATTGGTCTATCGAGTTGATCAACAAAGCAGCACTACATTGCAATATGATTAGTACCTTTGGACCTTCAATTGGTCAACTATACTTGACCCCGGACCTACAAACGATCTTGAGGTGACCCCCAAATGGTCTTGAGACCGTTTGGGTGATCCCCAAACGGTCTTGAAACCGTTTGGGCTAATCAACCCAAAATCTCAACTTAACTCATTGGAATTTCAGCACTGTTTTCAATTAGGGTTTGCCTAATTGAATAGCCTTCAACTCATGATTCCTTGGGAGTTAATCCCTAAAATTCGGTGATTCATTAGACCACATTATTAGGAACAGTAATCCCAAACGGTCAACGCTTGGTCAATGCACTCAAAAAGTTCAATTAAATCAGATTGACAATCAGCACTTAATCCAATTAGGTTTTTCTAGTTTATTAGGCTTCAACGCACGATTCCTTTGGAGTTAATCCCTCAAATTTGGAGGGTTATTAATAAACATAATTATGAACAGGAATCCCAAACGGTCAACGCTTGGTCAACCATCTCAAATGGTCTTGAAACCGTTTGCTCAACCAGGTCAAGTTAATCAGGTTGAAAATCAGCAGATAATTCAATTCGATTGCCTAATTGATTGGCCTTCAACTCTCGATTCCTTTGGAGTTAATCCCTAAAATTTGTAGGGTTATCAGCCTACATAATTAGGAACAAAATTCCCAAACGGTCAATGCTTGGTCAACCATCTCAAACGGTCTTGAAACCGTTTGCTCCCAAACGGTTTCAAACCGTTTGCCCTTAAATGGTTTGCTGAAACCGCATAGCCAATCAAATTAAAATGATTTGGAGTAGCTATCAAAACGGTTTTTCTTGGTAATTTTCTTTGGATAAGCATCTATGATGATGTCATCATCCCCTTTCTTCGAACAACCAAGAACAGCAACCGTTCTTGATGGAAATTGTAGCAAAAAAACAAGTGTGTATCAAATTGAAGAAATCAATCAACAAAGCATAGAGAATTGATGCAATAGCAATGTTTAAGGGTTTGAGTTATAAAACCCGCCTCCAATTGAGATCCAAAGCTCCAAGATCATGCCATCAATGGTGTATGAATCTCTAGCAACTCCCCCTAGGCTCGTCCTCAAGCTTTTGATTGCAAAAGTTGGCTAGGGTTGAAGAGGAGATCGAAATAAGAAGGAATCCATAATTTATTTTCGATTTCCACCATGAAATCAAGGAGAACGAAGGTCAAGGGCTTACCCACAGGTTGGGGACGTGCTCCCTGCTCCTCCCTAGCTCCTTGGTCGGTTTTGCAAGCAAGGGGAAGAAGAAAATCCGAAAAAGGCCTTGGTTTGGCTTGGAAATGGCACTTTTATAAGGAAATTGATGAGAGAGAAAATGCCTTATTAAAATGCATTTAATTCCAAAAATAGTACCACCTCTTCCTCCTTGGTTTGCTTGCATACAAAGGCAACTCAAAGCCACCGAACTCCCTTCCATTATCCATAGATTAAAGGAAAAGAAAATAAGCACCTTAATCCATTATAATATTAATATATCTTTTTGAGTGGAAATTCTTTCCCTTATAATAAGGTGAGTGGAATTTCACCTACTTAAGATATTTTCGTTCCTTATCTTGGCAAAGGAACGTCCATCCTTATTCAAAATCAACCAATAACATTTTGGTTGAAGTCCCTTTAATTAATACATTCATTTTTGCCCTAAATTGGATTAGGGTTTCACTTAGGATTAAATCTTGATTATTTTAATATCAAGATTCTCTCTCCTCCAACTTAATTCCAATGAGATGTCCCTCTCATTTTCTTTGCTCTACATGATGCCAAGAAACATTAGGGACCTTATTGAAGTGGTAATTTGCATATTGAACCCTAGGTTTTGGGTAAATTGCACTTTACACCAAAATTGGGTTTTAATGCACAACATTGTCTAACAAGCTCTATCTTGGTGTCCAGACTTGTAGAAACATTACCACTACATCATATTCATTCTTATGATGTCACAACATCAGAGGAACATCTTATCATGCTACATTTGTAATTTAACCCCTCCAATTTGGGAAATTTGCACTTTAGTCCAAAATAAGCAAACATTGCTTCAACATTGTCCAAACTGGACCAAAATTGAAACATAAGTTCCTCATGAGCCCTAATTACTTTTCCCAAGGTAAGATTAAGAATATACTCAGCCTTATTAGGCAAAACATCTAGGTTTAATTCATAACCCAGGTCAGGGATGTTACAAATTATAAACCCCTAAAAGGATTTCGTCCTCGAAATCCCAGGAAAAGGAGGGACAAATTATTCATTAATCATGCCCTCAAGTCTTCACATATTATCTTAATATCATGGAGATATCATGAACTCTGTGATTCCATACAAAGCTCCTTTCATTAATTCAACCTCATCAATGTTTATTGTTTATGCAAGGCATAAACCCCTAACATATGATGTTCATATCATTGAAAAGAAGAAGCATAAAAGAGCTTACTTCTATCATCACCCAGAAATATTTACTAAAAGAGAAACATATATATATAATAGAGATAATTCATTCGGAAATCCACTGAGTAAGTTCACTAAGTATCCACGGAGCAAGTTCACTAAGTATTCACAGAGAAAGTTCACTAATTATCCACGGAGCAAGTTCACTAAGTATTCACGGAGCAAGTTCACTAAGTATTCACGAAGAAAGTTCACTAAGTATTCACGGAGCAAGTTCACTAAGTATTCACGAAGCAAGTTCACTAAGTATTCACGAAGCAAGTTCACTAAGTATTCACGAAGCAAGTTCACTAAGTATTCACGAAGCAAGTTCACTAAGTATTCACAGAGCAAGTTCACTAAGTATTCACGAAGCAAGTTCACTAAGTATTCACGAAGCAAGTTCACTAAGTATTCACAGAGCAAGTTCACTAAGTATTCATGGAGAAAGTTCACTAAGTATTCACAGAGCAAGTTCACTAAGTATTCACGAAGCAAGTTCACTAAGTATTCACGAAGCAAGTTCACTAAGTATTCACGAAGCAAGTTCACTAAGTATTCACGGAGCAATTTCACTAAGTATTCACGAAGCAAGTTCACTAAGTATTCACAAAGCAAGTTCACTAAGTATTCACGGAGCAAGTTCACTAAGTTTTTTTTGAAAATATTTCACTTAGCTCTTCCTATTTAATTTCATTATACTCTCTGGATTGTTTCAGAATGACTACTTGATCATAGTAATCAAAAAGATAACAATCTAAGAGTTTCATACTTGTCTTATCTACAATAATCATATACCTAGCCAGGGTATACAAGTATTGAGATTAGGTAGTATGCACTTTATTTACTATCATATTCCCCACTTTTCATACCATTATACATACAGGATTTTCCATCTCTAGATTTTCTTCAGGCATCATTTCTATATCTCTCTCTTGCCTGCTCCCATGCACCTTTTCCTAGTGCAACATTGCTTCTTCCTGCAGCAACCTCCTCATGTGACCCATTCATCTTTAAGTTCTTCTTCTCTTATACGAGCAGAAGACACTTTCAGATACACTGGATGACACCAGAACAGACTCTACTACCTTCGTCCTATGTCTCTGTAGACTCAGCGAACCTAGAGCTCTGATACCACTTAATTGTCACGACCGTCTCATGAAAACATGATTAACTAATGCGGAAGCGTTCATCAAGCAGTGGATTAGCAAAAATGTGGGCTCTGATCTCCAAACCACGATATAAACACGATTTAAACTTAGCGGAAGCGAATCGATTAACAGCAGAAGACAAAAATCACGGGAAATTAAAACTTTTCGAGACAAGAGCTTGAATCCATAAAGCTTCATTCATAAAAGGAGATAAACTATTTACATCTCATGATAATTACTTCTTGAGTAATTATATACAACAAGATACAAAATCTCAATAACTCATAACCAAAAGACTCCAAGACCTGAGAGTACAGAGGACACATAGGACTGACTCTAACTACACCACATGGCAGGCTAAATCTCCACCTGAGATTTACTGCTGCTCCTGGTGCTGTTGCTGCTGGGACTGGTCACCTGTAGACCTGTTCCTCCGTCTCTGATGTCCACCTAAAAAGTTGAAGTCTACGGGGTGAGACAATTTTACATAATTGTCCCAGCGAGAGTTATAACTCTCCGCCAGAAGCTTTATTATAATATCAAAGAATAACTTAAGCAGTAAAAGCTTACAAAGTATTCAATAGCAGATACAGTTGTATACAAGAGCTCAACATTTAGCAAGCATGAAGAACATATGCATTATACAGTGTAACATCAATCAATTAGCTCATAGTTACCTTTAACAGGTATACTACGTTGTAGATTATGTTTTTCAAACATTCTTATTACTATGCCCTGTGGAGATGAGGTTTACCACTCATACCCCAACCAATCACTGTTAAGTGCCTTAGTATCATACTAGGTCATTGAAAGAGTTGGATTCTCATGACCTTCACCTTCCTCAGTCAGTAAGAGGATCACTTGTAGGACATCTTGTGTCTCTACTATTATAGCTCACCAGGGTAATCTGGTCCTTCGCTATTTTAGAGTTACAGTGGTGTTCTGTACTCTCTTCGTCATCAGGAGATTTCATGTTTATCTTCCACTGATACGGATATCTTTGCTTTCCTCGTCATCAGGGGGTTTCATGTTTACCATCCACTGATACGGTATGAGTTTTGTAGTGAAGGATTGACGGATTATACATCTACATCAAATTCCTACACTAGGATGTAAGGTTCTACACATCCATATACCCCACATACTCAACAGTATGTGATCCAGGAGTTCCCGTAGGAAAACCTGTTTCACCATCATTTGATCTCTGACAATGATGGATCTATGATCAGGGCTCTACATTTCACTTGATTAGTTAGGTACATTCAGTATTCTTTTACATCATACATTGTTCTTCAAACAATAACAGTAGCATAACAACTATGAAAGTAGAATACTAAATGTAACAAACCTAACTCACATCAATCATCATTTCTCAGTATACTCATCACAAGTCATCTCTAAAGCATGACCTTGATGGTATTCATGGCTCTTACAGCCCATTAAAACATAGGATGCCACTGACAAGGCATCAAGATATTTTACTATTCATAAAGCTAACAACATGCTTTCAATGAATATAGTATCATCATTCATACCTGGATATGATCACTTTCATATCAGAACCTGCATGGTTAATTCAACTGATAAAGGTAATTCAAAACAAGAAATATACTTTCCACTCTTGTATAAGAGTTAAGTTCTCTGATTCTCATCAATTAGAGTTTGCTACTCATATTGCATGTCATCACCCTTGAATTAGGGTTTACTATTCACATTACATGTCATTACCCTTGAATTAGGGTTTACTATTCACATTATGGTGAATTGAACTCATAACATCATCATGTATGAGGAACATCATCATTGATGCTCTCAGATTAGTTTAAGATTCATCATTTATCATAATTAGGGTTCCATGATCTCACATAGGTGGATCATACCCTAATCATGCACATGCATGTGTATTGAAGGTACTTTACTTGAATTTTCATCATAAAAGGGTACTTTCTCTTTCTTAAGATACTTTCTCTCTCCTCATACTTGTAGATGGTGATAACACCAATCTAGATCAGGTTGGGTTAAGTCCACTTTGATTAACATAGACCAAATCACCACTATTGAGTGATTAGGGATGATTAGAACAAGGTTTCACTCAATTGAACCTTTCAAGGGTATTATGGTAAATTACACATTGATCATCATCATGGTTTAATTTACTAACCACTTGACCCTTAATGTCTTTTGGTATCATTAGGGTTTAGGTTGAACAACTATTAAACCATTTAAGCCTTCAAGGCATTAGGCAGACTTAACTTCAAAAGTCTCCAATAGGTTTCACATCTTCAACCTTCAAACGATCCTGAGATCGTATAAGGTTGTAGACCGTTTAAGCTTTGTAGACCGTTTAAGGTTTGGTTGACTTCAAGACCGTATAACACTCAAGACCGTTTACCCTCATTCGGTCTTGAGGTCGAATGACCTTATACGGTCTTGAGGTCGAATGACCTTATACGGTCTTGAGGTCGAATGACCTTATACGGTCTTGAGGTCGAATGACCTTATACGGTCTTGAAGTCGAATGACCTCAAAAGCTCAAGATCGTATGGACCTCCAAGGTGGTTCAAAGGGTAAACTCGATTAGGGTTTCCTATGTTGAAGCCATCAATTGGTCTCAAGCTTGCTAACCACTTACCAATTGAGACAATTAGGGTTAGCCTTAATCAATTGGTCACTCAATTGACCCTCAATTGATATCCAATTAGGGTTGGAGTTGGTTCAATTAAGGTCTATAAACGTTCAACCATCAACACTCAACAATGTGAATCAAATCGAAGTTGAACCCATCAATTGACCTCCAATTGGGCTCAAACTTGGCCCAAACGGTCTTGGGATCGTTTGGATATACTCCAAACGGTCTTGAGACCGTTTTCCCAAGAATTCATCAAAATCTAGATTGATTTGATAGGGGTTGAACCTTAATTAAGTCACAAATCAGCAATTTGATTAGTTTAATAACCCATTGTAATTGGGCCCTCAATTGATCAAATTACCTTAACCCTAGACCTCCAAACGGTCTTGGGTTGTCACCAAACGGTCTTGAGACCATTTGGATGATTCCAAACGGTCTTGAGACCGTTTGCCCATCCATCCTTTGGACTCTAGTGAAAATTCATCAAGGTTTGATTTATTGAGTTGATCATTACATCAATACTTAATTGCAATGTAATTTGGTATCTTTGTACCTTCAATTGGTCAACTATACTTGACCCCATACCTCCATATGGTCTTGGGTGATCCCCAAACGGTCTTGAGACCGTTTGGATGATTCCCCAAATGGTCTTGAGACCGTTTGGGCTAATCAACCCAAAATCTCAAATTAGCTCATTGTGATTTCAGCACTGATTTCAATTAGGGTTTGCCCTAGTAATCAACCTTCAACTCTGAACTCGTTTGGAATTAGTCCATCAAATTTGGTGAGTCATTAATTAGCATCATTATTAACAGTAATCTCATACGGTAAACACTTAGTCAACCACCTTATACGGTCTTGAGACCGTTTTCCCAAAAAGGGCAAATTAAGCAGATTGAAAATCAGAACTAAATTCAATTGAATTTGTTAATTGTTTTGCCTATATATCACGATTACTTTGGAGTTAACCTCTCAAATTTTGTGGGTGATTAACCTTCATAATTATGAACAGGATTCCCATACGGTCCACGCTTGGTCAATGTTGTCATACGGTCTTGAGACCGTATGCCTTCATACGACCTTGAAACCGTTTGCCCACCAAACGGTTTTGTAAACCGTATGGGCAATTGGTTGAGGTCGTATGGTAAAGTGGAAAACTGTGGATAAGCATAGGAAATAACGCCATCATCTTATAGCTCAAGAACAGCAACAGTTCCTCACGGATTTGCTTGCAAGGAAGCAAGGGAAGATAGGGAAGAAGAAGAACTAGCAACTAAAAGCATAGAGAAGATGTATATAACAAAGCATAGGTTTAGAGTTATAAAACCCGCCTAAAGCTTGCTCCTTGAGCTCCAAGCTTTCGAGCTCCAAGCCTTTAATGGCGTCCTAGAATATCCACAGGTCGGCCAAGGTGAATCCTCCAAGGAAAGTTGAGAAGAGATGGCTAGAAAGATAGAGCTAAGTGAGCTAGCCATGAATTTGACCTTGAATTCGAGTTTCATCCAAGAATTTAAGCAAAAGGAAGGATCCAAACCTACCTTGCACTCCCCTGGTCATCCTCCTGAGCTCCAGAGCTCTCCTTAGTTGGTTGAGCAAGGGGGAACAGTGAAGGAAATGAAAGAAACATTCCTTTGCTAAGTGAGGAAAAGGGCTTATATACTTGGGTAATATTTCAACATAGGCACATAGGTTTTCCTCACTTTCAACTAAGTCCCTCCTTTTCTTCTTTGCTCGTCCCTTCTTCTTATTTCTAAGGACAACCTTCTTCTAAGGTCAAGAAATGAAGGCAAAGAAGATTAACCTATTACTAAAGCACACACATAAAAGGCTATAGTACTTACACCTTGATTATTCAATCATAAAGGTGTTTTTCATTATATGATTATTCAATTGAAGTGACTTCTTCATCATTTATTCTCTAAATTATGACAAGAGTCTTACAAGATATTTTAGATGGTGTATTTTACAAGTTGCACCCCTCAAATTGGGTAAATTGCACTTTACTCCAATTTAGGGTTTCAAGCACAGGGATTGCTTCCACAGCTGCACCTTGGTGCTCAAGCTTGGGAAATCCCTCAAACTTTACCATAATCATTCTTATGATGTCTCAACATTAGAGGAACATCTCAACATGTGCAAATTGCAAGTTAATCCTTCTAATTGGGTAAATTTCACATAGGTCCCTGTATTACAAAACAATCAATTCAATCATTGTTTAAAAGGGACAGAAAAGGAAAAGTATGTTCCTCAGGAACTTAATTACATGCCAAAAGATAATCACCAGTATCTTAATTACATAATTAGGCAAAACACCTAGGGTTAACTCATAACCCATGTCAGGGATGTTACAAATTATCCACCCCTTACAAGGATTTCGTCCCCGAAATCGATAAAACATATTAAGAGAAAAGGGCTGGATACTTCCTTCTCATCTCATCCTCTAGTTCCCAAGTGGCTTCTTCAACACCACGGTAGTTCCAGAGGACTTTTACAAGGCTTATATCTTTCTTCTTTAACTTTTTAATTCTGTTATCAACTATTGACACTGGTCCTTCCTCATAAGATATATCATCATTCAATTCTACCTCCATAGGTTGTAGAATTGACTCAGTATCGGGGTGACATTTCTTTAGCATAGAAATGTGAAACACAGGATGTAACCTCTGTAACTCTGGTGGCAGATCTAGTTTATAGGCTACTTGTCCAATCCGTTCAATGATTGGATAAGGTCCCATAAATCTAGGAGCTAACTTCCCTTTCCTTCCAAAACGAAGGACTCTTTTCCAAGGCGAGACCTTGAGATACACTCTGTCTCCAACCTGGAATTCTAAGGGTCTATGACGTTTGTCAGCATAAGATTTCTGCCTATCCTGTGCAGTCTTAATCTGTTGTTGTATTACTTTAATCTTCTCTGTGGTCTGCTGCACAAGATCAGGACCTAACAACTGATGCTCACCAGTCTCAAACCAACACAAAGGTGATCTACAACGTCTACCATACAAGGCTTCATAAGGTGCCATATCAAAACTATGTTGATAGCTATTGTTATAGGCAAACTTTATCAAGCTTAGGTGTAGATCCCAACTTCCGGTAAACTGGAGAACACATGCTCTCAACAGGTCTTCTAAGGTTTGTATAGTTCTTTCCGACTGTCCATCAGTCTGCGGATGAAAGGTCGTACTAAACCTTAGCTTGGTGCCTAAGGCTCTGTGTAACTGTTCCCAAAAACGACTTGTAAACTGAGGACCTCTGTCAGAAACTATTGTGACAGGAACTCCGTGCAAACGCACTATCTCTTGTACATACAACTGTGATAACCTTTCAGCAGAATAGGTTGTTTTGACAGGTAAGAAATGCGTTGTCTTTGTCAACCTATCTACAACTACCCAAATGGAATCATGTCCTTTGTTTGTCCTGGGTAGGCCAACAACGAAGTCCATGGTCACATGGTCCCACTTCCACTGTGGTATGGGTAAAGGTTGCATTGTTCCTGCAGTCTTCTGGTGTTCAGCTTTAACTTGCTGACACACAGGACACCTCAGAACAAACTCTGCAACATCCTTCTTCATTCCAGGCCACCAATACAATTCCTTTAAATTACGATACATCTTGGTGCTCCCTGGATGCATATCATACATCGAAGAATGAGCTTCTTCCAGGACTAACTTCCTTAAGTTATCCACATCTGGCACTATCATCCTCTCATGATAACAAGCTACATGATCATCCGAGTCATGGAAACCATTTTGCTTCTCATTTCCATACTTTGATCTGATCTGCTGAACTGCAGCATCATCTTGTTGTGCTTCCTTAATCTACTCTCTTAGGGTAGGTTTAATATGCATCTCAGCCAACAACCCGACTAACAATGACACCTTCAACTGTACATTGTCTTTCCTTAAAGAGATAAACATATCTCTCTTAGAGCACACTAAAGAGTTTAGTTGTGCTCTATCCATGGTTGATGTTGCTGATTTCCTACTCAAGGCATCTGCAACAACATTGGCCTTGCCCGGATGGTAATCAATTGTACAATCATAGTCCTTGATTAACTCCATCCAGTGGCGTTGCCTCATGTTAAGCTCATGCTGAGAGAAGATATACTTAAGGTTCTTGTGGTCTGTGAAAATCTGGAATGTCTCTCTGTAGAGATAATGCCTCCAGATCTTCAAAGCATGAACCACAGCAGCTAACTCCAGATCATGTGTCGGATAATTCTCCTCGTGTTTCTTAAGCTGTCGGGAAGCAAAAGAAATCACTTGTTTATCCTGCATCAACACACATCCAAGTCCATTCTTGGAGGCATCACAGAAGACTACATATCCTTTTCCTTGTTCAGGTAGCACAAGCACATGTGCACTTGTCAACCTCTCCTTTAACAACTGGAAAGAATGTTGACACTTATTACTCCAAGAAAAAGGAATATCTTTTCGGGTTAACTTGGTCAAGGGTAAGGCTATAGAACTAAAGTTCTTAATGAACCTTCGATAATAGCCAGCTATCCCCAAGAAACTTCGAATCTCCATCGGTGTCTTCGGTTGTCCCCACTGTAGAACAGATTCTACCTTTGTAGGGTCAACACGAATTCCCAAGGCAGATATCACATGTCCTAGAAAAGATACCTCCGGCAGCCAGAACTCACACTTGCTAAACTTAGCATACAGCTTGTGTTCTCTTAGCAAGGTCAAAGCTTGGCGAAGATGATGCTCATGCTGCTGAGCATCCTTACTATAGATCATAATGTCATCTATGAATACGACAACACACTGATCAAGGAAAGGTCGGAAAACTCTATTCATGAGTTCCATAAATGCAGTTGGTGCATTGGTTAGTCCAAACGACATAACCGTGAACTCATAGTGACCATACCTTGTCCTAAAGGCAGACTTGGGTATGTCACTATCCTTAATACGAAGTTGATGATATCCAGACCTCAAGTCTATCTTTGAAAAGATTGTTGCACCACGCAACTGGTCAAAGAGATCATCAATCCTCGGCAGAGGGTACTTGTTCTTTATTTTTACTTTATTGAGTTGTCTATAGTCAATGCACAACCGCATTGACCCATCTTTCTTTTTAACAAACAAGACCGGAGCACCCCAAGGTGAAGTGCTCGGTCGGATAAAACCCTTCTCAAGTAACTCTTGAAGCTATTTCTTGAGTTCTGCCATCTCGGCAGGCGCCATCCTATACGGAGTCTGGGCTATGGGTTTCGTATCTGGGATCAGATTGATTTCAAAATCAATCTCCCGAAGTGGTGGTATACCAGGAAGTTCTTTAGGAAACACATCCTCGAATTCCCTGACTATGGGAACTTCGGCAGGATTGGAACTTTCCTTGGTAACATCTACCACATGGGCCAAGAATGCATAACATCCTTGCCTCAACAGCTTATCAGCAACCATAGCTGACACAAGACAGGTGGGCAGAATCTTTCTTTCACCTTGAAAGATCCATGTGTTGCTTTCATCAGCAAACACAACCAACTTGGACTCACAATCCAAGACAACTCTATACCTCTCTAAGGTATCCATCCCGAGGATTATATCAAATCCTTGCATATCAAGTGGTATAAGATCCACTTGAATGCGATGGTCAGAAAAGAAGAGGATGCAGGGAGAGCATACCTCCTACAAAATGGCAGACCCACTCAACGGAGTCTCCAACAACAAACTATCTGCCCTATGACTAACAGTCACATTGCAGTTACGAATCACTCTATGAGTGATGAAAGAGTGCGTAGCACCCGGGTCAATCAGAACAGATACAACACAGGATGTAGACATTTCAGGATATAAAAGTTTCATCTGACCTGCCACTACCCGTGGATTGACCACTACATCTGGTGGGTTCATTGCATAGAACCTCATTGTCGCCTGGTGTTGAGGTGGTGCTGATGATCCAGCTTGAGACGCTTGTCCACGTCCTCGAGCTGCTCCTTGAGATTGCATTCTCTGAGATCCTTGTTGATTCTGTCTCGGAGGCTGTGTCACAATGACAGGCCTAGAACGGCAATCCTTCATCAAGTGTCCCACCTTACCACAGTTGTAGCAACTCCTCTCCTGTTGTTGTGGTCAGGGTGGTCCAGTAACTGACATCTATGCAGAACTGTGAGTCCCTTGAAGCAGTTGACTCCGTCCTCTACCTCTGCTTGGTGACCATTGAGTTTGAGAACTCGATCTGGGTGGTGGAGGGTTAGGTGCAGAGAATCTAGTTTTCTTGGAATCCCTAGATGAAGAACCCTGGAACTGTAGATATCTTTTCTGGGTTTGCCTCTTCTCAACCACAGATCTCTCTATCCTTCAGACTGACTCAACGAAGGTAGAGAATCTCTCTCGGTTTTCTAAGGCAGACACAGGGGTTGACATATCAGCATTCAAACCCTTCTCGAATCTCCTGATTCTTTCCTCATCTGTGGCAGCCATGTGCGGACAGAACCACAGCAATTCCATGAACTTAGCTTCATACTCGCTAATGTTCATCATGCCTTACCTCAATCTTTCAAACTGAGAGATCTTCTCATCTAGGAAGGTCTTTGGAAAATATCTATTGATAAATTCCCGACGAAATTCTTCCCACGAGAACTCTATTCCAGGTCTCTTATGCTCTTCCATGTTCCACCAGTGACCAGCACTGCCTTTGAGAAGATAGACAGCATGTCTAACCTTCTCAGTCTCCGGGATAATAAGAATCCTGAAAGCCTTCTCCAACTCTGTTAACCACAGATCAGCATCTGCGGGGTCAGCAGTCCCAAAGTACTCGGTAGCTCCGACACGACGAAGTCGCTCGAACGTCTTACCAATACCTTGTCCTTCGGGCTGGGAAGGTGCCCTAGGTGTAGGCATGGGCATCCTGTCGGTGATGTGTGTCATGGCAGTCATAAACTGCCCAAACATCGTCTGAACTGCTGGGTTACCCATATCAGCTGGGTCAAACTGGGGTGGCTCAGGTGCAGGCTGTTCTATTTCTGGAACCCTTGTACCGCCTCGATGTGCACTAGCACTACTCTCTACCACGTACTCATCATGTGGCTCTGCCATCCTTATGTATCTTCTTCTCCTGAGGAGCAGAAGATTCTATTAGATAAGGAAGAGATACTAAGGATAGATTCGACATCCTAAGTCCTATGCCTCTGTAGACTCAACGGACCTAGAGCTCTGATACCACTAATTGTGGGCTCTGATCTCCAAACCACGATATAAACACGATTTAAACTTAGCGGAAGCGAATCGATTAACAGCGGAAGACAAAAATCATGGGAAATTAAAACTTTTTGAGATAAGAGCTTGAATCCATAAAGCTTCATTCATAAAAGGAGATAAACTGTTTACATCTCATGATAATTACTTCTTGAGTAATTATATACAACAAGATACAAAATCTCAAGAACTCATAACCAAAAGACTCCAAGACCTGAGAGTACAGAGGACACATAGGACTGACTCTAACTACACCACATGGCAGGCTAAATCTCCACCTGAGATTTACTGCTGCTCCTGGTGTTGTTGCTGCTGGGACTGGTCACCTGTAGACCTGTTCCTCCGTCTGCGATGTCCACCTAAAAAGTTGAAGTCTACGGGGTGAGACAATTTTACATAATTGTCCCAGCGAGAGTTATAACTCTTCGCCAGAAGCTTTATTATAATATCAAAGAATAACTTAAGCAGTAAAAGCTTACAAAGTATTCAATAGCAGATACAGTTGTATACAAGAGCTCAACATTTAGCAAGCATGAAGAACATATGCACTATACAGTGTAACATCAATCAATTAGCTCATAGTTACCTTTAACATGTATACTACGTTGTAGATTATGTTTTTCAAACATTCTTATTATTATGCCCTGTGGAGATGAGGTTTACCACTCATACCCCAACCAATCACTGTTAAGTGCCTTAGTATCATACTAGGTCATCGAAAGAGCCGGATTCTCATGACCTTCACCTTCCTCAGTCAGTAAGAGGATCACTTATAGGACATCTTGTGTCTCTACTATTATAGCTCACCAGGGTAATCTGGTCCTTCGCTATTTTAGAGTTACAGTGGTGTTTAGTACTCTCTTCTTCATCATAAGATTTAATGTTTATCTTCCACTGATACGGATATCTTTGCTTTCCTCGTCATCGGGGGGTTTCATGTTTACCATCCACTGATACGGTATGAGTTTTGTAGTGAAGGATTGACGGATTATACATATACATCAAATTCCTACACTAGGATGTAAGGTTCTACACATCCATATACCCCACATACTCAACAGTATGTGATCCAGGAGTTCCCGTAGGAAAACCTATTTCACCATCATTTGATCTCTGACAATGATGGATCTATGATCAGGGCTCTACATTTCACTTGATTAGTTAGGTACATTCAGTATTCTTTTACATCATACATTGTTCTTCAAACAATAACAGTAGCATAACAACTATGAAAGTAGAATACTAAATGTAACAAACCTAACTCACATCAATCATCATTTCTCAGTATACTCATCACAAGTCATCTCTAAAGCATGACCTTGATGGTATTCATGGCTCTTACAGCCCATTAAAACATAGGATGCCACTGACAAGGCATCAAGATATTTTACTATTCATAAAGCTAACAACATGCTTTCAATGAATATAGTATCATCATTCATACCTGGATATGATCACTTTCATATCAGAACCTGCATGGTTAATTCAACTGATAAAGGTAATTCAAAACAAGAAATATACTTTCCACTCTTGTATAAGAGTTAAGTTCTCTGATTCTCATCAATTAGAGTTTGCTACTCATATTGCATGTCATCACCCTTGAATTAGGGTTTACTATTCACATTACATGTCATTACCCTTGAATTAGGGTTTACTATTCACATTATGGTGAATTGAACTCATAACATCATCATGTATGAGGAACATCATCATTGATGCTCTCAGATTAGTTTAAGATTCATCATTTATCATAATTA
Organism: Alisma plantago-aquatica; assembly: GCA_963693085.1. NCBI lineage: Eukaryota > Viridiplantae > Streptophyta > Magnoliopsida > Alismatales > Alismataceae > Alisma > Alisma plantago-aquatica. The sequence goes on along the minus strand of OY856415.1, from coordinate 683,895,332 downwards.
GGGTTCCATGATCTCACATGGGTGGATCATACCCTAATCATGCACATTCATGTATATTGAAGGTACTTTACTTGAATTTTCATCATAAAAGGGTACTTTCTCTTTCTTAAGATACTTTCTCTCTCCTCATACTTGTAGATGGTGATAACACCAATCTAGATCAGGTTGGGTTAAGTCCACTTTGATTAACATAGACCAAATCACCACTATTGAGTGATTAGGGTTGATTAGAACAAGGTTTCACTCAATTGAACCTTTCAAGGGTATTATGGTAAATTACACATTGATCATCATCATGGTTTAATTTACTAACCACTTGACCCTTAATGTCTTTTGGTATCATTAGGGTTTAGGTTGAACAACTATTAAACCATTTAAGCCTTCAAGGCATTAGGCAGACTTAACTTCAAAAGTCACCAATAGGTTTCACATCTTCAACCTTCAAACGATCCTAAGATCGTATAAGGTTGTAGACCGTTTAAGCTTTGTAGACCGTTTAAGGTTTGGTTGACTTCAAGACCGTATAACACTCAAGATCGTTTACCCTCATTCGGTCTTGAGGTCGAATGACCTTATACGGTCTTGAGGTCGAATGACCTTATACGGTCTTGAGGTCGAATGACCTTATACGGTCTTGAGGTCGAATGACCTTATACGGTCTTGAGGTCGAATGACCTTATACGGTCTTGAAGTCGAATGACCTCAAAAGCTCAAGATCGTATGGACCTCCAAGGTGGTTCAAAGGGTAAACTCGATTAGGGTTTCCTATGTTGAAGCCATCAATTGGTCTCAAGCTTGCTAACCACTTACCAATTGAGACAATTAGGGTTAGCCTTAATCAATTGGTCACTCAATTGACCCTCAATTGATATCCAATTAGGGTTGGAGTTGGTTCAATTAAGGTCTATAAACGTTCAACCATCAACACTCAACAATGTGAATCAAATCGAAGTTGAACCCATCAATTGACCTCCAATTGGGCTCAAACTTGGCCCAAACGGTCTTGGGATCGTTTGGATATACTCCAAACGGTCTTGAGACCGTTTTCCCAAGAATTCATCAAAATCTAGATTGATTTGATAGGGGTTGAACCTTAATTAAGTCACAAATCAGCAATTTGATTATTTTAATAACCCATTGTAATTGGGCCCTCAATTGATCAAATTACCTTAACCCTAGACCTCCAAACGGTCTTGGGTTGTCACCAAACGGTCTTGAGACCGTTTGGATGATTCCAAACGGTCTTGAGACCGTTTGCCCATCTATCCTTTAGACTCTAGTGAAAATTCATCAAGGTTTGATTTATTGAGTTGATCATTACATCAATACTTAATTGCAATGTAATTTGGTATCTTTGTACCTTCAATTGGTCAACTATACTTGACCCCAGACCTCCATACGGTCTTGGGTGATCCCCAAAAGGTCTTGAGACCGTTTGGATGATTCCCCAAACGGTCTTGAGACCGTTTGGGCTAATCAACCCAAAATCTCAAATTAGCTCATTGTGATTTCAGCACTGATTTCAATTAGGGTTTGCCCTAGTAATCAACCTTCAACTCTTAACTCATTTGGAGTTAGTCCATAAAATTTGGTGAGTCATTAACTAGCATCATTATGAACAGTAATATCATACGGTAAATGCTTAGTCAACCATATTATACGGTCTTGAGACCGTTTTCCCAAAAAGGGCAAATTAAGCAGATTGAAAATCAGAACTAAATTCAATTGAATTTGTTAATTGTTTTGCATATATCTCACGATTCCTTTGGAGTTAACCTCTCAAATTTTGTGCGTGATTAACCTTCATAATTATGAACAGGATTCACATACGGTCCACGCTTGGTCAACGCGGCCATACGGTCTTGAGACCGTATGCCTTCATACGACCTTGAAACCGTTTGCCCACCAAACGGTTTTGTAAACCGTATGGGCAATTGGTTGAGGTCGTATGGTAAAGTGGAAAACTGTGGATAAGCATAGGAAATAACGCCCTCATCTTCTAGCTCAAGAACAGCAACAGTTCCTCACGGATTTGCTTGCAAGGAAGCAAGGGAAGATAGGGAAGAAGAAGAACTAGCAACTAAAAGCATAAAGAAGATGTATATAACAAAGCATAGGTTTAGAGTTATAAAACCCGCCTAAAGCTTGCTCCTTGAGATCCAAGCTTTCAAGATCCAAGCCTTTAATGGCGTCCTAGAAGCTCCACAGGTCGGCTAAGGTGAATCCTCCAAGGAAAGTTGAGAAGAGATGGCTAGAAAGATAGAGCTAAGTGAGCTAGCCATGAATTTGACCTTGAATTCGAGTTTCATCCAAAAATTTAAGCAAAAGGAAGGATCCAAACCTACCTTGCACTCCCCTGGTCGTCCTCCTAAGCTCCAGATCTCTCCTTAGTCGGTTGAGCAAGGGGGAACAGTGAAGGAAACGAAAGAAACATTCCTTTGCTAAGTGAGGAAAAGGGCTTATATACTTGGGTGGAATTTCAACATAGGCACATAGGTTTTCCTCACTTTCAACTAAGTCCCTCCTTTTCTTATTTGCTCGTCCCTTCTTCTTATTTCTAAGGAAAACCTTCTTCTAAGGTCAAGAAATGAAGGCAAAGAAGATTAACCTATTACTAAAGCACACACATAAAAGGCTATAGTACTTACACCTTGATTATTCAATCATAAAGGTGTTTTTCATTATATGATTATTCAATTGAAGTGACTTCTTCATCATTTCTTCTCTAAATGATGTCAAGAGTCTTACAAGATATTTTAGATGGTGTATTTTACAAGTTGCACCCCTCAAATTGGGTAAATTGCACTTTACTCCAATTTAGGGTTTCAAGCACAGGGATTGCTTCCACAGCTGCACCTTGGTGCTCAAGCTTGGGAAATCCCTCAAACTTTACCATAATCATTCTTATGATGTCTCAACATTAGAGGAACATCTCAACATGTGCAAATTGCAAGTTAACCCTTCTAACTGGGTAAATTGCACATAGGTCCCTGTATTACAAAACAATCAATTCAATCATTGTTTAAAAGGGACAGAAAAGGAAAAGTATGTTCCTCAGGAACTTAATTACATGCCAAAAGATAATCACCAGTATCTTAATTACATAATTAGGCAAAACACCTAGGGTTAACTCTTAACCCAGGTCAGGGATGTCACAGAAAATCACTAAAAATTAAAACGTTTTGCAAAGAGATCCACACATAGGAAATCTTTTCCAACAAATGCCATTATATATCATATACATTCTGTTTCAAACGTACATATCATGTACCATCTCTTTCCAGAGACTACATCATCAGCTGCCTTATAAACATATATGCTGGCAGCATACAAATCTCGAGGCATCAAGCCAAAACCTCAGACTGATATATCAAAAACACTGACTAAAAACTCCGAGGACCTGAGAGTACAGAGACGACACATTGGACTACTATCTATATGACTAGACAGACAATATCTCCACCTGAGATTTTATTTTTGTCCCTGTTGTTGCTGTTGCTGCTGCTCTTTCCCTGTTCTAGGGTTTCTGCTCTGCCTTTCATGCATACCTAAAAATGTTTCCCACGGGGGTGAGACAATTGTAAATTGCCCCAGCGAGAGATATAACTCTCCACCAGAAACATTGTTATAGCATATTATGAAATTAAACTGAGCAGGGGTTACTTTTACATTAATAGGCAGAATTATTCTTCATAGAACAGAATAAGAAAATCTCCATTTTCAATAAGAGCATTGCATCTACCCATGGTAGACTCATAGTTCATCCATCTACTTGTAATGAATACAACAGATATGAATAATCATCAATGAACTATAGATATATAACAGAAATGTAACATCAGCCAAGTTCTCTAGCATAACTTATTAACACAAATGTTACAAAGAAAACATGATACTTGTTACCCACATCACACATGGCTCACAAGGCCATTCATATCTTGTCACCTCTCACTAGGCAAAAACTTATTCACATGGCTCATAAGGCCATTCACATCTTGTCACCTCTCACTAGGCAACAACTTATTCACATGGTTCATAAGGCCATTCACATCTTGTCACCTCTCACTAGGCAACAACTTATTCACATGGCTCACAAGGCCATTCACATCTTGTCACCTCTCACTAGGAAACAACTTATTCACATGGCTCATAAGACCATTCACATCTTGTCACCTCTCACTAGGCAAAAACTTATTCACATTGTTCATAAAATTCGTACACATTGTTACTTTTATAAAGCAACAACAACATCAACGCACAAAAAGCCAATCAACATTTATTATATAAATGTCACAGCCCAAACATGGCTATATTCATCATCTCATCATACCTGCATGGTTATTAGGCATGATAACAGTCATACAAGATATTCATCACATCATGTGATACAATAGTAACACCATCATTCCTTAACCAGGAATTAGGGTTCACTATCAAACAGGGCTTATCATTCCCTTTTCCCCAACTTAGGGTTAGGGTTCCCCATTTCTCATTAATTCAGACCCTCTTGAGTTAACCAACTTTATCTTGTATTAAGGTATTTCCCCTCTTAATACATTCCATCACAGAATACTCACCCTTAGCATATAATGCATAGGCCACACAGTAGAATTGTCCAGCTATCTCACATGATATGGACTTATCTTAGTTTAAGGCATAACTTTATTATAAAGTTGCCTATAAACAATCGCAATGATACGCCCTCAACTAGGGTTTCACAAGGATACACCCTCAACCAGGGTTCACAATGATACACCCTCCACTAGGGTTTCACAAGGTTACACACTCAACCAGGGTTCACAATGATACACCCTCCACTAGGGTTTCACAAGGATACACCCTCAACCAAGGTTTATAAGGATACACCCTCAACTAGGGTTCATAAGGATACACCCTCAACTAGGGTTTAATAATCATATACTGGATCCATGCATTTGTTATGCATTATTGATTAGTACCATTAAGGGTATCTCTCACCTAATTACATTAGGTTTCCAAAAAGGTTTGATCAATTGGACCTTCAATGACATGAGGTATCCAATTGAATTGGGGTTTTCAATGTTGATTCCTTCAATCATTGAATTCATGGAACCAATCATCAATTGGACCTATACTCATACTTCAATTGAGTTTAATAGGTCAACCTTAAACTGATTTGACCCTCAATTGACCCTCAATTGATCATCAATTAGGGTTTGATTCAATTGAATTAGGGTTTGGAATCGAAGATCCAACAACACTCATCAATGCAAGATTGGTTACTTTGAAACTATTGAACCATTATCCAAATTGGGTATGACCTGACCCCAAACGGTCTTGAGGTCGTTTGGATGACCTCCAAACGGTATTGAGACCGTTTTCCCATCATATCACTCAAATCCAAGCCATCCAATTAAGGTTTGGATCATTGGATTGATCACCAAATCAGCATTGCATTGTATAACAGCTTGGTACCTTTAGACCTTCAAACACCTAACCATACTCAACCCTAGACCTCCAAACGGTCTTGGGTGACCACCAAACGGTCTTGAGACCGTTTGGATGAGCTCCAAATGGTCTTGAGACCGTTTGGCCCATCCAACCTTTGGATTCTAGTGAAAAATCATCATGGATTGGTCTATCGAGTTAATCAACAAAGCAGCACTACATTGCAATATGATTAGTACCTTTGGACCTTCAATTGGTAAACTATACTTGACCCCAGACCTCCAAACGGTCTTGGGGTGACCCCCAAACGGTCTTGAGACCGTTTGGGTGATCCCCAAACGGTCTTGAAACCGTTTGGGCTAATCAACCCAAAATCTCAATTTAACTCATTGGAATTTCAGCACTGTTTTCAATTAGGGTTTGCCTAAGTGAATAGCCTTCAACTCATGCTTCCTTGGGAGTTAATCCCTAAAATTCGGTGAGTCATTAGACCACATTATTAGGAACAGTAATCCCAAATGGTAAACGCTTGGTCAACGCACTCAAATGGTCTTGAGACCGTTTGCCCAAAAAGTTCAATTAAATCAGATTGAAAATCAGCACTTAATCCAATTAGGTTTCCCTAATTGATTAGGCTTCAACTCACGATTCCTTTGGAGTTAATCCCTCAAATTTGGAGGGTTATTAATAAACATAATTATGAACAGGAATCCCAAACGGTCAATGCTTGGTCAACCATCTCAAACGGTCTTGAAACTGTTTTCTCAACCAGGTCAAGTTAATCAGGTTGAAAATCAGCACATAATTCAATTCGATTGCCTAATTGATTGGCCTTCAACTCTCGATTTCTTTGGAGTTAATCCCTAAACTTTGGAGGGTTATCAGCCTACATAATTAGGAACAAAATTCCCAAACTGTCAACGCTTGGTCAACCATCTCAAACGGTCTTTAAACCGTTTTCTCCCAAACGGTTTCAAACCGTTTGCCCTTAAACGGTTTGCTGAAACCGCATAGCCAATCAAATTAAAACGATTTGGAGTATCTATCAAAACGGTTTTGCTTGGTAATTTTCTTTGGATAAGCATCTAGGATGATTTCATCATCCCCTTCCTTCGAACAACCAAGAACAGCAACCGTTCTTGATGGAAATTGCAGCAAAGAAACAAGTGTGTATCAAATTGAAGAAATCAATCAACAAAGCATAGAGAATTGATGCAATAGCAATGTTTAAGGGTTTGAGTTATAAAACCCGCCTCCAATTGAGATCCAAATCTCCAAGATCACGCCATAAATGGTGTATGAAGCTCTAGCAACTCCCCCTAGGCTCGTCCTCAAGCTTTTGATTGCAAAAGTTGGCTAGGGTTGAAGAGGAGATCGAAATAAGAAGGAATCCATAATTTATTTTCGATTTCCACCATGAAATCAAGGAGAACGAAGGTCAAGGGCTTACCCACAGGTTGGGGACGTGATCCCTGCTCCTCCCTAGCTCCTTGTTCGGTTTTGCAAGTAAGGGGAAGAAGAAACTCCGAAAAAGGCCTTGGTTTGGCTTGGAAATGGCACTTTTATAAGGAAATTGATGAGAGAGAAAATGCCTTATTAAAATGCATTTAATTCCAAAAATAGTACCACCTCTTCCTCCTTGGTTTTCTTTCATACAAAGGCAACTCAAAGCCACCGAACTCCCTTCCATTATCCATGGATTAAGGGAAAAGAAAATAAGCACCTTAATCCATTATAATATTAATATATCTTTTTGAGTGGAAATTCTTTCCCTTATAATAAGGTGAGTGGAATTTCACCTACTTAAGATATTTTCGTTCCTTATCTTGGAAAAGGAACGTCCATCCTTATTCAAAATCAACCAATAACATTTTGGTTGAAGGCCCTTTAATTAATACATTCATTTTTGTCCTAAATTGGATTAGGGTTTCACTTAGGATTAAATCTTGATTATTTTAATATCAAGATTCTCTCTCCTCCAACTTAATTCCAATGAGATGCCCCTCTCATTTTCTTTGCTCTACATGATTCCAAGAAACATTAGGGACCTTATTGAAGTGGTAATTTGCATATTGAACCCTAGGTTTTGGGTAAATTGCACTTTACACCAAAACTGGGTTTTAATGCACAACATTGTCCAACAAGCTCTATCTGGGTGTCCAGACTTGTAGAAACCTTACCACTACATCATATTCATTCTTATGATGTCACAACATCAGAGGAACATCTTATCATGCAACATTTGTAATTTAACCCCTCCAATTTGGGAAATTTGCACTTTAGTCCAAAATAAGCAAACATTGCTTCAACATTGTCCAAACTGGACCAAAATTGAAACATAAGTTCCTCATGAGCCCTAATTACTTTTCCCAAGGTAAGATTAAGAATATACTCAGCCTTATTAGGCAAAACATCTAGGTTTAATTCATAACCCAGGTCAGGGATGTTACACCTCTCACTAGGTAACAACTTACTCATGTGACTCATAAAAGTCCATGCATATTGCTTCTTTTACTAAGCAACAACAACATTAAGGCACATAATGCCAATCAACATTTATTATATAAATGTCACAGCTCACACTAGCTATATACATCATCTCATAATATCTGTATGGTTATTGGGCATGATAACAGTCATACAATATATTCATTACATCATGTGATGTGATAGCAACACCATTATTCCTCTACCAGGAATTAGGGTTTACTATCAAATAGGGCTTTTCATTCCCTTTACCCAAATTAGGGTTAGGGTTCCCCATTTCTCATTAATAAAGAGTTCATGATCTCATTATCTGTCCAACCCTTAATACATTATTCCATACCTCTGGGGCATTCAAGGATATCATATTTGATTATTCTAGAACATTACTTTCATCATATAGCATTAATGATCATCAATTCAAGGTATGAGTTCATTTCTCATCCTTATCATGGTATGATTATATCATACACATCATTTGGGCTTAACCCCATTCTCAAGGTACATTAATTAACACTCGTCAAGGTGTAACAACTCATTACATTTCATTGTAATAGTTGCATAACGCACTTCATATGTTTCTTACCCAATTATATTGGATTTGAAGTACATCAAGGCATATAAACCCTGAAATACTGAATGTGATAACTATCATATCTTAATGTATCACTTTCTCATCATTTCAAACTCTGTTGAGTTATCCATCTTATCTTGTATTAAGGTATTTCCCTCTTAATACATTCCATCACTAATCTCTTACCTTTAGCATATAATGCAAAGGCCACACATTATAATTGTACAGCTATCTCAAATGATATGGACTTATCTTAGTTTAAGGCATGACTTTATTATAAAGTTGCTTATAAATAATCACAATGATACACCCTCAACTAGGGTTTCTCGTCACATATCTTATGTATCCTTCATCCAATTATATTGGACTTATAATCATATCAAGGTATACGATCATATGAGGTCACTTTCAAATCACCTCTAAATTAAGCATAGAGCACCACGGCCGTGCAACCAAGAACGGCCGTGCGAGGGGAAGCTACCACGGCCGTGCTACCTTGCATGGTCGTGCAAAGGGAGTTCACCTCATGAATCATATTCAAGTATGAATTCTATTCTCTCATTAGGGATTAGGGTTTCACATACCATCTCCCTTCTTTAGAATAGGGATTGCATATAGCATCACCCTTCATTAGGGTTTCATATCACATTGCCCATAATTAGGGTTTATGTTCATGATTAGGGTTTCATGATCTCTCTACTTAAGGATCATACCCTTAAACACCACATGAATCATATTCTTATAGGAATTCATGCTATCATCATCTCAACTTGATTAGGTCATATCAACCCTTCAATCGAGTTCATACAACTATGATTAACATAGTATATCAAGTCATTGATCCTATAAGCAATTAGGGTTCATCCCTTAATTGGCACTAACCACTTAGGTACTAATAGGGTTTCAACCTTTGTACCTTCATTGACTATCATTACTAATCAGCATTGGATCAATGGATCATTCACCATCTTGATTCTCAAGAGATTCAATCACATTGGACCTCCATTACATAAGTATCCAATCGAATTAGGGTTTCCAATGTTGATTCCTTCAATCATTGAATTCATGGAATCAATCATCAATTGGACCTATCCTCATACTTCAATTGAGTTTAATAGGTCAACCTTCAAATGATTTCACCCTAAATTGACCCTCAATTGGTCATCAATTAGGGTTTGGTTCAATTGAATTAGGGTTTGGAATCGATGATTCATCAACACTAATCAATACAAGATTGGTTACATTGAAACTATTGAACCATCATTCAAATTGAACATGACCTGACCCCAAACGGTCTTGAGGTCGTTTGGATGACCACCAAACGGTCTTGAGACCGTTTGTTCATCATATCATCAATATCCAAGTCAACCAATTAAGGTTTGGATCATTGGATTGATCACCAAATCAGCAATTGATTACACTTCAACTTAGTGACATTGGATCTTCAATTGCTTAACCATACTCAACCCTAGACCTCCAAAAGGTCTTGGGTGACCCCCAAAAGGTCTTGAGACTGTTTGGATGAGTCTCAAACGGTCTTGAGACCGTTTGGCTCATCCAAACCTTGGATTCTAGTGAAAAATCATCAAGGTTTGGTCTATCGAGTTGATCAACAAATCAGCACTTAATTGCAATATGATTTGGTACCTTTAGACCTTCAATTGGTCAACTATACTTGACCCCAGACCTCAAAACGGTCTTGGGGTGACCCCCAAACGGTCTTGAGACCGTTTGGGTGATTCCCAAACGGTCTTGAAACCGTTTGGGCTAATCAACCCAAAATCTCCAATTAACTCATTGGAATTTCAGCACTGTTTTCAATTACGGTTTGCCCAATTGAATAGCCTTCAACTCACGATTCCTTGGGAGTTAATCCCTCAAATGTGGTGAGTCATTAGACCACATCATTAGCAAAAGTAATCCCAAACGGTCAACCCTTGGTCAACGCACTCAAACGGTCTTGAGACCGTTTTCCCAAAACGTTCAATTAAATCAGATTGATAATCAGCACTTAATCCAATTAGGTTTCCGTAATTGATTAGCCTTCAACTCACGATTCCTTGAGAGTTAATCCCTAAATGTTTTAGGGTCATCAACCAACATATTAATGAACAGGAATCCCAAACGGTAAACGCTTGGTCAACTCACTCAAACGGTCTTGAAACCGTTTGCCCAAACAGGTCAAGTTAATCAGGTTGAAAATCAGCATTTAATTAAATTCGATTTGCCTAATTGATTGGACTTCAACCTACGATTCCTTTGGAGTTAACCCCTCAAATTTTGTGGGTCATTATCCTACATAATTATAAACAAAATTCCCAAACTTTCAATGCTTGGTCAACCATCTCAAACGGTCTTGAAACCGTTTTCTCCCAAACGGTTGCAAACCGTTTGCCTTTAAACGGTTTGCTGAAACCGCATAGCCAATCAAATTAAAACGATTTGGAATAGCTATCAAAACCGTTTGTCTTGGTACTTTTCTTTGGATAAGCATATAGAATGATGTCATCATCCCCTTCCTTCGAAAAACCAAGAACAGAAACCGTTCTTGATGGAAATTGCAGCAAAGAAACAAAAGTGTATCAAATTGAAGAAAACAATCAACAAAGCATAGAGAATTGATGCAATAGCAATGATTATGGGTTTATGTTATAAAACCCGCCTCCAAATGAGCTCCAAAGCTCCAAGCTCACGACATCAATGGTGGATGAAGTTTTTGCAACTCCCCCTTAGGCTCGTCCTCAAGCTTTTGGTTGTAAAAGTTGGCTAGGGTTGAAGAGGAGATCGAAATAAGAAGGAATCCATAATTTATTTTCGATTTCCACCATGGAATCAAGATTAATGAGGCTTAATAAGCTTACCAATAGGTTGGGGCTCGTCCTACTGTTGCTCCTAAGTCCCCTTGAGCTCATCCAAAGCAAGGGAAGAAGAGAGGGCCGAAAAATCCTTTCAATTGATTTGGAAATGAAGTTTTTATAAAGGAAATTGAGGAGAGAGAAAGCATTTTTAATTTCCCTCAACTCTCAAATTGGTGCCACATAAACCCCCTCACTCCCTTGTGTACGAAGGCACCTTCCTTTTCCTTTAATTCTCCTTCATTATCCTCAAATTAAAAGAAAAGAAAATTAAGCACCTTAATCATATAATAGTAATATCCATAATGTGAGTGGATATTACTTTCCTTTATAATAAGGTGAGTGGAGTTTCACCTCCTTTAGATATTTTCGTGCCTTATCTATGCAAAAGGACGTCTATCCTTATTCAAACTCAACCAATAACATTTTGGTTGAAGGCCCTTTAATTAATATATTCATTTTTGCCCTAAATTGAATTAGGGTTTCAATTAGGATTAAATCTTGATTATTTTAATATCAAGATTCTCTCTCCTCCAACTTAATCCAAAAGAGGTTCCCCTCTCATTTTCTTTGCTCTACATGATGCCAAGAAACATTAGGGACCTTATTGAAGTGATAAATTACATATTGCACCCTAGGTTTTGGGTAAATTGCATATTACACCAAAACTAGGTTTTCATGCACGTATATTGCTTTATCAGCTCTTTCTTGGTATTCAGGCTTCCATAAGCCATACCTCAGCATAATTTTCACTCTAATGATGATTCAAAACATGAGTAACATATTATCATGCACAATTTGCACTTAAACCCCTCAACTTGGGTAATTTGCACATTAGTCCAAAATAAGCAAACATTGCTTCAACATTGTCCAAACAGGACCAAAATTGAAACATAAGCTCCTCATGAGCCCTAATTACTTTTCACAAAATATTATTAAGCATATAATCATCTTTATTAATCAAAACACCTAGGGTTAGAGTATAACCCAAGTCAGGGATGTTACAAATTATAAACCCCTACAAGGATTTCGTCCCCGAAATCCAGATAAAGGAAGATAGATGTATTTCATTCATCATACTATCTAATCTTCACATATCATCTCCTTATTATGGAGACATCAAAAAGCTTTGTTCAACAGAATGTGTTTCCTTACAGGATTCTTATAGAATCAACACACAAGACACATGCTCCACTGTCCCCTTATCATAGACTGTGGAGTCAACTTTGTGTCACATAACACTTTTCTTGTTCATAGAGACATCTTACATTCCTTATTAATATCATGTTTATGCAAAGCATAAACCCCTAACATATGATGTTCATATCATTTTATATAATCAGACTGATTTCATAGTTGACCACTCTAGGTAGCCAACCTAAACCATCTGATAACTCTCAGATACCAGAATCTCTTACCTTGGTATCAGTCACATGTGTTGGGAACACATCACATTCTCATATTCCTTTCATTATGAGGCATTACTTATTACATATGTCTTTTTCTTGGAGCCAAAGTCCAAGATAACTGATACTTGTCTAAGTATCCCTCACATGAACATATTTATCTTATGCACATCAGGTGTCCTAAGACCCACTTGATTGCCATGTCCCTGAAAGGAAAGTAAACAAGGATTCATATTCCTCTTATTATTTCATGTATTTTTAGCTATTCATGAACCATTTACTCTTTATCTCATCTTAGGTTCCTTACCTTTAGCATTGGAATTTGTAAGGATGATTACATGTCATTATCCCTTTCTTTATTATTATCTAGCATGTTTATGATCATCTCATGATCTCATCACATTTCCCATGTCCTCATTATGGAAAAGATCTTTATTATGTTGGCAACATTATTGAACAAGGTCCATCTCCCTCATTCTTATTCTTGTCTTATGAGGAGTACATTTTTAGTTCCTCATACAACATGCTCATCTGAGATTATCTCAAGCTTCTCTTTCTTATGCATGAGATATGACACATTTATTCATTCCAGATTTCTGATTTCATGATACTCATTAGATTGTCTCAGAATGACTACTTGATCAGAGCAATCAAAAAGACAACAATCTAAGAGTTTCCATACCCACTTTATCATCAATAGTTGTATACCTGGCCAGGGTTTACAAGTACTGTGATCAAGTAGTATGCACTTTGTCTAATATCATATTCCTTGCTTTTATTATAAGCATAAAATTTAACATCCCTGGATTTTATCCAGGCATCTCTTCTATACCTCTTCCTCTTTCATAGAGGTAAGACCAATAAAGAGCATTTAAAAGAATACTGAACAAAATTCAAATTCTATTTTTCATCATTTCTTCCCTATATAGCAACCAATAGGGAAAACAAAATCAACAATCCTCTTTTTTTGAACCACTTTGGAGGTCCATGACCAATTGCAACTTTTGAACCACTTTGGAAGTCCAAACGGTCTCAAGACCATTTGAGGCCAAACGGTCTCAAGACCGTTTGGGCTCAAATGATCTCAAGGTCGTTTGGACCAATCGATCTCAAGGCAAGATTGATCAAACGGTTTCAAACCGTATAAGCTCAAACGGTTTGGAAAGTCAAACCTAGCATATGGTCAACGCACCCAAACGGTTTGGGCATACGACCTTGAGGTCATACGGTTTGGAAAGTCAAACCTAGCATACAGTCAACGCACCCAAATGGTTTCAAACCATTTGGTGGTTGAAGGTTGAAACCGTTTGGAGGTTTTCAAGGTTGTTTATACTTAATCACTTGAAGGTGTAATTGGTTCAATGATGGTTTGATCTAAACCCTAATGATAACTTAGGACATTAAGGGACTAAGTGAATAAGGAATTGACCCATGATGGTGATCAATGGGGTAAATTACCAAAATACCCTTGAGGGGTTCAATTGAGTAATACCTTGTTCTAATCAAACCCTAATCACATGATAGTTATATTTTGGCTTATAATAGTCAATGAGGACTTAACCCATTCTAATCTAGAGTGGTGTAATCACCATCTACTAGTAAGAGGAGAGAGAAAGTAACATAGGAGAGAGAAAGTACTCTTTTATGGTGAAAACTCAAGTAAAGTACCTTTAATACACATGAATGTGCATGATTAGGGTATGATCCACCTATGTGAGATCATGGAAACCCTAATTATGATAATTGATGAATCTTAATCTTATCTGAGGGCTTTAATGATGATGTTTCTCATATATGATGATGTAATGAGTTCTATTCACCATGAGGTGAATAGTAAACCCTAATTCTAGGGTGATAACATATAATGAGAATAGTAAACCCTAATTCTAGGGTGATAACATATAATGAGAATAGTAAACCCTAATTTATGGTGATCTGATAAATGTAGTAATTCAGGGTTATGCCTTTGAGTATGAAACCCTAAAATATAAGTTGTTATATGAGGAATCTTTATGCCATGAGAGATCAGAGGTTTAGTAAATCTAATCCAGAGGAGATGTAATATGAATAAGAATCCCTAAATTAGAAATGAAAACGTAGAAATCCTAGTGGGATGAATAGTGAGCCTAGTATATGACCTAACAATTATGAAATCCTGGAGATGTTTACAAGGTAATGCCTTTGAGTAATGTATAGCCAAACCAATGAGTATGATGTAATCATACCATGATAAGGATGAGAAATGAATTCACACCTTAAATTGATAATCATTATAATGTTTGATAAATGTTATAATTAAAGGTAAACACTCATCATACCCTGGTATGTTTCCAAGAATGGCAAAGTTGCATACTAGACTTGGACTAATAATCTGAATAGGAAATATTAATTAATGAAGGATGGGGTATGTTAACCTTAGTCCTGTGTCATGCTTTTAGGTATGAAAATTTGAGAACAAGTTACCAAATATGATGTCTTATAAGACAAAGGGATTTCAATAACCTTATTTTGAATAAGGTGAAACCCTATTTCCAGTTATGCTTTTAAGCATGAATCCTCATGATTGAAGTATGAGATGAGGAATCAATATTCCTAATCATAAGTAAAGGAAATGAATTACCCTAATCGATGAGATTCAGGGAACCTAACTCTTGTAAGAGTAGGAAGGTACAACTTCTTTGAAATGAATTGTTTACTGTTATCAGTTAGATTAACCATGCAGGTTCCTTCATGAACATGATCAAATCTAGGTAAGGATTATGATTCTATATTCATTGAAAGCATGCTTTAGCTTTATGAATAAATGAAATATTCTGATGCCTTGTTGAGTGGCATCCTATGAGACTGATGGGCTGTGAAAGCTATAAATATCATCAAAGTCATGCTTAACAGATGACTTGTGATGAGATGATTGAGAAATGATAATTGATGTGAATTAGACTTGTTACATTTAGTATTCTATCTTCATAGCTGCCATGCTAATGATTAATGTTTGAGAACATGTATGATGTCAAAAGGATACTGAAATGTACCTAACTAATCAAGTATAACCATACCATGTAGAGCCCTGATCATAGATCCATCATTGTCAGAGACCAAATGATGGTGAAATAGGTTTTCCCAAGGGAACTCCTGGATCACATACTCTTGAGTATGTGGGGGAGATGGATGCGTAAATCCTTACATCCTAGTGTAGGAATTGATGTAGATTTATCATAGTCCGTCAATCCTTCACTACAAAACCAAATGGTGAGATGTACCACAAATCTCCCAAAGAAAACACAAACACCGCATCGGTGAGATATAAACAAGAAATCTTCCGATGACGATGAGAGTACATAACGCCACTATAACTCTAAAATAGCAAAGGACCAGATTACCCTGGTAAGCTATAACAGCAGAGACACAAGATGTCCTGCAAGTAATCCTCTAACTGACTGAGGAAGATGAGGTCATAAGAATCCGGCTCTTTTGATGACCTATGTATGATACTGATGCAACTTACTAGTGATCGGTTGGAGTATGAGTGGTATACCTCATCTCCACAGGGCATAATAATGTTTGCATAACATAATCAACCGCGTAGCATATCTGCTTAGGTTGAACCACGAGAAATAATGTTTAGTGTTACATTGCTTACATTAATGATCTGTTCAGATATGTTGTATACATGTCCTTTATATGCTTTAAAGACATGACTGCTTAAGTAGAAGTTGCTTCACTTGTTATTAAACCTGCTGTTGTATGATTTATGTTATCTTGTCTACGATATTCCTTAATGTTATAATAAAGCTTCTAGTTGAGAGTTATAACTCTCGCTGGGACAACTTGTACATTGTCTCACTCCGTAGATTTCCACTCTTTTTAGGTGGTCGTCAAAGACGAAGGATTCCATTTAAAGATGAGCAACAACAACAACAACAATACCAGGGGCAGCAGTGAATCTCAGGTGGAGATACTGGCTGCTGAGTTATGTAGTTAGATAGTCCTATGTCGTCTCTGTACTCTCAGGTCCTAGGAATCAGTGGTTTGAGTTTTTGGTGTTGGCTCCTGAGGAATTTGAATCATGTTGTACATAACTACTCAAGTAGTGGTTTAACAGAGATGTAAATTGTTTACTTGGTTTCTTATAAAAAGGAATTTTATAATTTCCAGATCTTGTCTCAAAAATTTAAATTTCCAGTAATTTTTCATATTCCGCTAAGTTAAAATCGTGTTTATATCGTGGTTTTGGAGATCGGAGCCCACAATTAAGTGGTATCAAAGCTCTAGGTTCGCCGAGTCTACAGAGACATAGGACTTAGGATGTCGAGTCTGTCTTTAGTGTTTCTTCCTCATCTAATAGAATCTTCTGCTCCTCAGGAGAAGAAGACATATAAGAACGAGGAGTTTGTTGTAGGAAGCAACAATGCTACACCCAGATGGAGTGCACAAGAGTAAGCAGTAGAGGAACACTTACCTGAGGTTCCCCTAGTTAATCCAACCATGATAAGGAATCCTTCCTTAGAAATCACTGTTGGAGAATTTAGGGCAACCATGATGTACCTAGTGGATCAAATACTAGCAGTACAACCCAGATTACCAGCTCCTAATGATGATGTTCTGGATATCCATAGGATATGTAACCCTCAGCAGTAGGTTGAAGCAAAAGTAAATAATGAAGTTTTGAACTCAGAGCAAGCCTATGCTCAGCCTCAGCCTGATGAATCAGTCCACAGTAATGTAGGGATTAGAATACAGCCAGAGACCAGGACCTGTTATAATTGTAGGAGGCCTGGACATATCAGATCTAATTGTCTAGAAAGGATATATAGAGGAAGAATTGGGAAAAGGCCTATCCGAACCCAGAAGCAAAGGCCTGGAATTCCCAAAAGGAAGAAGTTTCTGATGTCCCCAACACAACCAGGACCTAGTACATTAAGGCAACGGTTATCCAGAAAGGATAAGGAACCCTTTAGACCACAACAATTGGAGAAAAGTTGCTACAACTGTGGTAAGGTGGGACATTTGAAGAGGGACTGTCAGTCTAGGCCTGTCAGTGTGACACAGCCTCCGAGACAAGGGCAACAAGGATCACAGAGAAGGCAATTTCAAGGAGCAGCTCAAGGACGTTGACAAGCGTCCCAAGCTGGATCATCTGCACCAAATCAACCACAGACAATAGTGAGGTTCTATGCTATGAACCCACCTAATGCAGTGGTCGATCCACGGGTTGTGGTAGGTCAGATGAAACTTTTATATTCTGATATGTCTAAATCCTATGTAATATCTGTTCTGATTGACCCGGGTGCTACGCACTCTTTTATCACTCAGAGAGTGATTCACAACTGCGATATGACGGTTAGTCATAAGGGCAGATAGTTTGTTGTTGGAGACTCCGTTAAGTGAGTCTGATGTTATGCAGGAGGTATGATCTCCCTGCATCCTCTTCTTTTCTAATCATCGCATTCGAGTGGATCTTATACCTTGACATGCAAGGATTTGATAGAATCCTCGAGCCATGATTGATTAGACAAGATAAATGGTATTTCTTATAAATCTCTTTATGATCTTTTGGACAAGTTGAAATAGTAGTTGATTGAACTATTCTTTGATTGGTCTCATAAAAGTTTTCAATGATGCATCAGATATAATCGTTTTATATTACATGTTTACTTCTATAAGAAGAAAAGGTATTAAAGAATTGATCTAGATGTAGGATTCAGTAAAATTAATAATTATGTTTCTAAGGATGGAAAAAGAGAAGGAACATAGTAATATACAAGTACATATTTTCTTACCTCAGTAATCATATACCCTGGCCAGGTATACAATTACTGATGATGAAGTAAATATGGAAATTTTGAAGTTGTTATCTTTTGATTACTCTGATCAAGTAGTCAATCTAAAACAACTTAAAGAGCATCATAAGATAAGAAAAATAAGAATAAAGAAGGTCAACCATGATTAGTAATGATTGAAAGAATATATGTAATGAGCAATGTCCCATGATAAAAGGAAGAAAGAGATATAAAGTCTTGATAAACAAGTAATTAATACCAAAGTAAGAATTTTAAGAACATCCCTTGTTAGGGGTTTATGTTCTTAAAATAAACATATCCTTCTCCAGAATGACCGATAAGTAAATTTTTGTTTAACAAGAAAACTTTTCTTTATGATAAGAATGTATAACTGATGAGATAGTTAATGCATATAATAAAGGAAGTTAGTATGCTGATTATCAGATGTGATGATACACTCAGGGTAAAAAGGCCCTTATATGGTCTTGAATAAATATCAAGGCTTGAATTTGATCCTAAAGAATGTTGATCAAAATTCTATAACATCTCCCTGAAAATGGTATGTTACCTAAGGATGTAACAATGTGTATGCTGAAACAATATCTGTTTTCCCCTTTTCTTCCTGAGATTTCGGGGACGAAATCCTTGTTAGGGGTTTATGATTTGTAACACCCCTGACCTGGGTTATGAGCTAACCCTAGGTGTTTTGCCTAATTATGAAATTATATGGTTGTAATTATCCTTTAGTATATAATTAAAGCTTTTATGGAACATATGTTTCCATTTCTGTCCCTTATAAACCAATGTTGAAGTATTGTTTGCAATACAGGGACCTATGTGCAATTTGCCCAATCAGAGGGGTTCACTTGCAAATTTCACATGTTTATATGTTCCTTTAATGTTGAGACAACATAAGAATGAATATGATGAGGATTGAGGGATTTCCCAAGCTTGAGCACCAAGGTGCACTTGTGGAAGCAACCCCTGTACTTGAAAACCCTAAATTGGTGAAAAATGCAAGTTACCCAATTTGAGGGGTGCAACTTGTAAAATACATCATCTAAAATATCTTTTATGACTCTTGGCAACATTTAGAAGAGAAATGATGAAAAGGTCACTACATGTGAATAATCATATAATAAAGAACACCTTTGTGATTGAATAATCAAGGTATATGTATAATAGCCCTTTTATGTGTATACTTTAGTGATGGGTTGATCCTCTTTGCCTTAAATTCTTGACCTTAGAAGGAGTTTGTCCTTATAAATAAGATGTGGGGACGTTCAAGGAAGAAAGGAAGGACTAGGATGAGAAATGAGGAAAAGCATATGTTCTTATGTTGAAATTTCACCTAAGTATATATACTACTTTTCTCACTTAGCAAAGGAACGATCCTCTTCTTTTCATTTCTTTTCCCCTTTCTCAAAACCGACCAAGGCTAAGCTCTGGAGCATAGAAGGACGACCAAGGGTCCTAGGTAAGTTTGGATCATCCCTTTTGCTTGAATTCATGGAGGAAACTCGTTTTCAAGGTTGAATTCATGGCTAGCTCACCTAGCTCTATCTTTCTAGCCATTCCTTTTCAACCTTTCCTTGGAGAATTCACCTTGACCGACCTGTGGAGCTAAAAGACGACATTAAAGCTTGGATCTTGGAAGCTTGGAGCTCAAGGAACAACCTTTAGGCGGGTTTTATAACTCTAGACTTTATGCTTTAATTATACATCTTTTTCTATGCATATAGTTGCTAGTTCTTCTTCTTCCCTATCTTCCCTTGCATCCTTGCAAGCAAAATCGTGAAGAAATGCTACTGTTCTTAAGGTAGAAGATAAGGGCGTTAATTCCTATGCTTATCCACGGATTTTCACTTTACTAAATGGTCCTAACCAATTGCCCATACGGTTTACAAAACCGTTTGGTGGGCAAACGGTTTCAGGGTCGTATGAGGGAAAACGGTCTTCAAGACCATTTGGTCGCATTGACCAAGCAAAGAACGTATGGGAATCTTGTTTATAATTATGTAGGTTAATCACCCACAAAATTTGAGAGGTTAACTCCAAAGGAATCGTGAGATATAAGCAAATCAATTATCAAAACCAATTGAATTAAGTTCTGATTTTCAATCTGTTTAATTTGCCCTTTTTGGGCAAACGGTCTCAAGACCGTTTAAGATGGTTGACCAAACGTTGACCGTTTGGGATTACTGTTCATAATGATGTTAGTTAACGACTCACCAAATTTGATGGATTAATTCCAAACGAGTCATGAGTTGAAGAATGGTTAATAGGGAAAACCCTAATTGAAATCAGTGCTGAATTTCCAATAGGTTAATTAGTGATTTTGGGTTGATTAGCCCAAACGGTCTCAAGACCTTTTGGGGAATCATCCAAACGGTCTCAAGACCGTTTGGGGATCACCCAAGACCTTTTCAAGGTCTGGGACCAAGTATATTTGACCAATTGAAGGTCCAAAGGTACCAAATTATATTGCAATTAAGTATTGATGTGATGATCAACTCAATAGATCAAACCTTGATGAATTTTCACTAGAGTCCAAAGGATGGATGGGCAAACGGTCTCAAGACCGTTTGGAACTCATCCAAACGGTCTCAAGACCGTTTGGTGTCAACCCAAGACCGTTTGGAGGTCTAGGGTTAAGGTAATTTGATCAATTGAGGGCCCAATTACAGTGGGTTATTGAAATAATCAAATTGCTGATTTGTGACTTAATTAAGGTTCAACCCCTATCAAATCAACTTAGATTTTGATGATTTCTTGGGAAAACGGTCTCAAGACCGTTTGGAGGTCATCCAAACGATCTCAAGACCGTTTGGGCCAAGTTTGGGCCCAATTGGAGGTCAATTGATAGGTTCAACCTTGAATTGATTCACATTGTTGAATATTGATGACCATCCGACTTGAAACCCTAATTGAATTAGAATAGACCCTAATTGGCTTTCAATTGAGGGTCAATTTGATGTCCAAATGATTAAGGCTAATCTTAGTTTACTCCATTTATAAGTGGTTATCATGGATTTTGTCAATTGAGGGCTTCAACATACATATCCATGACCAATTGCAACTTTTGAACCACTTTGGAGGTCCAAACGGTTTGAGCCCATTTGGACCAAACGGTCTCAAGACCGTTTGGATCCAAACGGTCTCAAGACCGTTTGGATCCAAACGGTCTCAAGACCGTTTGAGGCCAAACGGTCTCAAGACTGTTTGAGGCCAAACGGTCTCAAGACCGTTTGGGCTCAAACGATCTCAAGGTCGTTTGGACCAATCGATTTCAAGGCAAGATTGATCAAACGGTTTCAAACCGTATAAGCTCAAACGGTTTGGAAAGTCAAACCTAGCATATGGTCAACGCACCCAAATGGTTTGGGCATACGACCTTGAGGTCATACGGTTTGGAAAGTCAAACCTAGCATACGGTCAACGCACCCAAATGGTTTCAAACCGTTTGGTGGTAGAAGGTTGAAACCGTTTGGAGGTTTTCAAGGTTGTTTATACTTAATCACTTGAAGGTGTAATTGGTTCAATGATGGTTTGATCTAAACCCTAATGATAACTTAGGACATTAAGGGACTAAGTGACTAAGGAATTGACCCATGATGGTGATCAATGGGGTAAATTACCAAAATACCCTTGAGGGGTTCAATTGAGTAATACCTTGTTCTAATCAAACCCTAATCACATGATAGTGATATTTTGGCTTATAATAGTCAATGAGGACTTAACCCATTCTAATATAGAGTGGTGTAATCACCATCTACTAGTAAGAGGAGAGAGAAAGTAACATAGGAGAGAGAAAGTACTCTTTTATGGTGGAAACTCAAGTAAAGTACCTTTAATACACATGAATGTGCATGATTAGGGTATGATCCACCTATGTGAGATCATGGAAACCCTAATTATGATAATTGATGAATCTTAATCTTATCTGAGGGCTTTAATGATGATGTTTCTCATATATGATGATGTAATGAGTTCTATTCACCGTGAGGTGAATAGTAAACCCTAATTCTAGGGTGATAACATATAATGAGAATAGTAAACCCTAATTCTAGGGTGATAACATATAATGAGAATAGTAAACCCTAATTTATGGTGATCTGATAAATGTAGTAATTCAGGGTTATGCCTTTGAGTATGAAACCCTAAAATACAAGTTGTTATATGAGGAATCTTTATGCCATGAGAGATAAGAGGTTTAGTAAATCTAATCCAGAGGAGATGTAATATGAATGAGAATCCCTAAATTAGAAATGAAAACGTAGAAATCCTAGTGGGATGAATAGTGAGCCTAGTATATGACCTAACAATTATGAAATCCTGGAGATGTTTACAAGGTAATGCCTTTGAGTAATGTATATCCAAACCAATGAGTATGATGTAATCATACCATGATAAGGATGAGAAATGAATTCACACCTTAAATTGATAATCATTATAATGTTTGATAAATGTTATAATTAAAGGTAAACACTCATCATACCCTGGTATGTTTCCAAGAATGGCAAAGTTGCATACTAGAGTTGGACTGATAATCTGAATAGGAAATATTAATTAATGAAGGATGGGGTATGTTAACCTTAGTCCTGTGTCATGCTTTTAGGTATGAAACTTTGAGAACAAGTTACCAAATATGTTGTCTTATAAGACAAAGGGATTTCAATAACCTTATTTTGAATAAGGTGAAACCCTATTTCCAGTTATGCTTTTAAGCATGAATCCTCATGATTGAAGTATGAGATGAGGAATCAATATTCCTAATCATAAGTAAAGGAAATTAATTACCCTAATCGATGAGATTCAGGGAACCTAACTCTTGTAAGAGTAGGAAGGTACAACTTCTTTGAAATGAATTGTTTACTGTTATCAGTTAGATTAACCATGCAGGTTCCTTCATGAACATGATCAAATCCAAGTAAGGATTATGATTCTATATTCATTGAAAGCATGCTTTAGCTTTATGAATAAATGAAATATTCTGATGCCTTGTTGAGTGGCATCCTATGAGACTGATGGGCTGTGAAAGCTATAAATATCATCAAAGTCATGCTTAACAGATGACTTGTGATGAGATGATTGAGAAATGATAATTGATGTGAATTAGACTTGTAACATTTAGTATTCTATCTTCATAGCTGCCATGCTAATGATTAATGTTTGAGAACATGTATGATGTCAAAAGGATACTGAAATGTACCTAACTAATCAAGTATAACCATACCATGTAGAGCCCTGATCATAGATCCATCATTGTCAGAGACCAAATGATGGTGAAACATGTTTTCCCAAGGGAACTCCTGGATCACATACTCTTGAGTATGTGGGGGAGATGGATGCGTAAATCCTTACATCCTAGTGTAGGAATTGATGTAGATTTATCATAGTCCGTCAATCCTTCACTACAAAACCAAATGGTGAGATGTACCACAAATCTCCCAAAGAAAACACAAACACCGCATCGGTGAGAGATAAACAAGAAATCTTCCGATGACGAAGAGAGTACAGAACTCCACTGTAACTCTAAAATAGCGAAGGGCCAGATTACCCTGGTAAGCTATAATAGCAGAGACACAAGATGTCCTGCAAGTAATCCTCTAACTGACTGAGGAAGATGAGGTCATAAGAATCCGGCTCTTTTGATGACATATGTATGATACTGATGCAACTTACTAGTGATCGGTTAGAGTATGAGCGGTATACCTCATCTCCACAGGGCATAATAATGTTTGCAAAACATAATCAACCCCGTAGCATATCTGCTTAGGTTGAACCACGAGAAACAATGTTTAGTGTTACATTTCTTACATTAATGATCTGTTCAGATATGTCGTATACATGTCCTTTATATGCTTTAAAGACATGACTGCTTAAGTAGAAGTTGCTTCACTTGTTATTAAACCTATTGTTGTATGATTTATGTTATCTTGTCTACGATATTTCTTAATGTTATAATAAAGCTTCTAGTTGAGAGTTATAACTCTCGCTGGGACAACTTGTACATTGTCTCACTCCGTAGATTTCAACTCTTTTTAGGTGGTCGTCAAAGACGAAGGATTCCGTTTAAGGATGAGCAACAACAACAACAACAGTACCAGGGGCAGCAGTGAATCTCAGGTGGAGATACTGGCTGCTGAGTTATGTAGTTAGATAGTCCTATGTCGTCTCTGTACTCTCAGGTCCTAGGAATCAGTGGTTTGAGTTTTTGGTGTTGGCTCCTGAGGAATTTGAATCATGTTGTACATAACTACTCAAGTAGTGGTTTAACAGAGATGTAAACTGTTTACTTGGTTTCTTATAAAAAGGAATTTTATAATTTCCAGATCTTGTCTCAAAAATTTTAATTTCCAGTAATTTTTCATATTCCGCTAAGTTTAAATCGTGTTTATATCGTGGTTTTGGAGATCGGAGCCCACAGTAAGGCTAGTATCCAGTCCACTTATATGCATTACTGTTGCCCCAATCTGCCCAACAAGGGCATGATCATAGGATTCTCTATCCTGATCAGGTCTTAATGGGGATTGGCACTCATTCTATTCTTGCTTGATCCCTTGCACCTCTTCTTGGTGCAACAACATTGCTCGCAGCAATGTGTTCCTTGTGTTCTCCAGTCATTTTAATTTTTACCCTTTCTCTACACAAGCAGAAATCATTATAGAGTATACCGGAGGACACTATCACAGACTCGATACCTTAGTCCTATGTCTCTGTAGACTCGGCGAACCTAGAGCTCTGATACCACTAATTGAAACGACCGTCTCGCAAAAACAGGATTAACTAATGCGGAAGCAAATTATTTGTAGCGGATTACTGAAAATCACTGAAAATTTAAAACTTTTTGCAAAGAGATCCATTCATAGGAAAACTCTTTAACCATGAACCAAAGTATTCCAAATTCATCCTGGTTCACAAGTACACAACATGTACCATTCCTTTTCAAGGATTACAACATTGACTGCCCTGTTAACAAATATACACAGGCAGTATAAAAACTTCGAGGCACTAAGCCAAAACTCAGATTGATACATTTAAAACTCCTAGGACCTGAGAGTACAGAGACGACACATAAGACTACTATCTATATGACTAGACATACAATATTTCCACCTGAGATCTTATTGATGTCCCTACTGTTGCTGCTGCTCTTTCCCTGTTCTAGGGTTTCTGCTCTGCCTTCCATGCATACCTAAAAATGTTTCCCACGGGGGTGAGACAATTGAAAATTGCCCCAGCGAGAGATATAACTCTCCGCCAAAAACATTGGTATTGCAGTTTATCAAATTAAAACTGAGCAGGGGTTACTTTTACATTATCAGGCAGAATTATTCATCATAGAACAGAATAAGATAATATCCATTCTCAAGGAGGTCATTGCATCTACCCATGGTAGATAATTAATTCATCTGTCTACTTTGCAGAGAATATAAAAAAACATAATTAACATTTATCTACTAAGGAATGCACAAAGAAATGCAACATCAGCCAATGAATCTCCGTATTCAATCCTTAAGCAAACATGCTATACGACTGATTACATTTTACAATCACACTTATGCTCTGAGGAGATGAGATATACCGATCATACTCCAACCGACCATTACGAAATCGCCTCGGTACCATACATAGGTCATCAAAAGAGCCAGATTCTTATGACCTCATCTATCTCAGTCAATACGAGACCACATGCAGGACATCTCGTGTCTCTGCTAACTAGCTAGCCAGGGTATTTTGGCACCTTCGCTACAGAGTTACAACGTCAACTGCACTCTCATCGCCAATCGAGAGATTTCTTGTTTATCTCCTCGATCCGACATTAAGTATAATTGGGAGATTCATGATACATCCATCCCGACATATTCATGAAGGATTGAGAGGTTTCTTGTTTTCCTTCCAACAATCTCTTCAAGAGGACGTAAGGATATTTTCGCCCATTTACCCCCACATATTCAAAATATGTGCTCCGAGTTTTGCCGCGGGCACCCGTTTCACCATCACCTATTCCTGACGATGATGGATCTATGGTCAGAGCACTACATGAATAGATTTCACTTGATTTATTAAGTAGATTCTCATATTCTTTTAGCATCAGCCAAGTTCTCAAACATAACTTATTACAACAATGCTATAAAGAGACATGTACTACTTTTATCAGATATTTATCAGTCTTTCAAAGACCATGGGAACTCAGTCCCTCATTTCAATACTGGGAATTATCATCCCTTCACTTTCTCATCACCATAATCATATGGTTCTGGGTATTCAAACCCTTAACTCATCATTGAGCATTATTATACCTTTTTCAGGTAACAATCACCTTCAGGTCATCTGACCAAGGCATTCATGATACTTGTTACACAAGCATCACACCAGGCTCACAAGGCCATGAAATATCTTGTCACCTCTCACTAGGTAACAACTTACTCATGTGACTCATAAAAGTCCATACATATTGCTTCTTTTACTAAGCAACAACAACATTAAGGCACATAATGCCAATCAACATTTATTATATAAATGTCACAGCTCACACTAGCTATATACATCATCTCATAATATCTGTATGGTTATTAGGCATGATAACAGTCATACAAGATATTCATCACATCATGTGATGTGATAGCAACACCATTATTCCTCTACCAGGAATTAGGGTTTACTATCAAATAGGGCTTTTCATTCCCTTTACCCAAATTAGGGTTAGGGTTCCCCGTTTCTCATTAATAAAGAGTTCATGATCTCATTATCTGTCCAACCCTTAATACATTATTCCATACCTCTGGGGCATTCAAGGATATCATATTTGATTATTCTAGAACATTACTTTCATCATATAGCATTAATGATCATCAATTCAAGGTATGAGTTCATTTCTCATCCTTATCATGGTATGATTATATCATACACATCATTTGGGCTTAACCCCATTCTCAAGGTACATTAATTAACACTCATCAAGGTGTAACAACTCATTACATTTCATTGTAATAGTTGCATAACACACTTCATATGTTTCTTACCCAATTATATTGGATTTGAAGTATATCAAGGCATATAAACCCTGAAATGCTGAATGTGATAAATATCATATCTTGATGTATCACTTTCTCATCATTTCAAACTCTGTTGAGTTATCCATCTTATCTTGTATTAAGGTATTTCCCTCTTAATACATTCCATCACTAATCTCTTACCTTTAGCATATAATGCAAAGTCCACACATTAGAATTGTATAGCTATCTCACATGATATGGACTTATCTTAGTTTAAGGCATGACTTTATTATAAAGTTGCTTATAAATAATCACAATGATACACCCTCAACTAGGGTTTCTCATCACATATCTTATGTATCCTTCATCCAATTATATTGGACTTATAATCATATCAAGGTATACGATCATATGAGGTCACTTTCAAATTACCTCTAAATCAAGCATAGAGCACCACGGCCGTGCAACCAAGAACGGCCGTGCGAGGGGAAGCTACCACGGTCGTGCTACCTTGCATGGTCGTGCAAAGGGAGTTCACCTCATGAATCATATTCAAGTATGAATTCTATTCTCTCATTAGGGATTAGGGTTTCACATACCATCTCCCTTCTTTAGAATAGGGATTGCATATAGCATCACCCTTCATTAGGGTTTCATATCACATTGCCCATAATTAGGGTTTATGTTCATGATTAGGGTTTCATGATCTCTCTACTTAAGGATCATACCCTTAAACACCACATGAATCATATTCTTATAGGAATTCATGCTATCATCATCTCAACTTGATTAGGTCATATCAACCCTTCAATCGAGTTCATACAACTATGATTAACATAGTATATCAAGTCATTGATCCTATAAGTAATTAGGGTTCATCCCTTAATTGGCACTAACCACTTAGGTACTAATAGGGTTTCAACCTTTGTACCTTCATTGACTATCATTACTAATCAGCATTGGATCAATGGATCATTCACCATCTTGATTCTCAAGAGATTCAATCACATTGGACCTCCATTACATAAGTATCCAATTGAATTAGGGTTTCCAATTGTTGATTCCTTCAATCATTGAATTCATGGAATCAATCATCAATTGGACCTATCCTCATACTTCAATTGAGTTTAATAGGTCAACCTTCAAATGATTTTACCCTAAATTGACCCTCAATTGGTCATCAATTAGGGTTTGGTTCAATTGAATTAGGGTTTGGAATCGATGATTCATCAACACTAATCAATACAAGATTGGTTACATTGAAACTATTGAACCATCATTCAAATTGAACATGACCTGACCCCAAACGGTCTTGAGGTCATTTGGATGACCACCAAACGGTATTGAGACCGTTTGTTCATCATATCATCAATATCCAAGTCAACCAATTAAGGTTTGGATCATTGGATTGATCACCAAATCAGCAATTGATTACACTTCAACTTAGTGACATTGGATCTTCAATTGCTTAACCATACTCAACCCTAGACCTACAAACGGTCTTGGGTGACCCCCAAACGGTCTTGAGACTGTTTGGATGAGTCTCAAACGGTCTTGAGACCGTTTGGCTCATCCAAACCTTGGATTCTAGTGAAAAATCATCAAGGTTTGGTCTATCGAGTTGATCAACAAATCAGCACTTAATTGCAATATGATTTGGTACCTTTAGACCTTCAATTGGTCAACTATACTTGACCCCAGACCTCCAAACGGTCTTGGGGTGACCCCCAAACGGTCTTGAGACCGTTTGGGTGATTCCCAAATGGTCTTGAAACCGTTTGGGCTAATCAACCCAAAATCTCCAATTAACTCATTGGAATTTCAGCACTGTTTTCAATTACGGTTTGCCCAATTGAATAGCCTTCAACTCACGATTCCTTGGGAGTTAATCCCTCAAATTTGGTGAGTCATTAGACCACATCATTAGGAACAGTAATCCCAAACTGTCAACCCTTTTTCAATGCACTCAAACGGTCTTGAGACCGTTTGCCCAAAAAGTTCAATTAAATCAGATTGATAATCAGCACATAATCCAATTAGATTTCCCTAATTGATTAGCCTTAAACTCACCATTCCTTGAGAGTTAATCCCTCAAATTTTGAGGGTCATCAACCAACATAATAATGAACAGGAATCCCAAACGGTAAACACTTGGTCAACTCACTCAAACGGTCTTGAAACAGGTTTCCAAAACAGGTCAAGTTAATCAGGTTGAAAATTAGCATTTAATTCAATTCGATTTGCCTAATTGATTGGACTTCAACCTACGATTCCTTTGGAGTTAACCCCTCAAATTTGGTGGGTCATTAGCCTACTTAATTAGGAACAAAATTCCCAAACTGTCAACGCTTGGTCAACCATCTCAAACGGTCTTGAAACCGTTTTCTCCCAAACGGTTGCAAACCGTTTGCCTTTAAACGGTTTGCTGAAACCGCATAGCCAATCAAATTAAAACGATTTGGAATAGCTATCAAAACCGTTTGGCTTGGTACTTTTCTTTGGATAAGCATATAGGATGATGTCATCATCCCCTTCCTTCGAAAAACCAAAAACAGAAACCGTTCTTGATGGAAATTGCAGCAAAGAAACAAAAGTGTATCAAATTGAAGAAAACAATCAACAAAGCATAGAGAATTGATGCAATAGCAATGATTATGGGTTTAAGTTATAAAACCCGCCTCCAAATGAGATCCAAAGCTCCAAGCTCATGACATAAATGGTGGATGAAGTTTTTGCAACTCCCCCTTAGGCTCGTCCTCACACTTTTGGTTGTAAAAGTTGGCTAGGGTTGAAGAGGAGAACGAAATAAGAAGGAATCCATAATTTATTTTCGATTTCCACCATGGAATCAAGATTAATGAGGGTTAATAAGCTTACCAATAGGTTGGGGCTCGTCCTAGTGTTTCTCCTAAGTCCCCTTGAGCTCATCCAAGGCAAGGGAAGAAGAGAGGGCCGAAAAATCCTTTCAATTGATTTGGAAATGATTTTTAATTTCCCTCAACTCTCAAATTGGTGCCACATAAACCCCCTCACTCCCTTGTGTACGAAGGCACCTTCCTTTGCCTTTAATTCTCCTTCATTATCCTCAAATTAAAAGAAAAGAAAATTAAGCACCTTAATCATATAATAGTAATATCCATAATGTGAGTGGATATTACTTTCCTTTATAATAAGGTGAGTGGAGTTTCACCTCCTTTAGATATTTTCATGCCTTATCTATGCAAAAGGACGTCTATCCTTATTCAAACTCAACCAATAACATTTTTGTTGAAGGCCCTTTAATTAATATATTCATTTTTGCCCTAAATTGAATTAGGGTTTCAATTAGGATTAAATCTTGATTATTTTAATATCAAGATTCTCTCTCCTCCAACTTAATCCAAAAGAGGTGCCCCTCTCATTTTCTTTGCTCTACATGATGCCAAGAAACATTAGGGACCTTATTGAAGTGATAAATTACATATTGCACCCTAGGTTTTGGGTAAATTGCATATTACACCAAAACTAGGTTTTCATGCACGTATATTGCTTTATCAGCTCTTTCTTGGTATTCAGGCTTCCATAAGCCATACCTCAGCATAATTTTCACTCTCATGATGACTCAAAACATGAGGAACATATTATCATGCACAATTTGCACTTAAACCCCTCCACTTGGGTAATTTGCACATTAGTCCAAAATAAGCAAACATTGCTTCAACATTGTCCAAACAGGACCAAAATTGAAACATAAGCTCCTCATGAGCCCTAATTACTTTTCACAAAATATTATTAAGCATATAATCATCTTTATTAATCAAAACATCTAGGGTTAGAGTATAACCCAAGTCAGGGATGTTACAAATTATAAACCCCTACAAGGATTTCGTCCCCGAAATCCAGATAAAGGAAGACAGATGTATTTCATTCATCATACTATCTAATCTTCACATATCATCTCCTTATTATGGAGACATCAAAAAGCTTTGTTCAATAGAATGTGTTTCCTTACAGGATTCTTATAGAATCAACACACAAGACACATGCTCCACTGTCCCCTTATCATAGATTGTGGAGTCAACTTTGTGTCACATAACACTTTTCTTGTTCATAGAGACATCTTACATTCCTTATTAATATCATGTTTATGCAAAGCATAAACCCCTAACATATGATGTTCATATCATTTTATATAATCAGACTGATTTCATAGTTGACCACTCTAGGTAGCCAACCTAAACCATCTG
Organism: Alisma plantago-aquatica; assembly: GCA_963693085.1. Lineage (NCBI taxonomy): Eukaryota > Viridiplantae > Streptophyta > Magnoliopsida > Alismatales > Alismataceae > Alisma > Alisma plantago-aquatica. Next base: position 683,863,578 of record OY856415.1, on the reverse strand, counting down.
ATAACTCTCAGATACCAGAATCTCTTACCTTGGTATCAGTCACATGTGTTGGGATCACATCACATTCTCATATTCCTTTCATTATGAGGCATTACTTATTACATATGTCTTTTTCTTGGAGCCAAAGTTCAAGATAACTGATACTTTTCTAAGTATCCCTCACATGAACATATTTATCTTATGCACATCAGGTGTCCTAAGACCCACTTGATTACCATGTCCCTGAAAGGAAAGAAAACAAGGATTCATATTCCTCTTATTATTTCATGTATTTTTAGCTATTCATGAACCATTTACTCTTTATCTCATCTTAGGTTCCTTGTCTTTAGCGTTGGAATTTGTAAGGATGATTACATGTCATTATCCCTTTCTTTATTATTATCTAGCATGTTTATGATCATCTCATGATCTCATCACATTTCCCATGTCCTCATTATGGAAAAGATCTTTATTATGCTAGCAACATTATTGAACAAGGTCCATCTCCCTCATTCTTATTCTTGTCTTATGAGGAGTACATTTTTAGTTCCTCATACAACATGCTCATCTGAGATTATCTCAAGCTTCTCTTTCTTATGCATGAGATATGACACATTTATTCATTCTAGATTTCTGATTTCATGATACTCATTAGATTGTATCAGAATGACTACTTGATCAGAGCAATCAAAAAGACAACAATCTAAGAGTTTCCATACCCACTTTATCATCAATAGTTGTATACCTGGCCAGGGTTTACAAGTACTGTGATCAAGTAGTATGCACTTTGTCTAATATCATATTCCTTGCTTTTATTATAAGCATAAAATTTAACATCCCTGGATTTTATCCAGGCATCTCTTCTATACCTCTTCCTCTTTCATAGAGGTAAGACCAATATAGAGCATTTAAAAGAATACTGAACAAAATTCAAATTCTATTTTTCATCATTTCTTCCCTATATAGCAACCAATAGGGAAAACAAAATCAACAATCCTCTTTTTTTTCCTATAACAAAAAGGGTTTAGTGTACTCGACATGTACACATTAATAGCACACATTTTCCTCATATCATGGTCTTATTACTGATGCAAAAACTAAGCCATGGGATCTTACAGGTGAAAGGTTAAGACCTTTGCACTTACTTAATGGCTACTGCCCTGGTACACTAGGCATTTGTTGCACTATTAGTACCAAAAACTTGGTTTTTCAAAACCATTAAGAAAATGTCTCTAGAATTATAGAGACCATTCCCTACTTGGGTAATTTTCACATTAGTCCAAAATAAGCAAACATTGCTTCAACGTTGTCCAAACAGGACCAAAATTGAAACATAAGCTCCTCATGAGCCCTAATTACTTTTTACAAGATATTATTAAGCATATAATCATCTTTATTAATCAAAACACCTAGGGTTAGAGTATAACCCAGGTCAGGGATGTTACACCTTGAATCTCTCCCATGATTCTGCCAGTGATTTCCCAGGGAGTTGAGAGAAGTGATTAATTTGTCCCCTAATCTCATAAGTCAACAAAGGTGGAAAGAACTTTTCTAGAAACTTTTCTTCCAAAGGATCCCAGATGGTGATTGGATCTCCATCTAGTGCATTATACCAGCTCAATGCCCTTCCAAACAAGGTGAAGTGAAAAAGGTGTAGCATGATTGCGTCGAAAGGAACTTCGGCATGTGGTACTAGCCGACAAAGAGACTTGAATCATTTTAGGTGATCCATGCAGTCACCCTCATCCCTAGCACCTCCAGAAAATGAAATGCCTTGCATAATTTGGATCCATTACGTGCAGATCTCAAAGTTAGGAACATGATGAGCGGGGGCCTGACAGGGTGATTATCTTCAAAGTTCTTAGGAACGGCGTAATCCCGAAGTTGCTTGTTTTGCAACATTATTTGAGAAGCGGCTGTGGCTGCTTCATTCTCAGCTTGAATGCGGGCTTGTTCTTCATCTCAGACTTCAGCTTGAATCTGAGCACGTGTGTCAGCAATAAGTTGTGCTCTTTGAACTGCTATGGCCACATTAACTCTTTCCATAACCAAAGCGGCTTGGCGATGTTCGTCAGCCATTTGTATGGCTCGTTGGCAGTTGAGTCGGATACGTCAGTGGAAGCTTCGTTCTACCTCAGAGTCATACTCTGGTTTAGGGGAGAATTTGATGTTATGCAAAGGTTGCATACACATTTTCTACCTGAGTAGAAGAAGAAACACACTTTAGGTAATGCGAAGAAATGATGAAATCAAGATGACATGAATTATGATTAAAGAAAAGTGTAAAATCCTAATCAACTAGAACGGTAACAAATAAAATTAAAACATTTCGTTGTCCTTGGCAACAGTGCCAATTTTTTATAGAGCCTCCACTTACGTGGAGTTGCGTGCACCACTAAAAATCCTAGATAGTTAATCTCTAAGTTTAGCCTTGCATATGCTATAATAATATCTCCAACCACGTACGCTAAAATACGTGGAAGTCTTATCGTAGTATAGTTAAGGGTCGAATCCACGAGACAACGGTCTTGTTAAGAGTTCAATAAGATGGAAAACGTAATAATCCTACTTATCCTCTTAAAAGTTGATATTTAGATCAAAGAGTTGATTTGATGGTTAAGCTAATGTGCGGAGAAAGGAAATAACAATAAAGTAAACTTAAGGTTGTATTTTTTTTTTTGAAAGACACAACATTCATTACATTAAAGCCATACGACATCTACATGTAAAGGGAGATACACCAACCGAACACAAAAAGTAAAGAGCAGATACAATAACCAGAAACTCATATCGGAACGTGATAAGAACAATAATGTATTGATCTCTCTTCTATATCGCTGACCAAAACAACTTTTTATGAGAGATTCCTTCAACCTGAGATTATATATGATATAAAGTATATGCTCCAAACCAGTGACCATAGAAGTGATCACCTTCGCACTTGTTGCCATATAACAAAGAAACAAAAGAAGACCTAACATGAAAGGAGGACACAAACCACACGACAACATAGAACTTATAACTCACTAAGGCAACAACACCTACCTAACAACACAACGTCCCACAAAAAAGGACAAGAAAAACCACTACCAACGACAAGCACTAAGGTTGCACCAATTAGGAGACCCAGGAAGGAGGCCAAACCCCAGTGATGCAGATACAAAGGAAGGACGGCTCATGCGAGTACAAAGGCAGGGAGTAGAGGGTGTCGGGAACTCCACCACCACTTCCGACCACCACTGCGAACAGGGGGTGGAAGACCCACATGAAGCCCAAAACCCAGCTTTCTCCTCCTCTGCCTGGAGCACCAAGGGGAGCCCGATCCCACCGACCACCCAAGCAGGAATCCAAGGCACGTCCCTTGAACGACAAACCTAAATCAAAAGGAGCAAGCAGACACCAAAAAATAGCTATACACGACACCTACAAAAAGACCCCAAACTTGTCGATCCCTCAAGCCGGGAGGACGCCCACCACACCAGAACCCTTCCTCTTCACAATGGCCTAGAGCTCCAAAACAGGGCTGTGGCAAGGGCCACAGAAGCCCCGTCGCCTCCAGGGCACAGCGCACGGCGTTAGCGCTACCACCGAAGAGAAATGCGGGTGGCAAGGGTGAAGGGCAACCACCAAGCGAAGAGCAGTCCATGAAGATTGGGCTCGGAAGAGGCCCTAGGGGAGCGGGGTGGCGCTAGCCGCTGCCAGAAGCCCCCTCCCCCAAGCTGGGGAACTCGTGCCCTAGTCACCTTGCGAATCGCCCGAGAACAGCCACTCCCTCAAGCCTTTCGTTTGTTATCTATAAGTAAACTTAAGGTTGTAAACAATATTTAGAAACCACTAGGATGTGATCGGGTTTCACCACCACTACGCATGGATCAAAACATACATCATAATAAATTGGCTTGAAAAGAAAAGAGTCTAAACAGTTAGTATCCTTGTAGACTTATCTTCCTTTCAAATAACTAACTACGAGAAACATGGAAGTGTTGCAATGCCATCCATCCCCAAACGAATGGTCACTTACTTTGCATCATCCCCCTCACAAAGTGTGTTCCTCGACCTGTCAAGGTTGTACTTTCATACGTCAACTGATTCCATTTCATAGTATGAAAGTACAACGATGGATGTGAGTTTATTCCACTTCTTGAGAAACGCTCCTAGATACCGAACCAAACGTATGGTGACTACATACAATCTGGAACCAACAAGCATTCGATATTCGAATCTAGAAGTACAAACATAGACAATTTGCAATAACAGATAATAGATAACACAAGTTGGTGATCAATCAACTAGCATTCATTAAGCGATTGATGTTAAACTGGAAAGATAGTGTTTTTCTATTACAAACTCATGAATTACAATGTGAAATGAAAACATGGGTAGCGGGGCTACTCCCCGCACACTAGTGTATGAGACTACTCGTTCATGGCAAGAGCAAAGAAGGAGGCGGGAAGAGAGAGAGAAATCATCATCTCCATGTAGGAGGGAGGAAGGTCGACCCCTTGGAGGAGAAAGCAACTATCTTCATGCCGTGTGGTTGTCTTGATGAAGAATCCTTCACTTCCCACCTTCTTATGTTGATGAGAGAGGAAGTAGCTTGATGATGGAGTATGGATCTTGAACCGACAGCCTTTGGGCGAAGGATGAAGGTGGAACAACTCTGGAGTGATTGGGGCAGCCTCTGGACATCCAAGAAGTTGATGCCAAATGAGGACTCCTTACGTCCTATTTATAGGCTTCCAAGGAATCCCAAACGGTCTTGGGATCGTTTGGCTTTTTAACAGTCTGGGGACCGTTTGGCATCAAACGGTCTCGGGACCGTTTGGGATCATACGGTCTTGGGACCGTTTGCCTTCATTCGGTTGCCAAACCATTTGCCTTTATTTGGTCTTGGGACCGTTTGAGTTCATTCGATCTTGGGACCGTTTGGGCTTCATTTGGTCTCCAGACCATTTGAGTTTATTCAGTCTTGGGACCGTTCAGACTTCATTTGGTCTCTAGACCATTTTCCTTTATTCGGTCTCGGGACCGTTTGGGTTCATTCGGTCTTGGGACCATTTGGACTTCATTCGGTCTCCAGACCGTTTGCCTTTATTCGGTCTCAGGACCGTTTGGGTTCATTTGGTCTTGGGACCATTTGGACTTCATTCGGTCTCGGCACCATTTGGGTTCATTCGGTCTTAGGACCGTTTGGACTTCATTCGGTCTCGGGACCGTTTGGGTTCATTTGATCTTGGGACCATTTGGACTTCATTTGGTCTCGGGACCGTTTGGGTTCATTCGGTCTTGGGACCATTTGGACTTCATTTGGTCTCCAGACCGTTTGCCTCTTTTAATTTTTTTTGGGTTTTTCTATAAGAAGAAGGAGATAAATGTTAGTTTAATGGTGAATTCATAATAACGTAGAAAGTTAAGGATTATATCTAATTTATCTAAGAAAGAGTGTGGAAAATTAAGAAAAATTAGTAAGATAACATCACAAAATGGGAGGTTATCAATTCCTCAGAAACCCTAAAACACTTTAATCGTGGGTTTCATCACCTTCTTTACTAGAGAAGTGCATCAGAGGTTCTACAACCATCCTTTTATTGCATCAAGGCCTAGGCTGGCTAACTAGCAACCACTAACTTGATCAACGATCTCATTACATACGAATGTTAGCCAAACATATCTATTTTTCAAACTTAGGGCTAACCTAACAACCTCCTTTAGCCTCTAGCTAAACTAGGCATCTGCATCTCAACCAGAGCATCCATTACCACTTCAAATCCTTAGGTGTTAGGTAATGTTGAAGACATACACCTCCATGTATTCCACTTATTATCTCATCTCAAACTCTAAGTCTATCTTCATCAAGAAAACCCTGAGCTTATTCTCTTGGTTTTTGAACTCAACCTTGTATAACTCATAGCTCGTGATAAAAACATCCTCACAAGATGACTACCTTAATACTCTTAGTGTTTGTAAACCATCCACATATCGTTCACTCCACAAGGGTACGTTATCATCTCTGTCCCCATACCTCATAGAAACGTTCCAACTTGCATCATCTTTTATCCTTGGTGTATGGCATGCGTACTATCCTATCTCTCACTCCCATAATAAGAGGAAATAAGCATTTGGCTGCAGTCCAAATATAGAGTTCTTCTTATTCCAAGAGTAGAGATGGTACATCCCACCTTGCCAGTACACCTTCAAATCTAAGTTGAAACATGCAACATATGTCTCTACATCACGATCATCTCAATGTCAAAGTTACTTCCATGGCAAACTGATCTCGAACCTACTTGGGTCCACACACAATCCTTGGTCATCTCCTCTAGGTCTATAGGGTGCCGACACTTTTGGGGTCATCCCTCTTCCCTTATGCATCAGAGAGTGCCCTCTTCATCTTCCCTTTGGGTTCCATGAGTTCATGAAGGTGATCAATCTCCTAACCCATGGCCCTCAGACAATGATAGTTGTTACCTCCCGACCCTATGGTCATGTGCAACTAGGGAATTAGGCAACTCCTACTTCCATCGGTCTTATCCCTACCTGACCCTAGGATTGACTTAGGATTATCGTACATGTCCAACTTAGAACCTTACCCAACTCCCCATCATCTCTCTTTGCATTCCTAGGATGACTTTCATCCTTTCATAGGGGTCATGGCGACATGCCTACCTTGGTCAGGCCCCATACCGGTTACCTCCATGGTAACACACACACATGCACTTAGAGATGGTTATCTATGGCTCTACAGGTTCATTCTCTTACTATGTGCTTTTCACTTAGCTCCTCAAGATCCTATGAGACCTCTTTAGGTTACCTTAAACCAACAAAACACTCTATAAGAGGGTCCCTCTCCCAGGATGGGAGGAACTACATATTGATAACAAAGGTCACAAATTATGTCCTTATGTCTAGGGTTTACATCCACATGAGCATGCTTAACCCTAGCAAGCTACTAAGGCACAAGCATACCACCTACTAACCTTGCTAGGTCACACTTGTTCTCATCCTCAACATTGGACCAAGGTCATACCTTCCCATGTCATCAACTTAGTTGTGAGGGGTTCATCAAACATACCTTAAACTTAAGGGGTTTCCCGTTCCTCAAAACATGAGGAGTTCCATGCTCGAATCTGTAACATCCCTGACCTGGGTTATGTTCTAACCCCAGGAGTTTTGCTTAACAAAGTTGATTATATGCTTGTACTTATCCTGTGAAAAGTAATTAGGGCTCATGAGGAACTTATGTTTCAATTTTGGTCCTGTTTGAACAATGTTAAAGCAATGATTGCTTGTTTTGGACTAAAGTGCAAATTACCCAAGTTGAGGGGTTAACTTGCAAATTGCATATGATAAGATGTTCCTCTGATTTTTAGACATCATAAGGATGAATATGATGTAGTAGTATGGTTTCCACAAGCCTGGACACCAAGATAGAGCTTGTTGGACAATGTTGTGCATTAAAACCTAGTTTTGGAGTAAAGTGCAATTTACCCAAAATCTAGGGTTCAATATGCAAATTACCACTTCAACAAGGTCCCTAATTTTTCTTGGCATCATGTAGAGCAAATAAAATGAGAGGGGTGCTTCATTTGAATTAAGTTGGAGGAGAGAGAATCTTGATATTAAAATAATCAAGATTAATGCCTAATTGAAACCCTAATTCGATTTAGGGCAAAAATGAATAAAAATAATTGAAGGGATTTTAACCAAAATGTTTTGGGTTGATTTTGAATAAGGATGGACGTTCCTTTGCCAAGATAAGGAACGAAAATATCCTAAGTATGTGAAATTCCACTCACCATTATTATAAGGAAAAGAAAACCCACTCACATATGGATATTAATATAATAAGCATTAAGGTGCTTAATTTGATTTTCTTTAAATCATGGATAATGGAGAGGAATAAGAGGAAATGAAGATAGCCTCGTCCTTAAGGATTTTGAGGAGAATTTGAGGGGGAAGAGGCGGCACCAATTTTGGAATTAAATGCATTTTAATAATGCATTTTCTCTTTCATTGAATTTTTATAAAAAGGCCTTTTCCTAGCCAAATGAAAGGCTATTTCGACCCCACTTCTTCTCTTAGCTTGGAAACCGACCAAGGAATCTAGGGAGGACCAGGAGGACGAACCCCAACCTGTGGGTAAGCTCTTGACCTTCGTTCTCCTTGATTTCATGGTGGAAATCGAAAATAAATTATGGATTCCTTCTTATTTCGATCTCCTCTTCAACCCTAGCCAACTTTTGCAATCAAAAGCTTGAGGAAGAGCCTAGAGGGAGTTGCAAGAGCTTCATCCACCATTAATGGTGTGAGCTTGGAGCTTTGGATCTCAATTGGAGGTGGGTTTTATAACTTAAACCCTTAAACATTGCTATTGCATCAATTCTCTATGCTTTGTTGATTGATTTCTTCAATTTGATACACTCTTGTTTCTTGCTGCAATTTCCATCAAGAACGGTTGCTGTTCTTGGTTTTTCGAAGGAAGGGGATGATGAAATCATCCTAGATTCTTATCCAAAGAAAATTACCAATAAAAACCGTTTTGATAGCTACTCCAAATCGTTTTAATTTGATTGGCTATGCGGTTTCAGCAAACTGTTTAAGGGCAAACGGTTTGAAACCGTTTGGGAGAAAACGGTTTCAAGACCGTTTGAGATGGTTTACCAAGCATTGACCGTTTGGGAATTTTGTTCCTAATTATGTAGGATGATAACCCTACAAATTTGAAGGATTAACTCCAAAGGAATCGATAGTTGAAGGCCAATCAATTAGGCAATCGGATTGAATTATGTGCTGATTATCAACCTGATTAACTTGACCTGGTTGAGCAAACGGTTTCAAGACCATTTGATATGGTTGACAAAGCATTTACCGTTTGGGATTACTGTTCATAATTATGTTTATTAATAACCCTCCAAATTTGAGGGGTTAACTCCAAAGGAATCGTGAGTTGAAGCCTAATCAATTAGGGAAACCTAATTGGATTAAGTGTTGCTTTTCAATCTGATTTAATTGACCTTTTTGGGAAAACGGTCTCAAGACCGTTTGAGTGCGTTGACCAAGGGTTTACCGTTTAGGATTACTGTTCCTAATGATGTGTTCTAATGACCCTCAAAATTTGATAGGTTAACTCCAAAGGAATCATGAGTTGAAGGCTAATCAATTAGGCAAACCCTAATTGAAAACAGTGCTGAAATTCCAATGAGATAAGTTGAGATTTTGGGTTGATTAGCCCAAACGGTTTCAAGACCGTTTGGGGATCACCCAAACGGTCTCAAGACCGTTTGGGGATCACCCCAAGACCGTTTGGAGGTCTGGGGTCAAGTATAGTTGACCAATTGAAGGTCCAAAGGTACTAATCATATTGCAATGTAGTGTTGATCTGTTGATCAACTCGATAGACCAATCCATGATAATTTTTCACTAGAATCCAAAGGTTGGATGGGCCAAACGGTCTCAAGACCGTTTGGAGCTCATCCAAACGGTCTCAATACCGTTTGGTGGTCACCCAAGACCGTTTGGAGGTCTAGGGTTGAGTATGGTTAGGTGTTTGAAGGTCTAAAGGTACCAAGTTGTTATACAATGCAATGTTGATTTGGTGATCAATCCAATGATCCAAACCTTAATTGGATGGCTTGGATTTGAGTGATATGATGGGCAAACGGTCTCAAGACCGTTTGGAGGTCATCCAAACGACCTCAAGACCGTTTGGGGTCAGGTCATACCCAATTTGGATAATGGTTCAATAGTTTCAAAGTAACCAATCTTGCATTGATGAGTGTTGTTGGATCTTCAATTCCAAACCTTAATTCAATTGAATCAAGCCCTAGTTGATGACCAATTGAGGGTTAATTGAGGGTCAAATTAGTTTAAGGTTGACCTATTAAACTCAATTGAAGTATGAGCATAGGTCCAATTGATGATTGGTTCCATGAATTCAATGGTTGAAGGTCCAATGCAATCAATTGAAACACAATTAGTAGCATGATTGATGATCAACTTCAAAGCTCTAATTGGTGTTTATAAACCCTAATCCCATTGAGATTAGACCATAATTGAAGTCCCAATTGAGGGGTGAGCCATGATTCAAATGATGATTGAGTTGATGATCCAATTGGTTGAAGTTCCATTGATTAGAATTGAGTGTGGTTCAATTTGGTTAATTCAATTGGATACCTCATGTTATTGAAGGTCTAATTGATCAAACCTTTTTGAAAACCTAATATGATTAGGTGGGAGATACCTTTAATGGTACTAGTCATTAATGCATAACAAATGCATGGACCCAATACATGATGTAAACCCTAATTGAGGCTGATTCAATGTATAACCTTAATAAGAGGTTGTCTACATGTGAAATCACTAATTAGGATGTTAGTAAACCCTAGTTGAGGGTGTATCCTTGTGAAACCCTAGTGGAGGGTGTATCATTGTGAACCCTGGTTGAGGGTGTAACCTTGTGAAACCCTAGTGGAGGGTGTATCATTGTGAACCCTGGTTGAGGGTGTATCCTTGTGAAACCCTAGTTGAGGGTGTATCATTGCGATTGTTTATAGGCAACTTTATAATAACGTTATGCCTTAAACTAAGATAAGTCCATATCATGTGAGATAGCTGGACAATTCTAATGTGTGGCCTATGCATTATATGCTAAGGGTGAGTATTCTGTGATGGAATGTATTAAGAGGGGAAATACCTTAATACAAGATAAAGTTGGTTAACTCAAGAGGGTCTGAATTAATGAGAAATGGGAAACCCTAACCCTGGTAAGGGAATAGTGGTGTTACCCTTGAATAATGATGTTATATATTGTTTTGCATGGTGCTGATATGAAATTGATGTATTGTCATCTGTACTAACCATGCAGGTATGATGTGATGATGAACATAGCCATGTATGAGCTATGACATTTTATGTATTGACATTGTTTATTGGGCCTTATGTGCCATGCTATACCTTATTGCCTAGTATGAGGTAATAAGAGAAGTAATGTGCCTTAAGTGCCATGAGAAGATGTTTATGTAATAAGCATCATATTTACCTTGGTCAGGTGACCTGAAGGTGATAATTACTTGAAAAAGTGGTAATAATGCTCAATGATGAGCTAAGGGTTTGAATACCCAGAACCATATGATTATGGCATTGAGTTGCAAAGGAATGAAAATTCCCAGTATTGAAATGAGGGACTGAGATCCCCATGTCTTATAAAGACTGAGAAGTGATTAATGGAAATAGTACATGTTTTCTTTATAGCATTTGTCTTATTAAGTTATGTTTGGAAACTTGGCTGATGCTAAAAGAATATGATAATGTACTTAATTAATCAAGTTATACCATATAATGTAGTTGCCCTGATCACAGATCCATCAGCGTCAGAATTAGTTGAATGGTGAAACGAGTTTACTCGGAATGCATATTTTTGAATATGTGGGGGTAATTGGGCAATTATATCCTTATGCCCCATAGGCATTGCTACGGGCTATGTCCTATGAACGGGATTGGTTACGGACCATACCCCAATAAGAGCATGGCTACGGGCCATGACTCCACAAAATAATACCGGGCATTGGCTACGGGCCATATCCTGAAGAGAGTATATGCTATGGGCTATAACTCTAATAGCGATGTTGCCAGTATACCCTGGAAAGCTATCTAGCAGAGACACAAGATGTCCTGCATGTTATCTCGTACTGACTGAGATAGTTGAGGTCATGGGAATCCGGCTCTTCCATTGACCTATGTGTGGTACCGATGCTTTACGTAACCGTGGTCGGTTGGAGTATGAGCGGTATACCTCATCTCCTCAGGGCATAAGTATGATTGTAAAACGTAATCAGTCGTGTAGCATATTTGCTTAGGGTTGGTTGCACTTATCATTTTGAGATGACAAATAGCTTTATACAAGATTTACAAGCCTACTTTAAATTTTTTTTAAATTCTGTGTATTGGAGGGAGTCAACTAACAATTAATCAAGATGTTCTCTTTATTGAATTGCTTGTAAATTATTTCAAGTATAGATTATGAAGCCTTCAAACAATAAGTTTGATTTTAATTTTTGTTAGCATGGGCCAATTGTTAGCTTATAAACCTCCATTTCTTTCATGTGGGTTACATATTGGTCTCCAAGTTGATGTTCACACCTAAATAACATGTTCATCTTAAGCATAAGGGTGTATTCATGAACTTTAGTACACATTTGGATGATGTTGGGTTAACTTTTAATGTCAAAGCAAGAATTTTATTGAATTTTAGAATCATGGTTTTATGAGTAGTTATATCTACATTTCAGGGGCATTCAACGGGGTTGTCAATTAAGTTATTCTCATTTAACGGGTTGTATGTAACTTAATGTGAGTACTAACAATGACAAGCATAAAAAATTAATTGAATTCCAACTTTATAAATTTGGATCGATTATGAGTTAAAAAAGATGTAGATTTTTGATGTCTAAATTGAAATTGAGTTGATTATCCTTTTTTGACATCTAGGATGCTTTTGGAATTGTATTTTCAACATTTGGATTTTTATATTGTGTCATTAAAGATAAGAATCAAAGATTGTAAATGACACACTACAAGTTGGAGTGAATTAGACATATGCTAATCGAACTATGCTCTTTTATCAAGTTATATGTAGATTATTGTGAGCACTATTTATGAACCCGACAAGAAGATCAATTTGAGTTTAACTTCTATCAATGCGAGTTGATAATCGATTCATTAGCCCATATAATCCTTTCCACTTTTGATCTCATTGCATTTCATGTTGCTTATTTATTTTTCTTGAAAATAGCAGTCAAAAGACACATGTTACAGAAGCGAGTGCATACAACTTTGATAATAGAACACTACAAATTGGAAGAAATCCTCTGAAGTGTCAATCAGATTGCTTTCTTTTAGCAAGTTGTATGTAAATTAAATTATGAGTATAATTATAATCTTGGAGAAAATAAATTGATTTTGAGTTTAAACTTTCTCAATATAAGTTAATGCTAGATTTGAAAAGGATTGGAAGTTGATTGCCAATTACCTGAATCGATTACAAGTTTTTTTTGACAAAGTCAACACTTTGAGGTTTCTGATACGTCATTAAATACAAAATTGAATGTAAAAGAGCAAAGGAAACTTCTAACTATTGAAAAAATTTGACCATCTTATATTTTATGATGCTAAATTTGAAAAGTATTGGAAGTTGACTGCCAATTAGAACTGAATCAGTTACAAGCTTTTTGACAAAGTCTACCGTGAGTTTTCTGATATGTCATTAAATACAAAATTGAACGTATATGAGCAAAGAAAACTTGTAACTATTGAAAAAAAATTAACCATTTTATATTTTGTGATTATGTATGAAATTAGTTCAATTAGGAAGCACATGCTTAGAACCTTCTGCTAATTATCTAAAAAGGTGGAGTCATTGATGATTACGTGCTTTTGGACCAGACCGGGTTAACAAGCCTCAGGCCCTGGAGTCTGGACCGGCCCTAATTGCGTTCGCGCCACGCGCAATTCCGATTTCCGCGTCCTACGCGGTACGCGCTCTACCGGCTATACAACGCGCCCTACTTCGTGCGAAAATTTCACGCGATCTGTTTCTTGATCGTTCTGCTGTCGCGCCTTTCCCCGTCGCCCATTGCCGTGCTGCCGCGAGATTTGGCCCGAACTCTGCAAAAAGTTTCTCGTTTCTCTCTCGCTCTCTCTGCTTCTAGCTTGCTGTGCGCCTAACTTTCAGTTCTCGGCGTTGCGGCAAGATGGCCGATCGGTTCATGCCTAGGGCAGACGTCTCCTACGCCAGTTCCATGCTCTGGCGTGGCCAAGGCGTCAAGAAATGGAAACCTTTCCTCAAGTTCAACGACCGCTTGCCGGGGAAAAACGAAGACGACGACGACTGTTACCAGTACTACATGTTGAATCACATCCGCCCGCGCCTGGAACGACCCGGGGCTCCTGTAGCATTCGAGAAGCAACTTGATGTAACGGGCCTTTGGCGCGACTGTTACTGCAGCCCGCTGGACTGGGGCAGCGCGGGGCTGGTCGCCGTCGCCCTAGATGATATGGTTATCACTTTCGAAACGGGTGGCGGGCAGGCGAGACCGCAGGTGGTGGTGGACAATAGGTCTGGAGAAATCAGTTTCTCTGGAGTGGCATGGGCTCCCGACGGTCGCCGGATTGCTGTCGGCTATAATTACTCCGATCTCTCGAAACCGGCTGAGATTCAGCTGGGGGATACGGCCTCCGGAAGGGTGGTGACTCTCCAGGACGAAGTGGGGCAGAATACTGTCATGAGGTGGAACTGGTTCGAACCTAACGTGCTGACATTCGGTGGTCCAGATGGGGATGTCATCCGCAGAGACATCAGGACGCCCTTGCGCTCTTCTTCCCTGGCCGGTGTTGTTCGCTCTTACACTGGAGGGCACATGGACGAAGTATGTGAGTTGCGTTGGTCACCCTGTGGTCTTCGCCTAGCTAGTGGGTGCATGGACGGATTTGTATGTGTCTGGGATGTTCGCATGAGCAGCCGTATGCTCCACATGTTTGAAGAGGAAGACACAAATCGTTCTGATTCCGCTTCTTCTGTCAATGCTCTCTGTTGGTGCCCTGTTCGGACCCATGTCCTGGCTGCGGGGAGGGGATCCTGTGTTCGCCTTTGGAATACCAACGATGGTTCCTGCTTGGGCAACATGGATACAGGTTCTGACATCTCGGGGTTGGCTTGGGAAGCCAATGAGAAGTTGTTTTTGACGACCCATGATAACACATCCGAGGCAAAATCAGGTTTGGCGTTTTGGAAGTACCCATCGATGGTCAGGGCTCACAACTACCCTACGGGCAATTTTGATGCTCTGTTTATGGCCCAGAGCCCTGATTCCACCATGCTGGCTTTGGGGGTTATTGATACCGATAGGGATGTAGAAGTAGTGGGAACATGCAAAGTGTTTGCGAAAAAACGCGAATTGCCTAAACTCACCAAGAAATCATCCGTTTCTCATACTCTAGACTCCTTTTCTGATAAATGTTACCTCAGGTGAAGACTTTTATATTTGTATCATATTCTGCATCTTACTGACACGTTTCCTGTAGAGATTTTTTGCAGGTATGGCCACGGCTAGCTGGATTCACCCTAATCCTTCATTTCTGAATATTCTTCAACTATCATACTGGTCAGTCCGAAGAAGGTACTTAAAGTTTAAATACAGTTACGTGCATATATGCTCTTTCTGTATGGTATTTCCAGTGAATATGATCTTCACTTTAGTCTAATCAATTATAATATGATATTCATTATAGTTTATGCTATGTATGCCTTAAGTAATAGATGTATATATATAGACATCACTGCATTGTTTCTATACAATCCTTACGTCCTGGTGAGAACCTCTAGTTTCACATAATGTTCTCTGGATTAGACTTTCTGTTTTTAGACGGAGCACTCTTCAAGTATTAACAGTTAATATTTCTTGAAGGTATTCAGACACCAGACTGCTCGAAGAAGGCATTCAGATACTAGACTGCTCGAAGCAGGTATTCAAGCAAATGCTCTTTTTCTATGGCTTTTTTTCCATTAAATATGATCTTCAATTTAGTCTAATTCATTGATTGTGTGATATTCACTCTAGTCTAATTCTTCTGTGCTACACACACATCTCAGTTATGTTTCTATACCATCCTTATGTCCTGGTGAGAACCTCCAGTCTCATAGAATGTTACCTGGATTCACCTTTTCTTTTAGTCTTAGCCTTCTTCAACTATCCATACTCTATATTTTGTGAAGGTATTCAGATACACAACACCACAAGTAATGCTCTCTGTATGATTTTTTCCATTGAATGTGATTTCATTCTAGTCTAATCCTTGATTCTCCATTCTCAACTATTCCAAAGCCAAGCCCCCTCTAGAGTTCCATAATTTTACACATACACACATTTATTCCCAAACCCCTCTTGTTTATAGTACACACACACATACCCCTATTCATGATTCAAAACACGATCACTTATTTCCAAGTCCCCTAGTTTGTCATAACTCCACAGACACATTTAATTCCAAACAAGCACAGTTCCATGGGTGCCTGCTCTTTTTCTATGATTTTTTTCCCATTGAATATGATCTTCATTTTGGTCTAATTTACTGTATATGGTATTCACTCCAGTCTAAACCTTCTATGCTAAACACACATTACAGTTATGTTTCTATACTATCCTTAAGTCACGGTAAGAACCTCGAGTTTCATAGAGCACCTGCGGATGTGCTTTTTCTTTTTTTCACCTGAGCGTTCTCTAACTATGATGCTCTATATTTCTTTAAGGTATACAGATACACAATAACACGAGCAATGATCTTTGTATGGCTTTTCCCATTGAGTATGATTTTCATTCTAGTTTAATCCTTGATACCATCTTCATTCTAGTCTAGCCCAAGCCCCCTCTAGATTTCGTAAATACTCTTTCTGTGTAACTTTTCCAATGAATATGATCATCACATTAGTCTAATCAATTTTATACGATGTTCCATTCTAGTCTATGGTATCTATGCTACCTTAAGTAACAAATGTATGTATATAGACATAACTGAATGTTTCTATACTGTTCTTATGTCCTGGTGAGAACCACCAGTTTCACAGAATGCTCTCTGAATTAGCCTTTTTTTATCGGAGTGCTCTTGCAATTATTAACAGTTTGTATTTCTTGAAGGTATTCAGACACCAGACTGCTTGAAGAAGGCATTCAGTTAGTAGACTGCTTGAAGTAGGTATTAGAACACAGCTACATGGAATAAAATGCTTTTTTCTATGGCTTTTACCCGTTGAATATGATCTTCATTTTAGTCCAATTCATTGATTGCAATATCCACCCACTCTAGTCTAATTCTTCTGTGCTACTCACATCTCAGTTATGGTTTCATACCATCCTTATGTCCTGGTGAGAACCTCCAGTTTAATAAAATGTTACTTGGATTCACTTTTTGTTTTTAATCTTAGCCTTCTTCAACTATCCATACTTTATATTTCGTGTAGGTATTCAGATACACAACAACACAAGTAATGATCTCTGTACGATCTTTTCCATTGAATGTGATCTCATTCTAGTCTAATCCTTGGTACCATTCCCATTCTAGTCTATTCCCAAGCCCCCTCTAGATTTCCATAATTTTACACACATTTATTACTAAATCCTTCTAGTTTATGATTCCTCTCTCTCTCTCTCTCTTATTCTCAAGCCCCCTATAGTTTGTCATGATTCAAAACACAAACACTTATTTCCAAGTCCCCTCTAGTCTGCCATAACTCCACAGACACACTTAATTCCAAACAAGCACAGTTCCAGCCATACAGGGGTGTGTGCTCTTTTTCTATGATTTTTCCCATTGAATATGATCTTCATTTTAGTCTAATTTACTGAATATGGTATTCACTCTAGTCTAAATCTTGTATGCTGCACACATCAAAGTTATATATCTATACTATCCTTGTGTCGTGGTAAGAACCTTCAGTTTCATTGAACGCCTTTGGATTTGCTTTTTCTTTTTTTCATTTGAGCGTTCTCCAACTATGATACTCCATATTTCTTGAAGGTACACAGATACACAATAACACGAGCAACGATCTCTGTATGCAGTGAATATGATTTTCATTCTAGTCAATCCTTGATACCATCTTCATTCTAATCTATTCCCAAGCACCCTCTAGATTTCAATTATTTTCAAACACACATTTGTTCCCTAACCCTCTCTAGTATACACCCACCCACCCACCCCACACACTTATCCCTAAACCCCCTCTGGTTTTTCATGACTTGAAACACACACTTATTCCTAGTCTTCTTTAGTTTATCATAATTCCACACACACACACACACTAAACAACCTATAGTTTTCCATCAATTCCATACACTTCACTATTTTGTTTCTGTTATTATATTATATCGTTGTGTCCTAGTGAGAACCACCATTCTCTAGAATGTTCTCATGGTTTTCATTTTGGTAAGCACTATCATGGACTTATTTAAATCTCATCTTTCTTATCTTATTATACATGATTTTAACAATCTCGATTTATTCCTAACTGTGTTGGTAGTATTTGATTGGCAGCACCCGTAAGATTTCTTACCTCTGTGCCTGCGATATGGTCACAATGCATACTTGTTTTACCACACAACCACTATTTTCATTTCTAGAAAATATGGAGTTGCTCAAATTTTGTTCTCATGTTTTTTAATAGATCTCGCTATTGTAAACCCTCTCATGTTTTATAGCAACTTACAATATTGTACACCTTTTTTCTATAATCGGAATTGAATTTGTATATTAATTGTAAATCTTCTTGTACTTCAACTGTAATATGTAGTTTTGAGAACTGGAAGTCACTTTCTTCTTTTTAACCTTGTTTAACGTACTTAGCATAAAACTTTAGCCAACAATAACTGAATCCAGCCATAAAATTTGCGCACAAGAACGGGGAAGCTTTGTCAATATTGTCATATTCTGGACTCGTTTTCTGATAAATGGTTACATTAGGTGAAGACTTATACTTGTATCATATTCCGCATTTGATTAACACGTTTCCTATAGCAGTTTCTTGCAAGCATGGACACGGCTTGCTGGGCTCAACTTATTCCTTCATTTCTACGCACCCTTCAATTATGAATACTGGTGTGCCTGAAGAAGGTATTTAAACACAGTTACATGCCTATCTGCTCTTTCTTATGGTTTTCCAGAGAATATGATCTTAACTTTAGTATAATCAATTGAAGATGATATTCTTTTTTTTTGGTCAGATTGAAGATGATATTCATTTTAATCTATGATATCTATGCTCCCTTAAGTAACATATGTATACATATATACACCATTGTATTGTTTCTATACATCTTTATCTCCGGGTCCGAACCTCTAGCTTCATATAATGTTCTTTCGATTTGTCTTTTTCGTTATCTGAGCATTCGTCAGTATAAATACTTCATATTTCTTGAAGGTATACAGATAGTAGACTGCTCGACAAGGTATTCAGACACTAGACTGCTTGAAGAAGGTTTTCAAACGTTGGTACCTGCGTAAATTCTCTTTTTCTGTGACTTTTGTACCATTAAACATGATCTTCATTTAGTCTAACTCACTGAATATGATATAAACTCTAGTATAATTCTTCTATGGTACACACTCACAAACATCACAGTTATTTCTCTATGCCATCCTTGTGTCCTGGTCAGAACATTCAGTTTCATTGAATATTACCTGGATTCATATATATATATATATATATATATATATATGAGATTAAGAGAGAAAGATTCCCCCCCCCGCGATATATATATATATATATATATATATATATATATATATATATATATATATATATATATATATATATATATATATATATATATGGGATTAAGAGAGAAAAATTTCTCTCTCCCACGCCCGTGGCGGAAGCCGAACGCCCGGGAGGGTGGTAAATCAAGGCGGCAACTGGGATTTGTATGCGTGTGTCTGTCTGTGTCTGTGTGTGTGTGTGTTCTTCAATTTCGATACTTTATATGTCTCAGAAGGTATTCAGATGAACAATAACACGAGTAATGATCTCTGTATGGATTTTCCCATTGAATATGATCTCATTCTAGTCTAATCCCTGATACCGTCTGCATTCTAGTCTATTCCCAAGCCCCCTCTAGATTTCCATAACTATGCATATACACACGCATTTGATCCCCAACTCCCTCTACTTTATAATTCGACACACAAATACACACAAAAATACATCTCTGGACCCCTTCTAGTTTTTCATATTTCAGAACAAGCACACTTGTTCCCAAGTCCCATTTAGTTTGCCATAATTCCACACACACATATTTCCAAGCACCCTTTAGTTTGCCATGATTCCATGGAGTTCACGGTTTTGTTTTTTTATACTATCTGTGAGAGATGAGAAGTCTCTAGAATGTTCTCATGGTTGAAATTTTGGTAAGCACTATCATGGGCTTGTCTAGATTTGAACTTTTCTGATCTTTATGTTATGATTATACCAATCTTGATTATCCCCAGCTGTGTTGGTAGTACAATTAGTAGCAGCCATAAGAGTTCCTACCTCTGTGCTTGCAATACAGTCACAAGGTATACTTGTTTTATCACAAAATTTATCGTCATTCCCAGAAAATATTAGGTTGCTCAGATTTTGTTCTCACATTTTAATCGATCTTTCTATTGTAAAAGCCTCCCATGTTTAATAGTAATTTACAATCCCCTATTCCTATTTTCATAATCATACTTTAATTCTGTATTTTAACTTTGAATCTTCTTGTGTAATATGTATTTTTGAAGATTGAAAGTTACTTTCTTCTTTCTTAAAACTGTTTAACTTTACTTTATATAAACCGTAGCCAGTAATAACTGAACCCAGACATAAAATTTTGGCCCAAGAAACGGGAAGCATTGTCAATATTCTCAAATAATGTAGGATTGAGGAGAACAAGAAAGGAGTCGATGTCATGAGGAAAGGAGAAAGAAGAATGGGAGAAGGGATATCCAATGAATGTAAACAAAATAACAAACAAACTCCGACACTCTAATGTTACTACGGCTGCAAGTGGAATGCAATAAATAAAAACATTAATTTCTCAATAGATAATTGTATTTATTACTTAAATTTAATATAACTAGGCTTAAACCCGTGCTATGCTCGGGTTCCTTAGTAAACTGCAATTAGTACTTATAGGTTGAAGTTTAAGAAAAGAAGATGCAATAAATATGTACGTTACATATATTAATAAGTCTTCTCATTTACACATGGACCAATATGTAATTTCAAAAAATAATGGATAAAATTGCGTCCAACCCCCTCCGTGGGCTTTCTTATATAGTATAGACGAGTCTCCAAATATAATATATAATTAAAAAAATTAAAGACAAAAGTGTGGTGTACACACATGGACCAATATGTAATTTCAAATAATAATGGAAAAGATTGCATCCAACCCCCTTCGCGGGCTTTCTTATATGTGTAGATGAGTCTCCAAATATAATATATAATTTTAAAAAATTAAGGATAAAAGTCTGGTGTACACACACATAGACCTGTATGTAATTTAACAAAAATAATGGAAAAAATTGCATGCAAACCCTCTGTGGGCTTTCTCATATAGTACAAATGACTCTCCAAATATAATATATAATTGAAAATTAAAGACAAAAATGTGGTGTACACTCATAGGGACCAATACGTAATTTCAAAAAACAATGGAAACATTTCTTCCAACCCCCTCCGCGGGCTTTGTTATATAGTATAGATGAGTCTCCAAATATAATATATAATTTAATAATTTAATGACAGAAGTGTGATGTACACACATGGACCGGTATGTAATTTCAAAAAATAATGGAGAAAATTGCTCTAGAATAGAAAAGCATTGCTTCTTATTGAGTGAATAAAACCAATACAATGCTCTCTCTTTTATAAGACAAGAGAGTAGTACATCGTTTAGAGATAAGCAATATGGGATAAAGAAACAAGTGACTAAAAGACAAATAACCAAAATACACTAAGTAAAAACAACAGTAAAGTGTATATACTAATACTCCCCCTCAAGCTGGAGCATAGATGTCAATCATGCCCAGCTTGTCAGTCATAGCAGTGAATCTAGACTTCGGAAGTATTTTGGTTAAGATGTCAGCCACTTGCTCTGAGGTATGAATGTAGGGCGTAGATATTTGGCCAGATAAGACAACTTCTCGAACAAAGTGACAGTCAACCTCAATATGCTTTGTTCGTTCATGGAAGGTAGGATTACTGGAAATAAAGGTAGCAACCTTGTTGTCACAGTACATAGGGATAGGAGTAGAATTAGAAATGCCAAAGTCTTTCAGCAGGCTCCGTATCCAAAACAGTTCACATGTAGTATGCGCCATGGCGCGATATTCTGCTTCAGCACTCGAGCGAGCAACAACTGTTTGTTTCTTACTGCGCCAGGTAACCAGATTTCCACCTACAAAAGTACGGTAGCCGGAGGTGGAGCGTCGATCGATCTTGCTCTCCGCATAGTCAGAATCAGAATACCCAACAAGGTTACAGTGACCATGTTTTTTATACAGCAGACCTTTCCCAGGGGAGCTCTTCAGATATTTGAGAATGTGACAGACTGCATCCCAGTGACATTGTCGGGGTTTGTCAAGATATCTGCTAACAAGTGCAACTGCAGATGTGATATCAGCACGAGTGACAGTAAGATAGATGAGCTTGCCAACCATGCGTCGATACTGATGGTGATCAGGATAAGAAGTAGAATTCTCATCACCCCAGTTGGTGTTTGGATCTAGAAGAGTACTAGCAGACTTTGCACCAAGAAGACCTGTTTCAGATAGAAGATCCAAAACATATTTACGCTGAGATAGGCACAATCTAGAGGCTGACCGAGAAACTTCAATCCCAAGAAAGTAGCGCAGGTGCCTAAATCTTTGGTGACAAAATGTTTCTCCAGATAACGTTTAGTCGCCTGAATGCCAGCAAGATCACTCCCTGATAGAATGATGTCATCAACATATACAATCAGAATAACAATGCCAGAAGTAGTTTGTTTAACAAAGACAAAATGATCAGTTTGGGAACGTCTAAAATGAAATTTCTGAAGAATGGTACTCAGTTTATCAAACCGAGCATGGGGACTTTGTTTTAAGCCATAAATTGCTTTCCGCAAACGACAAACTTTGGAGGACTCCCCCTGAAGTACAAATCCGGGAGGTTGTTCCATATAGACTTCCTCATGCAGATCTCCATATAGAAAAACAATTTTCACATCAAGCTGAAATAAGGGCCAATCAGAATTAATTGCAACAGAAATAAGTATGCGAACTGAATTCAGCTGGGCCACAGGTGAAAAAGTCTCAAAATAGTCGACGTAGTAAGTTTGTGTCTAGCCTTTGGCAACAAGCCTAGCCTTGAGACGCTCAATCGTGCCATCTGGTTGATATTCAATAATAAACACCCAGCGACATCCAACCAGAGAACAATCAGTGGGAGGATCAACCAACTCCCAAGTGTTACGATTAGTAAGAACCTGCATCTCAGCTTCCATGGCCTGACGCCAAGCTGGATGTTTAAGAGCATGAGAAGCATTTTTAGGAATAGAAACAACAGAAAGAGCAGCAGTAAAATTGGCAAAGTTAGTCCCCAAGTGAGCAGTAGTACAAAAATTCCCAATCGGATGTTTGGTACATGTTCTAGTTCCTTTCCTTAAACTGATAGGAATATCTAAGTCAGAGAATACCTGAGGTGATGACTGATCTGGCATTGAGGAAGAAGATTCTGGAGGGGCCATAGAGGGAGTTGTCGTCTTCGGTCTTCTTTGATAAACTTTCAGCTGAGGAGTAGCAGCAACAGGAACAATATCAAGGGAATCAGAATCATCAATCATTGGTAATGGTGTCTCCATTAATAAATCTGACGTAAGGGCAGACCTAGCAAAAGAATAGAATGACATGTGCTCGAAGAAAACAACATCAACCAAGACCATCCATTTTTTTGAAACTGGATCATAACAGCGGTACCCTTTTTGAATCCTAGAGTACCCTAAGAAGACACACTTGATGGCACGGAGATCAAGTTTGGTTAAACCAGGACGTAGGTTTTTAACAAAGCAAGTGCTCCCAAAAATATGAGGAACAGAAAATAAGGGTGCATCAGGGTACAAGATTTGATAAGGGATTTGATTCCCAAGAACTGAAGATGGCATGCGGTTAATGAGATAGCACGCAGTGGAAATAGCTTCAGGCCAAAAACATTGGGGAACATTATAGTGAAAAAGTAAAGTACGAGCAATGTTAAGATGGTGGCGATTCTTGCGTTCGGCGACTCCATTTTGTTGCAGGGTGTAGGCACAGGAGGTTTGGTGAATAGTACCCAGTTTGCGACAAAAACTGCTGATTGAGGATTGCATGAATTCAAAAGCATTGTCAGTGCAAATTCTTTTTATAGGTTTGCTAAATTGGGTACGTATTTCAACAAAATAAGCAGTAATAGTCTCAAGAATATTAGACCTATCCTTTAGCAAGAAAATCCAGGTGGTCCTAGAGAAATCATCAATAAAGCTCAGAAAGTAATGAAATCCAGATATACTCGAGACAGAACAAGGTCCCCAAACATCAACATGTATAATATCAAACGACTGTTTTGAACCAATACATAATTTCTTTGAAAAAGTTGCTCTAGTTTGCTTGCCCAATTGACAAGTTTCACAATGAAAAACAAAATATGAAACATGAGGTAGTAAATGCTTTAATTTGGCTGCCGACGGGTGTCCCAACCGATAGTGCCACTGGATGCCAGTCACAGAAGATGTCAGATACGCCGCAGTCTTTGGAACATCCAAGTAATATAAACCATCTGGTCCCTCATGGCCCGAACCAATCTTCGTTCTCGTTCGCAGATCCTGAAAAACAACACCATCCGGGTCAAATGTAATAGAGCAGTGAAGGCTCTTCACAGTTCTATTGACAGATAACATATTTATAGGGAACTTAGGAACATATAAAGCAGAGCGCAGAGGCAGACATCCAGGAGTGCATATATCACCAAAACCAGTAACCGGTGTTTGAGAGCCGTCAGCCAGAGTAACAGGAGGTATAATAGTAGTGTTATATGTAAATGAGAAAATAATGTAGGATCGCCAGAAATATGGGATGTCGCACCCAAATCAATCACCCAAGTGTTTTTATCAGACTGAGTCAGAAGAGCAGTGCTACCATCAGTGGAGGCCTCAGTAGAGGAAGCAAGCTGTGCTTGTAGTAGTTTCTCAAACTCCGATCGGATCCAATCGGCAGACGGAGGTGCAGAAGTAGTGGCAGTGTCAGGCTGATCTGTGGTGACTTGATTCGCCCAGGCTGGCTTCCCATGCTTTATCCAGCAACGATCTTCATTGTGATTGGTACGCTTACAGAAGGTACAAAAGTGTTGTTCAGTAGTCTCAGCAGGAGAAGAGGAGTCACGTCCTGGTCCAGAAGAACGCCCGCGGCCACGTCCCCGACCACAGCCGCGTCCACGGGAGGAGTCACCAGTCCGAACAAAAAGGGCTGTTCTGTCAGAAGAGTCAGGTAGGTTTTGCGAAACGGAAGGAAGGCGTTGAACACGCTTCAGAACGTCTCTCAGGGTAGGAAGGGGATCACTAGAGAGGATCTGATCAACGACTCCTACAAAAGATGAAGGCAGACCAGCGAGGAACTGGACAAGTTGAAGCTCGTTCCTTTGATGCTGGATTTCTGTGATATCTGCAGACAGAGGATGGTAGACCTCGAACTCATCCTAGAGAGCACAACAGTTGTTGTAGTAATCCTCCACGGAGTCAGTAGCAGAGTACTCCTGTTTGGCCAGTAGCTTGAAGATTTCAAAAACCTTCTTCGGATTCTGCTGGTGAGAGTATACGTGGGAGAGCTGATCCCACATATCCTTGGCAATCTTGAGGCGAAGGAGAGACTGGCTGATTTTAGGTTCTGCACTATTGACCATCCAGGTCATAACACCATAATCTTCTTTGGACCAGAGATCGTAGGCCTGTTTGGTCTTATCATCAACATTAACAGCAGGGATGGCCGAACCCTTGGTCGACAAATGAGAGAAACGCCCTTGAGCCTTGACGTACAGTTCAAAGGAGGCTGCCTATAGATGATAGTTGGGGCCATATAACTTGACGGTAGTGACACAGATTGCGAGGAAGGTCAGGAGTCGCCATCCGAGATGATAGAGATAGTCAGAATCAAGGGCGCAAATAGCAGCAGAGGTAGTAGTCATTAGTCAACAGCAGATTTCCAATACATGGACTAGAAGTAGCATATAGAAGATCCAAGCATGGATCTCAGAAACCCTCGTAGGGGCAGCAGGAGAAGATAGAAACCTACGTCAACATGGAGGAACAATCACTCCACCATGAGGTGCAGGCAAACAAAGCGAAAGACGCCTTTTACGACGTCAACATGCCAGAAATTGGAAAGTTACCGAAGCTGTTCGGAGGTTTCGGGGAAGAAAATGGGTAGAGCATTGGGTGTACTTGATGGATTAAGCCATGGTAATGGAGTGAGTTAGGGTGTTGAAAGGTGGTGGAGGGTTGGCGGAGGGGTGGGTGGTGGCAGGAGTGGTGGTGGTGATGGCTGTGGGCGGCGGCAGGGGGTGGGCAGGTGTGGCGGCGGCGCAAGGGGGCGGGAGAGAGAGAGGAGGGAGAGGGGCGACTAGGGTTGGGGGGGATGAGAGGCGGCTAGGGTTTAGGGAGGATCGGGACGCTCTGATATCATCAAGAATAGAAAAGTATTGCTTCTTATTGAGTGAATAAAACCAATACAATGCTCTCTCTTTTATAAGACAAGAGAGTAGTACAACATTTAGAGATAAGCAATATGGGATAAAGAAACAAGTGACTAAAAGACAAATAACCAAAATACACTAAGTAAAAACAACAGTAAAGTGTATATACTAATAATTGCAAGCAACCCCTCCGCGGGCTTTCTTATATCGTAGAGATGATTTATAATATATAATTTAAACAATTAAATACAAAAGTGTGGTGTACACACAAGGAACAATATGTAATTTCAAAAAGACAATAGAGAAAATTCCATCCAACCCCCTCCACAGGCTTTCTTATATAGTTAGACGAATCTCCAAATATACTATATAATTTAAAAAATTAAACAAAAGTGTGTACACACATGGATCAGTATGTAATTTCAAAAAATAATGGAGAAAATTACATCCACCCCCCTCTACGGGGCTTCTTATATAGTATAGACGAGTCTCCAAATATAATAAATATATTATTAAAAATAAGACAAAAGTATGGGTGTAAATACACATGGACGAGTATGTAGTTTCAAAAAATAATGGGGAAAATTACATCCAACCGCCTCTGGAGCTTTCTTACATAGTATAGATGAGTCTCTAAATATATTATATAATTTAAAAATTAAAGACAAACGTGTGGCTTACCAGGGACCAGCATGTAATTTCAAAAAACAATGGAGAAAATTGCATCCAACCCCCTCTGCAAGATTTTATATATGTATAGATGAGTCTCCAAATATAAAATATAATTTAAAAAATTAAAGACAAAAATGTGGTGTAGGGGCCAATATGTAATTTCAAAAAATAATAAAGAAAATTGCATCCAACCCCCTCTGCGGGTTTTCTTATATAGTATAGATGAGTCTCCAAATATAATTTATAATTTTTAAAATTAAAGACAAAAATGTGGTGTACACACAAGAACCTATATGTAATTTAAAAAATAATAGAGAAAATTTGCATCCACCCCCCTCCATGGGCTTTTTTATATAGTATAGATATAGATGATTCTCCAAATATAATATATAATGTAAAAAATTAAAGACAAAAGTGTGGGGTACACAGACATGGACTAGTGTATAATTTCAAAAAATAATGGAGAAAATTGCAACCAACCCCATCCGCTGACGGAAATAGACAAAGGATGTGTTTGTAATTTAACAAAGTGCTGAAAAAAATTGCACCATTAATCTAAAACGGGCTGTTTTATATAGTATATATTCTAGGTCAGTATTTTTTTTGTAATCATGAGCTTAATTTGTCTATTGTGTTGTGCGCTATGAACTCTTGACACATAATTCCATTCCGATTTTGTCATTTATTGACTTAAAAGTTTTTTATCTATTGAAGCAAACTACAACTAGTTACTTCATTACTTCTATGAGAAAAAGTGGTTCAAATATTTTGCTAAAATATAGTATATTTCCACCTAGGGTAATGTATTTCACAATCAAGGTTTTAAAGTACCTGACCCGTAACTAGGCGTAAGGCTCAAGGCGTTTGAGGTGTAAGCCTCAAAACATGTACGAGGGATTCATTAATAAATACGATATACACATATATGTAAGTACGCATATGTGTGTACACCTATTATATATGTGTCTGTATGTTAACGTGCGTCTCTATGAATGTGTATATGTATAATTTAAATATGTATGTATAAAAATTAAAATTAAATAGAAAGATTTTTACCTAAGTGAACAAGGAGAGATAAAGTTTAAGAGCAATGCTAATAATGGATACCTTCAAAGTAAAAAAATTAAATTGTACAAATAGTAAGATATTAGTGTGTTGTACTATGACATCCAATTTTTTAACTCAAAGGAAAATTAGGGTATAATAATTTGGAACTAGTAGAAATCATGATAAATAAGGATGAGATTTCAAAATCAATAACATAATAAACCAGACGTGGCACAAATATAAATTTAGTAAAGTTTTGAAATCTAAATCAAAAGTAACTTTGAGGTTTGAGTTTAAACAAATAAATGTTATGCAAATTCACTAATGAAAGAAAGATCATCAAATACAACAAATCTAAATAAAAAACTTTTGAAAAAAGTGTATGTAATTGTCTCAAAAGGACAAAACTTTGGTAGACATATGACATTATCATCCAAAGACTCAATACCCCAAGGAGAGCCTCAATCATTTTGAGGTGTAAGCCTCAGTCCATGACATTGAGGCGTAAGCCTAAAGGCACAAATGGGATAGCCTTGCCTAGATAGGTTTTCTAATACCATGATCAAAATATAAGATTATAAGGTTTTGATGCATCTTCAAAAGAACTTGAATTGTAGAGGGGTAAACCAATAGGTTTTCTTTTAAAATTTCCTTTTTTTGATTGATATATATATATATATATATATATATATATATATATATATATATATATAGACAAACACACACACACATAAACGAATGACACCACTTTGAAAGTTTGAAGTGTTTACGCCTCAATGCAGAAATGGGATAGCCTTGCCTAGATAGGTTTTCTAATATCATGATCAAAATATAAGATTATAAGGTTTTTGACACATCTTCAAAAGAACTTGGATTGTAAGAGGGGTAAGCCAATAGGCTTTCTTTTATAATTTCCTTTTTTTGATTGACATATATATATATATATATATATTTATTTATTTATACTTTATATAGACAAACACACACATATAAAGAAATGACACCACTTTGAAAGTTTGGAGTGTTTACTTTGTAAAAACATAAAGCTTTTTTTGGAGTTTTTCACATTCTGTGAAAATTTAACTCAATCAATAAATAACAAAGGCCCTTGCATTTTATATGATATCATTATGAGAGATCTATACAAATATACTAATTGTTTACAATGATTTTTTAATACTTTATTTCCTTTTTTATTACTACAACTTTAAAATCAAGCCCATATAAAGGAGGGTTGGCAAGAGGTTGGTGATTGACCATAAAAGTGTTTTGAATCTCATGGTCAATCCTGAAAAGCCTTGATTAGAAAACATTAGTAATAGGATGAAAGCACGTTGGATAGAATAGGGACGATAAGAATGTTATGCAATGTTTGATTTCAGTTTGAATGCTATGAATCTGATGTGTTATGTAGTAGTGAATGTCGGGTTGTAAAGCAACATAATGTTAGTGATTGTAGTGGAATGAGAAGGCTGAGATGAATGTATAGGGGGAGAAGGATCATATTGAAAATGACTAGATAGTAGATACGGATGTGATGATGACTGATCTTAAGGACATACTACTGGATGGTGTTTTTAGATGTTTATGTAGTAGATTTATTTATGCTTGAATGCTATGAATCTGATGTCTAATGTAGTAGTGAATGTTGGGCTGTGAAGCAGCGGAATGTTAGTGATTGTGATGGCATGAGAAAGCTGAAATGAATAGGTGGAGAAGGATGACATTGGGAATGGCTATATAGGGAGGTGATGATGACTGATCTAAAGGACATACTACTGGAGGGTCTTTTCAGATGTATTATGTGGTAGTTTGATTTCAGTTTGAATGCTATGAATCTGATGTCTAATGTAGTAGTGAATGTCGTGTTGTGAAGCAACAGGATGTTAGTGATTGTAGTGGAATGAGAAGGCTGAGATGAATGTTAATGTGGAGAAGGATTATATTGGAAATGACTATATAAGGAGGTGATCATGACTGATCTTAAGGACATATCTGATCTTAAAGACAAATCTGATCTCAAGGACATACTTCCAGAGGGTCTTTTTAGATGTATTTCTCTTCTTGTAATCCAAAGGGAGAACCTTCATGACTTCATTTTTCTTCCACAAACAAAATCAGTATAGTGATTTCAAGAACAATTTCTTTTTTAAAACAACCAGTGCATTCTTAGACGTGTACAACATTTAGTAGTCGAAAGATAACAATCATAGTGGAACAAATGAATGAAGTTCAAAGATCACCGTGTCTTCTTGAAGGCCACACATGGGATCCAGAAAAACATCCAGATCATTTAAATTCAACAAAGAACTAGGTCAGGTATTAAGTAGGAGCTGCTTGCCAACCAAAATTTATTATTTAAAAAAATCCAGGCCCAGAAAGACATTATCTCATAAAAGATAAAAATTCTTTTCCTTCAAATATTCTGAATTTCTTCCACATTAGATGTGACAATCATCCACAATTGAGGCTTACGCCTCAGCTAAGCCTCAGACATTTCGAGGCGTAAGCCCTCAGTCAAGGACATTGAGGCGTAAGCCTCGAGGCGCAAATGGGATAGCCCCGCCTCGAGGCGTAAGCCTCTAAAGCCTTGAGGCAGGTTTTTTAAAACCATGCTCGGGGGTATATTCAACACATTTGTTAATGAAGTCTTACTTGTCTTTGGACTCAAGGATTGTATATAGACAGCCGACCAAAAATAAAAGGATTGTATATAGACTGAGTTCATCCAGAGTAAGTAATTATCTCCATTTAGTTTGATGATTGCGGTAGGGCGCATTGTCGTTTTACACAATGTTTTTTGGATTTTGTCATCAACCATAGCTTTAAATGCAAGTCTCCAAAAAGGAGCACAATGAGGAAAGATAGAAAAACCACAGGTAGGATGCACAATGAATGGATGGATTGATGCTGGTAAGAAGCGTGGCATAACAGAATGCACTATCACAGGTAAGACACTGTAATAGGTGTGGGGGAGATTCCCTATCTCAAACGCACTCACTCATGCACGTAGGGAAGGTGCATGGGGAGGTAGACAGAGAAACAAAACTTTGGTTTGGTTTACAAAATAGAATTACTACCACCCAAGGAGATTGGGTGCAGTCAACTGACACAATCTACAACAAAGTTATCCATTGATGAAGGCCAGGAGGAAGGAAAGGTAAGAGACCACTTCCTAGAAATTTGCACCATATGCGCCCACCACTAGGAAGGATGACATTTGTTGCAATTTCTTCCATTTGGGCATTTGATGGTTGCCTCACCCCCTAAGAGGAGTTGACCAAAGCCGCATCACGTGGAGGGGACTGGTGGCTGCTATCGCTCCTATTGAATCCACCACCGACTAATTGCCTTCCTGGAGCCGACAAAGGCTTCCCTCCTCCTTGGGCGGGTGGCAATTGCTATCCTCCTTGCGGAGGGCGGTGGCTATTATTGTTCCTTGGTGCTGACAATGCTTGAGTGAGGTTTAAGTTTTTCTTTTTAGAGAATCAAGATACTAATAATGTTTTTGAATAAGGTTTAAGTTAGTTGCTCTACTACCATGGGATATTTCAAGAGCTATTATTAATCAACTTGTGAAAACATGGGGTCCTATATCTCGAGTAGGATCGAGATAATACATGCATGAAAATTAACGTAAGATAAACTAAACCATTAGTAATGGGCTTAAGTGAAGGCCTATTAAATGCACTTACAAAACATACTTTTAATGTACATGTCATGTCAATATCAGGTTTGGCATGCATATGCAACGGTGATCCACACACTACGTATTGGAGTACACAGTGTGTATAATGTTAATAATGTGTACACAATGATGATCCACACACCATGTACATGGGGTGCACACTGTGAACCGTGTCATGACCGACCTATGATGTAGAATTAATGAAAGAGACGGGTCACCTACTAACCTAAACCACCAGCAAAGATGATATCTACAGATAGGAAGACATTCATGACTTCAAGGAACAATCAACATATAGGAAATTGTTTGATGGATTCATAGAGATATGATAGCACATAGTAGATTTCCCTAGCAGATGATCAAAAGACTATGGGTCATAAAGTATTCCAATTAATATACTTTGGGCATAAGTTCGATGGGAGACTTTAGATGACGACATAAGGATGAGCTTTGAGGGTGACGGCTAGAGGAGAACATAATCCCCTTGCCTCAACAAGCGACCAAAATTAGTGGAGACGGGACACTAATAGAAGGCGAAAATTCATGTGGTGGGCAACGGTGGTAGGGGGGGGGGAGAGAGCCGCAATTGTACAAGATTGTTGTTCCTGAACCCCTCAGGGTTTTGGCTCTGATACCATACTGGTATGGAATGATTTGGTTCTGTGTACTACAGAGGAAGGAATACTCACTTATAGATTGGTATATGGACCAACCCCCAATTATACAGGGTGGGACTGAAATAAGAGAGAAATAGAGCAGAACCAATATAATAACTAATAAATCAATATGGTGTTAGAGCAAGAGAACATACTATAGAGTTTTTGACTGATACATGGTGGCTTGGATGCAAACTAATAGTCTCGCCCATGGATTAAACTCTTGGCATGGTATTTCAACTCTAATAGAAGATAAGTTCAACTACAAACACTTAGTTGGAAGGCTTCTATATCTTATTGCCACCATACTTATATTCTTTCTGATGTTGTTCTTAGTCAATTTATGGAGAGTGTCCTAGACAATGGCATTGTGACACAACTTTCCATATCTTGAGATATCTCAAAAAGTAACTTCGACAAGGTCTGTTGTGTAGAAATCATGGTCATTTTGAATCTAGTAGGAACTGTGATGTTAGCTGTGTTGGGAGTTGCTTTAGTAGGAGGTCTACCTCTAGATATTGCTCGTTGGTGATTGAAATCTGGTAACATGTAGTAAGAAACAAAACATACTGGCTAGGTCGCTGAAACAAAGCATCCTGTAACACATACTATTTGTGAGTTGCTATGGTTAAAATATGTTCTTGGTAACTTTAGATTCACTATGGTTCTTCCTATGATTTGCGGCTATTGAGAAACCACCTTTACTGTCAGTAATCTGGTATTCCATGGATAGACCAAAGATATTGAGGTGGATTGTCACTTCTTGCGAGATGCTGTAATACCCAACAAGATAACTACTCTTCTGTCTACAGAAGAACATGTCCAAAATATGGGAATAACATACAATAATAATCTTTATGTAAAACAAAGATAAGTGAGTAATCTTTATGTAAAACAAAGATAAGTGAGAGTAAACAGAGTTGAGCAATATGGTGGACTTGACGAAATAAAGAAAGTAACATTCGAACACCCCCCTCAAGCAGGAGCATAGATGTCTCGAATGCGCAACTTGTCCATCGACTCCATAAATCTCTTATTTGGAAGGGGTTTAGTGAACATGTCAACAATTTGGTCCCCAGAGTGTGTATAGGACAGGGAGTGCAAATAATTTTTAAAAACTTCTTGAATAAAGTGACAGTCCACTTCTATGTGCTTAGAACAATGAAGGTAGAAATCTTATTATCATGATTCATTTGCATGGGACCGGAAATAGGAAGTCCAAATTCTTTGACAAGGGATCTCACCTAGAGAAGTTCATAAGCTGTGTGAGGCATAGCTCGACATTCTGCCTTAGCACATGATTTCGAAACTACAATTCTGCCTTTTGCTGTGTGCAAAATTGCATGCTACACGTGTGCAATAACCTGAAGTGGACTTTTCATCAAATGGACTTCTAACATAATCATCATCGGAACATCCCATTAAATGTATGTGGCCATGTTTCACATACACCGATTTGTTCACAAAATTTTCCTTGAATATCTGAGAGTGTCGTAATCAACCCCCCCAGTGACATCATCTTGGTTTGTGTAGGTATACACTGACAAATCCAACTGCAGCAATGACATCAGCTTGAGTCACTATAAGTTAGATTAACTTTCTTACCAGACATATGCATCTAAAGTGGCCAGGAAACATTGGGCTCCCGTCATCAAGTTTAATGTTGGGTTCTGGAGGATCATGTTGTACTCCCATCCTATGCATATTTCAATGAGTAGATCCATAATATATTTCCTTTGAGATAAGTAAAGAGAAGATTTCTAATAGGCTACTCATGCTAAGGAAGTATTGTAACTTCCCTATCTATAGCTTTAGTGATCAAATGCTCATATGAATAGGTTTCTGTAGCTAGAATCACAACATGTCACTCCCAGACTCAGAACAATATCATCTACATAAACAATTAAAACTACAAATTGAACATCAATATTTTTACCGCCTTGATTTACCACCCTCCCGGGCATTCAGCCTCCGCCACGAGCATGGGAGGGGGGGAGAAATCTTTCTCTCTTAATCCCATAAACAATTAAAACTACAAATTGAACATCAAATTTTTGATAAAAACATTGTTCTGAAAAGCAATATGCAATGTACGGGCGAAGAGGGTACCATGTAGAGTTTATGCATTTTTTGTTTTTTTTTAATAAATTGATTATATATAACAATAAACTGACATATTGAGTTGATAAGTGAATTGAAAAACGGCTCGAGCGGCCGATTAAACGGCCGATTGATCGGCCTAGCACCCAGGCCGTTTAAATTTGGCCAAAATCGCCGGTTAATCGATTTGAAATTAATCGCCCATTTTTCCTGCTTGTTGCCATTTTTTCCGTCTTTTTGCCCTTTTTTCCCCGCCTTTTGGCCGCTTTTTGTCCCTTTTTTTAAAATACTGATGTACACCTGTAACATTACATAAACTATATAGTCCCAAGTATTATTGACTATAATATATTAAACTTATATACATTAAATATCCTATGATTAGCCCTAGTTCTAATATAGAATGCATACTTTGTATGTAAGTCGGGATAATAGGGTACTGCTGTAAAGTGTAATTTATACAAGTAAATTACATGTAAACTGTTATCTAATTTAGAATGCATGCTTTGATTTAATGTACTGCTGTAATGTATTTGATGATATGCACATATAACAATAAGTTAGTAAGGTATCCAATAATTAGTTTATTGTTTACTGCTTAGTTATGTAAACATGTGATGCAATTTTTTTTCTGTATCATGTATGTAGGGTGTTTTATCCATGTCAAGTCTATTGTTTACTATATTATGGCTATAATTATTGTCATATAGCTATCTTATAGACTATTTGGGTGTATTGTATTGTTGGGTAGAGTGTTTAGATATATATAAAAGTTCCAAAGAGTATAGTATTTATATACATATGTGTAATTTTGTATAAAATACTATAGGAAACTAAAATCTGTTTTTGAAAAAATCGGCCGTTTAATCATCCGCTTACTGCTTAACCAGTTACAAGGTACTGTCCGCATGCTTACCGCTTAACGTTTTTTAAAACATTGGAGTTGATAAAATAAAACGTCAAATGTGGAATATGCCATTAGATCTTTTTTATGTAAACATATTGATATACATGTATGATATGTTTATATATCTATACATAAGGTTATAAACAAAGTATGCAGTATATGCACAAATCATTGCGACTTGTATATGTAAATGTACTAATATTAGTGCAGAGTGTGTACGTATGCGAATATATATATATATATATATATATATATATATTAATCTGTGTGTGTGTGCAAATATGTTTGTGGAATTTGTGTATATGCAGTTATATTGTATTCGTATGTATACATACAAGTTCAATACATATATACAAATATAAATGAAATGTATATATCCACACATGTATATATGTACATGCGTAAGTAGTGAGTTCTTCAGAAAGTGGAGTTTAATCATCAACTTAATCGGCTAACTGGTCGCATATGCAAGCTAAGACTGCTTATTGGACCGATAGAAATATGTGGTGTGTCATGGTCTGCTTAAGCATATGTTGTGAGGATCAATTTTTGACAGCATGGATAAAAATAGAATGACCAATGTGTGTTCTCAAAAATACAAACTGAAGCATGATTTGTCCGAGTTACCAAACTCTTAACAT
Source organism: Alisma plantago-aquatica (assembly GCA_963693085.1). Taxonomy (NCBI): domain Eukaryota; kingdom Viridiplantae; phylum Streptophyta; class Magnoliopsida; order Alismatales; family Alismataceae; genus Alisma; species Alisma plantago-aquatica. The sequence continues at coordinate 683,827,616 of OY856415.1, read as the reverse complement.
ATTAGAAATTAGGCCCCATAGTACAATTGAGTCTTGTGACCTGAGTTCATCTTCAAATTGGTTCGTCATTTTAAAATTTATCCTATCCCCATTTAAGGGTTAATGTACCTAAATGATTTACTTTACTGATCCATAGAAAGAGTACAAGTTGTGATATTTAAGTGGTTCCAATGTTTTGAATTTTACCTATTGTTAGACATTGTAGATATCGAGAAATGCTTAGTGTCATATGCCTTGCATGTGCCTCACTTACATATTACTAGTGTTGTTTTGTCCCATATTGCTCCTCTCTGTTTTTGTGTCTCCTCTCTTATCCTATATAAGAGAATGCATTGTACTCCATTTGAACTCAACTAATACCATTCTTCTCATTATTATAGACGGTATCAGAGCGTCCGGATCCTCCTTAATCCCTTCCCATCCAAACCCTAAAATCCATGCCCCCATAACCCTAGCCGCCCCTTCCCCCTTCTCCCTCCTTTTCCCTTTGCCGCCCATCTTCACCGCCATCCCCTCCCTCCTCTTGTAATCACGCCGCCACCCTCCCATCTCCACCGCTACACCTCCCCACCAGCCTGTCACCACCACCAAACCCTCCAGCCCACCCACCGCCACCACCACCTTCAACAGCCAGCCGCCGCTCCTTCCCCACCCCCAAACAACCCTCCACCACCTCCTTTCCTCCATCTCCTCATCTGCACCACCAACCTATCCATCCATTACCATCTCTCCATCCGGCTAAGCCACCCCGATCCCTTCTTCTCTTCCTTAGTACTCTTTGAACATCTCCAGTAACTTTCTAGTTTTGACACGTTGATGGGTTAATCGAGTTTCTCTCTCTACCTGCTCACGCCTCATGGTGGAATAATTCTACCTCCATGTTGGCGTAGGTTTTTCTATCTTCTGTTGCCCCTACAAGGGGTTCTATGATCTGATGCGTTAAATCTACTTCTGCTGCATATTGCCCTGTTGCGGGTTCTACTGGATGTGATACATGATCGTGGATTATCTATGATCTGATACGTCAGATCCACTCATGCCCACGTTGCCCTGTCACATGGTTCGCTGTTTTTGCTGACTGCAAATTCGACATCTGTGTTTTGATCTACTGCTGCTCTTATCCTATATGCCATGGCGTCCACTGAGCCCTCCTTGTTCTCTTTGTGTCACCACAGTGAAACTTGATGTTCCAACTATCACCTCTGGTTGGGTCCTTCATCTTGTATGCAAAAGCGCATGGACGTTACTCTCATCTCACCACCACCTCCTGATGCCGCGACGGATGAAAAATCCAAACAAACCTATCCTCAATGGAGCAAAGATGACTCGGGGGTTATCCTGGATAGCTAATAGCACCGAACCACAGATCAACCAATCTTTGCTCTGCCTTCATGATGCTAAGGCAATGTAGGATCAATTATCTCACGTCTACTCTCATCAACAAAATCCCAAGAAAGTCTTTGAAAAATTCAAGACTCTGGCCAAGAAGGAATTTTCCTCTGACACCTCTATTGAAGATTTCTATAATCAATGTTCTGCCCTCTAGAGTGAATATGAGATTTATCACCCTTTGACAACTGATATCAAAGAAGCCCAGAAGCAACACAATGAACCGCAACTCGTCCAATTTTTGACTGCCCTTCCATCCTCCTTTTCCAGGGGCGGTTGACCAAATTTTATTTAATGACCCACTGCCCACTCTTCGAGACGTCCTCAAACGTGTCCAACGTCTATCACATGTGATCTCCACCCCTGTAGTCGAACATCCTGCTCTTGTGATTTGCACAGCTGATTCTGGCCATGGATGCGGTCGCGACTGTGGTCGTGGAGGTCGTCTCCCTACTAACGATGATCGTACATCTTCTACTACTGCCGGTCGAGGACAACCTGTTGGTCCTCGCTTCTGCAACTTCTGTGGACGAGACAATCACAATGAAGACTAATGCTGGATCAAACACAGTAAGCCCGCTTGGGAAAACCAGGACTCTACTGATACCTCGACTGATACTACTGCTTCTAAGCAACCACCAGCTACGCCCTCGCTTGCTTGGCTTCGCTCCGAGTTCGAGATATTGTTTTAGGAACGCATGTCTCAGCTTCCATCTACATCAACGACTGGATCTTCTGCTTTTCTTGCCACTCCATCTGCTGGTAATAATAAATGGTTTATTGACTCTAGTGCATCGGTTCATACGGCCAATGATATCAGCTTATTTTCTGCTCTTACTAAAACTACTCAGATTCCATTGGTTATTGTTGCTGATGGTTCTAAAACTTTTGTTCATGGCATTGGAACTGTTCCTTTGTCTCATAATCTGAATCTGAAATCTGTCTTGCATATTCCAAAGTTTCCTATTAACATTCTTTCTATCAGTAAGACTGTGAAAAATCTTCAATGCTCCATTAAATTTGATCCTTCTTGGTTGTGTTTTGAAGAATCTCTACACAAAGACGAGGATTGGTTCGGGCCATGAGGGACCAGATGGACTCTAGTACTTAACGGACCACCATTAACATCTGCTCTTCTGTCAACGTCCGTGACAGAGGGACCACAGTGGCACTACCGCCTTGGCCACCCCTCTGCTGCAAAACTGAAGCACTTATTTCCTGCTTTATCTGAAAAAACATTTACTTGTGAATCTTGTCAATTGGGTAAACAAACTCGTGTTGTGTTTCCTGCCAAGAAAGATATTGGATCTAAAGAAATTTTGACATTGTTCATGCGGATATTTGGGGTCCGTGTTATATTCCTAGCCATTCTGGAGTTAAATACTTTATGCCCTTCATAGATGATTATTCTCGTGCTACTTGGTTGTTAAAGATCGCAACACCGTTTTGGATAATATTAGCATTTTCCCCTGATGTACAGCCACAATTAAGCAAACCCATTAAAGTTTTTCGCACCGATAATGCCCTTGAATTTATGCAAAAATAGGTGACATCGTTTTGTTTAGTCTGCGACACTCTACACCAAACTACCTGCCCCTACACTACACAACAAAATGGAGTTGCTGAAAGGAAAAATCGCCATCTCTTAGAGGTTGCTCGCACTTTACTTCTCCATTATAAAGTTCCTCAACGTTTCTGGCCTGAGGTTGTTTGTACGGCGTGCTATCTTATCAATCACATGCCATCTTCTGTTTTGAACAATCAAATCCCTTACAACATCCTTTTTCTAGATGCCCAACTCTTTCCCGTCCCACCCCGTATTTTTGGATGTACATGTTTTGTCAAAAACCTTCGCCTAGGGTTAACAAAACTTGATCCCCGCTCCACCAAGTGTATCTTTCTGGGATATTCTAGAACCCAGAAAGGATATCGCTGCTTTGATCCAATTATGAGACAGTGGTATGTCAATGCTGATGTAGTGTTTTTTGAACACATGCCATATTTTTCTGATGACAGGGCATTACTATCAAGTGAAATTTGGGCACCCACGCCTTACCTGATGTTGTGGAGGTTGCGCCACCTTCTGAGCTGACACCTGAAGATCGACCTCTGCAAGTCTACAAGCGAAGACCCAAGACAACTAATCCTTCCATGGCCCCTCCACAACCAATTCCTCCTTCTGTAGATGATCATCAGACACCTGAGGTAACCTCTGACTTACACCTACCTATCAGTCAGCGCAAAGGTGTTCGTTCCTGCACAAAACATCCTATTAGTCATTTATGCTCATCTTCTGATCTGAATACCAGTTTTGCATGCTTTACTACTACTATCTCTGCTGTCTCTATTCCCAAAACTGCTGCAGAAGTCCTTATTCTTGCATGGAGACAAGTTATGGAGGCTGAAATGCAGGCACTCTCTGATCGTAAGACATGGGAACTTGTGGATCATCCTGCTTCCTGCTCTATTGTTGGATGCCGCTGGATATTCACTATTAAATATCAACCAGATGGCACGATTGAGCGACTAAAAGCTCGTCTCGTGGCAAAGGTTACACACAAACTTATGGTGTGGACTACTTTGAAACTTTACCCCTGTAGCAAGATTAAATTCTGTTAGAATTCTAATTTCTGTTGCTGTCAACAAAGATTGGCCTCTATTTCAGTTAGACGTCAAGAATGCCTTTCTGTATGGAAACTTGCAGGAAGAAGTTTACATGGAGCAACTAACGCGCTTTGTTGCTCAGGGGAGTCTTCCTTGCGAGTTTGTAAACTCCGATAAGCCATCTACAGTCTCAAACAAAGTCCTCATGCCTGGTTCGAAAAGCTTATTCAAATTTTAATTAATTGTCCCTTTCGTCGTTCCCACTCGGATCACTCTGTGTTTATTAGAAAAACTGTGACCGGGCTAGTCATTCCTATTGTATATGTTGATGATATTATCTTATCTGGCAGTGATACCTTTGGAATTCAGGCTACTAAAACTTACCTAGAAAAGCACTTTGTCACTAAAGATCTTGGAAAACTGAGATATTTTTAGGCATTGAGGTATCCAGATCATCTGTAGGACTGTCTTTTCCAGCAAAAATATATTCTTGATCTCTTGAAGAAACTGGTTTGCTTGGCTGCAAACCAGCCAACACCCCTCTAGATCCAAACACTGTCTGGGATGATGAAAACTCTCCATCTTATGTTGATCACCACCAATTCTTGGTTGGTAAACTTATTTATCTCATTGTTACGCGAGCTGATCTTACTGCTGCTATTGGATTTGTAAGCAGGTATCTTGACAAACCTCGTCAATGTCACTGGGATGTCGTATGTCATATTCTGAGGTATCTCAAAAGTTCTCTAGGAAAAGGATTATTATATAAGAAGCATGACCATTGCAACCTCTCGGGTTTTTTAGATTCTGACTATGTAGGAAGTCGATATAATTGTAAATCTACATCTGGTTATTTCACCTTTGTGGGTGGCAATGCCTGGCATAGCAAAAAGCATATTGTGGTAGCTAGATCCAGTGTAGAGGCAGAATATAGAGCCATGGCTCACACTGCATGTGAAGTTCTGTGGGTTCAAAGCCTACTCAAAGAATTTGAAATATCCAACTCTAATCCTATACCGATGTTTTGTGACAACAAGGCTTCTATTTTTATTGCGAGCAACCCGGCATTTCATGAAAGGACAAAACACATAGAGGTTGACTTCCACTTTGTTTGAGAGACTGTTCTTTCTGGCCACATTTGTACTCCATATCTCAGCACCGAGCAACAAGTCGCAAACATCTTCACCAATTTTTTTCCAAAGGCTCACTTCCAGACTCAAGCAGCCAAGCTGGGCATGTTCGACATCTACACTTCAGCTTGAGGGGGAGTATAGAGAAATGCTTAGTGTCATGTGCCTTGCATGTGCCTCACTTATATATTACTTGTGTTGTTTTGTCCCATAGTGCTCATCTTTGTTTTTGTGTCTCCTCTCTTCCTATATAAGAGAATGCATTGTACTCCTTTTGAATTCTATAGAATTGAATGGAAATGTATTGGATGATCAAAAGGTTTGCAGTGCATTCTCTTATATAGGATAAGAGAGGAGAAATGAAAACAGAGATGAGTAATATGGGACTAAACCACATAAGTAAAAACATAAGTGAGGTACATGCTAGGCACATGTCACTCAGTGAAACATAAACATATCTCTATACTCGCCCTCAAGCTGGAGCGTAGATGTCGAACATGCCCAACTTGTCCACTAGAGTCTGAAAACAAGCTTTTGGAAGAATTTTGGTGAAGATATCTACTACTTGCTTCTCAGTGCTGATATACAAAGTGCAAATACGACTGAAGACAACAGTCTCACGAACAAAGTGACAGTCGATCTCAATATGTTTTGTCCTTTCATGAAATGTGGGGTTGCTCGCAATAAAAATAGAGGCCTTGTTGTCACGAAACATCAGTATAGGGCTGGAATAGGATATGTCAAACTCCTTGAGGAGACTTTGGACCCACAGAAGTTCACATCAGTATGAGCCATGGCTCGATATTCCGCCTCTGCACTGGACCTGGCTACGACAGTTTGCTTTTTGCTTCACCAGGTAACTAGATTGCTACCTACAAATGTGCAATAGCCCGATGTAGATTTATGATCAGAGCGACTTGCTGCGTAGTCAAAATATGAAAAAACTGAGAGATTGCAGTAGCCGTACTTCTTATATAACAAGCCTTTGCCTGGAGAGCTTTTGAGATAGCGCCGGATGTGACATACAACGTCCCAATGACAGTGTCGTGGTTTATCAAGATACCTGCTGATGAATCCTACAACGGCAATGAGGTCAGCTCTTGTAAACGTAAGATAACTAAGCTTGCCAACAAGCCTTCTGAACTGGTGGTGATCAACATAAGGGGGAGAGTTTTCATCGTCCCAATCCATATTTGGGTCAAGAGGGATGTTTGCTGGTTTATAGCCAAGCATACCAGTTTCCTGCAAAAGATCAAGTACATATTTTTCTTGGGAGAGGCACAATCTTGCAGACGATCTGGATACCTCGATGCCTAAGAAATATCTCAACTTTCCAAGATCTTTGGTGACAAAGTGTTTTTCTAATTAAGTTTTAGTTGCCTGAATGCCCAAGGTATCACTGCCAGATAAGATAATATCGTCAACATAGACAATAAGAATAACTAGCCCAACCACAATTTTGCGGATAAAAATGGAATAATCTGAGTGGGAACGACGAAAGCCAAAAGTTACTAAGATCTGACTAAGTTTGTCGAACCAAGCACGAGGGCTCTGGTTGAGACCGTAGTTGGCTTTCCTCAACTTACAGACCTACGAGGAGGACTCCCCCTGAGCAACAAACCCCGGTGGTTGCTCCATGTAAACTTCTTCCTGCAGATCTCCATAGAGAAACACAATTTTGACATCCAACTGAAATAGGGGCCATTCTTTGTTTACAACAACAAAAATCAGAATGCGAACAGAGTTTGAACGTGCTATCGGAGAAAAGGTTTCAAAATAGTCCACACCATATGTTTGTGTATATCCTTTTGCCACAAGACGAGCTTTCAGACACTCAATTGTACTGTCAGGTTGATACTTAATTGTGAAGACCCATCAACATCCAACAGTAGGGCAGGAAGGACGATCCACAAGTTCCCATGTCTTGCGATCAGAGAGTGCCTACATTTCTTGGTCCATCGCCTATTTCCATGCAGGGATAAGAAGAGCTTCTGTAGTAGTCTTTGGAATAGTGATGGTAGAAATAGTAGAAGTGAAGCATGCAAAACTGTTATTCAGGTTGGCGGATGAGCAGAAATGACTAATAGGGTGTTTTGTGCAGGAACGAACACCTTTGCGCTGGAGAAACACAATTTTGACATCCAACTGAAATAGGGGCCATTCTTTGTTTACAACAACAAAAATCAGAATGCGAACAGAGTTTGAACGTGCTACCGGAGAAAAGGTTTCAAAATAGTCCACACCATATGTTTGTGTATATCCTTTCGCCACAAGACGAGCTTTCAGACGCTCAATTGTATTGTCAGGTTGATACTTAATTGTGAAGACCCATCAACATCCAACAGTAGGGCAGGAAGGACGATCCACAAGTTCCCATGTCTTGCGATCAGAGAGTGCCTACATTTCTTGGTCCATCGCCTATTTCCATGCAGGGATAAGAAGAGCTTCTGTAGTAGTCTTTGGAATAGTGATGGTAGAAATAGTAGAAGTGAAGCATGCAAAACTGTTATTCAGGTTAGCGGATGAGCAGAAATGACTAATAGGGTGTTTTGTGCAGGAACGAACACCTTTGCGTTGGCTGATAGGCAGGTGTAAGTCAGAAGTTACCTCAATGGTTGTATGATCATCTGCAAAAGGAGGAATTGGTTGTGGAGGGGCCATGGAAGGAGTGCTGGTCTTGTTCCTTCGCTTGTATACTTGCATAGGGCGGGCTTCAGGCAGTTCAGAAGATGGCAAAATCTCAATAACATCAGGTAGTGGCGTTGGCGCCAACATATCACTGGAGAGTGATGCTCCATCATCAGAGAAATATGGCATATGCTAAAAAAAGACCACATCCGCGCTAACAAACCATTACTTCAGAATAGGATCAAAACAATCATAACCTTTCTGGGTTCTAGAATATCCCAAAAAGATACATTTGGTGGAGCGGTGATCAAGCTTTGTTAGCCTCGGGCGTAGATTTTTGACAAAACAGGTACACCCAAAAATACGAGGGGGAGCAGAGAACAATTGAGCATCAGGAAAGAGAATGGTGTAAGGTATGCTATTGTGCAAAACAAAGGATGGCATGCGATTAATAAGATAGCATGCCGTAGAAACAACTTCAGGCCAGAAACGGTGAGGTACTTTATGATGAAGAAGTAAAGTGCGAGCAACCTCTAACAAGTGGCGTTTTTATGTTCAACAACGCCATTATGTTGTGGAGTGTAGGGACAAGTAGTTTGATGGATGGTGCCACGGAAAGAACAAAAAGATGTGACTAATTTTTGCATAAATTCAAGGGTATTATCGGTACGGAAAATTTTAATGGGTTTGTTGAATTGGGTCTGTATTTTAGAGAAAAAAACACTGATATTATCCAAATCTGTGCTGCGATCTTTCAGTAAAAACAACCAAGTAGCACGGGAGTAATCATCATAAAGGTCAGAAAATATTTAACTTCAACATGACTAGGAACAGAACACGGGCCCCATATATCTGCATGAACAATATCAAAAAGTGCTTTAGAACCAATTTCTTTCTTAGCGGGAAACACAGAATGCGTTTGTTTACCCAACTGACAAGATTCACAAAAAAATGTTTTTTCAGATAATATTGGAAATAAATGTTTCAGCTTCGCCGCAGAGGGATGACCAATTCGGTAGTGCCACTGGAGTCCTGTGACTGATGTAGACAGAAGAGCAGACGCTGCTGGTGGTCCATCCAGATAGTAGAGTCCGTTTGGTCCTTCATGGCCTGAACCAATCCTCGTCTTCGTACGGAGGTCCTTCAAAACACAACCAGAAGGATCAAATTTAATGGAGCATGAAGATTTTTTTTACAGTGTTACTGACAGAAAGCAAATTGTTAGGAAATTTTGGGATATATAAAACATATTTCAGATGCAACTTCTGAGACAAGGAGACAATGCCGATGCCATGAACAGATGTTTTAGAGCCATCAATGACATTAATAGGCGGAATATGTGTGGTTTTAGTAAGGGCAGAAAATAAGTTGATGTCGCCAGCCATATGAACCGACGCACCAGTCAATGCACCATATATTGTTACCAACAGAAGGAGAGGCGAGCAAGGCGGAGGAACCAAAAGCAGACATAGAGGTAAGCTGAGTCATGTGTTCTTGAAAAAAATTCTCGAATTCCGAGCAAAGCCACTTAGTGGAAGGCGTAGCAGATGGCTGTTCAGATGCAATATCAGTGGAATTCTCCGCAGATGCTTGGTTTGCCCAAGCAGGTTTACCGTGCTTGATCCAACACCGATCTTCATTATGATTGTCACGGCCAGACCAGTTGCAGAAGCGAGGGCCAACAGATTGTCCGCGACTAGGAGCAGTAGAAGATGTGCGTCCACCGTTAGGAGGGAGACGTCCTCTACGGCCGCGACCTCGACCACGACCAGATTCAGAAATGCGAACAGTCAGAGCAGGATGTTTGATGGTAGGGATGGAGGGCATAGATGGAAGTCTTTGAACTCGTTTAAGGATGTCGTGAAGAGTAGGCAGATGGTAACTGGACAGAATCTGGTCGACCACTCCAGAGAAGGACGTAAGAAGGGCAACCCAAAATTGGACTAATTGTAGTTCATTGCGCTGCTTCTGGGCTTCTTTGATGTTGGCAGTCAAGGGGTGATAAATTTCGTACTCATTTCAGAGAGCAGAGCACTGGTTGTAGAAGTCTTCAACATGAGTGTCAGAAGAAAATTCCCTCTTGGCCAAAGTTTTGAAAATTTCAAAAACACGCTTGGGATTCTGTTGATGAGAATAGACGTGAGATAGCTGATCCCACATGGCCTTAGCATCATGAAGGCACAACAATGACTGGCTGATCCGTGGCTCGGTGCTATTAAGAAGCCAGGACATGACACCGGAATCGTCTTTGAACCATTGTGTGTGAGCTTGATTGCTTTTGTCATCCGCAGTAGCAGCAGGGGCAGCAGGAGGTTCAACAGTGAGATGTTAATAACAACCTTGTGCTTTGACATATAGAATGAAGGAGCCAACCAGAGATGATAGTTGGAGCCGTCGAGTTTAACGGTGGTAACACACAGGGAATGGGGCGGCTCGACAAAGGCCGTGGTGAACAGAGCCGAAGCAGCAATAGAAGGAGAGATAATCGGCGTAGCAGCAACAGTAGAGCTCAGCAGCAGATATCAGATCCAAAGGAACCCGCTACGGAGCAGTATAGCAACACTGTAAATATGAAGCATAAGATCAGAAGAGACCCGCTATGGGTAGAGTAACTGATAAAGAACTACGCCGTCATGAGGAAAATCAAGATTCCATCATGAGGTGCAGGCAGAAGAAACCAAAGAGCAGGAGGGACTCTCAATGTGTAATAGTTATGACTATCCGAAGACGTAAAAACGTAGGGAAGTGGAGTTAGGGAGAAAGGATATTAGATGAGCAGAAAAATGGTGGTTGTGGGTAGTGGAAGAGGAAGAGGGAATGAAGCAGGCAGGGGAGATGGCTGTGGGGACAGTAGGAGGAGGAAGAGGGGGTGGCGCCGGGGAGTGGAGGACGGGGGGTTGGGGAGGAGGGAGGGTTGGTGGCGGCGGGTGGGAGGTGTGGTGGCGGCGACAGCGGCTGGGAAAGGAGGAGGTGGCAACAACAGGTGGGGGGGCTGTTGGTGGAAGAGGGAGGGGAGGCAGGGGCTGCAGTGGCAGGCGGGGTACAATGCATTCTCTTATATAGGATAAGAGAGGAGAAACGAAAACAGAGATAGAGCAATATGGGACTAAATCACATAAGTAAAAACATAAGTGAGACACATGCTAGGCACATGTCACTCAGTGAAACATAAACATATCTCTATAAGCTCAACTAATACCATTCTTCTCATTATTTTAGAGTATAGAGACATGAATGGTAAAGGGGTTGTTGCAAGCAAAAAAATGCGGAATAGCGGGCACGTATGGACTAGGTACACAATATATCCAATGTGTGTAACGCAACGCAACAACGTAATACGCAAGATCCATATGCAAGCACACAAAATAAACACGAACAAGCAACCATAGAGAGCACTAAGATTTACGTGGAAAACCCCCACAATAGGTGAGGGAAAAACCAAGGGGTCAAAGCCCGACGGAGAAATCCACTAATCAACAGATTACAAAGTTCCTCTCAATTTGAGACCCAAAATTTGAGGAATATAGAGCGAAAGGAAGAGATACAAATTATACCAGATCGGTACGTCACCCACCAAAAGGCCTCTCAGAAAAATACCCCTTGCAGAGAATACACGGTTGGAACAAGAATAGAGATGATGGTGCAAAAGTCGGTATAAAGCCCAGTGAAGAAATCAGAGCGGTGCTAGGCCCTCTTTCCTTTTCTTCTTTCTTCTTCCTTGCTTCTTTCTTTATGTCACGTGCACATCAATTGAAAAGGTGGCGGCTTGGCTGTTGTTGACTTGTGGCTCAATATTGCCCTTGTGTGGCTGCCATCTCTAATACTTATAGCGGCAGCGTGAGGGCAAGGGATTTTAACCCGTTGCCATGCCAATGCCCTAAAGGGCCTCATGCAGTTGGGATGGAAATGAAATAAGGGCCGCTGGCCCAACAATCTCCCGCTCCAGTCCTCATGACTCCTCAATTAGAGTCTAATCCGGTGAGCTCCTTACAGTAGCAAGCTTCTTTGTAGGAACTGCCTTCGTCAGCATGTCAGAAAGATTATCGTTGGTGTGGATTTTCTTTCCTTTTCTTCTTCCTTGCTTCTTTCTTTCCGCTGCGTGCACATCAATTGAAAAGGCGGCGGCTTGGCTGCGGTTGACTTGCGGCTCAATATTGCCCTTGTGCGGCTGCCATCTCTAATACTTATAGCGGCAGCATGAGGGCAAGGGATTTAATCCTGTTGCCATGCCAATGCCCTAAAGGGCCTCGCGCAGTTGGGCTGGAAATGAAATAAGGGTCGCTGGCCCAACAATCTCCCCTTCCAGTCCTCATGACTCCGCAGTTAGAGTCTAATCCGGTGGCCTCCTTACAAGTAGCAAGCTTTTTTTTAGGAACTGCCTTCGTCAGCATGTCAGAAAGATTGTTGTTGGTGTGGACTTTCTTTAGCTTTAACTGGTCATCACTGACAGCTTCATACAACCAGTGATATCTCAGATCAATATGCTTTGTCCTGGAGTGAAAAGAAGAATTCTTGCTCAAGTCCATGACTATCTGACTGTCACAATAGATAACATTCTCATCCTGTGTCAAACCTTGTTCCTGCAAGAAACGTTTGAGCCAAGCCATTTCTTTCCCTGCTTTACAAGCTGCGATATATTCTGCCTCAGTAGTAGATAAAACAACACACTTTTACAATTTAGAATGCCAACTAATAGCTCCCCCTACAAAAGTGAACAGAACACTTGAGGTAGACTTCCTGTGATCAATATCACCTGCCAAATCTGCATCTGTCTTTGAAACCTGTAAGAACTGGTGGTGCCCCTTTGAAGTATAAACAAGCACTAGATGTACCTCTCAAATATCTGAGTATTCATTTAACATCATTTTAATGCTCTTCACCAGGGTCAGATAAAATCTTCTAGTCACACCAACTGCATGTGCAATATTAGGCCTAGTGCACACCATAGCATACATAAGACTTTCTACTGCAGAAGAGTAGGGTATGTGAGCCATCTCTTTCTTTTCTTGCTCAGTAGAAGGACATTGTTTTCTACTCAGTGTGAAGTAACTGGCTAAGGGAGTCTCAACTGCCTTCGTCCCCTTCATGTTGAACCTGTTAAGTACACGCTCAACATATTTCTTTTGTGACAACCAAAGTTTCTTTGCTTTCATGTGATGCCTGATGTCCATGCCAAGAATTTGTCTGGATGGTCCCAAGTCTTTCATGTCAAAGACTTAAACAATTCCTTCTTCATCTTGGCAATCATTTGAGCATCTTTGCCAACAACCAACATACATAGAATTAAATGTCCGATTTTGATGTCGTGTCCGATGGCCCAGAAACAGAAATTTCTCGAAATTTCGACCGAAATTTTGATATTTACGGCCTACCGATTTTGACGACCAAATAAGCGAATTAAACCATGAAAATTTACCAGGACGATCTAATCACCAAGATCTACTTAAATATGCAGTAATATTTCATATTGGAGATGTGGGGGGGGGTCTCCCACATTTGTAAGTGAAGGAAGATGAACAATTTTGACAAAATTTCGATGACGAAATGAAGGAATTAAGTTATGGAATTTTGCAAACACAATGTTTGTGTAAATAGGAGAAGTGTTGTTTATTGGATGATTTCAACAGTGTACATCGTAGTCTCTTATATAACAACTAGAGACAGAGACTGGTTAAGAAGCAGCCCATATGGGACTAAACAACATATGAAACAACATAAGTAAAGCACATGCTAAGCACATGACGCTCAAGACAACACATATCTCTATACTCCCCCTCAAGCTGGAGCGTAGATGTCAAAGAGGCCCAGCTTGTCAGTCAATGTCTGGAAGCGAGTCTTGGGTAGCACTTTGGTGAAGATATCTGCAAGTTGTTTCTCCGTGCTGATATATGGAGTGTGAATCTGTCCGGACATAACTTTCTCCCGTACAAAGTGGCAGTCGACTTCTATATGTTTCGTTCTTTCATGGAAAGTAGGGTTGCTCGCAATAAAAATCGATGCCTTATTGTCACAGAACATAGGAATGGGGCTAGTCGGAGAGATGTCAAATTCTTTCAGAAGGCTTCGGACCCACAGAAGCTCACATGTAGTATGAGCCATCGCTCTGTACTCTGCTTCAGCACTGGATCGTGCAACAACTGTTTGCTTCTTACTGCGCCATGTAACCAGATTGCCCCCTACAAACGTACAGTACCCAGAGGTGGATTTTCTATCAGATCGACTGCCTGCATAATCAGAGTCAGAAAAGCCAGATAGATTACAATTCCCATGCTTCTTGTATAATAGTCCTTTCCCAGGAGCACTTTTGAGATATCGAAGAATATGACAGATAGCATCCCAGTGACATTGTCGAGGTTTGTCAAGGTACCGACTAACAAACCCAACAGCAGCAGCTAAATCAGCTCTAGTGACAGTCAGGTAGATAAGCTTGCCTACTAATCTCCTGAACTGGTGTTGATCAGCATATGGGGGAGAAGAGTCACTATCCCAATCCATATTGGGATCCAGAGGTGTGTTAGCTGGCTTACAGCCTAACATGCCTGTTTCATTCAGCAAATCCAGAACATATTTCCGTTGTGATAAGCACAATCCTGCAGAAGATCTAGCAACCTCAATGCCCAGAAAATATCGTAATTTACCAAGATCCTTCGTGATAAAATGTTGTGCTAGGTAGTTTTTGGTTGCTTGAATCCCTGCACTATCACTGCCAGATAAGATAATGTCATCTACATACACAATGAGAATAACAAGCCCTGATGTGGTTTTTCTGATAAAAACCGAGTGATCTGCCTGTGATCGGCGAAAGCCAAAAGAGAGTAAGATTTTACTTAGTTTATCAAACCAAGCTCGTGGACTTTGCTTTAAGCCATAAATTGCCTTGCGAAGTTTACAGATTTTTGAAGCAGACTCCCCCTGAGCAACAAATCCGGGAGGTTGCTCCATGTAGACATCTTCCTGTAGATCGCCATATTAAAAGGCATTTTTCACATCCAGCTGAAAAAGAGGCCAGTCTTTATTGATAGCAACATAAATCAGAATACGAACAGAATTGAGACGAGCAACTGGAGAAAAGGTTTCAAAATAATCGACACCATAAGTCTGGGTATATCCTTTTGCCACGAGTCGAGCTTTTAGACGCTCAATGGTACCATCAGGCTGATATTTAATAGTGAAGATCCAGCGACAACCTACTGGATGGCAAGAAGACGGTTGATCAACCAGATCCCAGGTATGTTGGTCAGTCAGAGCTTGCATTTCCTGTTCCATAGCATGTTTCCAGGCAGGATGACAGAGCGCCTCCTTCGCATTTTTAGGAATAGTCACAGCAGATATAGCAGATGTGAAACAGGCAAAGTCATTACTGAGATTGGCAGATGAGCAGAAGCGACTAATAGGATGCTGAGTGCAAGAACGAACACCCTTCCGTAAACTGATAGGAATATCCAGGTCAGAAGGTACCTCAGTCGATGGTGGATCATCCGCAGACGAAGGAATTGGTTCGGCCGGGGCAGTGGCAGGCTTCGAGCGGCGCTTGTAGACCTGTAGAGGGCGTTCAGAAGGTACCGCAGCAGGAGGTGGATCATCTACCAAAGGTAGAGGAGTGGGAACCAAAATATCAGGAGTCACTTGTTTCCCCGGGGCAGAGTAATAGGGCAAGTGTTCAAAAAATATCACATCCGCACTAACATACCAATGTTTTGTAATAGGATCAAAACAACGGTAGCCTTTCTGAGTGCGAGAGTACCCCAAAAAAACACACTTCACAGATCGAGCATCCAACTTAGTGATACCGGGGCGAAGATTTTTCACAAAACAAGTACACCCAAATATACGAGGTGGCACAGAGAACAAAGGTTTATCAGGAAATAAAAGGGCGTACGGAACCTTATTTTTCAAAACAGAGGACGGCATGCGATTGATAAGATAGCAAGCTGTAGACACAGCATCAGGCCAAAAACAGTGAGGAACTTTATAATGAAAGAGGAGGGTGCGAGCAACCTCAAGAAGGTGGCGGTTCTTCCGTTCAGCTACACCATTTTGTTGTGGTGTATAAGGGCAAGTGGTCTGGTGGAGAGTCCCTTGGGACACACAAAAAGAAGTAATAGCTTGTTGCATAAACTCAAGAGCATTGTCAGTGCGAAGAATTTTAATAGGTTGACCAAATTGGGTTTTAATTTCAGCAAAGAAAGTACGAATGCAATCAAGCACAGTATTGCGACCTTTGAGAAGAAACAGCCAAGTGGTACGAGAATGATCATCAATAAAAGTCAAAAAATACTTCACACCAGAAATACTAGGCACAGAACAAGGTCCCCAAATATCCGCATGTACTAATTCAAAAGGTGCTTTAGAAGAAATAACTTTTTTAGCAGGAAAAACAGAACGAGAATGTTTGCCCATAACACATGTTTCACAGGAAAATTTATTTTCAGATATATGTGGATAAAGAAATTTCAGTTTCGCAGCCGATGGATGTCCAAGCCGAACATGCAACTGTAGACCTGACACAGAGGTGGAGATCATCGCCTTTGAAATAGGTGGCCCATCCAGGTAGTACAGCCCGTCTGGTCCTTCACGACCCGAACCAATCTTCGTCTTCGTGCGGATATCCTTCACAATACAACCAGAGGGATCAAATTTGACAGAGCAGTGTAGTTGTTTAATCATTTTGCTGACTGAAAGTAAATTCACAGGAAATTTTGGAATGTATAAAACAGAATTGAGATTCATCTTTTGTGACAACGGAACTGTGCCAGTGCCGTGAACAGCAGTTTTCGAGCCATTTGCAACAGTAACAGAAGATATCGGAGATGTGGAACTAAGTTTTGAAAATAAATGACGTGCACCAGTCATATGAGTGGAAGCACCGGAGTCGATGCACCATTGTTTGTTACCAGAAGACGAAGAGGTGAGCATGGCAGACGAGCTGGATGCAGAAGGCAGTTGTGCAAGACGTTCTTGAAACATCTTCTCGAACTCTGAGCGAAGCCAATCAGTATTAGGTGGTGCAGGTGTCGAATCGGTAGGAGAATCAGTCACAGCAGCATCATCAGCAGTTTGGTTCGCCCAAGCAGGTTTCCCGTGCTTTATCCAGCAGCGGTCCTCATTGTGATTGTCGCGGCCACACCAGTTGCAGTGACGTGGTCCTTGAGACAGACCGCGACCCGGAGTAGAAGAGCCTCGACCACCAGCAGGAGGAGGTCGACCACCACGACCGCGACCACGGCCAAGGCCACGAGTAGAATCAGAAGAGCGCGCAACAAGCGCAGGATGCTCAGGAGCAGGTGCGGGAGTCAGAGAAGGCAGTCTCTGAACTCTTTTGAGGACATCACGAACAGTGGGTAGCGGATCACTTGATAGAATTTGATCAACAACCCCCGAGAAGGAGGCAGGAAGGGCAGCGAGAAAGTGTACAAGTTGAAGCTCATTTCGTTGTTTCTGGGCAATCTTGATATCAACAGTAAGAGGATGATACAACTCATATTCATTCCATAAAGCAGAACATTGATTATAAAAATCATCAATAGATGTGTCAGTAGAGAACTCCTTTTTGGCAAGTTGTTTGAAAATTTCAAAGACCCGCTTTGGATTCTCCTGATGAGAGTACACATGTGCCAAATGATCCCACATCGCCTTGGCATCATGATGGCAGAGAAGAGATTGACTGATCCGGGGCTCAGAGCTGTTGAGGAGCCAAGACATGACGCCTGAATCATCTTTGGACCACTGGATGTAGTTTTGTTTAGTTTTATCATCGGAATCCGCCGTAGGAGCATCAGGAGGGTCGGCCGTCAGATGGTGATATCGGCCCTGCGCCTTGACATAAAGAACAAACGACGCCGACCAAAGATGGTAATTGGACCCACCGTCGAGTTTCACCGTAGTGACACACAGAGATCTGGGGGGTTCAGAGTAAGCCATAGCAGATGATGATGACGCTTTAGAAGCAGTACAAACCCTTAATGGGCAGAGCAGAGGAACCCGAACCGGGCAGAAGGGATCTGACGCAGCAGATCAGAAGGACCCGAAAACGGGCAGAAAAATCATAGAAACCTACGCCAACATGAGAAAAACTCAACGTTCTCCCATGAGGCGCAGGCAGAAATCCCCAAGAACAAAGATGACTCTCAACTTAGATGTCCAGCAGAGACCCGAGCAGAAACTGACGGAAGCCCGGTCGTAGACGTAAAAGAATTAGAAAGTGTTCAGGCCTTACGTAGGAGTGGAGAGATGATTATAGGTGGAGAAAATGGCGGAAGAAGATATGAGTAGGTAGAGAGGATGGATAGGAAGAGATGGGGGGGTCACAGGATGGTGGAGGAGGCCGGTGGGGTGGTGGTGGACGGGCAACCTGCTGCTGCAAGCAGTGGCGGCAGGGGGGGGGCGACGGTGGTGGTGGTGGAGGGTGGGGTTGGGGGAGAGTGGGGGGGTGGCGGCGGCTGCTGGAGAGGGGAGGGAGGGCGGCGGCGGCTGGAGAGAGGAGGGGTGGCGGCGGCGGCGGGAGAGAGGAGGGGTGTTGGCGGCGGCGGCGGGGGGGGCAGCGGCGGGGGGGGGGTGAGAGGATTAGGTCATGGGTGGGAAACTAGGGTGGGAGAAACAAAATAGAACCTGCTCTTGATACCATGTAAATAGGAGAAGTGTTGTTTATTGGATGATTTCAACAGTGTACATCGTAGTCTCTTATATAACAACTAGAGACAGAGACTGGTTAAGAAGCAGCCCATATGGGACTAAACAACATACGAAACAACATAAGTAAAGCACATGCTAAGCACATGACGCTCAAGACAACACATATCTCTATAGTTTGAACATAGACACACTAGATTGTTTAATAAATTTATATGTTTAGAGGTTAGGGTGGGATCCATGTCTTGATGAGTGAGTGCACAAATGAACAGAAATGTAAAGTATGTTAGACAGTTAGACTGTTACAAACTTGCAAACTTCAAGTTAAAACAACTAGACTAATAGACTTCATAACTCAGAGTTAAACTTACAAGTTACAATATTGTAGGTCAGTATATTTATTGTATAAGTCTACTATTATAATATATTTAGGGTTACATAAGTAAATAATAAAAAAATATATTTAGGGGTTACAAGTTACAACTTACACATCATTTTGTATAAGGCTACTATTATAATATATATAGGGTTACATAAGTGAATAATACAAAAATATAACAACCATTAAAAAAGCTTTTGTAGCCATTTTGTGTATAAATATGAAATATATTGATTAGATTCTCAAAATAAGTATAGATATATGTATTTCACACTATTGTTTCTTAGATTTACAAGTTCACTTCAAGATCTTGAGAATTTTAAGAGAAATGTCACTTATAAATTTAGGATTTTTGGAGTATTTATTAAGATATGTCTAACATGGAGTAAAAAAAAGTTGTAGATGGGCTAGGGAGGGGGGTTTACATACCTTAAAATCAAGTAAAGCAGCCTTCGAGAGCAAGATATCACAAAAAAATTGCTAAAAGATCAAAGTCCCAACAAACCCAGTCGATGGAACACTATTTCACGAAATAGGTGCTGCATTTCACACCGATTTCACAATATCAAGGCCCAAATTGGGCTGTTTTGCACTAAAATACCCCCTGTTTTGTGAAATTTCGAATGTTGCTGCAAAATTGTTGCGAAATTGCTGACCAGTTCATGCAAACTGACGTTTCGATGTCCGATTGAAAAAAAAGAAATTTCATGTGAAATTTAGCAATTTCAATCAAAATTTTGTTCCATGCCAACATATCATCAACATAAAGCAAGAGAGTGATGAAACTATCACCTGAAAATCTCCTGAAGTAAACACAATGATCTGCCTTAGTCCTGTGGTAGTCTTGCTTCAGCATAAAAGAATCAAACTTTTTGTACCACTGCCTTGGTGCTTGTTTTAGCCCATAGAGACTTTTCTTCAAATGCAAACCATGTGTTCTTTGCCTTTCATTATGTTCCCAATTTTTTTTGGCTTGAAGCAGTTCTTACTGCCTGTTTTCTGATAAATCCTATGCCTTCATCTGTTATTGGGAATAAAATTCCTGTACAAGTACTACAGCCCAATCTTCCTATGTTTTCTGTACCTCCGAGAATTTTTGGGTCGACTTGTTTTGTTCGTGTACTTGGACCAACTCAAGACAAGTTAGTCGCCTCGAGCTGAAAAATGTATATTTTTAGGATACTCACAGACTCAGAAAGGATACGTTGCTATAGCCCTGTGACTAAAAAATGGTTCACGAGCAGTGATGTAGTTTTCTTTGAAGACACTCCATACTACTATACTAAGGGGAACATGTTGAGTTCAGATCTCATTGCAGCGCCTTTGCCCATTATTAGTGATTCTACATCTACTGTGCAACCTGATGAGACTACGTCTCCTCCTCTCATTGTTTACCAACGTAGGAATCGGCCGTCGCAGCCTACTCCTGCTCAAGACCCCCCCCCACTGACAACCAATCTTCTCCTTCAGAAGGTCCTGCCCCTGTCGAGGTAACTTCTGATCTAGATTTACCTATTGCTCTCATAAAAGATACTAGATCATGTACATCTCATAATATTGCTTACTATGTCTCTACTGTGCATCTGAGTGTTCATGTTAGTAATTTTGTTGCTGCTCTCTCTGTTGTATCTGTACCCAAAAATGTGCATGATGCATTACAGAGTACGGCCTGGACGCATGCCATGGCTGAGGAGATGGCTGCTCTCACTGACAGAGGTACCTGGGATCTAGTTGATCCTCCTTCTGATTGTAAACCTGTTGGATGTCGTTGGGTTTACACTGTCAAATATGATCCTGATGGAACGGTTGAACGCCTGAAGGCCCGCCTCGTGGCGAAAGGGTACACTCAGACTTATGGTATTGATTACTTTGAAACTTTTTCTTGTGTTGCCAGGCTAAATTATGTGCGGGTTCTGCTATTTGTGACAATAAATCTGGATTGGCCCCTTATCCAGTTGGACCTAAAGAATGCCTTCCTTTATGGTGACCTTTAAGAGGTCTATATGGAGCAACCACTTGGGTTTGTTGCTCAGGGGGAGTCACATAAAGTCTGCCGCCTCAAAAAATCTATTTATGGACTCAGCAGAGTCCGCGTGCCTGGTTTGATAAACTAAGCAAGATTCTGTCTACCTATGGCTTTCTCAGATCTCATGTTGATCATTATGTCTTTATTAAAAAGACGTTCTCTGGTATTGTGGTTCTTATTGTGTATGTTGACGACATTATTTTATCTGGCACTGATCTCTCTGCAATTAATGCTACTAAAGCCTACTTATGCAAGCATTTTGTCACTAAGGATCTGGGTAAAATGAGATACTTTCTGGGGATTGAAGTTTCTACGGCTGCTAATGCTCTTGTTCTATCACAACGAAAGTATGTTCTTGATCTTCTACAGGAAACTGGAATGCTTGGAGATCGGCCTACTGATACACCTCTAGATCCTAATGTGAATTGGGATGATGATGAATCCCCTCTGTATCTTGATAGTAAAAGATATATAAGATTGGTTGGCAAACTGATCTATTTGACTGTCACTAGAGCTGACATTTCTACTGATGTTGGTCTTGTTAGCAGGTACCTTGACAAGCCTAGACAATGTCATTGGGAGGCACTCTGTCATATCTTGAGATATCTGAAGAAAGCTCCTGGTAAAGGCCTATTTTATAGAAAACATGGTCATTGCTCTCTTGAAGGCTATTCTGATTCTGACTATGCATAGAAGCAAAATAGACAAAAAATCTACCTCTGGTTATTGTACCTTTGTTGGTGGAAATCTGGTTACCTGGCGGAGCAAAAAGCAAAATGTTGTTGCTAGATCCAGTGCTGAGGCTGAGTACTGTACTATGGCTCATACTGCATATGAACTTCTATGGGTGCAGTCTCTTCTAAAAGAACTTGATGTGGGATCTTCTGCTCCTATTCCTATGCACTGTGATAATAAAACAACTATTTTTATGGCAAATAATCCTGTCTTTCATGAGCGGACAAAGCACATTGAAGTTGACTGCCACTTTATCAGAGAATCTATTCTGACTAGTCGTATTTGCACTCCTTTTACTCGCTCAGAAGATCAAGTTGTTGATATCTTCACCAAGCTGCTGGCCAAGAAACATTTCAGCTCTCTTGTGGACAAGTTGGGAATGATTAATATCTATGCTCTAACTTGAGGGGGAGTGTTAAATAGTGTTTTATATAGCTCTTTATATTCACTTGTTATTTCCCTATTCTATGTGAACCTATATGTAATTGTTCATTCTATAAATATACGTGATACACACATTGTGCACCCTAACCCTTATAGACAATTCAAGAACTGCAAATCCTTCAAGTTGCTACATATAGATGTCTTCCTCTAGCTCACCATGGAGGAAGGTTGTCTTTACATCAAGCTGCCAATATTAAGGTCTAAGCTAGCTGCCAAGCCCAAAACAGTGCGGAAGGAAGTCATATTCACCATTGGAAAAATATCTCATCAAAGTCAATCCCTTGTTTTTGCCCAAAGCCTTTCACCACGAGTCTGACTTTGTATCTAACACTATTGTCATTCCCATCCTTCTTTAGCTTGAAAACCCACTTGTTCTTTAAGGCTTTTCTACCTTCAGGAAGCTTGCATAACTCATAGGTATCATTTTTCTTCAATGAGTTCATCTCATCATGCATTGCATGCAACCACTTATCATTTTCCTGATGAGACTTTGCTTCTCATAGTTTTTTGACTCCCCCTGTTCTGTGATCAATGGCCATTCTGAATCAGAATATCTAGTAGACACCCTTTTCTCTCTAGTAGACCTTCTCAACTGTGGCTTTGCTGGATCTACTTGTTGGGGTTTCTCCCCCTGCTCAAGAGCCTCATGGTCTTGGACGTCATGTGTACCAGGATCATTCTCTGTCATATCAGGAGGGATCTCATCATCCTCAATCTGCTCTACATCAACATTCTAGTGGACTAGAGAGGGAACTGGTGTATCAAACACAAAATCATCTACAAATTGCTCAGTCTCTGTATTCATAGTAACAAAATGCATCTGATCCTCAAAGACCACATCTCTGCACCTGATCATCTTCTTCTTTTCTGGGTCCCATAGTTTGTAGCCAAACTGTTCATCACCATAACGAAGAAAAATACAAGGAGTAGATCTGTCATCAAGCTTCTGCCTCTGCTCCTTAGGAACATATGCAAATGCCTTTCACCCAAATACTCTAAGGTGAGAGTAAGAAACTAGCTTGCATGTCCACGCTCTCTGGAGTGTCAAACTCCAAAAGTACAGATGGTGACCTATTAATCAAGTAGAAACTGGTATTCATTGCCTCTGCCTAGAACTCCTTAGGTAGTTTTGTATTCTTCATCATGCATCTAACTCTCTCCATAATGGTTTTGTTCATCCTTTCAGCTAAACCATTGTGTTCTGGGGTTCCTGGAACAATCTTCTCATGCCGAATATCAGATCCTTCACAATAAAATCTGAACTCTCTAGAAGTATACTCACCTCCATTGTCAGAGCGGAGACATTTTAACTTTTTACCTGTCTCCCTTTCAACCATATCATGGAATTTCTTGAAGGTATCAAAGACCTGGTCCTTCCTCTGTAGACAGTAGACCCACACTTTTCTTGATGCGTCATCAATAAAAGTCACGAAGAATCTGTTTCCACCCAAAGAGTTGACTTCCATAGGATCACGAACATCAGAGTAAAATTTATCTAAAATATTAGACTTCTCTCACGGAGCATTGAACTGAACCCTATGTTGCTTCCCAAGCAAACAATTTTCACAAGGACTAAGATGTGCATTTTTGCACAGGGGATTAATTCTTTTTTTGCAAGCACTTGTAGTCCTTTCTCACTTGGGGATTAATTCTTTCATGGTACCAGAGCAGGTGTAACCCTTGGATGCCGTCTCTCTCCTTCCCCTCCCTCCCCCCCCACGCGCCCCGCTGCTGCCGCGGCTAGGCAGCCCGCCGATCGGCTGGCGTAGTCGCAGCCCAGCCGGCCGCCGCCGCCGCCTTCGTGTCGTGGTCTCCTCCTAGCAGCATCCTCCGAGCAACCCCACCTCCTGGGCGCCTATGTGAGCCTCTTCCGGCTCCGTCTACTGCCTGCCCGTGTCTGCCTTTGAGCCGCCAGGTCCCTTGTTGCGCCTAGGCGTAATCCGTATGTAACTGGTCCACCTAGTTTTTTCTCCTGTGCCTGCTGCCGCCTTGACCGAGGATCTAGGCGGTCATCTACTGCTTATACCTGCCTTCTACTACTGGCCTTGGTGTTCGTTCTCTGCCTCCTGTGTCATGGCTTCCTCACATGACGATCATCGCCGTCAGGTTACTACTGTCAAGCTGGATGGGCGCAACTACCAATACTGGGTTTGTTCAATGGAGATTTATGCTAAATCCCAGGGCAAACATTCCCACCTGACGCACGATCCACCTCCTGCTTCTACTGTCGACTCCAATGATATCAAGGCCTATGATGACTAGGTCAAAGATGATTCGACTGTGATGACATGGATCCTCAACAACAGCGAAACAAAAATCAATGTTACCTTACTACATCTACCTACTGCTAAAGAAATGTGGGATTAGCTAGCAAGCACTTACTCTCACAACAAAAATCCCAAGAAGGTGTTCAACTTAAATAAGCAACTGACTCGTCTACAGTTCTCGAGACCTAACCTTGCTGATTACTTCTCTGCCTTCAAGGCACTCTGGGGTGAACTGGAGGCCTACCACCCTCTGTCGACTGATTTGGCTACCATGCAACGTCAAAGACAGGAGTTTCAGGTAGTCCAGTATCTGTGTGGCCTTCCTGAGTCTTATGCTGGAGTTGTGGATCAGATTCTCGCCAGTGATCCACTGCCTACGTTGCACAGTGTCTTTCAGCGCCTTCAACGACTGCCTGCCTCATCTTCTGAGTTACGTAGCTGATACTGGCGATACTACTGCCCTAGCTGCTATGTCAGGCCGTGGTCGTGGCCGCTTTCAGGAGAACCCCCCTCCTCTTGGATCTGGGAGGGGGCGTGGTTCGTTTGGACGTGGTGCGTCCTCTGGCCCTCCCAATGCTTCTTGTCCTCCATCTGGTCGGCGCCTCTGCAATTTCTGTGGTCGGTCTAACCACGTTGAAGAAAAATGTTGGGAGAAATATGGCAAACCTGCCTGGACCAATGCTGCTTCTGAAGCCAATGCTACTTTTGAAGTTGCTTTCCAGCCTCAAGCTACTGATTCATCCAGCTCTATTACTGCTGATTTCATCCGTTCTGAGGTGGAACGCCTACTACTGGAGCGCACTGGGTCGTCATCTACTGCTACTACTGGAGCTCATGCTGCAACCTACTCTGGTTGTGATTCTGCTTTTCTAAGTGCACCCTCGTCTAGTACTGGTAATACAAGATGGGTGATTGATTTGGGTGCTTCTTCTCACATTTCTGGAAATCCCTCTCTTTTCTCAAATTTATCTAAACCGGTTTCTAAATCTTCTGTTATACTTGCTGATGGCTCAAAATCTGCTGTGTCTGGGATGGGTGACATATTTGCTCAGTTTTTGTTGAAATCTGCTCTATATGTGCCTTGTTTTCCTCTAAACTTACTATGTGTTAGCAAAATTGTGCGTAGCCTGAACTGCAGTCTCACCTTTGTTCCTAGTACTTGTATTTTTCAGGACTTTCACACGAGGATGAAGATTGGTGGGGGGCATGAAGGACCTGATGGTCTCCACTATCTGGATGAGTTGAAAACATCGACACTCTGGCTTTAGCTTCAACACTATCATCTTCAGTTTCAGCTTTGCAGTGGCACTACAGACTTGGACATCCGTCATCTGAGAAAATAAAGCATGTCATTTCTGGTGTAGGAACGCACAGTTTTCAGTGCAAGTCGTGTCAGTTAGGAAAACAGTCTAGAACTATCTATCCTAAACGATCTCAGATTAGTAGTAAAAACATTTTTTGTGGCGCCACATCCCGTTATCACACAGACAACGAGATGCCACGCAAAAACGTGCGGTAACACCATAAACCACATATTACCGAAAACACGGGTTAATTAAAACCGTTTGCAGAAAGTAGATAAAAGAGAACTATTACATCCAGATCCTCATCTTGAAAGGAAACATGTCATATAAATATTTACAAGCCTTGATATATGTTCACAGCTTAAAGGAACCAGCTGTCCTGTCAGCACTGTAGTTCATCACCTGTTTATACATACATAACGGGCCACAACAGGCCAGCAACAGGATATAACAAAGGTACAACAGCTATACATCGTAAAACATCGTTAAAACACCTTCGAGGACTCGAGAGTACAAGGATGACTCTAGGACTCTACTACAAAACAACCAAAACAGCAGCAAGTCCATCTCTTGCTGCTCGGCCGCAACCTCGCGACCACCACCACGTCTAGAGCGATCACCTAAAAAGGTTATAAACCAGCGGGGTGAGACACATAGTCCCAACGAGAAACATAACTCCCCGCCAAAACAATAAAACCTCAGAAGGTTTAAAGCAGATAAAGCAGATAGCTGGTAAAGACATGTAATAAGAGCAACATACTGAGCAAGACTATCATTACCATCAATCTTACCAAGATATTCATGAGGCCTACATCCATATCTTCTTTATGGAACATGATTGACAAGATAAGCTTTATAAGAACTTACCACAAAATATCAAGATCGTACAAGTAACTGTAAGAGATAACTGGATCATCTACATAAGCAAGGCCTCAACCAATGTTCTGTGTTTTGCCCTAAGCAATATATTCTATACGGCTGGATTATGATTTATTATGCCCTGAGGAAGTGAGCCGTCCCGCTCAAATCCAACCTTTGGCTGCGAAGCCCAAAACCGGTGCCATACAAGGTTATCGGGAGAGCCGGACTCCATGACCTCACCTCTTCGTGATTAGAGTACGAAAACCAAAGTAGGACCGTAGTCTCTTTCTTGAGTGACCTCGGCCACAGGGTCAGCTCCACATGCTACCCTTCTATAATACTGAGCCAATGGCCTATTCACCATGCTCTATAATCACTGAGCCATGGGCCTGTTCACCATGCTCTATACACAATCGCAGTTGTACTCAAATCCTCCTACTTTCGGCTAGGAGAACCCCGCATATTCAACAATATGCGCTCCAGGTAATCCCGCAGGATAAACCTGTTTCACCATCACCAACTATTGACGATGATGGATCTATGGCCAGGGCAAACTACATGATAAGTTCCACTGTAACTAATTAGTATATTTTAAGTGGATTGTTGAGGCAACCAAGTTGTAAAACATAAACAACATTGAGTTACATTATTACTGTCGGTATCACATTATCATGGGATCTCAATCCCTCATCACAGAATGCCACTGCCTCTCAAGACTTACATCATCACCATGGGATAGCAATCCCTTATCTCAACATCAGAGGATAACACCTCAACTAGGCACTCAACCTTTACTAGGTCAACATACCTTTTCACATAATACGGGTGATACATGTTATCTCATCAGCGAGGATTATCATCATTCAATGTTATTCAAACACACAATCCTCATAGCTCTTACCTGGATATGAATCCATTTGATACACCTGCATGGTTAGTGTGCATATCAAGAGAGATAACTTAAATCACCAAACATAGATCTTTATGATTATCATGCTATCATGTTTGGAACAACATCCATGATTATATGAAGCATAAGCTGTATCAATCATATTATTGTTATCAAACCATGAGCATACACTATGCCCTATTCTTGTGAACATAACCATGTATCTTATCATCTTCTGTAGCAACATCTTAGATTCCCAACATACCCCGGTTCACAACCTACCATCATATCCCATAACTAACATAGATGCGGGTTCAAGGTGATTAATCCATTTATTAGGATTTCCGGGTTAAACACAACCTTCACCAAAGATTCCAACTTCCCTCACTATAAGTGTGGTGGGTAGCGCCACCCTCACCAAAAGAAAAGCGGGCAAGATCTTATCCCTCATTATAGCCTATCGGCTAGGGTTTTCAAACCTTAAAGCACTTATGTCACCATATCGGCCATCAACACTTCACCCTATCGTGCACTAGAGAGCAACCAGTACTGAGTTGTGTTGTGCAACTTGAACTAGAGGTGTGTATCGTGCACAAGCAGCTAGGGTATCATAACTTATCCTATCGACCAAGAACCCTATCATTAACTAGGGTTAGGGTTTCTATCGGCCAACCCTCTCAACAAGGATCATATCGGCTAGGAGCATGGCGCCCAAGACACCCTATCGCCCAACCATCAAACCATGTCGTCCAAGGGACCCTCATTTCGGCCAAGGCACTCTATCGCCCAAAGCATCATGTCGTCCATGGGCAAGGTGGCCACTAAGGCATCATATCGGCTAACTCAACTTAGGGTGTGTCGTGCAAACACAAACCCCAAGCCCGACACAAGGTTTACCCATCTTACTCATATCACTCAAGGAAGAGGCTAGGGTGTCGCCCACCTAAACAATACTAAGGCACCACAAGAAGGCCTATCATCCAACTGGGTCAAGCACCTTATATCGGCCACCACTAAGGCACCTAAAAGGGTTTCACCATGCAACCACCATATCGGACAACTCAAGACCAAACCATGTCGCCCAAAACAGAGATAACTACTTACCAGCCACCATGTCGACCAAGGGGACACCCAAAGCAAAGGATCATCCCGGCCAAAGCATATCGTCCAAGGATACTATCAAGGTGAAAGGGGTCATATCGGGCACAAAGCCAACAGGACTCAACTGAACATATCGGCCAAGCTAAAACCCACAAAAGGGTGTATCGTGCAAGGGCACAAGAACCTCACCAAGATGGTCATCTTCAACCTCAAACTCTTTAGCAACAAACCCTAATTGATCAAGATAGTTGGCTCACCTCTCAACAACCAAGTGAGAGGGGTTTTGCACAACCTCCATCACAAATCGGGCAACATGATGGATCATCTCCAACTTAGGTCATCACTCATCCAAAGGCTCACCTCTCAAATCCATGGTGAGAGAAGGGTGTTGCCCAAGCAACTAGAGCATAGACTCACCTCTCAACGACTAAGGAAGAGAGGGGTTTTGCCTACACCACTAGAGCTCAAACTCACTTCTCAAAACCAAGGAGAGAAAGGGGTATTGCCCCAAAGGAAACCCTAATCTATGGGTTCGGCCAACTAGGTCCAAAGGTACACAATAAACAACATCATCAACAACATGACCACTATATCCACAAGATTAAAGGTACATGCTAGAGCAAGAAACATATCTAACAACATGCATGGCCGATCATGATCATATATGAACATGCAACATAAAAGAAGGTAGTATAGTTAGGGTTAGAAGTTATGTAACCCGCCTTAAGCAAGCTCCTCAAGCTCCAAAGCTCCAAGCTTTAAGCTCTTAGCTCCAAGGCACACCACCGTCGGCCACCTCAAGGAAAGGAATAAAGCTCATAACCACCATGGCCGAAGAGCAAGCAAGAAGGAGA
Organism: Alisma plantago-aquatica; assembly: GCA_963693085.1. Lineage (NCBI taxonomy): Eukaryota > Viridiplantae > Streptophyta > Magnoliopsida > Alismatales > Alismataceae > Alisma > Alisma plantago-aquatica. The sequence goes on along the minus strand of OY856415.1, from coordinate 683,798,376 downwards.
AGGAGATGCTAAGGGGAGAGGGAAGATGCTTACCAAGGAAGTAAGACTCACCTATGGTTTGGCCACCAAGCTAGAGGAAGAAGAAGAGAACTCCTAAAAAGGGATCGGCCACCAAGCACACCAAGGGAAGGTGTATCGTGCACCAAGGAAGAGGGAGGCAACAAAGAACTAAAGGGATCCTAAGCAAGAGAAAGGAGAGGCATATATAGAAGAGGGTGGAGGAGAAAATAAGACAAGGTGTCGCCCACCTAGGGACACTTGTCCATGGGCAATGCCACCTCCTTATCTCGCCTCATACACATGTCCAAGGCAATTTCCACATGCAAGCATCATGCACCAAGTGTCCACAAGAGTGGTGACACAAACGAAGCCAAAAGTCAAGGATGGTTAAAGGCCGATACATCCTCTTGGGCGATACACTCATGCCCGACACAAGCCATAGCCGACACACACTAGGCCGACACAAGCACCCAAACACTCCCTTGCCCGAGACAAGGCCCATCAAGGCAAGGCAAAACCCAAACAAGGCAAAACAAGGCTCAACAAAGCCGAAGGCTACACAAGCAACGAGCCCAACCCATCCTCTCCACTCTAGAGGATGCAAGGAGAGAGAAACATCTCTCAAGGTGACAAACTTGCTCATCAACCCTAAACTTGGGTTATTTGCAAGTAGCACCTCCAACTCTCAACAAAGCACAAACAAACCCTAATCACCATTTGAGGTGATTAGAAAGCATCTAAACACCAGGGTTAGGCAAAGCAAACAGGATAAGCCCAAAACAGAGGTCAGAGTCCTTACATTTTTGATCTTGTTCATGCGGATGTATGGGGTCCTTGTCATGTTCTAAGTTTATCTGGAAATAAATACTTTATTCTGTTTATTGATGATTTTTCTCGTGCCACATGGTTGTTTCTTCTGAAAGATTGGTCCCAAGTATTGCCTACAATAAAATATGCCTGTTAAAATTCTAAGAACAGATAATGCTTTGGGATTTGTTTAGAAAGAAGTTGAGCTATTTTGTCGTTCAGTTGGTACTATTCATCAAACATCGTGCGCCTATACACCTCAACAAAATGGAGTTACAGAGAGGAAAAATAGACATTTACTTGAGGTTACTACAACCATCATGCTACACTCTAATGTTCCCAGACATCTTTGGCCAGAAGCCATCCTTACTGCCTATTTTCTAATTAATCGAATGTCTTCTTCTGTGATTGGTAACAAGATTCCCTTACAGGTTCTACAACCAAATATGCCTTTTTTTTCTGTTCCTCCGAGGATATTTGGATCTACCTGCTTTGTGCGTTACTTGGACAAAATTATGACAAATTATCTCCTAGAGCAGAAAAATGCATTTTCTTGGGTTATTCACGTACTCAAAAAGGGTATAGATGCTATAGTCCTACTACTAAAAAATGGTTCACGAGTAGTGACGTGGTCTTCTTTGAGGATACATCGTTTTATTCTGCTAAAGGGGGTACCTTGAGTTTGGATATAATAACAACACCATTACCAGTCATCAGTGATTGCATATCTGATACTTCACCTATTGAAACTGCTTCTCCTCCGCTTATTGTGTATCAACGCAGGAACTGGTCACAGACTGCTCAAGGCCTAGGGATTTCATGGCCATGCAAGAGGACAACTCATAGAGGCTTCTTGAATATCAAATTTTGGTTTATGGACACTTATAGGCCATCCCAACCGACCTCCAATCAAAGAAATAATCCTATTGGTTGATAGCTTCTAAAGATAAGCTCATTTATAAAGAGGGTAATCCCTAAAATGCCCTTGGAGAGAAACACCTTCAAACCAAGGTGCAACTAGGTGTCCCATTGTTCAAAATCTCAAGAATGGTAAGGGAATGTATACGGATTATAATGCATGTGACAATTTGCAAAGAAAACCTCCCAATTGGGTAAATTGTAGAAAAGTCCAGAATGTAACTAAAATTGCATAACTTGCACAAACAACATCCAAATTGGACCAAATTTCATCCACAAGTTATCTTTGATGTGTTGAATATGAATTTGCCATTATTTCCATATTTTGAAGTTATATAATCACATTATTCATTACTTATGCCTTTTACTCATTTTCTCTCTCCTACTTATCCTAATATTTCAAGGTGGTCCAAATTAGATGAAAATTGACATGTAGGCTAATTTTGATATGTAGATTTTGAATTCGAAGTTTGTTTACACTTTTGAGACTTATTTTTATGAGATATGTCATATGACCCATTAACGACTCATTATCTAAATTATTCATCCAATTAAGTTTCTTATCTTCATATTACCACCAAAATGAGTTATGTGGCATATTTTATGTATCCATTATAAACCTAAGATTAATGTTAGAACATTAGGTTACATTAAGGTGATCTATACATGCATTAGCTCATTGGGGTTATACTAACATCTATTTAGTTCTAACCTTCAACCTTGTTTGACTAAGTCCAAAATGTCAGCTTCTAGGGTAGGGTCCGAGATCTAGTATGTTACATACTGATTATGGTAAACCTATAAAGCATCACCTAGTTTGAGATAATTTACATTATGTTCTACATAAATTAAACGTTATGATCATGAGTGCAAATATGTAAACGATTACTCAATTAATGTTATTGTATAGAATGTAGCATTGTCTAATATAACTATTACATGTTGATGTACTATATGATAACAATATCTTGTTGTATTAAATATTTATAACATAGTCATTTCTCTTATATAAACAATATGATGTTTTATAGAACCGCTTACCCGCATACCCGCACCGCATACCCGCTATTATTGTGGGTACGGGTATGGTGCATGTCCATGTTTTGTATTATGCGAGTCTAGAACCGGAACCGGACCCGCTAAATTAGATGGGTATGAGTATGGGTATGGCCAGACCCGCACCGTACCCACACCGTTTACACCCCTACCCCCAACGTTCATGCGCCATAGTTATGATACCTGCATCTTATCATCAGTCCGTTCGTGTTCGTGCCACATTATGCACGTTTGTCAGGCGATTTAAAGATCCCGCTACTGCTACATCATCATTGTGTATCCGCGTTCGTGCTGCGTTAAGTACGTATTCCAGTGAAGATGGCGTAGTCGTGGTATTGGTGATTGTCTGCTTCAAAGTGGCGAATTACAACTGTATTATTCAGGTTCCATCTATCAGTTGTTCTTCATTCCAGATGCACTCCAAAAGACCTTCAAAGCTCGAGGATTTCCAGCCTGTAGAATACAAGTCAAGGAGAGAGGAGTCGTCATCATTTGATTAAGGGGGAGTATTGTTTAAGGGGGAGTAACAAATTTTGTATGGGGAGTGATATTTGTTCTTCTTTCATTTATCATTTCTTTTATCGTTTTATCGAGTCCCGTAACTCCAAGCTTGGACATGCGTTTCACCCATGATCCAGCTTGAGGGGGAGTGTTAAAGAGTGTATATTAGCCTATATAGTTAATAGGTTAATTAGTTAGTGGACCTTTAGTGTCTCGGCCCGTTTAGATTACTTGTGTCCCAAGTCTCAGGGTTTCTCCCTTGCTCGTATATATAGGACAGGGTTGTACGTTTTATATTCATTGAATCAATTCAATACATTCATTATTATTTCTCATACCGTCCTCATAGTGGAGAGGGCTCCTACCCCTGTGAAGCCTCTGACACCTTTCTCTTTCAAACAGGCTTGGCTCACTCATGTGGACTGTATGAAAACTATGGAGGAAGGTTGGTGCTATAACTTAATGGAGGTAGCAAAGATTTTCTTTAAGGGAGGACACCTCCATCGTAGTTTTTTTTACAGTCGTCTGGTTCTCATTCCAAAAACTGATGATCCCCTCCGTTTAACTTCGGACTTTAGGCTGATCTCCATAGAGAAGCTTTCTCTTAGGCTCCTTGGAAAGATCCTCAACAACCGGCTGGCTCTATTACTCCCCAAGATGTTCGATTGAGAAGGGTGCCTTCATGGCGGGAAAGGATATTATTAATCATGTTCGGCTGGCTAAGGAATTGGTACTAGACATTGATGCCAATAATCAGGGGACAAACATGGTCATTAAAGTTGACATGAAAAAAGCTTATGATGTGGTTGATTGGGGTTTTCTAATGAGGACTCTGAGAAGGATGGGGTTCCTGAACGTGGCGATTGACTTGCTTCTGTTGTTTTTCACGAATACCTGGCTTTCGGTGGTGCTGAATGGACAGACAGAGAGCTTTTTCCCGATGGAGAGAGGCCTAAAACAAGGCGATTCGGTGTCCCCCCCTCTATTCATCATCTTTGAAGAAGGTCTATGCAGAAGGGTGAAGAGAGCTGTTGAGGAGGGATATATTGAAAGGTTTCGAGTGCAGGGGAAGGAGGTTGCCCCTCTGATTCTCCTCTTTGCTAAAGATGTGGTGATTTTTTCAATCGCCAACCTGCCGTCCCTGAATAACCTGAAAAACTTGCTGGCTGAGTACGAGTGTAGGACAAGAAGTAAACAAAGGTAAGTCGGGCTTCCTTTTGGGCAGCCAAGACGGAACTATGATTCAACATGTAGGCGATATCATTCACATGGCAAATCTTGGAAGCAGTATGGTTTATCTGGGTGCTCCGATTGCCATTGTGGGCTTAAAGGCGGGCCACCTGGTACCTTTAATGGAGAAGATCAGAAACAAGATCGCACGTTGGAAGAGTAGACTCTCCTTTGTGGGAAGATCTATCCTAATCACCCATGTTCTCTCGTCGATGTCTTTCTATGTCCTTGCTGCGTCTCCGATCCCGATGGGGACCTTACGGGATATCGAGAAGATTTTTGCAAGTTTCTTATGGAGGGTAAGAGATGGGAGTAAAAGGAAACACTGGGTAGTGTGAAGGAGGTTACTAAGTTGAAGTTTCTTGGTGGTGTGGGTATACCATTGTTGATGACCACTCATCGAGCTATGCTGTTTAAAGGGATGTTGGGAAGTCTGCAAAGGAAAGTCCCTGTGGGCAATCTTCTGTAGGCAGAAATATGAGAGAGATCGGGTAAATGATGATGATCTTCACCCTTGGTTTTTGGGTCTGACTCAAAAACTGTCTCCACGCAGGAGGAAATTATGGGCGGCGTTTCCGGAGGTTTATCCTCTGATCAGATGGCAGGTTGGGATCCGAGAGATCTCATTTTGGTATGATAGATTGTCTGATCTCCCACTTTTTCACTATGCTAGGAGCTTTGGGGACATTAATAAACATATACAGGTTAAAGACCTATAGAGTAGTCGGGCTAGGAAGCACGGACACTTCGTGGAGGCTGCCATGTCCGTGTCCAACACGTGTCCAACTCGCACACGCCTTGGACACGCGGCGGACACTCCTCCAGCGTGTCCAGTTTCATTTTTTTTATTTGCAAGCAGGACATGGCGTGGACACATCTAGGACGCTTACTGGACACGACCAACCCAACCCACATAAAATCTAACTAAAAAGAAAAGAGAAAATAAGACCCAACCCGTAGACTCCTCAACCAAACCCGAACTCCTCACCAAACGCCTCATCCCTTCCCTCGAGATGTGACCAACTACCCTCACCCTCTAATTGTTGTTGTTCATGTAAAGAGCGTATGAAACTGCTTCTAGCAGCAGTTGCTGCAAGTAGCAGCTAGGTCCTGAAGTTGCTGCAAGCAGCCACCATAAAGAGATGGAGCTGCTACTAGCAGCCTTTGCATCAGCATCCAGTAGGAGCTAAAGCCACCATAAGCAGCAGCCTTTTGTGACAGCCATTTGCAGCGGGAGCTGCCAACACCTAGAGCAGCCATTAGAAGCAACTTCCTTCCCTTTCTAGGAACTCATTCCCTCTTCTTCCTCTTGATTTTAATATATTATTTTGTATGCTAAATTTTTAGCATCAACATAGTGGGTTTGAATACAAATGTGAATATAAAGTGGATATCATGGTGATCGTTGTTTCTGTTGTTGTTAAGAATTATGGAGCTTCAATTAAGACAACCTCTTGGTATTTTGATGATAAAGCAGATGGAGGCTGTCAAACTTGAAAATTGACATGTAAGCGGTTCTATAAAACATCATATTGTTTATATAAGAGAAATGACTATGTTATAAATATTTAATACAACAAGATATTGTTATCATATAGTACATCAACATGTAATAGTTATATTAGACAATGCTACATTCTATACAATAACATTAATTGAGTAATCGTTTACATATTTGCACTCATGATCATAACGTTTAATTTATGTAGAACATAATGTAAATTATTAGACATTTTGATTTTAAGTTTACATATGACGTTCATTATTGAAACTAGAATAGTTAATTCTTAATTATATGACTAGTCTCAACCTTATTGTGGTTAGAGTAGGATATAATCTCAAGAATTATATTAGTTAGACTAGTAAAGTATGATATATATAACCTTATTGTGGTTAGAGTAGGATATAATCTCAAAAATTATATTAGTTAGACTAGTAAAGTATGATATATATAACATAATATTTAAGTAGTTACTTATGTATAGCGGGTACACGGGTCTAGCGGGTATGGGTCCAAGCATACCCATTATTGGACCCGCTTATATGTGGGTCCAAGGGTATACGGGTCCAAGGGTATGCGGGTATAAAAAATTAGACCCGTGACGGGTTTCTTAAGGGTCTGGATTTGTGGGTCCGCGGGTCTACCCGTACCCATTTACAGCCCTAGTTGGGGGCTTGACGGGAAAGGAGATCATCCATCAAGGAAAGTCCCAAGTAGATCAGAAGAAGGTGATGCTAATACAACAGATGCAGCTCGGAGAAGACATGATGAAACAACTCGGTGAAGATATATCGGAATGAACCAACCTTACAAATGTAGATTTGGCAGGCTAGCTGAGCTTCTGAGAATCTGAAAAAGCACCCATCTGTCTGATGTGAATGCAGTGAGGATGATCAATTGGAACACCATTAACACCGAATGAGGAAGCACAAGGCTGGAATGCGAGCAACAACCTCTTGTGCTAACGTACATAATGTGGTACGAACACTAGAAGCCCAGTGTCAACGTTGCAATTGAGATCTTTCAATGTTGTCTAGAAGTGGATAACAAATGTGTTGAACAATAGGAAGCTTCATGAACATAGTAGCCTGGAATATATATATCGTCACTCTCATCTCTCTGTCATACTCTCCCTCATACTCTTCTCACGCTCTCTTTCTCTCTCTTCTCATACTCTTCCTCTCCTCTCTATCCCCACACACACCAAATACGACGAGAGTGAGTATATGGTGTGGAGAAATGGATATAGGACCCCCCGCACGTGGAAAAGGGGATACGCACATGATGAGTGGAAGGGTGGGAAAGGAATTGGTGGAATTGAGAGGAACTATGAAATTGAGAAGTGTCGCATGTGGAGTTTAGAAACTGATAACTAGAAAGAAGATGCTACATGGGTCAATGTAAAATCTGAGTAGAAAAATGAAATGGATCTAATCTCGACCCGAAACAACATTTGTCCGGCCCTTGGGCAGACAAATGTGAGGGTGCAGGGGCGGAGCCCCTCGAAAAAAAATTAACTATGAAATTTTGGAGGACGTCATTAACTTGGGAGAAGATAGAACAATAGTGGGTGATGGCATGATTAAATATGGTGGAGTGATGAAGAGCAGTAGCTTGCGGGATCAAGGCGGCAGCAGAAGGAAACAGCAAGGATGATGGCCAAGTGAGACAGACGATGGCGCTGGGGCAGCAGTTGATCGAGAACTCTCGGTAGTACCGACCTTAGAGTCGGTAGTACCGACGAGGCCACAGGCTGCAGCCATCGAGGGAGTCAGTAGTACCGACTCAGCAATGCAGTGGTAGAGGCGATGGCTACTGCTGATGGCGCTGATTGGAGGCGACATCTTCTGTGCGACGGGATGGCGACGACTGCTATAGGAGATGGTGGCGTTGCTTGCTGCTGGCCGTGGTGGCTTTTGCTACTGCTGGCCGACTGTTGTCTTGGTCGGCGAGTGTTGTGGCTGCTCTGCGGCTGGATGTGACGGTGGTGTGATGGAGATGACGGCGGATGGAGATCGTTGGGAAGAAAGAAGATCGTTGTTATGAATTGAGAATGGAGATGACCATGGCGGTCAGGATATGCCTAGCGGACGGGCGACCGACCTAAACCATGGAGATGACGGCAGCCACCCGCAAGCGGAGGCGCTCCCCCTTGGTCGATCGCTCTACAAGAGAGAGGCGGTGGCAGCTGCTGTTGCGTGTGCGCCAGAGAGAAGAGGGAAGAGAGGCGGCGGCTAGGTTAGGGTTCCCTAGGACGGAACACGCTCTGATACCATGTAAGAAATAATAATGAACTGATTCGATGAATATATGACGTACAACCATGTCCGCGACCGACCTAAACCCTGGAGATGGCGGCAGCCGCCCGCAAGCAGAGGCACTCCCCCTTGGCCGGTCGCTCTATAAGAGAGGCGATGGCGGCTGTTGTTGCGTGTGCGTCGGAGAGAAGAGAAAAGAGGGGTGGCGGGTAGGTTAGGGTTCCCTAGGAAAGAACACGCTCTGATACCATGTAAGAAATAATAATGAATTGATTCGATGAATATAAGACGTACAACCCTGTCCTATATACAGGAGCAAGGGAGAAACCCTGAGACTTGGGACACAAGTAATCTAAACGGGTTGAGACACTAAAGGCCCACTAACTAATTAACATATTAACTACATAGGCTAATATATACTCTCTAACAGAGCAGACAAATTGCCAGAAGACCTATCCGTAGTAAGGTGTTGACCGAACGATTTCCAATAGATCTCCACTCCTGATTGAGAAAAACCCTGTCAAGTCTCTCCCAAGTTGAGGTATCCCCCTTTGTTTATCAACCCAAGTGAATTGGCTCCCTTCAAAAAGCATCTCCTCTACTCCACATCATGATTCCAATCATTAAAATCAATCATAGCCCTTCTATCCGGTGGATTTTGTAATATCACATTAGTACATATTTTGATCAATTTTGTTAATAATATGCCTTAAAGATCAAGAATTTATATATATCGAATGTTAGAATCATATACAACTATAGAAGGTCCTCTATGAATTGCAAACTTGTATAACAAACTCCATGTGTGAGGGAAAAAACACGAGGTCAAACCTGACATGTAAATCCACTATAACTAGAAGGTAGAGAATTTTATCTCAAGTTTTGACTTGAAACATAAGGAATATTGAATAAAGGAAGAGATGCAGAGATTACTCAACCTAGAGGTTGTCTACGAGTGATGCTCGAGACTTCATCTCTGACTCCGATCCTGCCTTGAATGAAATGAAAGTTTGGCCACACTATCCTACCAAGAGATATGCAGGTTTGCTCAAAGCATCTGGTATGAGAGTAAGATCTTTCTCTCCCTCATGTACCTTTGTGTTTTTGGTCAAAGAGGGGAGCTTGGGCAAAGGAATGAGGAAAGTGGAGGAGCTTTAGCGACAATGATAGCAACTATGAGGTGACAGTGACAATAAAGGGAGAGCCCCCCAAGACTTTCTGAAATAAAGTACCCCTTGCGGAGAATAACCGAAGTAGAACAAGAATAGGATTGTGGTGGAGAGCATGGAGAAGAAATAGGAGCAGCGTTGCCTCCTTCCTTTTCTTCTTCCTTCTTTTCTTCTTCCTTGGATTCTTCTTTTCTTCTCGTCAAAGGAACATCATCGTCAAACAAACAAAAGTTGGCGGTTGTTGGCTTTTCAATTGTCGCTTGCGTGAAAAGGAACAAGGGAATTAAATCCCCTCTTATTGCATCTGACAATCTGTAATGGGCTCCGTCCACATTGACCAAAACGAACAATGCATTGGGCCCAACAAAGCAGCATATGTGTGGTCCATGGAGAGATGTGTCATGCCAACAAGCAAAAGTAGGTGAGATTGAGGTCGTTCAAGATTCGCTTGGTGATGAAGGAGTCTCTCTCCTTGGTGACTTCAGCTGAGGTGGTAGGTGAGAAGTGAGCTAGTTGATGAGTGTCTTCATCAAGTCGTAGTAGCGGACAGTCACCTACTACTCATAGAAGATCATATCCATCGTGTTGTAGAGGTAGGCGTCTCAAGTGTAGAATTGCTTCATCTCATATAACATCGTCTTAATTTTGTGATGCCACATGTATTTGACAGCCAGATTTAGCCCCATGCATCGTAAGAGGAAGGACATGACATGGTTGTTCCTAGTAGTCCTCACGTCATCAAGTTTTGTTGGTGTAGCACCCTTAACGTGTTTTAACCGTGATTCAAAGAATGTCTTGGACTGGATGCATCCAGAGTTGAAAGTTGTCACCATTTAACTTAATAGCATTAACATTTACCATGCCATTATAGATGATAGATAATGCTATCAGATGAAAGAAACTATACAAGAAAATATAGATTATAAAAACATGGTAGGAATTAAAAAACAAAGAACATAATGGGGGTTATTCACGTACTCAAAAAGGGTATAGATGCTATAGTCCTACTACTAAAAAATGGTTCACGAGTAGTGACGTGGTCTTCTTTGAGGATACATCGTTTTATTCTGCTAAAGGGGGTACCTTGAGTTTGGATATAATAACAACACCATTACCAGTCATCAGTGATTGCATATCTGATACTTCACCTATTGAAACTGCTTCTCCTCCGCTTATTGTGTATCAACGCAGGAACTGGTCACAGACTGCTCAAGGCCTAGGGATTTCATGGCCATGCAAGAGGACAACTCATAGAGGCTTCTTGAATATCAAATTTTGGTTTATGGACACTTATAGGCCATCCCAACCGACCTCCAATCAAAGAAATAATCCTATTGGTTGATAGCTTCTAAAGATAAGCTCATTTATAAAGAGGGTAATCCCTAAAATGCCCTTGGAGAGAAACACCTTCAAACCAAGGTGCAACTAGGTGTCCCATTGTTCAAAATCTCAAGAATGGTAAGGGAATGTATAAGGATTATAATGCATGTGACAATTTGCAAAGAAAACCTCCCAATTGGGTAAATTGTAGAAAAGTCCAGAATGTAACTAAAATTGCATAACTTGCACAAACAACATCCAAATTGGACCAAATTTCATCCACAAGTTATCTTTGATGTGTTGAATATGAATTTGCCATTATTTCCATATTTTGAAGTTATATAATCACATTATTCATTACTTATGCCTTTTACTCATTTTCTCTCTCCTACTTATCCTAATATTTCAAGGTGGTCCAAATTAGATGAAAATTGACATGTAGGCTAATTTTGATATGTAGATTTTGAATTCGAAGTTTGTTTACACTTTTGAGACTTATTTTTATGAGATATGTCATATGACCCATTAACGACTCATTATCTAAATTATTCATCCAATTAAGTTTCTTATCTTCATATTACCACCAAAATGAGTTATGTGGCATATTTTATGTATCCATTATAAACCTAAGATTAATGTTAGAACATTAGGTTACATTAAGGTGATCTATACATGCATTAGCTCATTGGGGTTATACTAACATCTATTTAGTTCTAACCTTCAACCTTGTTTGACTAAGTCCAAAATGTCAACTTCTAGGGTAGGGTCCGAGATCTAGTATGTTACATACTGATTATGGTAAACCTATAAAGCATCACCTAGTTTGAGATAATTTACATTATGTTCTACATAAATTAAACGTTATGATCATGAGTGCAAATATGTAAACGATTACTCAATTAATGTTATTGTATAGAATGTAGCATTGTCTAATATAACTATTACATGTTGATGTACTATATGATAACAATATCTTGTTGTATTAAATATTTATAACATAGTCATTTCTCTTATATAAACAATATGATGTTTTATAGAACCGCTTACCCGCATACCCGCACCGCATACCCGCTATTATTGTGGGTACGGGTATGGTGCGTGTCCATGTTTTGTATTATGCGAGTCTAGAACCGGAACCGGACCCGCTAAATTAGATGGGTATGAGTATGGGTATGGCCAGACCCGCACCGTACCCACACCGTTTACACCCCTACCCCCAACGTTCATGCGCCATAGTTATGCTACCTGCATCTTATCATCAGTCCGTTCGTGTTCGTGCCACATTATGCACGTTTGTCAGGCGATTTAAAGATCCCGCTACTGCTACATCATCATTGTGTATCCGCGTTCGTGCTGCGTTAAGTACGTATTCCAGTGAAGATGGCGTAGTCGTGGTATTGGTGATTGTCTGCTTCAAAGTGGCGAATTACAACTGTATTATTCAGGTTCCATCTATCAGTTGTTCTTCATTCCAGATGCACTCCAAGAGACCTTCAAAGCTCGAGGATTTCCAGCCTGTAGAATACAAGTCAAGGAGAGAGGAGTCGTCATCATTTGATTAAGGGGGAGTATTGTTTAAGGGGGGGTAACAAATTTTGTATGGGGAGTGATATTTGTTCTTCTTTCATTTATCATTTCTTTTATCGTTTTATCGAGTCCCGTAACTCCAAGCTTGGACATGCGTTTCACCCATGATCCAGCTTGAGGGGGAGTGTTAAAGAGTGTATATTAGCCTATATAGTTAATAGGTTAATTAGTTAGTGGACCTTTAGTGTCTCGGCCCGTTTAGATTACTTGTGTCCCAAGTCTCAGGGTTTCTCCCTTGCTCGTATATATAGGACAGGGTTGTACGTTTTATATTCATTGAATCAATTCAATACATTCATTATTATTTCTCATACCGTCCTCATAGTGGAGAGGGCTCCTACCCCTGTGAAGCCTCTGACACCTTTCTCTTTCAAACAGGCTTGGCTCACTCATGTGGACTGTATGAAAACTATGGAGGAAGGTTGGTGCTATAACTTAATGGAGGTAGCAAAGATTTTCTTTAAGGGAGGACACCTCCATCGTAGTTTTTTTTACATTCGTCTGGTTCTCATTCCAAAAACTGATGATCCCCTCCGTTTAACTTCAGACTTTAGGCTGATCTCCATAGAGAAGCTTTCTCTTAGGCTCCTTGGAAAGATCCTCAACAACCGGCTGGCTCTATTACTCCCCAAGATGTTCGATTGAGAAGGGTGCCTTCATGGCGGGAAAGGATATTATTAATCATGTTCGGCTGGCTAAGGAATTGGTACTAGACATTGATGCCAATAATCAGGGGACAAACATGGAGCTAAGGCTGCCAATAATCCTATGGTGATCTACGGAAAAGCATGACATCTTTTGGTGGATCTTGAGTACAAATCCTTTTGGGCAATCAAGTTCCTTAACATGGATCCAGACATAGTAGGCTAGAAGAGATTCTTGCAACTTTACGAAATCAAGGAGCTAAGGCTGCATGCCTATGAAAATGTTTGCATATACAAGAAAAGGGCCCAGGTGTGTCATGATGGACACCTGAAGAGAAAGGATGTCAATGAAGGAGACAAGATTCTCCTATTTAGTTCTACAATCAGATTGTTCCCTGGAAAGTTGAGTTTAAGATGATCAAACCCCTTTACTGTCACGAAGATATACCCATCAGGGCTAATGGAATTATTTAGTGAAAAGTCTAGAACCTTCCTAGTCAATCACCATAGGATGAAAAGATACTATGAAGAATAGGTGTTCACCTGGAGAGACAAATTGTAGCTTGAGGAACCACCGCAAACCCAAGACTAAGAAGATCATAGAGATATTCAAGGTAAAGACTATAAACTAACACTTCTTGGGAGTCAACCCAGGGCTTTCTAGACCTTTCTACATTTTTCATTCTTACTTTTGATAATTTTATCTTTGCTCTCAATATAGTTAAATTTTATTTTTCCTTACGTTGCAACCTTGTTTGTTTATTTGAAGTAATTCTTATTTTGGTAATTTTAGTGTGCAAAGAATAAAATTTAGTTGATAACATTATATTAAACTCACTGATTTCAGGATCACTTGACATAATCAACTAGAAAATTTTCCTACAATTGTTACACTATGGAACAATTGGTTTCTATAAGTCTGTTCTACCATCTGTCTCTACCATGAAAAAAGGTGTAGTCAAACCATCAGTTAATACTACTTGACCAACCATTAGAAGATCTCTACTGGCATAACCATTTGAAGGAGAAACTTATTTCACCATCGAAAGGTGATACACTGAGTTTCCGTCATTTTTGAAGTATGACTAACCTTCAGAAGGGGGCCTCTTACATAGCCCTTGGCAGATTTCAAACAAGCTGCCTTAAAGTCTTTGGTAGGCCTATCTCGCACAAACCTTTGGACGCCCCTCGTCAAGTCTTTAGAAGACATCATACTATATTTCTATAGGTTTTCTAAACCTCTTAAAAGTTTTGGTAGATGACTCCCATCTCAGGAGGCCATAAGACTCAACCGAAGGATCAACGAAACCCACCACACATGACCAGGAGTGTGAAATAGAAAGGGGGTCTGATTAAAGTGATACTACCTAATCCCTAACCTATAGAACTATTGCTAGTAAAGAAACCCTAATATTTGCCACCTACCCATATAGGTTGTGAAAACCAAGAACCTTTGGTCCTCCACGTTCAACCTCTTCCACTAAAAGTTGACACATTATGCTAATGACTCGATCCAAACCTCTTTAGAAGATGGTCGACCTATAGTCATTTTTTCATAAAATTCACATTATTGCAGAAAGCCCTCTAACGTGTCGATAGGGTGACCCCTAAAGCTATGACCAAATCACCGGTCTCCATCAGTGAAGAAGGACAAGGAGCAGTAGAATGAAAGGAATTGAGGATCAGAAGTTGTCGAAGTCTCCCATATGTCATTCTCATCGAAAAGTAAGTCCCTCCCTCTTCTATTTCTTCTCCTTCTCTTCCAACTTCTTTCCTTACCAGCCATTGGTAGTTTGATGACTCCTAATCTTTGCTTTCTCATTAGGTTTGAAACCCTAGACTGCATTTTCTCTTGACCATCGATTTACCCCCCCCCCCCCCCCCCCCAATGTCTGAACTTCCTTTAGAAGGCAGACTCGAGGAACCTTTGACTTATATCCTCGGGACCCTTTGGTTGTTGAAACCATAAGTGTTATCGATTACAGTCCCATCAGGTTCTCTAGCTCCTTTTTTTTCCATTAATTTCCTTGAGCACCATCTCTTTCATTTTAAACCTTCAGAAGGCACGTCTAAGAAACCATCAATTTCCTACACCTTCCATTTACCATTGGTTTCTGATCTTGCTTGAACCTTTGAAAGGCTCATTTCAAAACCATCGATTTTCAACCCTAGGTTAGCCTTTGGTTCTCTCTCTTTTTCACATGTCATCAAGTCTATGCCTAGTGTCCTGACCAATCGTTCAATCATCTCTTTTTCCTTGTTCTTGAATCTTGATCATTAAACTCTTGTTTTCTTCCAATATAAATTCCTGATCTAACAATTGCACGAGATATACATCATATCTAAACAAATTATTTTAAATGGACGATAACACAAATCTTCCAAGGCCACATATATGACCTCAACTAGCCCTGAGGATGAAGGAGATAGATGCACTGAAATAGAAAATGCAAAAGCAATAAGTGGATAAGGTAGAGAGATAAAGGATGAGGCTGCCAGATATCTGAAGATCCATGGGGACCCTACCCTCAAGCAGTAGGAAGTCTATGTTTGAAGCTGACATAATGAATCGTCTCCAAGGGCCAATTCCAAAGGAATCCTCCAGTTCAGCAGAATCAGGAGGCATTGAAATCTTAGAGTATGTCCTCCCCTTCTAAGGAGCTTGGCCATCAAAGAATAGGAAATTAGTCCACCCATTCCCCATTTAGTAAGAGGAATCTAGACATAACATCTAAAGGTGGAAGAGAGGGAGTAAAATAGGGAGAAACAGGGACAAGTGTGGGAAGAACTGAACACATGCTATCTAAGGATGAGGATAGAGCATTACAAGAATCGACTGCTCAACCTTCAGAACAACTAGTTAATTCCCCAAAGATATTTGGAAATCCATGGGACCTTAACCCCAAAAGTAGGAAGGCTATGCTTGAAACTGACAGAATGAATCGTCTCTAAGAACCAATCCCAAAAGAGTCCTACAATGCAACAGAATCGAGAGGCACTGAAATCTCCAAGTATGCTCCTTTGGAGGAGATCGTACATCAAAGAATAGGAAAGTACTCCACCCCTTCCCCATTGGTAGTAGGAGGAAGGTGGATAAAATAGCTAAAGGGGAATACAGGGAGTAAAATAGGAAGAAACATGGACAAGTGAGGAAATAATTGAAGACATGCTAGCAAGGGATGAGGCAAGCATAGTACAAGAACCGACTGTTGAACCTTTAGAACGATTAGACAACTATTTTGTTCCCCGAAATGATGCCCATATAGAAACCTGGAAGGACTTAATGTGCATGAGGACTTTCAAAGCAACCAGATATGGTTATGTGGACACCCTGACAAAACTAGGGATATACAATAGGGTGAAAGAACATATTAACAATGTCATCCTTCACAAGATATGTCTTAACAACCACATATCTTAAGAAGAACTCACCCTTGATTTCATATCTTCACTGAGGAAACTACACATTTTGAAAGAAGAGGTTGAGGAATGTGGAAGGAGGTCCAAGCTATTTATGTGAATAATAAAAAGGACTATACTCTTAATGAGAAATGTCTAAACTCAATTTTTACTGACACAGAAAAGAAGCATCCAATAAGGCAAAATTTGACAGCGGTCTGAGATTTCTCTATAGACGAGGCCTGACAGCGACTTTTTGGAGAAGATGAATACAATTTTGGACATTATAAGGCTTCCCATATGTATTATGGCCTTATGTGTATAACTCACCAGATCATTGCCAATGCAGTCTTTACCCGGTCAGACATTGGAAATATGACGAGAATGGACCTCCATATCATGTGGAGCGTCCTCAAGAAGTTGTTCAACATTGGGAAAATTTTGATTGATAGGCACACAACAGAGAAAGGTCCTAAAGGCCCGTGAGGTTTCTGCATGGGGGCCTCATGACGTAGATCATGCACAGACTGGGACACCCGAAGGAGCTCAAACATTTCACCCAATCTAGTGGAGAAAGACTTGTGAATGCAAAATATCTAACATAAGCAATTATTCTGATGAGGAAGAAGAAAAAATACATTTACAACTTCTGAAAATCAAAGGACATGTTGCCTATGTCAGAGATGACATTGATTATGGCAGGCTCCTCTTTTCTATAGAAGATTACTGAATATGATATTGGGGTTAGCCCCTCTGCCTCAATGAAGTGAATCTATAGAGAAATTTATCAAGGGAAAATAGGATAAACCTTCCAAGCCTAAGAAGAAACAAAGACTCATAGTTTGGCTTCCCAAGAAGACATCTATGAAACTAAAAAGGGTGAAACCCTCTGCATCATATCCTAAGACTACAATAGAAGTTGAGTAGCATGTGATGATGCCATTAGCCACCCCACGCTAGATTCCAACCATCATGTCTATAGAAGTTCATTTAGAAAGGGAGAAGATTCTTATACCCTTAATAGTTACAAATATCGCGTCATGTCATGAAGTATCAGAAACTAACAGAGGTAGCACTCCCATGAAGACGCCCCCACATCTCAGGCCTGAACTAAAGGAGTTTGTAGCTAATTAGACAGAACCAAGGGAGAAAGAGGAGGTCGAGAAGGAAACCCCAACCAAGGAACCCACACCATTAGCAAGGGGAATACAAAGCAATCTACTCTAGGACAAACGACATAGGTGAAGGAGGCTATGACAAACATCCAACCCTTGGTGATCCTGCCACAACAAATGCATGTAATGGTGGCAAATTAGGTGAAGATTATGGAAGCTTTGGGTGATATGACCAAAGAAATCACCACATTGAGGGAGGATCACGATAAACTGTGACAAGAATATGAATTGCTATGAACCTTCACCGACATGTGAAAGTGAAGGAGGCAAATTGTAATCTCCTGAAGAATCAAACGCTAAAAGGTAGGAAATTTTGCATGAAGTAGAAAGATGCCATCCTAACATACAAAAAGAGGTGGACATCCACCTCAATGCAGACACGGTGTAGAAAGATATGGACATGCCGTCTACATCTTGAATGCTCCTTAGAGATGTCCACGTCTTGGTGGATATACTAGACGACGATAAGACAGGGATGACGTTGTCCACAAGAATCAACTATATATTCTGACAAGGGTTGATCTACAAATAGCATTCACACCTAAGGCCTCCATAAATAAGAAACTCTTCAACGTTCTGTATGGCACAATTATGAATAATTCATGTCTAGATATAAAGAAGGGCATATATTCAACATACTATCAAGTTTTGTGGCATGACTTTATGAAAATAATGATAACATGTCTTCTATTGATGAGTTGGTCAAATATCTAAAAGTACTAGAGGCATAAAGTTGATTATGATATGATACAAAGCTTTGAACCACTAGTTGCTAACTATGCCAAATCTATCTATACACAGATAATAACATACAATTGCAACATTAGGCATCTTTGGTGCGGAACAATGGTCGTCCCAAACCCAGATGCCCAAGAATTATAGAAAATTGTAGTCTGCTTAGAACACTTGATACAAGGGTTAGAAGGTTGGTACCACCCCAGTTGGATTGGGATTTGGATCAACAGTGATGCTCCAAAACAAAAGCATGGTTTAAGAGACAATCATTCATTGTGTTGTGGATGATTGAAGCAATAGATAGAAGAACCCCTTTGTGGACATTGCTAGCAAAGACTTCTGTGCCTTGTGAGAAAAGTATGTCATGGAGATCATCTGCGATACAAGATGTTTCCATAACCCTCTCATGAAAGATATACCCATGAGGATGTATTCTCTTGTATCCCTACCAGATGAGAGGCCATGGATAGGAGTGTTGAAGACTCTCTAGAAGGACCAAGTTGAACTAGCTCAACGTGACACAACACCATCTCCTCACAGTCTAACACCAGAATAAAACCCACCAACTCCACCAGTGCAACAAAGGACGAAACCCCTACCAAACCCAATATGTAGAGCATAGCAAGAGGATGAAGTACCAGATGAAGAAGTCATAGTAAATGAACTATCACCTATAGACTCGGTTACCCCAGCATTCAAAACTTTGCTCATGAAGCATGCTACAACCGATCTATTAGCGTTGTCAACGGGAAGGGTATGGGGAGGGTAAGGCTCTACCCTTACCCTTACCCTCTAGAGGTTAGTAGGTAAGGGTAAGGGTAATTACCCTTCTTAGCAAATCCCTTACCCTCCCATTACCCTTACCCTCACCCTCATCCCCATATGGTAAACGGGGAGGGTAAACGGTAAATGGGTAATTTTGATGTAAAACATATTTAATGAAAAGCTAAATTATTTTAAGGTGGTGTGTAGGGTGATAAAGGTTAAGCCACATCTTTCTTGACATGCATTTTCACAAATGTGAATATAAACATGACAATGTTATATTTGCCTAATATGTTTAGACATTGGTCCAAGAATAACTTATTTTAAGGTGGCACAGTCATCCTTTTCCCATTGTTCTGCGACCCTATCAACTGGTTCAACATTTAATAATAATATGCTACAAGCATTTGAGTGTGAGTGGGTGGGAAGCAAGCCACAACCCACAAGCTTTTCTATTGGTAAAAATAGGGTGAAAATTGAACTAGAAGCTTATCTATAGTTAAATATCATTTTAAAATAAATGCGGGTAAAAGGGTATGGATAATGTCCATACCGTACCCTCCCCTTTTAATGTGGCAGGGAAACAGGGAAAGGGTTAATGAGGAATGGGTAACAAAAACCTTTACCCTTACCCTTACCCTTACCCTACAGGGTATGGAGAAAGGTAAACGGGTGATACCCTCCCCATTGACAACCCTACTGTCTATGGAGGATTTATCTCTTATCATAGGCAAACTGAAACATGAAGAAGATGAAATCATCACTATAGTGGAAAGGGATGACATTAGAGTCCTGAAGCCAGACCTCTATGACATCCTCACAGTCGGAGGTTACATGACCGTCAACGCTAGACCGCTTGGCAGTTGCTTTTGAGCGATTAGCTTGATGATGTATGTGTGAGAAGAGATGAGGGGGAGAGGAGACGAACACTGAGAGATTTGTCAGTTGTAAGGAGAAGCTTTCTTGAGAGGGCAATAACCGTCTCTCCTTGTTTTTATATATTAGGGTAAGATACGTTATGGTACAAAGAAGAAAATAAGAGAAAAACAATAAAACAAATAATATAATAAAGATAGAACCAGGAGACGGGTCGTCAATTTCCGCCGCTGATCAACTCTCGATACCATCGACAGGACTGTCGATGGTATCGACGGAATGCTTTTCTGTTGCTGTGATAAAGTCGATACTATCGACCTCCTGTCGATAGTATCGAGGGGGATGCAGGTTGTTTCACACTCCCCCTCAAGCTGGAGAGTACACATCGTGTATGCCCAGCTTGCCACATAATCTCTGAAAAGCTGCTAGACCCAAAGGCTTTGTCAAGATATCCGCCAGTTGATCTTCAGACTTGACGTATGGTGTCACAATAGTACCTTTGATTTGATCACGAATAAAATGGCAATCAACTTCTATATGCTTTGTACGCTCATGAAAGATAAGATTCCTGGCAATGTGTATAGCAGACTGGTTGTCACAATCGAGCTCCATAGAAGACATAATAGTGATTTTTACTCAGAAAGAACAGATTTGACCCATTGTAGTTCACAACATGCATGGGCCATAGCACGATATTCAGCCTCAGTGCTGGATCTAGCTACCACATGCTGCTTTTTGCTTTTCCAAGTAATCAAATGATCACCTAAGAAGGTACAGTAGCCTGATGTAGACCTTCTATCAATATGATCACCAGCCCAATCTGCATCTGAATACCCTGTGAGAGTCAAAGTAGATGGAGTCACCTTGGGTTTAGAATAAGTGATCCCCTTACCAGGAGCACTCTTCAGATATCTCAGAATCCGGCAAACTGCTGTCCAGTGTGACTGTCGTGGTGAGTGCATATGCTGACTCACAACGCCTACAACAAAAGAAATGTCAAGTCGTGTAACAGTCAGATATATTAGCTTGCCAACTATTCTCCTATAATATCCTGGATCTGAGTACTCAACATCATCAATCGTCTCCTTGATGTGATAATCCATAGGAGTAGATACCGGTTTAGATTCAGTCATGCCTGTCTCCTGTAGTAAGTCAAGCACATATTTCCTTTGAGATAGATTGACATCTGCATGAGATCTAAGCACCTCAATGCCCAGAAAATATCTCAGTTTATCCAGATCCTTTGTTTGGAAGTATCTCTGCAAACCTTCCTTCACACGAGATATGCCTGTAGAATCACTGCCAGTAATCACTATGTCATCAACATATATAGCAATAATGATAGAGCCACAAGAAGAGCTAGAGTAGAATAAAGAGTGATCAGTCATGGAGCGAGAAAAACCCATCTGGAGTATAACGTCACTGAACTTGTCAAACCAAGCTCGAGGAGACTGTTTCAGCTCATATATGGCTTTCTTCAATTTACACACCTTCTGACACTCCCCCTGAGCAACAAACCCAGGAGGTTGCTCCATATATACCTCTTCCTGTAGGTCACCATGTAGAAAGGCATTCTTAACATCAAGCTGAAATAGGGGCCAATCAAAGGTAGTAGCCAGAGAAATAATAATCCACACAGAATTTAGACGAGCTACTGGAGAAAAGGTCTCAAAGAAATCAACTCCATAGGTCTGTGTGTAGCCTTTTGCTACCAATCTGGCCTTCAACCTCTCAACGGATCCATCCGGATTATGTTTGATGGTGAAAACCCATCTGCAACCCACTGCTTTCTTTCCTGCAGGTAAGTCAACAAGATCCCATGTGCCATTATGCAAAAGAGATGACATCTCAAGCTGCATTGCCTGTTTCCAGCCGCTGTCCTTCATAGCATCATAGTGATTCCTTAGTATAGCAACAGAATCAATCCCAATAGCAAATGCGCGAGCCTACTTAGATAAGTGGGACAGACAACACACATTTGTAATAGGATGTCTAATAGTACAAGTACGAGTACCTTTCCGAACAACAATAGGAAGATCAAAATCTGATGCTTCTGCAGGAATCTCATGAGTAGAAGACGATGAGGAAGGCTCAGGGACTGGTGTCGCTACCTCTTCTGGATCTTGTCTGCCTCGCCTACTATAAACATATGGGTATTGCTGAATAACAGGCCTGTCAAGTGCCTGCTCGTCCTGAATAAAAGTATAATCAGGAGTGATGGGTGGCGCTCCCTCACTCTGTACAGATGGTGCCACTCTCTCACTCCGAAAATCTGATGGCACTCCCTCTCTCAATTTCTCCCCCTTACTCATAGCATCAGAGAAATATGGAGTGGTCTCATGGAAGGTAACATCCCTAGACACAAACATGCGACAAAGACTAGGACAGTAACACTTGTATCCTTTGCTAGTACTAGAATAACCAAGGAACAAGGTTTTAATAGACCTAGGAGAAAGTTTGTTAGCCTTAGGGTCAAAATTATGGACAAAAGAAGTGCAACAAAAAACTCTAATGGGAACAGAGAAGGGCTGATCCGTGGGTCGTAACACAGAGAAAGGAGTTTGTCCTTTAAGAACAGAGGATGGTGGTCTATTAATTAAGAAGCAAGCGGTTAAAAGAGCTTCAGACCAGAATTTCTTAGGCACATTGGATTGAAACATGATCGAACGAGCAATATCAAGAAGATGGCGATTTTTCCTCTCAGCCACCCCATTTTGCTGAGGGGTGTGAGGACAAGACGTGCGATGGATCATGCCCACAGAACTGCAAAATCAGACATAGCCTTTTGAACATACTCTAAAGCATTATCAGATTGGAGAGTTTTTATATTGCAGTCAAACTGAACCTTTATTTCTTTATGAAAATGTTTCACAATAGATAGCACATACTCTCGACTTTTGAGAAGGTAGATCCATGCCATGCGGGAAAAATCATCCACAAAGGAAATAAAATAACGAAAACCATTATAACTCTGGTCTTTAACATGACCCCATACATCACTGTGGACTAACTCAAAAGGACAAGATGCCCGCTTATTGACACGACTGGGATAAGACAACCTATGATGTTTTCCCAGCTGACATGACCGACACTCTAAAGATGACACTTGGGACAACTCAGGTTCCAACTTCCGTAGGCTCTCTAACGACGGATGTCCATATCTGCAATGCCATAGTAACGGGGACCCACTCAACAAAATGGATGGAGCTGGAGCAGATACTGGGCGAGGCAGACTTTCACCGTGGAAAAGGTAGAGATCACCTTTCCTAGCCCCCCCACCAATCGTCCTCATACTCTTGAGATCCTGTAAGACAAAACAAGAAGGCCCAAATGTTACCGTACATTTTACAATGTCAATCAATTTTGCAACAGAAAGAAGATTAAAAGGAAACTCAGGCACAAAGTGTACAGATTTAAGGTCAATCTTGGGTGTTAGAGGGACAGATCCACTAGCTAGCACTCTCCTCACTGAACCCTCTGCCAGTGTGACAGATTGGTGAGGGATATACGAGTCAATAGATTGGAGCAATCTCTTCATACCAGTCATGTGCTGTGACGCGTCAGAGTCAACCACCCAAGATGAAATAGAGCCAGAAGTTATGAGAGATGTAGCCTGATTACCCGCAGTAGATGCCAGGTTTGCTGATGACGAAGATGAAGATCCCACACTCATGTGCTGTGTAGCCTGAATGAACCGATCATACTCCTCCTGAGTGAGAGTGATGCCGGTCCCAGAATTGGTGCCCACAGCTGAAGACAAAGAGGAATATGTAGAGGTGGCACAATGTGCTGCCCCCACAGGAGGTGCAACATGTCTCGCATGTTTCTTCCAACACTTCTCCACTGTATGTCCCAGTTTGTCACAGAAAGTACACTTAGGACGTGTCCCACGTCCTCTGCCCATACCAGGTCGTCCTCCTCTCACCGCAACAGCTACGGATGCATGAGACTCCCCAGAAGATATGGTAGAGATAGGATTAACAGACTCAAAAATAGACTGTTGAATTCTCGAATAGGCTTCCACAAGACTTGGCAATTTATCAGAAGCCAGAATGACACTCCTGGCAGAACCGCAATTGGGATTAAGCCCGGATAGAAATTTAGCAGTAACCAGGTCGTCTCTGTCTTTGATCTGTGCAACAACGGTCACAGGATGATAGTAGCTCAACTCTTGAGTAAGTGCCTGAATAGCTCCAAAGTATTCCTCAGGAGATCTATCACCCTGCCTATCAGCAAACAGACGATCATATATCATGAATTGCCGAAGAGCATTCTTCTCCTGATAATAGTGCTGCTTCACTGCGTCCCATATCTCTTTAGCTGTAGTATAGAACATAAACCTAGCCGCAATGGCAGGTTCCATACTATTCCAGATTCAAGTCTTCACAAGACTGTCATGACGCTTCCATTCAGCGTATCCTTTATCAGTAGAGTCCAGGAGACCTGAGTCAACATGTCTCGCCTTGTCGCGAGATTCCAAGATAGTGTGAACAACGTTCATCCATAGTAGATAGTTTTTCCCGTTGAGCTTGATGGAGGGGATAGGAGACGCCTCGCTGTAGGGAGTCTTGGTGTCCTCCATTGTAGACGGGAACTTAGTGACGGATTGATACACATCATAGAGAAAGCTGAGGTGACAGAGAGATACACGTCACAGAGATAGATGAGGTGACGGAGAGATACACGTCACAACACAAAAACACAGATAAATGCGTTACTGACGCATTCATAGCCTCCAATCGATTTTCCTAATCACACATGGAGGATATGTGATTAGGAGAGCACTCTGGAAGAGACGAGTCCCTCAGATTGGGCTTTAGATAGCCGTTGGATCAATCGGAGGCTCCCAAACAGTAGTTTCGGCTTCCGAGAACTAGCCGAAAACTGTTGTAAATCAACTGGAAGCTTGCTAGCGGCTCCGGTCCTTGGTGGCTAGATCTACAACAGCGAGGGAAGGCTGCTATCGATCCAGCGATCCAGCAACAACCGCGCCGACGGTAGGCTGCTGTTCCTGCCGGCCCGACGACCGAGGTGGCCGCAGTGCCTGGAGAGGTTGGGCGGCGGCGGCGGCTGAGAAGGAGAAAGGAGACGGGGAGGCTGTGGCGGCGGCTTGTTGAGGAAGCGGGACGGCGGATCAAAGCCACTCTGATACCATGTGAGAAGAGATGAGGAGAGGAGACGAACATCGAGAGATTTGTCGGCTGTAAGGAGCAGCTTTCTTGAGAGGGCAATAGCCGTCTCTCCTTGTTTTTATATATTAGGGTAAGATACATTTGTGGTACAAAGAAGAAAATAAGAGAAACACAATAAAACAAATAATATAACAAAGATAGAACCAGGAGACGGGTCGTCAATTTCCGCCGCTGATCAACTCTCGATACCATTGACAAGACTGTCGATGGTATCGACGGAATGCTCTTCTGTTGCTGTGATAAAGTCGATACCATCGAACTCCTGTCGATAGTATCGACGGGGATGCAAGTTGTTTCACAGTATGTATGGCTTAGTATGAAATAGTGGGGGACATAATCTTGAAAAAGGGATCTAGAAGAAGTCGAAAGGCTCATTACATATCTTAAACTGAAGACCCCTAAATTCATTTTTGTCCCCATCTTCACGACAGCCATCAGACCCTCATGTTAATTGACACTAAAGCCAAAACTATTATTCTTATGATAAGCTCGGATGTTATGCTCAAACCCAAAAGAAAAGCACATCATAAGACTCCAACAAGTGTGACCGTACGAAAAGTTGCATAGGTTACAACGCACAACATAGAGTTGATCAAACAGTGTGGTAGGGGTTCTCATCAGAGGGTGAAGATTTTGGGAAGTTGCAATTCTGCCACAGGAGTTCACAAAAATCCTAGGATCAAACGATTATGTCTTCCATATACTCTTCTGGATGTAGATCCTCACAACCACTGACAAAAAGGCAGAGCAATTCCAAGATGATTGTTACCACCACCTACGATGAGCGTATGTAATCCAAATTTTGGCGTCACAATGGACAACCATGAGCTAAATGACAACTTGTTTTTTTACATCAAATTTCATCCTTTGACACTCTAGGGACATGGTGTATGATAAGTTTGGAGGGGTGAACATGCAAAGTAGGTACCTCTCCAGCCCAATCTTTTCCCTACCATTGCATATATATTATCTCCTTTTCCCTTTTCTCCCAAAAATGTTGAAATTTTTGAAAGTTTGTTATCTTGTACGTATTAGACTAAGATCTACCTAACCTTATGTTAGCCAGAAAGTTCTTAATGAAGAATATAATTTTGCTCTAGGAAATTTTTAATCTAATTTTTTGGGATTTTGTTCTCGCTCCCAAAATTAGACCCATTTCTCTCCAAGCTTCTTCTTAGCATAATAATTGTAACAAGTGACGAATATGGGCTATAAATTCACCTAATAACCTACTGAGCAATGATGTTTTTACATCATCTTTATTTCGAGACCTTTGGACTACCAATGAACGTTTATTATCCCTACAAAGGACTTAGTCGATACACTCCTCATCGATCACTTGATCCTCTCGTAAAGGTTGGAAGAGCATAAATTTTGTGAAAAGGAAAAAGCTACCCCACCTAGTTCTTGAAATCTCACAAGGGAAAAAAGAGGCTTAGAGGCCCACACATCAGAAAAATCATATTAACCCTAAGCCTTATGAGCAATGATAAAAGCTTGAGAGAGAATAAAAACATAAGAGTTGTGCCTAGTAAGAGCCAAAGGGTTCTTCTGGGTGGGTGTATACTTGTACTCAAGAATGCAAATATGTCGTGTTGAGTAGTGGAACCTAGGAGCCAAAAATGTCAACCCTTGTCTTTCAAGGGCAATCACATAAACCACATGACATTACAACATGACTAACAGTTAAGTAACACTACTATCACAACAATATTCATGGTTAAGTGACCCTAAGAAGGGAATGCTACACAACAACCTTAGCCCACCCCTCCACACTCTCTTGACTATCTAAAAAAGTTGCGATTGAAAGCTAACTTCAACAAGATCGTTGCACAAGTACAATTAGGAACTGAGGCTCTGAGTCGAAATAGCGAGAAAGAAACCCCTCCTTATAGGAAGGTAGTAATAGATAAATGAGTCAAGCAACTCTAAATCTCTGAGAAGGGAACTTATGATACAACACGTGAGCTAAGCAACCTGGCAAAAATCTTGACATAAATATGGCATAAGAACATGACCAATACAAAGAACAAATAAACTTAGAAAGCCCTTGGATGTCGATTGATGCTTTGATTATATCTAATACCTTGAGTACAAGCTAGATTCTAAGTTTATGGGGGTTGATAACATCCAATTTTTTGGATGTTACATGCCTATTTTTATCTTTTGTTTCCCTTATTAGCATAGGCTTATGATATTCGTACATTTATTTTTATATTTTACCTCTTTGCCTTAAATAAGTAATAACTACTCATTTTCTTGTGGAAAAACCATTGACTACAAATTGGGCAGTCATATCAGTAGTTGATGGCACTTACAACCCAGAAATTGATGGAATCTGTCATGTATAGACTAACCAATTGGGCAGTCATATCTGTTACTAACCCATGTAACACCAATCTCCCCCTCTAGAAGGTCCTACACCTACTGAGGTAACTTTTGACTAAGATTTTCCTATTGCTCTCAAGAAAGGCACTCGCTCTTGTACCTCTCATAATATTGCTAATCATGTTTCTACTGCACATCTGAGTATTCATGTTAGTAATTTTGTTGCTGCTCTATCTGCTATTGCTGTTCCTAAGAATATCCATGATTCTTTACAAAGTTCTGCCTGGACAAATGCCATGACAGAGGAAATGACTGCCCTTGCTGATAGAGGAACTTGGGAGTTGGTGGATCCACCTCCTAATTGCAAGCCTGTTGGCTGCAGATGGGTATATGCTGTGAAGTATCAACCTGATGGAATTGTGGAACGTCTGAAGGCACACCTGGTGGCCAAAGGGTACACTCAAACCTACGGTATTGATTATTTTGAGACGTTCTCTCATGTTGCAAGACTTAATTCTGTCCGAGTACTTCTTTCTGTTGCTGTCAACTTGGATTGGCCTCTTATTCAGCTGGATGTTAAAAATTCTTTTCTGTATGGTGATCTTCAAGAAGTGGTCTATATGGAGCAACCACCTGGGTTTGTTGCTTAGGGGGAGTCACACAAGGTTTGCCGTCTAAAAAAATCTATATATGAACTCAAGCAGAGTCCTCGGGCATGGTTTGACAAATTGAGCAAGATACTGACTACCTTTGGATTTCTGAGATCACATGTTGATCACTCTGTCTTTACTAAAAAGACATCGTCTGGTATTGTGATTCTAATTGTTTATGTTGATATCATCTTGTCTGGCAGCGATGCTACTAAAATTCAGGCTACTAAAACACACTTGTGCAAGCATTTTGCTACTAAAGACTTGGAAAGCTGCGATATTTTTTGGGCATTGAGGTGTCCAGAACTGCTAGTGCTCTTGTCTTATCTCAGAGGAAGTATGTTCTTGATCTTTTATAGGAGATTGGGATGCTTGGAGCGCATCCTGCGGATACTCCTCTGTATCCCAATGTGAATTGGGATGATGATGCATCTCCTATATTTCCGGACAATAAAAAATATAGGAGACTGGTTGGTAAGATGATTTATCTAACTATTATTAGAGCTGATATCTCTACTGCTGTTGGTCTTCTTAGCAGGTATCTTGATAAGCATAGACAGTGTCACTGGGATGCTCTTTGTAATATTCTGAGATACCTTAAGAAATCTCTTGGCAAAGGCCTCTTTTATAGAAAGCATGGGCATTGTTCGCTTGAAGGTTATTCTGACTTTGATTATGCTGGAAGTAAGATTGACAGAAAATCTACTTCAGGCTATTGTACTTATGTTGGAGGGAATCTTGTCACTTGGAGGAGCAAAAAGCAAAATGTTGTTGCTAGATCCAGTGTTGAGGCTGAGTACAGGGCTATGGCCCACATTGTTTGTGAACTGTTATGGGTACAATTTCTCTTGAAAGACTTCGGTGTGGAGTCTTCTACTGCTATTCCTATGCATTATGACAATAAAGCTGCCATCTTCATTGCTAATAATCCTGTGTATCATGAGCGCACAAAGCACATTGAAGTTGACTGCGATTTTATCAGAGAAACTATATTGTCTGGTCGGATCTGCACTCCATTTACCCGCTCAGAGGATCAAGTTGCTAATATTTTTACAAAGCTGCTGGCAAAGAAACATTTTAGCTCTCTTGTGGACAAGTTTGGCATGATTGATATCTATGCTCCAACTTGAGGGGGAGTGTTAAATAATGTTTTTATATATTCTGTTTGTTATTTTCCTTTTCTATATGGACCTTTGTGTAATTTCTCCACTTATATATATATATATTGGGTACACACATTGTGTAACCCTACGGTTTCTCACTTTGCTATTCTCACAAAGTTTGTCTCAAGTTTAGACCTAGAACTTGAGGAATATAGAGCGAAAGGAAGAGATACATATTATACCAGATCGGTATGTCACAACACTGAAAGACCTCCCGGAAAAATACCCTTGCAGAGAATACCCGGTTGGAACAAGAACAATGATGATGGTGGAGAAGTCAGTTAAAAGCCCAGTGAAGAAAATAGAGCGGTGCTAGGCCCTCTAATTTTTCTTCTTCTTAATTGTTAAGTCATGCATGAATGAAACTAGTCCCACATTTACTAGGTGTGGAGATGTGTGCCTAAATATAAGATATTGTGCTACTCCACCCATTGCCAATTACTTTTGGGATGGAACCCCAACTGGATTATATATTGGGCCGGTTCTTCCTCCCTCAGTTTCTCCCCTACAGGTGGTATCAGAGCCCGCTTCAGGCTTGGGGCTTTGCATCTTTGTGAAATACACTATCAGGATGTGCTCTGGGCCAATGTAGTGTGGTGTAGTTGATGGCCTTTCGAGGGGGAGTTTATGGGCTCACACATGAGGGGGAGATTGTTATGTCATGTGTGCATGAAATTAGTCCCATATTGCCTGGGTGTGGAGATGCGTGCCTAAATATAAGACATTGGATTACTCCACCCATTGCCAATTGGTTTTGGGATGGAACCCCAACTAGATTATATATTGGGCCGGTCCTTCCCCCCTTAGTTTCTCCCCTACAAAGAGGACATCATGGTCTTCCCGTGGGCCAGAGAAAAGCTTACATATTTTTTTTGTTATTTAATGTCTCTTTGATGGAGTAATGATAGGAGAGAAGGGGAGTTGTCTGGTTGAAGAAATAGCTATGACACTTTTTTGGTTGTTAAAGAACTAATTCACGACTCTAGTGCCTAGTATTACTTGTTCAATTGTAATGGTTACCTAGAAAAGAATGAAAAACAAATTGTTTAAGAAGGAGATGAAGTGATACATCATTTTGGAATATATTTGTTGCCTATCAAGTCTCTATATTAAAATTATTGCATTAAATGATTAATGAAATCATTAGGCCATTCCATGCTACCATTATACAACTCATTTGATTTTAAAAAACAATTTTTCTATCTTAAATTCATTCTTAAGTGCATTTTATAATTAAAACTACGAAGTTACATTTTTAATATACAAAGGGTCGTATAGTTCAATATTTGTACTCATATTTATTTTTCAATTTGTTTCTGAGTCCATAAATAGAGGGTATAGTAAATTTTCTAGTTTAAATCCCTAGACTTAGTCCATTTTTGTCATCAATAACTAAAATTTTAATACACATACAAACACTATTTTTAACCATTGGTTGACAAAATGAGTGCATCATTGAAATGCAAGGTTTAATCATTTTTTAGTTGTAAGAAATTTACATAGGTAAAATTATATCACTGTCCATGATTAATGAGTCAAAAGGGTAAACATGGAAGCTAAAGTGAGGGACTATGCAAATCATTTATGAATGAAAAGAAGTAGCTTATTTAGGTACATTAATTTTTGAATGAGAAAATGATGAAATTTGAAATGAGGGAACAATTTATAGACGAACTCAAGTTAGGAGACTCAATTATACTTAGGGATCAAAGTCGTAGTATGTTATACAAATCTAGCTTCGAGACTTTACTTCAGGCCATGTAAGCTTTCTTAAGTCAGCTGACTATGAACGTTTCAGATTAGTTTGGAGTTATGTAAGTCGAATTATGTGAAACTCATTTTTTGAAAACTCTAGTTCAATTTCTGGAATTGAAGTTCAATTCACTTCCATGTGAAAAGTGTTACAAACGTTCTTGATTTTTACTTTGTAATATATAATAAGTAAGGACGGCAAGGACAGTGAAGAAAGAATCATAATGGGTTTTCAAAGTGATTTTTCAACCATAATAACCTCAACAAGTGGTCATGGTGCGAATATTACTCCTTTAAAATAGCATTCTAGTATGGTACACTTATATTTTTAATAAAAGTATTTTTGGTTAAAAATCACATCGCAATATTTTTATTTCACTTAGTATGTACAAGTATTGTAATAGTATCTACGTTTTATGTTTTGTAAATGTCTACGCTATAATAATATCTACATTGATGACCAAAAAAGTAATAATATCTAGGATTATAAGTTTAATAAAAATATTGTGGTTAAAAGTTACATCATAATATTTTTATTTCACTTACTACCACATAGTATTGTTATAAAATCTACATTGATGACAAAAAAAGTAATAATATCTAATTTTGTGTGTTTGTAAATATAAATGTTGGTTTATCACTGTTTAAACACAATGTACAATATTTATTTTTTAGTATATTCTTCGTGAACCATCGTAGTATATTATTTTTTTCATATCATATCGCTTAAACATGAAGATTAAAATGTTAGATAAATCACATTTTTTGTCACCATATGCCATGTGATTATTGTTTCATCGTGCTCATATATTTGTTATATACAAAACCACACTGATTATGGTGGTTATAGTTTAAACTTTTTTACATATTATAATATTTTGTCATATTATGTTATGGTTTCGGCAATAAACCATTTCGACATTGCTAACGTTTGTAGTTATTGTATATTGTCATTACTTTGGAAGTCATTATTCCCTCTTTTTAGGAGGGAACTTAGGGATTGTGTTTTATATGTAAGTCTTTAACTCTCGAGAAGTCACGAAACTTGAGTTTCAGCACTTACGTAAAACTAATCATGAATTTTTTTTCTAAAGTACTCTAGTTCATAAGTTTTCTGGACCAGTTATGGCAAGCCAGTCAGAGCTTGAGCAACAAATCTAAAGGGTTGTGTTCATGTAAACTTCTTGAAAATATGTTTTAGTATTAGTGGTCATTTGGTTATTGGGCTGAGGCCCATTGCCTTTAGTTAAGTGTTAGCTTTTCTTTTTCTTTATTATTACACTTAAGTGAGGATCCATGTAGTACTTAATTGTATCCATGTATCCATGTATTCCTGTATATAGGATGTTCCCTATAGTCTATTATCAACTAATGAGATTATTCTAAGCTAGGATCATCAACATGGTATCAGAGCATTAGGCTCTTACAGGGC
Source organism: Alisma plantago-aquatica (assembly GCA_963693085.1). Lineage (NCBI taxonomy): Eukaryota > Viridiplantae > Streptophyta > Magnoliopsida > Alismatales > Alismataceae > Alisma > Alisma plantago-aquatica. The sequence continues at coordinate 683,765,918 of OY856415.1, read as the reverse complement.
AACACTAAAAGAAATAGACCCAACACCGCTGCTGCTAGGCAACAACAATAAGGCCGACCAACAGGTTCTCAACTACCCACCCGTCGTCAACAACACACCTACCACCTAAAAAGTTAGCAACCTGCTCAACCGGGCAAGCTATTGCTAGGCAGTTACAATAGTGTCACCAGATAGCAGTGGGGTGCACCACTGCAATAAAACAAGGATAGGAGGCCCGCCATCCCTGCCAGACTTCCCTTCATGGTTTGAGTGCCTTGCTTCTCTTTCCGTTCCCCTCTATTCTCTATTTCCTTTTTTTATGTAAGAACAACAAAAAAACCAAGATTCTTGGTGGTAAACCTATAAAGTATCTAAAAGAAAGAAGGGGGGCCTCCTATCCTAGTTTTATTGACATGTAAGCGCCTCCATCTGTAAGCTCCTACTGGATGCTGATGCAAAGGCTGCTAGTAGCAGCTCCATCTCTTTATGGTGGCTGCTTGCAGCAACTTCAGGACCTAGCTGCTACTTGCAGCAACTGCTGCTAGAAGCGGTTTCATACGCTCTTTACATGAACAACAACAATTAGAGGGTGAGGGTAGTTGGTCACATCTCGAGGGAAGGGATGAGGCGTTTGGTGAGGAGTTCGGGTTTGGTTGAGGAGTCTACGGGTTGGGTCTTATTTTCTCTTTTCTTTTTAGTTAGATTTTATGTGGGTTGGGTTGGTCGTGTCCAGTAAGCGTCCTAGATGTGTCCACGCCATGTCCTGCTTGCAAATAAACTAGGATAGGGGGCCTACATGAGGAGGGTAGGATGAATAATATGACCTCCTGGCTTAATTAAAAAAAGTTATGGCTCTATATATATTTCATTTTTCATTGTTTATTGTTTTCAAATAGAAGAAAAATTAAATGTGCTTTTTAAAGCATGCTTAATGCTAATTATTTATCGAAGATTGCTGTTAACAGACTTGCAAAGGATTAGTTCCATGGACCTGAAAATCAAAATCATCGTAGTTACAGTATGGGAATCAATTGCACACGACCATTACTAACTCCACACATGTATACAGATCTAATGCATGTGGGTGGGAGATATTGAGAAAAGAAATAAAGGGATGAAAGAGATATATAAAAGTGGGAGAGAAAAATAAATAAAGATGGAGAGATACATAGAAAGTAAAGGTAAGAGACGGAAAAAAAGAGAGGGATCCTGAGAGAGAAAGAGTAATTTTCAATTGCAAAACAAAGAGCGATAACTATTGGTAGATAATACAGTAATGGTGATTATATATATGGTACCAACTTAATGGAAAAAAGGGATAGAAGCAAAGGGAAGAGATATAGACAATATATTTGTTCGAGCAATATTTCAAATACTTTGAAGTGATAAACTGTTAACAGTGTGTATATAAAATTATAGCGCACATTCCACAGTAGTATGATGCCTACCGGAAAACATTTACATGTAATTTGTATATCATGTACATGATTTATAGTGAAAATAGTATATGTTCACAATGATAAACAATATATATTATGATGCATTGTAGTGTTTTGTACTCATGTTTATTATGATCTTTATATATGTGTGCCAATCTTAACATGTTATGTATATTTCTGACATTGTGTTCATATATTGTTAAGTTATTGTTTGTATATCAATTTTAATAGTTATGAATATTATGTTAATATCAAGTATCTTGCCGTTACACATGTATCATTTTTGAATGTGTTACATCGCAAAAAAGGGCGCGCATCAGTATCATTTTCGAATTTGTGTGACATTGCAAAAAAGGGCACAAAACTTAGAGTTTGTAGTGCATCAAAATGAGGGATGGTCGGGTGTAGAACTGGTAGCCTCACAACAAACACACATCTGTCTCCTGTTTTACTTTTTGATAACTTCTCCACTTTCGTGAGTATGCCTTCTGACCCTCTCCCCCCAATCTCTCCACTATGCTTTCTGGCCCTCTCTCCCCAATCTCTCCACTCATCTCACGTGGCCACGCCCAACAGCAGCTACACATGACTGGTAAATTGACACAGATATCAGATATTTACGGTCAACCAAACAAGTGAAACCAAACGAAAGAAATCCCAGGTACAGCTTACCAAGCAGCAGGCTTGCAATATCAACTGTATGCGTTTTATTGTCATGTTTATAAAAACTCACTTTGCATCTTTATTACGCACCCAACCAAGCATGCCCTTACTATTTGACTGGCTTCAGAGCCCCCTTTGCCTTGCATTAAGTTTTCGACATGTTCTTTTTAGTTATTGACTTTAAACACCTAAAGGTAACATCCTTGGTACTTTTTCTACATACATATAGTACCATGAACTAGTTGTCAATACTAGTTCTGGTTAACATAAACAGGATAGCTTGGAGTAGGGATGACGGTTCAAAAATAAGTATTTATCTGATAGCTTCATATCTGCCAAAGTTGTGACTTGCCATGATGTAATAGCCTCTTTCCATGCCGTCCATATGTCTGGTAGCTTCAAATCTGCCCGCACACCACGGGAAGCAGCTGGATTGCCTGAATGCCTACACATGTGGATAATTACCGAGTGCCCTTTTTGTGATGTAGTGATATGTATTTGTGTTGATGCCATAAAATGTACTGGCTGCTTGATTTAGAGAACGACCTTGACATGGAGAATGTTATGAATGTTCCTACAATTGTCTGCGGTGGTATATGCCTTTAATTCCTTTTTTTCTTTTTCTATCCATTATAGTTAACAATCAATTGTGTTGGCGTTGTAGATAATGTGCTGGTGAATGCTATTCAGAATTAATTAAATTTACGTGGATCTAACTGAAGTTTGGATGGCTTTCAAGTGTTGAGTTTTTTTGGATAGTCACGTTTTTTAAGTGCAAAGAACATGATTTAAATGGTTGGATTTAAATGATTTCTTTTTCAAGTTTTTCTTTAATGGTTTGAGGTTTACAGCATAATATGTACGTTTAATCCTATTATGGCAACCTTTGCATTGTAATTTGGATATATAGTCTGTGTCAGATCGGACATACATTACTGGTTCAGATAATTATGGTTGGATTTTTGTGGTTTTTATTTCCAAAGAGTGATGCTCGGGTTCGGATTTGATGGTTGCTAGCTAGTTTGGTCCCGTTTGGATGCCTAGGTTGACCTCTTGGAGATGAAATTAGCCAGTGGCGTTGGATTTTTCTAAAATTAGCCACGGGGCATGGATCATGCTGTAGAACATATCATAGCAAAACACTACGTTAGGAATTTCTTTGCCATTTCTGTCAGATGAAGTGTCGGTTCATCTCACTTCTGGAACAACTGTTCTTTCTGTGTATCGGATTTGATCAGTGTCTGACTTGCATTGACATACCATAATTATATATGAAGATGTGATCTCGACTAGTGCGGATTATTTACTAAAATGGTTTATACACACTGCTTTAGTCGTTATTGTGCAAGCTTATTAACCTGCTAAAAAGTAGTAGCCGGTTATGTCTGATACATTTGGTTGGGATCCGCGGAGCGCAGGATTTAGTGATTGCCAGAACTTGCTGGGAGTCTTTTTATTTTTGGGTGAACTTGCCGAGAACTTTATTTTGGGGTGAACTTGCTGGGAGTCTGGCTTTTCATAAATTTGACGGATTTTAAAATTTAGTGCCAAATTAATTGCAATATCAGGAATGCCATATTTATTTGGAATCCGAATCCCAAGTTGTTTGGTACTATGTTTTCACAAAACTCTCGCGAAACTGAAAATAGTAAACAAACATGATTTTATTACTCGATTGTACGTACGAACCTGTGCTATCACTTGCTGTGAGGTATGTGCGAAATGTGTGCTGTGAGGAGTATTATTTTTGAAGCCTTTTTTTTCACTGGTCACCATCTTTGTTCTTGCTACCTTTTTGCTGGTTATGCTTGCAAAAACAAGAGGTTCTTGATGTCTGTCACAAAACAACTTGTGCTTCATCTAGGTGCTGCACAGTGGCGGATCCAAAAGTTAAGAGCGGGTGACGCCAACATGCAGTAGACCTAAAGAGAAAAAAAAACTGGCACAAATATGATATAATAACATTATTTGTTTGGTTTTGTGATATTATTGTGGGTATAGCACACAATTTTGAAAAGCTATCACCTAAATTGTCGTTTCTCATTATCCCAACGACTTAACTTGGTGGTTTCATTTATTGATCCAATTATACAATGATTGTAATGGGGCATTAGATACCTGATTTGATAATCATAAATGTAATTCTATTTATTATGTTTGTCTCAATCATGAGATGATGACACAAAATTCAAGTCAAGAAAGAAGAGCAAGTCAGATAGGATCATAGGCATATGGTGACCGACTTCTTGAGACCACTTTTATATCTACTCATGGCTACTATTAGGCGATGCTTTCTAGATATTGCTTTTTGACTCACAATTTTTTTTCCAAAATGGTGCTACTCGATGACATATGTCTTCAAGTTTAGAACTTGGACGATGAGATCATATGTGTGATAATAGTACACACATCCTTGTTATGTCCCTAGTCAGATATTACTGTGGAAGAAAAATAGACAACAATAATACATAAGACTAGAGTGTGTGTTGATTGATGACAGAGTCTCATTAGTCATGATATGTGATATCAAGTCAAACACATAGGTACATGTTAGAGAATAGTGTATCAGACAGTCCCACCTTGATACATGGAGATCATGGAATGATAATCAGAATCAGCTCTCATAGTGATAGTGGTGATTGTGGTTCTTAGACCTAAAGTCACTACACTCATCACATGTCGTTCAATGTATTTTGACACCATCCAATGTGTCCTTGAATAAGCTTTGCCATAAAGGTGGTGCTCGGGAACGTTGTGAGAAATGGGGATTGAGTGTGAGTGATGTAGATAGGATTTGTCCCTCCTACAGGAGATTGATATCCAAGTAACTTGATAAGTGATATTGAGAAATGTATGGCCATACCAATGTGACTCAATATGTGATATGTGAGCCCACATGCATCTCATAAAGTCTGCTCTAGTTCAAGGAACATGGATTAAACATTGAAGAGGATTGCGATTCCATGCCTTGAGTTCAATTCGGATATTAGAGACAAAGGAACTACACAATCACGATAACACTGATCATGGATTATAGGTTGAAGTTGTTCTCCAACTTTCCTATTGCTTGGGTAGCAATAATGTGTTGCTAGATATCGCTCATTGTTTGTGATGCCATAAATTGGTTATGGACATTTACTACCAACATAATTTGGGACCTATAGGGTCAAATGCATGGGATGCACCTAAAAAGGAGTTTATTTATGAATAATGTTTAAATTGGTTACTAAAGTGTTTAGGTATTCAATTTAAACAATACTGGTAGTACATTGGCTAATAGGATTTTGAATTGCTCGGTTCATAAAAAAACTGACCAGTTCAGAATATGAATCACCCAGTTCAAAAATGAATCAACCGTTTCATGATGTCAATCGACCATTTTAGATGTGAAACAACCAATTGAGTGATCAATATGACTGGATTAAGGATTGATGCTGACGTGATGTTATGCATTAATCATCACATTGGAAGCCATTATGTTTACAAATAATATAATGAACTGATCGATTCAAATGTTAAATTGACTGATTCACATGTGAACCAACCGGTTCAAGTGTTGAACCGATCTATTCACATAAGAACCGACCAGTTCAATTGTGAACTGACTGATTCATGATTCACAACAATCAGAAATTTGTGAAAATCTGTTTGTTCGACTCGTGATTGATCTAAGAACCTTTCCCATGACCATCCTATGAATAATGGGTGTATTCCAGACTTCCCAAAGACACAAAATACATTATCCTCTCATAGTTGTGGTAACTAGAGAGCCCTAGCAAGTCATATCTATAAAAGGGAGAGACAACAAGGGAAAGACAACAAAGGAGAACGATTCAATGCTATCGCATTGACATCAAAGGGACAACTCCTTCCCGTTGTCTCTAGTAGTGCAACATGGAGTTTCCAGTGGTCTGGGTAGATTACGTAGATGCTTAGAGGCCATTGCTGCCATGCTAGGAGGACAAAAACCACCACTGTTTGTGGTGTTGCACTGGGATGCTATTTTTTCCTGTTGTTATGTGTAGCTTGTAGAGTTTGTGATCGACCTCGAGAGGAGGGTGGTGATCAAAACTTTAAATTTATAACCCGAAACCTTCAAGGACCCCCACAACTTTATTACGGGGTCGAAGTAGATATACGTGGTCGAACACAGGGATGTGGGGATGCTTAGGACACTTAAGATCTTGCTCTTAAGTCAGAAAACCAATCCGATAGTTGATAAAAATAAGGAGCTAGAACTAGTCTAGTAGGTTGTCACGAAATAAAACAAAACAAAGAAAAGAAAACAAAATAGAGTCCGTAGGATTATACTAATCAGAGAGGAGTTCCTAGCTATGTAACCATGAGTTAGGCAGTCTATGCACCCGTTCTTGGGCGTAGAAAACTCTCAAACACCCGAGTAAACAACCTACATCCAAATATGGTATGTACTGTGATATCCGTTCCTGTGGGGTCATCCTACTCGCTCTCGTGCTACGTGACTAAAACCTATCAATGACATAAAACCTCTCTCGAGGAAAGACAAATCATCACCCTAGAATATTCTAGATACCCTCTCAGCTCTAGAATGTTCTGAAGTGCTAGGAACAGGTGTGATTTGGGCAGAACTAGGTAGTGGGCCCAACCGTGCCCAGGTCTAAGGTTCTGCACAGATCACCTTGGACCATCCTCCTTTCAGATTTTGATCCAAACTACCTTCTCTTACTTATTTCTACAACAAATCTCTCAAAATAGGCAGAAATAGAAGTTCAAGTAAGAAAAAGATCAACCAAACTAGCAATCATAACCAGAAAGAGAAGATAGATCAATAAACATACTAGATCTGAAATAAAACTGCTTGCTTAAGCTAAAAGTACATAAACATGCCCAAAACGGGCTACATAGCCAAGAAGGAGCTCAACTAGCCATAGACAAGCATAGTTGACACCGAACAAAGATGAAAGAACATCATTAATATAGAAACAAAGGAGAACAATAGAAGAAAGGAGAAGAAGAGATTTAGCCCGTAGAGGAGAAGAGGCTCTCGCTCCTTGGCCTCCGTATAGGCCGGATCTCGTCCTTTAGTCATCCTCCTTGGTCTTTTGGACTACTTGGCCTCCTTTCTCTCTAAATCCGCCCCAAACAACAATTTGGTGAGTGGATGGAGGTGGAAAATAATAGTGGATGGTAGGAAATGGGCAGAAATTGGTGGATGATGGTGGAAAATGGTGGAGAATGGAAGCACACTAAAGAGATGGGCGTAGGGTGAGCACTTCGGCCTTCTCGAACCTCAGGAATCTCCCACGAGGCTCTGGGAACCTCCAAATGTTAGAACCACTAGGTGGAACTGCCAAAATTCATAACCTGGAACTCTCGATCCCCAAAATCCCTCTCCAGGTCGCGAGGGGTAGGTATTTATAGGTGAAGGCAGACCTGCGGTCGTGGACAGACTGCGGTCGAGGTAGACTCCGCGGTCACGGTAGATGCCTCGGTCGAGGTGATCCCTGAGGTCACGGTCCTGCTCGCCACGGTCGCGGTCGGGCTGCGGTCAAGGTTGACTCCGCGATCACAGCTGATTCCGCAATCGCGGTAGATGCCTCAGTCGCGGTTGACCCCACGATCGCGGTGGCCGTTTGTGCCGCGGTCGAGGTGGATGCCTCAGTCACGGTCCTACTCGCCACGGTCGCGGTCGAGGTGGATCAAACCCACCCTCTGGGGGGGTATTACTGGTGGTCGAGCGGGACCATCATCTCCTAAAATGGTGCACATAGTGCGATGCTTATTCCACCACAGTTGTGATGGATGGAAGCCTAGCTACTGCAAAAACTGTGTTGGGGAGAAATCTTGGAGAATAAATGTCTTTTCATGTTCGGTGCCTGCAAGTCCCAAAATTGGCTAGTTGAACAACTTTATCTATGAAAATATATAATTTACTAAAAGATAAGAATTTATGGTTATTTTGGGCCTATTAAGGCTATATTGACACAAAATCATAAATAAATGCTTAACATAGATGCCTAAATTTGGGTGTTATCAGTTTGCACATCACCGTGCAAGCGTAGTTACTGGACTTGCTTTAGGACCATATATAACTCTTGCTGCCCTTATCCTATATATATCGTTGTTGACACGATCTGCTGGTAAAGTAATAGGGACAATTTTTTTTGTTTATACTGCCTTCTCTGCCCTCCCTATTCACCATTAGTAGTATCAGAGCCATGTCAAATTTACGGTGTATCAGGGTATAAATTGATGGGATTAGATTTTTTTTTTGCATATGATGTGAGTATTAAAATGATGAATGTGCATATATGATTAAATACCACATACAATCTATATACATATACATACATACATACATATATACATATATATGTATGTGTGTGTATAATGGAATCATCCTAAAAGCATTTTGATGGTGGATATATGCGTGGTTAGGCCAAGACCCCTATGGATTGTGTGCATGTTTGTTTGGTTTTCTTTCTTGTTATTACTTGGTTTGCATACCGAGCCTCTCCACTCTCTTCCAAATGTAAATTAATGCTCTTCTTCCTATATTATCCTTAAATGTACTCGATGTTTTTCCTCTTACAATGTAATATAGAATATGATAGTTTTAGTTTTTTGTTTTGGGTAGAGAAGATGTTCTCTATGAGTCGAGTCGATCGACTGGAGGACCAATGAGGCCAACAAATACGAGGAACCAACTGATCGGCTTGAAGGCCAACCGGTCAACTGAAGGGTTTAGACGACCGACTGGGCGAACACAAGTTTTCCAGTACTGGTTGCTACATGTGATGTTGACCTAATGTGGTAGTAATTATTTGTGATTCCAAAGAATTGTATTAGTATTGCCATAAACATCACTTGCATATTTTTGATTGTATGTTTTTTATTTGTGGATATAGTATGTATCTGATACATACTATAAATATGTGGCGATTGGATATGTATATTTATTTATATATAAATCTCTCAATAAATATTAAGCCTAAGATGCTTTCCATAAGAGTCACACATGAATTGATCGACTAAGCGTGGGCATGCCCTAGCATGGTGCACTGTCTATCTCATGAAAGTGTGATAGTAAATATGTTGGGCTGCCTTAGCAGAGTGCATATTCTATCATGTTGTCTTATGGATCATGCTTAACTAGGTGACCTTAATAGGATTAAGTGACTAAAAGCATACATATGGACTATGACATGGAGTTGTACATACCGTCTGTCTAAGAGTTACTTAAGATGCAATTGGAAAATGTTGTCTACCATAATAATTGGTCATGAGCGCCATCATTGGCTGGGTATTAACTTAATTATTTTGGATCTTGATTCACTAGAAGACTATACGCTGCAATCTTCTGAATCGGTAGTGAGGGTTATCAATTTGAACAGAATTGTGGGAGCGATAATTAATTAAAGGCCTAATTAATATTGTCAATATTATCAAATCAAATCAAAAAATGTTTTGATAAAAGTTGTAAAGTTTCTTTTATAGAATCTAATGGCAAACACAAACATATTTTCTTTGCGATCGATCCTTGAGAAGGACAAGTTAAATGGGAATAACTTCCATGAATGGTTCAGGATGTTGAGAATCATTCTCACTCAAGAGGGCAAGCTCTATGTCCTAGAGACACCAGGGTCGGATGAACCCGCTTCCACCATGCCTAAGACTAACAGGGATGCTTACAAGAAGAACTCTAAAGATGTCATGGATGTTAAGTGCCTCATGATATGCTCAATGAACTATGAGTTGCAAAGACAACATCTGAACATGGATGTTATTGAGATGGTAACACATCTTAAAAACATGTACCAAGATCACACAAGACAAGAGAGATATGACGTCTCCAAGGTATTGTTCAAGTGCAATATGACTGAAGGAGATCCAATAGGTCCCCACACACTCAAATTTATTGGGTATGTGGAGAACCTTGCTAGATTAGGATTTCCCTTGGGTCAAGAGTTGGCCATAGATGTGATTCTGCAATCAGTGTTGGAATCATACAACTAGTTTGTCATGAATTACAACATGACCAATTTTGACAAGCCATTGTCAGAATTAGTTGGCATGTTGAGGACAACTGAAGTGCAAATGAAGAAGGACAAATCCAAATATGTGATGATGATCAGCAGAGGGAAGACCAAGGGAAAAGACAGATATAAGAAGATTTCTAAAGCTAGCCAGAAACTGAAGTATTATGTACTGAAAGTTAAGAGAGGAGTCAATACGGAAGAAAAGTGCCACCACTGTCACCAACCTAGACACTGGAAATGGATCTGCCCTCTTTACATAGTGGAACTTAGGAAGAAGTAGATAGAGATCTCCACTACATGACTCAAGAAGAAGTAAGCTACAACTGAGGGGAGCAAGAGTTGTTTCCACTACAGTTGAAATATGTAATTCATGGGCATGTAATTGAATTAGTGAATTGCTATTATGTACTAGCCATTAATAAAAACATCATGTATTTTTTATCAACAAGAATATTAAGAATAAATTGATGTTTCATTTCAAAAGATAAGATCGTATATGGCAGTGCCCTATATCTCATAATCTATACTCGATAGTTGTAGAGACAATTATGCATGTCAATATACAAAATGACTCGATAACTCAAACAATGAATATCTATAGCATTGTCATCCAGGAGACATAAGTGAGAAATGCATTTCTAGATTCCATAATGATGGTTTTCTTGACTCTTTTGGTCATTGAACCAATAGAGACATGTGAGCCATATTTGTGGGTCACTATGACAAAAGCACATTTCACTAGAAAAAGTGGGAGACCGAGTATGCTATTAGGGCTCATACATGTTGATGTGTATAGACATTTTCGAATAAATGCTAGAGGTGGTTATCACTACCTCATTATATTACTAATGATCTTAATAGATATGCTAGTTTGTATTTAATGAAATACAAGTATGAATCTCTTGAAGTGTTCAAGTAGATAATGTATATTGTACATAACCAACTTGGTCAAAGTACTTAAACACTTTGATACGATCGATGTGGAAAATATTTTAAACCAAGAGAATGAAACATTATGGAGACCATGATAATGTATCAAAATGAACTCCATTTGTAACATAATGACAATGTATCATGATAGTGTATCATAAAGAAGGAGTCACACCTTGTTAGTTGCGGTGATATTATCAATAAATCTATCCAATTTCCTTTTTGGGAACATGATTTACACTAAAACCGTGTACCGTGTAAAATGGTTCAAAAGACACCATATGAGATATGGCATAGAAAGTGTCCTGATATGTGTTTTATAAAGATCAAGAATGGAAGTCTATATAAAAAAATAGTTTCTTAAAAGACTTTGTCCACAAATCACAAAAACGTTATGTTGTTGAATACTACTTTTAAATTCTAATCTGACAACAAAAATGTTTTGTTTCCAGGATGCTTGTATTCCTAAAGGGAATTTAATTCCAAAGGAATCAATGGGAGAGAAGTAGAACTCAAAAATTTTGAGAACAACAAGAAAAACATTGAAACTAAAGAGGTATAGTAGGAACAAGGATAATCACAAATTGTTGTGGAAACTCAGGTTCCTTATGTAACAAAAAACTCATAGATCTAGTAGACATACCTTGAGCTTGAAAGATTAGGATATCTTATGGCTCAAGAAGGTGGAAATTTGGGCATAGATGATGAGCCAACGACCTACCTAGATGCTATTGAGGGACTAGAATATGAGAAATGACTTGTAGCCATTGTATCCAAGTGGATTCCATGTGCACCAACAAGGTATGACCTTGATGGATCCACCAGAAGGGGTAAAACACATAGGACACAATTGGATCTTCAATAAGGAGATCGACATGGACGGTAATGTACAAACCTATAAAAGGTATATTGGTAGAAATGGTTTTAAACAAGTTCAAGGTTTTGAAAATGATGATTTTTTTTCACCAGTTACCAAGGTTAAATCCATCAGGAGGTGCCTTTTGTAGGTGCCTCTCCGAGCTCCTCATCTCTCCCCCTGGGTGACGGTCGTGCGATCTGATTGGGATCGAGTCTTCTCTTCGGCGTGTTGCTTGCAGGAGGTGGTGGCGCTCTTCTCCTGACAGATTCTTGCTCAGATCTGCCTTGAGGCTGAGGCGGGTGGCTGGTGGGGTGTCCTCGCTGGGGTTCCGGAGGAGGCGGTGGGGGTGTCCTCGCTGGGGTTCTGGAGGAGGTGGGTTTTCCTCCTTTGTTTCTGCCTTGCAGGTTTTTTGCTTGGGTGCTAGTTTCTGGCAGGCTATCTGCCTTGTTCCGCCGTATATCGGCGTAGCTTGTTCCTTTGAATAAGGATTGTTTCTCCTTCCTCTGTGAAGGCGGTGGTTTTTCTGGGGTTTTCCCCGGTAATTGAACCTTGGTTACAGCTAAATCTCACTCTGGATTGATCTTATTACTCAGTTGTATGGCTTTGTTTGAGTTGATATATGAGCAGAATATCGTCTTGTTCCATCCCCCTACCACTACTTAACGCTCAAGTTGAAGGAATTCTTCAGGAAAAGCTGCTTAAGACAGCCTCAAGGAAGAAGAATCAATGTAGAAATGTCTCTCTCTCGTTCCAATATGAGTTGTAGTGCCCTTGGGTTACTGAACGTTTGTATGTTCTGTTTGTATCTTTCTCCCCAATTGTAGATTCCGTATGGCTAACAAGTAATGAATCGATCCATTTGCTCTCAAAAAAAAATCCATCAGGATGGATGCTTGCTACTGTAGCTTAGTAAGACTATGAGATTTGGCAAATGGATGTTAAAATTGCATTCCTTAGCAGGAAAATTTATGAGGATGTGTGCATGACACAATCTAAAGGTTTTATAAATCTAATAATGCAAATGAAGTTTGTAAGATACAAAGGTAAATATGTGGATTGAAGCAAGCATCTTAGAGCTGGAATCGTCAGTTTGACTAGATAGTCAAAGAATTTTATCTTAAATCAAAATGAAGATGGACTATGTGCTTACAAGAATTTAGTGGGAGCATATTTATATTCCATAAAATGACAGAGAATACATCCTTATACTACAAATATTAAAACATGATTGGGAAGTACCTTCTTTATGAAGGTTTATGCGAAACATCCTATATCTTAGGAATTGAGATCTATAGAGATAGATCTGGAAAGCCTCTTGACTTGAGAAAGAGTACATACATTGGAAAGATGCAGAAGGGGTTCAACATGCAGACCTCAATGAGAGAAAATCTTTCCATGCCCCATGGAATTAGTCTCTTAAGAGTCCAGTGTCCCTGATCTTGTGAAGAATGGGAAAACATTATTAAGATGCCATATGCATTCACAATTGGATCTCTCATGTATGAAATGTTATGTAGCCATCTGACTATCTCACATGTATTGGACATGACGAGATGATATCTTTCAGATCCTAGTGAAGGTCACTAGATTGCCATAAAGAGCATCCTTAAGTACTCGAGAAGCACTAAACGGATTATATCTTTATTTATGGTAATAAGGAAGAGTTGGGGGTAAAGGGTTACACTGATGCAAGATTCCAAAATGATAAAGAAAAATCAACAATCAACAATCAAAATCTAAATTTGTGTTTGACCTTAAAATAGAACTATAAGTTGGAATAGTTTCGAGTAAAAGTTAGTTGCTGATTCTACAATAGAAGTTGAGTATCTTGGTGTTATGAACACAACAAAGGATACTATATGGATCAAGAAGTTCATTTAGATGAACTTGTGGGAGGTTCCAAACCATTGATGAGACGATACATATACTGTGACAATAATGGAGCTATTGGATAGGCTAGGAATCCCAAATAGCATACTACATTATTTCCATCTCATATGAGAGATCGTATAGTGAGGATATGTGAATACTTGCAAATACCTGACTAGAAGCACAATGTTTTTAACCCGCTATAAAAACACTTATGTAGTAGAAACATAATGGACACGTTAAGATCACTTGGAATAGGATTTGTGGGTGATCGGCTCTAGGTGCAAGTGGGAATCTGTTAATATGTATGCCCAGAGAGCCAATCATACGATGATTGTAAATTGGAATTAGATACATAATTTGATAATCATAAAGGTAATTATATCTATTATTCTTGTCTCAATCATGATATGATATATATATATATATATATATATATATATATATATATATATATATAGAGAGAGAGAGAGAGAGAGTTAGGCTAGGATACACTTAAGTATATTGGGGCCAGGATACAATCAAGTTTTAAGCCATTGGATCTTCCTCGATTTTGATCAGTGGCTGGGAATTATCCTGCCCACTAACACAACCACAAACGCTAGGTCCACCCAGCTGCTCTCTCCCCCACTGTCACCTAACTCTCTCTCTCTCCCCGCTCTCTCTCTCCTTGCTCTCTCTCCCCCTCCCTCCTCTCCACTTTTCGGTGCCCTCTCTGTCGACTGCGGCTCAGAGGCCGAACGCCGGTGACCTTCTTGCTTGCACGATGAGCTATCAGCGCCTAGATCTGCCGGCAAGCTGCTGCTGCTGGCGAGCTACTGCTACTGCCCTTCTTCTGGCTAGCTGCTACTACCAGTGAGCTACTGTTGCTTCCCTTCTGTCGGAGAGAGAGCTTGGCACTAAGATCTCATCGAGGTCCCTACATCTCATCTGGGTTCTGAGTGGTAGAGTGTTTGGAGTGCAAGGAAGTTATTTGATGAAGATTAGAGCTGTCGATGAGCTTGCTTGGAGTCCCCAAATCTCATCGGGGTCAGGCGACATCTCATTGGGGGTAGGCAACACATCTCAAGGTAACACATTATTCACATAAACATTGCTTTCAATGGAGAAACAATAATCAAAGACCCTCATTTTCAGTAACACTCAAAATTGTAACACTCAAAATTAGAATGTTAGCATTTTCTGCATTTTTTAGGTACATAAATCTAATAAGACATGAATGTTATCAATCTGCATTTTTTAGATACATTTTCTTCCTTTTTAGGAATAGATTTCTATTTTGTACGAATGTTATCAATCTGCTGACTTAAACTAACCACACCATATGCCAAAATAGTAATTTTTTACATAACAAGAATGGAGCAAATATTATTGAATTCCATACTACGACAGCAACAATTTATATTTATGTATTGGGTTTTTCAATGTGGTAATTTAACCATATTGGGTTTCTCATGATATTCAATTTTTTTAAATATATGGAAGGTTACATTCCAATTTGGTATGATATGGAAGGCACTAGTGCCACACAACCACCCCTGCATGGTTAGACTTCCTTTGAACTTATCAATCTACTATAACTTTCTATTGTTTGATAATATGAAAAAAAAGAATGATTATGTCTTTTTTTGGTAGATATGGATTTTTCTCATGATGTAGACGACATGACGGGAATAGATTGGTTACATGAAGAAGCGGCAGTGGATGCAAATGATCAGTTTGGAGAAGAAAATGAGACCCCTACAGAGGATGAAAGGTTTGAAGTACAATCTGATCTGGAGCCTTTCATAGGTTTGCAATTTGATAACCTTGATAAGGCTGAGGAGTTTTATAATCAATATGCATATCGTATGGGATTTAGCATAAGGAAAGGGAATCATTATGTCTCAACCAAAACAAAAAAAGTGACAAGTAGGGTATTCCTGTGCTTTAAGGAAGGGTTATATAAACCAAAAAAGAAGGAAGACAATGGTCATAAGGGAACCCCACAAAAGGACATCATTTCTAATCGAATAGGTTGCAAGGCTTAAATGCGAGTCAAGCTAGAAGAGGATACAAAGTGGGTGGTTATGAGCTTTAAGAAAGAGCACAATCATGATCTCACCAATAGTCCATCTAAAAAGAGGTTTCACTGCTCACACCGCCGCATGTCTTCTGAGGTGCAATATTTGATCCAGGCAATGCATGACCAAAACATTTCAAGTGCATAGATAATGTCACTTATTGCTAGCCAACAAGGTGGAATTCGTAATGTCACATTCACAAGAAAAGATCTAAGTAACACACTTGTTTATTTGAGAAGGAGATACATAGGTGTTGATGTAGCATCCACATTAGAGCATTTTAGAAAGTAGCAAGCAATTAGCCCTACATTCTTCTACTCTGTACTATTTGATGATGAGGGTTGTGCACGCAATATCTTCTGGGTAGATGCAAGATCAAGACTAGCATATCAAACATTTGGGGATGTGATTACATTTGACACAACTTACATGACTAATAGATACAATATTCCATTTGCACCTTTTATAGGGGTGAATCATCATAAGCAATCTACTTTGTTTGGTTGTGCTTTATTAAGAGATGAGACTCTTGAGTCGTTTGTTTGGGTTTTCCAAATATTTCTAGAAGCAATGTATGAAAATCACCCAAAGGCAATTTTAACTGATCAAGATTCAGTAATGAAAAAGGCAATTCATATTATGTTTCCCAATGCAGTTCATCGTTGCTGCCAATGGCATGTAATGAGAAAAGCACGTGAACATCTTGGTGTGATCTATGTGACTTTTGTTGGGTTCATTGAAGAGTTTCAATGCTGCATCAATAACCCCATCACTATTGATGAGTTTGACAAAAGATGGAATAAGATGATAACCGATTTCAATTTGAGTAAAAACGCACATCTAACCTTATTGTGGAATATCAGAGAACAATGGATTCCTATATACTTTAGAGACACATTTTTTGCTAACATGTCGACAACACAACGGAGTGAGAGCATGAATGCAATATTTAAAGATCATGTAAATAATCATTTTCCTTTATTTAAATTTGTCCAAGCATTCGAGAAGGTGGTCGATAACCGATATGACAAAGAAGATGAAGAAGACTACAGATCTAAGGATGGAAAACCAACACTATGGTCTTATGCTCCCATTGAGAAACATGCAAGGGATATCTACACTAGATTAGTTTTTAAGATTTTCAAAGAGCAAATGAAGTTGACCTCATGCTATGATTTAGAGGAGGTTAGTAAAGATTCTATATATCAAATTTCACATGTTGGCGGTGAGTCACTTGCATTTATATCAAAGAATAGCTACCAAGTACATGTTAATCTAAATAATGACGAATTATTTTGTGAATGCAAGCTATTTTAGTTTTCTAGCATCTTATGTGGGCATATAGTAAAAGTGATGCTTTATCTTAAAGTTCATAAGATACCGCCTCTATATGTGCTGAATAGATGGACTAGGAAAGCAAAAACTACAAGTACAGATCATTATGCCAAAGAGACTTGTGAAGAAGTTGATGGTAGTACCCCTTTGGGTAGGTACAACTCACTTTGTAGATCGGCAATGAAGTTAGTCGGTATAGCTTCTAAACATAAAGACAAATACCTTGATGTGCATGAGCTTTCTGAAAAAACTTATGACAACATCATGTCCTCGCAAAAAGGTATGGGAATAGCTTCTTGTGAAGAAGGCATGCCATCATCTCAAACTCACATTCCAACACAAGGTAGTCAATGTGTGCTCCAGATTCAAGATGTGGAAGATGGAATGGAAGCAAGAGATCCACCTCCATCACATTGTAAAGGAAACAGGAAGCCACAAAGGTTTAAGCCACAAGCCGAGTTAAAGGCAAAAAGACAAAGGACATGCAGTACATGTAACGGAAAAGGGCACAATAGTCGTACATGCAAATCCGGGGTTAGTTGACTTAGTTGATTTTTGTTCTAGTTAATTTACTTGATTTTCATTTTCTCGGTCACTCATGATGCGAAAATTTATTCAGGTTGTCAAAGAAACATATGATGCTCATAATCTTCACCAAATTTATGAGTCTGAAGAAGAATAAGATGTAGGTGGATGCTCATGATCAATTTGCCTATGGGTCTTGTAACCATTTCTATGCTGAAACTATGTATTCATGTATGCACATTCACTGCAATGTATTCATGTATGCACATTTAGTGCAGATGATGTATTAATGTATGCACGCTCAGTGCTGAAACAGAAAATTCTATTCTTACTGGATCTTTTGTATAATGCTTATCCAAAATTCTGAAATGAATGGACTTGTTGTTGGATTCAGTTCAGTTCATGTTTGGCTCAATTGTTGATATTATGGTACACGATTGGATCTGAGTGTGTGGTTTATTCAGTGTAATTGTTATGGATTGAATGTGGAATACGAACTGGTTCATTAAGTATTTTTATTATTATTGTAAGAAAAAATGAACTGTATAACAACGAGGTAATGTATTAATTGAAAATAAGACATGTTTATTGCTAAGCTTGGTGTGGAGGAAGCCATGGAAAAGAAAGGAATGCATTTTAATTATTTTTTTCTGTTCTCCTTGACTATATTATCTCAAAGGGTGTGCTGAATCCCTAGTTGTGATAAACTGAGGTACATACCATATGGTTTTGGTATGTTTATCGTATCTTGTTATCCTTTGTGCTACATGTTTACTGAAAGTACCTCACCATCTGAATATAATGTGATTTTGTTGCTGAAACATGGAGACTTAGATGTCTTCCCCTGTTTGCAACTTCCATTTCAGAAATCATACCTATTGGTGACAAAAATGGAAGCATTGGACTTGGTCATAGTCATTTATCAACTGCAGAGTGTAATACGCTTCTTTTTTAGGATGAAGCGCTCAATCTCAAAGGGTGTGCAAGCTGGATAAACACAAATTGGTTTTATGGAGAGATAAATGTACACTTAAGCTGGCTAAACTTTTTTTGTAATCAGAATACTTCAAGTCTCACATATGGGAACTTATTCGGTGCTTGTTTGTATCATCATCCATGCAGGTGAGAACTCTGCCTGGAGCACTTGTTTATGTGGCCGGGTAGCTCCTTTTCAGATTTGCAACGAATTGATGTATCATAGATAGCCAATGATTTGCAACGAATTGATGAATACAATAAAGTGATATGTTCAGTACAACAATATTTGCTGCATATTCACTTCGTTGCTTCTTCAAGTGCACATATGAATGCAAATCCTTAGTGAAGTTCACGATTTAGCAATTTTAAATTTGGGTGTGGTTACTTGTTCTTGGTCCTACTGATGTATTGAAACTCAAGGTCCACTTGAATTTTCATTTTGTTGTTGCTTACTGAAACTCAATGTCCTCTTGAATTTCAATTTTGTTGTTGCTTGGCACAGTGCACACAGTTTAAATAAAACATCAATGGATCATAGCAAGAACCTCCCATATGGCAGATGGTATTCATTCAGATGCAAGAATAGGATTGACAGAACTTCATAAGGTGGATCGTATCAATTTTTACATTTAGTCTGACTCATTGAGTGTCAATGGAACGCACAAGTAATGTCAATGGTGGGTAACATTCATTCATTCAGAATCCAATACAAATATTTAGAGATTACAACTCCAAACCACAACTACAATGCACTTACTAAAAACCATAATACATTCTCGTTCTTTGTTAATACCCACAACTTACTAACATGGTCCTGCATACACAACAAGAAGAAAGACCCAAGAAGCCACCAATACAACTATACAACACCTATATTTAGTAACAGCTTTTCTTCCCTCATCTTAGACATCTTCATTCCTTCTTCAAGCCGTTTCATCTTGATAATATATTCCCTAGGAATGTTCACAGGTTCATCAACCCATTGGAAGAATCGGCAATGATCAGTTTCCTGCATACAAAAACGAAAATCAATACCATTGATACTGAACTCAAAATTCCTAATTGAAGATACCATTAATTGGTTGAAAATAACCTATTTGTTGAAGTTGGGACAACCAAGAAATTTCCGGCCATAATTCTTCTCAGTCCAGGCTGTCTTAGTTTGAAGTACCAGACCACAGTAGAAATGTTGGCTAATGCTTCCACTCCCGTTAAATGTTGTTGAACAAACAAAACCAAGATTGCTTCTAACTCCCGTAATACTAGCTGGGGAAGAGTAGATCCAACTAAAAACAGGGGGAATTAGGATGAAATGGCAGACGAAAGGAGGAAAGGGGGGAGAAGATCTAAAGGGGGAAGACGACCTAAAGGGGGAGAAGATCTAAAGGGGGAAGATGACCTAAATCTCACTGGCACATAGATGCCAAAATCGTAACAACATAGATATGAGAAAATCACAGTAGCACATACCTAGATTTCGCACAGACAATAGTACAAAAATGGAGTGCTGTAGTGCGAACGGTGGAGGTGATCATCTCTCTACTGTCACCTTGTCACCTGGGAAGCCGGAGGATCCTGAGGTGGAGGTGGGTCTCTCCTTATTGTGTCGGTTCACCTTGTGCCGATGAAGCCACCTAACTGCTATGGCGGCGGCCGAAACTTGCAGACAAACAACAAGCGGGGGAGCCAGAGAGTGGGTAGTGGGGAGAGGGAGAGAGCAGAGAGAGAGAGAGTCAAAGAGAGAGAGAGAGAGAGAACCAAGCTCTAGTCGGTAGAAGGGAAGTAGCAGCAACTCGCCGGTAGCAACAGTTGCCGACAGATCTAGGGGCCGACAGCTTGCCGTGCAAGAAAGAAGGTCACTAGCGTTCAGCCACTGAGCCTCAGTCGACAGAGAGGGCACCAGAAAGCAGAGGGGAGGGAGGGGGAGAGAGTGGGTTGAGAGAGAGTGGGGAGAGAGAGTCTGGTGACAGTGGGGGAGAGAGCGGCTGTGTGGACCCGACGTCTGTGGTTGTGTTAGTGGGCGGGATAATTCCCAGCCACTGATCAAAATCGGGGAAGATCCAAGGGCTTAAAACTTGATTGTATCCTGGCCCCAATACACTTAAGTGTATCCTATCCTAACTCTCTCTCTCTCTCTCTCTTATATATATATATATATATATATATATATATAATAGATGTCTAAATAACGGTGCTACTCGATGGCATATGTCTTCAGGTTTAGGACTTAGACAATGAGATCATATGTATGATAAGAGTACACACATTCTTGTTATGTCCCTAATTGGATATTACTGTGGAAGAAAAATAGACAAAAATAATACATAAGAGTAGAGTGTGTGTTTACTGATGATAGAGTCTCATTAGTCATGATATGTGATATCAAGTCAAACACATAGGTACATGATAGAGAATAGTATATCAGAAAAGACCCACCTTGAGAGTGATACATGGAGACCATGGAATGGTAGCCAGAATCATCTCTCATAGTGATAGTGGTGATTGTGGTTCTTAGACTTGAAGTGACTACACTCATCACATGTCATTCAATGTATTTTGACACCATCCAACAATGACCTTGAATAAGGGTTGCCATAAAGGGGTGCTTGGGTACGTTATGACACATTTGGATTGAGTGTGGTGATGTAGAGATGGAATTTGTCCTTCCTACATGAGTTTGAGTAAGGATTTAATGTTGAATTCAATTAATGCACGAATAACTCTAAAAGTTTCAGTTATTTCCCCCGTCACACGTTCAGTTATTTTTTTCTTGAGAATGCTGATCTCACCATTCATTTCCGACTGAATTGCCTTCCCATCACCCCTACCCCAATTTCTTTGCTAGTTTGAAACGGGATTGCATTGGTTTCTCTCTCAGCTTCTTTCTCACTCATCTATGCATCATTTCTCATGAATCCTTCTCCTATGAATTTGTCTCTACACCCACATCGAACGAGGCTTAATTCCCACTCTCTCTTACTATATACATGAAAAACCCAAATAGGGCTTGGTCTCCCTATCACACCACACTTGCAGACACCACCACACCTACCCCTATTTAAGGGTGCCAAAAGCACCAACAAATGGAGGAGATTCCTCCTCTTCTATCAATTTCACCCCCACATCCAGGAGCCTCCCCGCCTTACTCACTTTGGTTGCCCGACGACCTTGATCTCATCTCAGAATCATCTGCTCTCTCCTAAGAAATTGGATGCCCAGTAAGCACCACCCTAACCCCTTCAACACTTCTACATCTTTAGTTTTCCCGAGTTTTTCCTCTAACCACCGTGTCTTATAGCTCATGTTTTGGACCTTGTCGGCACCTAGCACTATGATTCTTTAGACTTTCTCCGGCCATGAAAACTTCTCTGACATATACACACCTCCATGAATCTTTATCTGGTGTTTCTTGAGTCTCTTGCACTACAATTTCATTGCACCCAATTTTAAGCTTTCCTCCCCTATTCTTCACATTTTCTCCGGCAAGCCAGTGCATCAACAATCATTTTGCATCATGTGACGATATCTACTCCTTCGGTCTGATCTTGTGAACCTTCTTCCCTCGCTTTCATGCTAACCTCACAATGTTTTATTGATGTTTGTTCTTGGCCTCCTTCTCGGGCAACACCAGAGCTATGCCAGAGTAGAAGTGCCTCTCTCGACCTTAGCTATGGACCCTTGGCTTCAATTTAATGTGAGGAGGCCGATGAGAACCTTAGTTTCTATTGAGAGCATGTGTGCCTTAACCCTGGATCGATACTAAGGCATCCCTCTGAGCTGTTCAAGCCATGACTCACCATAGAAGAAACCATGTCACTAAATGACCATTGTACCCTACCATTATTAATCGGATGATATTACTCACATGGGCAAAATTGGGAATTCATATGCTTTTGTTTTATTAGTTGCGCAAGTTTGAGTTATGATCAAGTGACTATTTTTCCCTCGTCGATTCAATCAAATGTAACACATACTATAGCTTTCTTAGCCCTTTCACGTCTCATTTACGTTGAATTTAGCCTTGATTTTATCAATGTCACACCTATAGTTTCCTGACCTCTGATTGGTCCAAATTGCAAAATTCATAACTTTTGCATATGACCTCAGAAAATGATGGAAAAATATCTGTTGGAAAGCTCTTTCGATTCCCTACGGATTTAGCCTATCCTCAAATGCTGTTTTACACATGCAATCTCTTCAAAAATTACAAAGACCAAGATTAGGGTTTAATGACTACGAACTAATGTACATATTATGATTTTAATCAAAAATATAGATGACTAGAGGCTCAATAAAGTGAGGGGTGAAAAACCACTAGAGGGGGGGGTGAATAGGGTTTTATGATTATTTTAAAGTAATTTAACTTAAACAACCAACCACAAAGATATTTGGACAAGGGGACAAGGATTTAGAGTGGTTCCAACCTTAGCAAATACTAAGGCAGTCAATCCACTACCCAGTTGCTTACCCAACCGGGATTTTGAAAGAATCAAATTTTATTACCTCGCAAGGACTTTACATAAAATTACAATTCTTTCACCAAACCCTTCAGACAGCCTTCACCTAGAAGTAATTGCACCAACCTTGAAGCAACCTTCTTAAAGTAACTTCAAGCTCCCCCTTGAAGTAGCCTTCCTCTTGAAGTAGCTTCCCGTTGCAATAGCCTTCTTGAAGTAGTCCGAAGTCCACCTTCTCCATTGAGAAGAACCTTCTCCAATCTGCAACCTCCAACCCTAGGAGTAGCAAGGAGAATACAAAGGATAAAAGGAACAAGAAGGAAAAATAGAGATTACAACACCACTTGTAGCTCAAGGCTTGATTTCCTATATGAAGCATTTTGATCTCCTAACCAATGTATGTAGAAGTGTAAGTGCTGTGGATAAGAGATGCTAGTCTATAGTACACGAAATTGGAGCAAGGAGAAGAATAGCCAATGCAAGTGTTGCTCAATTTCTCAAAACAGATTGACAATTGCAAGTGTAAGCTCAAGTATATCACAAGTGTAGATTCGTGAGTTTAGGTGTCCTAAGGCATGTCCTATTTATAGGAATGACCTACAAGTGCTTAAGGACGTTCTAGACACTTTCTAGGGGGTTCTAAGTGCTTAACTAGCCGTTAGGTACACTTTAGTTGCTTTAGCAACAACTAGTTAATTAATTCTGAAAGTGCTGTCAGAACTCATCTCGGTCGAGGAATTTTTGACCGAGAGTCCTACTCGGTCGAGGATTTGTCGACTGACAGACTCTCTGGAACAAGTGTTTGCAACGTTCATCTCCAACTGCCAACTACCTTGTCAGCTGTGTCTAATGACTACTTGGGTTTTTCTCGGTCGAGGAGTTTGTCGACCGAGAGTGTCTCGGTCGAGGAATTTGTCGACCGAGATTGAACCTGTTTCAATGTTCCAAATAAAGTGCTAAGTGTATGTATGAGTGTGCATATGTGACACTATTGAAGGGGATGACCTATCTAAGTGTAGTGATTGGCTAGGGAAGATCTAACACTTGATTTACATGATGTCTAAGTACTTGTACATTATATATTTGTACAAGTTTTACAATTGATTACAATCATGAAATAACAATAATTCAAGCATATAAATTTCCCAAATCTTTGTCATCCACCTTATTCCTGCAACACTCAAATAGTACGTTAGATTGACAAGAATGAAATATTTGTCATCATCAAAACAAAGGGATTATACTAATGTCCAATTTAGCCAACAATCTCCCCCTTTTTGAAGATGACAAACATTTCCTAAATATAAAATAAGGAAATATAAATCATGTGAGTTTCATACCTGAAGTTTACCTTTTGTAACCTTTCTTGTTTTGCAAGTGGGTGCTGGCTGAGATATTATGAAACTCATTTTATTTTATGTTTTTTATTTTATATTATTTCTCCCCCTTTGTCATTTCAAAAAGATAACCAAGATAAATATTAAGTATGACTTTTATTTCTCCCCCTTAATTTCATAATTTGATGCTCCCCCTTAATAAGATATTCAGTTTGGAAAAACTAAGGGATTAATATAATTGTAAACCAATTTTGTCGAATTTATCCACAATTTGTTTCTCAATCATTTGCAAAGGATGTTAAGCCTTGAGATGATATGAGTTTCTTTTAAGTTCATGGCATATGTGTATTGCTTTCTCACCCATTTTACAAGGGATGTTAGGCCCTGAAAATGATATGAGAATCCTTTAAGCTTAGAGTACATGAAAAGTGTCTCTAACCAAATGCACGGGATGTTAATCCCTGATTTGTTTAGAGAATTCCATTATATCACATTCATGAAATTTGTAGATTCCTTTATTTTCATAATCAAGATTAAAAATACTAAGGTCATAACAAGCTTCAAATGATGTTTACAACGTTTTGTAAGCTTCTTAATCTTATAATCAAGATAGTTTGTGTGAGCTCCCCCTTAATCTTATAGTCAAGATAATTTAAGGATTCTAAGGTCACAATCAATATTAGATCATAATAAGTTGACCTTTTATGAGAGTTATGCACTAAAATTATGTTTTCAATATGATAAACACATTTTGAATCAAGATACTAAGATTAAGTGCAGTAAAATGATGTACAAATAAGCATTTTGTCAAGCTTATTTTAGTTCGCCCTTGGCTACGACCATAGCGCCCCTTGGTCAAGCTTGATTTCAACCAAGAGGCAATTTCTGCAGATTTCCAGTTTGAAAACTTATATGTGAAGTATAATTTCTGTAGATTTTCAATTTAAAATGCATTTGTGCCATGAAGTTTTACTATTTATGCACAATAGCATCTTCACATGAGCTGAATCATAATGATCAAAACCAATGAAAACATAATGATTATGGCACAATAATTATGATAGAACAGTAGAAGTATATACACAATACAATGATCAGGATGGAAGTATATAACTTTATGAAATACAATGATTATGACCATTTAAATTTTAATACACATGGTTCCTACATAGATAGACCAAGTAATACTTAGGAAAAACCATGTGGATTATGATAAAATAGTAATTTCCTTGATTAAACTAATCATGGTTCATATTGTCAGTTTTAAGCCAAATCATGTATTAATCTCATTCAGGTTCATAAGTTTTCAAATTTAAGACAAACCATGTAATTGAACATGCTTAATATACTTTTTCAATCAATGAATAAGGTTTGTTCAAAAACCAGTCTTCATATAATACTTATGCAATATGTTTAAGGATTTCATATTCATAATGTTATACCTTAAATTATGATGCAAAAAGATCAATATGTCTTGTTTCAAAAATGGTCTCCAAGATTGATTTTGCATATTAAACCATTCATTAATAACAAATTGATAGCAAACTAAATTAAGTGAAAACAGGTTCAACAATACTTGATTCGGTCGAACTGTTTGTCGACCGAATTTATCTCGGTCGACTATTTCTCGACCGATAATGTTGCTGTTTGTACATGTTTTATCAGATTTATTGCAAACTTGAAAATAGTAACCTGCTCGGTCGACTATTTCTCGACCGACAATGTTCTCGGTCGAATAGTTTCTCGACCGAAAATGTTTCTGTACTATTTCAGAATTGTTTTCAGTGAGTAAAACATAGGTTATTTATGTAATTTGAAAACTCAATTTAGTTGAGATGAAACATTTAAATATCAAAGTAACATTTAGGTTATATCTCAACTAATCATATACAATTTTCTAGGTTTTGAGAATCCAAGCTAGTTGAAGATGTAAATTTGGAAACTTGGTGTCCTATTATGTTAAGTTGAGATAGACATAAACATATACAACTTAGAGTCTTTGGTCATATCTCAACTTAATTTTATCCATTTAGTTTGGGGGTTTTGGAACCCATACTAACTCAACATCCTTTTTCTTGTAGGGACATGAGAAAGAGTAATGTCCAAGACGTAAACAATAATGACAACATATGGAATCAACCTCATATCTCTTTCTATGATTTTGTTCTAGATTGTGCTTGGGTACATATGTATGTTTGCCTTTAGGTACATACATAGATTGATTTTCTAGTGCTAGTGTCTTTGTCCAACTAGGTTTTTGATAAGATTTTCCTTTAGGATTATAACCTAGTCCTCTCCTTCCAATTTGATGATAAGAATTATTTAAAATTTTATCAAGGGTATCATTGCTATTCAAACTACTAATCTTTTGTTGCAACTTGACAATCTCATCCATTCTCTTATTGATGTCTAGCTTTGCTTGATCTAGATTAGATAATAAGGAATCTCTTTCTTTCACAATAGTATCATAATCTAGATGTGTACACAAAACATGTTGTTTTTGAAGATCATTTAGCTTTGCAAGTAATCCAACCTTTTCTTGAGATAAAAGATTGAAATTTGTTTCTAGAGTAAAAATCTTCACATTACAATCATTTAGAGATGATTTCAAAGTATGATTTTCAGAAATAACGCCATCCTTTTCAAATCCAAGATCATTTAATTTTGCATACAAATCTTCATTTTCAGATGTGAGAGCAAGAAGTTTAGCATGTAACTCATCATTTGCTTTATTAGACTTCTTTAATTTCTTCTTGCACTTAATATACTTATTATGTGTTTCTTCAAGACTAGCAATTAGCTCTTCTTTTGATAAATCAAGAAGGCTTACCTCTTCTTCTTCTTCTTCATTGATTGTAGCAATGAGGCAATTTTTGTGCACCACTTCCTTCTTTTCTCTCCATGGACAACTAAGTGTTGTGTGGCTTGTTCCTAAGAACCAACTACAACTTGTTGAAGATTGGTCCATACTTTTCCTTTGCTTGTAGTTGTAGACACCACCACCCTTCATTCTTCAAGACTCGATTAGAGCTCCTTGAAGCCTGCTCTGATACCAATTGAAAAACCACTATAGGGGGGGGGGTGAATAGGGTTTTATGATTATTTTAAAGTAATTTAACTTAAACAACCAAACACAAAGATATTTGGACAAGGGGACAAGGATTTAGAGTGGTTCCAACCTTAGCAAATACTAAGGCAGTCAATCCACTACCCGGTTGCTTACCCAACTGGGATTTTGAAAGAATCAAATTTTATTACCTCGCAAGGACTTTACATAAAATTACAATTCTTTCACCAAACCCTTCAGACAACCTTCACCTAGAAGTAATTGCACCAACCTTAAAGCAACCTTCTTGAAGTAACTTCAAGCTCCCCCTTGAAGTAGCCTTCCTCTTGAAGTAGCTTCCCGTTGCAATAGCCTTCTTGAAGTAGTCTGAAGTCCACCTTCTCCACTGAGAAGAACCTTCTCCAATCCGCAGCCTCCAACCCTAGGAGTAGAAAGGATAATACAAAGGATAAAAGGAACAAGAAGGAAAAATAGAAATTACAATACCACTTGTAGCTCAAGGCTTGATTTCCTATATCAAGCATTTTGATCTCCTAACCAATGTATGTAGAAGTGTAAGTGTTGTGGATAAGAGATGCTAGCATATAGTACATGAAATTGGAGCAAGGAGAAGAATAACCAATGCAAGTGTTGCTCAATTTCTCAAAACAGATTGACAATTGCAAGTGTAAGCTCAAGTATATCACAAGTGTAGATTCGTGAGTTTAGGTGTCCTAAGGCATGTCCTATTTATAGGAATGACCTAAAAGTGCTTAAGGACATTCTAGACACTTTCTAGGGGGTTCTAAGTGCTTAACTAGCTGTTAGGTACACTTTAGTTGCTTTAGCAACGGCTAGTTAATTAATTCTGAAAGTGCTGTCAGAACTCATCTCGGTCGAGGAATTGTCGACCGAGAGTCCTACTCGGTCGAGGATTTGTCGACCGACAGACTCTCTGGAACAAGTGTTTGCAACGTTCATCTCCAACTGCCAACTACCTTGTCAGCTGTGTCTAACGACTACTTGGGTCTTTCTCGGTCGAGGTGTTTGTCGACCGAGAGTGTCTCGGTCGAGGAATTTGTCGACTGAGATTGAACTTGTTTCAATGTTTCAAATAAAGTGCTAAATGTATGTATGAGTGTGCATATGTGACACTATTGAAGGGGATGACCTATCTAAGTGTAGTGATTGGCTAGGGAAGATCTAACGCTTGATTTACATGATGTCTAAGTACTTGTACATTATATATTTGTACAAGTTTTACAATTGATTACAATCATGAAATAACAATAATTCAAGAATATAGATTTTCCAAATCTTTGTCATCCACCTTATTCCGGCAACACTCAAATAGTACGTTAGATTGACAAGAATGAAATATTTGTCATCATCAAAACAAAGGGATTATACTAATGTCCAATTTAGCCAACAAGGGGACCTCACCTTAAGTTGACCCACTCTAGGTAAGTGGGCCATGAATTTTTGGCACAAGTAATTTTGGTTTTATTTATTGTTATTTATTATTATGCACCTTAGATGATTTCATGAATTATGAATGCTTTCTCAAGAAGACATCATGTATATTTAAAATTGTTTCATTGGTTGATTAATTATAGTCTATGTTATAACCTTAATTATGATTAAGATTAAGATCATTGAATCATGTTCAAGAAGGGGAAACCCTATTATGGTTTATGAGCGAGAAATCACATTATGACATAGAGAGGGAGAAATCTCGTTATAAATAAAGGGGAGAAATCACATCATGTTAAAGTTCAAAGATCATGTTAATGTTAATGTTAATCTTAATGATAATGATAAATGGAATTGAATTAGTTTTTATATGCTTCTCGAATCATGGACCTCAAGAGGTCGTCAAGGGCTTTCCTAGCAATCATGTGCTCTTAAGTGGGCACCATAAAGAGTTGCATATACTTATTGTTCAATTTTTCATGTTACAAATGACTCATGAATGCTTAAGATAATCTATGTTCAAGTTTGTGTCAAGTTATTTCAACTCGAGTTACTTCATGTCAAGTTATTATTACTTTCAGTCTTATAAAGTGCCAAATACCTCTTACTAACATGATGTTTTTTTTGCATGGTTGGGGATGCGATGTCCGCAAGACATGGAGAAAGTGAACAGTACTAAGGACAATCAAATACTAGGAACTTTTCAAGTTTTTCTTGGTAAGGTTCCTTTTACCAGACCGATCTAGAGGTTTAGAGATCATCTACATTATGTTTAGTCATGTTACCAAGTAGACTAGATTTCATAAGATAAATCAGTTGTAGTTTTCTTTTGCCAAGAATTATTTATGAATTAGTTTTAAATGAATGAAAAATGTTTTATTACTTTAATTGCGTGATCAACTTATTGTGACACCCCCATTGAGTAAAAATGCTTCTGCCCATGTAATAAGAAAAGTGGGGTGTTACATTATGGTATCCGAGAAATTTTAGTGAATGGCCACTAGGCAAAGATGATTCTCATAGTCACCCTAGAATAAAGATGTGAGATTGGGTTTTACAAATGGATTTCCAAGGGAAGATACTCTGATCTAGAATGATTAGAGTTTTTCACCTTAGAAGAGATATAGATGTTTACCTAGTACTGACCTAAAACCTAGCTAATGAGGTAGACTCTCCATTCTCAATGGTTATGGTTAGCCAATTGAGAATCAAAGAGGGATGCCACAACTATTAGACCTTTAATTCATTTCTCTTTTCTTACTAGTACGTGTGGTATGCGACATGTGTATTAGTAGGTTAGTGAGAGATAGCATGATAGGATCCCACATATCCAGGTATGTGCTTGATCACCACATACCTAGGAATGTGGTAGGTACCTAAAGACTTAAGGTTAAATAGGCATCTACACCTAATGATAGAGAGTCATGTCAACATCAAGGGTAGGTGCCCTAAGTGTAATGACAAGTTTGGTTTCATAAACCCTAAGTATAAGATGAGGAGATGAGGAATGATGAAATAGTTGAATCATGTCCACATGAACATTTTATGAAATGGATTTATTTTTATGCAAATTTTAGTGTGCTAGATGACATTGAATAAAGAAGTAAGAAAAACCCCAAGGAGGGTAGTACCATAGAAAATTTCAAGGACAAAATTCATTTTAAGGTGAGAAAAATTGTAACTCCCCAAATTTTAAAAAATAATTTAAACTTTAGAATACAACTTTTCTTACATAAAGATAGTTGACAGACTTAATGCAAAACACCATGATGGAGGATAATAAAGTGATAAGATCCAAAATACATTCTCTCTTCTATATGTGCATTATGTATTATAATTTATTTAGATTGATGTACCATTAGTTTCCCTTTCCTCTTTCTCTCTCTTACCATTCATGATGCTTAAACAATGTAAAAGAGCAAGATAAAATGTTTGAATTCAAAAATATACATTGGATTACTTGAACAAGGACTTTTCCTTTTCTTTTTACATAAGAATAAAGTATCATTAACTTCATTTACCTCCCCTCCAAGAAAGGTTATCAAGAAGGCCTAAAATAAAGATGACATAACCATGGAGTGAGCAGTAAGCTTTGATCTTATATTTGACTCCAAGGAACACAAAGGAAAAGTATTATCCACTTATTTCATCCATTAATGCATTAAAATCAAGTAAAATGACATTTATGGAAACTAGGGGTAAAACATGTGCAAAATGGAAATTTGAGTGTATCGGAAGAATGTAGACTCCTTATTAGACATGTGGTTCAAATTTTGTCAAGTTTTGACCATATTTGACCCGCCAATTTAATTAAGAAAGTTTTCATATGGTTTAAGGATTTAATGTTGAATTCAATTCATGTACAAATAACTCTAAAAGTTTTGGTTATTTCCCCTGTCAAATGTTCAACTATTTTTTTTGCGGGCACACTGATCTCATTGTTCATTTATGATTTAATGGCCTTCCCATCATCTCCTACCTCAATTTCTTCACTAGTTTGAAATGAGATTGCAGTGGTTTCTCTGTCGGCTTCTTTCTCACTCATCTCTGCACTATTTCTCATGAATGCTTCTCCTACAAATTCACCTCTACACCCCCATATCCAATGACCCTTAACTCCCACTCTCTCTAACTATATATATGAAACTCCCATATAGGGCTTGATCTCCCTCTCACATGACTCTTGCAAACGCCACAACAACAACAACTACCCTTGTTTAAGGGTCCCAAAAGCACCGACGGACGGAAGGCATTCCCCCTCTTTTGCCAATTTCACCCCCACAACCTTGAGCCTCCCCGCCTTACTCACTTTGGTTGCCCGATGACCTCAAACTCATCTCAGAATCCTTCGCTCTCTCCAAAACAATTGGATGCCCATTAAGCACCACCCTAACCCCTTCGACGCTTTTACATCTTCAGTTCTCCTGAGTTTTTCCTCTAACCACTGTCTCCTATAGCCCATGTTTTGGACCTTGTCGGTGCCTAGCACTATGACTCTTTAGGATTTCTACAACCACAAAAACTTCTCTAGCGGCCTCTAGACACCTCTGCAAATTTTATCCAGCATTGCTTGAGTCTCTTGTACTATGATTTCATTGCACCCAATTATGAGCTTTCCTCCCCTATTCTTTGCATTTTCTCTAACAAACCAGTGCCTCAATAATCATTTTGCATCAAATGATCATACTTTCTCCTTCGGTCTGATCATATGAACCTTCTTCCCTCACTTTCTTGCTAACCTCATAATGTTTTACCGATGTTTGTTCTTGGCCTGCTTCTCTACCATCACCGGAGCTATGTTGGAGTAGCAGCGCCTATCCTGACCTTAGCTATGGACCCTTGACTTCGGTTTGACACGAGGATGCTGATCGAAACCACAGTTTCCCTTGAGAGGGTGCGTGCCACAACCCTGGATGAAGACCAAGGCGTTCCCGTGAGCTGTTCAAGCATTGGATCGCAACATAAGAAACCAGGTCACTAAATGACTATTGTACCCTCACATGATTAATTGGACAATGTTACTTACATGGGCAAAACTAGAATTCACGTGCTTCTATTTTATCAGCTGCATTAGTTTGAGTTATGATCAAATGACTATTTGGCCGTCATCGATTTAATTGAATATAACAGGTACTATGGACTTCTCGGTCCTTTCATGTCTCATTTACATCGAATGTATCCTTGATTTTATCAATGTCACGCCTATAGTTTGTGACTTCTGATTGATCCAAATTGCAAAATTCATAACTGTTGCATATGACCTCAAAAAATGATGGAAAAATATTCATTAGAAAGCTCTTTGATTCCCTACCGACCTGTCTTGATTTCAAACACTATTTTACACATCCAACCTCTTCAAAATTTTCAAAGACCAATATTAGGGTTTAATGACTATGTACTAATGTACATATTATGATTTTAATTAAATTACACGTGATTAGAGGCTCAATCAAGTGAGGGGACTTGACCTTAAGGTGACCTACTCTAGGTAAGCAGGCCATGCATTTTTGACACAAGTAATTTTAGTTTTATTGATTTTTATTTATGATTATGCTCCTTAGATGATTTCATGAATTATGAATGCTTTCTCAAGAAGACGTCATGTATATTTATCATTGTTTGATTGGTTGATTACTTATAGTCTATGGTAAAATTGAATTATGATTATGATTAAGATTAATGAATCATGCTGAAGAAGGGGAACCCTATTCTAGTTTACGAGGGAGAAATCCTGTTAAGACACTAAGATGGAGAAATCCCATTATGAATCAAGGGGAGAAATCCCATCATGTTAAAGTTCAAAGATCATCATAATGCAAAATTTAATGATAAATGGAATTGAATTAGTTTTTATATACTTCTCAAATAATGGACCTCAAAAGGTCGTCAAGGGATTTCCTAGCAATCATGTGCTCTTAAGTGGGCGTCATAGAGAGATGCATATACTTACTATTCAATTCTTCATGTTATTAATGACTCATGAATTTTTAAGATAATCCATGTTCAATTTTATGTCAAGTTATTTCAAGTCAAGTTACTTCATGTCAAGTTATTATTACTTTTAGTCTTATAAAGTGCCAAATACCGCTTACTAACGTGCTGTATGTTTTTCATGGCTTGGGATGCAATGTCCGCAGGACTTGGAGCAAGTGAACGGTACAAAGAACAATGCAAGACTAGGAGCTTTTCAAGTTTTTCCTGGTAGGGTGCCTTTTACAAGACCGATCCAGATGTTTAGAGATCATCTACATTATGTTTAGTCATGTTACCAAGTAGACTAGATTTCACAATATAAACCAGTTGTAGTTTTCTTTTTCCATGAACTATGTATGAATCAGTTTTAAATCAATGCAAAGTGTTTTATTTAAATTAATTGCATGATCAACATCTTGTGACACCCCATTGAGTAAAAATGTTTCTGCCCATGTGATATGAAAAGTGGGTTGTAATATCCTTGTAGGCTTCTAGTGTTCCTCTTTGACTTGGTGATACACCGGGCACCTTGCAACAAACTCTATCACATCATGCTTCAGACCTGGCCACCAGTATAAGTCCTTGAGGTTATGATACACCATACTACTACTAGGATGCATCTCTTACATTGAGGAATGAGATTCCTCAAGCACTATCTCTCTCAGACCGCCAACGTCAGGAACCACTGCTCTGTAGTAAAAACACAATATCCAGTCATATGTCTTGTGAAGCTCATCATGCTTTCCAATGTCAATATCTAATCTGATGTTCTGTATCACAGTGTCATACCTCTATGCATCTTTAATATGTTGCATCAATTTCAGTTTCACCTGTAACTGTGCCAACGAACCTTCCAACAAGGAATCCTCTGATTGTACATTCAACTATTAAAGTGACACTAACATGTCGTGCTTGTAACACATTATGGAGTGCAACTACGCTTCATCTGTAGATGACGATGGAGATGAATTTATGCTCAAAGCATGAATGACTGAATTCACCTTTCCTAGATGATAATATACCATACAAGCTGTTGGGTTTTAGGGGAGGCAGAGAAGGAAGCGAAAACACAAAATTTCTCCCCAAAACCCAGAACAAGGAAACACGTCAACGTCTATATAATAGGAAAGGATGGTTTGTGGAATCATACCTTGTCCCGAGGCTTGCTTGGTGACAATACCTCGCACCTTGAACGGTCCTCAACTCCGGTCTTGGATGGTGTCTGTGCAACTCCTGGTCGCACCGAGACTGACGACTCCTGGTCACACCGGACTGTTGGGTTGACAGTTGTCCTCCTGAGTGGCAGAAACCTCCCGCCTCTGAAGTAGTCCACACGGACCACCTGGAACTCCACACTCCTTGTCCCACAAGGAGTTGGAAGGAGTCGCACCCTCCTATTGACGTACTATTTGCCAACACACTCTCCTGCTGCCAGTTGCAACTACAGTTGTCTTTCCCTTTCTGCGCCTCCCTTTGCGGGTAGAACTTGCTCAGGCTCTCTCTCAGTTACCAAAACTAGAGAGAATGACAACTTTGCAGAGCAACTGGTTGCACTGAGCTATACTTTGATAAGCCCCCAATACCCCTATATATATAGGAGGGTCATGGGACAGGGTTCTCCATCTCGGGCAATGCGTGACTAAAAGCAGGAGTAGAAGGGTTTGAGATTTTCCACAAAAGCAACCAACTCGCAACCTGAATTGATCATTTCACAAGTGAAACAGTCGGTTGGGGACCTGAACCGGTCAGTTCACAAGTGAACCGGTTGGTTGGGACACCTCAACCGGTCGGTTCACAAGTGAACCGATCGATTGGTGGTCCTGGTCGGTTCCCTATTGACTTTCCTTCTTTTGTTTCTAATTGGTATCGAATACCAATCCTATTTCCCAATCAAATTGGGAAATTGAAACAAAAGGAAAATTCTCACCAATCTTATTTTCCCAAGTTGCTCAGTTGCACCAGTTGAATCGATCATTTCAACACTTGAAGTAATCAGTTCACCCTGATCTTGAGCCGATCGGCTCAACACTTGAGCCGACCGGTTCACCAAGCTCAGCTGACCGGTTCATCACATGAACCAATCGGTTGGGAGTACAGGTTGTGCATAATCAGTCAATTGTGATTTCAATCAATCCGATACTCCAATCAATGTGTCCAACACCTTGAACATTATGATATTGAGCTATCAATTGACTGAGTGTTTAATTGAACTACTAAACTCCTTTAGTAATCAATCTAAACATTGATTGTGGAAAAAACTCCTCTTCCAGGTTAAATCCTATGTGTGTGACCCTACAGGTCCATTTCACGTTGGCAGTGAAAGTCCATAACACTTATGACTTCACAAGCAAAGAGTGATGCCTAGTCACACATTAGTTCTACCCAAGTGAAAGTAGAAAGTTGGAGAACAACTTTCAATCCTACAATCTGTGAATGGTGTTACAGTGAATGTATAATTCCTTTGTCGCTGATATCCCGAATGAACTCGAGGCATGGAACAATCATCCTGTCAATGTTCATTCACTTTCTTGATCTCAGAGTAGATTGAACGAGATATGTATGACATCAATATCACATACGGATTCACACTTGCATGTGCACGCCTATCTCAATCCTACTCATCAAGTGGCCTTGGATATCAAACTCCCTCAGGAGGGACAAATCCCATGTCTATCACTCACCCCTCAAAAACCCCATGTGTCAAAGCCACCCAATCATCACCTTTATAACAACTCATGTTTCAGGACTGCATTTGATGATGTCAAAGTGTGCCCAACGACATGTGTTGAGTGTAGTGATTTCAGGTCAAAGAATCACACTCACCACCATCACTGTGAGTACTGACTGTGACTACCATGTCATGGTTCCATGTGTCAAACTCACAGTGGGTCTGTCCGGTACACTTGTTCTCTAACAAGTACCTATGTGTTTGGTTTGATATCTCTATATCATGACTAATGAGATTCTGTCATCAACCAACACCACAATCTAGTCTTGTGTGTCATTGTTGTCTATCTACCTTCCACAATGACATCCGATTAGGGACATAACAAGAATGTACAAACTCTTAGCATCCGTATGATCTCATCGTTTATGTCCTCAACCTGAAAGCATATGTCATTGAGTATTGTCATTCTCTAGACATTCAATCTGTTCTATCACTATCTCATATGACTGAACCAGAAAGAATTGGAAGCTTGCCTTTGATGTTATCAAATCAATCTTAATGTATCCCACCAATCATCTCATGATTGGCTCTCAGGACATACATACCAACAGACTCCCACTTGCACTGTGAGCC
Organism: Alisma plantago-aquatica; assembly: GCA_963693085.1. Lineage (NCBI taxonomy): Eukaryota > Viridiplantae > Streptophyta > Magnoliopsida > Alismatales > Alismataceae > Alisma > Alisma plantago-aquatica. Next base: position 683,729,173 of record OY856415.1, on the reverse strand, counting down.
AATCACCCTTGAATCATATTCATAGTGATCTTCAAACATGTCCCACATGTTACTGTGCTCTTGTGCCAACATAGTGAGTTATGGCAACACCTTTCCAAAGTCAGTATAAATTGCATGTCTCACATCTCTTCGCTGTACGTCACACGTATGAGACGGAGTTGCCGTAATATGCGATCTAGTATTCCTTTGCTAACCTTTAGCCACATTGCATACTTGTCATCAATGAGCAGAATATCTATAAGTTCATCTCATGAACTTCCAGATCCATATAGTATCCACTGATGTTCTCTAACACATAGATACTCGACATTTCCTTTTAAATGGTTTTATTGGAACACTTCCAATCATCAACAAAATTTTACTTTTATATATCCTATATATATTTTGCGATTAATTTTCTGTCCTTTCGGAAGTTCGCATCAATGTAACTCTTTACATTGAACTCTTCCTTATCTCCATGGAACCAACACTTCTCAAGTACTTATCAAGTTCTCATGGTATTCCAGTAACCCTTACTGGAAGTAGGCAGACATCCACTCGTCATGTATCACATACGAGCTATCAGGATGAGCACATCATATTGCCATGTCCTACATACAAGATGATGAATGCATTTTGTTCTTGCCATGTCGATACATGCAAGATAATGGGATGATTACATACATGATAGATCCATATCTATTCTTAGTGTTTCCATTCTTCATAAGAATTGAACACTTGGCCTTGGGATACTAACTCCATGTAACATGGACAAGTTTTCTCCCACTAAATCTGTGCATACTAAACCCTTCAGTATAGATTGCTAATGTATGCTTTCTCCTTACAGGTCAAGAGGTTTTCGAGAACTATCTCTATAGATCTCTATTCCTATCACATAGGAAACATCTCTATCTTCCTTAAAGATAATTTCCACTTTTAGATTTCCATTCTAGAACATTTCCATTTCACATCAACATGTGGAATGTGAACACGCTCCCACTAAATCACAGATCCCTTCTTTATCTTTGACATATCAGTCAAACCCTTTGACCGTATCATCAAAGTAAGGATCCAATTCTGAGTTGCTTATACTCAATCAATCACATTGATTAGTCCATTGTAACTTATAGACTTCATTTGCATTAGTGGATTCATAAAACTTATAGGTTGTGTCACGTACACATCCTTGTTTTATTCCTCATAGGAATGCGGTTTTAGTATCCATATGCTAAATGTCTTAGTCATTAAGTTGCAATCAACAAGCATCATCCTTCTCAAAATGTTATCCATGTGTCTTAACACTTAAGACTCATTTGCACTTATGGATTTCATCCAATGAGTGCTACCATCAAGGTCATACCTTATGGTTCACATGGATGTCATTTAGGATGTAATGGTCATAAACCATAACTCAAAATTCGATTCCTCATATTCATCTAGATAGTTGACTCATCACATGAACAACTCATCACATAGATAATTGAGGTGTATCTGTCAAGGATATAAGAACTCACAACTCCTTGTGATTCTTAATGTCCTTTATTAGTGAAGCGTATTCTTTATTTAAGAAGAATTCAGTTATTTGATAATCATTCTCTAACTCCTTAGAGTATGATTCCTTCTTGATTTAGACATCACCATGCCTTAATCATGAGTTCACTATGATACACTATCATAATCACTCATAAGGATCTCAAACACTTGGTCCAAGTATTTCATTCATTGATCTCATCAAGAATTAGCACTTTACCAAATGTTCACTTCATCTATGATAATCTTGAACACTTCAAGATATTCATATTGGTATTTCTCTAAACACCATTTGAAGTATTGGCATTTGTTCCAATAGATATGTAAATACATCACATGTATTATACCTAATAGGATAATCATTCTCCCACTACTTTTAGTGAAGATTGATTAATCATGTCCAAGATATTCATGTCTCTTACTGGTTCTCTAACCAAAAGAGTAGATTTATCCATCACATGAAAACTAGAAATGAATTTCTCATGATTGATGCTAATTTGATTGTTTGAGTTGTCTATAACTTTTAGGTATCATTTTATCTTATGCATATCAAATACCACAAGATAAATAATGCATTGCCACAAAGATCATATCTTTAAGATTGAAAACTCAACTTTATTAATTGCAATCATTGTCACACAATATGCAAAAATAAAGTGTTTCTATCTATTGGCAAATATGAAATAGCAGTTCATAACTATATTACATGCCTAATAGGCTGAAAATGAACTAAAGTACTCCTATCTATGGCAGCAACACTTGCCCCAATTATGAGTGCTTTACACTTTACATCTTGGTATCATATACCTCAAAAAGTGTTACAAGTTTACTTTCATGACACCTTTAAGTAGAGACGTCAGTCGCCTCCTTCTTCTTTTGTTCTTCCATATAGAGAGGACAATTCCTTTTCCAATGTCCTAGCTTTTGACAATGGTGGCAATTTCCTTTCTTGGTCATGCCTCCCTTGGCCTTGAGAGCTGAAGATGTCTTGGGCTCCTGGCTAGCATCAGAACCTTTCTTAGCTTTTCCCTTGCCCTTGCACTTGGACTTGCCTTTCTTATTTGTGATCACCATCACAGACTTAGGCTTATCCTTCTTCATCTGTATCTCAGCTGTCCTCAACATGCCCAACAACTCTGACAGTGGCCTATAAAAGTTGTTCATGTTGTAGTTCTTCACAAACTGAATGTAGGATTCTGGAAACGATTGCAATATCACGTCAGTAGCAAACTCTTGGCTCAGTGGAAATCCCAGTCTTTGTAGGTTCTCCACATACCCAATCATCTTGAGTGTGTGAGGACCAACTGGATCTCCTTCTATCATGACGCACTTGAACAATGCCCTTGAGCCATTGTATCTCTCTTGCCATGCCTGATCTTCATACATGTTCCTGAGATGTTGAATCATCTCAATGACACCCATGTTCTCATGTTATCTCTGCAACTCATGGTTCATAGAACACAACATCAAGCACTTTGCATCAATGGCATCATCAGAATGCTTCTTGTAAGCATCCCTTTCTGTCTTTGGTGCATTAGGAGCGGGTTCCTATGGAATCAGAGTATCCAGGACATAGAGCTTACGCTCTTGAGTGAGAACAATTCTCAATGTCCGATACCAGTCGTGGAAGTTTGTCCCATTTAGCTTGTCCTTTTCAAGGACCGATCGCAAAGAAAAGTGATTGTTGTTTGTTGCCATTTGTACTACAAAAGGAAAATATGCAATTTTAGTCCAAAAACTCATTTTTGACTTATTTGATTGATTTGAAAAATTGACGATATAATTAGGCCTTTAATTAATTATCGCTCCCACTATTTTACTTCAAATTGATAGCCCTCACCATCAATTCAGAAGATTGCAGCGTACAACCTTCTAGTGGGTAAGATCCTGAAATCCTCTAAGTCATGGACCAGCTTGGGCTGTCACCCACAACATAGATCTCTCAGGTAGGCAACACTTGCCAATTGCATCATATGCAACTCTTGATAAGATGTCATATGCAACTCCTTGCCATGAGCATCTCCATGCCTCAAGGTGCTAGATCCTATCTAGGTCACCTTGTTAAGTCTGACCCAAAGCCAACACGATGAATATGCACCCTGCTTGGGCAGACCCACACATTCATCCTTCACGCTTCCACGAGATAGATGGTGCACCACGCTTGGGCGTGCCCATACTTGGTCGATCAAGCTTTTCACGTGTGTCGCATTTGGAAGGCATCTAAAACTTAATATTTAATGATGGATTTGGTTTTTATATACATATACATATCCAATCACCACAATACATAGTATGTATCATATACATGCTATATCCCACAGAAAACATGCAAAACGATAAAAGCGATGATTATGGCCATCCTAATGTGATTCCTCGAGCCAAGAGGAATCACGGTCATCTAGGTCTACATCACATGCAACCTGTACAAGATGAACTCCGTGCTTTGCCTTTGGAGTAGATCAACTCATCACATGATTGACTTGCTCGTTCTGGCCCGGTCGTCTTGGTGCCACCAGCCGATCATTTGGCTCCTCCAGCCGATCGGTTCGCCCGGTCATCATGCATCTCATCATGGCCGCCACCCACTCGTCTCGCTCCTCGAACCGATCATCAACCGATCGATTCACTCCTTGAACCGATCGTTTGGAATGTCAACCGATCGGTTCACGTCTTGAACCGATCATCTCAACTGTCGTCTGGATGTCCTTCATTCTTTGACATAACAGGAAATAAAATCTATCCTAATTTTACATTGCTTAAAAGGGAAACCCCGAGTTACATTTGGGGGAAGCAAAGGTAGGAAAGAATCTCGAATGATTTCGAGTTACATCAGGAATAGGAGAGGGAAGATCGGTGCACAGACCGAGATGCAAGCAACCACATACAACCATACATAGATAGGGTTTATTGGCCATAACCACGCTATACATCCACCACAAAACTCGTTTAAGAGCGACGCGTATCGAGTGCATTAATAATACATATCATATATGTAATTGGGATTTGTGGATTTAGGATTGGACATGCATAAAGCCAAATTTATCCGCATCGTATGTAATAAATAAAGGCGACAAACCAAAATTGATCATATCGATATTCCTAAAATATAGAACAGTTGATGTGGCTCTGATACCACTGTTGGGTTTTAGGGGAGGCAGAGAAGGCAGCGGAAACAAAAAAAATTCTCCCCAAAACCCGGAACAAGGAAACGCGTCAACGTCTATATAATAGGAAAGGATGGTTTTTGGAATCATACCTTGTCCCGAGGCTTGCTCAGCGACAATACCTCACGCCTTGTGCGGTCTTCAACTCCGGTCTTAGACGGTGTCTGTGCAGCTCCTGGTCGCACCGGGACTGACGAATCCTGGTCACACCGGACTATCGGGTTGACAGTTGTCCTCCTGAGCGGCAGAAACCTCCCGCCTCTGAAGTAGTCCACACAGACCACCTGGAACTCCACACTCCTTGGCCCATAAGGAGTTGGAAGGAGTCACACCCTCCTGTTGATGTACTAGTCGCCAACACACTCTCCTGCTGCCAGTTGCAACTGCAGTTGTCTTTCCCATTCTGCGCCTCCCTTTGCGGGTAGCACTTGCTCGGGCTCTCTCTCGGTTACCAAAACCAGAGAGAACGACAACTTTGTAGAGAAACTGGTTGCACTGAGCTGTACTTTGAGAAGCCCCCAATACCCCTATATATAGGAGGGTCATGGGACAGAGTTCTCCATCCCGGGCAATGCGGGACTTAAAGCAGGAGTAGAAGGGTTCGAGATTTTCCACAAAAGCAACCAACTCGCAACCTGAACCGATCGTTTCACAAGTGAAACGGTCGGTTGGGGACCTGAACTAGTCAGTTCACAAGTGAACCGGTCGGTTGGGACACCTCAACCGGTCGGTTCACAAGTGAACCGGTCAGTTGGTGGTCCTGGTCGGTTCCCGATTGACTTTCCTTCTTTTGTTTCTAATTGGTATCGAATACCAATCCTATTTCCCAATCAAATTGGGCAATTGAAACGAAAGGAAAATTCTCACCAATCCTATTTTCCCAAGTTGCTCAGTTGCACCAGTTGAATCGATCATTTCAATACTTGAAGCAATCGGTTCACCCTGATCTTGAGCTGATCGGCTCAACACTTGAGCCGACCGGTTCACCAAGCTCAGTCGACCAGTTCATCACATGAATCGATCGATTGGGAGTACAGGTTGTGCATAATCAGTCAATTGTGATGTCAATCAATTCGATACTCCAATCAATGTGTCCAACACCTTGAACATTATGATATTGAGCTATCAATTGACTGAGTGTTTAATTGAACTACTAAACTCCTTTAGTAATCAATCTAAACATTGCTTGTGGACAAAACTCCTCTTCCAGATTAAATCCTATGTGTGTGACCCTGTAGGTCCATTTCACGTTGGCAGTGAAAGTCCATAACACATATGACTTCACAAGCAAAGAGCGGTTCCTAGTCACACATCAGTGCTACCCAAGTAAAAGTAGAAAGTTGGAGAACAACTTTCAATCCTACAATTCGTGAATGGTGTTACAGTGAATGTATAATTCCTTTATCGCTGATATCCCGAATGAACCCGAGGCATGGAACAGTCATCCTGTCAACGTTCATTCACTAGATTGAACGAGATATGTATGGCATCAATATCACATACTGATTCACACATTCGTGTGCACACCTATCTCAATCCTACTCATCAAGTGGCCTTGGATATCAAACTCCCTCAGGAGGGACAAATCCCATATCTATCACTCACCCCTCAAAAACCCCATGTGTCAAAGCCACCCAATCATCACCTTTATAACAACCCATGTTTCAGGACTACGTTTGATGATGTCAAAGTGTACCCAACGACATGTGTTGAGTGTAGTGATTTCAGGTCAAAGAATCACACTCACCACCATCACTGCGAGTACTGACTGTGACTACCATGTCATGGTTCCATGTGTCAAACTCACAGTGGGTCTGTCCGGTACACTTGTTCTCTAACAAGTACCTATGTGTTTGGTTTGATATCTCTATATCATGACTAATGAGATTCTGTCATCAACCAACACCATAATCTAGTCTTATGTGTCATTGTTGTCTATCTACCTTCCACAATGACATCCGACTAGGGACATAACAAGAATGTACAAACTCTTAGCACCCGTATGATCTCATCATTCAGGTCCTCAACCTGAAAGCATACGTCATTGAGTATTGCCATTCTCTAGACATTCAATCTGTTCTATCACTATCTCATATGACTAAACCAGAAAGAATTGGAAGCTTGCCTTTGATGTTTATCAAATCAATCTTAATGTATCCCACCAATCATCTCATGATTGGCTCTCAGGGCATACATACCAACACAAGCGTAGTCCTTGATCAGCTCCATCCATCTCCTTTACCTCATGTTCAGCTCCTGCTTTGAAAATATGTATTGCATGCTCTTGTGATCTATGAAAATTTAGCACTTATCATTATAAAGGTGATGCCTCCAAATCTTCAAAGTAAGAACCAAAACTTCTTACTCTAGGTTATGAGTTGGGAAGTTCTCCTCGTGTCTCTTAAACTATCGTAAAGAAAAAAAAATGATGTTCTTATCTTACATCAACACACATCCCAACCCATTCTTCAAGGTATCACATAAAATGATGTAACCTTTCCTAGGTTCTGGAAACACCAACATTGGAGCACTCATGAACTTCTCCTTTAACAACTGAAAAGAACGTTGAAACTTATCATACCAAACAAAAGGAACACCTTTCCTAGTCAGTTAGGTCAAAGGTAAAGCTACTACATGAAAGTTACTGATGAACCTCCTGTATTAACTAGCTAAACCTAGGAAGATTTAAACCTCAATTAGTGTATTGGGCTACTCCCACCCTAACACTGGCCCTACCTTGTTTTGGTCTACACAAACTCCTTTTATAGAGATGACATGTCCAATAAAGGACACCTCAGTCAACGAAAACTTGCACTTACTAAACTTGGCATACAACTTATGCTGACTCAATAATTCCAATACCTGACAAAGATGTTGCTCATACTGTTGTCTATCCCTGGAGTATATCAAGATGTCATCTACCAACACCACCATGAAGTGGTCAAGATACAGTTTAAACACCTCTGTTCATCAGGTCCATGAACGCTACCGACGTATTGGTTAGCCCAAACAACATAAACACAAACTCATAATGACCATACCTAGTCCTAATAGTAGTCTTAGGTATGTCATCTGCGTTGATCCTCAACTTGTGATATCCTGACATCCGATCTATCTTACAAAACAATTTAGTTCCTCTCAACTGGTCAAACATATCATCTATCCTTGGTAACATGTATTTGTTCTTCACGGTAACCTTGTTGAACTGTTGTTATTCTATACAAAACCTCATAGAACCATGCTTCATCTTCACAAACAACACTGTAGAACCCCAACGGGAAGTGCTCGACCGTATAAAACCCTTCTCCAACAACTATTGCAACTGCCTCTTCAACTCCTTCATCTTAGCTGGAGCCATCAAGTAGGGTGCTTGTGCTATGGCTTGCATTTTGGGAACTAGATTAATCTTAAAATCAATCTCTCTAGTGGGTGTCACACCCATGAATTCATTAGGGAAAACATCCTCAAATTCCATCACTACCGATACTTCCTATATAGTAGGGCTCCTCACCTTGGTATGGATAAATGAGCTAGGAAAGCTTCACATCCCTATCTAAACAACTTCTCCGCTACCACGATCGACACCAAACAAGTAGGTAGAATCTTCCTATCTCCTTGGAAGGTTCAAGATAGGTCTCCCTCATAGAATGTCACAACTTTGAAACCATAGTCCAAAATAACCTTTTACTTCTCCAAGGTATTCATCCCTAGGATTACATCGAATCCATTCATATCAAGTGGCATGAGATCCACTTGAAAGTTATACCCTAGGAAAGAAAGAGCATAAGATGGACACACCTCCCACACCATAGAGGAACCAACCAAAGGGGTTTCTAACAAAAGGCTATCATCTCCAAAATGGACAGGCATGTTACAACTAGTTATCACCTCTCTAGTGATAAACGAGTGCATCACACTTGGGTCAACTAAACTAGATGCATATGTAGATGCAGACAAGTCATAATGAAAAAGTTCCATATGACCTATCATGACCCATGAGTTGACCACTCCTTCTGGCTGGATCATAGCATAGAACCTAGTTGTCGCATGTTGTCATCCTCAACCTCTACTAGCTAGTCCCGAAGACCCTACCTGCGATGTCTGCCCACGACCTCTTCTACCACCACCATTGAAATGCTACTTTTGTGAGCCCTGTTGGATCTGCCTTGGCTGCTGCATGACCTCCTTATCCTTCATAGGGAAAGACCATTCACATGCCTTACCTAACCACACTTGTAACACCTCTTGTATCATACGACAACCTAGATGGCCCTGTCACAGACATCAATCATAGACTATTCACCCCGGATGGTGGGAAAATATGTCCCCTCCCTTTGCTAGGATACTAGTGTGGCTCATACAATGTCACTCTCGACTGAGACTATTAGTACTGCGATGAAGAAAACTTTGGCTTCTTAAAACTACCAGACGGTCATCCTTGGGACTGAGTAGACCTCTTTCTAGCACTATGCCTCTCACTGTTCCACGAATGTCCTCTCTATCCTTCTGACATATTCTATAAAGGTGGAACAATTCTCATGAGACTCCAACGCTGACATTGTCAGTGCCAACTTAGCCTTCACACCTTTCTTGAACCTCTGGATCCTCTCCTTCTCAATGTTTTCCATATGAGTATAGAACCTCAACAACTCCATGAACTTCACCTTCTAGTCATTAACAAACCATGATCCCTGGAGAAACCGCTCAAACTGAGCCATCTTCTCTTCCAGATATATCTCTAGGAATTAACGACTGACAAACTCCCACCAAAACTCTTCCCAACCAATCGTCTCTCTAGGTCTCTTCTCCTTGTCAATGACACACCAATAACTAGCACTACCCTTTAGAAGGTAGACCGTGTGCTTCACCTTATCCTCATTCGAGATGTTTAGAATCTTGAATGCCTTCTCCAACTCCATCAACCACATGTCAACATCTTCCAGATCTGATGTACCTGCATACTCTATGGCTCCCTGTTAGCTGATATGCACAATTTTTAATATTTATAACTCGAGCACTAGCCCACAAGTATACGTGTGCATGTAGTATGCTCGAGATATCCAAGGGAGCAAGGTATAGTTAAGCACATGTGTGTTAGAGTTAAAAAATCTAGATAGATTTACAAGAATTGGTTTGGTTAAGTTTACTAATTAGAAAATTAAAGGAAACTATGACAATTGAGCACTAAGAAAAAATTAGATCAGATTTTTAAAGGATCTTGGTCATAAGATTTCACTTTTGTACCATTAATCATATGCAACCATGAAATTAAAAAATTAATTAACGAGCAAAGGAGGTTGCCATCATCATACACCTCTCGGTGATATGAGATGCACTACCAAAAAAGGATGATTTAGCTACAATTATTCTAACTACATGTATTTTATTTATATCTAAAGACTTATAAAAATATAAGTAAAAGTATTATAGCTAATTGTAATAGCTACAAAATTTTCTACATATATAAATTGAGTACAAACTAATACTCTTCCAAACTCATCCCCCCAATAACCAAAATGCCTAAAAATTCAAAAAATTTTACGCGCACTACTCCTTTTCACCCACCCCTATTGGCACGATTTTGTGCACAATGCCCCCGTCATCCCGATAGCACCCCCTTTCATCCTCCCTTTCCATCGTGCCCTCCGCCTCACTCTCTTCTCCTCCCCTGCTACAACACCCTATCTGATTTCTCTTTCTCCCTCTCATCATCTTCTCCTCCCCTGCAACAACACCGTATCTGATCGTCGTTCCTCCCTCTCAACATCTTCTCCTCTCCTACTACAAAATGCTATCTGATTGCCCTTCCTCCCTCTCATCATCTTCTCCTCTCCACACCCTTATCTATCATGATATTTTTTCACCCAACCTCACTGACCGCCGAACAGGAGGCGCTAGAAGATTTTAGTCATGTGAGGAAATAAAAAGATGGTGGTGAGGAGCAAGATCGAAGCACAACTACTGAGGTACACTCTAGAAAAATCAGCTACATTTTCTGTATAGTTCCAGCCCTCCCCCAATTCCCGTCATTGTGTATCTCATACCTCACATACCATATAGAAGATGTAAATCAAAAGCATCTTTTTCCCCTTCTGGACCACCCATTCCGTGTTGTATTTTGTTGAGATCACGAGAAAGAACCACAAATGGTGCCTTGTTGGAAATCAACACCAAAGGTGTGAGAAAGGATCGTGCATAGGATGAGTGCATACTCCGGAGAGATATCCTAGATTATCTACTGCAATGATATGTGGTTCTCATCTTGGTTTTCAAGAGATGATAGTTTCCGAATGGCATGAATTTGATCCTTTTTAGTTTGGAATGTGCCCCTGCCTACTGAATTGAGTTATTTAGTCTGGTACTCGAATCTTATACTACTAGTGTTATTCCCAGGTACATTTGAAATTGACAGTATTCAATTTGAGTTTCAAGTGATATACTCGATTCATTATCCCCTAGGACTAGCTTTATCCTTTGACTATTTCTTTCACAGTTCCAATATAAGATTCAAATCATAGTTGTTTGCATATATTCATTTAGTTTATCACTGCAAGTAAACTCTACTTTTCTGATTGTAACTTACTCTCAAATTCCTTTCCAGTTTAGTTGATGAACATGCTTGTAATTTAGCTTTTGGATGCATTTTTGCGTACAACATTCTTGTACTAGATGTTATTATTAGCACTGCAGCCTTCCATCAACTTTATGCACCCTTCCTATTGGATCAATTGTGCTTCTTGATGCATGATAGCAGAGTAACGATATATTTATTCACACTTCTATTTCTCCCAATAGTTTCTAACAATGTGTTGCATTAGAAAAAATCCAGCAGATTTCACATTGTATCTACATGCAAGATGCTAGTTCACATGTTACACAAACGATGTATCTCACATCCTAGTTATTCAATATGCTCCCTACAGTTGTGTGGGCCAAGTGTTAGTTACTGATACATTATAACTTCTGCAATATTTCTGTTACTCCCTACAGTTGCTAACAACTAGTTATTCAATGGTGTATCCATATTTGGGGTTTTACTTTATCATCATTACAATGCTCGATGTAAGATTCTATGTTTAGCTCTATCATTACCCTTCCTATTAGTATTATTACCATGCTTAGTGGTCAAGGTACAATACTTCATCTAAAGGCACACTTCACATGTATACATTGGCATAGTTCTTGGGTTTTCTAGATGCCTATGGTTACCGCCCATTTCCAGCAGGTCATGTTCTTGACTGTTTGAATGGGTTTTATTATATTTTTTGTCTTGTGGAATCTGTATGCATTCAAGATTCACAAACTTAACATAATGCTATATTTTTTATGATTCTATGAAAGGTGATAGTTTTTTCCTAATTAACAAGAAACTTTCATGGGATTCATTGCTTATCTCTCTATATGGAATCATGTTTGTTTAAAAATAAAATAGATATGTCACCTCTATAAATGGATAATAATTTGTCAAATAACTATCTCTAATATTTGTACCAATTTTGTCAATTCTATTCACATTATTTTAGATAATGCATGGATAAGGAAAAGGTAATACCGCCATAAACTATAATAGTAATTTAAAACATGATACAAATCATCACCAGTTAGCATGGACATACCCTAAGATAGAGACAATCTTTTATAGTACAGTAAACCTGAACCACCCTCTTGATTGAGCCTTGATGTCTTCTTCTAGAAAAGGGTCAAGTTGTCCACTTGAATGGCTACAGGGTGCCTACCTATACTACAAAGCAGTTATAGGACTGACTGAGCTACTGGTCCTAGAAGGGTGCCTTTGGATCACATATAGGGAGTGGGGGGTCATCAATAGGATTTTGTTGCATGACTTGGTATATGAAGACCATGGCCTTCCAAGTTCCAACTCCAGGTGGAGTTTCTGTGCAAATAAATGTGGCATGAAAACCACCATCACCAACTGTTACAACAGCAAGCATATGGGAAATAGACTCCTACATCACATGAATCATATGATAGTAGATTAATGGTACCTGATTGTTGCATGTGGTTGATCCCACCAAAAACATGTAAACCACTAATATAGATGGAAATTATAAAATGATAGTAGGTTTCTCTTTGGAATCTGTCATTTTTTATGTTTGATAATATATTTGCGTGAGATGGTTTTAGTATCTGATCTTTAGTTCTACAAACGGATCACCTCTTCTAGGGTTCTGCTCAATTACATATTTCATTTTATGCTTTATTCATTGTTATAGTACCCCTTCTACTATATTTGGCAAGGAATTCATAAGAATTTGATTATCTCTAGATAGTCTTTTTCTATTCACGTGTTGGTTGAACCTATAAGTGACTAGCATCCTTTATTCCTTGAATATGCTATGTTATGAGGTGATTTGGCATCTGATTTGAAAATCAGTAAATGCACCGACTCTAGCATGACATAGTTGAACATTATAAAATTATGCACCCACTCAAGGTTTAGGTACCCATAGTCCCTAATTGGTTAAACAGTTAAACTAAGCCAAGTGTATAAATTATTTGTCACTGATACTCTTAATTGAGCATCTCCAATTGCAAAATTGGTAAATAAAATTAGGGAAACCTAGATCATTTTGAATTTCTCAAAGATGATAAAAAACTGATTCATTACCTCATTTATGCCAAAATAAAGAATCACAATCAGTAGTTGTCACCTACATTGTCTCAAGTACACCGAGGCATTGAAATTCTAATCTCATGGGAAAGCACTTATCCTCTATTCTCTCTATAAGAAGAGACCAACTTATATTAAGAACATGTACAATCTAGATACATTTTCTCGTTAGCTAATGTAGATAAAAGGAACTAGTAGTAGTTAGTTGTAAGATAGATTACAATGCAGTGATTCTAGAAGAAGTGTCACTCATGCATGTAACCCATTCAAAATATTAGTTGTTGGGAAGATAAGGATCTCATGACCAATCTTGGAGGATCAAAACTTAATCATGGAACACTTGAAAGTCACTGACTACATGACATTTGTTAACCATGGGCAGAGTCTTGTTCCAGCATTCCGTTCAGCCTGAGACTGGAACAAGCTTTTGATTGGTACAAAAATACGGGGTCAGAGACCCAAGCATATTGGGGAGATCAACACATGAAGAATTTTGCATTTACTGATGTAACATTATGCATCAAACACAAATACTATTCACCTATCATCATGGTTATTATTCCTTCCACCGTGCAAGTTACTGATGTGGAGAGCTCCCAAATACTGTTGAATGATTATAGGAGGTTGTTCTGCATCTGGTGTGCACAGTAGGCTGATGATTGTTGAATTGAGTCAGATTTGCACATCATATGTGTACTGAATAACTTTTTCATGGGGGGGGGCAATTGGCTTGGATGCATTGAAGATGTCTTGGCCATTCAGGGTGACATAGAAGAACATGTAGTGGGATTCAAGCTTTGTAGGGTCCTCTGGATAGTTAAAATACAAGTTAGAAGTAGACGGGCTTCATTGTTGAAAGCAAGTAGGGGATGGTGATGGTTATGTTCGATTGTGTCTATGCAACATCGATTTTAGTTTTATTACAACAATTATAACCATTCATGTGATCCAAGAAAAGGAGTAATATGAGTTGAAGCTGATTTGCTCCCAGAAATATGAGCTCAAGGATCTTTTAAAGAAGTTCAATGAAGATTTTGACATATCCCATATTTTCATTTAGAAGAGTTCTGGTACACAAGAAGTTCAAAAAGTCAATGTGTTGTTGGACTCCCAAAAGGTACTACACATACTCAAGAAGGAGGATTAAATGAACAATACATGATTTGTATCTTTCTAGGATTTGACTCTTTGATGTCATGGAATGTATTCCTATTTGATGTTTATATAATCATAGAAAGATTCTGTAACATGTACTATAATCTGGTTGGGCATTCCCACTTAGAGTGGTCCGTAGACTACATGTAACAAATTTCCCAATAGTGTTCTAGTTATCTTGTTAGAAGAAAGCATCAATGTTGTCTGACCTTCCTGCTTTCATGGTTGACATTTTAATGCAACTAGTGGCCCTACTGAAGGCTCAGTCAGTATGCACTTTCAAATAAAATTTTAGCTCATTATAAGTGCTACCTTATTTGTGTAGATTATTCTCAAAATTGTATACTAATTTGTATATATTCATAGCAATGGCCAACAATTCCTTTGACCACATATTCAACAAAGGAATTTCTTAATCATCAACACAAGGGCTAACATTTTATACAGGGGTTACCACCATTTCCCTTCCAACCATACCCTTGCTGACATAGATGTTGGCTTCGCCCACTAGCCAGATTCATTTTAAGGGTAAGGAAGCAGCCAAAAGATTTCCTAATGCTACCATCGAATGTTATATTTAAGTACCCTGCAAATCTAGAATCATCATATTTATTTGAAATTACTCTAGGCCCACAAAATTCTTGGTCAACATTATATATGTTGATCTCTTCGTAGGTCTGCTTTTTGTGGTCAATAATATCCATTTCCTTTGGATCATAAAGTAAGATTTCATCCAAAATTGGTCCTTTAGAGTGAATATCTTGATGTGTTATATTATTTCTGCTCGCAAGACAATAAATTTCAAATATTTATGCTCCAACAGTAGATCAAAAGCAATGATATGCCCATCTTAGACAAAATATTGAGAAGTCATGCTTTAATAGATTTATATAAATTTTTTTTTCCTATTCAATGCTAACAACAGACATTTTCCAGTTGCACATCAAAATCTCCATTGCTAAACCACAGGGCACTGAATTAGAAAATGTGCTTGTGTTCTTGGTTGATGATCATCCGACGATGCTCTAATAATCTAGAATGTAGATATACTTGTTGTATTTAAGTAATGTGCTCAATAAGGTTGCTGCTAATTACTTGTTGGACGTGTGTGCTACTCTTTTTATCCAAAAAATGATCATTTGACAAGAGAATATGCAAAAGGTGCTAGAAAAACTACATTCTCTTTTGGGTCCTTGATTGTAATTAGTCTAGTGACATTTATATTCTGTAATGCAGATATACATGTCATAACGTGGTTGAAACTGCTCATTTTTGTTCTATTTTCCTTGTAGGTATGGGTTTACAAATGTTTGGAAAATATTTACAGACCTTTTGACTATTATCCTTGTACAAAACTGGTTCATATTTCTACTTCCATCTAATCTATCCTTTTGACTATTTTTCTCTTACTGTGCAGAAACAAAAACACTTAGGAGTCAGACATGCATGCGAAGCTAGGTGAAGCATCACCCTGTAGGTTACTATGTCTTTCATTGGTATCTTTTGGATCAGGTTCTAAGCTCCTTACCAGGTTGGGTGCCTCTGCTCTATTTCTCTATTGTAAGAACTATTACCAAACCAACATATTTTATTACACTACTATTAATGAGTTTAACCTTTTTACTGCTCTCATGTACTCAAATACTTTCAGTTCGTTTCTCTATATATTTTGGAATATTTTACATACGGTGGGAATAGAATCATGTTTCTTTATAATGGTTCTAGTACTGACCTATATCGTGGAACCAATATAGCAACATCTATGCAACATCTGACTCCTAATTCATTGATATTCTGTAGAGAACAAAAGATAGTTCAACTAACAAATGTAATATAAGATAGGAGGACTCACTAGGGTTGTTTCCATGAAGTCTGGAAGGCTCACCACAAGTGACATGTGCAATCTCCATCATGTGTCTGACTGGGTCTTGGCCACCCAAAAGAATACTATACTACTCCATTGGGCATTTAGGAAGGGGTATATGATATCATGGTATAGGCTACTGTATCTATTTCTATTTTTTCTTCTTCATCCATCAATGTATCCTCTTCTTTGTTGTGGATTCTAAGCTGTTGCAAATAACTTGCAGGTCATTGGTATGGTGGTGTTGGATATGTCACTTGGTGGATTTCTTAGCGAACCAGAAAACATGAAGCAACAACTCTACTAGCATTCCCCTTCCAAGCCCTGCAACAACAACTAAGGATGAATGGTTTAGCGAGAGACTAACATTTAGTCCACCATTGAATGTCTCATTTAGTATAAACACTATGTGTCTAATATTCATTCTCATCCTGACCACTCAGTTCAATATCCATTCTCAATAGGTTTGGTTCTTATATTTCTACCTTGAGATCTTCTATTCATTTCTATGAGACATGAACCTCTCTTCCATGTAATGCTCAAATACTTCAAGACCACGACTGGGACTAAGAGGTAGATGTTTGTTGGTTCTAAGACTCTAGTACACAATGTTTAGGTTCCTTGTAGCATTCCAATTGGTTTAACTTATATGAAGGGATTGATATTTGGTCTCCCAATTGTTAATATTATGATCAGTGATGTAGGGGCTTGGTGATTTTCTAGAGAAAACCACATAATTGCTGAGTTGAAGATGCTGATATTCTCATTGCTTTCAGAATTATTCAACCATCTTAACATATTGGGAATTCTGTCCTATATATTGGGCATAATCATGTCTTTGGTGTCATTCTGCTGCTATTTAGTTCTAGAATGGGTGCATTGAAAGAGCATATGATTCTGGCTTTCATCATTATCACTGCAAACTGGATGGCTACCATCTTCTCTTATGTCTTCTTTTTAAGTTGGCATATGTGGCCTGTGATCTATGATATATATCCGACTCCATGCAGTTCTGATGGTATGTATTAGTATCTTCTACATATTACAATGCTTTAGGATCTCTATACTGAGTCGATGATTCATTCTCATAGAGTACTAATTAACATTTACTCCTCCTTTTGGTTCAAAGCTAATGGCATGTGTTATATTTTTGCAGTTGTTGTTCTATTATAGACATACCAGATGCAGTTGACGTCTTGGTTGTTTGTCTCCTGTGCTGCTATGGATGATATTCTAACTCCTTCTTTTATGACAGAGTGTTGTACTGTTATAAATTTTGTTGACCCATTAAAATAACGGCAGTGAGGCTCGTCTAGCTGGGGTTTCTAATTGTCTTGTTGCTTGTTATAAGCATGAGTCAATATGTTTTGCATTCTTAGGCTATCCAAAATTTCTGGCTTGCTTGTCTTTTGTTTTCTATCAGGACATTCTGGTTGAATGGCCCTCATGTGGCATCTAGCTGATCTTTTTCCTATAGTTCCTTGTTCCAGGCTTATGGTGCTTGGTTTTTCTCTTCGAGATGAACTTATTAATTGTCCAAGCTGAGACATGATAATATGTTGGGAGAGTTCTACAATTCTAGAACTTATTGAACATTCGATAAGGCAATAAGAGTTGGTAGACTGGGGTATGTACTTGCCTTATATATGATGATGTTGCTTCGTGAGTTTGCGCATTGCTAAAATCACCAAATTTCAAATGAGTTCATTCATTTTGCTTTGTTTATGAGCCTATTTTCTTTAGGGATGTAGCTGTTCTAGTGATGAATAACTACACAGGTGATGAACAAGATTTTGCCTATAATAGGTGGTTTGTGAGTATGCATATCTTTTGGCAAGTATGTGTATCCAGTATAGATGACTTCCTCTTAATGTTTGGTCTCTAACTACTCATGTCTACTAATTTGAACTAATTGCAGTAGAAGAATCTATGTGGGCTAGAGCAATGAGAGCTGCAAGGAGTAAAAGTTCAGGTGGTTTTTGTCATCCTGATGCTCACCTGAATGCGTATAGTGTCAAGTTGAACTCATGCATCATTATAGCTTATTTCCCCTATTGAGCAGTTAAGTCCAATGACGATAAAACTAGTGTTAAGTGATCATTGAATCCAAGAGAGGATAGCTTCTCTCATGCGTTTAGAGTTACCCTATTATCAAGATCATAGTAGGAACATTTTTTTTTAAATTTAAATTCCATGTAATCTGACTTCTTCACCCAAGACTTCATCTCAGCCCTTTACTCTACTTGCATTTGTCCCTCTCTATTTTATATTGCTTATGTTACAGATCCTTATGTTTCTGTAGAAGGTTTTGGGTTGATGTGTACATCTAAATAGTCAGAAGCAAACTAGGTGGGTTTTGTGAGTAGCACGGCCGTGGTAGGTCACCATGGCCGTGGTAGGTCACCACGGCCGTGGTAGGTAGGGTAGACCACGGCTGTGGTAGATGGGTATGGTCGTGGTTTTATTCCATCAAAGTTAACAGGGTTTTGGTTGATTTTGGGCTGAAATGGCCACGGCCGTGGTGATCAGCATGGCCGTGGTGGCTAGCATGGCCGTGGTGGACTGGGTGAAGTTGGCTGTGGTGATGTTGTATGACCATTCTGGTCTGCTGTAGCATGACCGTTTGGTGGTGCACGACCGTGGTGGCTGTCACTGGCACGACCGTTCTGTTCTACATGGATGTGCTGCTCTCTGCTTGACTTGGAGGTTGTTCTGTTGATTTGTAAGTGACCTAGCACGACCGTTTTGTGGTACCACGGCCGTGCTAGGTCCTAGATCAACACTTTGACTCTGTTCTTTGGATTTTCTTGGATATCTTTGCTTCAAATGATCTTTGGCCACTAGGGGTAGGTTGAGGGAGCCTCAGACTTCACTTTGGGTCTCTCCAAGGGTAGAGGAACCCTAGAATCACTCCTTCTCTATCTCTTCCATCAAGCGTGGTCTCAAATTTAGCTTTTACTAGCAATCAATATTGGATTTTTTTATTGTAACTGTGAGTTGTGCCATAGTTGCATTGTGTCAACACTTAACTTGCCCGCATTCATCCCTGTTGGCTAGAGTTTTTACACTGTCATTGCTGAAACACTGCCTATTCATTGCTTTTCAGGTCCTCTTTAATGTTGCAATGGTTGGTTGCACATTCTCTTCATTGAAGAGAGTACATTATTCTTTGCTATGCTCTTCATGAATAAAATGGGTTGCTGTTGGGATTGAAGAGACTAGTCATTCATTATGGTATATTTACACGCAATGTTGAGTACATGAACTTAAATTCCATCATAGTTCTCTTTGGGGTACGACTTTGTATAGTTTATAGCTGAATTAATACATAATACCAAACTATTTGATTGTTGAATTGAAGCTTATTTTGTATCTTTCAGTGTGCTTTGCTCAAAGGACAATATGATTCCTTGTATGCTTTGAAGTTGCTGTTGATTCTTTGTGAATATCAAAGGTTTATAGAGAAACTTCTACAACAAAGGGAGGCGGCTAGAAAAGGATAATACAAGTGGTGGAATAAATATAAAAGAAAAATCAAGATACAAGAAGATGTGCATGATCATGTGGCATATAGAGTCTGCAGTGGATAGATGTAGTCAGAAGAACATATTGTATACATGTGTCTTTTTCCCATGCATATTGTAAAATAGGGGCCAGGTTAATGTCCTCCCCATGTGTACTCATTGTTCAAATATAAATAAATGTATCATTGTTGACATTGTAATCATAACTCAATCTTGATTAACATTCATCTGTTTTCTTATTGAAAACCCCTCTATATTGGCAAGCGACTGACTAGATACATAATGTCTCTCACTACATATGTATGTATAGTACATGGTGTCTTTCACTACACACTAGCTATAATTACATGTGTAGCAAGTGCTAATTTTTGCTATACATGAACTACAAATATAATTGTAATCAATGCCATCTCTCCCTACATATTATAGGCACAAATTGAATTGTAGTCATACATTTGGCTACATTGGAAACTACATTTTTATGTGTAAGGACATTTTTACCTACAATTAGGGTTACATATGAATTTGTAGCCAGAGGCATAACTTACTACACGTTTGAAAATGTAGCCTAAACAATTAGCTACACGGGTATTAGCTATATATTATAAATGTAAGGATAATTGTAGCCAAAGCTTTTCGCTAAAAATTTTGGGGTTTTCGCTACAAATTGTTTTTGTAGTTAAAGACCATATTTTTTGTAGTGATGGTTCTTCTATTTACATAGCACTACCGTGATTATGCTAAGATTCAAACTGCAACCTTAGATCGAGTTATGCTTACAATGTCAACAATGATACATTTATTTATATTTGAACAATGAGTACACATGGGGAGGACATTAACCTGGCCCCTATTTTACAATATGCATGGGAAAAAGACACATGTATACAATATGTTCTTCTGACTACATCTATCCACTGCAAACTCTATATGCCACATGATCATGCACATCTTCTTGTATCTTGATTTTTCTTTTATATTTATTCCACCACTTGTATTATCCTTTTCTAGCCGCCTCCCTTTGTTGTAGAAGTTTCTCTATAAACCTTTGATATTCACAAAGAATCAACAACAACTTCAAAGCATACAAGGAATCATATTGTCCTTTGAGCAAAGCACACTGAAAGATACAAAATAGGTATCATATTGTCCTCCCCATGTGTACTCATTGTTCAAATATAAATAAATGTATCATTGTTGACATTGTAAGCATAACTCGATCTTGATTAACATGCATCTGTTTTCTTATTGAAAACCCCTCTATATTGGCAAGCGACTGACTAGATACATAATGTCTCTCACTACATATGTATGTATAGTACATGGTGTCTTTCACTACACACTAGCTATAATTACATGTGTAGCAAGTGCTAATTTTTGCTATACATGAACTACAAATATAATTGTAATCAATGCCATCTCTCCCTACATATTATAGGCACAAATTGAATTGTAGTCATACATTTGGCTACATTGGAAACTACATTTTTATGTGTAAGGACATTTTTACCTACAATTAGGGTTACATATGAATTTGTAGCCAGAGGCATAACTTACTACACGTTTGAAAATGTAGCCTAAACAATTAGCTACACGGGTATTAGCTATATATTATAAATGTAAGGATAATTGTAGCCAAAGCTTTTCGCTAAAAATTTTGGGGTTTTCGCTACAAATTGTTTTTGTAGTTAAAGACCATATTTTTCGTAGTGATGGTTCTTCTATTTACATAGCACTACCGTGATTATGCTAAGATTCAAACTGCAACCTTAGATCGAGTTATGCTTACAATGTCAACAATGATACATTTATTTATATTTGAACAATGAGTACACATGGGGAGGACATTAACCTGGCCCCTATTTTACAATATGCATGGGAAAAAGACACATGTATACAATATGTTCTTCTGACTACATCTATCCACTGCAGACTCTATATGCCACATGATCATGCACATCTTCTTGTATCTTGATTTTTCTTTTATATTTATTCCACCACTTGTATTATCCTTTTCTAGCCGCCTCCCTTTGTTGTAGAAGTTTCTCTATAAACCTTTGATATTCACAAAGAATCAACAACAACTTCAAAGCATACAAGGAATCATATTGTCCTTTGAGCAAAGCACACTGAAAGATACAAAATAGGTATCATATTGTCCTCCCCATGTGTACTCATTGTTCAAATATAAATAAATGTATCATTGTTGACATTGTAAGCATAACTCGATCTTGATTAACATTCATCTGTTTTCTTATTGAAAACCCCTCTATATTGGCAAGCGACTGACTAGATACATAATGTCTCTCACTACATATGTATGTATAGTACATGGTGTCTTTCACTACACACTAGCTATAATTACATGTGTAGCAAGTGATAATTTTTGCTATACATGAACTACAAATATAATTGTAATCAATGCCATCTCTCCCTACATATTATAGGCACAAATTGAATTGTAGTCATACATTTGGCTACATTGGAAACTACATTTTTATGTGTAAGGACATTTTTACCTACAATTAGGGTTACATATGAATTTGTAGCCAGAGGCATAACTTACTACACGTTTGAAAATGTAGCCTAAACAATTAGCTACACGGGTATTAGCTATATATTATAAATGTAAGGATAATTGTAGCCAAAGCTTTTCGCTAAAAATTTTGGGGTTTTCGCTACAAATTGTTTTTGTAGTTAAAGACCATATTTTTCGTAGTGATGGTTCTTCTATTTACATAGCACTACCGTGATTATGCTAAGATTCAAACTGCAACCTTAGATCGAGTTATGCTTACAATGTCAACAATGATACATTTATTTATATTTGAACAATGAGTACACATGGGGAGGACATTAACCTGGCCCCTATTTTACAATATGCATGGGAAAAAGACACATGTATACAATATGTTCTTCTGACTAGATCTATCCACGGCAGACTCTATATGCCACATGATCATGCACATCTTCTTGTATCTTGATTTTTCTTTTATATTTATTCCACCACTTGTATTATCCTTTTCTAGCCGCCTCCCTTTGTTGTAGAAGTTTCTCTATAAACCTTTGATATTCACAAAGAATCAACAACAACTTCAAAGCATACAAGGAATCATATTGTCCTTTGAGCAAAGCACACTGAAAGATACAAAATAGGTATCATATTGTCCTCCCCATGTGTACTCACTGTTCAAATATAAATAAATGTATCATTGTTGACATTGTAAGCATAACTCGATCTTGATTAACATTCATCTGTTTTCTTATTGAAAACCCCTCTATATTGGCAAGCGACTGACTAGATACATAATGTCTCTCACTACATATGTATGTATAGTACATGGTGTCTTTCACTACACACTAGCTATAATTACATGTGTAGCAAGTGCTAATTTTTGCTATACATGAACTACAAATATAATTGTAATCAATGCCATCTCTCCCTACATATTATAGGCACAAATTGAATTGTAGTCATACATTTGGCTACATTGGAAACTACATTTTTATGTGTAAGGACATTTTTACCTACAATTAGGGTTACATATGAATTTGTAGCCAGAGGCATAACTTACTACACGTTTGAAAATGTAGCCTAAACAATTAGCTACACGGGTATTAGCTATATATTATAAATGTAAGGATAATTGTAGCCAAAGCTTTTCGCTAAAAATTTTGGGATTTTCACTACAAATTGTTTTTGTAGTTAAAGACCATATTTTTCGTAGTGATGGTTCTTCTATTTACATAGCACTACCGTGATTATGCTAAGATTCAAACTGCAACCTTAGATCGAGTTATGCTTACAATGTCAACAATGATACATTTATTTATATTTGAACAATGAGTACACATGGGGAGGACATTAACCTGGCCCCTATTTTACAATATGCATGGGAAAAAGACACATGTATACAATATGTTCTTCTGACTACATCTATCCACTGCAGACTCTATATGCCACATGATCATGCACATCTTCTTGTATCTTGATTTTTCTTTTATATTTATTCCACCACTTGTATTATCCTTTTCTAGCCGCCTCCCTTTGTTGTAGAAGTTTCTCTATAAACCTTTGATATTCACAAAGAATCAACAACAACTTCAAAGCATACAAGGAATCATATTGTCCTTTGAGCAAAGCACACTGAAAGATACAAAATAGGTATCATATTGTCCTCCCCATGTGTACTCATTGTTCAAATATAAATAAATGTATCATTGTTGACATTGTAAGCATAACTCGATCTTGATTAACATGCATCTATTTTCTTATTGAAAACCCCTCTATATTGGCAAGCGACTGACTAGATACATAATGTCTCTCACTACATATGTATGTATAGTACATGGTGTCTTTCACTACACACTAGCTATAATTACATGTGTAGCAAGTGCTAATTTTTGCTATACATGAACTACAAATATAATTGTAATCAATGCCATCTCTCCCTACATATTATAGGCACAAATTGAATTGTAGTCATACATTTGGCTACATTGGAAACTACATTTTTATGTGTAAGGACATTTTTACCTACAATTAGGGTTACATATGAATTTGTAGCCAGAGGCATAACTTACTACACGTTTGAAAATGTAGCCTAAACAATTAGCTACACGGGTATTAGCTATATATTATAAATGTAAGGATAATTGTAGCCAAAGCTTTTCGCTAAAAATTTTGGGGTTTTCGCTACAAATTGTTTTTGTAGTTAAAGACCATATTTTTCGTAGTGATGGTTCTTCTATTTACATAGCACTACCGTGATTATGCTAAGATTCAAACTGCAACCTTAGATCGAGTTATGCTTACAATGTCAACAATGATACATTTATTTATATTTGAACAATGAGTACACATGGGGAGGACATTAACCTGGCCCCTATTTTACAATATGCATGGGAAAAAGACACATGTATACAATATGTTCTTCTGACTACATCTATCAACTGCAGACTCTATATGCCACATGATCATGCACATCTTCTTGTATCTTGATTTTTCTTTTATATTTATTCCACCACTTGTATTATCCTTTTCTAGCCTCCTCCCTTTGTTGTATAAGTTTCTCTATAAACCTTTGATATTCACAAAGAATCAACAACAACTTCAAAGCATACAAGGAATCATATTGTCCTTTGAGCAAAGCACACTGAAAGATACAAAATAGGTATCATATTGTCCTCCCCATGTGTACTCATTGTTCAAATATAAATAAATGTATCATTGTTGACATTGTAAGCATAACTCGATCTTGATTAACATTCATCTGTTTTCTTATTGAAAACCCCTCTATATTGGCAAGCGACTGACTAGATACATAATGTCTCTCACTACATATGTATGTATAGTACATGGTGTCTTTCACTACACACTAGCTATAATTACATGTGTAGCAAGTGCTAATTTTTGCTATACATGAACTACAAATATAATTGTAATCAATGCCATCTCTCCCTACATATTATAGGCACAAATTGAATTGTAGTCATACATTTGGCTACATTGGAAACTACATTTTTATGTGTAAGGACATTTTTACCTACAATTAGGGTTACATATGAATTTGTAGCCAGAGGCATAACTTACTACACGTTTGAAAATGTAGCCTAAACAATTAGCTACATGGGTATTAGCTATATATTATAAATGTAAGGATAATTGTAGCCAAAGCTTTTCGCTAAAAATTTTGGGGTTTTCGCTACAAATTGTTTTTGTAGTTAAAGACCATATTTTTCGTAGTGATGGTTCTTCTATTTACATAGCACTACCGTGATTATGCTAAGATTCAAACTGCAACCTTAGATCGAGTTATGCTTACAATGTCAACAATGATACATTTATTTATATTTGAACAATGAGTACACATGGGGAGGACATTAACCTGGCCCCTATTTTACAATATGCATGGGAAAAAGACACATGTATACAATATGTTCTTCTGACTACATCTATCCACTGCAGACTCTATATGCCACATGATCATGCACATCTTCTTGTATCTTGATTTTTCTTTTATATTTATTCCACCACTTGTATTATCCTTTTCTAGCCGCCTCCCTTTGTTGTAGAAGTTTCTCTATAAACCTTTGATATTCACAAAGAATCAACAACAACTTCAAAGCATACAAGGAATCATATTGTCCTTTGAGCAAAGCACACTGAAAGATAAAAAATAGGTATCATATTGTCCTCCCCATGTGTACTCATTGTTCAAATATAAATAATTGTATCATTGTTGACATTGTAAGCATAACTCGATCTTGATTAACATTCATCTGTTTTCTTATTGAAAACCCCTCTATATTGGCAAGCGACTGACTAGATACATAATGTCTCTCACTACATATGTATGTATAGTACATGGTGTCTTTCACTACACACTAGCTATAATTACATGTGTAGCAAGTGCTAATTTTTTCTATACATGAACTACACATATAATTGTAATCAATGCCATCTCTCCCTACATATTATAGGCACAAATTGAATTGTAGTCATACATTTGGCTACATTGGAAACTACATTTTTATGTGTAAGGACATTTTTACCTACAATTAGGGTTACATATGAATTTGTAGCCAGAGGCATAACTTACTACACGTTTGAAAATGTAGCCTAAACAATTAGCTACACGGGTATTAGCTATATATTATAAATGTAAGGATAATTGTAGACAAAGCTTTTTGCTAAAAATTTTGGGGTTTTCGCTACAAATTGTTTTTGTAGTTAAAGATCATATTTTTCGTAGTGATGGTTCTTCTATTTACATAGCACTACCGTGATTATGCTAAGATTCAAACTGCAACCTTAGATCCTCAATGTATCCAAGCCACTCTCGTGATGAAGGATTCATTGCCAAGAGAGATACTTACTACTTCTCTACATATCTTTGCAGATCACATGATGAAGAATAAAACATGTAGGCAAGATGGTCATGCCAGCATACAAGCAATTAACATCATATAATCTCTTGGAGAAACATATTATCTAACATTAGTTAAGAAATACAGGTCCCATGCCCATGAAGAAGGAAACTACTTGTCCATGATCAGGAAACACATGAACATGCTATAGATTTTAGAGTTTAACATGATTATAGAAGGAAAGAACAAAGAAAACCCAAGGAATGGAGAAGGGAAAAGTAGAAATCTGGCTTGGGGATAAAATTTATAATGTCCTAGGATTTGAGGCCTCAAATTATAGGTTCTTAAAAGGAATGATTGGACTATCCATATCACCAATGTGTACCTCATTTTTAGGGATTCCATCACTAAAGAACTCTATTGTTAAGCGTGCTTAGTCTACAATAGTACAAGGATGGTTGACCGGTCAGGAAGTTTATCATGGCTTGCATGTAAGTGGGGACAAGCACACAGTTAAGGCTAGTGGTGGTTTGTGGGATCAATCATCATTCTTAAAACTCTACTACAACCTTAGGTAGTGGGCCTATGATAGCCCTTTACAACATTTTTGGATCACACGACTCAAAGACTGGCATGCCACAAACCCAAGTGGGTCCCGACTACTAGAGGGGAATTGTCCCTGATACCATGTGTAACACTCGGGCCCACTGCCCAAGGCTCTAGTAGAATTTCAAGAATGATGACTGGCCCTACCACTGCTAGCCTTAAATGTGCTCTTTTTCCTCACTTACACACAATCCAGGATAAACTTCCTAACTGGTCACACATGCTAGTACTACTCTGGGCTGAGCATGGTTAAATACAAAGTTCTTTAGTGATGGGCTCCCTGAAAAAGAGGTGCACCTTGGTGGTATGGGTGGTCCAATCATTCCTTTTGATATCATTTGATTTGATTCCTCAAATCTTGGGATGCTACAAAATTCCACTCTTACATGTGCTTCTACGCTGACAAACTCCTCTCTCGAGAGGTCTGAGCGGAGTAGAGAAGCTCTTTCTGCACTTCTTGAAGAAGAATGGAGAAGATAGAGATTCTCTCTCAAAAAACTACTTCTTCCTCCCCAAAATTGCCCTTTCTCCACTCTGAACTATTCTCTAGTTGAATTGTGCTCCAAAATGACAAGTGATAACTTCTCCATATGAGTATTATCATATGAGGGGCAATTATTTTATAAATCTACATAAATCGGTGCGGACATGCTGTGTACAAAGGTAGACACACCGTGTCACCATGCATACTCATGCTAAAACCTCTATTAGGTTGAAAACGTCATGTACAAGCTCGCACACATCATGTATCTGAGAGTCTTTTGATTTATTGGAGAATCAGGTTGTAGTGGACATGCCGTGTCAATTCAGGGACACTACATGTCACAACTCTTCAGGGGAGATAGAAATATTTTGTAAAATTACATGTCATGTGTTAATTAACACACACCGTTTCTCTTCGAACTTCAATAAGAGCTCCATCAAGTATAAAAACTCCTGGGAGGTCCAACTAGGGTCGGATTTGGGTTGGATTGGCCCCATTTTCTTGTCACAATCATGTACTTGTGATCACAAACATGAGGCGAATAAAACAACTAATAAGGTGGAGAAATCAAGTAACATTAGAGGAAAAGTGAGGTACAAAATGGATTAAAAGTGTGTGCAAAAGTGGGTAAAAAGTCTACATAAAATGTGTACATCAAATCCCCCTAAGCTTGAACTATCGCTTGTCCTTAAGCAAACAGAACATGGAAACACAAATGAGGATTTTTTTCAAGCTCATGAATCAATTAAATGAAATGGGAAAATTGTATCAAGCCAATTCAACCATAGACAAAGTTTATTGCAAGTAGCCATAAGATCACCTTAAACACTCAAGATTGAAGTTTAGTTCAATAGAGATGTAAAAATCTAAATGGAAGAATCAACAAAACAATATTAGGTAGAATTTAGATGAATAGGCCAAATGAGCAGTGAATATGCAACCTAATTCTCTCAATTACTAAAGTTGTAAAGGATGAAATCCAAATTAACAAAATAGTCCAGAAACATTTTTTAACCTTTAGATAAAAAATAAAGTATGGGTTCTGACACTCGAAAACTAATGTAGACTTATGCACATGTGGAGTGACAGTTGGGGTTGTTAGCCCTCTTTTAAGACGTAACACCTAAGCATTGCAACCAGATCAGACTCCCACTAGGCTAGCATGTTACGTGGGTGGTTTAGCCATCTTTCATAGGGGTGAACTCAAGAATTTTCCCATAATGATAAAGAATGAGTTGAGTTTCACTTTAGAATCACGAGACCTTAAACTAAAAGCTTATTCCAAAAGGCATAGAAAAGTTGGTTGGATTGTGTAGTTAATAGTATTTTAGTCGTTTATTAAAAATTTTGATTGATAGTTTGGTTGATAATGCATTACAAATTTGATAAAGTCATCTAGAAAGCAAAATAAGGTTGTAAAGTTGATTAGTCTAAGAAGATTTTAGTTGTTACATGTATTATGTAGGAAGGAGTGTGAAGGGTTATGATACAAATATAAGCAATAAGTCAAGATCAAATTGAGGTTTTCGGAAAAATATTCCATTTAAAAGATGCATGATTTGACCTTCTTTATTCAAATAATTTATCTTCATACAAGATAGGAAAAATAGTTCAATAATAAAAGGGATTTCAATCCAAACACAAGGAATAAGCCTAAGATGATACTAGATTTTTCACAAATAAGAACATAAACTAGAACAAAAACAAGAAACAAGATGATGAAAAGAATCTAAAACTACACTACCGACCAGCTGCTCCCCCCTAACCTTGAAATTTGCAGTGTCCTCACTACATAAATCAAAATCAAGGTAGTATAAACTGGGTACCTTCTATGGTGAATCAAGAAGAAGGGCCAATTCCCTCATCTCCAGTTGTGAAATGATGGCGCAAAAGATCTTCATCAGGAATGTCTACAATAGGTAGCTTAGGTTGTGGTGCTGGTGGTGGTGGTGGAGACATGGTATAGTGGCCTTGAGAGATTGCCACATATCCATCCTCTGGAACATGTTGTACATGTCAGAGTATTGCTAAGTCATCATGTCAAAATGGGCACCCTGCTGATCAAAACATTGTTGAACATAGCCACAGAGATGCTAGACGTCATGCATGGCCCAACTGTACTCTATGTGTCGGTGGAGGGAGGTAGAGATGAGGTTGTAGATGCATTTGAAGCCTCAATATTGTCTTCAAAATCAGATTCATCATCAAGGTTGAATTTCCAATTATCTTTGTTTGTTAGGGTGACTACATGCAAATCAGGGAGTTCAATGAAGACATCACTACGATCAACAAAATACTGCCTAAATTTGTCATCATCAGAAGGGTCCCTAACAATCAGGCCAGAAGAGATAAGGATCTTGGGGTCAATTAATTTCCTCCCAATGGCTGCCTTTAGTCCTTTAAGTTCAACATTGACCTTACAGGCAATGTGGGTGATCAATCCTCCAATTATAATATTGCCTAATTTACTACATTTGATCTCAAAAAAGACAGAGTATACAATACCGAACTTAATCTTGAAGTTGTGTAGCATATCCCACAAGAAAAATAGATCCTTCTTACCAAAAATTCTCTAAGTTTCTTTTCTTAGAAATACATAAGTCCTGAGAATCCTATGTATATAGTGAAAAATGGGATTGTGGATATGCGTTGTGCTGACTTTTGTAGCCTCATGAATGTTGTCATCAATGATTTCCCTCTAGAATTTGTCATTGTTAAATGAAAGTGGGTATGACATTGCTCCTCCATAGTGGCACCGAAAAGCATCACAAAATCGTTTAAAAGTAAGCTTGTAACCATGACCCAAAATTCGGAGAGTGATTATTGCAAAAGGCTCATGTGGCTTTTTGGGATCATCCTCGACCTTCAGAATTTGTCATTGTTAAATGCAAGTGGGTATGACTTTGCTCCTGCATAGTGGTACCGAAAAGCATCACAAAGTTGTTTAAAAGTAAGCTTGTAACCATGACCTAAAATTTGAAGAGTGATTATTGTAAAAGGCTCATGTGGCTTTTTGGGATCATCCTCAACCTTCAGAATAGTCAAAAATTCATAAGTGAACCTAGGATAGGTGTATCTTACTGTGTAGTAGGTGTACTTGAGTCCAGTTCGTCAAGTAGTCCCAGGACTTTATCTTTGAAGCCAAGTGTTGTCATGGTTTCTTTACAAGCAAAACATGTGGGGAGAATTCTACGAGTTATTAAAATCTGGTAGGTAGTGTCTTCTTCCTTTGTGACCTTGAACTGAGTGAATGAGACGTGCTCTGGGGCAAAAGAAGAACTCTCCCCTGTATGGCGCTCCGCTTGCTTGATGGGTGTCATCAATATCTTGTTGGAGCTACAGAATAATGGGACGCAACATGTACTGCAACACACATGACGTGTCATCTGGGCTTAGAGAAAAAGCTAGGACCAAGAAAATAAATGGCCCAACACGTTGTGTTCTGTGAAACACGCGCCGCGTCTGCTACATATTGGGCATTTTTGAAGCTCGAAGATGATGGAAGCTTCAAGGCTTGTTTTGACTTGATCACGGTGTGTATCCTGTGATTAGTGGTGGCTGCACATTCGGAAGGTATCGACGGAGGAGGATCTGGAAGAAAAGAAGTGCCAGCGGTGTGTACCCTTGACTTTGTAGACTTGGATCCATGAGTGGTTGCTTCGGCGGTGCTGACGTCTCTTCACATTATGCATCACACACCAAGGGCGGACATGCGGTGGCTGCTAGCCCTGAAGAGCTTGAGTTGGATCTCGTCGGCAGTTAGAGTAGATGCGAAACGAGGGAGTACATGGCTGGGGGCACACGATGACTGCTGCTCATTCTCTTTCAAACACGTTTTAAGTGGACAAATGGGTAGAGAGAGTTGTCTTGAATTCAGGTATAAACCCTAGTTCAAACATCAGAACACGCTGTGTATTGCAATAGACACATAGTGACCAAGCATACATCATACTGCTGCTTCTTTATTTTGTCCTGCCTGACGACAACAGGTCATGTATCTCATAAAACACACCCTGCCTCCATGCTAATTTTTTTCGATGTAAAACCTCTTAATCGACATGCCTTGTTTTGAATAACACATGTTGTGTAAGTTTCCAACAAATATTCCATACGAAAATGACCCTAGGAACACGACGTGTTTAAATTTATAAACCACATGTATGTTTCCAGTAGATTTTTTGTTGTCTGCAGGCTTATGAGGACATGCCATGTGTGAATTTTCACACGCCATGCACGTATCCAAATATATTTCATTGATGAATGAACGTTGTGACACGCGTGTGCAAATATATGCACAACGTGTAAAGATTTCCTAAACTTTGCTGGTAATTTTTTGGAACAACACAAGGCCAGTAGGACATTAATCACGTTGTATTTTTAGGGCGATTTACTTGAACTTCTTTTCTAAGGTTGTGACACGACATGTGACAGGATGGACATGCCACGTTTACTTGAATTTCTACAAAAATAAGTTTTGTTCCTTGTCATTTCTTTGGCACCTATAATGACAATGATATATGCTTTATTAGGGTCTAGAGTATTACATTCATCCATGACAAATTTATTTTAAATAGAGAAAGTTCTTAAGAAATTCTTGAAATAAAATCTATCTTAAATGTGGGGTCAACTCCCACAAGGTCCTCCATTTAAAGTCCGGAGTGAGACTTGAGTCGGTAACATCAAGCCATCTGAGAGGTAGCAGGAAGCTCCCTGGTCTATCTTCTCTCCCTCACTGTATAGTTTGCAGTGTTGGCTGTTAACATTGAATAAAGCCTCCTTTCCATACAGCTATACGATTCCATAGGGGTAAACCCTCAACACTAGGAAGGGACTAGACCATTTAGAACTCAACTTCCCTAGAAAGAATTTAAGGTTGGAGTGGAACAACAAAACTTGGTTTTTTCTTTGAAATATTTGCTACAGATCTCTTATACTACCATCTCTTTGTTTTCTCCTTATAGATCTTGGAGTTTTCATATGCTTTTAATCTCATATCTTCTAGTTCTTGGAGTTATATCAGCCTTATTTTTGCCGCTTTCTTCAGATCATAGTTGAGAAATTTGATTGTCCACAATTCTCTATTATCAAGTTCTACATGTAGATGGCAAGACTTTCCATAGACCAACTTGAAAAAATTCATAATGATTACTGTTTTCTAACCTATCCTCTAAGCCAACAATGCATCATCTGATTTCAATGTCAATATGTTCTTGAGTTAGAGACTATCTTCTCTAATATTGTTTTTAATTGCCTACTTGAGATCTCAACTTGTCCTAAAGTTTGTAGATGGTATGGTGTACAAATCTTATGCGTGACACCATATTGATCAGTAGGCCGTTAAAGTTTATCTCATTGAAATGACTACCTCCATCTGATATGACTACTCTTAGAATGCCAAATCTCAGAAAAATGACCTTTTGGAATTTCATTTCTGATTTTGCATCCGGAACTTGTGTGGGAATTGCCTATACCCACGTTGATACGTAGTCACATGCCACTAGGATGAACTTGTAGCAGCATGACGAGGGAACTGGGCCCATATAGTCAATGATCCATACATCAAACACTTCAATCTCTAGAATGGAGTTTAGAGGCATATCGTCCTCCTTTGAAATCTCTCCTGATATTTGACACCTATCACATTCCTCAACTAATGCACATACATCCCAAAATAGAGTGGTCCAATAAAAACCTGCTTGTAAAATTTTGGTTGAAGTCTTATCTCCTCCAAAATGTTATCCATAGGAGGATCAGTGATATTCTGAAACTGGAGATCTCCTCCTTTGGAATGCATCTCCTTATCAACCCATCTGCACATTCCTTAAATAATAGTGGATCATCCCAATAGTAAAATTTCACATCATGAAGTAACTTCTGTTTCTATTGATAAGTCATATCAAGACGAATACATCCGGTGGCTAGATAATTTGCAAAATTAGCAAACCACCGTGTCACAAGTGAATTCACTGCATACAACTTCTCAATGGGTAGATTGTCATCAATAGGAATCTTGTTTTTGTCACTTGTGGAGAGCAATGAAAGATGATTATCTACATCATTTTTTGTCCCCTTCTTGTCCTTGATTTCCCAATCAAATTCTTGTAATAGACTTATACAATGGAGAAGAGGGGGTTTGGCATCCTTCTTGTTCATAAGATATCTTATTGTAGCATGGTCTGTATATATAATGGCTTTGGACCCTATGACATATTGTTAACATTTATCAAAAGCATAGACTATGGCAAGCATCTTGTAACATCCCAGGATTTGAGGCCTCGGATAACATGATCTTAAAAGGAATGATTGGACTACCCATATCACCAAGGTGCACCTCCTTTTCCGGGAGCCCATCACTAAAGAACTCCATAGTTAAGCGTGCTCAGCTTGGAGTAGTACTAGGATGGGTGACCAGTCGGGAAGTTGATCCTAACTTGCGCGTCGGTGTGGACAAAGTGCGCAGTTAAGGCTAGTGGTGGTTTGTGGGGCCAATCGTCATTCCTAAAACCCTGCTAGAGCCTTGGGCAGTGGGCCCGAGTGTTACAAATGGTATCAGAGCCATAACCCCTCCAGTAGGTGGGGCCCACATGGGCATGTGGCATGCCAGTCTTGAGCCATGCGGTCCAGGCAAGTTGGAAAGGGCTATCCGTAGAGACGAGATGGAGCCGCCTTTGTGCTACTAGCCGTGGACGGGAGCTGGGTGTCCATGGGCCATTGTGGGTCTGCACTGAAATGGGTTCAGATTATGAGGCCATATAGTTGAGCCTTGACGAGGACGTCAAGAGTCTAAGTGGGGGAGATTGTAACATCCCAGGATTTGAGGCCTCGGATAACATGATCTTAAAAGGAATGATTGGACTACCCATATCACCAAGGTGCACCTCCTTTTCCGGGAGCCCATCACTAAAGAACTCCATAGTTAAGCGTGCTCAACTTGGAGTAGTACTAGGATGGGTGACCAGTCGGGAAGTTGATCCTGACTTGCGCGTCGGTGTGGACAAAGTGCGCAGTTAAGGCTAGTGGTGGTTTGTGGGGCCAGTCGTCATTCCTAAAACCCTACTAGAGCCTTGGGCAGTGGGCCCGGGCGTTACACATCTCCTTTTCTGTGGTGGCATAATTGATTTGAGCATCATCTAATTTTTTTCTTACTTAATGAATGGCATGAATCTTGTTATCTCACCTTTGTCCTAAAACTGCACCTTTGGTGTAATCACCGACATCACACATTATTTTAAAAGGGGCACTCCAATTTGGTGGTTGAATGATGGGGGTCATCAAGATATAAGCATCCTTCAATCTAGAAGGCTGTTTTGCATTCCTCATTGGATATAAATTTGGCATCTTTTGCTAACAAGGAGTAGAGAGGATTTTCAATATTTGAAAAATCTTTAATGGATCTTCTATAAGGCCATGCACACCTTAAAAGGCTTTGAACTTCTTTCATTGTGACAGGAGTTGACATCTTCTCAATGGATTCTACCTTTGCTTTATGCACCTCAATCCCTTTTCTTAAAATGACGTGACCAAGTATGACTCCTGATTGTACTATGAAATGGCACTTCTCCCAATTGAGCATGAGGTTGATGTGTTTACAATGCTACAAAACTTTTGTTAAATTTAGCAAGCAATCATTAAAGGAATTGCCATAAACACTAAAATCATCCATAAAAGTTTATGTAATCTTTTATATGAAATCATATTATATAGCCATCATGCATCTTTGGGGAGTGGTGGGTACATTACATTACCCAAAAGGTATTTTCCTATAGGCATATGTCCCATAATAGCATGTGACAATTGGTTTTTCTCGATTCAGCAGATAAATAGGAATCTAGAAAAATCCAAAATACCCGTCTAAATAGAAAAAGTAGGAATGATTAGTAAGCCTCTCTAACATTAAGTTAATGAAAGATAGAGGGAAATGGTCTTTTCTTATGGCTTTAATTAATTTTATATAATCAATATACAGTCACCACCCAATTACCACCCTTGTTTGGATTAATTCATTATTGTCTCCTTTCATTACAATTTTCCTCCCTTTTTAGGTACAACATGTATGGCACTTACCCATGGGATATCACTGATAGGATATACTATCCTTGCATCTTTTAGCTTAAAAATTTCTTTCTTAACAACTTCCATCATGTTTTGATTAACCTTCTTGGTGGTTCAATACATGTCTTAGCATCTTCTTCTAAGGCTATGTAGTGCATGCAAATGGAAGGGTTAATTCCTTTCAAATCATCAACAAAAACCTATCTTATCATTATACAACCTCAGTTCTTTCAACAACTCATCCTCTTATTCTTGAGTCAAATCAACATTTATTATAACATGAGAAGAAAAATTTAAGTCCAAGAAAGCATGCCTTAACCCTGGTGGGAAGGGTTTAAGTTCTAACTTTTTTTTATGTTGTGATGGTGTCACTTGCCTCCTTCTCGGTCGGTACTCGATAGGGTGATGAGTTTGATGCAGCTTCAAAACTTTCTTCATTGAGAACAATCTTTGGTCTTCTTTGTCTTCCTCACCTCCAAGATCTTCAAAACTTGTTCAAGGATGTTTTATCTTCATGTATCAAGGTATCAGTGCTATCTATCAAACAGATATATTCTTTGGTGTTGGGTGATTTTGTAGCATCATAGACAGAAAATACTATAGCTTCCTCTCCATCTCTAATAGTCAAATTTCCTTCTCTCACATCAACAATACATCCTGCTACCCTAAGGAATGGTCTCCCAAAATGGATTGGATTTTTCAGACCCTCATACATGCCTAGGTCTACAAAGTCACAAGGAATGTAGAACTTCCCTATATGCATGGGGATGTCTTCAACAATCCCTCTAGGATATATAATTTAAAGATCAACTAACTATATTGTCATTGAGGTTGGTTTCAAGTCTCCCAAATATAACTTTTTCCATAGGGAAAAAGGAATCAAATTGATGCTAGCACCAAGATCAACTAAGCCTTTATCAAAATTTGAATCTCCAATTTTGCAAGGGAGAGTGAATGCACCTAGGTCGTCAAGTTTCTTGGGAAAACAGTTTTGAATGATAGAACTTATTCTTTCAGATAACATCACTATTTCAACATGGTCGGGCCTCCTTTTCTTTGTGAGAATATCCTTTACGAACTTGGCATAAGAAGGCATTTCATCTATGAACTCAACTAAAGGAAGGTTTACATAAAACTTGTTCAAAATGTCCATAAACTTGTTTAACTTAGCACGTGTTTTGTGTTGGCAAATATGTGAGAAAAAAGAGCATTAGGCTTTCAAAAAGAATCACCTTGTTGTGAATTTCCAGCAGTTTTCTTTCTTTGGTTCTCAGCTTTCTCCTCTTTATTTATGTCAATAACTTCTTCAGATTTCCTCTTTGAAGGTGGTGAGGATCCTGTAGTCACCTCCCCACTCCCCAACATCACAGACTTGCATGTCTCTTTAGGATTAATCTCTAGTTGACTGGACAAGGAGCCAAATGTGTTTGTTGATTAGCTAGAGCATGTTGAACAATCTGGTTCTCCAACATCTTAGTATGGGTAGTAATTTCGTCCACTTTATAAGAAAGTTGTTGGATGGTATCTTTCATAAGTTGACCATGTTGGCGACATTCCTCATTTTATTTCAATTGAGTTGAAACAAAACCTTCAAGAAGAGATTCTAAGTTGGAGTTTGGTTGTTGTTGCCGGTTGAAGTTTTTGTTGACATTTTTGTTGAAGCCTAGAGGAATGTTTTCCATTGGTGGCCTGCTCCCTGATGTAATGCTTGTTAACCTTGAGATTGTTGATGGTTTTGAGAATTGTTATTGTAGTAAGAGAAATTTGGATGATCATTCCAACCTGGATTATAGGTATTGAAATATGGATTGTATGGTTGTTTGTTTCCAAAACTTCCTACTACATTGCATTTCTACACATTCTCCTCAGATGGGATGAAAGAAGGGTAGCTTGAAGAAGCTACTTGTCCCACAACTTCATTTCCATCACAAATTAGGTGTACATGTTGAGTCAGTTAAGCACTCAACCTCTCAAGCTTTTGCGTCAAGGCATCTAATTTAGCAGAATTCATATCAACAACATCAATAGAATGGAGGCCGACTTGCTTCCCTAAAGTATTATAGGATGAGGAATGCTGATTATTCCTCTCAAAATTCCATTGGAAATGATAGATTGTCATGTCTTCAAGTATAGCATAGACCTCCCTGTAAGATTTGTACATTAAAGCCCCATTGGTTGAAACATCTATAGACATCCATGTATTATAGCAAAGCCCATTTAAGAATGTTTGAAGAAGAAACCAGTTGCTAAGACCATGGCAAGGACAAAAACATTGGAGGTCCTTGAACCTTCCCATGTGACATACAAAGTTTCTCCATCCTTTGGGAGAAGTTGGCTAGTTGGTTTCTCAACTGAGCAGTCTTTCTTGGTGTGAAGTACTTGTCTAAGAAAGCTTTAAGAAGTTCATCCCAGTTGTTGATGGAGTTCCTTGACAAAGAAGAGAGCCACACCTTGGCTCCGTCCCTCAGAGAAAATGGGAACAATAGTAGGTGTATACCATCAGGAGCACCACCATTAATCTTGAAAGTATTTAAATATTGCAAGAATTCATCTACATAAAAATTGGGGTCTTCCATAGGAGTCCCTCCAAAGCAATTTCACTGAATCATCTGTATTATTTTTTGGGCTGATAGAAAAGTTATTTATCTCGATCTGTGGGTTGTTGATAGCCCCAATTATGTTTATTGCAGTTGGAACAACAAAGTCCTTGAGAGGACAATCATCTTCCATGATTGGTTCTTGGCTGTCCGGTGAAGATGGCAGTGAAGAATGAAGTGATGATGGTTGTGAGTCTCCCAAGCTTGAAGAACCTTCATCTCCTCCTTGACATCGATGACTACTAAGAGTACGCTCAATTTTAGGGTCTAAGAATACCGATGTAGAAGACCTTGTTTCAAACACCACATATAAGATTGCAAATTCATAAGTAGTGAGAACGCTCAACAAACAATGGATGATATGATATATGATATAAATGATGATGGAATGATAAAATGCGGGTGAGTGATCTGGTCTAGCTTACTAATTAACACTTCTTACTCTAATAGAAACATACCGATGCTCCCCGAGAATGGTGCTAAAAACTTGTTAGCTTAAATTCACAAGTTTTAATATTATTAACTCGAGCACTACCCCGTAAGTATACGGGTGAATGTAGTATGTTCGAGATCGTCCAAGGGAGCAAGGTACAGTTAGGTACAAGCGTGTTAGAGTTCAACAATCTAGATTGGTTTACAAGAATGGATTTGGTGTGGGAGTTTACTAATTAGCAAATTAAAGGAAAGTGTGAGAATTAAGCACTAAGAAGAATTTCGATCAGATTTTTAAAGGATCTCGATCATAAGATTTCAGTTACATACCATTACTCACATGTAACCATGAAATTTATAAATTAATTAACTTGGAAAGGAGATTGCTATCATCATACACCTCCCAATGATATGAGATGGTTCTTATATCTACACATCACTCCTGTGCTTATTCTAAGACCTAAACTACAACCTTAGATCCTCAATGTATCCAAGCCATTCCCCTGGTCAAGGATTAATTGTCAAAAGATCCACTTGCTACTTCTCTACATATCTTCCCATATCACATAAAGAAGCAATAAACATGTAGGCAAGTTGGCCATGCAAGAATATAAGTAATTAACGTCATAGAATCTATTAGAGAAGAAAATTAACTAAGATTAGTTAAGAAATACGAGTTGACATGAGTAATGACATGGGACCTACTCTCCCATGCCCAATAAGAAGGAAACTGCCCGTCCATGATCATGAAACACAGGAACATGCTACAAATTTCAGAGTTTAACATGATTAGAGAAGGAAAGAACAATAAAAACCAAAGGAGTGGGGAAGGGACAAGTAGAACTCTGGCTTGGGGACAAAATTCTACTCTTACAAGTGCTTCTACTCGGACAACCTTCTCCCCCGAGAGGTCTGGGCAAAGTAGAGAAGCTCTTGTTGCACTCTTTGAAGA
The DNA here is from genome assembly GCA_963693085.1 of Alisma plantago-aquatica. Taxonomy (NCBI): domain Eukaryota; kingdom Viridiplantae; phylum Streptophyta; class Magnoliopsida; order Alismatales; family Alismataceae; genus Alisma; species Alisma plantago-aquatica. Next base: position 683,689,332 of record OY856415.1, on the reverse strand, counting down.
AGAATGGAGAAGAATAGAGCTGCTCTCTCAAATAAGCAATTCTTCCTCCCCAAAATCACCCTTTCTCTGCTTTGAACTGTTCTCTAGTCGAAGTGTACTCTAAAATGGCGAGAGATAACTACTCCATATGAGTATTCCTGTGTTTAAAATGAGGGGAGGTTATTTTTGAAATCTGTAGAAATTGGTGCAGACACGCCGTGTACAAAGCCAGACACACTATGTAGCCGTGCATAACTGATGCTAGAACCACTCTGATCAGGTTGATCATCTCGTGTACAGGCTCGCACATGCTATGTATATGAGAGTCTTTTGGTTTCTTGGCAGATCAGGTTGTAGTGGACACACTGTGGCAATTCAAGGACACATCATGTCACATCTCTTCAGGGGGAGATAGAAATCTTTTGTAAACTTACACATTGTGTGTTAATTAACACATGCCGTGTTCTCTTAAAAATCTTCAAAACGAGCTCCATCAAGTATGAAAACTCCTAGGAGCTCCAACTAGGGTCGGATTTAGGTTGGATTGGCCCCATTTTCTCATCACAATCATGTACATGTGATCACAAACATGAGTCGAGTAAAACAACTAAAAGTGTGTAAGAATCAAGTATGATTAGAGGCAAAGTAAGGTACAAAATGGATTGAAAGTGTGTCAAAAAGTGGGTAAAAAGTCTATATAAAATTTCCACATCACTCCCACATGCTTCAACCTCTTAAAGGCCTTTCCTGGACCTTGAGACTCAACATTGGCAATAGGTGCCCTTAGTTGAGGTACATGCATCCTATCCTCCAGATGCGTGATCGTTGCCATAAGTTATCCAAATATAGACTGAAAAGATGGATTAGCCATGGTCAAAGGGTCGATGGTGGAAGGACGGGCTGTTCTAGCCCAGTATCGGGTACTCCTCCATTCGGTACCCATCTCCTACCTCCACCTCAGGTGCAACAAATCTATTCACTGCATGTACTTCACGTTCTCTAGAAATATTTGCATAACCATAACCCATGGTCATATATGTTGGATTACATAAGAACAAACACAATAACCTATGTCCTATGTCCCTATAGACTCATCGAACCCAGAGCTCTGATATCAACCAAATGAGGAAAACCCATCATGCTAAACGAGATTACTCAAAACCAAAACAACAATCAAACATCAATTAAACATATTATTAAACACAATAAAGAATTAAAACCAAATAAAATTTTACACATGCCAAAGGACATTTATTAAACTATCTAATATCTTACATACATTCATACCAAGTAGCTATACATCTATCCCATGGCCTCAGCCACAACCTATTTACAAAAGATATTTGGCCACATAATTACAACATTTACATACTTGGTGCATACAACCCAAAACTTGAGTTGGTATACACGATATACACAATTCCCCGCTTGAACCTAGTATAGGGACAATTTTAGGACTATACAAGAACCCAACCAACCTTGTATCACTATAGGTCTTCAAATTGCTCTTACTCATCACTCAACATCAAATATGGTGATCCATGAGATGAGACCCATGTCCCAACGAGAGATATAACTCTACAAACATCGATTGCTTACCAATAATCAATATATTAAGCAGTTTGACAGATAGAATTATAAAAGTGTAGAAAATTAAACAACTTGCATCATAAATAGATGTAGCCAGAGGCATTTGTGCAGTCAATTTATCTTATGGCATTATAAACCGTATAAGATTTATAGAAAACATGGCAAGGGTTATCATCCAATCTAATTCATCGAATAACCTTAACAATTATGCTACACGACTGAGTTACATTTTATTAAGTCCTAGGTATATTGAGTTGTACCATTCAAACTACTAGCTTACCACTACTAAATCAAAATAAGCTCTATAAAAGATCTAGGATAATTAGAATCCTAAGATTTTTTTCCCTTGATTAGTAAGAGTAACAACTATAGTGGCTCATTGGATCAACTATTATGACCGCCTAGTGTGGCCTGGGTAAACATGCCACAACACTAGAAAATAGGAATACGATCCTCAAATATGAGTTACAACCACAATCGATCTCAATTACTTTTCACATTCGAGACATGGTCTCTGCCGCTCTTCAAAACCTTGGGATCAGGATGACAAGGATATACCATTTCTGCACCCGCATATACTCAATAGTATATGACTATGAGTTTCTTTCCAAATACTAGTTTCACTGTCCAACAAATCTTGACACTAGAATAGTTACACGGACTCAGGGAACTACATGATTAAACTTTGACTTGGTTGATTAAGCCATTTAGATGCATATGTACTGCATCAATCAAGTTACATATCAACAACTAGAGATTCTTACAAAAGTCATTGAGATTCACAGCCTTAAAAGATATAAAATGTATTTAAAAGTTCCATAACACTCTTTCACAATGTATGCAATCATCCTTGGTCATTAGAGGAATGACCACCAACTATAGTGTATCATGCCATAAGCTCCACTATGTTTGAAACAAGATTACTTGATGTAAAAGCATCATCAACATTCAATATTTAATAGGGAGTAGTTTCTATTTTGCATAAAAGTTTCATACAACTATTTTTTACCTCACCATAACAGTTTTTAACCACTATTACTTTGGATTTCAAGTCTTATATACTTGAAGACCAGTTCAAAGTCTAACAAATAGTGTTCGTAGGGTCTGAAATATAAATGACAAGCTCAGATCATCACTTTAACATACGAAACAACACTTTTGAGGATCATCAGTTCACATTTTAGGAGCTCTAAAGAAAGATTAATAACATGCACGTAGAAGAGTAGGCAAGAGATGCATTCAAAGTTATATAACTCTCTTGGTTAGAGATAGAAGTTCAAGGTAGAAGAAGAAGAACTCCAAAATTAGCAACAAAGCTCCAATTCATCTCACTAAGATGCCCAAAAGCATCCTCTCCCTCCATGAGCAGGGTGAAACTAGAGCAAGGAAGAAGAAAATGAGAGTGCTCAACATATGCACAAGGTTCTAGCAAGGAAACACTGAGAAAACTCAAGAAGTACCAAGGAACTCAGCTGCAGGAGGCAAGAGATGAAGAACAATGAGAAAATGATCAAAAGAACAAGAAACTTACTCAAAGGAAGCAAGAAGCGTGATCCACAACTTGAGATAAGTCTAAGGAACCTTGATCCAAGCACATGTATGCATGAAAAGCCTGAGTTTTCCACCCTCAAAGAACTTTCGACGCTCATCGCTCTCCAAAAAATCTCATCGAGCTACTCTTAGGCTCCTCCAACTAAAGTGAGAGAGGTGAGGAAGAGAGGGGCAATAATATAGGGATGACCCCAAAAAATGTTGGGTAGAATGCCTGTCGATCTAGATCCAATCGAGCACCTGGACCTTGTCGATCAGGAAAGTCGTTGACTACTAAAACCTCTTCGTCACAAGGAACTCGTCGACCACCAAACATCATGGATCAAAACCTGACAGTAACTAGAAATCCATCAATCAAAGTTTGTTAGTCAGCATGCCATGGATCTTGTCGATCAACATCCTAAGGCCCATCGGCTTAGGATTTCTATCAGGCAACAAAATCTTATTGGTCACTAAGAAGTCCATCGACCTTTGAGAAACCCGTTGGGCACATGGGAAAAGCAGAATCGTTGATCGACAAAGGCATGCACTACCACTCACCCAAAACTTTTAACTTTGTTAAGACAAGGTTAAAAAACATCCAAAGGAGAAGTAAGATTATAAAATCGTTATGCATGTGATGAAGCAACTCAAGCAAGTGTCACATCCTTGCTCATACTATCAGAAAAGGGTAATTTACATAAAACTCCACAAGTTAGATGGTAACTTCAACAGACAAGATCTGATTTTGATTACATTTTAAACATAGTTTTTTCATTTGGTGTGACATCACAAAACAAAGTTAACTTTTAGGATTTAAACATCTAATTATTCCAACAATGCCAAACAAATTATGTCTATAGATTAAGCAGGGCTAGGGGCCTTACATAACTCTTATATATGCAATCCTAAAATTTGAAAACATAAGTTTAAGTGGTTGTTTAGCATGTAATACAAATATTACTTTGGAATCAATGACTATAATTTTTCCAAAAGATATGTTCAAAATGGAACACTATATTATGATCATTATCCATGTATTTCATCCCAACTAGACCTTCCTACTAAAAGGCACTAATTTCTAAAGTTAATATGAGAAGTTATATAAAGTACATATAAGTGTCAAAAATCCCCTTGACCTCAATCGAGACCAATGTTGGATTCTAATCCAATGACCAACCTAAAGATCTATACATTTAGATCACACTAAGTGACAAGTAGATCTTTCCCTATCATCTCTAATCCAACAAACACACCCTTGATCCTCGGTATAATGGCCAACACATCATCTCAACCTAGCCACCTCACCAACCTTAAGGACATCACTAGCTTAACATGACATGGAGGTTCTAATAGACCCCCACTTCATGTACAGTGGGTGCCAACTCACACAACTCTACCCATGCAATTTCTCATCCCTCCTTTTTGAGTTTCATAGATGGTTATGCACCTTCCTTCTTCATCTCGAACTCCTATCTAGTCCTTCCCATATCTTCTTGGGTACTTTCTAGAGGTTCTCCCGACACATTGATGCTATATTTCCTCTTGAGCATAGCTTCTGCGCACCACCTTTAATGGGTTTCCACTTGGATTCAATATCCATTCTCCAAAAATTCCTACATGAAATTGAAATCATTACCACACCTCCACCCTCTTGTGGGTGCTAGGTTGCCACTTTTGGTGCCCCAACCTCCCGTAAAATACTATTTTGACCCACCATACTATAGGGTTGTAGGGGAAGGTTGCACAATAAAATTACAACAATGGCTGTTGAATGATAAAACCCAAAACACAGATACGTAACAACCATAACATGTTGTATTATAGATAAAAAATAAGGACATTAAAAAATTTCTTAGTGTACTATTATTTTCTAATAACAAGCCATGTTATGTCAGTGTTGTTCTCTTAATTCTGGACCGGGTTCTACGATTTGATCAACAACACAATTGATTAGAAATAAAACTTATCGTAGAAACAATAATGAGAAGAGTATTACTTCTCCTAGTAGAAGAATACCCTTCACCATATGCACACGTTCCAAGGCCTCTACGTAGTCCACCTAGACATAGAGAAACCTCAAGGAGCCACTAGGGCCTCCAAGGAGATGAGGATCTTGACTGCTAATGTGTCAGCATCTTCCAATTGTTTTCTTATTGTGGAGGGTGGACATAAGGGATTTCTCTCTATTTCTTAAAAGAGAGAGAGACTTAAAATTCTTGTATCTGATTTTTGTCTCATCTTGTGGATGCCACCTCCTATACAAGGAGAGGCATAGGGCATGTTTCCAAAAATCCCAAGTCATGTTCCCAATTACAATCTCAATAATATAAAATACTAGATTCTAATACTTGTTCAATAGATTGACAATTACCTAGTTGATTAGTTGAATAGATCTATCTTGTGAAAATAGCAATTCAATCATTCGATTGACACTTCAATCGATTGTTTGGGCTAGTCAACCAGTCATTTGACACTTCAAATGACCATTTGATACTTCATCAACCTTTCTTAATTCATGCAGTAATTGATCGATTGACATTCAATTGTTTGCTACTTCTATAGATTATCAATCTATTGATTTATTGACATTCTATTGAATTGGTGATTTACCCCGTCATTAGTTGATTGACTTAATTATTAGTCAATTGGATGGATTTAATATCAACCTAATATAATTTGAGACTATTGTAATCATGATTATGATGTTAACTTCCTTTCCCTTGGGAATTATATATGTGTGACCATGTGGTTTCCATATTATGCCAAAAAGGATGTTAATTGACCTCACATGTAATGAGCAACATCTAAGAAAACATTATGTGCCAACTAATACAATTGTAGCTAAGCGCTTTCTCCTTCCTTCACGCTAAGTTTCATAGTTGGTTATGCACTCCCTTTTTCATTTATCTCTCTTATCTAACCCTTCCCATATCTTCATGGGCACTGAAAGAGATTTTCTCCACACATTGAAGCTATAATTCCTCTTGGGCATAAATTCCTCACACCACCTTTAGTGGGCTCCCTCTTCAATTAGATATCCCTTCCCTGGCTAGTCCCACATGAAATTGATATCCCCACTGCACATCCACCCTTTTTTGGGTGATATATGGCCACTTACGAATCCCTAACTTCTTGTGGAACACGATGTGACCCACTACATTGTAGGGAAGGTTGCACAACATAAATTTAATTCTTTTCCCATGTAAAACCTAGGCTGCATATCTGTCATCTTCATAGCATGTGGGCAATAAAAACAAAGTAAGGATATTGAATATACCTTAGCATCCTCTTATTGTCTAACAAACAAGACACATTATGCCAATGTCGTTCTCCTACTAATGTATAGTTTGACCAACAAAATGAATGATCACAAAACCAATATCTTGTAGCAACAACAATAAGAAGAGTATATCTTTTCCTTGTGGAAGAATATCCTTTAGCCTTTGCACATGTTCCAAGGACTCTATGTAGTCCATTCAGACATAGGGAATCCTTGAGTATCCAATAGGGCCTCTAAGGAGAATTGGATCTACTATTGACATGCTAGCATCTTCCATCCTCTTCCTAATTATGGAGGGAATCCATCATGGATTTCTCTCTTTGTCTTAAAGGGAGAGATTAATTTTCTTGCACCTCATTTATGTCTCTTCTTCTACATGTATATGAGAGGCATAGGTTAGGGCTTCCTAAAAATCCAAGCCTTCTTCCTACTTGCATTCTCAACTAATTACACCATGATAAGATGATTGAGATCCATTCATTAGACTGACTATCACCTAATCAATTGGTTGAATAGCTATGTATTATGAAAATGCATTTCCATCAATTTATTGACACTTCAATCAATCGTATGAACTAGTCAACCAATCATTTTACATTCCAAAACATTATTGGATACTTCTACAAACTCTCCTAATCATGCACCAATTGATAGATTGACATTCAATCAATCATCAGATACTTCTCTTGATTGTTAATCAGCTGATATGTTGACATTCAATTGACTTGGTGATTTACCCAATCATTATTTGACTTACATATCAGTCAATCAATTGGATCTCAGATCATACTATATGTAATTCTAAATGATTCTAATTCTAATTATGATGCTAATTTCCTTCCTCTTGGGCATCATATACATGTTACTAGAAGGAATCACATCTTATTGGACATGGTACAATCAATGTGAGTTCACCTCATGTTCTGAATTCCTTAGGGGGACATTCTCTTGAAACCTCCACTTTACACTTAGCCATGTACCTTAAAAATATAATATATATATATATATATAATATGAGATATGAAATGAGAAATGTCCTAATATATCTTTTGTGAATATTTGGGGATGTAAAAATTATGCAAAATTAGTTCTTTGAAAAACTTGGACCCAAATTGGATAAATGATTCTTTTTTGGATACCCTAACGAAATTAAGGGTTGTTAGTTATATATTCCATTTGATAAAAAAGTATTTGTTGCCAAAACTGATGTGTTCTTTGAAAAAGTGGAGGAAATAAATATTGAAGAAGTTTGAAGCCAACAAGATAACATCTTACCTATAGAGATAGACAAGGAATAAAGAGAATCACAAGCCATTGGGGGATTCAAATTTCTCATGTAGCATAAGAACCTCAAAGGTCTAGTAGGATATATCTAGAGCCATAGAGATTTAGATTTATTTTTACTCAGTCATAGTCTTTTTTGGTCATGAATGATGATGAGACAACAACATACAATGAGGCTACTGAGGAAAAAAGTTCTAGTAAATAAATTGAGGCCATGAGATCTGACTCCACATACACCAATAAAGTATGTCCTTTGGTGGATGCACTAAAGTGTTAAAACCCATAGGGCACACACTGGGTTTCAAGAAGAGGTAAAAATGGATGGTTACGTACAAACCTATATGAGGATTGGTTGTAAAAGGTTTCATACAAGTTTAAGGTGTTGAATATGACATAACTCTATCATGGGTTGTCATGGCTAAATCCATCATGATCAAGCTAGCCATTGTAGCTTATGATGACTACACGATTTAGCATTTGGACCTTGAAACTGCTTTCGTTAAGGGGAATCTTTGTCAAGTAACCATTTTTTTATATTTATCCCAATCTAGTTCCTAGATATACAATATTAGAGGAGTTGAAGCATCTGTCTGTGAGTGGCCTACGGATTAGACACACAACCAACATAATGATTAAATAAAACCTCTTTTTATATTGAATCAAAATGGTTTACAAAAGGTGGCCCACAGGCAAAAAGATATGAAATATAAAAGAAGATAAACTAACTATCTAGCAACTCCACCCCAATACATTAATATTGCCATGTAGAGTTCTTGTTTGATATATGAATAGCAAAAGAACAATCTTTGAAAGTTGTCAAAATATACCTAAAAATCATAAAATTGAACACAACGAATGCAAACACATTATTGCATTGTAGAAATCAAACAATCTTGTAGGTTTATGAGAAATAATAATGCTTGGCAAAAGTAATATAATATAAAGAAACAAAATAACTCTCAAGAATATACATTTATAAAATAACAAGGATATTTTATTTATGAATTCTATTAGACTTAAGAGGAAATCACCACAGAGCCATGTTAGGGCATACACCCCAATGATAGGTCTAGATGAGTTGTGACTACTTGAGGGATACTAAAGTATCCTCCATAAGGTGGCCTTGTCCTAAGATACTGGAATATGCACTGATACTTGCGTCCTTACCTCAAGATATATGTAGGTTCATCTAGGTTGTGTCCTTACCCCAAGATAGAGGTAGGTGCACAAGGGAGCACAATTTCGTATGATAGAAATTTAACTTAAATTTCAAGTATTATCGATTTAAATATAAGAAATACAATGAATAATCAAATAGAATGAAGTATATCAAATAATCATAATAGACGAGCATTAGGACTCATGCATATATTATATAATAAGAAATATTATAATAAGGGTCCACAGGAGGACAAAGCATACTATTTATATTTAGCATATAGATCTTAGAAATGTCAAATGAACACTATAAATGTCATGGCATGTATGAAAGTACACATGCATAAAATAGGGAATTAAACATTTAGGAGTCAAAATGACAAGATTAGGGTTTTATGGGCTACTTATTTAACTTAGGTGTTGTATTGTATCCATGATCAAGATTCCATGTTTTTAAAGTATTCCATATGAGTATAAAGTTCCAACATCACTTTCAATACCATATTCAAGAGATGGTCCACAAGTAGTTCATAATAGACTTAACCCTAAACATAATGTTCATATAATTTTTTCAACATAGACATCAAAAAGTGATTGGATATAGGTTTAGGTATTTCATTAATCATTAAGATAGATATCAAGACCAGATCTAGCACTTTCGAGTCATTGATCAAGGATCAGTGATCAAAAAGATTACTAATTATTCAACCCTAAAATTCATTTCCAAGTCATTATTATTGTTAAGAGTCATCAAAGTTAGATTCAAGGCTGCAAGTAATCACAAAGTTATTGATATTGTTAGTTCTAGATGCTTGGAGCCACAATTTTGAGTTTGATCATTTAGACAGTTTCATAGAATTCTAAAGAATAATCTTTTAAGACCACAATAAAATTGAAATGAGGTTTATGCCATTGGATTCCTTAGATATTCCTAGTCAAAATTGACCATTTACACTTAATTTTTTGAACAAAAAATTCATTTTTTACAGTTTATTGAAGTTGATGGTATTTTATTGAATTTATAGTAGGGAAGAGGCAATACCAGAATTTAAAAATATGTCAATAGTTGATTACTTGGTCAAAGCTTGACTAGATCAAAGATCTGATGATGGTGGTATCTCCTCTTGATTGAGCTAGATCACGAAGAGGGAGCGGGGCTGAGGGGATAGTGGTTGTTGGATTTTGGATCACGCTAGCCACTCATGGATCACTAATGGTTGGTTGTCTCCCTATCTCAACTTGAGAATGGGGGAGAGCATAGTAGGCCCAATGGAAGATATCACTCGATCAAGGAGGAGCAAGAGTAATAATGGGAGGCAGATCATAAAAGTGAGCCGACTAGACTTGGTTAATCATTATTGACTTGATTAGGGCTTTACCTCATGTCACGAATGAGAGAGGGGCAAAAAGAGACGATAGAGTTGAGGGGTATAGAGGTGGAGTTTGAGGGTTTACATGGGTATTTGGGGACTCTTTGGAGGTGATACATGGGAAATATTTTGGGGAGGAGAGGTGATGTTGAAAGGATGTTTAGATAGGGTTTTGGAGGCTGGGGAATTATGATCTATTACATGTGATGACAAGAGAGAGGGTAGCCCATAGATTTAACCTCCACAATGAGGCTCCCAACATAGAAAGTACACCCACATATATGGTTGATTTGATGAGGTGAAGTCAAAGAGAGGGGGCAAAAGGAGGAGATATAGTAGAGTTGGAAAGAGCAGGCAATCAACTCATGGCCCCACTGTACCTACCTTCCCACAATTTTTGGGAGGTAGAATATGATCAAGCCACCTATTAGATCAAGATTGAATGGACACGAGGAAGAATTTGAGGCGAGATACCTGGGCAAATACATGGTGAACTAGGGAAAATTGAGTTGTTGAATCAAGTTGATCATGCAACTAGGAAAAAGTAGGCTAAGAAAGGGAGGGAAAAGTGAAAGAAAATGAAATTTCCCTGCAGAGACTTGAGAAATTCATAATAAAAAGAGGAAAATTCATTTTGGATGACATTTGAACCATAGGTTCCTATAGTGAGTAGAAGACATGATTTTTTTTTAGAGGTAAATAATATTATTGAATCACAAATTGAATCAAAGTAAGCCAATAGTTGAATTCAACTAGATTTCATGTATTGGTGTCCATTTAATCAAACCAAAAAGAAGATTAGCATATCAAGGAGTAAAATATGGTCCTTGTGTTGGGTTTTAGGGGAGGCAGAGAAGGGAGCGGAAACAAAAATTTGCTTCTCCCCGAACCCAGTATAAAGGAATCATGTCAACGTCTATACATTAGGAAGGATGGTTTGTAGAGACATACCTCGTCCCGAGGCGACATTACCTCACGACTTGCATGGTCTTCACCTCTGGTGTTGGATGGTGTCTGTGCAACTCCTGGTCTCACTGGGACTGTCAGGATTGACAACTGTCCTTCGAGCGGCAGAAGTCTCCCGCCTCTGAAGTAGTCCACATGGACCACCTGGAACTCTGATCGCCTTGTCACACAGGGCACCGAAAGGAGTCCTACCCTCATGTCGGTGTACTAGTCACCGACACACTCTCCTGCAACTAGTAACTTTTCTGAAGTTGTCTTTCCCTTACTGTGCCTCCCTTATCGGGTAGCACTTGCTCGGGCTCTCCTGGTTACCACAACCAGAGAGAACGAAAACTTTGCAGAGCAACTGGTGTTCTGAGTTGTTGTACCTGAGAAGTCCCTCATACCCCTATATATATAGGAGGGTCATGGGACATGGTTCTCTACCCCGGGCAATGCGGGATTAAAGCAGGAGTAGAAGGGTTCGAGATTTTTCACAAAAACAACCAACTGCGCAAGCTGAACCGATCGTTTCAAGCATGAACCGGTCAGTTGGGGACCTGAGCCGATCGGTTCACACCTGAACCGATCGATTGGGACACCTGAGCCGATCGGTTCAAGCATGAGCCGATCAGTTCGTGGTCCTGATAAGTTCTCGATTGACTTTTCCTCTTTTGTTTCGAATTGATCCAAATACCAATCCTTGTTCCAATCAAATTGGACAAGTGAAACAAAGAGAAATATATTGCCAACCTGACTTTCCCAACTCGCTCATTTGGACTAGTTGAACAGATCAGTTCAACCCTCGAACTGGTCGGTTGAGCCTGTCCTGAGCCAATCGACTCACCAACTAAGCCGATCGGTTCACCAAGCTGAGCCGATTGGTTCATCATATGAGACGATCGGTTGGGAGTGCAGACTGTGCAAAATCAGTCAATTGCAGTTTCAATCAATCCGATACTCTAATCAATCGGTCCAACACCTTGAACACTATGATATTGAGCTATCAATTAATTGAGTGTTTAATTGAACTACTAAACTCCTTTAGTAATCAATCTAAACATCATTTGTAGATAAACTCCTCTTCCAGGTTAAATCCTATGTGTGTGACCCTGCAGGCCCATTTCACGTTGGCAGTGAACGTCCATAACACTTATGACTTCACAAGAAAAGAGCGGTGCCTAGTCGCACATCAGTGCTACCCAAGTGAAAAAGGAAAGTTGGAGAACAACTTTCAATCCTACAATCCGTGAATGGTGTTACAATGAATGTATAATTCCTTTGTCTCTAATATCCCGAATGAACTCAAGGCATGGAACAGTCATCCTGTCAACGTTCATTCACTTTCTTGATCTCAGAGTAGATTGGAGGAGATATGTATGACATCAATATCACATACTGATTCACACATGCGTGCGCACACCTATCTCAATCCTACTCATCAAGTGGCCATGGATATCAAACTCCCTCAGGAGGGACAAACCCCATATCTATCACTCACCCCTCAAAAGCCCCATGTGTCAAAGCCACCCAATCATCACCTTTATAACAACCCATGTTTCAAGACTGCATTTGATGATGTCAAAGTGTACCCAACGACATGTGTTGAGTGTAGTGATTTCAAGTCAAAGAATCACACTCACCACCATCACTGTGAGAACTGATTGTGACTACCATGTCATGGTTCCATGTGTCAAACTCACGGTGGGTCTGTCCGGTACACTTGTTCTCTAACAAGTACCTATGTGTTTGGTTTGATATCTCCATACCATGACTAATTAGATTCTGTCATCAACCAACACCACAATCTAGTCTTGTGTGTCATTGTTGTCTATCTACCTTCCACAATGACATCCGACTAGGGACAAAATAAGAATGTACAAACTCTTAGCATTTGTATGATCTCATCGTTTAGGTCCTGAACCTGAAAGCATACGTCATTAAGTACTGTCATTCTCTAGACATTCAATCTGTTCTATCATTATCTCATATGACTGAACCAGAATGAATTGGAAGCTTGCCTTTGATGTTTCTCAAATCAATCTTAATGTATCCCATCAATCATCCCATGATTGGCTCTCAGGGCATACATACCAACAGACTCCCACTTGCACTGCGAGCCAATCACCCTTGAATCATATTCTTAGTGATCTTCAAACATGTCCCACATGTTACTATGTTCTACTGCTTATGCAGTGAGATATGTCAACACCTTGCCAAAGTCGGTATTAACTGCATGTCTCTCATCTTTTCGTTGTACGTCACACGTATGAGATGGAGTTGCCGTAATATGCGATCTAGTATTCCTTTGCTAACCTTTAGCCACATTGCATGACCAAGCGCTCCTAACTTATCATCAATGACCGAAATAACTATAAGTTCATCTCTATGAACTCTCAGATCCATATAGTATCCACTGTTGTTCTCTAACACATGGATACTCAACATTTCCTTTTAAAATGGCTTTATTGGAATGTTTCCATTTATCAACAAACATTCACTTTTATATAACCCATATATATTTTGCATTTAATTTTCTGTCCTTTTCTGGAAGTTCGCATCAGTGTAACCTTTTACAGTGAACCCTTCCTTATTTCCATAGAACTAGTACTTCTCAAGTACTTATCAAGTTCTTATGGTATTCCAGTAACCTTTACTGGAACTAGACAGACATCCACTCGTCATGTCCCACATACGAGTTATCTAGATGAGCACATCATATTGTCATGTCCTACATATAAGATGATGAATGCATTTCGTTCTTGCCATGTCCATACATGCAAGATGATGGGATGATTACATACATGATAGATCCATATCTATTCTTAATGTTCCCATTCTTCATAAGAATTGGACACCTGGCCTTGGGATACTAACTCCATGTAATATGTATAAGTTTTCTCCCACTGAATCTGTGCATACTAAACCCTTCAGTATAGATTGCCAATGTATGCTCTCTCTTTTCATGTCAAGAGGTTTTTGAGAACTATCTCTATATATCTCTATTCCTATCACATAGGAAATGTCTCTATCTTCCCTAAAGATAATTTCCACTTAGGATTCCATTCTAAGAACATCTCATTCCTCATCAACATGTGGAATGCAAATAAGCTCCCACTAAATCACAGATCCCTTCTTTATCTTTGTCATATCAGTCAAACCCTTTAACTATATTATCAAAGTAAAGATCACGGTTCTAAGTTTCCTGTACTCAATCAATCACATTGATTAGTCCATTGTAACTTATAGACTTCATTTGCATTAATGGATTCATAAACCTTATAGGTTGTGTCACATACACATCCTTGTTTTTATTCCTCATAGGAATGCAATTTTAGTATCTGTATGCCAAATATCTTAGTCATTAAGTTGCAATCAACAAGCATCATCCTTCTCAAAATGTTATCCATGTGTCTTAACGCTTAAGACTCATTCACACTTATGGATTTCATCCCAATGGGTGCTACCATTAGGGTCATGCCTTATGGTTCACATGGAAGTCATTTAGGATGTAATGGTCATAAACCATAACTCAAAATCCGGTTCCTCGTATTCATCTAGATAGTTGACTCATCACATGACCAACTCATCACATAGATAATCGGGGTGTATCTATCAAGGATATAAGAACTCACAACTCTTTGTGATTTTTAATGTCCTTTAGTAGTATAGGGTATTCTTTATTTAAGAAGAATATAGTTATTTGATAATCATCCTCTAAATCCTTAGAGTATGACTCCTTGATTTAGACATCATCATGTCTTAACCATGAGTCCACTATGATACACTATCATAATCACTCATAAGGTTCTCAAACATTTGGTTTATGTATCTCATTCATTGATCTCATCAAGAATTAACACTTTACCAAATCTGTACTTTGTCTATGATATTCTTGAATACTTGAAGATATTCATATTGGTATTTCTCTAAACACTGTTTCAAGTACTAGCATTAACTCTAATAGGTATGTAAATACATCACATGTATTATACCTAATAGGATAATCATTCTCCCACTACCTTAGTGAAGATTGATTAATCATGTCCAAGAGATTCATGTCTCTTACTGGTTTTCTAACCAAAAGAGTCTAGATTTATCCATCATATGGAAACTAGAAATGAATTTCTCATGATTTATGCTAATTTGATTGTTTGAGTTATCAATAACTTTTGGTATCATTTTATCTTATGCATACCAAGTACCACAAGATAAACAAGGCATTGCCACAAAGATCATATCTTTGAATCATCAACTATATTGATAGCCATCCTTGTCTCAACAAGATGCAACAATAAAGTGTTTCTATTGGCAAATTGAAACAACAATTCTCTATTTCATGCCCTTTAGGCTGAAATAAACTGAAAGGTACTCCTATCTATGGTAGCAATACTTGCTCCAATGATGGGAACTCCTTTCTTGGTCCTTTCATAAAGGCCATCACTTCTTTGTAGATCTTACATATCATATATGTCAGATTTTCATCTTGGTATCATATACCTCAGAAGCGGTTCATTTCATGATACCTTAAATGGAGATCTCTATCCCCTCCTTCTTTTGTTCTTCCAGATATAGAGGATAATTCCCTCGTTCACCCTCCCATGTGCCTTGAGTCTGAAGATGACTTGGGCTACTGGCTAGCATCAGAACCCTTCTTAGCTTTGCCCTTGCCCTTGCCCTTGCCCTTGGACTTGCCTTTCTTTCTGTTGATCAACATCACAGACTTAGGCTTGTCCTTCTTCATTTGTTCCTCTACTGTCCAACAACTTTTTCAACGCTTGTCAAAGTTGTTTATGTCATATGATTCTCGCAACATTTGTAGTATCATTCCAATAGCCAACTCTTGGCTCAGAGGGAATCCTTCTTAGTCAGGTTTTCCCAATCACATTGAGTGTGTGAATACCTTACTGGATCTCCTTCTATCATGACACACTAGGACAGTGTCTTGGAGACATCATATGTCTCATGTTGTCTCTGCAACTCATAGTTCAGAGAATACAACATTCAAACACTCCACATCAATGGCATCCTCAGTATGCTTCCATAAGCATACTTTCATCCATTGGTGTGGTGGGATCAAGTTCATCTGGTTCTGGTATAACTAGGACTTAGAGCTTTCTCTCTTCGATTGAGAACACTTATCAACATCCTAACCAACCGTAGAATTATTCCCATTTAATTTTTTGGTCTCAAAGACCGATCACAAATTAAGTGATTATTGTTGTTTAGCCATTTATTGTACAAAAAGGAAATATATGCAATTTTGTCCAAAACTCAATTTTGACTTATTTGATTGATTTGAAAGGTTGACGATATAATTAGGACTTTAATTAATTATCGCTCCCACTATTTTTGTTCAAATTGATATCCCTCGCCATCAATTCAGAAGATTACAATGTACAATCTTCTAGTGGGTCAAGATCCTGAAATCCTCTGAGTCATGGACCAGCTAGGGCTATCACCCACAACTTGGATCTTCCAGGTAGGCAACTTTTGCCAATTGAATCATATGTAACTCTTGAAAGATGTCATGTGCAACTCCTTTCCATGATCACCTCCATGCCTCAAGGTACTAGATCCTATCTAGGTCACCTTGTTAAGTCCGACCCAAAGCCAACACGATGAATATGCACCCTGCTAGGGCAGACCCACACATCCATCCTTCACACTTCTACGAGATAGACGGTGCACCACGCTAGGGCGTGCCCACACTTGGCCGATCAAACTTTTCATGTGTGTCGCATTTGGAAGGCATCTAAAACTTTAATATTTAATGAGGGATTTGGTTTTATAGGTACATATATATATATCCAATCACCACAATACATAGTACATATCATATACATGCTATATCCCACTAAAAACATGTGAAATGATAAAAGCAATGATTATGGACATCCTAATGTGATTCCTCGAACCATGAGGAATCACAGTCATCTAGGTCCACATCACATGCAACTTGTATAAGATGATCTCTGTGCTTTTCCGTTATGGGTTTGATCAACTCATCTCCATGATTGATCAGCTCGCCATCAGGTCGGTCGGTTGGGTGCCACCATCCGATCGAATGGCGCCTCCATCCGACTGGTTCACTGGTCGTCATGCATCTCCTCAAATCACCATCCGCTCGTCTCGCTCCTCGAGCCAGTTGTCTGGATCGCCAACCGATTGGTTCACGCCTTTAACCGATCATCTCAGTTGTCATCAAATTGTCCTCCGTTCTTTTACATAACAGGAAATAAAAGATCTATCTTATTTACATTTGTATTGGGAAACCCCGAGTTACATTCGGGGGGAGCAAAGGTAGGAAAGAAATCTCGAGTTACATTAGGAATAGGAGATAGGGAATCGGTGCACAGACCGAGATGCAAGTAACCACATTAAACCAAGCACACATACATAGGGTTTATTGGCCATAACCACACTATACATCCACCACAAAACTCATTTAAGGGCGACGCGTATCGAGTGCATTCATATTACATATCATATATGTATTTTGAGATTTTTGGATTTAAGATTGGACATGCATAAAGCCAATTTTATTCACATCGTATGCAATAAATAAAGGCGACAAACCAAAATCGATCACATCGATAATCCTAAAGTATAGAGCAGTTGACATGGCTCTGATACCACTGTTGGGTTTTAGGGGAGGCAGAGAAGGCAGCGGAAACAAAAATTTTCTTCTCCCCAAACCCAATATAAAGGAATCGTGTCAACATCTATACAGTAGGAAGGATGGTTTGTAGAGACATACCTTGCCCCGAGGCTTGCTCGGTGACGTTACCACACGGCTTGCATGGTCTTCACCTCCGGTCTTAGACGGTGTCTGTATAGATCCTGGTCTCACCGGGACTGTCGGGATTGACATCTGTCCTCCGAACGGTAGAAGTCTCCCGCCTCTGAAGTAGTCCACACGAACCACCTGGAACTCCGATCACCTTATCACACAAAGCACCAGAAGGAGTCGTACCCTTATATCAGCGTACTAGTCACCAACACACTCACGTGCAACCAGTCGCTTTTCTACAGTTGTCTTTCCCTTGTTGTGCCTCCCTTATCAGGTAGCACTTGCTTAGGCTCTCTTGGTTGCCACAACCAGAGAGAACGACAACTTTGCAGAGCAACTGGTGTTCTGAGTTGTTGTACCTGAGAAGCCCCCAATACCCCTATATATAAAGGAGGGTCATGGGACAAGGTTCTCTACCCCAGGCAATGCGGGATTAAAGCAGGAGTTGAAGGGTTCGAGATTTTCCACAAAAACAACCAACCGTACCAGCTAAACTGATCATTTCAAGCATGAATCGGTCGGTTGGGGACCTGAGCCGATCGGTTCACACCTGAACCGATCGGTTGGGACACCTGAGCCGATCAGTTCAAGCATGAGCCGATTAGTTTGTGGTCCTGATCAGTTCCGTATTGACTTTTCCTCTTTTGTTTTGAATTGATCCAAATACCAATCCTTGTTCTAATCAAATTGGATAAGTGAAATGAAGAGAAATATCTTGCCAACCTGACTTTCCCAACTCACTCGTTTGGACCAGTTGAGCCGATCGGTTCAACCCTTGAACCGGTCGGTTCAGCCTGTCCTGAGCCGATCGACTCACCAACTGAGTCGATCGGTTCACCATATGAGCCAATCGGTTGGGAGTGCAGACTGTGCAAAATCAGTCAATTGCAGTTTCAATCAATCCGATACTCTAATCAATCGGTCCAACACCTTGAATACTATGATATTAAGCTATCAATTAATTGAGTGTTTAATTGAACTACTAAACTCCTTTAGTAATCAATCTATACATCATTTGTGGATAAACTCCTCTTCCAAGTTAAATCCTATGTGTGTGACCCTGCAGGCCCATTTCATGTTGGCAGTGAAAGTCCATAACACTTATGACTTCACAAGAAAAGAGCGGTGCCTAGTCGCACATCAGTGCTACCCAAGTGAAAAAGGAAAGTTGGAGAACAACTTTCAATCCTACAATCTGTGAATGGTGTTACAGTGAATGTATACTTCCTTTGTCTCTGATATCCTGAATGAACTCAAGGCATGGAACAGTCATCCTGTCAACGTTCATTCACTTTCTTGATCTCAGAGTATATTGGAGGAGATATGTATGACATCAATATCAAATACTGATTCACACATGTGTGTGAATGCCTATCTCAATCCTATTCATCAATTTTCCATGGATATCAAACTCCCTCAGGAGGGACAAATCCCATATCTATCACTCACCCCTCAAAAGCACATGTGTCAAAGTCACCCAATCAACACCTTTATAACAACCCATGTTTCATGACTGTGTATGATGATGTCAAAGTGTACCCAACGACATGTGTTGAGTGTATTGATTTCAGGTCAAAGAATCACACTCACCACCATCACTGTGAGAACTGACAGTGACTACTATGTCATGGTTCCATGTGTCAAACTCACGGTGGGTCTGTCCGGTACACTTGTTCTCTAACAAGTACCTATGTGTTTGGTTTGATATCTCCGTACCATGACTAATGAGATTCTGTCATTAACCAACACCACAATCTAGTCTTGTGTGTCATTGTTGTCTATCTACCTTCCACAATGACATCCAACTAGGGACATAATAAGAATGTACAAACTCTTAGCATACATATGATCTCATCGTTCAGGTCCTGAACCTGAAAGCATACGTCATTGAGTATTATCATTCTCTAGACATTCAATCTGTTCTATCATTATCTCATATGACTGAACCAGAATGAATTGGAAGCTTGCCTTTGATGTATATCAAATCAATCTTAATGTATCCCACCAATAATCCCATGAATGACTATCAAGGAATACATACCAACACCTTGAACATGCCAATGATGATGATAAATCAAATTGAGTACAAGGAAGGGTAAAAAGTAATTTTCTTAATTGATTTTAGAAAATGCACTTCATTCTAATCTTCCTAAGGATTTGTATATGACAAATCTGGAAGGATTTATCACTGCAAATGAAGCCAATAAAGTCTGTAAACTACAAAGGCCGATCTATGGAATGAAGCAAGCATGCAGAAGCTAAATCTTATTTTTTTATGAGATCGTCAAAGAGTTTGGATTTATAAAAAATAATATGAACCTTGAGTTTATAAGAAGGTTACTGGAAGCATAATTGTATTTTGCATGTCATACATGGATGGTATATCATTAATGAGAAATTACATACCTACTTGACAATTGGTTAAGACTTACTTGAGAAAAACCTTCTCCATGATGGTACTAGGTGAAACATCATATATTTTATAAATCAATATCTATAGATATTGATTTAGAAGGATTTGATTCCTCAGACAAATTACATCCATTGATAAAGTGATAATTTTTTTAGCGTGAAGGATTCTAAGAGTGAAATCTTGCCCATGTCTCATTGAGTAAGTTTCTCTAAATGGCAATCTCATAACCAAGGACAGAGCCAGACATTTATGGTTGGGGGCGATGAAACTTTAAACATGTGCTAAAATTGTAAAAGATATAATAGTTGAGAGTTTAACCCATGTCCACAAGTGAAAGAATCACTACATAGCGTTTGATATTATAGTGTCTACCCAATCGTCTATGCTACTACATTTGCATAAGTTTATTACATAGTGGAAACAAAATCTTAGAAATTTAGGGGTGATTTATGGATTCTATTAAAAAGGTGTCAAAGAGGATTCTAACCCACACCACTAGCACCAAGCATGTTTCACTATGCCTATTGATCCAATAGGCTACCAAACTAGTCATGTTAAATATAGGACTAGTATATATATATATATATATGTATATATATATATATATATATATATATCAATCTACATATACATACATTTAGCTATACATGAATGGTTAAGCTTTTTTTGGGGTGCCTCATCCCTCACTTGCTCCCCCGCTTGGATCCATCCGTGCTCGTAGATTGTTTTAAGAGAAGGCACACATGAGTTAGATTCTATATGCATATGTAATTGGTTGTATTGTGTATGCAATGTTATGTACATGCCTAGAAGTCTCGTATACTTTGAGCATGACAAGCATGTACCATATAGATATGGGAGAAGGTCATTGTATTGTCATGAAGAATATATAATGTACTTAAGTAGAATAAAGGATTTATTCTTGATATATACAGGTGAAGAAGAGTTAGTCATAAAGGGTGACACTAATGCAATCTTCTAAATCGACAATGACAATAACCAATGCAATCCAGATTAATATTTTTTCTAAATGATTGAGTTATAAGTTGGAAGAATTTTAAGAAAGAAAGTGGCCAATTCCATAATAGAATTCAAGTATATTCCACATCCATTATAGGAAAGGAAGAAATAGGGACCAAGAAGTTCATTAATGAACTTGGGATGGTTCCAACCATTGACGACAAAGTAGAGATCTAATATGACAACAATAAAGAGATTGTACATGATAAGGAACCCAAATTGCATCAACGTTCCTAGCCACATAATACAGAGATATCATATCATATGAGAGATCATACACTGAGGAGATGTAGTCGTATTAAGAGTACAATCTGATTGTAATGTTGCCCCTTAACAAAATCACTTCACAATAGAAGCATGATGGTTAGATCACTTGGAATTAGATTCATGAGTGATTGGCTCTAGTATAAGTGGGTGATTATTGGTTGTATGTCCTTGTATACATCATTTGGTGATAGTAATACATTTTTTATAATTTTATTGTTAATATAAGGAAATTTTAGTTATTATATTTTTTTTGGTATTGAGTAATAGAAGAATGTAATGATAACCTAAGAATATTTGGAATCATATGTTTACTCAGAATTGTACATTCTTGTTATATCTATGGTCAATTATTATTGTGGATATTATGGGACAACTAATATACATTAGATTAGTGTATATGATACATGATGACTATCTCTCTAGTCATCATGCCAAATACAAATTTGGAGACATGGGTACTTGTAAGAGAACAAGTTGTATTGAATAGACCCACTTTGAGAATGACACATGGAATGGCAGTCATAGTCATATCTCAAAGTGACAATGGTGACTAGGATCCTTAGACCTAAAGTCACCACAACGATCACATGTATTTTGCGTACTTTAACACTACCCAACTTGACTCTAGATAAGAGTTTCCAAACATGTGGTGATTGTGTGGACTACAATACTTGTGTATTATTGTGAGTTATGTATATGGAATTTTCCTCTCCTATTAGAGTGATATCCTAGACACTTGATGAGTGAGACTAAGAAATTAATGGACATTATTAATGACTCCATATATGATATTGAGCTCACAAAATCTCAATAGTCTTCTCTAGTTCAAAAAACATAGGTTGAATATTAAGAGAATGACTATTCCATGCCTCAGGTTCAATCTGGATAACCGTGACAAAGGGACTATACGATCGTGTTAACACCGATCATTTACATTTAGAACTTGTTCTCACTTTATTCCAATTCCTTAGGTAACAATGACATGTTTCTAGGTGTCACTCTTCATTGTGAGACCTCTTAGATCACTATCAATGTAATGTGAAACCTATAGGTCTACAAACATATGGATGCATAAGGAAATTGAAGTTCACAATCATGTACATGATTACAATGGTTGTGAATTATGTAGAGGATGGTTTATACCCACCAATTGTCTGGGTAATCAAGTCAACCTATTGGATGGTTCCTCAAAACCGGTTGACTGATTATCAGTTTATTGATTGGTTACCATTTTAGAAACTAGACAATCGGTCAAGTGGATAACCCAATCAATCAATTAGATACATTTTAGAAAATAAGGAAAAAGGAGATTTGTTTGATTTGGAATTGAATTGGTCAATTTGGTTGGACCAAAATTGACTAACTAATTAATTGGATGTACCAACTGATAGTTTGGTGACACGATCGATCAATTAAGAAGTTTTTCTAACTTTCCCTAGTTTGATTTCATTTTGAGTTGCAATTATGAAAGAGATTGGATATTTAAAAATTCAAGCCCATGATCTCATATATAAAGGGTGCACATCTAAGGGGATGAGATACATTAGACACACATTAAGACACATTCTAAGAGCTCTTCCTATTAAAGTAAGAGAAAATCATCCCAAGGATGACAATTGGAAATAGGATGAGAAGGATAATGAGTGACAATAGCATGTCAAAGAGTCTAAGTTTAGATTCTTCTTGGCGACCAAGGTGGTTCTCTAAGAGGTCCTACATATGCATGGATGATCGAGTGCGAGTTCCTTATGTAGAGGACTAAGGTAGAATAACTCTTCAAGGAAAATACAAAGTGTTGATGTGAGAACAAGGTGACAACAAAAATAAAAACAACAATGACTTCAAATATGGATATGAAAGTGTGAGTTCTACATTGACATAAGACATGTCTAGTTGTTAAAAACTTATATGTGCCAAAGTATATTTGATATCATTTATAATGACCTTTTATGACTATTGAATGATCAGTTTGGTAAGAATTTTCTTGGAAGAAAAATTGATTTCCACTATGCCCCCTTTCCTCAAAACCCTACATATACTTAAATCGATTGTCTAGACTAGCCAATTGGTTTTCTAATACTTCAAATGATCCTTTTATACTATTACAACCTTTTCTACTCCCAATTGACATTCGTTTGATCATTTGATACCTCTATAGTATCTTAATCAAATGATCATTTGACATTTTATAGAACCCATTATTAGCCAATGGACTATATCAAAGATCTACCTATATATCATTAAGATTTGTTCTACATATATTTCCATATTAGATTCCTTTCTTTGAGTGTATTATGTGTGTGACCTTGTAGGTTCCACACTATGTTGGCAGTGATGTTAACTAACCTCATGAGAAATGAGTGGTATTTAGAAACACATCATTGCTATCCATATGATTGGCATAAGTTTATAAAAACTTCAACCTATGTGTCACTAATGCTTTTGTAATCATATAATCCCTTTGTCATAGATATCTACATAAACCCCAGTTATAGCATCATCATCCTCCTAAAATTCAATCTACGGTTCTTGATTCTAGAGAAGACTATTGAGATACAATGAGCTCAATATCCAATATTGACTCACACGAGCATGTGTACGCATTTCTTATTCTCACTTATCAAGTGTCCATGATATAACTCCAATATGAGGGACACATTCTATCTATGTCACTCATAATAATCAATGAGTTACGCACCCAACCACCACACATATGACAACTCCTATTTTGTTGGTATGTATGCCCAGAGAGCCAATCATATGATGATTGTAATGGAAAAACTTGTAAATGATTTGATTAATAATAAAGGCATGCTTCCAATTTATTCTGTTTTATTCAGTTATGAGATAATTATGTAACATGATATCACTCAATGACGAATGTATTCAAGTACGTGACTTGAACAATGAGATCATACATATGTTAAGAGTATACATTCTCACTGTGTCCCAAGTCAAGTGTTATTGTGGAAGTCTGATAGACAACAAAGACACTTAAGACCAGAGTGTGTGCTAGTTGATGAAAAAATCTCATTAGTCAGGATATGGCAATATCAAACCAAGGACACAGATACTTGTTAGGGAACAGTGTATCAGACAAACCCAACTTGAAAGTAACACATGGAAACCAATACGATGGTAGTCATAGTTAATTCTCATAGTGTTGGTGGTTACTGTGGTTCTTAGACCTGGAGTTACTATGCTAATCACATGTCGTTATAAATACTTTGACATCATCCACCATGATCCTGAATAAGGGTTACCATTAAGGTGATGATCAAGTGTACTATGACACATGTGGATGATTGTGAGTAATGTAGATGGGATTTGTCCCTCCTATAGGAGTATGATATCATGGCTACTTGATTAGAAAGACTGAGAAATGCATGGCCATGTTTATGTGAGTCAATAGATGGTATTGATCTTACATATATCTTAGACAGTCTACTATAGCAAGGAACAAAGATTGAATGTTGAAGAGGATGACTACTCCATGCCTCAAGTTCAATCTGGATATCAGTGACAAAGGAACTATATAAACACTACAACACCAAAGACAGATTGTAGGTTGAAGTTGTTCTCCAACTTTCCATTTACTTTGGTAGCAATGATGTGTGACTAGGCACCACTCTTTGCTTGTGAAATCATAAATGGTTATGGATATTCACCGACAACATAATATGGGACCTATAGGTTACACACATAGGAACTCACTTGGAATAGGAGTTTATCCATGAATGATGTTTAAGTTGCTTACTAAAGATGTTTAGGTATTCAATTAAGCAACCAATTAACTGACTAGACTCAGAATCATCAAGTTCAAGTGTTGAACCAACTGGTTGGAATGTCAGATTGATTGGATGCTGAGTTCACTGAATTCTGCATGAATCTGGACATCAACTGATTGGCTCACTGGGTGAACTGATCGGCTCAGGTTGGTGAGATGACCAGTTTACCCGGTGAATCGATTGGCTCAATCAAACCAACCAAAGCTTCTGGTGATTTTCCTAAAACATGATAATAGTTGAATCATTTCACTTGTTCCATTTGATTGATACAAGGAATTTGTGGCACACATCCCATTATCACACAGATAACGAGGTGTTACGTGAAAACGTGCGGAAATCACCATAACCACAGATTATGAAAATACGGGTTAATTAAAACCGATTGCGGAAAACTGATAAACTGTGGAACTATTACTTTCCAGTCCTCATCCTGCACAGAAACATGTCATATATATATATACATACACGAGATCTGATACGTGTTCACAGCTTACTGAAATAGCTGTCTATCCATCTCATGAGATCACCACCTGTTCATATACATCAAGGCCCACATCCGGCCAACAGCAGGATATACAAGATCATCGATCGTTCATCGTAAAACATCGTCAAAATACTGCCAAGGACCTGAGAGTACAGGGATGACTCTAGACTCTACTACAAAACATCCAAAACAGCAGCATGTCCAACGCTTTCCTTCTACTGCTCCACAAGCTGCTCGACCGCTACACCACGACCACGACCACGTCTACCTCGACCACCTAAAAAGGGGTTAAACCAGCGGGGTGAGACAATTGAACAATTGTCCCAGCGGGAAACATAACTCCCCACCGCAGCTATAGAACCTCAGCAAGATAAACTATAACAGCAGATAACTAATAACAGGTATAACAAGAGAAGTCTATATAAAACAGATTATTCTTACCGACAAGCTTACCCGCTATACAAAAGCATATAACCAGATGTATCTCAAGGGGTATGATTAGCAAGATAAAATGTATCACTATGTAACATGATTATCAGAACAAGATATAATGTCACATAACCTGCTTCTCAAGATAAGACATATTGTCACATAACCTGCAAGATATAACAAAGATATTACACAAACAAGGCCTCAACCAATGTTACGTGTTTATCTTAAGCAGTAAATACTAAACGGCTGTGTTACATATTATTATGCCCTGAGGAAGTGAACCGTACCGTTCAAATCCAACCTTTGGCTGTGAAGCCTAAAACCGGTTCCATACAAGGTCAATGGAAGAGCCGGACTCCACAACCTCCCACCTCGTGGTCAGTACACGAGTACAACACAAGCAGGACCATAGTCACATGCTGAAGTGGTCTAAGCCACAAGGTCAGCTCTATAAGCTACCCTCTCTAGCCCGCCTTAGTACAGGTCTCGGCGCTAGTATATTTGAGCCACGGGCCAGTTCACCGTGCTCTGAGCCATGAACGTATTCATGCTCCTCATGTCACATATCCTGAGCCATGGGCCTGTTCACCATGCTCTTTATCATAATTGGGCTACGAACCTAAATTCGCACCCTTGAGTCTACAACCAAAGTTTCACTCTTACCTCCTCATTTTAGGCTAGGAGCAACCTACACATATTCAACAATATGCGCTTCCAGGTTAACCCGTAGGAGAACCCGTTTCACCATCACCAGCTGCTGACGATGATGGATCTATGGCCAGGGCAACTACATGATATATTTCACTGTGATTAATTAGTGCCTTTTAGATGGATTGCAAGATTCAACCAAGTTGTATAACATACAAGCTATAACGGAAAGTAAATAACATAATCTCAATACTATATTAGTATTGTAATCATATCAACCTGATCCATCTCAAGGATTATCACATACCATGGGATCTCAATCCCTCATCATGTCAATGCCTCTTCAAGGCTCACATCAACATCATGGGACAAACACATCATTCATACAACCTCATAGAATAATCATCAAAGTGATGTTATTCACCACATATGTCTCATAGCCCTTTCATGGCTACTCATCACCTGCATGGTTAGGATACACAATAATCGTAGATTCAACATAAGAAATATGCTCACTATCATGAGCTATCATTCAAGATAACCTATTTATCAATATTACACTATTTGATGATCAAGCTTGTTAAGCACATCACACCATAATCATGCCTACCCTTATCTCAGGATTATACAAACAATCAAGGTATTCACTTTATATAATAATTATGTTGAGTATACAAAGCAATTACTAATGTTACCAAAATCATTACTGTTACCATCCACTATCATCATTCATATCTTTGTCATTAAGCAACCACCAATGCAACTACCATTTATCATTATCATTAATAAGTAAGCATAAGACTCATATCAATATCATGTCATTACTACTCTTGATACCATTATTACTATTATCAGCATCATCATCTACTATTACCTTCATTGCTATGTCATTAAGCAAACTATTAATGTAATTACCACTTAGCCACATTATTCCAATCATTATCATTATTATTACTTTCTCTTACTAGCAAGGCATCACATTCATCAACACAACTAACATCACCAACACTATTGACATCTTAGTTATCAACAACATTATTATCATGACTATCATTAAGACTACCATGTCATTATTATTGTTACTAAGCAAGGTATTATTACTGAGATTTGGTTATGCATAAGCATCTACTGTCATGATACTTGAGACCATCACCAAAGGACCTAACTGCCCTCACCTAAGACCTCACAACCCTCACTATAGCTAACTTGCTCAGCTAGGCATGGGAAGGCAGCAACACTGTGTTGCACCCAGCCCTTCTGCCCGCAACGCCCCGTCACAAAGCAAAGAGTGGCGCGCGTCGCACGACACACCCCATCGGGCAACGCCCGTCACAGCCAACACCTGACGCCCGATATCCTATGCTAACAACCAGCCCCTAGCGTCCAGGAAAGAGGAGAGAAGAAGGAAAGGAGAGAGGGAAGTACTCATGATATCGTGCAACCACTCTCAAGGCCTAACGGCCAACACTCTCCCAACTAGAGGCATGACGCCCGTCACAGCCCCACTCTCTGTCGCGCGTCACACTCAGGCCTATCGGCCGACACACTAAGATGCAACGCCCGTCAGGGCTATCGGTCGTACACTTAGTTGCATGTCGTGAAACTCAACCAAACCATCCAACCAAGCCCTGTCATCCACCATAAGAACAAGGGCCTATCGTCCAAGAGAAGGACAAGAACATAGCTCAACAAGGTATACAAACATATCGGCCAACCAAAGCTTAGCTCACCCTATCGCCCAACACAAGGACAAAGGGAACCATGTCGTCCAACCTCAAGGATATCGTCCAACACATCCACAACCAAGGGATATCGCCCAACCCTAGGTCATCATCAACCTCCATCTCAAGGGAACCCAAACCCTAAATCACTAGAAACCCTAAACCCTAAGGGTATATCAGCCACCAAAGGAAACTCAAGCAAGGTACAAAACTAAGGAACTAAGCTAACAATTAACATGTAACAAGGTTATTGCTAGAGGTAAAGGAATTAGGGTTAGAAGTTATGCAACCCGCCTTAAGCTCCAAGCTCCAAGGTACTCCAAGGTCCAAAGTTATCGTCCACCAAGCTCTTCTAGGAAGGTGTATCGGCCAACACAAGCTAGATGGAGAGGGATATCGTGCACTTGAGGTGGAGGAGAGACCAAAAGATCAAAGGAGACCAAGGCAAGGAGAAGAGCTACCTATATAGAAGAAAGTGGAGGAGAAACCAAGGTACAACCATGCCAAGTGTCGTCCACCCAAGGGACACTTGTCCTAGGGTTCAAGCCAACACATAAGCACACCAAAAGACACTTGTCCAAGCCATGCACCAAGTGTCACCAATCAAGGTCAAGCCACATGGGCGACACAAGCAACAACTCCTGCCGGGCGACACAAACAAGCTATTGGGCGACACACCATGGTGTTGGACGACACAAAGCTTCCTTGGATGACACACACTCACCTTGTACGACACAAGACAAGCCTTGGCCGACACAAGGCTCAAGCAAGTCCAAACAACACATCTCAAGGCCCAAACAAGCTCAACTCAGGCCCAAAGAACTCAAACAACAAGCCCAAGCCTTCCTCTCAACCCTAGAGGAAGCAAAGAGGGGAAACCATCTCACAAGATGACCAACTTGCACACAAAACCCTAAACTTGGGTTATTTGCAAGAAGCCCCTCGAACTCTCAACAAGGCACAACGAAAACCCTAATCACTATTCAAAGGTGATTAGCAAGCATCAAACCACTAAGGTTAAGCAAAACAAACAGGGTAAACCCTAAACGCAGGTCAGGGTCCTTACAATCTAACCCCCTTTAAGGGATTTCATCCCCGAAATCCGAAGAGAAAAGTGAGGGATACTTCCTCCTCATCTCTTCCCCAAGCTCCCATGTGGCTTCCTCAACGCCACGACACTGCCTAAGAACCTTCACAAGAACCAGGTCCTTCCTCTTCAACTTCTTGATCCTTCTGTCAAGGATCACCACATGACCTTCCTCGTAGGTCACATCTGCATCAAGCTCAACCTCAACTGGTTGTATCACTTTACCTGAATCCGGATGACTTTTCTTCATCATACTAACATGAAACACTGGATGCAACCTGTGCAAATCTAGAGGCAACTCTAACTCATAAGCTACCTTGCCAACACATGCTCTGACTGAGTAAGGCCCCATATACCTGAGTAAGGCCCCATACACATGATTCGTATCCTTCTTTTCTATTTTAATTACTAATTTTTTTCAATTTTAATCTTTTGTGTATCTAGTTGCTAGTTCTTTTATTATACACTGATACCATATTTTATTATTATTTTTGACGCCTTCTATCTATGAAATGAGGGGTTTCCAATAATCTTTGGAATCATAAGAATCATGTTGTTACTTTAGGATAATTGTAGAGATAGGGAGGCAACAATGAGCCTTATG